>CM066034.1:198290704-199560216 GCA_033557465.1 Ichthyophis bannanicus | reverse complement strand
CCAAATGGAAAATCTTTTCCACTTAAAAGCACAGGAACGCCTGGTGGAAGGTTTCCTGGAAGCATGGAGGATATCCTTCAGCTGCTGAGAAAGATTCAAGTCTTGAAGGTCTAGGCCTTCAGTAACCAAGCTCTGAGGTGAAGGGACTTGGGGTTTGGGTGCCACAAAGTCCCTTCCTCCTGAGACAGAAAGTCTGGAGCAGCTCCCAAGTCCAGAGAGGGGGCTTGGGAGAGATGCAGAAGCAGAGGGTACCACACTTGGCGTGGCCAGCGTGGAGCTATGAGGATCATAGATCCTTGATCCCTCTGGAGTTTGAACAGAGTCTTGGGAATCAAAGGAATGGGTGGAAAGGCATACAGGAATCCCTGACCCCAATGAAGGAGGAAGGCATCCTTGGCCTGAACTCCCTGACACGGAATTCTGGAACAGAACCGGGGAAGTTTGGCATTCCACGGACTTGCAAAGAGGTCTATGTCCGGGGTTCCCCATTCTTGAAAGATTCTGAGTACCTGATCCATGTGCAGGGACCATTCGTGTGGAAGCAGAACTCGACTGAGTCTGTCTGCCCAAGAGTTTTGGATTCCTGGGAGATATACTGCCAGGAGATGGATTTGATGCTCTCTGGCGAAGGCCCCAATCTTAGAGCTTCGTTGCAAAGCGACAGAGAGCCAGTTCCTCCTTGCTTGTTTATATAAAACATAGCTACTTGATTGTCCGTATGGATGAGGACTGTCTTGTAGCTGAGGAGGGTATGGAAGATCTTGAGAGCTAGATAAACTGCTCGAAGCTCTAAGTGGTTGATATGAAGAGAGGTCTCCTGAGGTGACCAAGTGCCTTGAGTGGAGAGGTCCTGTAGATGAGCTCCCCAAGCTGTCTGGGAGGCATCTGTTGTGAGGGTTGCTTGGGGCAACAACTGTTGGAAGGGGGACCCCAGCAACAGATTTTGAGTGGACATCCACCATTGGAGAGACCAAAAGAGACGTTTGGAGGTTGCTATTTGGTCTGAGAGAGCTCCTGAAGCTTCAGTCCACTGGGTGGACAAAGTCCATTGAGCTGCTCTCATGTGTAGGCGAGCATAGGGTACCACATGTACTGTGGAAGCCATGTGGCCCAGCAATTGTAGCATCTCCCTGGCAGTTAAGTGGCTCTTTGACTGAATCTGGGAGGCTAACTGCACTAGACGTTGGCAACGGGCCTGAGGAAGGTAGGCCCTTGCAGTGGTGGTATCCAACCAGGCCCCTATGAATTCCAGGGACTGAGTAGGGATGAGCTGGGACTTTGGGAGGTTTACCACCAGTCCCAGATACTGCAGAATGCGCCTTGTGCGGTCCAGGGAAATCTGGGCCTCTGACTGAGATGGAGCTCGGATGAGCCAGTCGTCCAGGTATGGGAAGACAAATATTCCCAGAGTGCGTAGAAATGCAGCAACTACTGCCATGCATTTGGTGAACACTCTTGGGGCAGAGGCCAGACCGAAAGGAAGCACTCTGTATTGGTAATGTTTTCCTTGGAAAAGAAAATGTAGGAATCTTCTGTGAGATGGATGGAAGAGAACATGTGTGTACGCATCCTTGAGATCTAGAGAACAAAGCCAATCCTGACTTTGAAGGTATGGAAGGAGAGTGCCCAGAGAAAGCATCTTGAACTTCTCCTTGCATAGAAATTTGTTCAATTCTATGAGATCTAGAATGGGTCTGTATCCCCCTGTCTTCTTTGGAATGAGAAAATAGGGGGAGTAGAACCCTGACCCTTGTTGAAGAAGAGGAACTTCTTCTATTGCCCCTTGGACAAGAAGGGTAGTTATCTCCTGACCTAAAAGGTCGAGAAGAGATGTGGGAGAATTGAAGTGTCTCACCATGGTGTGGGGAGGAAGGTCTGAGAAATGAAGTTTGTAGCCCTCTCTTATGATGGAGAGGGTCCACTGCTCTGATGTGATTTGCTCCCATCTGGGAGCAAAATGAGCTAACCTTCCTGGAATGGTGAGAGGTTCTGGCTGTGTTAAAGCCAGAAAGACTAAGTTCTCTAGCATCAAGTCAAAAACCCTGAGGGGGTTGGGACTGCTGGGTTACAGCAGCCCCTGTAGACTTAGGCCTGGCCTGCTTAGGTTGCTGACGCTTAGCGGTAAAGCGACCTGTAGAAGATTGTTGGCCAGAAGTGGAAGGAAACCTGCCCTTTTTGAAAAAAGACTTTTTAAAAGTCTTTTTCTTGGCAGGAATGGAGGTAGACCTTGAAAGTCTATCCAGAGCAGAATTCTCTGCATCCATTTGAGTGGCTTTAATTTGCCACTCTCTGCCAAACAGATTTTCACCTGTACAGGGCAGATTTCCTAAGCCATCTTGAACCCAGGGCTCTAAATCAGAAGCCTGGAGCCAAGCAATTCTGCGAGCAGCTATGGCAATGCCAGAGGCTCTACTGGCACCTTCAAAGGAGTCAAAGGCTGCCCTGTTTGAAAACTTGGAGATGTCTTGAGTATGCTTAAGCCACATGCGGAATTCTTCCCTTTTGTCTTCTGGAATAAAAGGGAGGAAAGTGTGCAGCTTTTCTGCCACTTCTTTCAGAAACATACCCATATAAAGGCTATATGAGTTGATTCTGGCAATAAGCATACTGGCCTGGAAGATTTTCCTACCAAAAGCATCCAAGGTCCTGCATTCTCTTCCTGGAGGAGCAGAAGAGTGTCTCTTTGTACTCTTTATCCTCTTCATAGCTGACTGCACCACAATGGAATGGTGAGGAAGCTGAGTTTTCTGGAACCCAGGACAAGGAGGGACATGATACATAGTGTCCAACCTGCGAGAATGAGGAGAGAGAGTGAGAGGAGTCTCCCATAAATCAATCATGTGTTCCTGAAGAATCTCATGAATTGGTAAGGTGACTGCCTCTTTAGGAGCCTTAGAGTATCCTAAAATATCTAATTTTTTTACTCTAGGCTCTGATTCAGAGGTTACTGAAATAGAGATTCCTTTAGCTACTTCTCTTATGAAGTCTTGAAAGGACAAGTCCTCTGGAGGAGACATTCTGCATTTTGGAGAAGAAGGCTCCTCAGGAAGGGCTATAGATACTTCAGGAGACTCATCTGATGTATCAGAATCATCAGAGGAATCGAAGTATCGCCCTGTCAGGGTGCTCTTCTAACGCTCGATATGCGTATCGAGCGGTATCGACATCGGGCATCCCCGGTACCGGATTGGTACCGAGAAGTAGCCCTGGACAAGGAACCGCAGCAGTCGGTATCCTGGTCGATGTCGATGCAGTCGGTACCGGCATCGGCGCTGGTGCCGGTACCGGAGCCGATACCGACAACGGAGCTCGTTGCAGTATCATCGGCGTCGCAGCTTGAATGAAGGACTGTATAGCCTGCTGCATGGACAGAACATTCTGATCCATCGACGCCATGAAAGCCTGGAAGTCAGTACCGGGAGAAAGTGCCGGTACCCCAGAGCAATCTAACAGGTGATCAGTCGAGGCCGTGCCATCGATGTCAACCTGTAACCCCATAGGAGGAGCTTTGGAAGCCGGAGCTTCCCGCCGGGGTTGTTTGGCTGGTGTAGGATCCTCGAGGGCAAGCCCGGAGGCATCTCGATGCTTAGAGGGAGATTTACCCTTCGAGGACCTGCTAGGCTTATGTTTGGTTACCTGAGATCCTTCAGGAGAAGAAGACCTGGAAGATGTCGATGCTACTGCCGGTGCCTCAGCGGGAAACAGCACATGGAGCTTAGCTGCTCGGTTCTGTAAGCCCCGTTTAGACATTAGGGAGCAGGACGGACAATCCGGAATGGAGTGTTCAGGACCCAAACATTTAAGACACCATTCATGGGTATCTGTAACAGAAATAGTACCGCTACACTTAGTGCATTTTTTGAACCCGGAGGTTGGTTTTTCCATGGGGGAAATTTTCTTGTGGGCCCTGAGGCCTGAAAAAGAAAAATACACCAAGTGAGGAAAAATATCGATATATATATATTTGTTTTTAAAGAAAGAAAGAAAAGACCGGCGGTACCGGTCCGGAGTCGGGGAAGCCAGACACGCGACCAAAGAAATAAAATAAAATAAAGAACTTCTTCAGCGGTGACAGGGCTCGACCTGCTGGCTCCGCGGCAAAGAAGAACTGAGGAGAGTTGGTTAGGAAAGGCGGGAAGGCAGCGCGCAGGCGCTGTGGGATGCTCCCAAAAGCTTTCCTTTTTGGGAAGCTGGGGAGCATTCCCGCGCAGGCTCCGTCGGTACCGACGTACCCATATGTGAAGACTCATTCCTGCTTGTTCCTGGAGATAGGTTCTTACTCTGGTAGGCGAAAGAAATACACTGAGCAATCCAATTGGACAGTGTCCTCTTAGAGACTGGAAGTCCCAAATGAGAGGGATCAAAAGCAACAAAGAGTTGAGAAGACTTTCTATGTTGCTGTGTCCTTTGTAAGTAAAAGGCAAGAGCTCTCTTACAATCCAGAGTATGAAGATTCCTCTCTGCACTTGATGCATGAGGAGCTGGAAAAAAGACAGGTAAATATACCTCTTGATTAAGATGAAAAGGTGAGACCACTTTAGGCATAAAGCGTGGATTGGTCCTAAGGACTTCCTTATCATGATGGAATCTTGTATAAGGTGGATTAGCGACTAAGGCTTGCAGTTCACTGATGCGGCGAGCTGAGGTGACTGCAATGAAGAAAATAACCTTCCAGGAAAGAAATTTCAGGGAGGTGGTGGCTAAGGGTTCAAAAGGTGGCTTCATAAGCTGACCAAGAACCAGATTTAAGTCCCATGCCACCGGAGGAGGTCTAATGGGAGGTTTAGTTAAAGTTAGGCCTCTCATGAATCTTGCAATAAGAGGATGAGAGGAAATTGGTTGTCCATTGATGGGCTTAAGGGATGCTGCTATAGCACTCAAATGGACCCTTACTGAATTCGTCTTAAGGCCTGCATTGGAAAGATGCAGGAGATATTCCAATAGATAATTCAAAGGTAGTGATAGAGGGTCAAGACCCTTCTCAGTACACCAAATGGAAAACCTTTTCCATTTGAAAGCATAGGAACGTCTAGTAGAAGGTTTCCTGGAAGCATGAAGGATATCCTTCACCTGCTGAGAAAGATTCCAATCCTGAAGGTCTAGGCCTTCAGCAACCAAGCTCTGAGGTGAAGGGACTTGGGGTTTGGGTGCCACAAAGTCCCCTCCTCCTGAGACAGAAGGTCTGGAGCAGCTCCCAAGTCTAGGGAGGGAGCTTGAGAGAGATGTAGAAGTAGAGGGTACCACACTTGGCGTGGCCAGCGTGGAGCTATGAGGATCATGGATCCTTGATCCCTCTGGAGTTTGAACAGAGTCTTGGGAATTAAAGGAATGGGTGGAAAGGTATACAGGAAGTCTTGACCCCAGTGAAGGAGGAAGGCATCCTTGGCCTGAACTCCCTGACACGGAATTCTGGAACAGAACCGGGGAAGTTTGGCATTCCACGGACTTGCAAAGAGGTCTATGTCCGGGGTTCCCCATTCCTGAAAGATTCCGAGTACTTGGTCCATGTGCAGGGACCATTCGTGTGGAAGCAGAACTCGATTGAGTCTGTCTGCCCAAGAGTTTTGGATTCCTGGAAGGTATATGGCCAGGAGATGGATTTGATGCTCTCTGGCGAAGGCCCACAATCTTAAAGCTTCGTTGCAAAGCGACAGAGAGCCAGTTCCTCCTTGCTTGTTTATGTAAAACATTGCTACTTGATTGTCCGTATGAATGAGAACTGTCTTGTAGCTGAGCAGGGTATGGAAGACCTTGAGAGCTAGAAAAACTGCTTGGAGCTCCAAGTGGTTGATATGGAGAGAGGTCTCCTGTGGAGACCAAGTGCCATGAGTGGAGAGGTCTTGCAGATGAGCTCCCCAACCTGTTTGTGAGGCATCTGTTGTGAGGGTTGCCTGGGGTAACAACTGCTGGAAGGGGGCCGCCAGCAACAAATTTTGGGTGGACTTCCACCACTGGAGAGACCAAAAGAGGCGCCTGGAGGTTGCTATTTTGTCTGACAGAGCACCTGATGCTTGAGTCCACTGGGTGGACAAAGTCCATTGAGCTGCTCTCATGTGAAGGCGAGCATAGGGGACCACATGCACTGTGGATGCCATGTGGCTAGCAGTTGCAGCAGCTCCAGGGCAGTTAAATGGCTCTTTGACTGAATCTGGGAGGCTAACTGCACTAGGCGTAGGCAACGGGCCTGAGGAAGATAGGCCCTTGCAGTGGTAGTATCCAGCCAGGCCCCTATGAACTCTAGGGACTGAGTAGGGGTGAGCTGGGACTTTGGGAGGTTTACCACAAGTCCCAGATACTGCAGAATGCGCCTTATGCAGTCCAGGGAAGTCTGGGCCTCTGACTGAGTTGGAGCTCGGATGAGCCAGTCGTCCAGGTATGGGAATACAAATATTCCCAGAGTGCGTAGAAATGCAGCTACTACTGCCATGCATTTGGTGAACACTCTTGGAGCAGAGGCCAGACCGAAAGGAAGCACCCTGTATTGGTAATGCTTTCCTTGGAAAAGAAAACGGAGGAACCTTCTGTGAGAAGGATGGATGAGGATATGTGTGTACGCATCCTTGAGATCTAGAGAACAAAGCCAATCCTGACTCTGAAGATATGGAAGGAAAGTGCCCAGAGAAAGCATTTTGAATTTCTCCTTGTATAGGAATTTGTTCAATTCTCTGAGATCTAATATGGGTCTGTGGCCCCCTGTTTTCTTTGGGATGAGAAAATAGGGGGAGTAAAACCCTGACCCCTGTTGAAGAAGAGGTACTTCTTCTATTGCCCCTTGGGCAAGAAGAGTAGCCACCTCCTGACCTAGAAGGTCGAGAAGAGATGTTGGAGAATTGAAGTGTCTCAACATGGTGTGAGGAGGAAGGTTTGAGAAATGAAGTTTGTAGCCCTCCCTTATGATGGAGAGGGTCCACTGCTCTGTTGTAATTTGCTCCCATCTGGGAACAAAATGAGCTAACCTTCCTGGAATGGTGAGAGGCTCTGGCTGTTTTAGAGCCAGAAAGGCTAAGTTCTCTAGCATCAAGTCAAAAACCCTGAGGGGGTTGGGACTGCTGAGTTGCAGCAGCCCCTGTAGACTTAGGCCTGGCCTGTTTAGGTTGCTGACGCTTAGTAGCAAAGCGACCTGTAGATGATTGTTGGCCAGATGTAGAAGGGAAATCTGCCCTTTTTGAAAAAAGACTTTTTGAAAGGTTTTTTCTTGGCAGGAATGGAGGTTGACTTTGAAAGTCTATCCAGAGCAGAATTTTCTGCATCCATTTGAGTGGCCTTAATTTGCCACTCTTTGCCAGACAGATTTTCACCTGTACAGGGTAGATTTCCTAAACCATCCTGGACCCAAGGTTCTAAATCAGAAGCTTGGAGCCAAGCAATTCTGCGAGCAGCTATGGCAATGGCCGAAGCTCTGCTGGCACCTTCAAAGGAGTCAAAAGCTACACGGTTGGAAAACTTTGAAATGTCTTGAGTATGCTTGAGCCAAAGAAGGTATTCTTCCCTTTTATCCTCTGGAAGAAAAGAAAGGAAAGTGTGCAGCTTATCTGCAACTTCTTTTAGAAACATACCCATGTAAAGACTATAAGAGTTGATTCTGGCAATGAGCATACTGGCTTGGAAGATTTTCCTACCAAAAGCATCCAAGGTCCTGCATTCTCGTCCTGGAGGGGCAGAGGAGTGTCTTTTTGCACTCTTTATCCTTTTCATAGCTGACTGCACCACAACAGAATGGTGGGGAAGCTGTGTTTTATGAAAGCCAGTACAAGGAGGGACACGGTACATAGTGTCCAATCTTCGAGAATGAGGAGAGATAGTGAGAGGAGTCTCCCATAAGTCAATCATGTGCTCATAAAGAATCTCATGAATTGGCAAGGTGACTGCCTCCTTAGGAGCCTTAGAATAACCTAAAATATCCAATTTTTTAGCTCTAGGCTCTGATTCAGAGGTTACTGAAATAGAAAGTCCTTTAGCCACTTCTTTTATGAAGTCTTGAAAGGATAAGTCCTCTGGAGGAGACATTCTTCTTTTTGGAGAAGAAGGCTCTTCAGGAAGGGCTATGGCTTCAGCAGACTCCTCTGATGTATCAGAATCATCAGAGGAATCAAAATATCTCCTGTCAGGGTGATCTTCTAAAGCTCGGTACGCGTATCGAGCGGTATCGACATCGGGCGTCGTCGGTACCGGTTCGGTACCGACAAGCATCCCTGGACAGGGAACCGCTGCAGTCGGCATCCTGGTCAATGTCGATGCAGTCGGTACTGGTACCGGTGCTGGTGCTGGTGCCGGTACCGGAGCCGATACCAACAACGGGGTCTGTTGTGGCATCATCGGTGTCGCAGCTTGAATGAAGGCCGTGATAGCCTGCTGCATGGATAGAACATTGTGATCCATCGACGCCATGAATGCCTGGAATTCGGTACCGGAAGGTTGCGCCGGTACCCCAGAGCATTCTAACAGGTGATCGGTCGAGGCCGTGCCATCGATGTCAACCTGTAACCCCATAGGTGGAGCTTTGGAAGCCGGAGCTTCCCGCCGGGGTTGTATTGCCGGTGCAGGATCCTCGAGGGCAAGCCCGGAGGCATCTCGATGCTTGGAAGGAGATCTATCCTTCGAGGACCGGCTGGATTTATGTTTGGTTACCTGAGATCCATGGGAGGAGGAAGAAGCCCTGGAAGACGTCAATGCCACTGAAGCTGCATCAGAGGGAAACAGCACATGGAGCTTGGCTGCTCGGTTCTGTAAACCTTGTTTAGACATCAAAGAGCAGGACGGACAATCCGGAATGGAGTGTTCAGGACCCAAACATTTAAGACACCATTCATAGGTGTCAGTAACAGAAATAGTACCGCTGCACTTAGTGCATTTTTTGAACCCAGAGGGTTGTTTTTCAATGAGGAAAAATTCTTTGTGAGGCCTAAGGCCCAAAAGAAGAAAAACACACAAAGTGAGGGAAAAATTATATTGTTGTTTTTTTTTTTAAGAAAAGAAAGAAAAGACCGGCGGTACCGGTCCGAAGTCGGGGGAGGCAGACGCGCGACCAAAGAAATAAAATAAAACAAAGAACTTCTTCAGCGGTGACAGGAACACGACCTGCTGGCTCCGCGGCAAAGAAGAACTGAGGAGAGGCGGTTAGGAAAGGCGGGAAGGCAGGGCGCAGGCGCTGTGGGATGCTCCCAAAAGCTTTCCTTTTTTGGGAAGCTGGGGAGCGTTCCCGCGCAGGCTCCGTCGGTACCGACGTACCCATATGTGAAGACTCATTCCTGCTTGTTCCTGGAGATAATATGAAACATCTGCTTCATAAGATCAAGGAACAGTCTTAAAATGGGCCTGAATCTTAATGTGAAAAAGACAAAGATCCTAACAAATGGCAAAATCAATAAGTTCATCATTGATGGAAAAGAAATAGAAATAGTAGACAACTTTAATCTGCTTGCATCAATAATCAATAAAGAAACGACAAGCAGTCAAGAAGTCCAATGACACATTGCTCTTGGCAGAATGGATATGAAGGAGCTAGACAAGATTCTTAACAGATGCATCTCTCCATACAAAGCCTCGATTGGCCCGAAATTCAGTGGTGGTGGCTAGCGCAATTACAGTACCTAGCCATTGTCACTGAAAAATAAACCCGGATAATATCTGGGTCAGCTGTCAAAGCAGGAAGCTAATCAGGCAGCAGTGATATTCAGCTGCTGCCAGGTTAGCTTCACTGCCAAGGTATAACCGAACAGTGGTTACATTTTATTTATTTTATTTATTTAGCTGCATTTATATCCCGCTTTTCACGGGGTCAAAGCGGTTGGGGGATACATTTAACACTAGGGGATATGAGACACATACACTAATACTTACAGGGAACATGGGCAATGGAGGGTTAAGTGGCTTGCTCAAGACCACAAGGAGCACCTGTGGGACTAGAAACCCCAGTCCTTCTGGCCCAAGGTTGCTGTCCTCTAATGGGATTTGAACCACCAACCTTCCGGCCTGTAGTACCTTGCCCCAACCACTAGGCCACTCCTCCCTCCTCGCTACTACTACTACTACTGAGCATTTATATAGCGCTACCAGTCTACGCAGTGCCGCTGGCCAGTTATCCCCGGGAACCGCTCACAGAATACCCCTGGAAGGCCCAGATGCTAACTGGTTAGCATTGGGGTGTGTAATGGCAGTACTCACAGATATTTAGCAGCATTTGAACGATTTTCAGGTCTGCAAACCATGTAAATGTCTTTGAATACCAGGCCTGACTTGTCCAAGCCATGGTATTTTCAATAACAATATATGGATGCAAAAGTTGGATGGTGAAAATGATAGAAAGGAAAAACAGCAATGCCTTTGAATTATGGTGTTTGGCGAAGAATACTGTGTATACCACTGACTGCTTAAAGAACAAACCAGTCTGTACTGGAGGAGATCAAACCTAAGTTTTCTTTACAAGCTCAGATGACAAGACTTCAATTTTCATACTTTGGACACATCATGTGAAGAAAGAGATTAGAGAAAGACATCATGCTTGGCATGGTTGAAGGTCAACGTAAAAGAGGAAGGCCAGCAATGAGATGTATCAGTACAATAATAGTAGCTATCAATGCCAATCTATCAACAGTTGACTGAATGAAGACCAAACCCGGTTTAGGACAACTATCCTGAGGGTTGCCATAAGTCAGCACTGACTTGATAGCATTTAACAACAACAAAATCCCGTGATTCTGAGGTCATTTTGGACTCAACTAAATATGGACACTCATATTACCCACGTGGTTAGGAAATGGTTTCCTTTATTGCAGTGAAGTTGATAGTTGGGGCCTTACTTGTCCAAGCATGCTTTGAGTGATGTCATGCAGCAACGGTGATGTTCTGTCTAGATTACTCAATACTTTGTTGGTGGGCTTTCCCAGAACAATTTGTATTGCCTGCAGCTGATGCAAGAATACTAATGGTAAGCTGATTAAGGGCTTGTGGGTTTGATCGCATGACCCCTGCCTTGATTCAGCTGCACTGGTTGCGAGTAAAATTCCGGTTAGAATTAAAAGTATTGATGTTGTTTTTCAAAGCTTTGCATAATTTGGCACTGGAATACTTATGTTCTGGACTGGTAAATTATTCTGTATTTACCCTACATTCACAACATGAAAGATTGTTGGTGATACCATCCCATCAGGTTTTGTGGAAGATTTGGCACAGGAAAGCGTAGTTACTCACCTGTAACAGGTGATCTCTGGGAACAGCAGAAATTTAGTCTTCACATATGGGTGACATCGGTACTGATGGAGCCTGCGCAGGAACACTCCCCAGCATCCAACGGGAAAGCTTTTGGGAGCACGCCACTGTGCCAGCGCGCTGCCTTCCCAACTCCCTCTCTTCAGCTGAGTCTGTAACTGAGAAAATAAAGTAAATGAAACTCTACAACTGCTAGGGGAGGAGGGTGGATTTTGAAGACTAAATTCCTGCTATTCCTGGAGATCACCTGTTACAGGTGAGTAGCTGCACTATCTCCAGGAACAAGCAGGAATGTAGTGTTCACATATGGGACTCCCTAACTCCAAGATGCCAGACAAAGTGACCTCAGAACCGGTGAAGGTTTGCCTTGGAGTAGGTTCAAAGAGGCCATGGATCCTACATGGATTTCTGGTATCATCAAAGTCCGGGATGGAGGGTAGGAGTTGCATCTAAGTCTGAAGAGGTACAGGAGTACAGCTTGCCAAAATATGGCATCACAGCAGGAGTCCTTGACTAGACAATAATGAGCAGTGAAGGTATGGACAGACGACCAAATTGCTGCCTTGCAGATTTCGTCAATTGCTATAGAGCATAGGTTTTATCGAGGTGGTCACAGCGTGTACATTGTGAGCAGTGACATGCCCTTCCAGCATGAGTCCTGCTTTGTCATAGGCAAATGAACTGCAGTCCAATATCCACCTGGAGAGCATATGGTTAGATACAGATAGACCCAGGTGACTAGGGTCAAAGGAGATGAACAATTGCGAGGCTTTTTGATGAACCTGAGTCCTCTGGAGATAAAAAGCCGACGCACGTTTGCAGTCAAGAGTATGCAGAGTTGCTTCCACTCTAAACACATGCGGTCTAGGAAAGAAGACTGGCAGCTAAATCGACTGGTTAAATGAAACGGAGAGACCACCTTCAGCATAAAGTGTGGGTGATTTCGAAAGACAACCTTGTCATGGTGGAACCAGATATAGGGGGTTTCCGCCACCAGAGCCTGAAGCTCACTAATGCATCTAGCTGAAGTGAGGGCAATGAGGAAGATTACCTTTCACGACAGGAATTTCAGAGAACTCGTGGCCAAAGGTTCAAATGGTGGCTTGAGAAGCTGTGCTACAATGACGTCGAGGTCCCAAGCTACTGGAGGTGGCTTGATGGGCGGCTTGGACAGCAGGAGACCTCTCATGAAATGCGCTACTAGTAGATGTGAGGAGATGGGTCATCCATCCAGTAGGTGGTGAGAGGCAGCAATAGCACTGAGATAGACTCTCACCGAGTTGGTCTTTAGACCTGTCAAGGGTAGGTGGAGGAGATACTGGAGGAGTGAATCAACTGGAGCCAAAAAAGGATTGAGATCTTTCTGGGAACACCAGATACAATATCTACAGCACTTGAAAGCGTATGAGCGTCTGGTGGAGGGGTTTCTGGAAGCCAGTAGGATTTCCTTAACCTCCTGTGGAAGGTCAATGCCCTGTAATGCTATGGTCTCAGCAGCCTTTGGATTGGGATGGAGTAGGGCACCATTGTCTTGGGAGAGGAGATGGGGCACAGATCCCAATCGGAGAAGCTGAGTCTGACGCAGTAGCAGTGGAAACCACAGTTATCGTGGCCAGTGAGGGGCCATGAAAATCATGGAGCCCTTGTCTGACTAAAGCTTGGGAATGAGGGGTACAGGAGGAAAGCATAAAGCAGACCCCAACCCCAGTGTAGATGGAAGACATCCACCTGTTGGTTGCTGATGTCGGAGTCCTTGTGCAGAAGCGAAGAAGCTTAGCATTCTGTGGAGTAGCAAACAGATCTCTGTCTGGAGTTCCTCAGGTCTGGAATATGCCAGCTGTGTCCAGATGGAAAGACCATTTGTCAGGAAGGAGGATCCGACTCAACTTGTCTGCCAAGACGTTGAGTTCTCCTGGGAAGTACACCGCTCAGAGGTGTATCTGGTGAGAGATAGCGAAGGACAATAGGTGAAGAGTCTCCTTGCAGAAGGGCCATGAGCCTGTTCCTCCCTGTTTGTTCATACAGAACATGGCAACTTGATTGTTCGTCCTGACTAGGAGTTGTTGTGCCTTGAGGTGGTGTTGAAACATCTGGAGGGCATTCCAGACAGCACGAAGCTCCAGAAGACTGATTTGGAGTTGTGACACGTTCATGGTCCACAGCCCGTGTAGACAGGTTGTCCAGATGTGCTCCCCAACCCAGTTTGGAGGCATCCGTCGTCAGGGTGCATTGAAGTGGAAGCATCTGAAAAGGTGATCCTATGAGCAGATTTTCTGAAGAACACCACCACTGAAGGAATGTGGTTAGAGGGGCAGTGACTTATATCTTGTCCTGGAGACAGCACGAGGCCTGCGTCCATTGGGAGGCAAGAGTCCATTGTGCTGTGCACATATGTAATCGGAACAACTGAACTGTAGAGGCAATGTGCCTGAGAAGCTGCAGCATTTTGCAGGCAGTCAGATGGTCTCGTTGGAACGTCTGGGACACTAGTTTGATTACACGGGCATAGCGAAGCTGGGGCAGAAATGCCCTGGACTGTTGGGCGTCCAGCAGAGCTCCGATAAACTCTAGCTTTTGAGTTGGAGCAAGCTGGGATTTTGGGAAGTTTATGACAAATTCCGTGTGTTGTAGGACTGTGATGGAAAGCTGCACCTCTTATGAGGTGTTTGCTTTTATGAGCCAGTTGTGTAAGTAAGGGAAGACAAATATCCCCAGAATCTGTAGGTATGTGGCTATGACTGCCATGCACCTTATGAAGACTCTTGGGACAGAAGCGAGTCTAAAGGAAAATACTCTGCATTAATAATTATAATGTATTCCCTGAAAGTTGAAGCATATATATTTCCTGTGTCCTGGATGGATGAGGATATGTGTATACGCTTCTTTTAGATCTAGAGAACAGAGCCAGTCCCAACACTGGAGGTAGGGAAGAAGAGTCCCAAGGGAGATCATCTTGAACTTTTCTGGGACTAGAAACTTGATGAGGTTTCTGAGGTCCAGAATGGGCCTGTATCCTCCTGTTTTCTTTGGGATGAGAAAGTATGGAGCGTAGAAGCCCATTCTCTGTTGGGATAGCAGGACCATCTCTATGGCACCCTGGGTCAGAAGAGAAGATACCTCGTCTTGCAGGAGAGCAGTGAGAGGGGGCTGAGTCTGAAATTCCCCAGTGAAAGTGGAGGGGGCAGACTTTGCAGATGAAGTCTGTACCCCTCCTGGACTATGTTTAGTGTTCACTGCTCTGAGGTGATGAGGCGGCACCTATAGGCATAGTGACACAGTCTGCCTGCTATGTGGAGGGGGTGGGGGTCCTCCAGAGGCAGGGAGGCAATGTTCTCTAGAAAAAAAATTAAAAACCAGGCGCAGACCGTGGCTACGCAGCTGGCTGAGGTTTAGCCCCCCTTGGCTTCTTTTGCTGCTTAGGAGTTTGTTCCCTCTTCTGTGGTGCTTGAGCCTGGAACTAAGATGCAGGAGGATAAGAAGAGTAGAATTTCTTCTTATTATTGTAGAAAGACTTCCTTGCAGTTGCCTTTTTTCTAATAGGGTAAGCTATTGTTCTAGACAGTCTCTTTAGAGCTGGTTTTTTTCTGACTCTAATTGAGAGGCTTTATCTTGCCAGTCTTTGCCAAAAAGGTTTTCACTTGTGCAAGGTATGTTGCCCAGCTGATCTTGAACCCACTACTCAAAATCTGAGGCCTGAAGCTATGCAATTCTGCGTCCACCAATACATATTGTTGTAGCCCTGCCTGTGCATTCGAAAGCATCAAAGGTGGCCCTATTGACAAACGTTGATACATTCTGACTATTCTTGACTAAGGCAAGATAGTCTGCTCTCTTATCATCCAGGAGAAGAGGGGCAAAATCTTCAAGATCCCTGCATATCTCTTTGAGGAACATTCCCATATAGAGGATGTAGGAGGTAATCCTAGCCGAGAGCATGGAAGCCTGGAAGCATTGACGCCCAAAGGCATCGAGAGTTTCCAATCCTCTACCTGGAGGGTTAGAGAAGTGGGTCTTTGAGCTTTTGATTCTGCACATCGCCGATTTGACCACCATGGAATGATAAGGGAGCTGCGGTTTCTGGAAGCCCAGACACTCCGGTACCCGATACATGCTATCAAGGCATCGACTGTGAGGAGAGACCATGAGAGGAGTCTCCCACATATGGAATATAAGATCATGGACGATGCGGTGCACCAGCAGAGTGGCTGCTTCCTTTGGTGCTGTTGGGTATTGGAGAATCTCCAATTCCTCAGCCTGTGGTTCCTTCTCTGATGTAACAGTGATGGAGAGGCTTTTGGCTAGGGTGTGAATGAATTCCTGGAAGGACATGGCCTCCGGTGGTGACATGTGTCGCTGTTGTGATGGAGAAGGCTTCAAAGGAAGTTCACGGGGCCCATTGGAATCAAAGCAATTCTGCATTCAAAACACTGGAATCAGAATCGGAGGACTCAAAGTATCGACGAGCATGGTGGTCACTGAAAGCTCGATTTTGGTATCGGTGTTCCGAGGCATCAGCCTTGGAGAGCCGCTTTGGTTGGGAAACAGTATCGGTGATGGTTTCCAGGGATGGAATGGGTGGCAGTGATGTCGATGCCATATGCATCAACATCGATGTCGTAGCAGCAACTGGTGTCGATGTTGGTACTGGTACCAGTACTGACGGGCCGGTGCCTGCAGTCAAGGGCTTGATAGGTACTGCGGCTGCCAGGAGAACTGCTAAGCCCTGCTTGATGGCCAGTATGCGCTGGTCCATTGAGGTTGTCGCTGCTTAGGTATCTGATGCGGGTACTTGTGCTGCCATCCCGGAGCATGGCACCAGTAGCTCTCCAAGGTCGAGGCCTTGGGAGCACTCTGGCGCCCTCTGTGGCTTTGGAGGACAGGGCATCCTGCCATAGCTGTTTGGCAGGCTGATTCACCTCCAATGCCACACCCGAGGGATCTCAATGTTTTCAGTGAGATCTACCTCTGGAGGTTTTGTCTTGCTTTGATGCAGACTTTGGTTTTAACTTTGAGGATACCTGAGATCCATGAGAGGAGGATGAAACCCTTGATGAAGTGGACGCCAACGATATCGCATCTGAGGTGAAGAGTATCCCAAATTTAGAGGCCCGGTTTTGTAGGCCTCTCCGAGTCATCTTCTGACAGAGGGGACAGTCTTTTGGCTGGTGATCTGGGCTGAGGCATTTTTGACACCAGTCATGTGTGTCAGTCACTGAGATGGTATTGGCACACTTGGAACATTTCTTGAAACCACTAGCTGGTTTCTCCATACCTTCAATGGGTGGGAAGGCTATGGTAGGCTGAAGGCCTAAAAGGGTGTGGAAACACTCGGTTTTTTTTTAAAGATAAAATAAAGAGAAGAAAAGAAAAGAATGAGGGAACTGGCAATCTCTTCGACGGTGCCATGATGACAGGAAGGCAGAGGCACTATCCACAAAAAAACAGAATTTTTCTATGGTGTCAGGATTTGCTTCCTGCTGGCTCTGTGGAAAACGAAGAAATGAAGAGGAGTTGGGATGGCAGGAAGGCAGTGGCGCAGGCGCATTGGGATGCTCCCATAAGCTTTTCCCATTGGATGCTGGGGAGCGTTCTGCATGGGCTCCGTCAGTACCGCCATCACCATATGTTAAGACTACATTCCTGCTTGTTCCTGGAGATTAGGATTTTTTCAATTTGTTACAGAGTTCTCTCTCCCGTGAGCTCTGGCTTCTAGATGATCTTCATTCGTTTTGCATGGCTGTAAAACCCTTCTGATTTAGGAAGGCTTTTGGCAGCTATATGGGAGTTTAATGGGCTGTTATTCCAGGGGTTTGGTTTTAGAGTTGGATTATATAAGGTAATTTTATTATTGTATTTATATTGTAAGCAGTGCTGGGAAGATTCCCGATGGCGCAGTTAAGAAATTTAAATAAACAAACAAAATGATCTTGGAGCAAACCTTGACTGCAACTTGTGAAGTGGGAGGTCACTGCAATAAACAATATTTGCTTGTTGAATGCAGATGCAGGAGACGTGCATACCAATATAGATGAAGACACATCTGGCATTAAAATGGAGGCATATAGAAATGCCTGAAACAGTGTCTCCGACACAGCTTGTACACAAGGTAGAGATGATACAACGAAGTGAAATAACACAATGAGAACCTGCAAGAAGAAACTGGCAAATGATGTAGTAGCCTTAGCTAGTATTTCTACAGCAGCTATACTAAGGCCAGCTCAATTAATGCAAAAAGAATCCTTGCAAATGTGGTATTTTGGGAAAGCTCAAGCCAAAGTAGACAAGAAAAGTGGTCTTGCTAACAAAGTTTCTTTGGAGTTTGAGTTACTTCAGCCATATCTGAATCTTCTGTATTATGCACTGAAGGCATCCATAAGTCATTCCATTACATCTCAGTGCTCTTGTGCCTCAATTTGTTTGTTCAGTGCTTGAAGTCCTTGCTCCTATTTTTAGTTCTGTATTAATGAATTGAACCAGTTAAGAATTTAAAATTCTAGTGCTATGTCTTGCACAATGGAACTAAATTCACAAGAAAAACAAAAAAAGAAGCTATTAAGAGCTGTTTTGACTGAGCCTAATTGCAAGCATATCTTTTCACGGAATATGGGGGGGGGGGGGGGGTCCAGGTTTCCAAACACAGGAATGCATGGAGAACTTCCTGCTGGGCTCAGACAGCTGGAGATGACAGCTTTGAACAAATTAACTTACAAAAACATGGAATATGGATGGCAGATAAGGACTGTAAAGCCCACCTAGTCTGTCAAACAAATGTTTTATGACCTGTTCCCAAACACAACTAGAAGAACTTGAAATTGACCGAAGAATGTTTTGTGTCTGAACTGGGATCAATTTTAATAGCAACTAGACTGCTTTAGCATCATCTAGTCTGGAGAAAACAACAGAGGAAGGAATGAAAGAAATGTATGAAAAACAAATGTGCCGAAACAGAAAATAAACCCAAAGACGCAGTCAATATACTTCAACGCAAATTAAAAGCAATTTCAAGGAGCAGTAGATTCAAAAAACACATGACTGGAAAAATCGATAAAAGTCAAATAAAAATCTCAAACTAACAAAAAATACATACAAGACTAGGACAGGCCATGCATGTGATCCATAAGAATCACTGGCAAGGATTCTTACCTCTAGAGAATTTTATTTGCTTTGCTTCTGAATGGGTTAACTGTTTTACTACAGAAGTCTATTATGGATAATTTGCTATTAGTATTGAGCCTGGAAATATAGGGAATAATTTATATAAAGTTTTTTTTTCCGTGGTACTATAAATGTGGAATGAACTACCAATGGATATGCATTCAGAGAACTGGCCCACTATCATGATTTTCCAAAAAAAACCCAAACCCCTGAAAACTTGGCTTTTAAACTGAATTATTTTAACTATAATTAATGCTTTTATTTAAATTATAGTAAATGTTTCTGTATTTTATTGCTATCATTGCAGTATTCTTTGTAATTCACTTTGAGACAAGAGATAAAATGTGAAATACCAAATGTGACAGTGAACTAATTGAAATTACCGCCTATTTAACATATAGAAAAATACTGTTATAAAATTATGTGACCACATATGCACAGAAAAAGTATGTGTATGGTGTCTGCCCATTTTTATGTGATCTCCACGTAGACATTCCCAGGAGTGAGGGTCTAGCTGTGATGCACCCATGCATTTTATAAATATATGTATACACGTTGAGTACAGGCACACATTTATTGCTTCTGCAGAACAAGTGAAAATACATTTGTGCACTACTGAGGCTGGATCTGTGAGCCTGTTTTATGAAGCCACATAGATGCCTATTTTACTTTATATAACAGGCTTAAACTGCCACCTTTTTGGGCTCCTCACACAGGTGTCCTAGTATAAAACCAGACCTATAAGGTGAAATTAGGCCTTACCTGCTAATTGTCTTTCCTTGAGGAACTCCAGTCCAGTCCCACACCTTAGGGTAGTGCACCTCTTCCAGCAGCTTGGAGACTGAGCACGTCACAACTTTGACATCAGGCTACATATACGACTGGCACTACCCACCAGCCCCCAGTAACCTATTGACAAGGCAGACTCACAGGAGGAACAAATAAGAAGTTAGCATTAGAAAGAAAAAACTCAGTATGAAAAAACCTTACAGAACTTAAAAAAAAACCAGACTGTCCTGGAGTCCCCCCACAAGGGACAGTAAATCCCCCTCCAGGAACTCTCTCTCTCTGGCTCCCACCCCTTAAACCGGGAGCCTCACTACTAAGGACAGCAAAACTCTTTACCAGCTACTTACCCCCCCCCCCCACCCTCGGGAGGATGGGCCAGGTTACCCCTCCATGACTGATTCTGGAACAACAAACGCTGCTCCTCAACCATCTAACAGTACTCTCATCGCTCCAAGCCATCTAATACTCTGTAATTCTTCAGACCCGGGATCGCGAGCACTGCCTGAAGACACAGATGGGAGGGTTTCAGGACTGGACTGGAGTTCCTCAAGGAAAGACAGGTAAGGTCTAATTTCACCTCCTTTATTGTCCCTCCAGTCCAGTCCCACACTTTAGGGATGTAACAAAGACCCTCAAACACGGGAGGGACGCGCGAGACCGGCTTTGAGTACTGCTGAACCAAAACTCGCCTCTCCCGCCGCTTGTACATCCAATCTGTAATGCTTCACAAATGTATGCAGGGAGGACCAAGTGGCCGCCCAGCAGATCTCTCCCGGCGGAACCAAATTCCACTCTGCCCAGGAGGCCGCCTGCGCCCTGGTGGAATGGGCCCGTAGACCCTGCGAAACCGCTCTGCCCCGCAACAGATAGCTTCAGTCTATCGCTTCCTTAATCCATCTAGAAATGGAGGACATTGCCGCTGTTTCCCCTTTACGTGGCCCCCCAAACAGAACGAAAAGACGGTCTGACTTCCAAAAAGAAGCCATCCTCGTCAGATATTTTTTTCAATGATCGTCTGATGTCGAGAAAACGCAACTGAGGGTCCCCCTGATTCTCTACTGACCCTGAAAAAAACAGAAGAGCGACTGGCTGATTCAGATGAAACTGTGAAACCACCTTGGGCAAGAAAGAGGGTACTGTCCGCAGCACCACTCTCTCCCTGGAAAAAGAAAGAAAAGACTCCCTACATGACAAAGCCTGAAGCTCCGAGATACCTATGGGCAGAACAAATAGCCACCAAAAATACCATCTTCAAAGTTAAATCCTTCAGCGAACACAAATCTAGCGGTTCAAACGGCTCCTCCACCAATGCTGAAAGAACCAAATTGAGGTCCCAAGGAGGCACCAAGGCGGACGGAGCTGTTTAACTGCCTTCAAGAAACATACCACATCCGGATGTGTTCCCAAGGAGACACCTTGGATCCTGCCTCTATAACATGCCAACGCAGCCACCTGCACCCGCAGAAAGCTATCTGCCAGTCCCTTGTCGAGCCCTGCCTGAAGGAACTCCAACACTAACAGAATCGAAGCCGCCAAAGGCCTACAACCTTTCTGCGCACACCAAGCCTCAAAAATCCTCCACACCTGGATATAAGACAATGATGTAGACTTCTTTCTGGCCCTAAGAAGCGTGGAAATTTTCTGGGCGGAGTAACCTCACTTTCTCATCCACGCCCTCTCAAGAGCCATGCTATAAGCGAGAATCAATTCACTTGGGGCATGAGAACTGGACCCTAAAACAGCAGATCAGGCTGGCTTGGAAGCCGCCATGGCTCGTCCGCCTTCAACCGCACCAGATCCGCATACCATGGACGCCAAGGCCAGTCTGGGGCAATCAGGATCACTAATCCCCTGTGTGCCTCCACTCTCTGTATCACGTGCCCTATGAGCGCCCATGGAGGAAAGACGTATAGGAGACCCCTGCAGGGCCACCTTTGCACCAGCACGTCTAGGCCCTCTGAAAATCTCTCCCTCCGCCGGCTGAAGAACCTGCTTGCTTTGGCCGACGCAAAGGTTGCCATCAAATCCATGACTGGCACTCCCCATGGGCGTACCATCTGATCGAAGACTTCCTGGTTCAGCTGCCATTCCCCCGGATCCAAGTGCACTTGACTAAGATAATCAGCCGTCACGTTCTCTACGCCAGCCATGTGTGCCTCTGAAATGGCCAGCAGGTGGGCCTCTGCCCAAATCATCAACATCTCTGCTTCGTACTCTAACTTTATGCTCCCTGTGCCCCCCTGCCAACTGATATATGCTACCATCATGACATTGTCTGAGAAGACGCGAACCGCCTTCCCGCAGAGGAGCGGGAGAAACATGTGCAACACGAATAGAACCGCCCTCATTTCTAGTCGATTTATGGACCATGTCCGCTCTGCTGCAGACCAGTTCCCCTGAGCTACCTGCCCTTCGCAGTGGGCTCCCCAGCCCGATAGGCTGGCATCCATTGTCAAGGGAATCCAGCATGGCGACTCCAACCGAATCCCCGCCATCAGATGCTCCCTGCGGAGCCACCACCTGAGTGCTGACCATGCTTGTTGTGGACACGGCAATGGATGGAAGAGGGGCTGCCGCCGATGCGACCATCTGCGCAGTAGAGCCCTCTGCAGCGACCGCATGTGCACCCGCGCCCAAGGGATCAACTCGATCGTTGCCGCCATGGTCCCCAACAGCCTGAGATAATGCCATGCCATGCCATAGGTTCCTCATGCAAAGGAACTCTCAGACCAACAGCTGCAGCGCCTCCGCCCTCTTCTGTGGTAGGAATACCCTGCCTGCTCGAGTGTCGAAGCGAGCACCTAGGTACTCGAGGTTTTGCGACGGCATCAGCTGACTCTTGGACAAGTTGATTACCCATTTTAGACTCCTGAGAAACTCGACCACCCGCTCCATGGCCTGAGCGCTTTCCTGCTCGGAATTTGCATGAAGGAGCCAATCGTTCAGGTACAGGTGTACTAGAATGTCTTCCTGGCGCAACGCCGCTGCTGCCACCATGACCATCACCTCTGTGAACGTCCAAGGGGCCGTCGCAAGCCCAAAGGGCAGAGCTTGAAACTGAAAATGCCCCATTGGTACCACAAAGCAGAGGAACTGGTGATGGTCCAGATGAATGGGAACATGCAGATAAGCCTCGGTGAGGTCCAGTGAGGTAAGGAACTTGCCCTCTCTCACCGACATAATCACTGACCTGAGGGTTTCCATATGAAACCTTTGAACCCGCAGGCACCTGTTTACCCGCTTGAGATCTAGAATAGGCCGCAAAGAGCCTTCCTTCTTTGGGACTATGAAATAAATGGAGTAGCGACCTGCGCCACACTGCTCCACTGGTACCGGCCCCAGTGGCCCCAACCGCAGGAGCCTGTCTAGCGTGTCCCTCATGCCTTGTGCCTTGCCTCGCGCTTTGCAGGGAGAGCGAATGAAGGCAGGCGGCAGTGGGCTGGCAAATTCCAATGCGTAACCATCCCGCACCACCTGCAGGACCCACTGGTCCGACGTAATCTGGACCCAGGCAGGGAAGAACTCTTGCAAACTGCCTCCCACAGGCTCTATCCTCGCCTGGACCCTCTTCATTTCATTGTGTCTTCTTGTGGGCTGCAGATGAGGAAGAAGCCGAGAAAAAACCTCTACCTGCTCCCCAAAACCCCCTAAAAGGCTGTCCCCGAGGAGCAAACCGCCCTCTCTAATATGGCGCAAAGCACACCGAGCAAAAACGCTTAAACTCCCGGGATTGACCCTACTTGCGCCAGGTCCCCGGCCCTGTCTGGGCTTATCCTCAGGCAGTCGCCCCCCTTTGGGCTCCCCCCAAATCCTTAACCAACTTCTCTAGATCCTCACCAAACAATAGTTTCCCTCTGAACGGCAACTTACTCAGGCGCGCTTTAGAGGAAACATCTGCCGACCAATTACGGAGACAAAGGTAGCGGTGAGTCGCCACCACCAAGGCCATAATGTTGGATAGACCTCTAACCAGATCATAGCAGAAATCTGCCAAGTAAGCCGCCCCCGACTCAAGCCGCGCTGCAGCCGCTAGCTCTGGGGGCTCAACCGATGCCTCGGAGATGCCCTGCGCCCACCACAAGAACGCGTGTGCCACCAACGCCCCGCATGTGGAGGCCTGCAAGGACAGGGCACTAACATCAAATGCCTGTTTCAAAAGGGCATCCAACTTCCTATCCTGATTATCCCTGAGAGCCGTACTGCCTTCTACAGGAATGGTGGTTTTCTTGGTTACCGCCGACACAGCAGCGTCAACTTTTGGTGAGGAAAACATCTCTTTTTCCTGCTCCATCAAACGGTAGAGACGGGTCATTCTCCAAGAACCCTTCATCCTTGCCTCCGGCAGGTTCCACTCCTCCAGGATCACCTGCTTGATCACTCTATGCAACGGGAACACCTGCTGAGGCTTATGCACCGACTAAAGAATGGGGTCCTCTAGAGCGTCGTCTGCCGTCGCACTCTCTGATGAGTCATGGGATAGGAGGCAGTGTACTATTGTGGATCAGGAACTGGTTAAAAGATAGAAAGCAGAGGGTAGGGCTAAATGGCCAGTTTTCCCAATGGAGAAAGGTGAATAGTGGTGTACCCCAGGGATCTGTGCTGGGTCCGCTGCTTTTTGACATTCATAAATGACCTGGAAAAGGGAATAACGAGTGAGGTTATCAAATTTGCAGATGACACAAAACTATTTAAAGTTGTTAAAACCCATAAGGATTGTGGAAATTTGCAAGAGGATCTTGATAAATTGGAAGACTGGGCATCAAAATGGCAGATGAAATTTAATGTGGACAAGTGCAAAGTTATGCACCTAGGGAAGAACAACCCAAATTATGGTTACACGATGCAAGGTTCCACATTAGGAACTACCACCCAGGAAAAAGATTTAGGCGTCATTGTGGATAACATGTTAAAACCCTCTGCCCAGTGTGCAGCAGCGGCCAAGAGAGCAAATAGAATGCTAGGTATCATAAGGAAAGGATTATAATGCCTCTGTATTGTTCCATGGTTCAACTGCACCTTGAATATTGTGTGCAGTTCTGGTCGCCATATCTTAAAAAGGATATAGCGTTATTAGAAAAGGTTCAGAGAAGAGCCACCAACAAAATGGTAAAGGGGATGGAAGGATATCCCTATGAAGAAAGGCTAAAAAGGTTAGTGCTCTTTAACCTGGAAAAGAGACGGCTGAGGGGAGATATGATAGAAGTCTATAAATTAATGAACGGAGTGGAATGCGTAAACGTAGATCGATTGTTTACGTTATCAGAATATAGGAAGACTAGGGGACATGCAATGAAGCTACAGGGTAAACTATTTAAGACTAATAAAAGAAAATATTTTTTCACTCAACATGTAATCAAACTCTGGAATTTGTTATCGGATGATGTAGTAAAAGCTGTTAGTAAAGCTGGGTTTAAAAAAGGTTTGGACAAGTTCCTGGAGGAAAGGTCCATAAACCATTATTAAAAAGGGACCCAGGATATCACTGCTTGACCCAATACAAGCATTGTGGAACCTGTGTCTTTTGAGGAAACTGCTAGGTACGTATGACCTAGATTGGCCACTGTTGGAAACAGGATACTGGGCTCTATGGACTTTGGTCTGACCCAGTATGGCATATCTTATGTTCTTATATTGAGCGCCTTGAGGGCCTCCGCTATGAGCCCTGCCAATTACTCTTTACGGAACATCCTCACAATTCGGGGCTCCTCCTCATGAGGGAACTCTCCCTCTTCCAGCTCTTCAGGCTCCCCACCTTCTTCGGTCTCCCAATCCAAGGTGAGAGACCTGAACTCCTCAGCTGCCTCTCCATCCAGCCGGCTCTTAGTCGGAGGCTGACTGAATCCAGCCTCTGACCCCTGCATATTCTCTGCCATTCTCCTCTTGCCACCACCTGCCTGGTCTGCCCCCGTGCTTCAGACAAAAAGCCCTGTGAAGCAGCAAAACAAACTCAGGGGAAAACTCCCCCCCAGGATCCCCTCCCCCCCCGCACATGGAAGGAAGAAGGACCTGGCGAGGTCAGGCTCCGCAAGGAAGGGTGCTGTAATGGTGGAGAGGGCCCAACTCCCTCCTCAAGCTGAGACTGTACCCTCTCCCCGGCAGTGGTGAAGCAGAGAGTCGTGGGACGGACCCCTCCGGGGACTCTGTTCCCTCCTGCATAGCACGCTCTGCTGTACGTGCCTCCATTGCACAACCACGGCAAACACCTTCCTCTGTGATTGAGCTTCTACGCGCCTCGCAGGCCAGACTCTGGGACTTTCCCGGCATACCTGTCTCACCACAGGAGAATCACTTCAGTGTCTCCTGCTTCCATTTCTCTTTTTTTTTTTTCAATCAAAAAAATAAAACCTGGTCGATAGCTCCTGGGATACTTTCCCCTTGAGGCTCCCCCTCCAAATACCAGAAAACTAGCTGATCACACAAGGCAGCCTACAAGGCCTTTTTCCCGCGCCCACAAAAAAAGGCATGTCTAACTGCTGCGTTGAACCGCGGCCCTCTGCCACGTGGTCTGCCGGCCTCCCCGACTCCTCAGCCGAACTGCTCCGCTGACAACCCAAACGAAACACTTCCCCGAAAGCCTGCCGGGCTACTGACGCCTCCGTGGCGCTGTTTGCTCCGTCCCTCAGTGTTCAGCCAATTCGCGGCTTCGGCACCAGGACTGATATTAACAGGAGAGAGATTCTCTGTCGGCCACGGACTCCCGATTGTCCTGCCGCTCTCTTTCAGCAGCGCTCCTTACCCGACCAAAGCGGGTTCGGAAGCCCTTTAAAAAGAGTAGTTACTCACCTGTAACCGGTATTCTCCAGGAGCAGCAGGAATCAGTCCTCACTTATGGGTGACATCGGCGCCGATGGAGCCCCCGTGCGGAGCATTTCCCCAGCTTTCTAAGAAAGACTTTGGGAATACTGCACGCATGCGCGGTCCCCTTCCCGCCAAAAGGTGCCATCTTGCTCAGTCAAATGACATAGCTAAAAAACAGAACACAAAAATGTAAAAATGAACTATGTACAGCTGCAACTCCCAGGGGAGGAGGGAGGGTTGTGAGGACTGATTCCTGCTGCTCCTGGAGAACACCTGTTACAGGTGAGTAACTACTCTTTCTCCAGGACCAAGCAGGAAGTCAGTCCTCACTTATGGGACTCCCCAGCTTCAGGCTACCGGGGACCCAGAGATGAAAAAATGAGCTCCCTCTACACTCAGCATCAGAGAAAGGATTTCACTGAAAACATACCCCCACCGGTAGCCCAACAAGAGGGCTGAAGGGTAGGAGTTGCCTAAACCTCAGAGATTCTGGAGCACTGCCTGACCGAAAGCAATGTCCCTACGTGACTCCCTCTCCAGGCAGTAATGGGCCGCAAAAGTCTGGCTTGAGGACCAAATTGCAGCCCTGCAGATGTCTGCCAACGGTACAGAGCAGAGATGAGCTACTGAGGTAGCCATTGCCCTGACATGGTGGACCGTGACCCGACCCTGCAAAGGAAGGTCAGCTGCCCTGTAAGCCCAGGTGATACAGTCAGCCACCCAGATGGACAAGGTACGCTTGGAGACAGGCACCCCCAAGTTATTGGGGTCAAAAGATATGAAGAGCTGTGTAGCCCTCCTATGCCCCTGCGTACGCTCAAGGTAGAAGGATAAGGCCCTCCTACAGTCCAGGGTATGCAGGACTGTCTCAGCCCGGCTGGCATGGGGCCTAGGGAAGAACGTTGGAAGAACCACCTCCTGGTTGACATGGAAAGAGGAGACAACCTTTGGGAGGAACTTAGGATGAGTCCTAAGGACTACCCTGTTCCTATAGAAGCGAGTGTATGGTCTGTCACAGACCAGGGCTTGAAGTTCACTCACTCGCCTGGCCGAGGTCAAGGCCACTAGGAATAGAGTCTTCCAGGAAAGGAAGCGTAAAGGACATGTAGCCATTGGCTTAAAAGGTGGGCAAGTCAGTTGCTGCAAGACCACATTCAACTCCCACTCAGGGGCTGGTGGACGGAGAGGAGGCTTGAGTAATAGTAAACCTCTGAGAAATCTGGACACCAAGTGGTGAACCGACAAAGAGTGTCCCTACACCAGTGAGTGGTGAGTTGCCAGAGCAGAGAGGTGGACCCGAACAGAATTGGACGTAAGGCCCTGATTGGACAAGTGCAGCAGGTACTGGAGCACTACTGGCACAGCGCAAGCGAAAGGATCTTCTTTGCGCTGCTGACACCACAAGGAGAACCTCCTGCACTTCAGGGCATATGTCTTCCTGGTGGATTACTTTCTAAAGGCCAAGACCACCTCTTCCACTTCCTGAGGCAGGCCCCAGGGAGCTAAGACTACCCTTGCAGCCTCCAGGCCATCAGATTGTGAGATTTGAGATTGGGGTGCAGAAGGGAACCCTGATCCTCAGAGAGAAGGTCGGGTTGGAACCCCAGAGGCAGTGGAGTCTCCACTGCCAGTTAAAGGAGGAGTGGGAACCAGGGCTGCCTCGGCCACCTGGGAGCAATCAGAAGGACCGAGGTCTTGTCCCTGAGAATCTTGAACAAGGTTTGGGCCACCAGAGGTGTGGGAGGAAACGCATACAGTAGGCCCTGGGACCAGGAAATCAGGAAGGCATCCGCCGCTACTCTCAGTGGATGCGGTTGCCTGGAACAAAACCTGGGCAGTTAGTGATTCAGGGGACTGGCAAAGAGATCCATGGATGGAAGTCCCCATTTCAGGAAAATCTTTTGAACCACTAACGGGTGCAGCTGCCACTCGTGGGGCTGCAGAATTCTGCTTAATCTGTCTGCCAGAAAGTTTGCCTGGCCAGGAAGATAAACAGCCCTCAACAACATCTGGTGCCTGAGGGCAAAAGAGCAAAGGGTCTGTACTTCCAGGCATAGAGGCCTGGATCCAGTGCCGCCCTGTTTGTTCACATAGAACATGGCTACTTAATTGTCCGTCAGACTGGTGAGCCAAAATGTGAGAAAAAGCCTTGAGGGCGAAGCGAATAGCCCGCAATTCTAGTAGGTTGATCTGTTGCGTGGCTTCCCAAGGGGACAAGAGAGCTTGAGTGCAGTGCTCCTGACAGTGTGCACCCCAGCCCTGTAAGGAGGCATCTGTTGTCAACACCACCGTGGGAACAGGTACCTGAAAGGGCACCCCCTGAAGCAAGTTGGGGGGGGGGGGGTTTAGCCACCACTGAAGGGAAGTCAGGAAGGGTTTTGACACCCTGACTTTGTCTGCTAGGTTTCCAGAGGCTTGCTTCCACTGAGTTCCAAGGCACCACTGTGCAGGCCTCATGTGGAGGCGTGCATTGGGGGTCACATGTACAGTCGATGCCATGTGTCCTAGGAGCTGCAGACAGAGCCTGGCAAGAACCCTTGGCAGGCTTAAAAACTGGGATGTGAACTCCATGAGCCTTTGAGCTCTGTCCTCTGGCAAGTAAGCCCTTGCTTGCAGAGAGTCCAGCCGTGCTCCTATGAACTCTAGGTTCTGGGAGGGGAGCAAAGTGGACTTTGCAAAGTTTATGACAAAACCTAGGTCTTGAAGGAGTGTGACAGTCCTGAAGGTGGCCTGCCGGGCCTCCTGGTAAGTCTGACCTCTGATGAGCCAGTCGTCCAGATAGGGGAAGACGAAAACCCCTTAAGTCCTCAAGTAGGCCGCCACCACAGCTAGGCACTTTTTAAAGACCCGTGGTGGGGAAGTCAGGCCAAAAGGCAGCACTCTGTACTGGTAATGGTTTCCTCCCACCATGAACCTGAGGTACTTTCTGTGGTCTGGATGAATGAGGATGTGAGTGTACGCATCCTTTAGATCTAAGGAGCATAGCCAGTCTCCCTGCTGGAGGTACGGCAGAAGTGTTCCAAGAGTAAGCATCTTGAACTTCTCTTTCTCCAAGAACTTGTTGAGGTTCTTGAGGTCTAGGATAGGCCTTAGGCCCCCTGTTCTCTTTGGCACCAGAAAATACCTGGAGTAGAACCCGTGCCCCTGTAGGCGAGGAGGCACAGGCTCCACCGCCTTGTCCAGAAGCAGACCCTGAAGTTTTTGGAGAAGGAGGTTGGTGTGCAGGAGAGGCCGCAGAGGCTCCCCTGGAAAGTAGACAAGAGGTAACTGTTGGAAATGAAGCATATAACCCTTGTGAATGATGCTTAATACCCAAGCATCCCCTGTAATGGGTGGCCACCTGTGGGCAAACAGGGCTAAGCGACCTCCTGTGCAGGAATGGGGCAGCAGGGGCGGAGAGGCTATGCTTTGGGAGTCAAAAACCCCCTCTCTGCTGGGTAGGAGCAGGAGCCGGAGGCTTGGGGGTCTTCTGCCTACGGGGCCCATGTCCCTGCCCCTTGGCCTGCTGTCCCTGTTGGGGAGCTGGGGAGGCTTGGTACTGAGGAAAAGGTTTGTAGGCAGACACCTTTCTCGGGTAGAAGGACTTTTTACCCGAGTCCTTCTTTTTGTGGGAAGGGGCAGAAGTCTTTCTGGACAGCCTTGTCCTAGTCAGGTGCTCGGTCTCGAGCTCAGCCGCCTTCTCGGCCATGGGCTTGCCCAAAAGGTTTTCACCCCGGCAAGGGATATCGACCAACTTGTCCTGCAACCATGCCTGGCGTCGGGCCGTGATGCCGGCTGCCGCCACACGAGCCGAAGCCTCGAAGCCATCGTAGGCCGCTCGGGACATGAGCTTGGAACAGTCCCGGATACCTGAAGACAAAGACTGGAACCTCTGCAAAGGTTCTCCGGAGAGGCCAGCAGAGAACCCGGCAAGCTCCTTTGCCAGGTCTCGGAGGTACATGCCCATGTACAACTGGTACGACTGGACACGGCAAGCATCGAGCCCTGGAAGCACTTTCTGCCGAAAGCATCCAGGTTCCGGGCCTCCCTGCGAGGGGGCTCCGCGGAGTGCATCTTCTGGCTCTTCAGATGATGCATGGCCGATTCCACCACCATGGAATGGTGCGGCAGCTGCGCCTTCTGGAAGCCAGGGCTCTTACGGAGTCGATAAATGGAAGCGACTTGCTTGCTCAAGACCGGTGCCGAGGCCGGTGCCTCCCACATTCGGTAGAGGAGCTGTTCCAGCATCGGAGGAACTGGAACAGTAAAGGCCTCCTTCGGAGGAGAGTCATACTGGAGGGCCTCGAGCTCTTTGGCTCGAGGCTCCTCCTTGGGGTCCGCGGGAATCGCCAAGGCCTTGGCCATCTCCCGCACAAACTCCAAGAACCGGGTGTCCTCCGGAGGGGACCTACTTCGGGGCTCAGACTGCGGTGAGTCCGAAGGTACGCACCGAGTCCGGAAGGTGTCGGGGGACTCCTCGTCCTCCGTCTCCCATGCTGACTCATCCGAAGAGGAGTCGAGGGGCTCCGACCGCGCAGGTCTCGGTGGCACCAGCCCCAACGCCGAAGGCACCGGCGTCGACACCCTCGGTTCCAAGCGGGAGGTCGAGGGAGACCTTGACCGAGGACGACTTCGAGCCTTCATGGTCTCGAGTATCAGCTCGGTCTCCGGGGTCGACTTCGACGTCGATGTCCCGGTGGTCGGGGCAGATGCACCAGCGAGGCTGGCCATCAGTACCCGCTGCTGCTCCATGAAGGCAGACAATCTGCTCTCCAAGGCTGTCAGTCTGAGTCCAAGCTCAGGAGACTCAGCAGCCACCGACTCGGGCCCCGGCGGCGGTTCCCTCGGAGGAGAGTCCACGCGGACTACAGGACTTACATGTCCGACGGTCTCCGGCTCTACACAAGGTACTTTGGACGGCTTCTCCTGCTCCAAAGGCCTGGGACGGCGGTCGGGGGTCTTAGACCTGGCCCTCAACCAGGGACCTCTTCCGATGCCGCCCTCATGAGCCGTTTCTTCCTCTTGCATTCCCGGTCGGGGGACCCCCTGTCCGAGGAACCCCAGCGATACTCGGAATCAGACTCCCGAGATGTCGAGGCCTCAGATGAGGTCCGGGCCCGGCCGGAGGCAGAATCCGAAAAAATCCTTTCCTTCTGGTGCTGACAGCTTCGAAGTGCCTTGGTGGACATTTTGCCATACGGGCCACAGATCATGGGATCATGATCCGGGCCGAGGCACCGAAGGCAGCAGTCGTGTGTGTCGGTGAGAGACATTAGTTTCTTGCACTGATCACACTTTTTGAAACCACTGGAAGCCATCGGGGAAAAAAGGGCCCCCGCTTGGTCAAAAGACAGGCCTTCCAGGGAAAAACAGAAAAAAGGGCACGAACGCTAGCCACGAAGGGCAAAAACCAAAAAAAGAAAAACGGGCTCAATACCGGTGTACCGAACCTGGCGGGAAGGGGAACTGGCTTCGAACTCGGAGAAAAAGACTAAGAAATCTTCGAAAAAACGTCAACTTTTCCGGGTGGACTAGGACAGACGTCCGATGGGCTCCACGGAAAAAGAGAAACTGAGCAAGATGGCACCTTTAGGCGGAAAGGGGACCGCGCATGCGTGCAGTATTCCCAAAGTCTTTCTTAGAAAGCTGGGGAAATGCTCCGCACTGGGGCTCCATCGGCGCCGATGTCACCCATAAGTGAGGAATGACTAACTGCTTGGTCCTGGAGAATCTCCTTTTTTTTGTATTTGCAAGCCATACTAGAGTTAGCTTAGCAAGAGGGGACTCTGGCAATAGCCCTGCCCGATCGAGAGGGAGGGGGAGGACAGCTTCCACAAGGAAAATTAATAAAAGGTAAAAATTATGGCAAAATTAAGGTAAACATTTGCCTAACTGGCTTCCTAGTTGTCCCTTCAGTGAGTCCACAATCAGGACTTACAATCTACATTTGTAACACTACTGCAGCATTATAGACACACTAGCGTATTCCCCAACACACTTGATACACCCTAACCTACCCAGACTCTCTTAAATCACACCATCAGGACTTCGTCTTCCCCTTCTTCCAGGTTTACTAAAATAAATCGTCACCCTGACACAAGTAATCTTGTATATAGTTGATATGTAAATAGTTTCCATATTAAATGTAACTTGCTTGTTCTATGTAAACCACCCCTGATCTCGGGAAGGGGCGGTATAGAAAAGTGTAACAAATAATTAAATAAATAAAATTTGTACCTGAGGCAATGGAGGGTTAAGTGGCTTGCCCATGGCCACAAGGAGTGTCAGTGGGATTCGAACACTGGTCTTTCTGGTTCCAGGCTGTTGCCCTAATCACTAGCCTGGAACCAGAAAGACCAGGGTTCAAATCCCACTAACAATCCTTTTGGTTGTGGGCAAGTCATTTAACTCTCCATTCCTTGGGTACAAACTTAGACTGTTAGCCTTCGGGGCGCAGGGAAAATAACGACTGTACCTGAACGTATCTTGCCTTGAATGTCTACTGGAAAGGAGTGCGTTAAATACTAATAAATAAATAGAAATTTATTGGAAGAGATTCACAAAATGCATATATCTCTTCTGCCTGCAATGGAAATCTGTATATTCACACCAATATACAATAAATACATATTCCATTCTCTCTTTCCATATTAACCCACAGTGCCTCCTCCTTACCTTGTAAGCTCTGCAATTCTTTTTCTTTAATATTTTGACAGAGTGCCACTCTTCCCCCTCCCTTGTCACTCTGTTCTTCCTCAACAGATTGTAGCCCAGTATAGCACAGTTACTCACCTATAACAGGTGATCTCTGGGAACAGCAGGAATAAGTCTTTACATATGGGTACGTCGGTACCGACGGAGCCTGCGCAGGAACGCTCCCCAGCATCCAATCAGAAAGCTTTTGGGAGCATCGCACAGCGCCTGTGTGCTGCCTTCCCGCCTTTCCAACTGTCTCTCCTCAGTTGAGTTTTATAGCTGAGACAAAGAGGGAAAGAGAGGGAGGGAGAGAGAGAGAGAGAGAGAGAGAGAGACAACTCCTAGGGGAGGTAAGTGGGTTGTGAAGACTTATTCCTGCTGTTCCCAGAGATCACCTGTCACAGGTAAGTAACTGTGCTATCTCCAGGAACAAGCAGGAATGAGTCTTCACATATGGGGACTCCCTAGCTTTTGATGCCAGGGAGAGAGCCCATAAGTTGTGTGTCCCTGGGACAGGGCTGCACTTCCCCACCTGGATCTCTGGCATCCCCTGAGGGATGGTGGGTAGGAGTTGATTAAGTATGGAACAGGTGTCTTAGAAACGCCTGACCAAACAAGGCATCCCTGCGGGAGTCCTTGTCCAAACAGTAATGGGCTGTGAAGGTATGAACCGAGGCTCAAGTGGCTGCTCGACAGATGTCGTCGATAGACACAGAGTTCAGGTGAGCCATTGAGGCTGCTATGGCTCTCACATTGTGAGCTGTGACATGGCCCTCCAGAGAAATGTTCTTACTCTGATAGGCAAAAGAAATACATTGGGCAATCCAGTTGGAAAGTGTTCTTTTGGAGACTGGTTGTCCCAAATGAGAAGGATCAAAAGCAACAAAGAGTTGAGAAGACTTTCTATGTTGTTGTGTCCTCTGTAAGTAAAAAGCTAGAGCTTTTTTACAGTCCAGGGTATGAAGATTCCTCTCTGCACTTGATGCATGAGACCCTGGAAAAAAGACAGGTAGGTAGACCTCTTGGTTGAGGTGAAAAGGCGAGACCACCTTAGGCATAAAGTGTGGATTAGTCCTAAGGACCACCTTCTCATGATGGAACCTTGGATTAGCTACTAGTGCTTGCAATTCACTGATGCAGCGTGCTGATGTGATTGCAATGAGAAAGATAACCTTCCAAGAAAGGTATTTCAAGGAGGTAGTAGCTAAAGGTTCAAAAGGCGGCTTCATAAGCTGACCAAGAACCAAATTTAAGTCCCATGCTACCGGAGGTGGTCTAATGGGAGGTTTTGTTAAAAGGAGGCCTCTCATGAACCTTGCCACAAGGGGATGAGAGGAAACAGGTTGTCCATTTAGAGGCTTGAGGGAAGCTGCAATAGCACTCAGATGGACTCTTACTGAATTTGTCTTAAGGCCTGCATTAGACAGATGCAGGAGATACTCCAGCAACGATTCTAGAGGTATTGAACGGGGGTTAAGATCCTTTCCAGAACACCAGATGGTAAACCTTTTCCACTTGAAGGCGTAAGAACGTCTAGTGGAAGGTTTTCTGGAAGCATAAAGAACATCTTTCACTTGTTGAGAAAGAGGAAGATCCTGGAGATCTAGGCCTTCAGCAACCAAGCCCTAAGATGCAGAGACTGGGGATTGGGGTGCCACAACTTTCCGTCCTCCTGAGAGAGGAGGTCTGGAGCAGACCCTAACTCTAGGGAGGGAGCTTGAGAGAGATGTAGAAGCAGAGGGTACCACACTTGCCGTGGCCAATGTGGAGCTATGAGAATCATGTGGCCTCTGTCTCTCTGAAGCTTGAACAGGGTTTTGGGAATTAGGGGAATGGGTGGAAAGGCATAGAGGAAGTTTTGACCCCAATGGAGGAGGAGGGAAAGCATCCCTTGCCTGAGCCCCCTGAGCCGGAGTTCTGGAACAGAACCGGGGAAGTTTGGCATTCCATGGACTTGCAAAGAGGTCTATGTCTGGGGTTCCCCAAATTTGAAAAATCTTGGATACCTGGTCCATATATGTAGGGACCACTCGTGTGGAAGCAGAACTCGACTGAGTCTGTCTGCCCAAGAGTTTTGAGCACCTGGAAGATAGACTGCCAGAAGATGAATGTGATGCTCTCTGGCGAGGGCCCACAGTCGCAGAGCTTCGTTGCAAAGCGACAGAGAGCCAGTTCCTCCCTGCTTGTTTATATAGAACATGGCTACCTGATTGTCCGTGTGGACAAGGACTGTCTTGTGGCTGAGCAGGGTGTGGAAAACTCGCAGAGCAAGGAAGATTGCTCTGAGTTCTAAGAGATTGATATGTAGACAAGTTTCCTGTGGGGACCAGATGCCCTGGGTGGAGAGGTCCTGAAGATGAGCTCCCCAGCCCATTGGAGAAGCATCTGTTGTAAGAGCTGCCTGGGGTAGAGGCTGTTGAAAAGGACACCCCAGCAACAGGTTCTGAGGGGACTTCCACCACTGGAGGGACAAAATGAGGCGACTTGTGTTTGCTATTTTGTCTGACAGGCAGCCTAATGCCTGGGTCCATTGGGTGGATAAAGTCCACTGAGCTGCTCTCATGTGAAGGCGAGCATATGGTACCACATGAACGGTGGATGCCATGTGGCCTAGCAACTGTAACATTTCTCAAGCAGTTAGCTTCTCAAGCAGAGTCAAAACCCCTTCTAACTGCATCAAGCGAAGGCAACGGGCCTGGGGAAGATAGGCCCTTGCCTTTGTGGTATCCAGTAGCACCCCTATAAACTCCAGGGACTGAGTAGAGATCAAATTGGATTTTGGGATGTTTATTACCAGCCCTAAATATTGAAGGATACGCATTGTGCAGGTTAGAGCAGTGTTGGCCTCTGATTGAGTGGGAGCTCGAATGAGCCAGTCGTCCAGATAAGGGAAGACAAATATTTCCAGGGTGCGCAGAAAAGCAGCAAACACTGCCATGCATTTCGTGAACACCCTTGGTGCAGAGGCCAGGCCAAAGGGGAGCACTCTGTATTGATAGTGCTTCTCCTGGAAAAGGAACCGGAGGAACCTTCTGTGAGTTGGATGGATGAGAACATGAGTGTACGCATCCTTGAGATCTAGAGAACAAAGCCAATCCTGACTCTGAAGGTATGGCAGCAGAGTTCCTAGAGAAACCATCCTGAATTTCTCTTTGACTAGGAATCTGTTCAACTCTCTGAGATCTAAAATGGGTCTGAAGCCCCCTGTTTTCTTTGGGATAAGAAAATAGGGGGAGTAGAACCCTGTGCCCTGTTGGTGAGAAGGCACGTCCTCTATTGCCCCCTGGGCTAGAAGAGTGGCAACCTCCTGCTCTAACAGGCTGAGGAGGGAGGTTGGAGAATTGAACTGGTGCACTCTTGTGAGAGGGGGCAAGCTGGAAAAATGAAGTTTGTACCCCTCTCTTATGATGGACAGTGTCCAATGCTCTGCTGTGATTTGCCCCCATCTGGGAGCAAAGTGACATAACCTTCCTGGAATGGCGGAAGGCTCTGGTCCTTCTAGAGCCAGGAAGGCTAAGTTCTCTAGCAGAGAATCAAAGGCCCTGAGGGGGCTGAGATTGCTGGGCTGGAGCAGGCCTCGCAGCCTTTGCCTTGGTCTGTTTGGAGGATTGCTGACGTTTGGAAGGAAACTGAGCTGCAGAAGATGCTCTCTGACTATAAGCAGGATAGGATCTTCCCTTTTTAGAAAAAGGTGTTTTCTTGAACAACCTTTTCTTTGCAGGAGCAGCAGTAGATTTTGATAGTCTATCCAAAGCAAAATTTTCAGCATCCATTTGATTGGCTTTTGCTTGCCAATCTTTACCAAACAGATTCTCACCTGTACAAGGGATATTTCCCAATTCATCTTGGACCCAGGTCTCCAAATCAGATGCTTGAAGCCAAGCAATCCTATGTGCACCTATAGCTATAGTTGAGGCTCTGCTTACGCATTCAAAGGAGTCGAAAGCTGCACAGTTGGAGAATTTGGAGATATCCTGGCCATGTTTGAGCCCAGTGAGAAATTCTTGCTTTTACTGTCAGACATAAAAGGACTTAAAGTCTGCAAATGGTCGGTGACTTCTTTTAAGAACATTTCCATGTAGAGACTATAAGAATTAATTCTCGCAGCAAGCATGGAAGCTTGGAAGACTCTTCTCCCAAAAGCATCCAGGGTTCTACATTCACGTCCTGGAGGATTAGAGGCATGTCTTTTGGTACTTCTAATCTTTCTCATTGCAGACTCAACCACAATAGAGTGGTGAGGAAGCTGAGTTTTATGGAAACCAGGAAAAGGAGGGACACGATACATGGTGTCCAACCTGCGAGAATGAGGAGAGGTGGTTAGAGGTGCTTCCCACATCCTTAACATGAGATCATACAGAATCTCATGAATAGGCAAGGTAGCTGCCTCTTTAGGAGTTTAGGATATTGTAGAATATCTAACTCCTTAGCTCTATGCTCTGACTCTGGGGATACTGTAATAGAGAGACCCCGAGCCACCTCTCTGATAAAGTCTTGAAAAGACAAGTCCTCTGGAGGAGACATCCTTCGTTTAGGAGAGGAGGACTCCTGTGGAAGAAGCATCGCTGCATCGACAGACTCTTCAGAATTCTCAGAGTCATCAGAGGAATCGAAGTATCGTCTGTCGGGATGCTCTTGCAAAGCCCGATACCCGTACCGACTGGGATCGGTATCGGGAATCACCGGTACCGGGGTATCGGTACCGGAGGGCTACAGAGGGCAGAGTACTGGCATAGCTGACACCGATGCCGATGTCGATGCCACCGGCACAAGAATCGGTGCCGATGGCGATACCGGAGCCGGTACCGGCGGAGTAGTCTGTTGCGGTACCACGGGCGTCGATGCCACAAGGAAAGCCGCCAGACTGCATTCGATGGACAGAATCCTCTGATCCATCGACGCCGCCAATGCCTGGAAGTCGGTACTGGTGGAAGCCACCGGTACCCCAGAGCATGGCATCAGGAGATCTGTTGAGGCCACGCCATCTAGATCATCCTGGAACCCCGAAGATGATGCTTTAGAAGCCGAAGCCTCCCGCCGGGGTAATTTTGCCGGTGCAGAATCCTCGAGGGCAAGGCCAGGGGCATCTCGATGCTTAGAAGGAGATTTGCCCTTCGAGGACCGGCTGGATTTATGTTTAGTTACCTGAGATCCATGTGAGGAAGAAGAAGCCCTGGAAGATGTCGATGCCACCGAAGCTGCATCAGAGGGAAACAGGGTACTGAGCTTGGCAGCTCGGTTCTGTCGACCTCTCTTAGACATCATGGAACAGGACACACAATCTTTAATGGAATGGTCAGGGCCTAAACACTTTAGACACCAGTCATGGGTGTCGGTGACGGAGATAGTACCGCCACATTTTGTGCACTTCTTAAATCCTGAGGCAGGCTTTTCCATATTTAAGGAAAAGGGTTTTGGGCCTAAGGCCCAAAACTGAAGTACACCTGAAGAAAAATAAATGGAAAAAGGGTCTTTTTTATTTTTATTTTTTAAAAGAAAAGAATAAGAACCGGCGGTACCGGTATAGTGTCGAGGAAGGCAGACGTGACAGAAAGAAAAATAAGGAAATTCTTCTGCGGTGACAGGAACACGACCTGCTGGCTCCGCGGAAAAAGAACAACTGAGGAGAGACAGTTGGAAAGGCGGGAAGGCAGCACGCAGGCGCTGTGGGATGCTCCCAAAAGTTTTCTGATTGGACGCTGGGGAGCGTTCCCGCACAGGCTCCGTCGGTACCGACATACCCATATGTGAAGACTCATTCCTGCTTGTTCCTGGAGATAGCACGGTTACTTACCTGTAACAGGTGATCTCTGGGAACAGCAGGAATTAGTCTTCACATATGGGTACGTCGGTACCAACGGAGCCTGCACGGGAATGCTGCCCAGCTTTCAATCAGAAAGCCTTTGGCAGCATCCCTCGCACCTGCGCAGTGACTTCCCGCCTTCTCCACAGCCTCTCTTCAGTTGAGTTTCAGAGCTGAGACAAAGGCGAGGAGAGAAAAGGAAAAAAAAATAAAAAAGATGCAACTCCTAGGGGAGGTGGGAGGGTTGTGAAGACTAATTCCTGCTGTTCCCAGAGATCACCTGTTACAGGTAAGTAACTGTGCTATCTCCAGGAACAAGCAGGAATGAGTCTTCACATATGGGGACTCCCTAGCTGGAGATGCCAGGGGGAGATCCCATAAAAATGCAAGTGCCTGGATCAGGGGTGCATTTTGTCTCCAGGAATCCCCGGCATCCATTGTGGGATGGAGGGTAGGAGTTGATAATTAAGGAGCTGTGAGGAAAGAAACAGCATAGCCAAGGACTAGAGGGTCCTACAGACTACAGGAGTCCTTGGTATCTATGATGAGTAGCATTAAACACATTTAATGTACACTTAAAAAATGCAGCTTACCTACTGTATTGTAGGAAGTAGGAAGCATGATGGAGTCTACTGGATAAGCAGTGGCGGAATCTTCAAGGTGACCTCTCAGCAATGAGGATGAAGGTCCAGACCTGGAGGTAGTAGAGGATCCAGGTGTCAACTGGGTAGGAGTAGACGTCAGGTCTTCAATGGAAAGCTTTATGGGAAAAGCTGAAAACTCCTTTAGGCATCATTAAGATTGAGGACTAAAGGAAGAAGACTGACGGAGTTGAAGAACTAGCCCAGTCCTGGCAGGAGAGGGGGAATGGAAAACCCCTATTCCTACGGAAAATAGTTGTGTACTTGAGAATAAAGATGTACACCGTTTTTCCTAGCTGGCGAGAGATAGGAAAAATATTGAAGCTGGATGCTTCAAGGACATAAAGAAAAAATGGAAGATGTTAGCACCAAAGTGGTTGTTGGTGCTTAACATGTCCCGTATCATAAGTTGGTATGGGACGTAGGGCAACAGACTGTCTAAAACCTCTAAGAGGTAAACCATGTAGTATAGACAGTAGGGGTGATAGTGAATACGATTGACCAACCCTTAAGAAGCCCCCCATCAAACACATATATATGGGGAGATATATATATATGTGGCTGGGATATGTATATATTCATATATATATAGATATATAAATATACATATGTCCAGATTTGTAGAGTAGGATATGGATGGTGAAATATATCAAATATATATATATATATATATATATAGATGATATACCTAGATATATGTAAATTTGTGGGGCATGGTTTAGCAGCACCAGAGAAATGATATAAGTATGTAGACATATATGGAGATGCTACATACTAGACAACAGATTGAGATACATGACTACCACCCAGCCCCATAATTGTACATGGGGAATAGAAAAGAAAAAGATTCTGCGTCCTACAAGAGGGTGAGCCCACTTGGGATATGTATAGAGAATCTATTTTCGTGGATTGAGGGATCTGTAAGGAACAAGGCGGGAGTTCCACAGAACACTGACATGGTGGATGCCTTGGATCTTCACGCAGAAGAACTGATAGCTCGTGTTAACACCCCAATCTAGAGGGGGTGCGGAGAACCCTCTCAGGTATAGGAAGGGTTCATACGTTTTTCTCTAATAACAGAGGAACTTCAGAGACAAGGCCAATGTTCTATAGCAAGGCCCCCATAGTAGAAAGCTTCTCTGAAGACTGCAGAGAGCATTGTGCAGGAGAGGTATGAGATAAACTGACTGAAAGTCAGGTATGTTGCCATATCCTAGGAAAGGAGATGGTAAGAATAATGTGAGAAAGTCTAAACAAGTAGGAGGATCCAAGACAGCTTGGAATCACTACTGAGGCTAGACAAAATTTTGAACAAGGGACTGGAACTTGGAAAAAGTCCCAGCAATACAATTACTGTAACTCCTGCAGGCAGAGCTGCTGACGGAAACAGCAAAGAGACTGTCCTGTGCTGAATAAGAAAAAATAGACAAGAAAAAAGAGAGGATATCTGCTATTCTTGTCTGGGGAACGAGCTTGCCAGAGAAGTAGTTACGTATGGTAGTTCCCAGTAGTTGGAGGGTGACGTACCCATGGGGTAAGTCAACTGAAGGAAAAAATGTTCAGTTGGGATAGGAACTATCAGAAGATAGTTGCACTGCTCCTCTAGAGAGTAAGAAGAGGAGAAGTGTGTAGTATCTGAACAAGATTTTTTTTTTTTTTTTACAGGGTAGTACACTGAAAAAACTTCTAAGATGTAGAAGGAAAGTGTAAGTTACAATTCCCGGTCCCTATGGTTGCTGGGAATGCAGAGACTGGCCAGAACTGGAGGACTGCAGACTAGGTTGAGGCGTCCCTTGTTTAAGTACAGCCGAATGATGGGCAGGAGATGAATGAAACTTTCTTTTCTTAGGGAAAGAAGGTTTGGTAGGACATTTCCTACTCCTTGAAGAAGGAGGTGGCTTAGAATGGTTTCTAGTGGAAGAAGAGTCAGTGGAGCATTGAGCAACCTGACGTAAAACCTCCTTATTGAAAAGACTTTCCCCTGTACAAGGAAAATGAGCTAGTATAGTTTGTGCCCGTTTGTTCAAGTCTGAAGCCTCAAGCCAGGCTCTGCGACGTGCTGCAATGGCAATAGCAGAGGATCTGCTAACGGACTCAAAAGAGTCTATAGAAGCATGAGACAGGAACCAGGATATATTCCGACTGTGATTAATGAGCAAGGAATAATCAGTAGCCTTGGGCTCTGGTAAAAAAGGGGTCAAAAGAGACAATTTCTCTGTGACTTCCTGGAGTGTTAGACTCATGTGAAATATATATGAGAGAACTCTGGAAGCCAGCATAGAGTTTTGGAAGGCCTGACGGCCAAAAGCATCGAGTGTTCTTGAAGAACGACCTGGCGGAAAAGAAGAATGCTTTTTCTTGCTCTTAACTTTCCTCAGTGCTGATTCCACTACAAGGGAACGATGAGAAAGTTGAGGTTTTTGGAACCCTGGAGAGGGTGGTACTCGGTACCTAACCTCAATGTCTGTAGAAACTTGAAGAAGTCGTAAGGGTGATCTCCATACCTTGAGAAGGAGATCCTGCAGAGCAGGATGTAAAGGAAACTGTATATTTTGCATTTGTGCCGGTGAGCCATGGGTTGGATCACAACCAGGGATAGAGATATTAAGAAAGGTTGCCATATCCAGGAGAAAAGCTTGAAAAGACTGATCTCCTATGGGAACTATTCCTGGTGAGGCCAAAGAAAGAGTCTGAGTATCAGAGGACGTACAAGGTACTGCACCAATGCCAGGTATGGGTTCCAAACTAGGCATCGGTGCAAGAACAGGCATCAACATTGCTACTGATAAAGGACTAGCAAGTGAAGTAGTCATCGGGAACTGCTGTAGTGGTACCGAGATCATGAGGGAGTTATGGCTAGGATCTGCGGAACTACCTATTTGGAAACGACAGGAGTCGGTTCCAGGACGCGTCGGTACGCAGTCCTCGAGACTCGATATCGACTCAAGACTCGGCATCGAAGAGAGCGAGACTAGCGATGCATGTCTCGACAGTTCCGACGCCGGTGGTAGTATCGGCAATGCCGATACCACTAAGGCAGCCTGGGTGACATCGATCGATACCGACGGTACCGAGGATATCCGATGAGTACCCATCCATGCTGATGCCGATGCTAGGGTATCGGAACCGATCGACGCCGGTACCATCCCGGAGCATGGCTGAGATTGAGGGAAGTCAATGCGGTGCGTATCGATCGGTCCCGAAGGTACCGAGGATGCCCGATGACGATCCCTGGTGAAGAGTGGAGTACTCGACACCGGTGCCGGTGCCGATGCCGGAGGCTCGGTACCGCTCGAAGCGGATACCACCCCCGCGCATGGCTCAGGCATGTTCTGTGAGGGGTGAGCCCCAGGAACATCCTGAAACCCCTTTAACGCTTTGGAGCCCGAAGACTCCCGCAGGGGTAATGCCAATGGATTCTTGAGGGTAAGGCCGGTGCCGTCACCATGCTGGGCATGGGACATACCACTCAAGCATTGACTAGTCTTAACAGACTGTTTTTGGGTTACCTGATCCTGTGAAGTAGAGAAACCGGGTACCCTCACTGCCGAAGAAAAAACGGTATCGAGGGAAACTCTAAATACTGAAGGTTTTCTCACCAAATTATCTCCTGACAAGTCAGGGGAAAAAGGGTCAGGACCCACACAGTTGAGACACCAGCTATTGGTGTCTAAAAAGAAACAGGTGTTTCCACATCGGATGCACTTCTTAGGAAAAGAAGGCTCCATAATGAAAAAAAGGCCTAGTAGGCCGAAGAAGTTAAGGCAAAAAAAAACCTGAAGAAACGTTTTACAGAGTTTAGCCTAAAAACCACCGGAGATACCGGTGGTAGCGGGAGAAACAGCCGCGACCACAAGAAAACAAAAAATTAAAATAATTAAAGCAATTAAGAAGAAAAGTTTCTGCGGTGACAGGAGGATGTCCTGCCGGCTCCGCGGAAAAACGAAAACTGAAGAGAGGCTGTGGAGAAGGCGGGAAGTCACTGCACAGGCGCGAGGGATGCTGCCAAAGGCTTTCTGATTGAAAGCTGGGCAGCATTCCCGTGCAGGCTCCGTCGGTACCGACGTACCCATATGTGAAGACTCATTCCTGCTTGTTCCTGGAGATAACTATATTCCAATTGTGGTTCTCTGTATACCATGTCTCTGTGACGGCACTTATTGACCTCTAGATCTGGGACTTTATTTCCCATACTATGGGTATTAGTATACATAGCTTTCCATGAGCTGCCTTTTTTCTCCCTGATTTCAGTATAAGTGATTAATGTTGTACTTACTTGAGGGCTTTGCCCACCTATCCTCCAATGATCCTAGGTTAAATTAGGTTTACCAGCCTATTCCAGAAGATGCTTTATCCTTTCTTTAATAGGTGGATGGCACTTCTACTCAGCAGAAAGCCCAAAGCACTCAATGGCACCATTCACACAGCCATAAATTCAGCTCCAAAATGTGAGCTTCTCTGCTCTGGCCTTTATCCTTGACTAAGACTGAGAAGATCATCTGTTCACTTGTCTGCTTCATCCTGACTTCCACAAAGTTTCTTTTGAAAAATTCAGGGAGAAACCTACCAGTATAATTTGTGTGGTATCGGTTAATAGTAGGCCTGATGAGTCTCGGTGACCTTTCCATGTCTCAGAACTTAGCACCTGGTAAAATGCATAGCACATGGGACATTATGTCTGACTGATAATGGATGCCTCCATACCACTCAAAACGAAGTCATCAACCAACCACTATCCTTTGTTTCCTAAGCACAGTGGTTTCTCTGGCATTTACAAACACCAGTTCCTTCTCTTCCTAGGATGTTTTCTCCTCTTCCACTTCCAAGACTACATACTGGTTCTTCAAATTAAGACAGAGTTAGGGTGTCAATTATACTGGCTTTGATGATCTGTGTCAGGCTGCCATCTTGCAATCCAGTTTTATCATTCAACTCTGCTGGAGATCTTAAGACACCTCAAGAAGCATTTTGTCCATGTAAGTTCTCTGTCACAGATACTCTTCAGCCCTGCCACCTCCTCTCTCAGTTCCTTACTTGTTTTCCAAGGGAATCAACCTGCAGGCAAATTTCAGATGGAACTGATTCGTCCATGTAGATCAGGACAATCCGACCCTTAGCATTTATTTAACAGGTTTTTTTATACCCCTTTATCATTTTAGTCAAAGTGGTTTACAGTGTAACTTAAATTTGGTAATGTACATTAAAGAGGGACATTGAATCTGTCCTTGTGACCTAACAGCTTGTCAGGGTTTCAGGATATCCACAATAAATATGCATAAAAAAAATCAGCATACATTGGAAGATCAGTTTATGCACATTTAACTCATGCATATTTATTGTGGATATCCTGAAAACCTGACTAGATGTGGGCTCCTCAGGACAAGTCTGGGAAAACCCAACCTAAAGCAATCAAAGCTTGAATTGCAAGTATTCTGTTCACTGCCTCCTTCTCAAAGGCTAAACTTGAGAAAGGATTGACAATCACAGATAATGCTTAGTTTTCAAAAACAATAGTGTCTGCAAATACAGCAACCTCAAGGCTTGGGCCTGGCAAAAAACTTTCCTGCCATACTTCAAAGAGGAATGAAAGCCTATGAATAAAACACAGAACATGTAAATTTACTTGCAAAGACTCATTAGCTTTTTTAGAAGCACTTAGTATTATACTTCGAATTACCTTTTCTCAGGCTTTCTTGCATCATGACCCCTTCAGCCACTTTCTTGATACCTGAATTGATGCGAGATTGTACATAGTTATATGGTGTGTGCCTGTGGCCCTGAATTTGGAGCTGCTGTTTAGCTGAAATTAATCTGTTCTGAAGACTTTCATTTTGTTTCTCAAGTTCACGAATATTCTCCTGCTGTTGCTCAATTATTTCCTCCAGTTCCACATCTCGTCCTGACCGCTTGGGGCCACCACCAACTTGCTCATACTTTTTTTTGTCTTTAACGAGTCGTATTAACTTGGTGGCCATTCTGGTGAAATAATAAAAAGATAAAAAGGAATTGAAAAGTCAGCATAAAAAGCATTTTTGTTGAAAGGGACATATAATCACAGTGCAGAACCTGAATAATAAATTTCAGGTTTTGATACAACTATTACTGCTTGTGAAGAACTCTTTGAAGATAATTGAAACCATTGAGCAGCAATCTGCTTTATAGCACTGACAAATAACAGTTTCCTTAGGCTTATCATTTAAGGTTAGCAAAGAGGGGACACATATTTTCGCCATATGTTCCTTCAACATAATTTTTAATGCATGACCTTGCAAAAGAACACTGAATCATGCTAAAATGGAGTTAAAGAACAGGGATATAGCTGGCCAAGTGTAAGACTTGCAATTTCACAACATCATCAAAATTGAAAGCATGTTAATATTATGCAGGAATCCAATCATATATTTTTGTTTCTCTGCAAGATATAAAAATCACATTTAAAAGCCTAGATAGGCTAGCATAAAGTGATTTTTAAATACATTAATTACTAAAAATATACTTTATTAAAGAACCCATCCTCCTGCATGGGTTTTGTTACCAGCTGCTGGAACAGTTGTCCTGTAAAGAATACAGTGTCTCCTTACTTCTAAATAATCTTAAACTAGTCAAAGAGGTAGAAAAGGCAACAGCAAAAGCTAGAATGATGCTTGGGTACATAGGGAGAGAAATGGCCAGCAGGAAAAAGTGCCTTTGTATATGTCAATAGTGAGATCTCATTTGGAATAGTGTACAATTCTGGAGACTAAACACCTTCAAAAAGGAGATAAACAGGATGGAGTCTGTACATAGGACCGCTACTAAAATGGTCAGTGGTCTTTGTCATAAAGCATATGGGGAGAGAGTTAAAGATCTCAATATGTATACTTTGGAGGAAAGGTAGGAGAGGAAGGATATGATAGAGACATTTAAATACCTCCACAGTAAAAGTGCACAGGAGGTGGCCATCTTTTAAATTGAAATGAAGCTCTGGAACAAGGAGTCAAAGGAAGAAGATGAAAGGGATTAGACTTAGAAGTAATAAGGAAATATTTCTTTACAGAAGGTGATGGGTGAGTGGAAGTCTCCCAATGGAGCGATGGAGACGAGCACTCTATCTAAATTCATGGAAGCATGGGACAAGTACAGAGGATCTCTGAGGGAGAGGAAGGGATTGTAGCGCTTAGTAGTTTATATCGATGGGTAGACTGGACAGACCATATGATCTTTAACTGCCATCTCTTTCTATCTTTCTGAGTGTCTATGTTTCTAATGCCATTAATTGCAGAAAGTAGGGTTATCATTCATGCTTAAACAATTCACATTTTACTTTTAGCATCTCAAAGGTTATAATCTGACTTTTAGTATATGAACTTAAGAAAGGAAACAAGAATTGGAGATAGACAATGGCCAAACAACAGTCACCATTCAAAGCAAAAGATACATTTATTCAAAGACCCAACTCAGCCAAGTTTTGGCAAATCTGCTTGTATCAGGGGTTAGGATAGGTATTCACCAATAGTTCAGATAGGTAATCATGAGGGTTGTTCTAGGTAAAAACTTGTAGGTTCCAGCTGTTGGGGGCCCCAGAGGATCTATTCAAGACAGGGAAAGCGTAGTTACTCACCTGTAACAGATGATCTCCGGGAACAGCAGGAATTGAGTCTTCACATATGGGTGATGTCGGCACCGACAGAGCCTGCATGGGAACACTCCCCAGAGTCCTATAGGAAAGCTTTTGGAAGCATACTACTGTGCCTGCGCTGCTGCTTTCCCGCCTTTCCAACTCTCCCTCCTCAGTTGGGTTTGTAGCTGAGACAAAAGGAGAGAAGGAGAGAGAGAAAGAAAGTGAGAGAGATACAACTCCTAGGGGAGGAGGGTGGGTTGTGAAGACTCAATTTCTGCTGCTCCCGGAGATCACCTGTTACAGGTGAGTAACTACGCTATCTCCAGGAACAAGCAGGAATGTAGTCTTCACATATTTATTTATTTATTTATTATTTATTATTTACATATTATTTACATATGGGACTCCCTAGCTTGGAGATGCCAGGGAGATGACCCCAGGGAGAGCAGTGAAACACAGGTTGAATTGGGTCATGTTTCCTCCCAAGGATCTCTGGTATTGAAACCCGGGACGGGGGGTAGGAGTTGTTCTAAGTCTGAAAGAGATGCTGGAGAACAGCCTGGCCAAATGAGGCATCCTTACGGGAGTCCTTGTCCAAGCAATAATGGGCCGCAAAGGTGTGGACAGAGGACCAGGTTGCTGCTTTGCAGATTTCATCAATCGCCACTGAGTGTAGATTTGCCATGGAGGCAGCCATTGCTCGCACATTGTGTGCTGTGATATGACCTTCAAGAGAAATTCCTTTACTCTCATAGGTAAAAGAGATACAGTCTGCAATCCACTTGGAGAGTGTTCTCTTGGAAACTGGTAGACCCAGGTGACTGGAATCAAACGCAACAAAAAAGCTGAGAAGCCTTTCTGTGCTGCCTAGTTCTCTGAAGATAAAAGGCCAAAGCACGCTAGCAATCCAGAGTATGTAAATTCCTTTCTGCACTAGAGACATGAGGCCTAGGGAAGAAAACAGGCAGGTAAACCGATTGGTTCAAATGAAAAGGCGAAACCACCTTCGGCATATAGTGGGGATGAGTCCTAAGGACTACCTTATCATGGTGAAACCGTGTATAAGGTGGGTCAGTCACTAAAGTTTGGAGCTCACTGATGCGTCTGGCAGAAGTAAGGGCAATTAGGAAGATGACTTTCCAAGAAACAAACTTCAGGGATGTAGAGGCTAGGGGTTCGAAGGGTGGCTTCATGAGCTGTCCAAGGATAAGATTAAGATCCCATAATACAGGTGGGGGCCTAATGGGAGGCTTAGTTAAGAGTAGACCTCTCATAAAATGCGCTACAAGCAGTTGAGAGGAGATAGGGTGTCCATCGAAGGGCATGTGAACAGCCGCAATGGCACTGAGGTAAACTCTAACTGAATTAGTTTTAAGTCCAGAGGATGAAAGGTGGAGGAGATACTCATGTAACGCCTCTACTGGAATGGAAAAAGGATTAAGATCCTTTTTTCAACACCAAATTGAGAACCTTCTCCATTTAAAAGCGTAAGCATGCCTTGTGGAAGGTTTTCTGGAGGCCAGAAGGATATCTTTAACCTGTTGAGAGAGGTTGATATCCTGGAGTTCTAAGCTCTCAGCAGCCATGCAATCAGGTGCAAAGACTGAGGATTTGGATGCAGAAGCGTCCCATTCTCCTGGGATAGAAGATCTGGAGCACATCCCAACTCCAGAGGTTTGGCTTGAGAGGCGTAGAAGCAGTGGGTACCACATCTGTTGTGGCCAGCATGGGGCTATGAGGATCACATGCCCCCTGTCTCTCTGAAGCTTGATCAGAGACTTGGGAATGAGGAGAATGGGTGGGTAGGCATATAGGTAGTCCTGACCCCAGTGGAGGTGGAAAGCATCCATTGCCTGACTGTTCTAAACAGGAATTCTGGAAGCGGGGAAGTTTGGCAATCTGAGGACTTGCAAACAGATCTTTAGGTATTCTCCTCCTGTTTCTTTCTGTCTCTGTCTGACTTATACTGTTTCTCTACTTCTTTCCTATTACACAATGGCATTCTCTTCCTCTTTCCTGCAGCAATTTTTGCTTTTATTGTAAACCGCCCTAATGTCTTGACGTGGGCGGTATATCAAGTGTGCTAATAAAGATAATAAAGATAAAGATATCTGGGGTTCACCAGGTATGAAAGATTTGAGCAATCTGCTCTGAATGGAGAGACCATTCGTATGGAAGTAGTACTCGACTGGGTTTGTCTGCCAGGAGATTCTGCTTGCCAGGGAGATACACCGCTAATAGGTGTATCTGAAGGCATATGGCAAAAGACCATAGATGCAGGGCTTCGCTGCACAACACCTGAGAACCTATTCCACCCTGCTTGTTCACATAGAACATGGCTACCTGATTGTTTGTCTCGACTAGAACTGTTTTGGAGCGAAGGTAGTCCTGGAACACTTTGAGAGCATTGAAGATGGCTCTGAGTTCTAGCAGATTTATGTGAAGCTGAGTCTCCTGCTGAGTCCAAAGACCCTGAGTGGAACGATTGCCCATATGAGCTCCCCAACCCAATTTGGACGCATCTGTTGTCAGGGTGGACTGATGTGGCTTCTGAAAAGCTGACCGAGCAACTGGAGCATTTCTCGAGCAGTTAGGGAGGTTTTCATAACTGCTTGAGAAGCTAGTAGAACTATTCAAGCACAGCGTACCTGTGGCAGGAAAGCCCTTGACTGCTGTGTGTCTAGAAGAGCCCCTATGAACTCTAAGGTTTGAGAAGAGGCGAGATGGGATTTTGGAAGATTTATTACAAACCCCAGACGTTGAAGAAGCTGCATTGTGCGGGAGAGGGCAGAGCTGGCCTCTGGAGCTGACGCTGCTCGGATGAGCCAGTTGTCTAAGTAAGGGGAGACAAATATCCCTAGAGTTCTTAGAAATGCTGCTACTACTGCCATGCATTTTGTGAAGACTCTTGGGGCAGAAGTCAGACCAAAGGGAAGAACCCTGTACTGGTAATGTCTTCCTTGAAAGAGGAACCGAAGGAACCTCCTGTGATCCTTGTGGATAAGAATGTGTGTATATGCATCCTTTAGGTCTAGAGAACATAGCCAATCCTGACTCTGGATGTACGGGAGAAGTGTTCTGAGAGAGATAATTTTGAATTTCTCTCGGAACAGATACTTGTTTAATTCTCAGAGGTCCAGAATGGGCCTGTATCCTCCTGTCTTCTTTGGTATAAGGAAGTAGGGGGAGTAGAAGCCCAGGCCTTGTTAAGGTGGCACTTCTTCTATCGCACCCTGGGCAAGAAGGGTGGTGATCTCCTGGCACAAAAATGTAGTAAGAGGGGCCGGGAGCTGAACTCTCTTGGAGAGGATGGAGGGGGCATACTTTGGAAGTGAAGTTTGTACCCATCTGTCACTATGGAGAGAGTCCAATATTCTGATGTTATCTGGTGCCATCTTCTGGTAAAGTAACACAGTCTGCCTGGGATGTAAACTAGCTCTGGGATTTCCAGAGGTAGGATAGCTAAGTTCTCTAGCAGGAAGTCAAAGACCTTGTGGAGGCTGGGTCTGCTGAGCTGGTTGAGCTCTGGGGGCCTGAGCCTTCCTTTGTTGCTTCGGTTGTTACTGTCCCTTCTGGGCAGCATGGACCGGACAGTGGACCGAATGGGTGTAAGAAGGATAAAACGTCTTGTAGTTGAAGAAGGGCTTTTTAACCGTCTTTTTCTTAGCTGGGTTGGCAGTGGTCCTAGAGAGCCTGTTTAGGGTGGTATTCTCGGACTCAAGCTGAGAAGCTTTGTCTTGCCAATCCTTGCCAAAGAGGTTTTCTCCCGTGCAAGGAATATTCCCAGCTTATCTTGCAGCCACTGTTCTAAATCAGATGCTTGTAACCAAGCAATCTGGCGTGCACCAATGGAAATAGCAGAGGTCCTGCTAATACACTCAAAACAATCAAAAGTTGCTCCATTCATGAACTTGGAAACATTCTGGGAATGTTTAACAAGTGTCACAAAATCAGCCCTCTTGTCTGGGAGAAGAGGAGCCATTAGTTCCAAATCTTTGGTCACCTCCCAAAGAAACATACCCATGTAGAGTAGGTATGAACTTATTCTGGCCGACAACATGGAGGGCTGAAAGCATCGACAGCCAAAGGCATCAAGAGTTCTTGCCTCACAGCCCGGGGGATTAGATAAATGTGTCTTAGCACTTTTTATTCGATGCATTGCCAATTCGACAACCATGGAATGGTGTGGTAACAGCATCTTCTGGAAACCGGGACACTGCAGTACCCGGTACATGGTATCAAGTCTTTGAGAATGTGGAGACACCGTTAAAGGCGTTTCCCACATCCTAAGCATGAGGTCATGCAATATCCGATGAATGGATAAGGTCGCGGCCTCCTTAGGCGCCACCGGATTTTGAAGAATTTCAAGTTCTTCAGCTCTCGGTTCCTTCTCGGAGGTCACCGTAAATGAGAAGCCCCGAGCCACATCCTGTATAAAGTCTTGAAAAGACATGTCTTCCGGTGGAGACATTTGTCGTTGTGGGGAAGGAGCCGGATCTTTCTGAAGAGCCTCTCCGGTACTGATGGATTCATCGGAAGAATTGGACGACTCAAAGTATTGACGGGCTGGGTGCTCCCACCCAGCCCGATGATGGTACCGATCAAAATCAGCATCGGAATGCCTCGGTACCGGACCCTCGGTGCCGGACACTGATTCCAGGGCCGGCATGGGTGAAAGCGTGGAGAGCGGTGCAATGGTTGATGCCGATACCTCCGATACCGGTACCGATGGCTGCGGAACCAATTGTAGAGGCTTTAGTGGTACCGAGGCTGCCAGCAATGCCGCAAGACTCCGCTCAAGGGCAAGGATACGTTGATCCGTAGAGTCAGCCGATGCCTGGGTATTGGTACCCAAAGAGCAGGCCACGACCCCAGAACACGGCACCAAGAGCTCTCTAGAGGTGGACGCCTCGGGAACATCTTGGGACCCCGATAACGCTTTGGAGGCAAGGACCTCCTGCCGGGGTTGTTTGGTCGGTGTATTCTCCTCTAGGGCAACGCTTAAAGCATTTCTATGCTTAGAAGGATATCTACCCTTTGAGGACCGACCAGTCTTCGAAGAAGACCTGGGTTTCGTTACCTGAGATCCATGGGAGGAAGATGAAGCCCTGGACGTCATCGATGCCACGGACATTGCATCCGAGGCAAAGAGGGTGCCCAGTTTTGCAGCTCTATTCTGCAGAGGAAACATTCCAACCATGAATGGTCTGGTCCCAAGCATTTAAGACACCCGTCATGGGTGTCGGTAGCAGAAATGGTACTGCTACACTTGGACACACACAACCACCTAAAGGGTACAAATAAATCACTAACAACAGCACCACCCTTTAACGCCACTTATTTTGCTATCTTCTTAACAAATAATAAATTTATAATTAATATCAGGTAAAATACAATAAAGGCCTCAGTTATCGCTCTTACCAATCATCGGTGAACAATATAACCCTAGGACAGAGCTTCAAAACTTCCACATCATAGGCCTTACCCTGCCCACCTACTCTTTTAATTTACAAATATTGAACCAATTTTATCCTGAAAAAGTACTTTTAAAGGATTCACTTCAGACAACCGTTTTTTTGTTACACTTGGAACACTTTTTGAAACCACTAGTTGGTTTCTCCATTTTGAGGAAGAAAGGGGCCTAAGGCCCAAAATGGCACCAAAGCACCTAGAGGGAAAGACCCTCCAAGAAAAAAACTTTTTTTTTTAGGTAAGAAAATAGAAGAAGAAAAGAACACTGATGATACCGGTGCTGGCATCGACGGGAAGGCAGACGCACCACAAAAAAAAAGATTTTCTGCGGTGACAGGAAAATTGCTCCCTGTCGGTTCCACAGAAAACAAAAAACTGGGGAAGGAGAGTTGGGAAAGCAGCAGCGCAGGCGCAGTGGGATGCTCCCAAAAGCTTTCCTATAGGACACTGGGGAGCGTTCCCACGTGGGCTCCATCACTACCGACGTCACCCATATGTGAAGACTACATTCCTGCTTGTTCCTGGAGATATGATTAAAACACACATGGATGTTAAACAGGAACATAAGAGGGTTTGGATCCAAAAGCAGCCTTGAAGAGGTGGGGTTTTATCCTGAATTTGAATAGGACCAGAAATGAAGCCTGACATCCTGACTCAGAGTCTATTCCAGGCATATGGGCTCAGCAAGGTGATACGAACGGAGTCTGGAGGTGACAGGAGAAGAGAAGGGCACAGATAAAAGTGAGTTACTGATGAGTCAAATTTCCAAGGAGGAGTATAGGGAGAGATAAGACAGTAGAGATAATGAAGAGCTACAGAATGAATGAATGCAGCACATAGATGTAATACTCTAGATCAAAAAACACCCAACAGTAAAAGCAGAATTCTTAGCTTCCAACCTACAAAGCTGAAACGTTTGTGAATCTGAGTATAATGAGAAAGCGTAGTTACTCACCTGTAACAGGTGTTCTCCAGGAGCAGCAGGAATCAGTCCTCACATATGGGTGACGTCGGCACCGACGGAGCCCCCATGCGGAGCATTTCCCCAGCTTTCAAAGAAAGTCTTTGGGAATGCAGCGCGCATGCGCGGTCCCCTTCCCGCCCAAGGGTGCCATCTTGCTCAGTCTGATGACATAGCTAAAAAACAGCAAAAACCAAAATAAATTATATGACTGCAACTCCAAGGGGAGGAGGGAGGATTGTGAGGACTGATTCCTGCTGCTCCTGGAGAACACCTGTTACAGGTGAGTAACTATGCTTTCTCCAGGACCAAGCAGGAAGTCAGTCCTCACATATGGGACTCCCCAGCTTAAGGCTACCGAGGACCCAAAGCTGAAAATATGAGCTCCCTCTAGAGCCTCAGCATGTGTGAAAAGAATCTTCTCTGAGAACGCCCCCGAATGATAGCCCAACGCCAGGGCCGGAGGGTAGGAGTTGCCTATACCTCAAAGAGATTACGAAGTACCGCCTGTCCAAAAGCACTGTCCCCGCGGGACTCCCTCTCGAGGCAGTAGTGGGCTGCAAAGGTCTGGCTTGAAGACCAAGTAGCGGCCCAGCAGATGTCTGCCAATGGAACAGAGTGGAGATGAGCCGCTGACGCAGCCTTCGCCTTGACACGGTGAGCCGTGACTCGACCCTGCAAGGAGAGGCCGGCTGCCCTGTACACCCAAGCGATACAGTCTGCTACCCAAATGGACAGGGTACGCTTGGAGACAGGTAACCCCAACTTATTAGGGTCAAAAGAGACGAAGAGCTGAAAAGCCCTTCAGTGTCCCTGCGTACGGTCAAGGTAGAAGGACAACGCCCTCCTACAGTCCAGGGTATGCAAGACCATCTCAGCCTGGCCAGCATGCGGCCTGGGAAAGAAAGTTGGAAGAACCACCTCCTGATTGAGGTGGAAGGAGGAGACAACCTTTGGAAGGAACTTAGGGTGAGTCTATAAGACTACTCTGTTCCTATAGAACCTAATGTATGGTGCCTCTGACACCAGGGCTTGAAGCTCACTTACTCGCCTTGCTGAGGTAAGAGCTACCAAAAACAACGCTTTCCAGGAAAGAAAGCGCAAAGGACAAGTAGCCATAGGCTCAAATGGTGGGCAAGTAAGTTGTTGCAAGATCACATTCAAATCCCACTCAGGGGCAGGTGGACGAACTGGAGGCTTAAGCAAAAGCAGACCTCTGAGGAAGCGAGCTACCAAAGGGTGGCTTGAGAGAGACTTACCCTCCACCGGTGAGTGGTGCACTGAGAGGGACCCTAACAGAGTTGGATTTAAGGCCTAGATTGAACAGGTGCAGCAAATACTGCAGCACCACTGGTACCAGGCATGAGAAAGGATCCTCCTTGTGCTGGGCACACCAGGTGGAGAACCTACGCCACTTAAGAGCATATGACTTCCGAGTGGACTGCCTCCTAGAGGCCAAGACCACGTCCTCCACTTCCCTAGGCAGCAGTAAGGGTGCTAGAACTACCCTTTCAGCAGCCAGGCCATCAGATTGAGGGACTGGAGATTGGGGTATAAGAGAGATCCCTGCTCCTGAGACAGGAGATCGGGTTGCATCCCCAGAGGAAGAGGAGCGTCCACCGCTAGTTGCAAAAGAAGTGGAAACCATGGTTGCCTTGGCCATCTGGGGGCCACCAGAATCACCGAGGCCTTGTCCCGGATCACTTTGAACAGTGTTTTGGGCACTAGAGGCGTGGGAGGAAACGCATATAGAAGGCCTGTAGACCATGGTATGAGAAAAGCATCCGCTGCTACTCTGAGAGGATGCGGTTGTCTGGAGCAGAACTTGGGCAGGTGACAGTTCAGTGAACTGGCAAACAGATCCATGGTGGGAAGACCCCATCTGAGGAAGATCTGTTGAACTACCAGAGGATTCAACTGCCATTCATGTGGCTGTAGGATCCTGCTCAGCTTGTCTGCTAGGTAGTTCTCCTGTCCAGGGAGATAGACCGCCTTGAGAAGTATGCCATGCTTGACTGCTCAGGAGCACAGGTCCTGTGCGTCCTGACAAAGAGGTCGGGAGCCTGTGCCCACTTGCTTGTTCACCTAGAACACAGCAACTTGATTGTCCATCTGAACTAAGAGACGGACTGCTGAGAGAGGACATGAGAGAAAGTCCGCAGGGCTAAGTGGATCACTCTGAGCTCTAGGAAATTGATTTGCTGTGTGGCCTCCCAAGGAGACCACAGGCCCTGAGTGCATGCTCCTTGGCAATGTGCACCCCAACCTTGAAGAGAAGCATCGGTTGTCAGCACTTGAGAGTGTGGAGGTGCTTAAAAAGGCACCCCTTGCAGTAGATTCAGGAGATGAAGCCACCACTGCAGAGAATCTGCCAGTAGATTGGACACCCTCACTTTGCCCGTCAGGTTTCCTGTGGCCTGCAGCCACTGAGTCCTTAGGCCCCACTGAGCGGGCCTCATGTGCAGATGGGCATTTGGAGTTACATGGACCGTGGATGCCATATGGCCTAAGAGCCTTAGGAATTGTCTGGCGGAGATTAGAGAACTGCTGTGGAACTGTATGACCAGATCCATTAGTCTGTGGGCCCTGTCCACGGGTAAAGCACAGTTACTTACCTGTAACAGGTGATCTCTGGGAACAGCAGGAATTAGTCCTCACATATGGGTACGTCGGTACCGACGGAGCCCACGCGGGAAAGCTCCCCAGCTTCCCAGAAGGAAAGCTTTTGGGGCCTCCCACTGCGCATGCGCGCTGCCTTCCCGCCTTCCTGACCAACTCTCCTCAGTTCGAGTTTAAAGCTGAGACAATAGAGAGAGGAAAGGAAAGAGAGAGATAGATACAACTCCTAGGGGAGGCGGGTGGGTTGTGAGGACTAATTCCTGCTGTTCCCAGAGATCACCTTTTACAGGTAAGTAACTGTGCTATCTCCAGGAAAAAGCAGGAATAAGTCCTCACATATGGGGACTCCCTAGCTAAGATGCCTGGGAGATCCCCTGAAGGGTATGAGACCCTGAAAGGTTCCTCATCTTCCTATGGATCTCAGGCATCCATTCAGGGAAGGTGGGCAGGAGTTGTTCAAGAATGGAACAGGTGTCTGAGAACAGCCTGACCAAACAAGGCATCCCGGCGGGAGTCCTTGTCCAAACAGTAATGGGCTGTAAAGGTATGAACCGAGGCCCAGGTGGCTGCTCGACAGATCTGGTCAATGGACACAGAGTGTAAATGAGCCATAGAGGTGGCCATGGCCATCACATTGTGAGCGGTGACATGGCCCTCCAGAGAAAGGTTCTTACTCTGGTAAGCAAAAGAGATACACTGAGCAATCCAATTGGAGAGTGTTCTTTTGGAGACTGGAAGTCCTAAATGAGAAGGATCAAAAGCAACAAAAAGCTGAGAAGACCTTCGATGTTGCTGTGTCCTGTGGAGGTAAAAGGCAAGAGCTCTTTTACAGTCTAGAGTATGAAGGTTCCTCTCTGCACTAGATGCATGAGGAGCTGGAAAAAAGACAGGTAAATATACCTCTTGATTAAGATGAAAAGGGGAGACCACTTTAGGCATAAAGTGGGGATTGGTCCTAAGGACCACCTTATCATGATGGAACCTTGTATAAGGTGGATTAGCCACTAGAGCTTGCAGTTCACTGATACGGCGAGCTGAGGTGACTGCAATAAGAAAAATAACCTTCCAGGAAAGAAATTTCAAGGAGGTAGTGGCTAAGGGTTCAAAAGGTGGCTTCATAAGCTGACCAAGAACCAAGTTTAAGTCCCATGCCACCGGAAGAGGTAGAATGGGAGGTTTGGTTAAGGTTAGGCCTCTCATGAATCTTGCAATAAGAGGATGAGAGGAAACAGGTTGTCCATCGATGGGCTTAAGTGATGCCGCAATAGCACTCAAATGGACTCTTACTGAATTCGTTTTGAGTCCTGCATTGGAGAGATGCAGGAGATATTCCAAAAGAGAATTCAATGGGAGTGCTAGAGGGTTAAGACCCTTTTGAGCACACCAAATGGAAAATCTTTTCCATTTAAAAGCGTAAGAACGCCTAGTGGAAGGTTTCCTAGAGGCATCTAGGATATCCTTCACTTGCTGCGAAAGATTGAAGTGTTGAAGGTCTAGGCCTTCAGTAACCAAGCTCTGAGGTGAAGGGACTTGGGGTTTGGGTGCCACAAAGTCCCCTCCTCCTGATACAGAAGGTCTGGAGCCGCTCCCAAGTCCAGGGAGGGGGCTTGGGAGAGATGCAGAAGTAGAGGGTACCGCACTTGGCATGGCCAGCGTGGAGCTATGAGGATCATGGACCCTTGATCCCTTTGAAGTTTGAACAGAGTCTTGGGAATCAAAGGAATGGGTGGAAAGGCATACAGGAAGCCCTGACCCCAATGCAGAAGGAAGGCATCCTTGGCCTGAACTCCCTGACACGGAATTCTGGAACAGAACCGGGGAAGTTTGGCATTCCACGGACTTGCAAAGAGGTCTATGTCCGGGGTTCCCCATTTCTGGAAGATTCTGAGTACCTGATCCATGTGCAGGGACCATTCGTGTGGAAGCAGAACTCGACTGAGTCTGTCTGCCCAAGAGTTTTGGATTCCTGGAAGATATACTGCCAGGAGATGGATTTGATGCTCTCTGGCGAAGGCCCATAATCTTAGAGCTTCATTGCAAAGCGACAGAGAGCCAGTCCCTCCTTGTTTGTTTATGTAAAACATGGCTACTTGATTGTCCGTGTGAATAAGGACTGTCATGTTGCTGAGGAGGGTATGAAAAACTTTGAGAGCTAGAAAAATTGCTCGAAGTTCCAAGTGGTTGATATGAAGGGTGGTTTCCTGTGGAGACCAAGTGCCCTGAGTGGAGAGATCTTGGAGATGAGCCCCCCAACCTGTTTGGGAGGCATCTGTTGTGAGGGTTGCTTGGGTCAACAATGGTTGAAAGGGGGCCCCCAACAACAGATTTTGAGTGGATATCCACCATTGGAGAGACCAAAAGAGACGATTGGAGTTTGCTATTTGGTCTGAGAGAGCTCCTGATGCTTGAGTCCACTGGGTGGATAAAGTCCATTGAGCTGCTCTCATATGTAGGCGAGCATAAGGCACCACATGCACTGTGGAGGCCATGTGGCCTAATAGTTGTAGCATCTCTCTGGCAGTCAAGTGGCTTCTGGACTGAGTCTGAGAGGCTAAGTGCACTAGACGTTGGCAACGGGCCTGGGGTAGATAGGCCTTTGCAGTGGTGGTATCCAACCAGGCCCCTATGAACTCCAGGGATTGCGTAGGGGTGAGTTGAGACTTTGGCAGATTGATCACAAGTCCCAGATACTGCAGGATGCGTCTGGTGCGATCCAGGGAAGTCTGAGCCTTGGACTGAGATGGAGCTCGGATGAGCCAGTCGTCCAGGTATGGGAAGACAAAAATTCCCAGGGCGCGTAGAAATGCAGCTACTATTGCCATGCATTTGGTAAATACCCTTGGAGCAGAAGCTATACCGAAGGGAAGTACTCTGTACTGGAAATGTTTTCCCTGGAACAGAAACCGTAGGAATTTTCTGTGGGATGGATGGATGAGTATATGTGTGTACGCATCCTTGAGATCTAGAGAACAAAGCCAATCCTGACTCTGTAGGTATGGAAGGAGAGTACCTAGAGAAAGCATCTTGAATTTCTCCTTGTATAGAAATTTGTTCAATTCTCTGAGATCCAGAATGGGTCTGTACCCCCCTGTTTCTTGGGAATGAGAAAATAAGGGGAGTAAAAACCTGATCCCTGTTGAGGAAGAGGAACCTCTTCTATTGCCTTTTGGGCGAGAAGAGTGGTCACCTCCTGACTCAACAGGTCTAGGAGAGATGGGGGAGAATTGAAACTTCTCACCATGGTATGGGGAGGAAGGTTGGAGAAATGTAGTTTATAGCCCTCTCTGATGATAGAGAGGGTCCATTGTTCTGATGTGATTTGCTCCCATCTGGGAGCAAAATGAATTAACCTTCCTGGAATGGTGAGAGGTTCTGGTTTTAGAAACAGAAAGGTTAAGTTCTCTAGATTTAAGTCAAAATCCCTGAGGGGGTTGGGACTGTTGGGCTGTAGCAGCCCCTGCAGGTTTTGCCCTGGCCTGTTTAGGCTGCTGACGCTTAGGAGCAAAGCGAGCTGCAGAAGATTGTTGGCCAGTATTTGTGGCAAATCTGGCCTTCTTGTAGAAAGGCTTTTTGAAAGATTTTTTCTTGACAGGGGTAGAGGTAGACTTAGAAAGTCTATCTAATGCAGCATTTTCTGCATCCATTTGAGTGGCTTTGATTTGCCACTCCTTGCCAAACAGATTCTCACCTGTACAGGGCAAATTTCCCAACCCATCTTGGACCCAGGGTTCTAGGTCAGAGGCCTGGAGCCAAGCAATTCTGCGAGCCGCAATGGCAATACCTGAGGCTCTGCTAGCACCCTCAAAGGAGTCAAAGGCTGCTCTGTTGGAGAACTTTGAAATATCTTGGGTATGCTTCAGCAAAAGAAGGAACTCCTCCTTTCTATCCTCTGGGATAAAGGGGAAAAATTGGCGTATCTTTAATGCAATTTCCTTCAGAAACATGCCCATATAGAGGCTGTATGAGTTGATTCTGCCAATAAGCATACTTGCTTGGAAGATTTTTCTTCCAAAAGCATCCAGAGTCCTACATTCTCTTCCTGGGGGAGTAGAAGAGTGTCTTTTAGTACTCTTTATCCTTTTCATAGCTGACTGCACCACGATGGAGTGGTGAGGGAGCTGAGTTTTTTGAAACCCAGGAGAAGGGGGAACACGATACATGGTGTCCAGACGACAAGAATGTGGAGATAGGGTGAGAGGAGTCTCCCATAAGTCCATCATGTGTTCTTGAAGAATTTCATGGATGGGCAAGGTGACTGCCTCTTTGGGAACCTTAGAGTATCCTAAAATGTCTAACTTTTTTGCTCTAGGTTCTTTTTCAGAGGATACAGAAATAGAAAGACCTTTAGCTACTTCAATGATGAAGTCTTGAAAGGATAAATCCTCTGGAGGAGACATTCTCCTTTTTGGAGAAGAGGGCTCCTCAGGTAGAGTAAGGGATACTTCAGCAGAGTCATCTGATGAATCAGAATCATCAGAAGACTCAAAGTATTGTCTGTTTGCTTCCAGGGATCGATAAGCGTATCAACCGGTATCGACATCGGGGGTACCCGGAACCGGATCGGTATCGGGAAAAACCCCAGAACCGGGAACCGGAATCCTGGTCGATGTGGATGGCCTGGGTACCGGTATCGGTTGTGGTACCGGAACCGGAGTCGGTACCGAGGGCGTCGCAGCCTTAATGAAAGCGAAAATGGCCTGCTGCATGGATTGAAGTGTATGATCCATGGACGCCACGACTGTCTGGATGTCGGTACCGGATGAATGAGCCGGTACCCCAGAACAGTCTAACAGGTCGAGGCCGTGCCATCGATGTCAACCTGTAACCCCATAGGAGGAGCTTTGGAAGCCGGAGCTTCCCGCCGGGGTTGTTTGGCTGGGGCAGGGTCCTCAGGGTCAAGCCCAGGGGTATCTCGATACTTAGAGGGAGATTTGCCCTTTGAGGACCTGCCAGAGGAATGTTTGGTTACCTGAGATCCATCAGGAGAGGAAGACCTGGAAGATGTCGATGCTGGAGTATCTGTAGAAAACAGCATGTGAAACTTGGCTGCCCGGTTCTGTAAGCCACGTTTAGACATCAAAGAACATGATGGGCAATCCGGAATGGAATGGTCAGGCCCCAAACTTTTAAGACACCATTCATGGGTGTCTGTGACTGAAATAGTACCGCTGCACTTGGTGCATTTTTTAAACCCAGAGGCTTGTTTCTCCATGAGGGAGAATTTGTGAAGGCCTAAAGGCCTCACAGAACAAACACACCAAGTGAGGAAAAAAGAAGATTTTTTTTTTTTTAAGAAATAAAGGAAAAAAGACCGGCGGTACCGGTCTGGAATCGGGGAAGGCAGACACGCGGCCAAAGAAATAAATTAAAATAACAACTTCTTCAGCGGTGACAGGAACACGACCTGCTGGCTCCGCGGAAAAAGAAGAACTGAGGAGAGTTGGTCAGGAAGGCAGGAAGGCGGGAAGGCAGCGCGCATGCGCAGTGGGAGGCCCCAAAAGCTTTCCTTCTGGGAAGCTGGGGAGCTTTCCCGCGCGGGCTCCGTCGGTACTGACGTACCGATATGTGAGGACTTATTCCTGCTTGTTCCTGGAGATAAAGGCCTTCACTTTAAGGGTGTCTAGTCTTCCTCCTATGAGCTCCATGTTTTGTGAGGGGCGCAAAGCGGATTTTGCAAAGTTTATGACAAATCCCAGATGCTGGAGAAGAGACACAGTATGGAGGGTGGCTTGATTGGTTTCCTGTGGAGACTGACCCCTGATGAGCCAGTCGTCCAGGTATGGAAAGACAAAGAGTCCTTGAACTCTGAGATAGGCCACCACCACCGCCAGGCACTTGGTGAATACCCTGGGGGCGGAGGTTAGGCCAAAAGTGAGTACCCTGTACTGGTAATGGTTTCCTCCCACTACAAATCTGAGATATTGTCTGGTCTGGATGAATAAGGATGTGAGTATAAGCATCCTTTAGGTCTAAGGAGCATAGCCAATCTCCCTGCTGGAGGTAGGGCAGCAGGATTCCAAGGGTAAGCATCTTGAACTTTTCCCTCTTCAGGGACTTGTTGAGATTGCGCAAGTCTAGGATGGGCCTGAGGCCTCCTGTTCTTTTTGGTACCAGAAAGTACCTGGAATAGAAGCCTTGACCTCTCAGGTGGTGGGGCACCGGTTCCACTGCCTGCTCCTTTAGAAGACCTGCTAACTCCTGCAGGAGTAAGTCCCTGTGCAGAGGGAGTCTTGGAGGCTCCCCTGGAAAGTAGGCGGGAGGTACCTGGTGGAAGTGGAGGAGATAGCCTCTCTGGACTATGCTTAGCACCCAGGTATCCCTTGTTACGGCTGACCACCTGTGGGCATACAGGGTCAGCCAGCCTCCTGTGCTGAGAGGGGCCAGCTGAGGAGGAGAGGCTATGCCACTGGAGTCAAAACCCCGCTCCCTGCTGTGCTGGTGGCTTGGGGTTTTTCTGCCTACGGGGCCCATATCCCTGCCCCTTGGCCTGCTGACCCTGTTGGGGAGCTACAGAGGCCTGAAAGTGAGGGTATGATTTGTAGGCAGATGACTTCCTCGGGTAAAAGATCTTTTTTTCCCGAGCCCTTCTTCTTCTGAGAAGGGGCAGAGGTTTTCCTGGACAGCCTTGTCCGGGTGAGAGTCTCGGACTCGGGTTCTGCAGCCTTTTCAGCCATGGGCTTGCCAAAAAGGTTTTCACCTCGGCAGGGGACATCGACCAACTTGTCCTGAACCCACGGCTCGAGGTCTGATGACTGTAGCCAGGCCTGACGGCGTGCACCGATGCCGGCCGAAGCCTCGAAGCCATCATAGGCTGCTCGAGAGATAAACTTCGAGCACTCCCGGATCACTGATGACAGGGCCTTGAACCTCTTCAAATGTTCCTCGGAGAGACCAGCAGAGAACCCGGCAATCTCCTTTGCCAGGTCTCGAAGGTACATGCCCATGTACAGCTGTTAGGTCTGGACACGGCAAGCAAGCATTGAGCCCTGGAAGCACTTTCTACCGAGGGCATCCAGGTTCCGGGCCTCCCAGCCGGGAGGCACCAAGGAGTGCATCTTCTGACTCTTCAGATGATGCATGGCCGATTCCACAACCATGGAGTGGTGCGGTAGCTGTGCCTTCTGAAAACCAGGGCTCTTACGGACTCGATAGATGGAATCGACCCGCTTGCTCAGAACCGGTGTCGAGGCCGGCGCCTCCCACATGTGGAAGAGCAACCGTTCCAGCATCGGAGGAACCGTTACAGTAAAGGCCTCCTTGGGGGAAGAGTCATACTGCAAGGCCTCGAGCTCCTCGGCTCGAGGCTCCTCCTCGGGATGCACGGGGAAGGCCAAGGCCTTGGCCATGTCCCGCACGAAGTCCGAGGGGACCGCCTCCGATGCTCGGACTCCGGTGAGTCCGAAGGGACACACCGGGTCCGAAATGTGTCCGGGGACTCCTCGTCCTCCGTTTCCCAGCCCGACCCCTTGGAGGAGGAACCAAGCGGCTCCGATCGGGCAGGCACCGATACCATCCACCCTGACGCCGAGGGTACAGGCGTCGACGACCTCGGTCCCGAACAGGAGGCCGAACGAGACCTTGGCCGAGGATCGACTCAAGAGCGCATGGACTCGAGGATCGGCTCGGCCTCCGGGGTCGACTTGGACGTCGATGTCACGGTGGTCGGGGCAGATGCACCGGTGAGGCCGGCGATCATTTCCCGCTGCTGTTCCATGAAGGCAGTCAAGCTGCTCTCCAAGGCCGTCAACCTGAGTCCAAGCTCAGGAAACTCAGCAGCCCCCGGAGGAGAGCCCAAGAGGACTATAGTACTCACGTGACCCGGGGACTCTGTCTCTACATGAGGTTGTTTAGCAGGCCGCTCCGACTCCGAAGACCCGGGACAGTGCTCGGGGCTATGCGACCTGGCCCTGGAGGAACCAAGTGCATCCACCGACGACGCCCTCGCGGGTTTCTTCTTCCTGCAATGCTCCCGCGAGGGAGACCCCCTGTCAGAGGAACTCCGGCGATGCTTGGGATCGGAGTCCCGAGACGTCGAGGCCTCTGACGAAGTCCGGGCCCGGACAGACGCGGAGTCAGAGAAGAGTCTTTCTTTTTGGTGCTGCCGGCTCCTCAATGCCTTCGAGAACATTTTCCCACACAGGCCACAGATCATTGGGTCATGATCGGGCCCGAGACAGCGGAGGCAGTAGTCATGTGTGTCGGTGAGAGACATAAGTTTCTTACACCGATCACACTTTTTAAACCCACTGGCAGCCATCGGGGGAAAAAGGGCCCCTGCGAGGTCTAACGACAGGGCTGCCAGTGAAAAATAGAAAAATGGCGCTTACGCTAGTCACTAAGGACAAAAAATGAAAAATGAAGTCCGGGCTTGATACCGGTGTACCGGGCCCAGGCGGGAAGGGAAACTGGCATCGAACCGAAGAAAACACGGGTCCACGCCGAAAAATCAACTTTTTCCTCGGGTGAAAACGAAACACGTCCGTCGGGCTCCGCAGAAAAAAGAAGACTGAGCAAAATGGCACCCTTGGGCGGGAAGGCGACCACGCATGCGCACTACATTCCCAAAGGCTTTCTTTGAAAGCTGGGGAATGCTCCGCATGGGGGCTCTATCGGCGCCGACGTCACCCATATGTGAGGACTGACTTCCTGCTTGGTCCTGGAGAATTTCAAGTTCTGTGTGTGTGTATGTAAGTGTACATGAATGTTTTCATATATATGTCTGTGCATGTGTGTGCGCGTTTATTTCTCTGTGTGTCTGTGATAGGGAGAGGAGAGGGGAGGGGAGGGGAAGACTGTTTGAAAGGTGAAATGCTGCAACTGCTGTTTTCTTCCATTTCCCACTAGATGAGAAACTTCATTTCTATAGCACAGAAATGTCTCCTAGACCACCACCTCCCTTTTTGTGACTAGAGCAGCCTTCAAGTACTCTGCCTCCACAACTTCCCATTGGTGGATCCTACCCACAACCTCTGCTGCTAATTACACTGGAAGGATGCACACTGGGAAGGATTGGAGATCCAAGGATAATGATTTTAAACTTTGAAAATGTACAGACATATAATCATGCTTTTTAAATCAGGGGTTCCAGTACCTATGTGTATCTTAACCATTCCTCTAGATTTACCCTTCTCCAGTTTGTTTTGTTGTCTGTCGTGCATAGATTGTAAGCTCTGATGAGCAGGGACTGTCTCTTACATGTATATGTACAGCGCTGCGTATGCTTTGTAGTGCTAGACCAGGGGTCGGCAACCCGCGGCTCCGGAGCCGCATGCGGCTCTTTCTCACCTTTGCCGCGGCTCCGGAGCACACTGCCCGCCCGGTGACAGGCAATAGTGTTGTAAGCTCCCTCCCTTCTTCTGCAGCCGCGGCTCCCTGCCTCTTAGGGAACCGCGGCTGTGCTTTTAAAATCATCTCGGAGCACTTCCTGTCTTGACGGGCTCCGTGCAGCATTGTCCCGCCTCTAAAGGAAGTTTGGAGGCGGGACAATGCTGCACGGAGCCCGTCAAGACTGGAAGGGCTCCGCGATGATTTTAAAAGCACAGCCGCGGTTCCGTAAGAGGCAGGGAGCCGCGGCTGCAGAAGAAAGGAGGGGAGCTGACATGGAGGGAGGGAACAGATATGGATGGAGGGAGGGGGGCTGACATGGAGGGATGGAGGGGGCTGACATGGAGGGGGGCTGACATGGAGGGAGGGGGGCTGACATGGATGGAGGGAGGGGGCTGACATGGATGGATGGAGGGAGGAGGGGCTGACATGGAGGGAGGGAGCTGATATGGATGGAGGGAGGGGGGCTGACATGGAGGGATGGAGGGAGCTGGCTGGGAGGGAGGGAGCTGATATGGATGGATGGAGGGAGGGGGGCTGACATGGAGGGAGGGAGCTGATATGGATGGAGGGAGGGGGGCTGACATGGAGGGAGGGGGGCTGACATGGATGGATGGAGGGAGCTGATATGGATGGAGGGAGGGGGGCTGACATGGAGGGATGGAGGGGGCTGACATGGAGGGAGGGAGCTGATATGGATGGAGGGAGGGGGGCTGACATGGAGGGATGGAGTGGGCTGACATGGAGGGAGGGAGGCTGACATGGAGGGGGCTGACATGGAGGGACGGAGCACTGGTAATGGGGTTGAGGGGACTAGCACTGGAAATGAGCTGATTAGGGGAGGCTAGGACTGGTAATGAGCTGATGGGGGATAGGACTGGTATTGGGCTGATTAGGGGAGGCTAGCACTGGTAATGGGGTTGAGGGGGGATTAGCACTGGAAGCGAGCTGATTGGGGGGCTTTGACTGGGCATGGACTGATTGTGGGGAGGGGAGGATAGAGCTGCTGGCCCTGGAAGATAACTGGGGGCTAAGGCTGCCATGGTATTTGTACTAGAAGGGACTGGTCAGTGGGGAAGGAGGGGGATTGGAAGGAAATGGACACCAGTGGCAATCATGGGAATGCAAGTTGACATTGGAAGGTACTGGGAGTGAGGACTGGAAAGGGGCTGATATTGGGGAGGGTTACTGGGACTGGAAATAGGCTGATGGAAAGAAGTGAAGAAAACGAAAGAAGAGATAAGAAATGGCAGATGGACCATAGACCACAGAAAGAGAGCTAAGAGAAGACAGGAAAGCAGAAGCCTCAGATCGGGACCAGCATGATCAAAGAATAAATTGGTCAGACAACAAAGGTAGAAAAAATAATTTTATTTCATATTAGTGATTTGACTACAAAATCATCATAATTTTGAAATCAAATATTGTTACTTGTTGTTGTGATATTTTCTGGCGTATTTTTTTTGGTGTGCGAAGGAAGAGGGGTAGTCTTATACGGCGAGTATAGGCCAAACACCTATATTTTAACAGGAAAAGTAGGGGGTCGTATATAGCATTAAGGTAAGAAACAATATATGCAGTGTTAGATTTGTTTTAAATGTCGCAATGGTTTTGCGGCTCCCAGGTTTTTTTTTCCCTTCGGAAACGGGTCCAAGTGGCTCTTTATGTCTTAAAGGTTGCAGACCCCTGTGCTAGACAAATGAGTAATAGTAGTAGTAGTAGTAGTAGCAGCAGCAGCAGCCAGTTAGATTTGCATACATTGCCCTGACTTTATTGTATACAAAATCTCTAACAAGCAAATTCACTATGGTTATCCTGAAAAACTCTTTCATACATAGTCACTATGATTATTCTGAAAACCTGACTTGTTAGGTATGTCCCAAGGAGATTGAGAACCACTTTTCTAGATTCTGAACATTAATGAAAAAAATCTGCAAAATCCTAAAAAAACTAGAGTTTATTTATTTATTTAAAAGATTTTATACTCCGTACAAGCTACTAGGCGGATTACAATCAAGTCACTCAACACAAAATTAACATAAAACAAAACTCATATCAGCCTGCTGTTGCTACTAAAACTGAATGTCTGACAATCATGTGCACAAAAAGAGCCTAACTCACAGAAAGAGCTGAGAAAGCCTGCCTAAACAAATGCGCTTTCAATTTTGGCAGAACACCACAATATCAGACATGTTTGGTAACTCCACTGGCAAAGTGTTCCATAATTTAGGAGCTGCCCTCAAAAACATTCTGACTCAAAATGCCTGAAACTGAACGTGAAGAAATAAAGGAACATTCAACAGCAAAACATCTTGGGATCGCAAAACACAAGGAGGACAGAATACACTCGGAGCTGTGGACAAACTAAGTGGGGCCTTATGATTTAAAGACTTAAATACTAACATAATTATTTTGAACAAGACCCACAGTTTAATTGGCAATCAATGTAGTTTATATAAATGAGAAGAAATTTGCTCAAATCTCCAACTATTTATAACACTGGTCAACATTGAAATCGTTACTGACTTTAAAAGGCCCTAATCTGTAGTATCTTGGTGAGCTGAACACGAATATAACATTAAAAATTTTCTATTGGCTCTCGTTTTGAAGATATTGCATGTAGTTCATTTTTGAAGTTTCACCGTATAAATTTATCCAGTAGGACATCAGCAACATCCCAAATAAGCCTTGAATGATGTAATATTGCATCACATTGCATAATACCAGCATGCACACATCATCCAGAGTTGATTGCATCATTTTCTGATGCAATGCAATACTACTGCCAGACGGCTGCTGAAGCCATCTGACGTTAGCAGTGTACCATATGCAGTCGGAAAGGAAAGTAATCTGGTATTCTGTTCCGATACTGAAAGCCTCATGAATGCCTTAAAAATCACTCATGACCCACAAGACTGGAGACTATTTATAGACTCTTCAAAACTGAGTCTGAAGGCTGTGCTTTTGAACAATGGAAACCATCTTCCATCTATTCCAGTAGCGCATGATGTCCCCATGAAAGAGACATACGATAACTTAAAGCATCTACTGACTTCCACTCCTTTCGCACTCAGTTTAAGTTACTTACTCTAGTTCACAGGGCTCTCCATACTAGTACTCCACAATACCTGGCAGACCTTATTACATTTCACACCCCCAGACACACTTCCCGCTCCTTCCACCTTAACCGCCTTAAATCTCCCTTCCCCTTCCCTCGCTCACCTTCAATCCACCCACTCCTCTGCTTTCTTTTTCATCGGCCCTGCACTCTGGAATTCACTCCCCACCTCCCTCCGGTTAGAACCCCATCACGCCACCTTCAAGCGAGACCTAAAATCCCACCTCTTTTCCTTGGCCTATGATCTTCCCTCCCCTCTTGTCTGATCCTGTCCCCTACGTATAGTCCTGTATCCTTTCTCTCGTTCTATATCATATCAACAATTGTAACTTCCTTTCCTCCTTTCTGGCCCTGTGCCTGTTTCTAATTGTTTGTGAATTGTAAACCACTCTGATTGATAAAGTAGGGCGGTATATCAAATAAACAAACATACAGCTGACACCTCTGTGGTGACTTGAAGGTAGTTGCCCTTTTAATGGGACTGCAGCAGGGATATATAAAATACATGTGTTTCTTATGTGAGTGGGATAGTCGAGCAAGGGATTGGCACTACTTGCGGAAGGAATGGAATCGCAGACAAAATGTAACCCTTAGAGAGAAGAATATCCAGCACCCAACTCTGGTTGAGGCTCACAAAATCCTGCTATCACCCCTTCACATCAAACTAGGTTTGATGAAAAGCTTCGTGAAAGCCATGGACCGCACTTCGCCAACTTTCTGATACCTGCATGAAAAATTCCCTCGACTCAGCAAAGCAAAGATTAACGAGGGAGTTTTTGTGGGTCCTCAGATTCAAAAGCTCTTCAAAGATGACTGGTTCAGCAACTTGCTGCAGGGTGATGCGAAACAAGCATGGAATGCTTTTCGCCTACTGTCAACAAACTTTCTCGGGAATGTTAGGGCAAAAAACTACAAGGAACTAGTAGAAGACATGCTGATGCAGTATCAGAAACTTGGCTGCAATATGTCTCTAAAGATCCATTTCCTTGATTCCCATCTCAATTTCTTTCCTGACAACTGTGGTATGGTTAGTGATGAACAGGGCAAACGTTTTCACCAGGATATCGCAACGATGGAGCAAAGATACCAGGGAAAATGGTCCACTACAATGCTGACTGACTACTGCTGGACACTCCCCAGAGAAGCTCCCGAACAACTGTACAAGAGACAGGCGAAAAAATCTAAATAGTCTATGACTTGGTTTTTTACAGGTATTAACCAAAGGCCTATAATATTTACTATTGACATGCATTTCGTGATATAAACATTAATTCTGGTTGATTACAAAAAAACCTAGAGCCAACTTTGCAATTTCACTGTCATATTTGTGTTCAGCATATAAAAATTGATAAGAAATTACTTTTTATTTCAGTAACATGACTTTTGTAAAAAATTGTTGACCAGTGTAATCAAACACTCTGCTGCGTTCTAAATTAATTGTAAAGGCTGAGTGACATATGACAGAAACTCAAGAAATAAATTACTACAATAATCCAAAGTTGACTGAATTAATGCCTGAATAACAGCATGAAGGTTCTCAAAGCACAGAAAAGGCTTAAGCTTACAAATAAGTTGTCAATCCTAACTTCCCAAATCTTGAGCACTCCCAGCAGGCCTCCCCCTCCCAAACTTTGAACCCTAGGTATGTCCCTAGCTTGCCATTTCCTTAATTTAGCCCCGTCCACGCCAATAGAATTAGTTGCCAGTACTGATGTAATGTCACAACCCCAGCCCCCAAGTCACGTGCTTAAAGGGTCAGGGTGGACATTATTGTTTTCATCAAAGAGTGAAACTTTTCTTAGCCCAGATGCATGCTGGTACTAGTGTAATGGGTCTGCTCCTTGTTGGTCACTCCAGGCCAGGAAATCCTGAACCCTCATCTGCAGTGTGCTGCTCCGGCTGGCTGGAATCCAGGGGAATAAAACTCACAGACCACACAGAAGGACAGTATGCAAGTTTATTCCAAAGGGTGGAGGGATTGTCTGTATTTTATACATTATCAGAGACATAGTCATACGTCATTCACCCATCTTCTAGGGGCCCACTATAGCTTATCAGTAACTGTGCAAATACAAGTCATCCTTGAGTAGAACAATCAGTTTAGCTTACACAGCACATTCCTTTTTCCATACCCACCAGAATGTACAAAGGGCACACACATAGGATTCTGATTTCTATGGGATTCTAATTTCTCTTGTGCAGGCCTCTTGTATATGCACTTAAACTAAGCATTATTATTACAAAGGGCACATATATAGGATTCTGATTTCCCTAACAATCCCCCCTTTGGGCCTGCTTAGGCCCACTATAAGAACAGCCTAACAATCTACTACAAAATAACTAAACAGACATTATTAATGGAACATCTGTATGTGGCAGCTCAAGTACATCAGCCACCGTAAAAGCAGGAGTATAGAAATACAAAAAAGTGGTAGAGCTTTGTAGGGCCTTTCAACAACAGCCAAGAACAAATGAATATACAACAAAAAAGAACAAGAATTATAAAACCGCTCAATAGGGCAATAAGCAGCCCTTTGAGACCACCCCAAAGAAAAATACATCAGAGAGTAATCATGAGAAACTTCCCTGTAGTTGAAGAACAGTATAGAGCAGTATTAGACAGGCTAAAAGCAGAAACAATAAAACAATCTGTAGCATTAAAACTAGAGACAGTTTACAATGAGCAAGGGACCTAGTCATATCCCAAAGAGGGGCGAGTAACACCAATGTTATACAAGAAAGTAGAAAAAGAAACATGGGGCTGGGTGCAGTTTAAATTGTCAAGTACAGTAAACTTCTACATTTCACACAGATTAGAAGGTACAGTAATGAGACATGTTGAGAGAAAAGCTTCAATTTGTAGCGAGCTGCGCACACAAAAAGTAAGGCAGTCTGGGCAAGTAGTATTGCCGTATTAACAGTTCCCGAAACGGGCTGAAGGAGGCACCACATGAGTGGTAGGAGGAGTCAACACAGTCTTGTGTGTGATGGTCAGGAGGCTGGAACCGAAGATGTCAGTGGAGACGATACACGCTTGATTCTTGATGCATGGATCCACGAAGGGGAGGAGTCACACAGGATGGCTGACCATGTGATAGCGATCACTGTAGTTTGGAGGTCCGTAGAGCGGGTCTAAGGTACCGTGCTTGTGAGGTGCTCTGACCTGTCACCAACCTTGAAGGGATATGTTGGTTCGGTACCTCTAGGCCGAAAGCTGCCTTTCTTCAGGAGTCTTCTCCTCTCCTCTCCAGTTGCTAGGGCCTTGGCTGCCCCGGCGTCAGCTACTTCTCATCCTAGTCCTGAAGCCTGATCTGTATATGGAGAATGTTTCCAGCGAGGGCAATGGCTTCAGGATCTTTTAGCCGCCACCTTCACTGTAATTGATGTTATCAGAAGAACTTGGAACGGTCCCATACTGGAAAAGGGGCTTGTACCATGTGCTGGTGATATGTCTTTACCAAAATCCAGTCTCCGGATTGAAAGAAAAGAGCTGAGTCATCCAGTAGAAAGGACTGGACCTGCTGAGCATACCTGTGGAGGGAAGAGAGTTGCCTCTGCTGCTAGGAAATACAAGAGATCAAATGTGAGGCTCAGGAGTATAAAAGGTAAGCAGTCTTCCATATAACAGTTCAGAGGGAGAAAAAGTTCAGTCTACTCCCTTGGGGCAATTTGTTTGGTTGTTTGTTTATTGAACAGAGTCAAAGGCAAGACAGTTTAGTGTCTTTACAAAGTTTTTTTAAAGATTTCGGAGGTTCCCCCCTTTGTGGGTTGCTGTTTGCACACAACAGCCAATCCTAAGCAACTCAATTTAGCTAATACATTTTGACAAGATGCCCACACTTCCTCAAATTTTTTCACAATTTTAGAATTATACCAATTTGTAAAAATTTGTGTAAGTAACTTTCCTCCTTTAGCTTCATGTGTCGGGCCAGGACACAGAGGCAAAAAGGGATAAAAACATCTGAAAAGCACCACGTGGCCAGTGTGGGTCTCCCCAAAGCTCATTAGGATGAAAAGTGCACTCAGCCTATCTCCAAGTATCTATTTCCAATTATTGGGTATATCTCTGGGCTAGATAACTTTAAAAATTGGAGTTAATGGGGATGGCATAATCAAACATTGTAAAGTATTCATTGTCAGTTTTCTTTCTAGGTGGATACATCGGATACATCATTTCACACTTCAATTTACCCTCACCATTTTATAATGTTAATCTGAGTTCTCTTTTCCAACATGAATATTCCATCACACTCCTCTCAACACCACTTTTTTTCCACTTACATCATTCCATCAAACTACATGCATAGGTCCTTCTGTCTTTTTTATACCATACTAGTGTATCCTTATTTGGCAAGGCTGCTAAGAACATCAAACAATTGTTAGAAACTTAGTATTTTTGTAAACAAAAGGTATATATAAAATATAAATGTAGATCCTTTTAACAATATGAGTAAACAGTGCTCACTCTAATTAGCAACTGCCTAAACAAAATATAGGTAAAGTCCTTATAATATAGACTAGTGCTTCACGGCATTTTATAACATCCCAATAGGAAGGAGTATGGCTCATATCTCTCGTATAACTAGAATCTATCGTATACACTGTTCTCAGTGAGAGTGCTGTTGGACTGATTTTAAAATTGCAGTGTTCACAAGGATTTGAGTAAGCTACTCATTAATTATGGTGTCAAAAAGAGATCCTTTTAAGGTGAGAGATCTAAGAGGATACAAGGCATATGTGGTTGGGCCTCATGGCGATGTTTCCTCGGGTTCTTCTCGGCCTATTCCCCCCTGCCTAGTCATGTCTCTTCAGAGGCATAAATATGCAAGGTTCATGTTCTTCAGGCCTTGTGGGTCCTCGAGAAGTCTTAAAACAGTCAGAATTCCGGTGGCCCAGATCATCACACTCGGAGCAGCACGTTTATTGCCTTTTCCAAGGCTGTAGCCTCACCTTCTGTCTCTCTCTCTCTCGGTTATCTTTTTTATTTGTTTTTTTTTTGTTTGTTTTTTTCCAAACCTCTCCTAGATCGTTGCTAACAATTAAAATTTTGTTTATCCAATCAACTCAAGTTAATGTTATTGTTTTATTTGTCTACTAACTTTACAAATATTCTCATGTTTTCTGGGAACTAAGTTTCATCTTTCCACTAAATAAGATCTATATGCTTGGGAACAGAGCAATTTCAGATCAGCCTCTTTCCAAAATTCTATAATTTCTATGTGTACTGAACCTCTACATAATGTACTGCTAGAACAAGTATTTTGGTAACATAAAGTGCAAGTGTGTAAACTAAAGAAAACTTGTATGTCATAGTGCTACAATATACTGTATTACTAAAACTGAAATGTTAAAAACTTTTTCTCTCTGGACTCCAACACATCAAATCAGAAAGATAGCCAGCACCCATGGTGCTACTGTCCTGTTCGTCAGTCATCAGCACCGAGCTTAACAATGCAAAGTAATTAACTTAAAATCTTACAGTTCAAGAAACAGACATTCAAATAACATGAAACTGCAAAGAGGTGAATTCAAAATCATGCTTTGTCACATTTAAATTAAAATCTTATACATAATACTTGAGACTGGTATCAAACTGATCTGAAACAATGAAATTATGTTAAAGCAATCTACTTAGAGTAACAGTTCAACCTTGATGTTATCTCAAACACAGCAAAGTAAACAGCAAGTCTGTCTTAAGTCCAAATTCCTTCAGGCAAATGCAGATAGCTGAACAAGAGTCCTAAATACTAAAAGTTTAAAAAGAAAAAGTTGCTTGAGAATTGTCACTAATTGTGATTGCTATTAAATTCCTATAGTTACAACTCTATGTGTTTTGTAATATATGAACAATAATTATGACCTCTGAGGTGCTTGCCACAAAATATAAAAATCATTGTTTTTTTTTAAACTCTTTAACCATTTGTGCCTTCTGTAGCCCACGGGAGGGGCTGCCCCCTTTCCTTCTCTCTTCTTTGTTCTCTTTGTTAAGTTTCTGGTTTCGTTTCTGATGTTGTAGGGGGAAGGGATAGCCCCAACCTAAATTTTTTCTCTTCAGGACACCCTGAAACCTTTCTTACCCAAGAAATGCAGCAGATTGTGAATGACTTCTATCACAACTGGTTTCTCCTGCTCTGAACATAGAAAATCATCTACATAGTGCCTAGGGAGCAGGCTCAAACATATACCTCAAATCTACAATACTAAACCATTTGTGCTCATGCAAAATTTAGCTCAATATTTTTAACCAAAAAGCATAAATATACAAATCAAGGGGTTTCTTTTGAAATAAGGTTTTCAAAGGAAAGTATCCGTTGCTAGGTCTGGACAATCTTATTCAAATTCCTTAAATCCTGCACCAACCAGCAAATAAAAGAAAAACAATATTAACTGTAAACAAAACATATATTTTTTTTTTTCAGCTTGTTGGGAAGGACACTAAGGAGTTACTTATTTGGGAAACCTCTGTTTCAGTTCTTATTTAAACAAGAGATAAATCAAAGCTTACAAGTGCTTTCTTAAGAAAGTTCGCCCTGCATAATGAACTAGACCAGCGATGGCGAACCTATGGCACGCGTGCCAGCTGTGGCACGCGAAGGCCTTGCAGCTGGCACGCGGGAAGGTCGCAAATTGAGATATGCCGGCTCATGGCAATTAAAAAAAAAAAAAAAACTGGCCGCTGCCGCGGCGGCGGCATGGAGTGTCCCGCAGGGCTCCCTCTGCCCGGCGGGACTCTCCCGGCGCGGCTCAGCCCCTCTCTGCCAGCTTGCAGATACGCGAAGGGAGAGAGAGTCTCCCTCGCGTCTCTGTTAAGCCCGCAGGGGCAGATGGGACCTTTCCCATCAGCCCCTGCGGGCGTAACAGAGATGCGAGGGAGACTCTCTCCCTTCGCGTATCTGCAAGCCGGCAGAGAGGGGCTGAGCCGCGCCGGGAGAGTCCCGCCGGGCAGAGGGAGCCCCGCGGGACACTCCATGCCGCCGCCGCGGCAGCGGCCAGTTTTTTTTTTTTAATTGCCATGAGCCGAGTGGGGGGCGGGTAGGACTGGCAAAGGGCTAGGGAGGGAGGGGGGTTAAGACTGGCAATGGGCTAGGGAAGGAGGGAGGGGGGTTAAGACTGGCAATGGGCTAGGGAGGGAGGGAGGGAGGGAGGGGGGTTAAGACTGGCAATGGGCTAGGGAGGGAGGAGGGGGTTAAGACTGGCAATGGGCTAGGGAGGGAGGGGGGTTGAGACTGGCAATGGGCTAGGGAGGGAGGGAGGGGGTTGAGACTGGCAATGGGCTAGGGAGGGAGGGAGGGAGGTTAAGACTGGCAATGGGCTAGGGAGGGAGGGAGGAGAGGGGTTGAGACTGGCAATGGGCTAGGGAGGGGGGGTTAAGACTGGCAGTGGGCTGGGGGGTTAAGAATGGCAGTGGGCTGGGGAGGGAGGGAGAGGGGTTGAGACTGGCAATGGGCTAGGGAGGGGGGGTTAAGACTGGCAGTGGGCTGGGGGGTTAAGACTGGCAGTGGGCTGGGGAGGGGGGTTAAGAAGACGCAGTGGGCTATGGGGGGGTTAAGACTAGCAATGGGCTGTGGGCTGATGAGGGCTGGCAATGGGCTATGGGGGGGTTAAGACTGGTAGTGGGCTGATGGGGGGGTAGGACTGATAATGGGTTATGGGGGGGCTAGGACAGGAAATGGGCTGATGGGGAGGGGTTAGGACTTGAGGTGGGCTGATGTGGTTAGGACTGGTAATGGGCTGTGGGCTGATGGGGGGGGTTAGGACTGGCAATGGGCTATGGGGGGCTGACTGGAAATGGGCTGATGGGGGGTTAGGACTGGTAATGGGTTATAGGGGGGGCTTAAACTGAAAATGGGGTGATGGGGGTTAGGACTGGAAGTTGATTGACGGGGGGCTAGGACTGGTAATGGGTTGGGGTGTTGCTAGGACTGGAAATGGGCTGAGTGGAAGGGGAGGCTTGAACTGCAAATAGCTGATGGGGAGGGGGCTTGGAATGGAAATGGGCTGTGAGGGAAGGGAGCTAGGACTGAAAGTGGGCTGATGGAACAGCTAGGATAGGACTGGAAATGGGCTGTTGGGGGGAGCTAAGATTGGAAATGGGCTGTGGTGGGGGCTTGAATTGAAATGGACTCATGGAGGGGCTAGAACTGGAAGTAGGCTCATGGGGGGGCTTGGACTGGAATTGGGCTGAGTGGAGGGGAGCTATGATTTGACATGGGCTGATGGTGGGGCTAGGAAATGACTAGAAATGGGCTGATGGGGGGGCTAGGATTGAAAATGAGCTGATGAAGGGACTTGGACTGGAAATGGATGGGGGAGCTAGGACTGGAAATGGGCTGATGGGGGGCTAGGACTGGAAATGGGCTGATGCAGGGACTAGAAGGGGATGGATGCTGGGTGAGACTGGAACTAGAAGGGAGCTGATGTGGGGGGAGGACTAGAAGGGGATGGGGCTGGGAGAGTAAAATGGAGAGGGGAAAAATATTTTGTGTAGGAGGGATGAAAAATCTACAATTGGCCAGGTATTGGGAGAGTAATTGGGGATTGAGGATGGAGGGGTAAAATTTGTGTGGATGAAATAGGAATGAGGAAAGAGCAAAAGGAGAAAGATTAGTATGTTAAAGCAGATGTAGAGAGAGAGAGAATGGAAAAAAAAAACTAGAAGAGAGAAGAAAGGACAAATGGACAGCAGACGATGGAGAGTTAGCAGAAAACATGAAGAAACCAGAAGAAAGTGGCTGGACCAATTGCAACTGAAAAACAAATGCACAAAAGGTAGAAAGATGTCTCTTTATTTTGAATTTATTAACTGGAATATGTCAGCTCTGGGAAATGTGCATCATTAACATCTGCGCTTTGTTTGGTACAAGAGGAAATTCCTATTTGACGTTGCCACTTGTTCTCTTTCCCCAGTATTCTCTGAAATGTATTGGTTTAATATTTGCAGTGTTGCCTTTTGATAGGTAGGGTATGGTGCTTTGTGAGTCCTGGTAATGCTGTCAGGATACGGTGGGTTTGCTATGGGTTCTAAATGGGCAGCTTTTGTAGTAGTTCCTAATGTGCCTGGCGGTTGGCACTGGATTATAGTAATGTAGAAATCTTTTAGTCTTTCTTTATCCATACACTCATTAAGAGACATGTTTACTAAAAGTTAGTGTATGGTAACATTATGCAAATAAGACCACTTATGCAAATGACGTGCTGGCACTTTGAGGAAATTCTTTGGTTTTGTGCGGCAGTTTGGGCACTCGGGCTCAAAAAGGTTAGCCATCACTGAACTAGACCCTCGTGGTATTTGGAGCGCACCCCACTCCCCGAATTCCTCCACTATTTACATTATACATCTCACTCACACACAATCAGTCTCAATTCCCAATAGAATGTACAAACCACCAAGGTAGATACCAAAGTCCCACTTTTCCTTACCTCGGTCTGTGCACAAAATTCACTTGGCTGCTGCAGTGCCTACTTTTTTAATTCACTGTCTGTCATATTCCGATTCACAATATCTCTAGTCACCCAGGACCAGGACCAGTACCAGCACCAGCTAGTAAAGAGACCTCTCCGCAGAGAAGGAGGTGAGACTGTTTATTTATTTATTTATTTAACAATTATTTTATACCGCGCTATTACAATCAGTGCGGTGTACAATGAACAAGAACATACTACAATGCATACAAGTAACATTGAGTTTTACATTAAACAGGGAACTTCAACAATAGGACAACCGGGGGAACTATGTACAGATTAACTTAATGTACTATGTACAGATTAACTTAATGTTAATCAACAGGACGCGTCTTCGCACCTCCACTCAGCAGGAGTCACTCCACCGTGGGAAAATCCCAGCGAGCCCCAGCTGTTATTTACACCTTTACCTGTGGCCAATTCACCTTTAGCCAAGCTGGCCAATGAGACTCTGAGAGGGATATTGTGAAGCAGATTAAGAGCTCTTTTAGTATTTCATTATTCAGTACATTGCTATAGCAATGGGTGTCTAAATACAGACACACCCTTTTACATATCTCAGTGACAGTTATACCGTTGTTGAGTACAAAAGTAATTTTCTTTCTATTTATCTTGTCTTGGCAATAAATAGACACTCTGCAAACAAATAATAATTTACGTTTTAGTATGCTGTTTAACTTTAAGTTTCTGTTCTGTCTGCCTGTCCGTAACCTTTGAACACAAAGAACAGAAAGGGAGGGGGAGGGAAAAGCAAAACAGTGGAAGAATAAACAAACAGCACTTGTCACTTACATTCCAGGGACACAGAGTCATCAGTTCTAGAGAGGGGGGGGGGGGGTCGTATAGGCACAGAGATAAACTAAGCACAGTAAACATGCTAACAGGCTTATTCAGCAGAATCCTGTAACTTACACTGACAATTTATGTAGAATGGCTGTTTTTTAGCTGCAGTTTTAAAACTTATCAAACTTATCACAACATATAGCAGAACATACATTCACGCGGATTCTGGAGTGGTCCCCTCACCTTGGGACCCCCCCATCCTCTAATTAATTCACAACAAACGCACGGCTGGCCAGACACACAAGCACACAGCCTTCACAGCAGCCGCAGATGAGAAAGAAAAGAAATCTAGCTTTCCCACCGATTCCCACCCAGGGAACAGGAAAGTCTTAATTACCATTTAATTACCATTTAACCATGCTACCAAAGCAATAGGGACACTCCCAACCAAAGGGAGAATACCAGTTCTAATTTAGACCGTGCTACCAAAGCACAGGGATCCCTGGGCCACGGGAGTATCACACTTCTGACACCAAATGTAATGGGTCTGCTCCTTGTTGGTTACTCCAGGCCAGGAAATCCAGAACCCTCATCTGCGGTGTGCTGCTCCGGCTGGCTGGAATCCAGGGGAATAAAACTCACAGACCACACAGAAGGACAGTATGCAAGTTTATTCCAAAGGGTGGAGGGATTGTCTGTATTTTATACATTATCAGAGACATAGTCATACGTCATTCACCCATCTTCTAGGGGCCCACTATAGCTTATCAGTAACTGTGCAAATACAAGTCATCCTTGAGTAGAACAATCAGTTTAGCTTACACAGCACATTCCTTTTTCCATACCCACCAGAATGTACAAAGGGCACACACATAGGATTCTGATTTCTATAGGATTCTAATTTCTCTTGTGCAGGCCTCTTGTATATGCACTTAAACTAAGCATTATTATTACAAAGGGCACATATATAGGATTCTGATTTCCCTAACAACTAGTAGTCCCTTTCTTGAAATAATTAGTTGTGAAAGCCATGTGTAAGGTAAAGGATAAGGTTTATTCCCATAATGCACAAACAAAGGTTCAACGAAGGAAAACAGGATTCTCACCTCATTCAGGATTTTCAAAAAGGTATTTACAGAATTCAAAAGTTAGATGTGCTTCACAGTCTTATTAGCTATGCAGGCGTTAGAACAAACCAGTTTATGCAAACAAAAGCAAGCTTCTTCTTTTAGCTTATCAAAACTGTATTTTAACATATATCCTGTGAGCTATACTTCTGCCAAGGATTCCAAACTCCCGGCTAGACAAAGTGTACAATCCATGAGACAGTCAGGTGGCAATGAATCGGGTTCAGCAGGGTCTATTTGCATCTCCTCCTGTTCTGACGATATATCTGCTGGCCCTGAGCTTTCCTCATGTAATTCTGGCTTCACTTCAGAGTTTCTCTCTAAAACTCTCCAGCCTTGCTCTACCTGGTCTGGAAAACAGGTAACAGGACTTTTAGTTAGCACTTTTTGTACAGGTTCCCAAACCTCTCTCCAGCTGTGTTTACTGCACTTACGGCTCTCTGGCTTCCATGCCTTTCTAGGGCTTGGCCACAGTTCCCTGTTCAGTGTTGTGTTCCTCAGACTCCTGGGCTGAGTCTTTTGCACCCACCTCTGAACTCCTTGTAGCTCACGGTCAGGAAAGGAAGTATGCAGGTACCTCTGCTCTCTGAGCTGTGCTTCTCTGGTACTTTCTTTACCAGGCACTTTCCAGGTCCCTCTCCTTTCTCTGTCTTCCTTGAAGACTTCTCCCTGGAGCTTTTCACCGTGGAACTGTTTCTCTTGGAACTTGTTCCTTCTCTGTAAGGACCGCAAATCCAACTGCCTTTCCTTCTCTCGTCTGAGCCGTCTCCTTCCTCTCTCTTCTGTGTCTGCTGCTGCTGCTTCCTCTGTCCTGTCTAAGCCATGCTTATTTATTTATTTATTTATTTATTTATTTACATTCTCTTATATACCGCGCTATTCTGCATCAGTGCGGTTTACATTGAACAAACTGAAATTACATTGAACAGGGCATTATAACTTGGAGATAACTATTTTACAGGGAACATGGGCTATGGAGGGTTAAGTGGCTTGCCCAAGACCACAAGGAGCACCTGTGGGACTAGAAACCCCAGTCCTTCCGGCCCAAGGTTGCTGTCCTCTAGTGGGATTTGAACCCCTGACCTTCCGGCCAGAAGTACCTTGCCCCAACCACTAGGCCACTCCTCCACTCCTAAGCAGCTTATAAAGCTGCTTCTCAGTTAGGGTTTATCTCACCCTGACCAGGTGTGTCTGATTATCCCTTGGAGTTAGTTATTACATCATCCACGCTTGGGTGTGTCAGCCTACCCCCTGATTCTTCGAGCTTGCTCCCTCTGGCTGCACTTTGCAGTAAATGCACTTTAGGTCTGTCACTTTCTTTAAAGGGATCAGTGATTCTCCAAGGACAAGCAGGATGAGTCAGCCACACCTGGTGACGTCATCCGACGGCGCTGAGACGGAAGTACTCTCCATAGCTCAGAAGGGCTTTTGCCCTTCTGAGCATGGGCCAACTGGCCCTGCCCCCCGGCCCGCCCTCTGCCTAGCCAGTTTCAGTTCTTCCGCCTTGCCAGCAAGACGGATTTAGCTACTCTCCACCAGAAATCAAACTTAAATCATCCCGAGAATTTCTCTTCTTCACCGTATGTATTTTAAATTTAAAATTACCTCATCTCTCTTCTCCTTCTCTGCAGAGCTCTCTTCAGGCAGGCAGAGAATCTCACGCTGCTACCAAGAGTAGAGGAGCAACCTAAGGGCTAGAGCAATGGCTTGGGAACCGGAGTCATGGTTCGTCTCTCTCTGTACTCCTTTGGGGCTCGACAGGAAGCGCAGCCAGCACAGCAGCCCAGGATGTGCCTGTTAGGCCTCCATCCCCGGCTAGCCCTCTTGAAGGCCTCCTTACTCCAGATCTGCAGCTGAGCTCCGATCCTTCAGTCCAGAAGATGAGTGCGGGGCACTGGTTCAGGCAGCACTACTAGGGTGGGAAGACGCTGCCGCTGCTACTCCCCTGCAGCCGGGATGTGCCTCTGAGGCCTCCATCCCCAGCTTCACGCCCCGATTGACAGCCCTACTCTGGGACCCCCTGCGGTGCTCCTCATCGCTCCGGCTGGGAAGGGAGCGACGGACATCGCTCCGTTGGGCATCCCTGCTCCCTACGCTCAGCTCTCCTCCGATCCTGCCTGTCCTGGGGAATTGGAGATGCCTTGCTGCGCCCTGATCCAGCCAGCCACGAGGCTCTCATGGCGGCGGCCATCTTCCCCAATGACATCACAGACCAGGCTCCTCCCCCTATGGTGCCATTGGTCGGCGCCGACCAATCAAGGGAGGAGGAACCGCTCACACAGGACACTGGTTTTTCTCTGCGCTGGTACCCCAGCGTCGGCGCGGTCTTCGCCGACGCCTCCGTGCTGAACGGGCCGTCACCAAATTGCTCCTGCTAGCGCAACCTTAAAGCGTCGGCGCTGTCTTCACTGGCGCGGAGGCGCCGAATTCCTCTGGAGCTGGGATGACGCCGATACTCCTCCCAGGCCGGACTGCCTCTTTCAGCAGAGGGAAGCAGCATCGAGATGGCACTCCATCGCGCCGATGCTCCGTTCGAGGCAGAGGCAGAGGCAGAGGCGGCCCACGGTCCCTCCCCCTGCATCAGCGCGTTCCAAGCAGCAGGAGGTGAGGCCTATCTATGCTTTGGAAGCCGGGGGCCCGATGACTTCGCGGCCCCCCCGCAGCGCCACTAGCCGGCGCCAAACACACTAGGGCCTGCTCCACCTATCTTCTGCTTCGGCGCCGAGATGCCATGGGCTTCCCCTGACCCCTCCACCCGGGGTTCAACCCCCTCGGCGCCATTGGCTCGCGCCATGACATCGGGGCATCTAGGGCCGGTTCCGTGCCTTACTGCCATCCAGGGCAAACCTTCAAAAAATGAATAAATAAATAAATAAGCTGTCCGAAGATGGGGCAGCACGGCCGGATACGATGGTGCCGATACCCTGCCGACTACACACCTTGCCTTAGACAGCAGTGGAGCAATTTTGCAGTAGAGCTAACTGAGGAGAAAGCGGCTGCCAGTTTCAGGAACAGTTAAAAGGCAGATTTGTTCGCTGCCCTCCCCACACGTGGAGGAGTGCAACGGCGCCCTGAGCCCAGCACCGCCGAGGGCGCCCCTCCCTCCTGCCGGTCAGGCTCCAAGGCCAACACCCATCACGGGAGGAAGCTCATTGTCCATGTGCAGAGAGGTGGCAGGGAAACCCTACTGCTCACCAGAACCTAGCATTTGGAGCCCTTCTGGTCTCTTCCTTGCAAAAAAAAAAACAAACCCTCTTGACGACCTTCCGCATGGACCTTCGGCCCTGACAAAGATCCTCGCCGGCATCTCGAGGCATCAATTCTTGCCACATAAGTGGCAACACGGTGGTGCAGTGCACATAGACAGTGTTCAGAAGCAGAAGGTCACAGGTTCAAGTCCCAGCCGTGGCTCCTGCCAACCGAGCCCCCATTTCAGCACTGGGTCTGCAAGGGATGATCTACAGCCGTGTTAGGGAGACACCCTCCCCCCTCGGGCGTCAGGATCACTCCCAGGCCTGATGAGGAAGGACCGGTTGGCTTAGCCAGTGGAAGGTACTTCTTCCTTGACACTCACTGCCCAGTGTAAGGTACTTGTCTCCTTCACACTCGCTGCCCCACGGGCAGGGCAATATCAACTGGAGACTCTCCTGATATCGGCACCTTAACCTCCACATCAGCTTGCCCCTACCCTGAGCCTACACCGAACTCTAAGCCTAAGTATTTCGGCACTGTTCCTCATGGAGGTGTAGCTCAGGCGCTGCTCCTATGCAGGGGACAGGGATTTCATTCCTACCATTCTCCAATAGGTAGGAGTCTGGCCATTTAATGATGCAGCCCTCCGCTAGAGTCACACTCTTCTTCAGCCAAGGCTGGGTCCTGTTCAAGGTTGGACCTGATCATGGGTCTTCGGCTAACAACCACTGAGCCCCTGGCCAGCGCCGCCCCGCAAATTGACGGCAGTTTGGAGCAGTACATGCAGTCAGTGTGTTCAGGGGCGGAAGGTCACAGGTTGAGTCCCAGCGGTGGCTCCTGCTGACCATGTTCCTAACTTTAGTGAAAGATCAACTGGCTCATAAAGGGAGGCACGGTCTTAGAGGTGCAGCAGGCAACTACACCCACCATCCGGGTCCTGCAACACTTGGGGTTTGTCATAAACTACCTCAAGTCCCACCTCCTCCCGACACAGCATCTGGAGTTCATAGGGGTGAGACTGTACACCCTCCAGGCAAAAGGCCTTTCTGCCTAGAGACCGAGTCGATCGTCTCAGGGCCCTGGCCCTGGACATACAGCACCGCCCCTTGGTACCCATTTGGCTCCTCCTGAGCCTACACGGACACATGGCTTCCACAGTCCACGTCACCCCAGACGCCTGCCTCCACTTGAGGGCCACAACGGTGCCTTCGGGACCAGTGGACACAGGCCACGGGGTGCCTCCGGGACAAAGCCTCAGTTCCTGTCTCGATCAGGGAGCAGGTACAGTTGAGCCATTGTGTGCGAACCTCTCAATGGCCCTTCTGGAACATCCCATTCTTCCTGAATCATGCATCAGCCTATGCAGAGGGAACACCTTCTGTGTCGACCGAACGGCCTGGAAGAGCGGATTCTCTTGAGGCTCATCTTCCTCCGGTGCCTCCATGCGAAAGTTCAAAACTTTAGCCGACTGTGCTATCAAAGCTGCCGGAAAACCAGGATAATGTGAGAATCATCTGTATGTGGGATCTCACCTTCCTCCAAGTTCGCCTCCAGGAAGACTTTGTCCTCCACATCTTCCGCTTCAAAGGGGGCTTTTACCCAGAAGCTTTCCTCAACCCGATGCTTACTGGGCCCAGGCTCGTCTGCCCCCTCAAGCGCCAAACCTGTTTCCGTGGGGAGCTTAGCTCTGCTCCTCAGAGCTGCCGTCTTCTCAGTCGTACTCTGCTTCAAACAAAAGGTTTTATGCAGCAGAAGAACAAACTCCAGTGAGAAAGCCCCCTGAATGCTTAACATCTTCTGCTCCTCAGAGCCCTGCACCTTTGCCGCCTTCTTGCCTTTGCCCTTTGCCTTAACTGGAAGAAGCTCCTTCTCCTCTACAGCAGCATTTGTTGTCCTTTGTGCTGCCGAAGCCCCCTCCGCTTCACCCTCAGTGCTAGCTGTTGGAGACTGGTCCGTTCTGTCATCCTGCAATTTGGCCTCCACTGAACGGGATTCCGCCTCGCAGTCCCTGCAAAAACTGACCGCCCGACACAGAGCCGCTGTGGGATCCACAAGCCACACAGGTCTGTCTGGCATTTCTGTAGAAAAACTCATTTCTTTTTTTTTTTTTTAACTCTTTCCCTAACTGGGATGCTGCTAAGGCTCCCCTGCCGTGTGTTCCTGCCTCTCCAGCCCCCGAGCTGCCAGCCAAACGCAACCCCTGTACTGCAGGCTGCTCCAAACTGTCCCAAGGCCCGTATGCACATTTTTGCGGCTCCTGAGCTTACCGCGCTGGTAAAATTTATTTATTTATTTATTTGTATTTATTTACATTCTCTTATATACCGCACTATTCTGCATCAGTGCGGTTTACATCAAACAAAGTGCGGTTTACATTGAACAAACAAAATGGCCACCACTTTACACCCTTCCTTCACCGCACCATGCAGCCTCGCTATTTCTCCTTCCCTCAGGGCCTGATTACAAATATAATACCCCGGAGCAGGTGTGCCACATGCTCAGCCACTACTGGGCTTCTGCGGTGGGCGGGAGGGCTCAAAATACCTGGTCTCCTGCCGGCAAGACAAACTCCTCAGCCTGAACTTGAGCGTCGTCATGCCGTGTTTCCTGGCCTCCGATGAGCTGTTTGTTCTCTCTCCCTGGCACAGCTCGGCTCCCGCACTGCACTTGCATACCACTAAGCTGCCCCCCCCCCCTCATAGGGGAGCAACGCGGATCCAGCCTGTTACTTACGGATTTTTTTTTTTTTTTTTTACTTCACGGCATCAGTACAGTGCTGCTTTTATAGCTAAGAGGGCTGCCCTAGTCTGCCCTGCCCTTGCTGTAACCTTGCAGTGCTGTGTGTGTCTTTCTTTCAAATCCCTTAAATCTCAAAAAACGTTTTGTTCCTTTAGCGAGTCCAGTTAGTGGAATTCACATCTCTCCAGCTGCTTGGACTGAGATACTGAAGGCTGGAGGTAGACCCAGCTGCCTATATGGGGGGGAAGGTCATGAAGGTCATGCTCAGGAGTTTTTTAGACCTATGATGATGTAGTATGGCGAATCCCCTTCAAGCAGAATTTTTTTCTGCCACAGAGAAGAAGTAGCTTCACTGAGGTCTTTTCTCCTCTATTTATAATGGTAAGGATAGCGTTTTTGTAATCAAAGAAGGTTATAACTTGGTGTCTCTTGAGGGTTTAGGAATAATATTTTGTGGTTTCAACTAATGGACTAGAATACTGTTTTTTTTGTAGTGGTTTAAGCATTAACCCCTGTGGCGATGCGCCTTGACTAGGCGGTCGCCTATAGGTTGCAGCGTGCCACCTCATAACATTTATTTTGCTCCATCTTAAGAGCTAGGACTTCTGACGATGTAGTGGTGGGTCAAGAAGACAGTCCGAGTGGTTTTTGGCAAACACAGGAAATGTATTTATTTATTTTTTTGTCAAGACTTTGCAAACAACTTTCGTTGTGTAGCATTTGAACAGGACAACTTAAAGAGGATTTTTTCTTCAATCAGAATTATCATACAAAACAATGTCCTGGTAGTGCTCAAGAATAAACTTCTTTCATGTATAACAAACAGTATTTGCTTCTTCAAATGCCAGGGTTAAAACTTAGTGCTCACTGGTTCCTAGTACCTTCAGTAAAGATATCAGCTTCTTTTAAACTGTGCAAGCATAAACAAGGTTCCGTCTTCCTGTTTCTATTATCCACAGAACAACAGCTTCTTAAGACATTCAGTTTACACTTAGGCACTTCAGTTAGCTCTAACAATGGCAAATCCCTCTTCTTCCCAGAGTTTTCAGTGCTCAGAACAACAAGGCTTTTTCTAAGCTAAACCGGTTCCGGTTTTCTCTGAGCTTAAAACTCTTGGCCTTCTTTTACTCCGATGCTAGACAAAGAGAGCAATCCATTAAACTATCAACCGAGTCCTGTTCCATCTCACAGGGCTCCATGTCCATACTTTCACAAACAGAGTTACATTCCTCTGGGCTTGGAACTTGCTCTGTGCACGCAGGCTTGACTTCTTTTAAAAGCTTAAACAGTTTGTTCCACTGAGACTTCTGTCTCCTCTCTGGGTTCCTAGGGTGACTGCAAGGCTTCCTGTCTCTGAATAAAATATCCAAAGGCTCTGACTGTCTGACCTTGCTTGTGGTAACACTCTGCCTTACAGGTTTTAAAAGGGGTAAAACGTTTCTCTTGGAATCTTCTAGCGCTGCTCCTCTAACAGGGCTATAACCTTCAGTTTCCCCAGGAGTATCCCTCCTACCTTCAAACCGGGCTGTAAACCTCTCACGGCAGGGGCTCCTCTCTGGAGTGCAGTCTTCTGAACAAAAGCTGCTCTGAAAGCTTCCCCGGTGTCTGTTCCTAGACACTCTCTGCCTTTGACGCCTGAAGTTTGAGTTCTCCTTAGTCTGCTGTGTATATTCCCTTTTCACATTGCCTGTAAACTGCTTCCTCAGCCCCTCTCTCCTGGACGGCTCGAGACTGGCTCTGTCTCCAGTCCTGGGCCTGCTACGGTGGCTGGCTCTGTTCCCGTCTCTGAGACTCTGGCTGGTTCTGTTCCCTTCTCCTCCACTCTGGCCTTGGCTTTCTCTGAGACTGTCTCTCCTGCTCTCCGTGAGCCTGTCTCTGTATCTGGAACTGGAACTAGAACAAGAGCTGGAACTGGAACTCCTCCGCCTGCTTCTTTCTCCCTTCCTCCTCCCCCTGCTCCCTCTTCCTGAGAGCTTAAATGTGTTTGAGTGTCTTCCTTTTCCTGGCTCCTCCCGTAGGTGCCTCCCCCATCTCCACCCTGTGTTGCCATGGAGCCTGGGTGTGGCCTGCACTCAATAGTTCTGAATGTGTGTTTTTTTTCTCTACCTGCATTCTGATACATGTGCTTAGCTGAGGGATTCCTCTGCCTAGAAAAAAAAGTTCTTTTTCCAGGTATTTTCCTAGGCTCTAGTGCAGCCTCATCACCACACCCCAGTGGATGTTTCTTTGGTTAGGTAGTGTTTTACAGATATTAATACTGATAATTTACTCCCATACCTCATATCAAACCATTCATACCCAACAGCCAAAACTCACGTTCAAATCACATCCAACCTTCCATTATCCTGTCTCATCCATATGTACCATACCAAACACACACATCCAAACCATACATATAAAATAAACTATATCCCTTAATGCCCATATTCACATCTCATCACCCATTCCTGTCATCCATCAATCACACAATGTCTCATTAATCTTTATACACTCTATCCCAAACTGCAAAGCATGTAACAAAGATTAACAAATTAGTATGATAGCTTCATAAACTCGATCCCACAGCAGTTCCACACAGGCATAAATAAATAAACACACCCACAGAGATATGCATTGTGGGGCATAAATCCAATCCTGTTCATTTTCATATAGTTTCCCTTCTGTCATACCCGACTCATGCTCCATTATAATAAATGCCATTAACACTCACTCCCTCCAACCCACGCACCCAAAACTCAGTAATATCCTCCACACAAAACTATATACATATTTCACCCAGGACTATACCAAGCAAAAAATGTGCCCTATGTGACTTACGAATCTGGTGTCCCCCTCCATCCCAACCACATGCAGGAATTCACTCTTCTTGAGCTTTCTAGAAGCTCAGTGATGATATCAGCGTCCCCTTCTATGCTTCCGCCCTGTGCAGCTGCACCACTCGCACTGCCCTTGATACGGCCCTGATTTCACCCAACTTACATACTGTCACGCCCTTAGCCCCTTACAGACAGTATGGAGGGGCGTGCTTGTCATAGGAGAGATTCACCCTTTAGCCTTTACCTGACTGGCTGCCTTGTAATGCCTCATGGGAAAAGGTAGTTCAGTGAGGAGGTACTTGGCTTCAGGTAAAAAAACAACAACACATCTGTAGTTGGCTTGAGTGGTAAGGCTTTGACAGATATTTATTTATGGGGTAACGCAAAGTTCACAAAACACCACCTTTTGGATTGCTTTTCCAGGATTCTTTCAGAAATACATCAGGATATAACTGAACTCAAAACAAAATCAAAGCTTTTCTTGCTTTCACCGTCAGCACGGCTTCAGGCTGTGCACGGCACTGGCTAGCAGCTGTTTAACAAAGTTTTAATTAAGCAGCTGCAGTTTGCTCAGCAAAGGTATTTCTCCTTTAATACAGGACTTTCACAAGTTATCTACAGGCTCTCAGGGTTACCATATTCTGGAGGTTTTCCTTACGGTTGACTCCCTTCCAAACCCTCTGTATTTGAAGATTGGCATAAAGAGCAATCCATGTATGAGTCTTCTTCTTCTACAGCCAGGTCTTGTTCACCCAGTTGCATTGGCTCTACCTTAGGGGCTTGTTTACAAAGCTGTGGTAGCGGTTCGATCGTTATCGGAGCCGCGACCCCATTGATTTCAATGGGGCCGCGGCTCCGATAACGACCGCGAACCGCTACCGCGGCTTTGTAAACAAGCCCCTTAGTTTCTGGCTCAGAGGGCTTAGCTGACTCCCTTCCCTTAGGGCAAAAGCTGTCTCTTGCAACTCTGTAGTGCTCCAAATTAGACAAGCTTCCAATGCTCCTACCTGGGTCAAGGCTTGTACCAGCTTCTCCTCGCTCATGCTTTGGCCACCATTCACCTGAGCTTCCTCGTCCTGTCCTCCAACTTTATTTATTTATTTAACTGCATTTATATCCCGCTTTTCACCGGGTCAAAGCGGTGGAACACGTAACATAGGACGGGGTAATTTTTTGGGTGGGGCCATCACCAAGGTCAACAATTAATGATTTGGGTAGACATAGACATAATTTACTCCTGTTGAATCTAAGTATTAGGTCATGGTGGTAGAAAGATGTTCACGGAATAGGATTGTCTTCAGCTGTTTCCTAAATGATGTGATGTCAGCGTTGTTCTTGATGTGATTTGGTAGAGAGTTCCAGAGGGATGGAGCATATAGTTCGAATGCTCTGTTGCAGGTCCGTTGTGTGGATTTGGTTCTTTTGTGGGGGACAACGATAGAGTTATTGGAGGAATGTCTGGTTGATCTGTTGTGGGATGGTCGAGGCAGTAAGGGGTGTAGTGAGGTGTTCTGTGTGTGGTGGATTGTTTTGTGGATGAGTAAGATAGCTTTGTACTTGATTCTTGCTTGTACTGGAAGGAGGTGAAGGTCTCTTAGGATTGGGGTGATGTGGTCCCGTTTTTTGCATTTTGAATAATCCTTGCTGTAGTGTTCAAGGCTGTACGGAGGGAGTTGGTGTGCGAGGCAGGAAGTCCATGATAGATTATGTTGCAGAAGTCCAGGTGAGGGAGTGTCACTGCTTGCATTACTGTCCTGAAGTCGTGATGTTCTAGGAGGGGCCGGAGGCGTTGAATAGTTTTGGCTTTGTGGAATATCATCCCGGCGGTTTTGTTGATTTGTTGTTTGAGGGTGAGAGCTTGGTCAATGATGATGCCTAGATATCTTATTTGAGGCTGGATTTGTATTTGTGTGGTACCCATGTTGAGGTGGGTAGGTGGTTTGAAGTCCGGTTCTTTTGTTACTATTAGGGCTTCGGTTTTCTTTATGTTGATGGATAGATTGTTCTCCTGTAGCCAGTTGGCCACGTCGTTGAAGCAGGCTGATAGCTGTTCGTTTTTTGGGTTGGTGGTTGTAATTGGTGCATAGAGCATTATGTCGTCCGCGTAGATGTGGAAGTTGATGTTGTGGGTGCGTATGATTGAGCATAGTGGACGGAGATAGATGTTGAACAACATGGCAGATAGGGTGGATCCTTGGGGTACTCCTTGTAGTTGTTGATAGGGGGATGAAGTTGCAGAGAGGGTGCGGATCCGTTGCTGTCTGTTAGTTAAGTAGGATTTGAACCATTGGAGTACAGTGTCTTTGATTCCAATTGTTTGTAGTCTGTGTATGAGGATTTCGTGTGAGATTGTGTCAAAGGCCGCTGATATGTCTAGGAAGATCAGGATGTATCCCGAATCTTTTTCTTGAGTTCCTATGATGAGTGTGTTCATTAGGATGGTCATGAGGGTCTCAACTCCATGTAGTGGTCGGAAACCGTGTTGCTGTGGGTCGAGTATGTCGTTGGTGTCTAGATGATCTTGAAGCTGGTGTTGGACTATCTTTTCTATTATTTTGGCGGTGAGGGGGAGGCTTGCCACTGGCCTGTAGGAGGTGGGGTCCATGGGGTCCAGGTTGTCTTCTTTATGGTTGGTCGGATGATTGATGTTTTGAGGGCATCCGGTATGTATCCTTGTTTAAAGGATTCGTTTACGATGTGAGTTAGTGGAGCACTCAGGTCTTCCTTGGTTTTCTTTATCCATTCGGTAGGGCAGGGATCTAGTGGAGAGGTGGTGGTGTTCAGACAGGAGATGGTGGAGGATATCTCTTCTTTTGAGGTTTCGTTGAATGTATCCCAGTTAGCGTTTATGGTGATTCCGGGGCACGTTTTTGTGGCTGTAGCACAGTGGTAAGGTTGCTGAGGTTGCTGAAATTGTTTGTATTGTCGGGCCAAGAGATCTGAGGGGATATCTGGGGGTTGATCGGACGTGGTTGGTGCCTTTGTCAGTTTTTTGGCAATTTGAAAGAGTTCTCGAGGTTTGTTCGCAGCAGACGTGATGATTTTGGTGTGGTAGTTTCTCTTTGCGTTGTCGGTTTCTGAGTGGTAGGCAGCGAGTTCATATAGGTATTGCTTTTTGTCTTTGTCATTTTTGGTTTTCCTCCATTTTCTTTCTGCTCTTCTAAGTTTTGTTTTCAGTTTCCGGTGGTCAGGGGTGAACCAGCGGGCCTTTGAGGAGATGAGTTTGTTGCTGGTCTTGTTTATATCTGCTTTGGATGCCGTGGAGATTGTGGTGTTCCAGTTGTCCATGAGGTCATCAAGGTTGTTTGAATTCATATGTAGATTAGGTAGGGTCAGTGTCAGGAAGTCTTCTTTGTTGAATGCTTTGAATCTCCGTGTTTGTTGAGCGTTTCCTCTGTTTGTTTTTGGTTGATATGCATGGGAGAAGTGGATGACGTAGTGGTCTGACCATGGGACTGGTGAGATTGTTGGACTGCTGCATGAGGTGGATGTTTGGGAGTTCAGAAATATGAGATCCAGTGTGTTTCCTTTTTCGTGTGTTGGTTCGTTTATGATCTGCGATAGGTTCATTGCTGTCATGGCGTTCAGGAATGTTTCCGTTTGCGTGTCTTGGAGGGATGGGACTTGTGTTCCTTGTTCCTGCTGTTCTTACTGTTCCAGCTCCATTCCTCTTCCAGTAAGCATTCCTATTCCTCTCTCTCTCTGGATAATCTGACCTAGTCTTAAACCTCTCAGGCTCCAGCCCCACCCCTTCTCCTCTCAGGTGCTGGAGATCAAACTGCCTCGGGGCAGCTGAGTGATTGGGGAATTCAGTGATGTAAGGGTTCCTTACCCTGGGCCTGCATTCCCTCTCCTTTTCTCCACTAAGGGCATTCTGCAACCTACTGCAGCTAGGAATTACCTGCTTTCTAGGTGTAAATGGAGTTTTGTGTCTCTGACCTTGTAAAATAGGTAAAATAGGTCCTTTGATAAGGGTGAATTCCTTCTCTTTATCCCTATCTCCTGGGTCCTGATAAGCTTCCTTATCACAATACACCCTCTGCAAAACCCACATACACACTACACACACTACCACAGGTATAGAACAGGTAACAAGTCCAACAAGATTGAAACCAGTCTTGTGGAAAAATCACCAAGCATTAACTGCCATGTTCACTGCACTAAAGTCACTGCCAAAATAAAACATTACAGTTGTGGTTAACATTATTGGCACCCTTGCATTTTAGGTATGCTGTGTACAATATCTTGAGAAATAATTGGAAATATTCCAACTGTATGTCATCATAATATTTTAATAGTATGTTCAAGGTATACAACCAAAAAAAAAAAAAGATGTCTGTGCAACTTAGACATAGTAATTTATAAGAAAAAACTAAATATGACCCGGATAGGATTAATGGCACCTTTCACTAATATTTGGTTACACAATCCTTGGCAATTATGACAGCTTCCAAACGTTTCTTGTACCCATTTATAAGTTCCATATATCTGTCTGCTGGTAGTTTCTCCTACTCTTCGAATGAGATTTGTTCCAGCTCATGAATGTTTCCAGGGTTCCTTTTACCAATGGCAGATTTCAGCTCTTTCCAAAGGATTGGACTGAGATCAGGACTCATTACTGTCTAGTTTAAAACAGTCAATTTCTTCCTTTTTAACCTTTCTTTTGTACTTTTGGATGTATGTTTTGGGTCACTGTCCTGCTGGAGGATAACCCATGAAATTATTTCTGTGGCTGCAATTAGCTAAGTCTTCCACCCATGCCTCAGTGGATTCACCTGTTTCACACAGCACTCCATCACAGAATATCATTCCTCAATCTGCCTTGTACAAATTTCAAGCGTGTCCAACCTCTCTGCAACAATGAAACCTTGATATGTGCAACTGAAAATTCTGCTTTAATGTCTTAAACTGAAGCACTGCTGCTCACTAACATATTCTTGAGGTCTCTGAACTGCTCCATCAGGGTCACCATATTGTCATCATCAGGGCCTGCTCTTTTTGATTTGTACAGTGAAGGAGGATCAGCTTTAGTTCTTTTTATACCCAATCCAGCTGCAAAAGCAGCCTTGATCTTCTGTGATTTGACCATGGACATAATGTTATGAGGTACAATACAAAATTAGCACCAGTGAGCAAAGAAAAAAAAGATAATTTCATGGATCTGTGCATGAAGCTCTTCTGTCATGCAGCCATCCTGCACAAGTTCTAAAGTGTCTCCCCTCCCCCCCATGAAAATGTGATCTGGGAATGTGAAAGTTATTGGTTGATGTCACTTAAGTAGGCAGTTAGGAAATGAGGCCCATAATAGAAGATACAAGAGCTTCATTTTTGTATATATAGAAAATTCATCCATTTACAGAGGACCTCATATTTTTATGTAGATATTTGGGCATCGCCTATTGTACTATACAAATGGTCAAAATACCTTTTAAAATGGCAGTACACAAAGTTTTGCCAAATACTTTCACAAAAAATTATTACACATGCTGTAAAAAACAGTAAACAAAGAATTAGCCACTAATGTAACGGTTGTAGCTCAGAGATGAAAATTTTCTAGCTTGGGACTAAAGTTTGTGTAGGCTCAGAAGGAGAGAGAGGAGTTAGTGTAGTCCTTGTGATTCATTCAGTGGGCCTGGCAGGAGAGTGAAAGAGGAGTTACAGCTGACCCCTTCCCTGGGGCCTAAAAGGAAACAGCAGTCAATGTAGAACCTCTTTACAATTTTTGAGAGTTTCAACTTTTAAGTTTCAATAATTTTTATTAATTATTCCTATTTAGTTAGACTCATCATTATAAATCAAAGTAAAACAGGGCAGTCCTTCAATGATTGCTGTCAGAAACCTGGGCTAATTCCAGCTTTTTAAATACGAAGAGATTATAAAATGATCAAAATATGACGTTATGGAAAAAAACAGTGAATAAGAAAATGATAATAGATACAAAGCTTTTACTTCAAAAAGCAGTGAAAACCTGATTAGACTTATGATGTTGCTTATTATTTTGATCTGCTGCAAATTATGTAATTGCGTCTGAGCTCAATTTGGCTTTTCTTTTTCTCATGTTTTTGAGAACATCAGACCCTGCATTTTCACTATTGCAGGAAGAATGTGACTATGGTTATACATTCAGGGTTTTTTCCCCACTTATAAACTAGTTTATTATTATTATTATTGCTTTAGATTGGATGCCTTAATCGCTATAACCTGTTTCTCAGTCTTAACTGTATTCTTGAATACAAAATTTTAGAAATTCTAGAAATAAAAAGAATTTCATAGTTTATTTTTTTAAGATGGAACACTTACAGCCTCTTTCACTGAAGCCCGTTGTCAGATTAATGGGTATTTTAAGGCACAGTTACAGACAGTCGAGAACATTAAAGCCTGATAGTATCTGCCTTAGTGCATTAAAACACACGTCAATCAGCCATTGCGGGATGGGGCGGGGAATGGATAGAAGGTGGGTGTGGGAAGGTCATTGCTGCTAGCACCAGGGCAATTGCAACGTGCTCAGCAGCAGTGGGGCTCCTTATGTGTATTTACCCAACAACTCTTCTATAAGAGTCGTTAAGTGAACCTGACCTAGTGGAGCGTATATTAGGAAAAGCCTTGACGCATTAGTTGCCGGGGGCATACTGAACATGCCCCTGACAGCTAACCTGCCGCCTTTGCCATTAACGCGCCCGAGACTGTGACGTTAAATCCACGGTGGGCTTTAGTAAAAAGAACTGGTGTAACAGGGCACCAGCACAAGCAAACACAGATATTTTTAGATCTGTGAAGATACATATAAAGCCATTATGAGGCGAGGCATTCCAGGGGCAGAGTGAGGACAAAGTTTGGACATACTGCATATTTGATTTGCAAACATGTGCACATATATTTTCTCAAATTTGTTTATGGTTTAATTCAGTCTTAATATACCACCTTTACTGTGTATATTCAAAATAGCAGGTGAATCTGTGTATAATTGTGGTGGTATAATTTACAAAAGAAATGCATGTACATACTTTACCTTTAAAAAAATTGATATAATTTATGAATATCTGCTGTCCAAGTTAGATAGCCTATTAAAAACAAAAATTACCCTCTAATAGTCCAATCACAATATAATGCCATTCCCAGTAATGGTGTTTACAACATGTATTTAACAAGTTGCTGAATATAAGAACATAAGATATGCCATACTGGGTCAGACCAAGGTCCATCAAGCCCAGTATCCTGTTTCCAACAGTGGCCAATCTAGGTCATACATACCTAGCAGTTTCCCCAAAAGACACAGGTTCCGCAATGCTTGTACTGGGTCAAGCATTGATATCCTGGGTCCCTTCTTAATAATGGTTTATGGACCTTTCCTCCAGGAACTTGTCCAAACCTTTTTTAAACCCAGCTACACTAACAGCCTTTACTACATCCTCAGGTAACAAATTCCAGAGTTTGATTACACGTTGAGTGAAAAAATATTTTCTTTTATTAGTCTTAAATAGTTTACCCTGTAGCTTCATTGCATATCCCCTAGTCTTTCTATATTCTGATAAGGTAAACAATCGATCTACGTTTACCCGTTCCACTCCGTTCATTAATTTATAGACTTCTATCATATCTCCCCTCAGCCGTCTCTTTTCCAGCTTAAAGAGCCCTAACCTTTTTAGCCTTTCTTCATAGGAGTATCCTTCCATCCCCTTTACCATTTTGGTGGCTCTTCTCTGAACCTTTTCTAATAACGCTATATCCTTTTTAAGATACGGCGACCAGAATTGCCCACAATATTCAAGGTGCGATCTCACCATGGAACAGTATAGAGGCATTATAATATCTTTTGTTTTATTTTCCATTCCTTTCCTTATGATACCTAGCATTCTATTTGCTCTCTTGGCTGCCGCTGCACATTGGGCCGAGGGTTTTAACATGTTATCCACAATGACACCTAAATCTTTTTCCTGGGTGGTGGTTCCTAATGTGGAACCTTGCATCGTGTAACCATAGTTTGGGTTGTTCTTCCCTAGGTGCATAACTTTGCACTTGTCCACATTAAATTTCATATGCCATTTTGATGCCCAGTCTTCCAATTTATCAAGATCCTCTTGCAATTTTCCACAATCCTCTTGGGTTTTAACAACTTTAAATAGTTTTGTGTCATCTGCAAATTTGATAACCTCACTCGTTATTCAACTTTCCAGGTCATTTATGAATATGTCAAAAAGCAGCGGACCCAGCACAGATCCCTGGGGTATACCACTATTCACCTTTCTCCATTGGGAAAATTGGCCATTTAGCCCACTCCTCTGCTTTCTATCTTTTAACCAGTTCCTGATCCACAGTAGTACACTGCCTCCTATCCCATGACTCTTTAGTTTTGCCAAAAGTCTCTGATGAGGGACCTTGTCAAAGGCTTTCTGAAAGTCCAGATACACTATATCAACCGACTCACCTTTGTCCACCTGTTTATTCACACTTTCAAAAAAACATAACAGATTAATAAGACAAGATCTTCCTTGTCTAAAGCAATGTTGGCTGTCTCCCATTAGGCCATGACTATCTACATGCTGAGTAAGTTTATTCTTTATGATGGTTTCTACCATTTTTCCCGGTACTGACGTCAGGCTCACCGGTCTGTAGTTTCCCGGATCACCCCTGGAACCCTTTTTAAAAATTGCTGTTACATTGGTGATCCTCCAATCTTCAGGTATTAGAGATGATTTTAATGATAGTTCACAGATTACTAATAGCAGGTCTGCAATCTCATATTTCAGTTCTTTCAACACCCTTGGATGTATACCATCCTGCCCAGGTGATTTGCTACTCTTCAGTTTATCTAATAGTTGTAATACATCTTCCCGATGTATCAATATTTCCTTCAATTCTTCCGCACCTTTAAATACCACTTCAGTCATGGGTAACATCCCTACATCTTCCTCAGTAAAGACCGAAACAAAGAATTCATTCAGTCTCTCCACTATCGCCTTGTCGCCTCTTAGTGCCCCTTTAACTCCTCTATCATCTAATGGTCCAACCGACTCTCTCACAGGTTTTTTGCTACGAATGTACTTGAAAAAAATCTGTATTTCGCGTTTTTGCTTCCGCAGCAAGCTTCTTCTCAAATTCTCCCTTTGCCTTCTTTATCAATGCCTTGCATTTGACCTACCAGTGCTTGTGCTTTTTCCAGGTTTCGTCGTTTGGCTCTTTTTTCCATTTCCTGAAAGATGCCTTTTTGGCAACAACAGCCTCTCTGACCTCACCTTTAAACCATGCTGGCAGTTTTTTGGACTTCCTTCCACTTTTCTTAAAGTGTGGAATACAGCTGGTCTGGGCTTCCAAGATAGTATTTTTCAACAACACCCAAGTTTGATTCAAGTCTTTAACCTTTGCAACTGCTCCTTTTAGTTTTTTCTTAACTCTTTTCCTCATTTTATCATAGTCTCCCATTCGAAAGTTAAAAGGTAGTACTGTGGATTTCCTTACTATCCCTCCTCCACTAATTAAATCAAAGGCGATCGTGCTATAATCACTATTGCCAAGTGGCCCCAACACCCTTATCTCTTGCACTAGATCTGGTGTTCCACTAAGGACTAGGTCTAATATGGCTTCCCCTCTGGTCGGTTCATGAACTAGCTGCTCCAAGAAGCAGTCATTTATATCATCTAGGAACTTTATCTCCCTAGCATATCCTGCCTTGACACTGACCCAGTCGATACCGGGGTAATTGAAATCACCCATTATTATTACTGAGCTGTAACTTTTGTTAGCTTCCTTGATTTCTTTGAGCATTTCATCATCCATTTGTTCATTCTGGCCAGGCGGTCAATAGTACACCCCCACTGCCATCACCTTCCCCTTTTTACATGGAGATTCTACATCAAATTTTGTTTCCTGCAAAACTTTAATCCTTTCTGACTCAATGCCCTCTCTAACATAGAGCGCAACCCCTCCACCAATTTGATCAGCTCTATCATTACGATATAGTTTGTACCCAGGTATCAGTGTCCCACTGGTTGTCCTCCTTCCACCATGTCTCTGATATTCCAATCATATCTAACCTCTCATTTAGTGCTATATATTCTAACTCTCCCATCTTATTTTTTAGACTTCTGGCATTTGCATACAAGCATTTTAGAGACTGTATTTTATTCATATTAATTTGGCTATTGGTAGACATGGGTAATTTGGGATCTTTAAGCTCTGTCTGGCTCCATACTCGAGGGCATTTGGACTACTTTACTCTTTTTTGGAACCTCTCTACTTTTGGTAGTATCCTTCAAGGATACATTCTTCCGAACCATCCGCTCTTGGGCGACTGACGGCTTTCCCCTATTATCTAGTTTAAAAGCTGCTCTATCTCCTTTTTAAAGGTTAATGCCAGCAGCCTGGTTCCATCCCAGTTAAGGTGAAGCCCATCCCTTCAGAAGAGCCCCTCCTTTCCCCAGAATGTACCCCAGTTCCTAACAAATCCAAATATGATGCTTCTTCTCACATTTCTCATGCAGAGGATTTACTTGTTTGATATATTACATAATCAAACTAAAAGAGTGCTCCGGCTTCTTATCTAGTTCATTCTCAAACACTAATACATAAAAGTGGGGATGCACAAACTTCCAAAACAGTGCTTCAAGCTTAAGTGAATTCTAAAGAAGGCAACAGTAGCTTTGTTGAAAGGTTATGTATGTCTTCAATTAGCATATTTTAAAATTCCATATTCTTGAACTATTTAATAGTTTTTGGACAAATCCTGTTTCAGTTTCAACACAAAAAGTCTCAAATTCTAACCTTTTGATTTTATCCTCTTGCTTTCGTGCATGTTGTTTAAGCAGAATATTCTCATCATGTAAACGAAGGAATCTATCTTCTAGCTCCTCACGGCTAATTCGAGAAACTGCTTGCCTGTCTCTCACAATCTGTGCAGCTGATGATTCTACAACAAAAAAGAAAAAAAAAAGGACTAGCTTTCCTTAACACAATAAATTATACTGACACATGGAGAAAGAACTCTAACGTACAGAAAATTGGCCAAATTGAAATGCTGCATGGAGGTATAATGTAATATGAGAAATAAACTTTAAAAAATGCTTTTCAGCAAAACACAGAACTTTGTTTCAGGTAGCATATTAACATAGTAAATTATAGCAGATAAAGACCAGTATAGCTCATCTAGTCTGTCTAGTAAGGTAGCTAAGGTGGTACCTGCCGCTCCATGAGGATTACCCCTTCTATGCCTTTGGTTAGGGTTGAACCTACCGCTCCATGTCTTTATTCTTTCCATCCAATGGAAGTTGGAAAGAATTATTCAAGATTGGTCAAGAATGTCTGTCTGTCCATCTGGGAGCAAAATAAGTCTCTGAAAAGTTTTTTTTTCCATTTAAAGTTTATTAAATTATTAACAGCTACATAATACCTCCGAATATCTTGCATGTTTTCCTTGGGACTACAGAGCACTTTCTGGGATATCCTGGGCCACATATACCCCCAGATAAAGGCCACTATCTCATGTTGCCACTTGCACAACAGATTATCCGGAACAACCACAGGTAAACCATTAAACAAATATAAAAATTTGGGCAATACCATCATCTTAATACTGCTAATTCTGCCAAACCACGAAAGGCTCATTTTCCGCCATTGTTGAAGACCGGAATTGACAGATTTCTATAGGGGGTCAAAATTCAAAAAAAGCAGATGGTTATGGTTCCAGGCTATGTTCACCACCAAATAACGAATGTGTGACTTAACCCATTTGTAGGGGTAAGACACCTGTATAGCTTGCTGGATGGTCTGGCTTGTGGATATATCTAATATCTCGGACTTGGACGAATTCATCTTAAATACAAATGCATGACCGAACCGTTCCAGTTCTTCCCCTATACCAGCTAGGGAGCGTACAGAGTTCAATATTCTGAACAATAAATCATCTGCAAACACTGATAATTTAGAGGTTTGGGAGCCCTCCCTATCCCTGTTATATCCAACAGCGATGTAAAACATTGGGCCACTGGCTCCATAGCTAGAACAAATAGAAGAGGTGACAGAAGGCACCCCTGTTGGGTCCCTCTTCGGAGTTCAAAAGGGGAAATATATGTTGCATTTATTTTTAAACAAGCTAATGGTTTTGTATACAAAATTTGGATCATTCTTGGAACAGCCCACCAAGACCAAATTTTCCAGGACCTGAAATAGATAGGGCCAGTAGACCCTATGAAAGGCCTTCTCTGCATGAACAGTTAATAGGAGGGTCTGATTGCCAGTGTGAATGCAATTACTGAGACAGGGTTTTTTTGAGGAGGGGGAATAAAGCAGGGCACTACATGGAGCAGAGATTGAAACAAAGGAAATTAAGATCTCAAATATTGCGAATTAGGGACAGGGAGAGGAACTTGGTTTATAAAGATGGGGATATAAGAGAGGCCTTTAAAAGATATTTTCAGGAATTGTATGCAATTCAGACTCCCCCGGACTCGGAAAGAGTGCAAAGCCACTTGGACTCTATTGAGATCCCAACCTTGAGTAGGGAGGAACAAACCCAGTTAAACATAGCAATAGGAAAAGGGGAGATTTTACAGGCAACAAAACAGTTGAAGGTAGACAAGGCACCGGGACTGGATGGGCTTACAACAAGAGACTCTACAGAAAATTTGGTCAGCTCTTGTTAATTACCTTGCAGAGGCTGTTTAATCTCCCAAGGGAGGGGGGGGGGGGGTATTAACAGATACTATGGGCAGGGCTGGGATTACGGTGATACATAAAGAGGGTAAAGACCAGCAGGACTGTAAGTCATATAGACCAATTTCTTTAATCAGTTTAGATGCCAAATTATTGGCTAAAATACTAGCAACTTGTTAAAACAAGGTTATTGGGAAGTTGATTCATCCAGATCAAGCAGGATTTATCCCAGGGTGGCAGGTGGCGGATAACATTAGGAAGGTTCTGAACACTATTTGGGCGGTGGGGCATAGCGATCAAGAGGCTGTGTTAATGTCCCTAGACGCGGAGAAAGCGTTCGACCAGGTGTCTTGGTCCTTCCTATTCCAGGGTTATTTATTTATTTAACTGATTTCTATACCGCCTTTTCCTTCAATCAAAGCAAACAATCAATAAAGTCTTGTGTTTAGTGTTCGCATGCAGTGAGCAGTGTGAGAGTGGTTGGTTGTTGATTCATGGTGAGCTAATTACAACGTGCGCTATCTACAATACTATGTACATCGGAGCTTTGCATCTATACTGTGATCTGGTCTCGATGGAATGTTGGTGAGATGGTTATGGACAGAATGGGGTTGGGTGGGGAATTTAAGGGCTGGGTGGAAGCACTATACCGGAACCCAAAGGCATGTGTTAGAGTAAATGGGACCTTCTTTGAGCAGGGGAGAGGGACAAGGCAGGGATGCCCACTGTCACCCCTACTATTTGCAATTTCACTAGAACCATTTGCAGAGAGAGTGCGAGCCCGGGAGGATCTGCGGGGGATAGTGGTAGGGAAAAGGGAATATAGAATATCATTATTTGCGGACGATATCATATTGAGTGTGGCTCGCCCGAGAGGCTCAATACCTACGCTAATGTGGGAATTCGAGGAATATGGGAAGTTATCCGGATTTACAATCAACTGGACAAAATCGGAAATACTGAACTTGACAGTATCAGCGGAGAAGCAGCTGAGCTTAAGTAGGCAGTACCACTTTCGGTGGGCAAAAGGGCCAATTAGGTATTTAGGGATTCAGGTAAGCAACGGGTTAGAGGACCTCTACGACCTCAACTATAAAAAGTTATTTGGGCAAGTTGAAATCCTATTGGCCGGGTGGGGGCAGGGATTCTTATCATGGTTTGGTCAGATAGCAACAGTGAAGATGTTGTTATTGCCATGCTTCTTGTTTCTGTTTCAAAACATTACCGATAGATTTGCCACGGCAAAAGCTGAAGCAGTTGCAACGACGCATTATGCGATTTATATGGAACAATAAGGGACCAAGAGTGGCGACGTCTACTTTGCAGAAGGCTAGGGAAGAGGGGGGAGCTTGGGGTACCAAATTTTAGTAAATATTGCATAGCGGCACAATTGAAAACAATATATCCCTGGCACCAAGAAAAATATAAACAATGGGTTCAGATGGAAGAGGATTTTGTAAGGGGAGAGGGGTTGAAAAGGTTGGTATGGAGGGGGGACACCAGTAGAGTGTCGAACCTCTTTGAAAGGCACATTTTGCAGATCTGGCGGAGAACTCGGACAGTATTAGCACCAGGGAAAAGATATATACAGGGGATGACCCTGGAGGCGTGCCTCGAGAGGGGACAGGGGCCTGGGGGGGCGGATACTTTGAGGATGGGCAGAACGGGGTCTCACACACATCTCCCAGATAATAGGGGAGGATGGACCGCGGGACTTTGAGGGGATAAAGGATTTGTATGGTTTACCCAGTACTGACTATTATAGCTATGCCCAAGTGAGTCATTTTGTGAGGCAGAAGAGGATATGGAGGGACCTGTGGAGTAACAGAGAGTGGTTTGAGGCACTGTCCTCTGGAAATCTAGGCTGTAAGGGTCTGTTGTCTAGAATTTACAAAGTCAATACATCTCACCCCACAAGTGAAGCAAATTTAGAGACTAATGTACAAGAATCACTTCTGTAGAAACCTCATCCTTCATTATTCATTTTTAAACCTTTTTCAATTATTTATTTGTCGGAGCTGAGCCGTAGGAGGGACTGGGGAAATCCAGTCCCCCACCAGACTGCTAGCTTCTTTTATTTTATTTTATTAATGGTTCTTCACCAAATCTAATCACTTATCTCAAGTCCTTCGTTGACAACTCAGGAAATCGTCGCTCTTCTAGAAATATATCAGCACGACGTGCACGTTTCGGGGGATGATACCCTGTATCAAGTGCTTCCAAAACTTCATAGATATAGGCAACGAAAATCCACAAAATGCCGTCTATGCGGCTGAGGCAAAACTGAATTTTTTGGGCCATTATAACCGGAACAAGATATATAGAAGGAACCAACCAATACGAACTGGGTAAACCCCACTGAGAGGGGAATCCCTGCCCTGATTGGTGAAGGGAGAAATGAGATCACAAGACACTCAACCATTCAATCTCTTGATTTAGCCCATTCGGTTCTACCGAGTTCAATTTAAAAATCCATTGCTGCTCCAATCTTTGTAATTTTTTTAATCGATCGCCACCTCGAGGATCTTCAGGAACGTGATCAATAACTGACCAATGTAAATCTTCAAAACAATGGCCATGTGATATACAATGTGATACAATCGGAGCAGTAAGGACCTTGTGGCGTAAACGAGATGCATGTTCTGAAAGACGGACCTTCACCAGGCGTATAGTCCGGCCTACATATAATAAAGCGCAAGGACATACCAAAAAATATACCACGTATATAGAGCGGCATGTAGTGTCCCAGGATCACTTGTATGATCGAGACCCTTGTGGATGACACCATTCCACCCCTGACACGGCTGTAGTGCAATAGGGACAGGACCCACACGGGGAATGACCAGTAGTCACTGGTGGGCGGCTAATTCGATCTGCTGCCAATGAAGTTTTCATCAACCAATCAGCCAAATTTCGCCCTCGGGAAAACGCTAAACGTAAGGGTTTTTTGAAACAATCAAAAAGTTGTAAGATAGACCAGTGGTCTTGTAAAATGTGTAACACCGCCGAACTCTGTTCCATATATGGGAGGACCCCTGTAATGGAATCTTAATTGAAATTCGTGCCCGCATATTGTGGATCGAGCAACCACTCACGGTGGACAAAACGTGCCCGTCTCATTGCTTTTCTGATCACCGCACTTGGATAACCACGTTGCTCAAGTCTCTGACAAAGATCATGAGCATGCAAATTGAAATCTGCTATAGTGTGGCAAATCCGACAAAGTCTCAAAAATTGGCCAAATGGCAATCCCCGTCGTAGAGGGCCTGGGTGGTAACTATGATAATGCAGTAAGCTATTACGTTGAACTGTCTTTCGAAAAAGAGTTGTAGAGAGGTGACCTTCAGATAAGGTAATTCGAACATCTAAAAAATCCACAGTTGATGAGCTAACATGAGCAGTGAATTGTATGTTAGATCGTAAAGTATTAAGCCATGTTAAAAAATCTGTTAGAGAGGAGGAGTCAGCAGTCCAGATAAAAAACACATCATCTAGGAAGCGTTTCCACAGCAAAATCTTGGAAAAAACCGGAGATCTATAAATTTGTACTGTTTCCATATGATCCATATATAAGGTAGCAATGGAGGGTGCACTTGTAGCCCCCATCGCAATACCCGTTATCTGTTGATAGTAGACTCCCTCAGATAGAAAATAATTCTTGGTTAAGACCAATTCGATCAATTGAAGCAAGAAGGATTTAGGTAACCGAGATGGCGCAAACTTGAAACAGTCTGCCAGCAGGACAAGTGCCTCATGTTGATCAATCATGGTGTATAATGATATTACATCTAGAGTAACTAAAATCGCATTCGGAGGAACCTCCACTATGGTTAACATCTGCAGAAAATGCGTAGTATCTCTAATGAAAGAGGCTACTTGACAAGCCTCTTGCTTCAAAAAACTATCACAAAATATCGATAGTGGTTCAAGTACCGAACCTCTACAAGAAACTATCGGTCGACCCGGGGGGGCCCTTAAAGATATATGTATTTTAGGTACTAAATATAGAGTGGGAACTTTCGGAAATTGATTAATAAGAAACCGATGTTCTTTTAAAGTAATCCAACCATTTTGCAATGCTTCTCCTACCAACGATTTTATTTCAGCTAAAAGGTCTGCTGTGGGATTGTTCTCCAGAATTTTATATGTATGACGATCTCCCAAGTGATGATGTAAAGAATTCTGATAATCAGTTAGGGTTTGCAGCACTAGCGCACCTCCTTTATCAGCCCTACGGACTATCAAAGATGGGTCTGACGTCATCTCATTGAGGGTTTGCCAACTCATTTTATCTAGATTAGATCGATGATGGGTTGTCCTCTCTTCTAGTTTCTGTAGATCATGGAACACTAAAGCTTGATATGTAGCTAATACTGGATCCACCACTCCAGGTGCTGACCATCGGGAAACTGGATGAACTATCGATTCATCTGGGCTGGATGGTTTGTCAGAAAAAAACTTAATGATGTGAAGTTTCCGAAAAAAATGCTGTAAATGCACCCGCATGGAGAACGCATCATAGCGTACTGTGGGTACAAATGAGAGCCCATAATTAAGTAATCGCTCCTGAGCTGACGTTAAAGACTTTCCTGTCAGATTTACCACTATTGAGGATTTTGTCTGGCCCGCTGTCGGGTATTGGGAGGTTCCCAGGTGTCGTCTTGGTAAGTTCCCCGGGGTCGGACTGCCGACTCCTCCTCTCTAACAGATTTTTTAACATGGCTTAATACTTTACGATCTAACATACAATTCACTGCTCATGTTAGCTCATCAACTGTGGATTTTTTAGATGTTCGAATTACCTTATCTGAAGGTCACCTCTCTACAACTCTTTTTCGAAAGACAGTTCAACGTAATAGCTTACTGCATTATCATAGTTACCACCCAGGCCCTCTACGACGGGGATTGCCATTTGGCCAATTTTTGAGACTTCGTCGGATTTGCCACACTATAGCAGATTTCAATTTGCATGCTCATGATCTATGTCAGAGACTTGAGCAACGTGGTTATCCAAGTGCGGTGATCAGAAAAGCAATGAGACGGGCACGTTTTGTCCACCGTGAGTGGTTGCTCGATCCACAATATGCGGGCACAAATTCCAATTCTGAAGATTCCATTACAGGGGTCCTCCCATATATGGAACAGAGTTCGGCGGTGTTACACATTTTACAAGACCACTGGTCTATCTTACAACTTTTTGATTGTTTCAAAAAACCCTTACGTTTAGTGTTTTCCCGAGGGCGAAATTTGGCTGATTGGTTGATGAAAACTTCATTGGCAGCAGATCGAATTAGCCGCCCACCAGTGACTACTGGTCATTCCCCGTGTGGGTCCTGTCCCTATTGCACTACAGCCGTGTCAGGGGTGGAATGGTGTCATCCACAAGGGTCTCGATCATACAAGCGATCCTGGGACACTACATGCCGCTCTATATACGTGGTATATTTTTTGGTATGTCCTTGCGCTTTATTATATGTAGGCCGGACTATACGCCCGGTGAAGGTCCGTCTTTCAGAACATGCATCTCGTTTACGCCACAAGGTCCTTACTGCTCCGATTGTATCACATTGTATATCACATGGCCATTGTTTTGAAGATTTACATTGGTCAGTTATTGATCACGTCCCTGAAGATCCTCGAGGTGGCGATCGATTAAAAAAATTACAAAGATTGGAGCAGCAATGGATTTTTAAATTGAACTCGGTAGAACCAAATGGGCTAAATCAAGAGATTGAATGGTTGAGTGTCTTGTGATCTCATTTCTCCCTTCACCAATCAGGGCAGGGATTCCCCTCTCAGTGGGGTTTACCCAGTTCGTATTGGTTGGTTCCTTCTATATATCTTGTTCTGGTTATAACGGCCCAAAAAGCTCAGTTTAGCCTCAGCCGCATAGACGGCGTTTTGTGGATTTTCGTTGCCTATATCTATGAAGTTTTGGAAGCACTTCATGCAGGGTATCATCCCCCGAAATGTGCACGTCGTGCTGATATATTTCTAGAAGAGCGACGATTTCCTGAGTTGTCAACGAAGGACTTGAGATAAGTGATTAGATTTGGTGAAGAACCATTAATAAAATAAAATAAAAGCAGCTAGCAGTCTGGTGGGGGACTGGATTTCCCCAGTCCCTCCTACGGCTCAGCTCCGACAAATAAATAATTGAAAAAGGTTTAAAAATGAATAATGAAGGATGAGGTTTCTACAGAAGTGATTCTTGTACATTAGTCTCTAGAATTTACAAAGGGCTAATGGAAGGTGGGGAGGGTAAACTAGAATTCATGAAGAAATGGGAGGCAGATCTGGGCCAACAATGGACAGAGGAAAGGTGGGAAAAAGTCATAAGGGTTATAGCATATCCATTGCCACTCGCATAAAAGAAAATGCCTATAAAGTACTCTACCGGTGGTACTGGATGCCGATACGACAAAAAAAGATGGGGAGGGGAGTATCGGATAGGTGTTGGAGAGGATGTCCGGAGAAAGGGGATATGTTACATATGTGGTGGCAGTGTGAGCCGTTTCAACAATTCTGGGAGGAGGTCTATTGATAATATATGAAATGACCGGCAATGCCCTACAAAAACACCGGAAGTGTGTTTATTGCATTATGTTGGGGGAGGATCTGGAGGAAGAGGAGAGAGGGGTATTACATCAGCTCTACGAATAGTCATCTCTGGCTGAGCTGCTATGTGCAGTAATGCCCTATGATGTTCTTGTGACAAATTAGAAAATTGTTTCCACGGGGTCTACTCTAATATATTTAAATCTCGTAATACCAACCCCTGATAAGTCGATATAGTGGCATCCAATGCACCTGATGGCAACCATTTTGAAGGATTAGAGCATAAGGCGTCATCCAATATACTAAGGGAAGTGAAGTTTTGTAAAAATTGTAAAACTTGCAATTTTCTGAAAAAACGGTATAACGCTAATCTCATTCTAAAAGGATCATACTTAGATGATTGTACAAATGACAGTCCCAATACCAATGCTTGTATTTGTATCTCTGTAAACTTCACTCTGGATAAGTTAATAACTGCTGTTTGGTGAACGATCTGGTTGATGGTCCCCTCCAACCCTTCCCCTGTGGATAACAATAAGGTTGGCGACTGCGAAGCGGCCCCTTGGAAAAGCCTGTTGAGGAAGTTGTGCAAACAAATTATCCTGTTGTTCTTTATGAAGGCTTGTTGAGGAAAGCACAGTTACTTACCTGTAACAGGTGATCTCCGGAACAGCAGGAATTAGTCTTCACATATGGGTACGTCGGCGCAGACGGAGCCCGCACAGAAATGCTCCCCAGCATCCAATCAGAAAGCCTTTGGGAGCATCCCTCGCACCTGCACGGTGACTTCCCGCCTTTCCCACTGCCTCTCCCCAGTTGAGTTTCATAGCTGAGACAGAAGGAGAGAAAGAGGAAAGGAAATAGATAGATACAACTCCTAGGGGAGGTGGGTGGGTTGTGAAGACTAATTCCTGCTGTTCCGGAGATCACCTGTTACAGGTAAGTAACTGCTATCTCCAGGAATAAGCAGGAATGAGTCTTCACATATGAGGACTCCCTAGCTGTGGGTGCCAGGGGAGATCCCATAAAATGTGTATCCCTGGAACAGGACGGCATTTCCCAAACCTGGATCTCCAGCATCCCCTGGGGGATGGAGGGTAGGAGTTGAATAGAGCAGAGCTGTAGAGGAACAGCGAGTCTAAAGACTACAGGGAAAAAAGTCTTTAGAAGGTATGTCAAGTATCATCAAAATATTTAATGAACTAGCACAATATAGAGCTTACCTACTGGATTGTAGGAAGTAGACTGTAGATGCAGTAGCGTAATCTTCAAGGTGACTCCACAGCAGTGAGGAAGAAGTTCCAATCTGGAATGGGCAGGTGACCCAGGTGTCAACCGGGGCAGGAGAAGATCGGCAGGTCTCCAATGAAAAGCTTTATGGGAAAAGCTGAGAACTCATTTAGGTACAGTCATAAACATTGAGGACTAAAAGAAGAAGACTGACCGATCTGGAAAATTAGCCCAGTCCGGAAGGGAAGAGAGGGTATGTAAAAAAGCCCCTATTCCCAAGGAGAACAGAAGTGTACTCAGGAACACTGAAGATGTACACTGTCCTTCCTAGCTGTTAAGCGATAGGAAGACATTGAAGTTTGAGACTGCACAGATAGGGAGATGTATAACAAAAATAGAAACTGTTGACGTCACAGCAGTAAAGGTTAGTATAACCCGTCCCAGTTATTGAGCCGTATGATAATAGGCAAGTTGACTGTCCGGACCCCATAAGAAAATAAAAACCTAAGCACCGACAGTCAGGGAGATAGGTAGACATAGGGTGCTATGAACATCTCCCAATATGCGTATGCCTATATACATATATATATCTGGAAGACATACATATCTATACCTATGAGAATATATGTATGTAGACAATTAGTTTTTTATATATATATCTACATATAGACATGTAGATAGATATATGTATAGATAGAGGTGGGATGGCTGACGCCCACCCAGGGTACAAAAACATGTATGCCCACATACATAAAAATAATTTTTCAGAATACATGCCTGCAACTGAGCCACAGAAAAAAAAAAAAAAAAAAGCCATTCACATGGGGAATGTGATGGGAAAAAATTCACCCAATAATAGGGGGTGAAACCCACCTGAAGAAATATAGAGAATCGATTTCTGTGGAGCAGGTATGTAGGTCAGTGGAAGAACCAGTATGGTTGCGTGAAAAACAGAGGATAACAGCAGTCTGGCAAGAGTACGTCAGCAGTACTTTAGGACTCTGATACGTCCAAAGGACAAGAAGAATGCATAGACGAAGATACCAGAGTGACCCAGCCAAGGGGTTCAGGGGTATCATGTACGATAAAGGAGTATGCGTTGTCCAAGTGGAGTAGAAAAACATAATGCCAAGCTGTAAGGAACAGGAGCATATTCCGGTCAGATTGGGAACTCCGTGGACATTCACGCAGAAAAGCTTGTTTGCTGTATATGAAAGACCCTCAGAGACAAAGGTCAATGCTCTGTAGTAAGGGCCCAGAGTAGAAGCTTCTCTGAAGGTTGCCGAGAGCATTGTGCAGGAGAATTATAAGATAAAACTGACAGAAGTCAGGCGTGTTGCCACATCCGAGGAAAGGATATGGCTAGAAGAAGATAAGCTGCAGTGAATAGTATTATGCAAGATAGTTGCAAGCAGCTTGCAATGAGCATTGAAGTAATCACTGGAACTCCTGCATATACAGCAACTGAACAAAAACAGAGGGGATTCTCCTGTAGAAAACAGAGAGAAAACAGACAAAGGCAGCGGAGAGAATCTCCGTCCCTGTCCGATGAGTTGTTCAGAGCATGCAGTGAAGGAAAAACAAACAGGCTACACTGGAAGAAAAAAAGTGTTTCAGTATGGCAGCAACTCAAGCAGGGGAAACCCTGGAAGAGAGGGGGTTGGAAAGTGACTTACCATAGGGTAAGGCAGCTGAAGGAAAAGATGTCCATATGGGGACAGAAACTATCATGGGATAGTTGTGACCTCCCTTCGTGGTAGTAAGAATGGGAGAATTCTGCAACCCATGGACAAAAGTATCCGAGAGCATAGCATACTGGAAAAGAAACCAGTGTAGAGTTTGAAGAATAAACTTCTGCTAAGGGGAAGTTAACTGTAGATTGCAATACACAGGAACCTATGGTTGCTGGTTATGAGCAGACTGGGTAGAGTCTGGAGACTTCAGACTAGGATGAGATGTCCCTTGCTTGGGTACACCAGGAGGATGGGCAGAAGAAGGATGAAACTTTCTCTTCTTCGGGAAAGAAGGTTTGGTAGGCCATTTCCCACATCCTGGGGAAAAAGAAGGCTTAGGATGGTTTCCAGAACTAGGAAAGTCAGTGGAGCAATGAGCAACCTAACGTAAAGCTTCTCTATTGAAAAGATTGTCTCCAGTACAAGGAGAATTACCCAGTGTATGTTTTGCCCATCTGCTCAAGTCTGAAGCCTGCAGCCACGCTGTACGACGCGCTCCAATGGCAATAGCAGAGGATCTGCTAACAGACTCAAAAGAGTCTAGAGAAGCACGAAAAAGGATCCAAGAGATATTCCTGCTATGATTAAGAAGCAAGGAATAGTCAGAGGCCTTGGGTTCTGACAAAAAAGGAGACAAAAGAGATAACTTCTCTGTGACCTCCTGAAGTGTGAGACTCATATAAAAAATATATGAAATAATTCTTGAAGCCAACATAGAAGTTTGGAAGGTTTGACGTCCAAAGGCATCAAGTGCTTTAGATGCACGACCTGGTGGGAAAGAAGAATGCTTCTTCTTGCTTCTGACCTTCCTCATTGCTGATTCCACTACAATGGAATGATGCGGAAGTTGGCTTTTCTGAAACCCCGGAGAGGGAGGCACCTGATACAGAACATTCATGGCTGTAGAAGGCGCAGGAACCTTTAAAGGTGATTCCCAAATCCTCAGAAGAAGGTCCTGCAAAGACTGATGCAAAGGAAGCATTATGGTTTCCTTTTCTGCAGGATCTTGGTCAAGAGTAGGACCAGGAATAGGAATGGCAAGAAAGGCTGCCATATCAAGGAGAAATTTCTGAAAAGAAGGATCTCCCAGAGGAACTATTCCTGGGTAGGCTGAGGTTGAATGAGCAGCGTGAAGACCAGAAGACCTACTGGACTGATGCATAAAAAGAATCCTGCTAGATGGAGAACGACACTGACAGTTCTGATTCGAGGCAGTTAGTACTGTGTCGTCGGTTCCCGGTATCGATTCCAAGCTAGGCATAGAAAGGATCGATGGCACTGATGGAACTGCAGGAAACGACGTCGACACCGGTACCGGCATTGGGGACGGTAATGCCATCGTAGCAGGTATCAGAGGTTGCCGAAGTGGTACCGAGGTAACCAGAGAGCTTTGGTGATTATCCCCGGTACTGCGTAGTCAGAGGCGACATGGATCGGCTCCGAAACGCGTCGGGACCAAGTCATCTAGACTGGATATGGATTCCAGTCTGGGCATCGAACCGAGCGTCGGTGGTGGAATCGGCGATGCCGCTACCTGAAGGTCAATCGGAATCGTATCGATCGGTACCAAAGGCACCGAGGACGTCCGAGGACGACGCCCAGTGAAGAGAGGAACACTCGACACCGGCGCCGATGTCGGGGTATCGGTACCGCTCAAAGCCGGTACCCCCCCCAAGCATGACGTAGATAGAGGAAAGCCCATCCGGGGTGCATCGGTCGGCCCCGAAGGTACCCAGGGCACCAGATGACGATTCCCGGTGAAGAGTGGAACACTCGACACCGATGCTGACGCCGGGGCATCGGTACCGCTCGATGCCGTATCAACCCCGCGCATGGCTGGGAAGCAGGAAAACCAGTCTGGGTCGGGTCGATCGGTCCCGAAGGTACCGAGGACACCAGACGACGATCCCTGGTGAAGAGTGGAGCACTCGACACCGGTGCCGATGCCGGGGGAGCGGTGCCGCTCGAAGCCGGTACCAACCCCGCGCATGGCGGGGACGCAGGAAAGCCAGGCTGGGTCGTGTCGATCGGCCCTGAAGGTATCGAGGACACCAGCTGACGATCCTCGGTGAAGAGTGGAGCACTCGACACCGGTGCCGATGCCGGGGGATCGGTACCGCTCGAAGCGGATACCACCCCCGAGCATGGCTCAGGTATGTTCTGTGAGGAGTGAACCCCAGGAACAACCTGAAACCCCGTAAATGCTTTGGAGCCCGAAGACTCCCGCCGGGGTCTTATTGCCAATGGGGTCTTGAGGGCAAGGCCGGAGCCGTCATCATGCTGGGCATGAGACCTACCCATCAAGAATTGGCTAGTCTTAACAGACTGTTTGTGGGTTACCTGATCCTGGAGAGAAGAATAAACCCGCGTCCTCACCTCAGGAGGAAAAACGGCATCGAGAGATACCCGAAAAAGGGAAGGTCTTCTCCCGATACTAAAGCCCGATGGACCAGGGGAAAAGGGGTCAGGACCCAAACAGGTTAGACACCAGGCACTGGAGTCTAAAAAGAAATCTAAGTTTCCGCAGGGCACTTCTTAGGGGAAGAAGGCTCCATGTTGGAAAGGCCTGTTAGGCCTCAAAAAGATAGAGAAATAACTTCTCCTCAGTTTTTTCTTTTAAGTTGGAAAAGAAAAGAATAAAGCACCGGCGGTACCGGTATCGGCGGGAAAGACAGCCGCGACCACAGGAAACAAGAAATTAAGGATTTTAAAGAAAAAAGTTTCTGCGGTGACAGGAGGTACGTCCTGTTGGCTCCGCGGAAAAACGAAAACTGGGGAGAGGCAGTGGGAAAGGCGGGAAGTCACCGCGCAGGCGCGAGGGATTCTCCCAAAGGCTTTCTGATTGGATGCTGGGGAGCATTTCCGTGCGGGCTCCGTCGACACCGACGTACACATATGTGAAGACTCATTCCTGCTTGTTCCTGGAGATTCACTACTTTCATCCTCAGAGGATGCTTGGAAAGTTACCCGTCTATTAGGTGTTTCATTACTTTGTTTCACCTGCTTCCAAGTATAAACTTGATCCTTTCCGTAATCCGCTGTATCTCGTGAAATTTTTTTTATTTTAGATGCTCTCAACATCTCTCTGAATTGCTGGACATGAGTAAACAATTCATCCCAATTGGTTTTATAAGTGTCTAACGTTGACTCCGTCTTTAATTGTTGTTACATCTGATCTGTTGTTTCATTTTACCTTCTAACGTTAAACGCTCTACTAAAAGGGCTATAAGATCTAGCCTACATTTGTTAAGGATACTATTCCATTTTTTATAAATATCTTTATCATCAGTAAACATATGTGGTGGCTTCATCATCCTTAATCCCCTCGGTATCATTTTTTGTTTCAAATACTGTGTCATAGTCGTTGCATGAAACTGGATCCTTATAGCCTTTTTGTGTAAATTTTGAAACTCCACCCAAGAAGTCATCATCCCCAATTGGTCTGAATCAGATAATAATCCAGTAATGATGGGTGTTCTAAAAGCTTTTCTATAGCAGCCTCTGAAAATGCAAATGTTGCCGTAGTTGATTGAATAATTTGTTCACCTGACACCTTTAGAACTGAAAGTCACAAATTGCCCAAACTTATTCACTTAAAGACTAAATTGGTTCACTACTGTGTTATCCCAAAAATAAAGTGAAAACCCCATCCAACGTACAATTGCCTCCTTAATCCATCTGGAAATAGATGCTTTTGCCACCGCCACCCCTTTGCGGGGACCTCTGAACAATACGAATAGACGGTCCGACTTGCGAAAATCTTTGGAGACTTTTAAATAGTGCCGTAGTACCCTCTTAATGTCTAAACGACGTAAACTATGGCCCGAAACGTTCCCCTCCGCCGAACTTAGGGGTATGTTTACTAAACCGGGCTAACTGTTAACCCGGGCTATCTGCCACTAGGTCCCATATTATTCAATGGGACCTAGTTGCAGATAGCCCGGGTTAACCATTAGCCCAGTTTAGTAAACATACCCCTTAGAGTTGGAAGAGAGACCGTTTGATTTAGGTGAAATGGAGAAACTACCTTTGGTAAAAACGACGGAACAGGACACATCATCACCTTTTCTCTGGAAAAAAGACAAAAATGGCTCTCTACATGATAACGCCTGCAACTCCGAAATGCGCCTTGCTGAACATATGGCTACCAAAAACACTGTCTTTGGGGTTAAATCCTTAACCAACGCCTGGTGTAAAGGCTCAAATGGTTCCTTAGCTAACGCTCCTAAAACCAGATTGAGATCCCAAGGCGGAACCATGACTCTACAAGAGGGCCGCAGCCTGGATACTACTTTAAGAAAACACAACACATCTGCATGCGCTCCTAGGGCCACTCCCTGGACATTGCCTCTATAGCAGGACAGGCCTGCTAACTGAACCCTCAAGGAACTGGCTGCCAGACCCTTATCAAACCCGTCTTGTAAGAAACTTAACACCACAGGCACGGACACTGTAGCCACGCGTACTTGCCTCCGCGAGCACCAGTCCTCAAAAATATGCCATATGCGCACATATGCAAGAGACGTGGACTTCTTTCACGCTCGAAGTAAAGTCGCAATGATTGCTGCCGAGTAACCTTTCTTTTTTAACCTAGCCCTTTCAATGGCCATACCGTAAGCGAGAACAGATCCACCTGAGGCATTCAAAGCGGACGCTGTAGCAACAGATTCTCCAATGTCGGTGACCTCCAAGGGTCCTCGTCGAGCAACTGAATGAGATCGGCGTACCACAGGTGTCTCGGCCAGTCCGGGGCCACCAACAACACTTTTCCCCGATGAGCTTCGATACGCTGAACCACTCGCCCTTTGAACGCCCACAGGGGAAAGACAGAGGAGACCTGGCGATGGCCACTGTTGTATCAGGGCGTCGATACCTTCCAACATCCTCTCTCGCCGCCTGCTGAAGAAATGACCCGTTTTCGCTGACTGAAAGGTCGCCATGAGATCCATGACCGGCGGTCCCCATCTTTGAACTATCTGTGCGAACACGTCCGGATGCAATTCCCATTCCCCAGCATCCACTCGGACCCTGCTGAGAAAATCTGCCATCACGTTGTCCTTCCCTGCAATGTGCGCCACCGAGATCACTGGTAGCTGAGACTCTACCCAGGAGAACAGTGCCTATGCTTCTTCTTCCATGGCCACACTTCCTGTACCGCCCTGACGATTGATGTAGGCCACCGTTGCAGTTGTCGGACAGGACTCGCACCGCTCGACCTGTCACTGCAGCTTCGAACGTTTGCAATGCTAGGCAGACCGCTCTCAGTTCTAGCCGGTTGATTGACCATTTGCTCTCTTGTACGGTTCAAGTGCCCTGCGCAAAGAGATCTCCGCAATGAGGTCCCTATCCTGCAAGACTCGTGTCCGTCAGCAATGGAAGCCACTCCGGCAGTTCCAGCGGCATTCCTGCCTTCAGAGATCCTGGAAGCAGCCACCACCAAAGGGACTGCCTGATCCAGAGGGGACAGGGAAGCCATTTGTTCAGCGAGTCGGACTGATGCGACCACCTGCGAAGAAGCGCTCTCTGTAAAGGTTGCATATGTAATCTGGCCCAGGGAACCACTTCCAAGGTCGCCACCATTGTTCCCAGTAGGCGAAGGTAACTCCACGCTGAAGGCGACGCAGTGGACCTGAACTTGTGCACCAATTGTTGAAGGGCTTGTGCTCGACGATTCGGCAGAAACACCGCTCCTCTCTGAGTGTCGAACTGTACCCCTAGATATTCGAGATCCTGGGATGGAACTAATCGGCTCTTAGTCAAATTGACCACCCAGCCGAGACTCTGCAGAAACTTCACCACCTTGTCTGTAACTTGAATGCTCTCAGCCTTGGACTTTGCCCGAATCAACCAATCGTCGAGATAAAGATGAACCATAACTCCTTCCTTTCGTAATGCCGCCACTACTACCACCATGATCTTGGTGAAGGTCCTAGGGGCCGTCGCCAGACCGAACGGCAATGCTTGGAACCGATAATGTTCCCAAGGGAAAGCGAACCGCAGGAACCTCTGATGAACATCTCTGATTGGGATGTGCAAGTACGCTTCCGTGAGGTCGAGGAAAGTCAAGTACTCTACTTGGCGCACCGCCACAATGACCAACCTCAACGTTTCCACCCTGAAATGCGGCACTCGAAGAAAGCGATTCACCCCTTTTAGGTCCAGAATAGGACGGAGTGATCTGTCTTTCTTTGGCACCATGAAATAAATGGAGTAGCGACCCTTGCTGTAATCCACTAAGGGCACCGGCACAACCGCTCCCAACTGTAAAAGCTGGTCTAGCGTACGCCATATCGCCAGTGTTGTTTGTTGACCTTTGCAGGGAGACATCACAATTCCAGCGCATACCCTTCGCGAATGATCTCCAACACCCACTGGTTGGACGTTATTTGGGTCCAGGCAGGAAGGAATCCCCGAGGCCGTCCTCCTATCGGTTGGTTTCCCACCGGGACCCACCTCCTTTCATTGTGGTTTATGAGTTGTCGCTGCAGAGGCCGCTGTGAAACCCCTACATGCTCCACAAAACCCCCGAAACCCCTGGGCTCTAGAAGCAAACCTTCCCCTTTGGAAACCACCCAAACAGGAAGTATGAAATCTCCTGAAGTCTTTAAACGACTTCGAAAGGCTGGCAAAGACTTCCTTTGTTTAGGTTTATACTCTGGGAGCCTTCCGCCCTTGGACTTTCCCAAATCCTTAACCAACTTATCAAGATCTTCTCCAAACAACAACTTCCATTTAAAAGGAAGCTTACTGAGACACGACTTAGATGAACCATCAGCCGCCCAATTCCTCAACCACAGGGATCTCTGGGCGGCCACCAATGAAGCCATATTGTTCGCTAACACTCTGATCAAGTCGTAGTGCACATCCGCCAAATATGCCGATCCAAACTCTAGCCTATCCAGCTCTCTTAGACTTTCTTGCTCTAGTTGCGAAGACTGGCATAAATGTTGAGACCATCTGAGACATGCTCTCGCCACCCAAGCTCCACAAATGGAAGCTTGCAAGGATAGTGCGTTAGCGTCAAAAGACTGTTTCAATAAACCATCTACTTTCCTATCCTGCGCATCTTTTTAAGGCCGGAACAGTGGTCTTCTTCGTGACCGCTGAGACTGCCGCATCCACTCTTGGAGACTGTAACTTCTTTTTGTCCTTATCCGCTAAGGGATAGAGTCTGTTCATGGTCCTGACCCCTCTTAACCCTGCTTCTGGCTGATCCCACTCCTCCTGGATCATCCGATCTACCACCCGTTGGACGGGAAACACTACCTGTGCTTGCCTCACTGCTTGAATGATAGGATCTTCCACATCTTCCTCTTCCATCGGTTGTGCCGTAGCGAGATTTAGAGTCCGGAGAGATTCCATGATAAGTGCCGTCATTTCATCCGGAAGACTCAAATGATTTTTGCCTGATCCTCAGGCTCAGGAATTTCTCCTTCTTCCAATTCCTCAACCCCAGCTTTGAGTTCTACCTCAGCCTCTTCTGTCTCCTGCCACTCGAAATCTGAGGGAGAAAGATCCTGAGGCCGTGATCTCTTTGGAGTCCTTGGAGCCATGGTACCAGGCTCCCCTAGTCAGGGTTGTTGCATAGCAGTCGCCATCGGCAAAGGCTCAGGTAACTTCCCCTGACGCCTCAAACAGAAGGCCTGATGCATAATTAACACAAAATCCAGACAGAAATACCCTACCTGCAGTCCCAATCCCACAGGAGGTAATGCACTTGAAGGACCCGCAAGGCCCTCTTGACAGGACCCTGGCGGAGTGACCATCAGCGCCTCTTCTCCGGTCCCAGCCGATGGCCCCAGGGGATCTAAAACCACAGAACTCTCCATTTGCTGTTCTACGCTGGTAGAAACAGAAGCACTGCCCCGACAGATTCCGGTGTCAGCGACTGTGACTCTGCGGGGACCGCAGACCATACACTGCAGGCGTGATGACATTAGCTAAACTCCCACCAACTGCTTGCCAAGCGAAAGCAAAGTTGGTAGTGAAGCTGTACCCTCCTGTTTTTTTTTTTTTGGGGGGGGGGTTATTAACCAAGGGAAATGAAACACAAAAGAAAGAAATGACATTATCACCCCAAGAATTCCCCGTTGAAACCTGAAGGGACCCCCCGAAAATTAAATAAGGCAATGAAAGAAATGGGAATTAAATAAAACAAAGATATTCTTCAAACCTGTGCCCTGGCGCTACTCCCAAAGCGCGGGCCTCTGCAATCCCCGCCACGCGGAACCGACCGCGAATACAAAATGGTTCCGATCCCCATCTGGCCTGTTTGGCGCCAAAAACTCCGCCGCTGCTGTATTTCTCTCTTCACTCTCCTCTAAGCAAGCGGCCCTTACCTGCGTTTTGCTGAAATGAGAATGTGTAGAAAATTAGCAAGGGCGCGCTTCTCACTCAGGGAAGTGCCGCCTCTCGAGCCGGGATGCCGATGGACGCTGCCACGAGCGGAGGCCGCTGTGGGAGCTGCTCTGCTTGCTCAACTGACAAGGTGATCCAGCCGCCGAGAAACGCTGCCGGCCCACACACCCACAGCGTGCAGGCACGGCACGGCACGCGGAGCTCCCCCCCCCCCCTGTACAGTCCAGGGGGAGAGATCCAGAGCAGTAAGCTGGCTGGTTGGAATCAGAGAGGAAGAAGAAAAAAGGCTAGACGGGGTCTTTTTTTTTTTTTTAAAGGGACAGTTCCCCTGTCGAAAAAAAAGAAACCAAATTAAGTTAAACTAAATTGAATTAAATTGCCTTAAATTAAGGTAATTAAAGTAATTTTAATTAATCTTTGCCAATTGAAAGTTAAAAAAAACCATGATGGCTTTGAAATTTGTAAAACCTAAACCCTGACTAAACTACTCCTTATCTGTTCCTCAAGTGAGCCCAGCACCTAGGCTCACTACGTCCTCCTGCTGCATGGAGACTGGACACACTGGGAGCTGATGGGAGAGACCAGCAGGCTATATCCAGTGATGTCACGATTTTGACATGCTCAGTCTCCAAGCTGCAGGAGGAGATACACTACCCAGAGGTGGAGGACTAAACTGGAGGAACGATAAGGAAACACCTAGTTTAAACATGAAAAACGTATTGCTAATAAAGAGGACAAGGCAAAACCAATACATAGTGATAGTTCCTTTAAAAATTACAATGAATTAAAATTGTAAATTGAAAGGCAAAACTTATTTAGGAGTTGTTTAAGGGGAATATAAAGATAAGTATCCAGAGGGAACCCTTAAGCTTAACAATTTGATTGAGAGAGGAACTAATGTAAACTAATTTAAAAACTTATTAAAAAACTTTAGGCCATTAAAAAACGGAAATCAGTGAATTCGAAAAAAATGAATATCACAGATAAAACTTGTGAAACAAAAACATGCAAAAAAGGGGAACTCTGGAGTTGTATAGATGTTGAAACCAGAGCGTTTGAGCTCACGTCTGTGCCTAGGTTCGCGTCGTATGAGTACGAGTACACTTTCATAATAAAGGATAAAGGTATATGAGCAGGTATCTAAAGTGCCTGAAAACAAGCTGTAGAAATATCAAATAAATGGAATTTCATGACACAAAAAAATGTGCGTGACAAATTGTAAATCAAAAACATCACAAAAGAATGCACGCCGTATTATAAGGAATGAAAATAAATAATGGGCAGAGAAGTCAAAAAACTAATTTACATTGGCAAATCAAAATGGCAATATAAGTAGAATCGCAAGTCAAAGAAAAAAGGGGAACGAGACTTACAAGTCTGAAAGCTTGAGGTTGAGCTAACATTTTGTCCAGGAACAGCAGTGTATTTGCGAAAGGCTCGCAGTATAGAGTGTAGCTGTAATCAGCATTATGGAGACAGTCAAAAACTGATCTATAATGGCAAACCAATATGGCAATAAAAACAAAGTAACATGTCAAGAAAGTAGAAAGCAGAGACTTATAGGTCTAAATACCTGGAATTATGTGAACTTATGCTTCAAAACCAGTAGTGAACTTGGAAGACTCACGAACACAGAGTACGGCTCTGACCGGTGTTCTGTGAATTCGCGCTCATCCGGGACCCTTTTTTTAACCAAGGAAGGAAGAGCGCATGCTCATTGTAAACTGTTATGTTTCGGGGGTGGAGCTAGGCAATCCCACGAGGCAGGGGGAGTTCCTGCACGGCAATCCTGCCCACAGCGAAGATCGGGTCAAAGTCCTTGATGCAGCTCACCTCCTGCGCTGAGCCAAAGGTTTGTGCGCTACGAGCTCGAAATCGGTGCGCTAGCTCAGCTTAGAGGGAACATTGCTCCCAAGTCTATCCTTTTTCACCTTCATCTTGTCTCCTCGTAGCAGAGCTTGCTTTCACTCGAAAGAGACTCTCCTCTTGTGCACTTATGCCACAGAGGTATTAAAACATCTCTATCATATCTCCTCTATCACGTCACTGCCTCTGGTATACACCCAGCTCCAGCTCCAAGCCACTCCCTCCCCCAACTCAACAGCAGACCCTCAACTCGCTAGCAGCCTATCTCCCAGCCCTCAGTCATCCCCAATTCACCATTATCAGACCCGCAGTGACTTTTTATTAACAAATCCGTCCAGCTTCACTCCTGCCCAATCCGGGCAGTGGGAGGGCTCCTGTCCAATCGGGACAGTGGGAGCAGCTGTGACCGGCAACCCGCAGCCAATTTAAGCGGCGTCCCTGCTCCGAGGGAGCCGCTTTTCACCCGCAGCCGTCCAGCTTCACTCCTGCCCAATCCGGGCAGTGGGAGGGCTCCTGTCCAATCGGGACAGTGGGAGCAGCTGTGACCGGCAACCCGCAGCCAATTTAAGCGGCGTCCCTGCAGGGCGCGCCCGCGCCTGAGGGCCCTTTGGCGTGGCCCTTAGGCGAGGAAGAGGTAATAGTGCCCGCGACAAACCACCGCCCTGTGGTGGTCAAACCAAACAACGAACCATAGCTACGCCGGGCTGGAGCTCCCCTTGAATGGGTTCGAGATCGCCTTCACCTTTGTCCTAAGTACACCCAAAAACCGCAGGGACCCCCTGCCCGGCTGGAGCTCCCTCTGACCAGGTCGAGCTCGCCAACATTAGGCGCAGCAACGCGGGAGCACCGAGAGGCACGATCCCAGCAACTGAAAGCAATAACAGGCCTGTGACGACAAGAGGCAGTCCCCAGGAGGTAAGCGACACTAAAATATTCACACACGGAATGAACTCCAGAACATCAATAGATAAACCACGTTCCTAGCTGGTAAACTCAAAACCGGTCTATTAGAAGACCGGAAGGGCAACCCCCACAAAGGCTACTGATGCTGAAGGCAACTATCACCTGCTAAACACAGATCACGACCGGCACCTGCTGAACTGGCTTTGGCCTCAAAACTCTGACTACTAGCTACTCTGAGTATACCACTGCTAAGTATACTGTGTTACCTATTACCAGATACTGTTAAGGGCTGTTTACATACTGTTACTTAACTCCCAGTTACATGCTACCTATCCAAATGTACTGCAACTAACACTGCATGACTTATTTAGCACTCTTGCAAACGTACTGATGATCCATTGTCCAGCTGATACTGTAACTATTACATGCTGATGCTTTACTACCGTAACTATCGCAGGTGACACTGTAACTAATACATGCTGATGCTGTACTATTGTGTGTGCAGATACGATAACTCTTACCTCTGTACTAAGTTTACCTGCTGATACAGCAACCGTTACATCTGTCCTAAGATTAGCATTGGATACCAGGCAATTGTATTGCATTGTTACACACCCACACCTAAACATGCATCTACTAAAACTGGTATTAGGAATTAGTCTGATAACTCTAATCTCAACGTACACAACAAAAGCAAACATGTACCAATTGACCCCACTTATATGTAGCCCACTCTACATCCTCTATGCCATCCATACCCCTCAAGAACCCCCGCCCTCAACCTACCTCACTACCGATATAAGACCATCACTCATGATCTATCAAGGGCACACAGGCAGAAAACACGCGGGTGCACCAAAGCGCAGCAAGACAAAATCAAAAATGCCACGGATGCAGAAACCCCGCCGGCCCCTTGCTCAACAAAGCCTTGTGCAATCAGATCCTTCAATGATCTGTAGCATCACCCTCATAAACGCCCGATCAATCAGAAACAAAACCCACATTATCTTTGACATAGTCAAAGATGAGCAACCTGACATCCTCTGCATAACAGAAACATGGATAACAAACACCGACACTGCCTTACTGAACCAGATAGACAGACCAGGCTACCACCTGTATAACTGTCCACGATCCAACAAAAGAGGTGGAGGAGTGCTCATAATTGCCAGATCACACTTGAAACTCTCATGCACATCCCTGGACTCAAAACCGGATATAGACCTGCTCAAAGTGGAGAACTCAGCAATATCCATCTGCCTAATATACAGGTCCCCCTCACCGAACCATGAAGTACTTGCTGCAGCGTTGGAAAACATCTCCTCAACACAGCCAAGGAAATTCCAAATCATCCTCGGTGACCTAAACCTAGCATCAACAACAGCAGTGCACGCCAACACCTTCCTCGAAGCTATGTCACAACTTGGGTATCACCAAATAATAAACGAGCCGACACACGAAAAGGGACATACACTGGACATGATCTTTGCCCCTAAAATCAAGCCACCCAACCATGTGGAACCCCTGATTAAAATCAAAGCAATACCATGGTCTGACCATCACCAAATAGACTTACGGATGAAACTCCCATTGGTACCAAAGAATGCGGAAGCCCAACGAGTAAACCATCAGCAGAGATCTTTCAATAAGCTCGAGCTGGATGATCTCACGAGTAACATTAAGGCGCACATTGATTTGGAGTCTACAGACCTCGAGGCCCTAACAAATAGCTGGAATGAAGGGATTCAGGCATCAGCAAACCCGAAATGGAAAAACACAGCAAGCACAGGCAAACAAAAGTCAGAGCCCTGGTACACGACTACGCTGACCAAAAGGAAGAGGGAACTGAGAAGGTGTGAAAAAAAGTGGAGACATAACAAAACTTTGGAACTCAGAGCTGAATACCTTAACACCCTCAGAAAATACAAAGACGAGGTAGATGATGCAAAAAGGAAACACCACACCAACCTGCTGAATAAAGCCATCAACAAACCACGGGAACTATTTCGAATAGTGAAAACACTAACCAAAACAAACCAACCAGAACAGCAGAGCAATACTATCCCGCCCCAAACCCTAGCTAACCACTACGCAAGCAAGCAGACCGCAACCACGACCACGCTAGGTTTTGCCAAACCCAACTTGACAACTATAGTGAACCAAGAACAGACGTGGAACGAATTTTGCAAAATCAATGATAAACAAGCGGGTGAAATAATAACCAGTATCAATACCACCACCTCCCTGATTGATCCATGCCCGGCTACCTGGATTAAAGCGGCAAAAAAGGACATTGGCCACCAAGTCGCACACATTGTGAACCAATCACTGTCCCAAGGAATCATGCCTAACCAGCTCAAAAAGTCTATAATAAGACCGATACTAAAAAACAACTCACTAAACAAAGAAGATCCATCTTCTTACCGTCCAATCTCCAGCATATCATTTTTAGCAAAAATCATTGAAAAAGCAGCCCTCATCCAACTGCAAGAACACCTTGAAGACAACGAAATACTGGACAAACAGCAATACGGATTCAGAAAAAATCATGGGGTCGAAACCCTGCTTTTGGCCCTGTTTAACAACCTCCTCAAGGGGCTGGAAGACAGGAAGAAAATGTTTACTCTCATTTTCATCGACATCTCCGCTGCATTTGACACTGTCCATCACTCAACCCTCCTTAACAAGCTTGCATCAATTGGAATATTAGGAACCACCTTGAAATGGTTCTCCTCCTATATAACGGGCAGAAAGCCACAGGTCCAATTCAACGGAGAAAAAGCTGAACCTTTCATCCAAACACAAGGCATTCCACAGGGTTCGGCACTCTCGGCGCTACTTTTTAACATTTACATGCAACCACTCAGTGAAATATTCAGGAAATATGGCATCAACTACCACATATACGCGGACGATGTCATGCTGTACACCCAACTAGAGACCACCGACCCGAATTACGCCCAGCTTGAAACCTGCATGGGAGAGATGTCGGGATGGCTAAAACAAAATAACATGTCGATTAATCATAAGAAGACCGAAGTAATGTTTATATCCAATAACCTGGGCTTCGAACCACCTCCAACAATCACATTGTGCAACAATACTTACAACACTAAGAAAGAAATAAAATATCTAGGAGTCACAATCGATAGCAAGCTGAAAATGGAAAAACACCTCAACAACACCAACAAAGCCATTTTCCAAAAGCTTAGAGTGCTACGACCCCTGCGGAACGTATTAGATCCGTGTGACTTCCGATCAGTTGCACAAGCACTCATCATGCCCCACCTGGACTACTGCAACGCCATCTTGCAGGGGCTACAAAGGAAAACAACCAACATATTACAGCTGGCCCAACATGTAGCAGCAAGGATCATCATGAGAACAAGCGTCACTGAACATATCACACCTGTATTGATGGAACTACACTGGCTCCCAGTAGTTGCAAGGATCCAATACAAAACATTGGTAACTACATTCAAGTTAATTCACAACCTGGCCCCCTCATTCCTATCCACCCTGATCTCCATGCAACCTACAACCAGAAGCAGAAGAGCCATTAACTCTGACACACTAATAGTTCCAAACAGCTTTAGGCACGTAAAAGTCAGTACTAGTCGCAGAGCGTTCTCCTTCTCTGCCCCCACTTTATGGAACCAGCTCCCACACGAGCTGAGAGCAATTAAAGACATAAGCAACTTCAGAAAACAACTAAAGACGCATCTGTTCAATTGTCACTATATCCAGATGTAAATACAAAAGATAGAAGAAAATCAATTGCTGTATGTACAAATGTAAATAGATGAAGGATAATTGCCTGTGTAAATGTATGAGAATAATTAAGGTCTTTATATGGACCCACATATGTTTGCTGTGTATTACCCCTGCTCTCTCTATCTAATCCCCCAAATATTCTGTCTATGATTTGTGACAAATCCCGTACTTGTAATCGAACCGCTCCTGATCGCTGGAAGGAGCGGTATATAAGTCTTTCCTAAATAATAAATAAATAAATAAATAAAGCCACAGGAGCTTTTCCTTTTAAATCCACGGTTGTACTAGACTTGCGATGCTGGCATTGCATGCTTTCCTTTTTAAAACGTTGCATGTCAGCATCGCAAGTATAGCAAAGCCATGGAAGGAAACAGAAATGCTCCCACGGAAATGTCCCAAAGGTGAACAGCGATGCAGAACTGGGTGCCCTTAAAGCTTGCCTGCCCTTAAAGCTGACTGCCTCACTCATTTGACGATCCCTTCGCAGAAGTCTGCACAGCAAATGCAGAATTCTGTGCAGGTGGGGAATTATGCGCAACTATACATTGTGCATGTTTCCCCCAGGAGTAGGTTACAGCAATGAGAGACTCCAGTATGACACTTCCTAAGCAGCAAGCAGAACTGAAAAAAATTCAGATAACGTTAACACATACAAACAGCTTTGCTAAGAAAAGTGTGAATAAGTACTTGACTCTCTTACCATAAGAAAACTGGAGCCAGACCACAAGGCTGACTAGACTTTCCACGGTAGTTGGAACCCCCCAAAACCTGTAGAAAGTCTAACTAGTGACATCACTAATTCAATCAAAAAGCAGCAGCTTTCCAACCAGCAAAAGGAGTCTTTCAGGGCGGGTCTTGGACTAGTCTAGCAGTATTCAAAGAAAGGAGATTTTCAGGTATGATTAAAATCTCTCCTTCCTTATCATCTAGCTAGACCACTCCAGACAAGTGGGATGCACTCAAGCAGTCAGGACCCAGGGTGGAAGGAAGATGACAATCAATACGTATATCCTAAAGGAGAGGAGGGACAAGGAAGATAAAAGGCTTCAGGAAACTTCCTTACATGGAGCCCCTGCCGTGTTTCTCCTGTAGGCCCGTATTTTGAAAAGGAAAAGAAAAGCCACATCCCACGACCAGATGGGCTGATAACCTCCAGAAGACGGCTCACCCAGATGGTTCAGAAACTACAGGGAGGTGGTAGAAACAGCCACACTATAGCAGACAGACGAACCACATCAAAAGTCAACGTGAAAGAAAGAAGAGTGCCATGAAGAACGATGAAAAAGCAGAGTCAGACAGGGAGGAAGATAGAGAGAATATACTGAAAAGTAAGATATAAGGGGAGGACAAAGAAAGGAGGTCAGGGGACAGATTGCTTAATGGATAAAGCAGTAGGCTGAGAAGAAGGGAAGTAAGAGTCCAAATCCTGTTGATGCTCCTTCCGAGCTTAGGGAAAGCACTTTATTCTCCGTTGTCTCAGCTACAGACTTATGGTCTACTTTGTTGTTTGTCTCCCTCCCTTACTCCTTCTTTGTCTTGTTTGTCTTGATTGGATTGCAAGCTCTAACAAGCAGGGCCTATCTTCATCTGTGTTTGTATAGCAATGTGTGTGGCGAGTAGCACTCTATAAATGTATAATAATAATAATAATAATAATTTACTAATGTGTGCTAAAGAGAAATTAGACTTACCTGCTAAATGTTGTTCCTTAAGGAACTCCAGTCCAGTCCCAAACCTCTGGGTAGTGCACCTCTTCCAGCAACTTGGAGACTGAGCATGTCATCCTTTTGATGACACCAGTGTATTTATGCAGCTGGCACCGCCTACCAGCCCCATTAAGCTCAGTCTCCAAGAATCTGGAGGAGGTAGTGAGCCAAGGTGCTGGATACCCTGAGGAGACATAGGTTTAGGCTGCATTAGTTATTTTCCTATTGTTGCAGGGTTGTTTCTTTTGTCCTTGGTTATTTTTGCTTTTTGGCTAGCTTTAGTAAAAAAACAAACCAAAAAAAACCCCAAAAGGGAGCCTTGAGACTGCGAGAGAGGCAGCAACGACAAATATTCCCCCTCCCCTCCTTACAGCACAGTGGGGGGGGGGTGTGTTTTGGTGACGGCAGCATCCCGGGTCTTGAGGCGGCTCCTGAACCTGGCACTGGGTGAGGAGCCGCCGAGCAGCCAGAGAACAACACTGTGCAACAGCTTCCTGAACAGGACCCCCCCACTCAGCGTTGAAGCCGGCAACTTGCGGCTGAGCACGAGGGGGAAGACATCTGCGATTGTCTTTGAGGATGCAGGATGTACGTGCCTCCCACAACAGCGAGGGACTTTCCAGGCCTGGCTCAACAGCTGCAGTCCCATGCGGGCAGCCCAGGCAAATACCTGCCACCGAGACCACCCCCTCCCCTCGCTGTGTTGGGCATAGCAAATACTGTGGGGTTTGGCCGTCATGGCGGTAAGGGACGTAGATTGCTTGTTATGCACTCGGCCTGAGCCCTGCATCCTCAAAGACTTAATAAAAGGAAACTAAATTAAAGAAAATGAAAAGAAAATTAAAATTAAAGGAACTGAAAGTCCTTCAACTTAAATAATGCAGATAGCCTTGATCTCCGAGAAAGAAAAACCTCGGTAAGGAACGCTGACTAAGCCGCAGCCTCTGAGGGGAGCTCGAGAGAAGAAAAGGCGCGCCTCTATCTTTCCCGTGCTGCAGCTGCAGGCAGCGCTCTGAATCAGCGTGTTCTTCCTGCTCCCACTGCAAGATTACAATGTCCGGCCCCTCTTAGCGCCAATTGCTTCTATTCCGGCGCTCCAGATCGCAGACAATCGCAGATGTCTTCCCCCTCGTGCTCAGCCGCAAGTTGCCGGCTTCAACGCTGAGGGGGGGCGTCCTGTTCAGGAAGCTGTTGCACAGTGTTGTTCTCTGGCTGCTCGGCGGCTCCTCACCCAGTGCCAGGTTCAGGAGCCGCCTCAAGACCCGGGATGCTGCCGTCACCAAAACACCCCCCCCCCCACTGTGCTGTAAGGAGGGGAGGGGGAATATTTGTCGTTGCTGCCTCTCTCGCAGTCTCAAGGCTCCCTTTTGGGGGTTTTTTTGGTTTGTTTTTTTACTAAAGCTAGCCAAAAAGCAAAAATAACCAAGGACAAAAGAAACAACCCTGCAACAATAGGAAAATAACTAATGCAGCCTAAACCTATGTCTCCTCAGGGTATCCAGCACCTTGGCTCACTACCTCCTCCAGATGCTTGGAGACTGAGCTTAATGGGGCTGGTAGGCGGTGCCAGCTGCATAAATACACTGGTGTCATCAAAAGGATGACATGCTCAGTCTCCAAGTTGCTGGAAGAGGTGCACTACCCAGAGGTGCAGAACTGTACTTGAGGGACAATAAGGAATGGATGTTAGTGTGTGTTAAATAATGCAAGCCCTATTATTCTCAAAGGGGCCTATTTACTAACTATATGCTTAACTTGAGTTAATGTGAAATAATGGGTGTAAATTGATTAACATAGATCAAAGACGTGCTAAAGATGCTGAAAATATCAGAATGCATCAAAATGAAGTATGGTGAAATTAGACTTACCTGCTAATCACTGGTCAACAAATTTTTACAAAAGTCATGTTACTGAAATAAAAATAGTCATTTCTTATTAATTTTTATATGCTGAACACGAATATGACAGTGAAATTGCAAAGTTGGCTATAGTTTCTTTGTAATCTACAAGAATTAATGTTTACATCACGAAATGCATGTCAATAGTAAATATAAGTGGTTTGCTCTTTTTCAACTTTAGCTTGAGTTTTAGCTTTAACTTTAGCTTGAGTTTGGAAAAGTTCTATAACATCAACAAAGACAAAACCTGGAGCTGACTATGGTACAGATCATCAACTACTAGTATGCAAACTCAAGCTAAAGTTGAAAAAGAGCAAACCACTCATGATTGCAGCAAAATATGACCTTGAGAATATACCACTGGAATTTAAAGACTGCCTGCAAAATCGATTTGCTGCTTTAGATACAAATGACAGAGCTCCAGAAGAGTTATCGAATGACATCAAGAAGGTTGTGTTGGAAGAAAGCGAGAAGTCTCTACAAAAGGTGAAAAAGCAAAAACGGCCAAAATGGATGACGGAAGGAACTCTGAAAAATTGCCCAGAAACGCAGAGAAGCTAAAGCCAGAGGAGAAAGAAAGACAATAACAGAACTCAACAGAGATTTCCAACGTGCAGCAAGACAGGACAAGGAAAAGTACTACAATGACACATGCAAGGAAATAGAAGCAGAAACTATTAGAGGAAGAACAAGATTGGCTTTCCTAAAGCTACAAGAGTTAAAGAAAAAGTTCCAGCCTCGAATTGGAATGTTACAAAATGCTCAAGGTTCTATGTTGAATGATGCTGAGAAGATCAAGAAAAGGTGGAAGGAATATATAGAGTTTTTATATGATAAAGATCAAGTGGACCAACAGCCGTTTCAACCTATACCTTATGATTGGGAACCATTGGTGATGAAAGAAGAAGTTGAAGCAGCATTGCAAGCCTTATCAAAGAACAAAGTACCAGGCATTGATAGCATTCCCATAGAACTATTACAGCAATCTGATGCAGCTGTTACCGTACTTACAAGGCTCTGCCAAGAAGTATGGAAGACAACATCATGGCCAACTGACTGGAAAAGATCCGTGTTTATACCAATACTAAAGAAAGGTGATCCAACTGACTGTGGAAATTATCGCAGAATTGCTCTGATCCCACATGCCAGCAAGATTCTACTGAAGATTATTCAAAAGAGACTACAACCATACCTGGAACAAGAACTACCTGAAGTGCAAGCAGGGTTCAGGAAAGGGCGAGGAACGAGAGACATCATTGAGGATGTGAGATGGATCCTTGAAAAGACTAAAGAATACCAAAAGGATATCTATTTGTGCTTTATCGACTATAGCAAGGCTTTTGACTGTGTAAACCACGAGAAACTCTGGGTCACATTAAGAAGCATGGGTATACCAGAACACCTGATCGTACTCTTGCACAATCTGTACATTGATCAATAAGCAACAGTTTGAACGGAACAAGGAGAAACAGAATGGTTTAAAATAAGAAAAGGTGTAAGAGAAGGCTGCATACTTTCTCCCTACTTGTTTAATTTATATGCAGAACAAATCATCAGAGAAGCAGGATTGTATGAAGACAACAGAGGTGTGAAGATTGGTGGAAGACTCATCAACAACCTTCGCTATGCTGATGATACCACATTACTGGCTGAAAGTGAAGATGATCTGAAACATTTGCTTCTCACAATCAAAGAACATAGTCTCAAAATGGGCCTGCACCTTAATGTAAAGAAGACAAAGATCATGACAACTGGCATAATCAACAGGTTCATCGTTGAAGGAGAAGAAATTGAAATCGTGAACAACTTTAACCTACTTGGATGAACTATCAATAAAGAAGCAACAAGCAGTCAAGAAATCAGACGATGCATTGCTCTTGGCAGAATGGCTATGAAAGACCTAGATAAGATTCTCAAGAGCAGAGATGTCTCTCTCCATACAAAGATTCAACTTATTCAAGCCATGGTATTTTCAATAACATCATATGGATGTGAAAGCTGGACAGTGAAAAAGATAGACAGGAAGAAAACTGATGCCTTTGAATTATGGTGCTGGCGGCGAATACTGTGTATACCATGGACTGCCCGAAGAACAAACCAGTCGGTACTAGAGGAGATCAAACCTAAGCTTTCTTTAGAAGCTCAGATGACAAGACTTCGACTTTCATACTTTGGACACATCATGCGAAGAGAGAGATCATTAGAGAAAGACATCATGCTTGGCAAGATAGAAGGTCAACACAAAAGAGGAAGGCCAGCAATGAGATGGATCGAGACAATAACAGCAGCTACGGGTACCAGTCTGTCAAGAATGAGCCGCCTGACTCAAGACCAAACACAATTTAGGATAGGTATCCAGAGGGTCGCCATGAGTCGACTCCGACTCGACGGCACTTAACAACAACAACAACAGTAAATATAATAGGCCTTCGGTTAATACCTGTAAAAAAACAAGTCACAGACTACTTCTTAGATTTTTTTGCCTGTCTCTTGTACAGCTGTTCGGGAGCTTCTCTGGGGAGTGTCCAGCAGTAATCAGCCAGCACTGTAGTGGACCATTTTCCCTGGTATCTTTGCTCCATCGTTGCGATATCCTGGTGAAAACGTTCGCCCTGTTCATCACTAATTATACCACAGTTGTCAGGAAAGAAATCGAGATGGAAATCAAGGAAATGGATCTTTAGAGACATATTGCAGCCAAGTTTCTGATACTGCATCAGCATGTCTTCTACTAGTTCCTTGTAGTTTTCTGCCCTAACATTCCTGAGAAAGTTTGTTGACACTAGGCAAAAAGCATTCCATGCTTGTTTCGCATCACAAGTTGTTGAACCGGTCATCTTTGAAGAGCTCTCGAATCTGAGGACCCACAAAAACTCCCTCTTTAATCTTTGCTTTGCTGAGTCGAGGGAATTTTTCATGCAGGTATCGGAAAGCTGGCGAAGTGCGGTCCATGGCTTTCACGAAGTTTTTCATTAAACCTAGTTGATGTGAAGGGGTGGTAGCAGGATTTTGTGAGCCTCAAACAGAGTTGGGTGCTGGATATTCTTCTCTCCAACTGTTACATTTTGTCTGCGGTTCCATTCCTTCCGCAAGTAGTGCCAATCCCTTGCTCGGCTATCCCACTCACATAAGAAACACATGTATTTTATATATCCCTGCTGCAGTCCCATTAAAAGGGCAACTACCTTCAAGTCACCACAGAGGTGCCAGCTGTACTTGTTATAGTTAATGGACGTCAGTAGATGCTTTAAGTTATCATGTGGACGGCATGCACTACTGGAATAGATGGAAGACGGTTTCCATTGTTCAAAAGCACAGCCTTCAGACTCAGTTTCAAAGAGTCTATAAATAGTCTCCAGTCTTGTGGGTCATGAGTGATTTTTAAGGCATTCATGAGGCTTTCAATATCAGAACAGAATACCAGATTACTTTCCTTTCTGAAGAAAGGCTCCAACTGCTGGTGGCGCTTTCAATATGAAGTAATGTTGACATCTTCTTCTAGAAGATTCCATTGTTGGAGTCTTGATCCTAGCAATTCTGCCTTGTTCTTAGATAAGTCCAAATCACGAACCAGGTCATTTAGTTCTTTCTGTGTTATTCTGTGTGGAGTTGATAATGCATCCCAGTGAAAATCTGGGTCACTGCATGCTGACGGACCAGGAGAAGAACAGGTCGGCTCACCCTTGTCCTCATCAGATGAATGAAGAGAATATTCTGATGGAGATTCTGGAATAGGAAGTCCCTCACCATGTGGAACTGGTCTCAATGCAGACGGAATGTTTGAGTAGACTATGCTCAACTTCTTTTGCTTTGTTATTCCGCTGGAAAGAGGAGGAACCAAGCAGAAGTAACAGTCATTTATGTGGTTGCTTGGCTCTCTCCACAACATGGGGACTGCAAACAGCAATGATGGTCTTTTGCAATTCAACCACTGTGAAAGCTGTGTTGTACATGTAGCGCAGCATATATGCGGGGCTCAAGGCTTGTCTTGGTCACCAATTTTACATCCGAAGTAAAGATAAGCCTTCTTCAGTTGAGAAGTGATACTTTTCTTCTGGTTGGCAAATGTCACTTCCCCACAAATGTAGCAGAAATTGTCAACGGTATTAACGCACTTTCGTGGCATTACTGTTCTGTATTGTACCTAAATGGCTAAAATTATATGATTAATAAAAGTTACATGTAACAGTAGCTTAAACTGTCTCGCACACAGTCTGAAATATTTTAAATGCTCAACCTTTCCGACTTCCGTCTGGCAGTAGTATTGCATTGCATCAGAAAATGATGCAATCAACTCTGGATGATGTGTGCATGCTGGTATAATGCAATGTGATGCATTATTACATCATTCAAGGCTTATTTGGGATGTTGTTGATGTCCTACTGGATAAATTTACACGGTGAAACATCAAAAATGAACTACATGCAATATCTTCAAAACGAGAGCCAATAAAGTTTTTTTAATGTTATATTCGTGTTCAGCTCACCAAGATACTACAGATTAGGGCCTTTTAAAGTCAGTAACGATTTCAATGTTGACCAGTGTTATTGTTGTTCCTTGAGGAACTCCAGTCTAGTCCCGAACCTCTGGGTTAAGCACCTCCTCCTGCAACTTGGAGACTGAGCACGTCACCCTTTTGGTGACACCATTATAAATAGTCCAGGGACCGTCTCTTTGCCCCAGTAACCTACTGACAAAGCAGACTCACAAGAGCAATAAGTAAGTACATATTAGAATTTTAGAAACCTGACCTAACTAAACAAGTTAACAGGCAACTCCTATTTGTTTTACTGGTTAGGCTTGCTTCGCCCTCTCCCGAGGACCCCCTAGTAGCCACTATCATTACTGATAAGCCATTTCTCACCCCCGCTCCTCGAATGGACCGCAGCCATTAAAGCCGCCCCCGCAGCCAACTGATAAATCTTACTTTGCTTCAGGCTGCAATCCAACACACAACACCTGGGAGGGATGTGGGATTAGACTGGAGTTCCTCAAGGAACAACAATTAGCAGGTAAGTCTAATTTCACCTTCCTTATCGTCCCTCTAGTCTGATCCAAATCTAGTGTCCCCTTCCGCCTGAACATCAATTTTGTAATGCTTGACAAAGGAATTCAACGACGACCAAGTTGCTGCCTTACAAATCTCCACTGCTGGCACTAAACTAAACTCCACCCAGGAAGCCGCCTGTGCCCTAGTCGAATGAGCTCTTAAGCCCTTCGGAACCGCCTTGCCTTTTAAAATATATGCAGATGCAATAGCCTCCTTAATCCACCTTGCAATGGATGAGTTTGACGCTGGTTCACCTTGTTTCGGCCCCCCAAACAAGACAAACAATCTGTCCTTCTTGCGGAGCAGAGCCGTTCTCTGCAAATATTTCCTTAACACCCGACTAACATCCAACCGATACAGCCGTCCTTTGGACTTATCCTTGCCGGCTCCCTCAAATACAGGCAAAGACACCACTTGATTCAAACGAAACACCGACACCACCTTAGGTAAGAAGGAAGGAACCGTTCTCAAAACTACTTTCTTGTCATAAAAAGACAAAAAAGGCTCTTTACATGACAAAGCCTGCAATTCAGAAATTCTCCTTGCCGAAGAAATAGCCAGCAAAACACCACTTTAAGTGCAAGATCCTTCAATGTTGCCTTAGCCAATGGCTCAAAAGGCTCCCTCACCAACGCTTCGAGTACTAAGTTGAGATCCCACACAGGTACCGGTGCTCTGCATGGCGGTCTCAAAAGTGACGCCGCTCGTAAAAATCTTTTAACATCCGGATGTGACCCAAGCACCATCTCTTGCACCTTCCCGCAATAACAAGAGAGCGCAGCCAACTGAACTCGTAGAGATGCTGCCGCTAGTCCTTTATCAAATCCATCTTGCAAAAAGGACAGAATCTGCGGAATGGAGGCTCTTAACACCCTTACTCACCTACCTTCACACCAAGACTCAAACAGCTGCCAAACCCGGATATACGCCACCGAGGTAGATCCCCACCTGGACTTCAATAATGTAGAAATTACCGCTGCCGAGTAACCCTTGGCCGTCAACCTTGCCCTTTCAAGAGCCAAGCCGTAAGCGAGAACCGATCCACCTGAGGCATATATAACGGACCCTATACTAGCATATCTCTCCTGACCAGCAATTTCCACGGAGGCTCCACCAGGAGACATATTAGGTCGGCATACCATGGCCTCCTTGGCCAATCCGACGCAATTAGGATCACCTGGCCCTTGTGTTGCTCTATGCACTGCAGAACCCAACCTATTAACACCCACGGTGGAAATACGTATAGGAGCTGATCCTCCGGCCACCTCTGCATCAGAACGTCCACACCTTCTGACATCCTTTCTCATCTTCTGCTGTAAAATTTTTCTGCCTTTGCTGATGCGAATGTCGCCATGAGGTTCATCACCAGAGGACCCCCAGCGATGTACCAGTAAATCAAAAACCTCCTGGTGGAGAACCCACTATCCTGGGTCCACCTTGACTCGACTCAAAAAAAAAAATCAGCCGTCACACTGTCCACCCCTGCTACATGTGCTGCCGATAATGCCTCCAGATGCAACTCAGCCAAGCTTAGAAGCTCCTCCGCCTCTTCTTCAAGAGTCATGCTGCTGGTGCCGCCTTGGCGATTGATATAGGCCACTGCTGTGGCGTTGTCTGACAGCACTCGAATCGCCTTGCCTTGCAGATGCTGCTGAAAAGCTCTTAGTGCTAGAGTGACTGCCCTTAACTCTAACCTGTTGACTGACCAACTCCTTTCCCGTTCTGTCCACTGACCCTGGGTAAACTGCCTTTCGAAGTGCACCCCCAGCCGAACAGACATGCATCCATCGTCAACGGTTTCCAATCCGGCGACTCCAGAGGCATCCCCTTCTCTAGACACCCTGGAGCTAGCCACCACTGCAGAGACTGCCTTACCTATAGAGGACAGTTCAGCCTTTGCAACAACTGATCGGACTGATGCGACCATCTTCTGAGTAGAGCTCTCTGCAACGGCTTCATGTGGGCCCTGGCCCACGGCACCAATTCGAGTGTGCCCGCCATTGTTCCCAACAGCTATAAATAATGCCACGCCGAGGGAGCCCTTCTCTCCAGGAAGGCTCGGACAAGCTACCTTAGCCCTTGGGCCCTGAGATGCGGTAGGAACACTCTGCTGCTTTTTGTGTCGAAGCGGGCCCCCAAGTATTCCAACTCCTGTGACGACTCCAACTTGCTTTTCGTTACATTGACTACCCACCCTAGGCTCTGCAGGAATTGCACCACTCGGCGGGTAGCTACTTCGCTCTCGCTCTTTGACTTTGCTCGAATCAACCAATCGTCCAGGTAAGGGTGCACCAATACCCCTTCCCGGTGCAATGTCGCCACCACCACCATTACCTTGGTGAAGGTTCGTGGCGCTGTTGCCAGACCAAACGGCAATACCTAGAACTGGAAATGTCCCATGGGAACTGCAAACCGGCGGAACCGCTGATTCTCTAACTGGATTGGTATGTGCAGATACGCTTCCGAAATATCTACCGATGTGAGATATTCTCCCTGCCGAACAGCCACTATGACTGACCTCAGCGTTTCCATGTGAAAGTGCGACACTCTGAGACACCTGTTTACTCATTTTAGATCCAGGATCGGTCTCAAGATTCCCTTCTTTTTTTGGCACCACGAAATATATGGAGTACTGACCGCATCCACACTGGTCTGCCGAAACCGGCACCACCGCCTTGAGGGCCAGGAAACTTTCCAAAGACTCTTGCACTGCAGCCAGTTTTTATCTCGCCCTGCATGGAGATTGAACGAAGGCGTTGAGCACTGGTCGTTGGAACTCGAGAGCATATCCTTCTGAATGACCTCCAACACTCACTGATCTGACGTAATCTGGGCCCAGGAAGGATAGAACTCCCTTAGTCGACCTCCCACGGGTACTAAGCCTACCTGGACCCTCCTCGCTTCATTGCGACTTCTTGAGGTTCGGGGAAGAGGAAGCTCCAAAACCTCTACCCGCTCCTCTGAACCCTCGAAACCCCTGGGATCTATACTGAAAACGTCCTCTCTGAAACTGACCAAATCTCTGCGAACAAAATCTACGAAACTCCCTTTACTGACTTTTGGACGGTGCTAGAGGGTGACTCTGCTTCTGCTTGTCCTCCGGCAACCTTCTGCCCTTAGACTCTCCAAGGTCCTTTACTAACTTGTCCAAATCCTCCCCAAACAGGAGCTTTCCCTGAAAGGGGAGCTTACCTAGCCTTGCCTTAGAGGCACCATCTGCTGCCCAGTTACGCAGCCACAGATATCTTTGCACCGCCACTACCAACGCCATACTTTTTGAAAGACCCCGAATAAGATCATACTGAATATCTGCTAAATACGCTGCCCCTGACTCCATCCGGGATGCCTCCTCGACCGCCTCTTCTACCTGCATTCCCTTAATTCTTTGGAACCATCGAAGGCAAGCCCTTGCCACCCATGCTCCACAAATGGAAGCATGCATGGAAAGTGCATTGACATCAAAAACCTGCTTTAGCAAGGTGTCTAACCTCCGATCCTGTGCATCTTTAAGAGCGGCACTTTCTTCCACTGGAATCGTCTTCTTAGTAACGGCCGAAACCACCGCATCTACCTTAGGAGACTTTAAAAGATCCTTATCCGGTTCCTCCAGCGGGTAAAGGCGAGCCATCACTCTAGAGCCTTTCAGTCCTGCCTCTGGCATGTCCCATTCTTCCTGAATCATTTCCTTAAATACTCTATGTATTGGAAAAGCTCTCTAGGACCTTCGAACTGCCTGCAATAAAGGGTCCTCCAAAGTGGAATCCTTCGCCTGACTTGTTGCCGGCATGTTTAATGCCTTCAGCATTTCTGTGATAAGCGCTGACAATTCCTCTCCCCGGAATACCCTGACAACTCTTGCCTGGTCCTCCTGCTCCGTTATCTCACCTTCCTCCATGTCCTGCTCTATCTCCGAGTCTTCTAAATTCTCTGACTGATCTTCCGAGACCAAGGCCTGATCCGTCCTGTCTTTCACCATTCTAGGCTTTTTAAGTGGGACGCTACCGGCTCCCACGTCTAGCGGAGTCCCAGGGCGTTTCGACCCCAGCTCCCCCTCTACCGCAGACACTGCTGACCTTTATCCAGTCTCCCCGAGGGCCTGCTGGAGCAGTGTCAAACTCCTGTGAGAATATCGCCGCCAATCCCCCTTGCAACAGAGGTTGGTACGTGGGGGCGTCCGGAGCCGTGGATGGCCCCGGCATTGGCTCCGGGGGTGGTGCGGCCAGAGAAAGAGGTTCTGTTGAGACAGAAGCACCTCCCCTTAGAACCTCTGCCCCACTGTCCTCTGCTATCTCCCCCGAGGCCGCTTCCTGTGCGCAGCCCCTGCACACCCCCGCCTCAGAGACCGACCCTCTTCTGGCCCCACAAAGCAGGCACTGAGGCCTAGAAGGCATGTTAATCTCAGTGACCCCTGCACAGATCCCTTCACTCTCTCTTTAAATTATTATTTTTTTAAACAAAACCTCAGGCAATCGCAGTCCTAGACCTTTGTCCCCACTAGCGTCTATTAGGTAAAAACAAAATCCAAATTAAAACACCCCCGTGAAGAGATATGTTACCTTTGCACGGTTTCCCGCGCTACTGCCATGTGGTCTGGGCCTGCTGTCTCTCAAACGCCTGCCCGCTCCACTGTACAGCCCACTAGCTGGCTCCCTGTGGTTTGTGCGGTACTTACCTCATCTGTCGCTGCCGTTAAGCATCCCGCTCTGGACGTGCGCGCACAGCTATTTCTTTTGGCGGCTTTCGCGTCGGGGAGCAAGCCGTCTCAACTAGCCACCGCTACCATTGCCACCGCGGCTCCAACTGACCTCCCGCTGTCGGCGATCTCCATGCCGCATCTCAACAGCTCCTCACCCGCTCAGGGGATCGGGAGCCGGAGGCCCCACCAACAACTCCCGCACTCTTCCCTGTTAGTATCCACTGGCTTCCATAGAGGGGGGAGACGGGGGGGGGGGGGCAGCCGTTGCAGTCAGCAATATTTAGGTGCAGGGCACACAGAGCAGTTAATTCTCAAATTTAAAGGCATAAGCTCCTTTTTTTTCCCAATCAACCTCACTATCTAACTAACTACTACTATCCTTAATCATTCCTCTAGTAAGCCCCGAACCTCTTAGGCTCACAACTCCTCCAGCTGCTTGGAGACTGAGATTACTGGAGCAAGGAGGCAATCCCTGGACTATTTATACTGGTGTCACCAAAAGGGTGACATGCTCAGTCTCCAAGCTGCGAGAGGAGGTGCTTAACCCAGAGATTCAGGACTAGACTGGAGGGACGATAAGGAAACAATATAGTGTAAAGAGGAAAAACAAGAGAAAGAAAATGGAATTCCAGTTCATACTGCTAGACCAGTCCAGACAAACGGGTTGTGTCCCCCTGCCAGCAGATCTTGGAGACAGAGAATTTTACCAGAGCTCTGACAGGCTGGACTCTGGTGATATGGTCCTACTCCTAGGGGTCTCCCTCAGTATTTCTCTGTCTCCAGCAGATCTGGTTGCTTTTGTTGTTTTTCCCTCAAAATCTTTAAAATTATTTAGAATCCCTTTGGGGATTGATATTTCCACTTGCCTGTTGCTGCCAGTATAGTTTCACTGTGCACCAGGGTGTTTGCAGCTGAGCTCCTGTTTCTGACACAGTAGAGCTTGCTGACAGGAAGAATCCCCAGCATCTGGCCATGAGGGCTTGTTAGCTGGACGAAGGCCTCCCTAAAATCAGGTTTCTCTGTATCTTGAGGCTCCTGGATGCACCCAGATTTCACAAGAGGTGTTACTCTGGGTTTCCCAGCAACTTGATTCCCCAGATAAACTTGTAGAGCTCCTGGGCCTGGCTTCAGTAGAGCTCCCAATTTTCTTTAAGTAGCACTGAGTCTTTGCCACGAGAGCTTAGACAGCAGGAGGATCAGGTATCAATTTCTGAGAGAAACTGTAAGTAAACTGTTTTTCTTACTTGCCTCAGCTGCCCTGGGTTTATTTCAACTGCATTGGGACCGGCTGTCTCTGACCTGATTCCTTCACTTCCGGTTTCATCAGGGTCTGTTCAACTGGGTTTGAAGTTCCTATTTTCTTCATTTTAATTTCCTGGATGCACCCAGAGCACACAAGAGGTGTTTCTCTGGGTTTCCCAGGCTTCCCTCCTTAACAGCTGTATTTTCTGTAATCAGCAATACAACAGGGTTTGAGCTTCTGATTTCACTGTCTGTGCAGCTCCCCTTTTCTCCAGAAACACCTTCCAGCCCCTGCCATGAGGGTCTAGGTGGCTGCAGAGGGATCAAACTCTAATTTCCCTACCTTTCAGTCGCTGTAATTACCTTTCACTGACTTTGAAAGTTTCTCTTCTCCTCCATGGGAGCTCAGCTCCTCTGTACCAGCACAGCGAATAACTGACAGTTTCCTTCTCCCCTCTGTTTCTGGTGATTCAGGGTTCGTCAGGATTTGAATTTTTAAGTTGCTAACAGCACTCCTTACCTCTTCCCCAGCGATTTCGCTGCATTTTTAAGGTTTTTAGAGCTTAGGGAACTTCTATTTTGCAGTTTTTCTGTGCCAGCGGCCATTTTGAAAATCAGGAGGGATTTCTCTTCAGTGTTGTCTTTTGGAGGGAACAGCTCTGGGCAGCCATTTCAAAACATTTAAACATGCTGTGAAGGCACAGGGAGTTTCAAAATCCCTTTTCTTTGAAGGGTCTTCTGTTTCCCTAAGCCTACCTTGATTTTTGTTTACAAAAAAAGGGTTTAAGCCTCTGCAATGCCTGTTTCTCTGCACAGCTATATTATATGTAATAATAAGAAAAAGCAGTTAATAGATTGCTTGTGTTCCACCTGCATGCTGCATCCAGGAGAATCTTCTTCCTCCATTCCCTCTGCGCTGCCAGCTGGGAACATCAGTGCCTTAACTCCTCCCTCCTTAGAGCCCCTGCAGCAGGATCTTCCTGCAGAAAAGATTCAGTCAGCTCCCATTTTGTTTCCACAGCCGCTGGACGCCACGGCAGCCTTGGCTGACAGGGAGTTCCTAACGCTCTTCCGCCAGGCCTGGCACCTGTGGCGTTCTGAGTCTGTTGGTATACCTTCAGCACCCACCCGGTAGCACACAAGGATATGGTGGGGTCTCGCAAGCGGTCCCGAATGTCCTCAGACCTTAAAGCAGTATGTCCTTCTAGGAACGTTGCATGTGGCTTGCGGGACACTACGGATATTCCAGAAGACTTTAAATCGTCGGAGGTGAGCCCTGACTCATTGGAGAAAGAAGATGGGGAATATTCTCCGTCTGATTCTTCGCTGACAGTTCACGAGGGCTCTCAAGATATCAGACTTTTTCGGAAAAGGAAGTTACCGGCCCTAATCACACAGGTGATGGAGTCGCTATGCCTAGTCGACACGCCTGATCCTCAGAGTTCTCAAACCCTGTTGCAGCCAGATCCCTTTTTACAGGGCATTCGTAAGCCTTCCAAAGCTTTTTCCTTTCCAGCCGAGTTACAGCATATGGTATCTCGAGAGTGGGACTCTCCAGAGTCCTCTCTACGTACGGCACGCGGTATTGGTCAGTTATACCCTTGGTCTCCTTCTGACTTGGACCGTTGGCTGACATACCAGAAAGTTGATGCGTTAGTGACCGGGGTCACCAAACATACCACAATTCCGGTTGAGGGCGGAGCGGCACTCCGCGACCAGCAAGACCAAAAAAAGTTCAGAGTCTGCTAAAACGGATTTTTCGTTGTCCGCTCTTTCCCTTCAAGCAGGGGTGTGCGCAGGTCTAGCAGCACGGGCCTCCCTTCAATGGATTCTGCAGCTTCCAGGTGATCCCGAGTTGGTTCGTTTAGAATTCATCACTGCATTCCTGGCAGAGGCCTTCTCTGATCTCTTGCGGCTGTCAGCTCGCTCCGTAGCACCGGTGACAGTAGCTAGGAGATGGCTCTGGCTGTGTCAATGGGCAGCAGATGTTGATTCGTTCAGACTCCAGCGTTTAGCTGCCATTGGTCCAATTCCACCGTTGGAAAGAGGACTAGGCCGTTAAGCTATTTCGTGGTGCCAAAAAAAAAAAAAGAGACGGCTCCTTTCATCCTATCTTGGATCTCAAAAGGTGTCAATCGCAGTCTGCGGGTACCACACTTTCGAATGGAGACTCTGCGATCCGTTATTCAAGCGGTAAGCAAGGGGGAATTCTAGCTTCCCTCAATCTCGCAGAAGCATTCTTTCACATTCCCATTCGAGAGGGGCATCAGCGACTCATTCGATTTGCGGTACTTGGTCAACATTTCCAATTTCGTGCGATACCCTTCGGTCTAGCTTCGGCGCCTCGAACCTTCTCCAAGGTAATGGTGGTAGTAGCTGTGGCCTTACGCAGCCGCGGCATCAGAGTTCATCCTTATCTGGACGTCTGGCTCATTCGCGCAGACTCTCTCCCCGAGGCTTGCAGCACAGTCTCGGTGGTTGTTGCCTTTCTCGAAAGCCTCAGTTGGGTAATCAACCACGACAAGAGTTGTCTTCAGCCGTCCCAGGAGATCGAAATTTTTTTGGGGGCTTGATTTGATACAGCCTTAGGTCGGGTCTTTTTGTCAATGCCTCGATTCCTCAAGTTAACTTCTCAAGTTCGCAGTCTCCTAGCACAGGTCTCGCCTCGAGCATGGTGTCCAGAGGAATATCCAGTGCGGTTGCCTCTACTATCGGCGGTGAGACTTTGCCTCCGTTGGTGGCTCCGGCCCCTCAGTCTCGTCTCCTTCGAGGGGTTCCCTTGGAGACTCCGCGCTGGGTGTTGGTAACGACAGACGCTAGTCTCTCCGGTTGGGGAGCGCATTGCGGCTCACACTCAAAGTAGGGGATTTGGTCTCCTCGGGAGGCCGGTGGTCCATCAATCGCCTTGAGACGCGAGCGGTGCGCTTAGCCTTGCAAAGGTTTCAGCCTCTTCTGCGGCGTCGGGCGGTTCGAATTCTGTCCAACAACGCTATGACAGTGGCATACCTCAACCGCCAAGGGGGCACAAAATGTCCAAGTGTATCGAAGGAAATTGGGTCTTCTCCTTCCGTGGGCGGAGAGGCATCTGCAGACGATCTCAGCGCAACACATCGCGGGGGTAGACAATGTAAAAGCCGATTTCCTCAGCCGACATGCTCTAGATCCGGGGGAGTGAGCTCTGGCGTCAGAATCCTTTCAGTCCATTGTTCGACGATGGGGTCTACCGGCAATGGATCTCATGGCTACGGCGCAAAATACCAAGGCACCGATCTACTTCAGCCATTGGAGAGACAACGGGTCGCACGGGACAGATGCTCTGTCTCAAGCGTGGCCAACCCATCTCCTTCTGTATGTCTTTCCTCCCTGGTCCATGATCGGCAAGATTCTCCAAAGAGTCAGGGAGCATCGCGGCCCGGTGATCCTGGTAGCACCGGATTGGCCTCGCAGACCGTGGTATGCACATCTCGTCCGGCTGTCTCGGCCGTCTCCTCTACGCTCAGGGGATCGGGAGCCGGAGGCCCCACCAACAACTCCCGCACTCTTCCCTGTCAGTATCCACCGGCTTCCAGAGAGGGGAGAGATGGGGGGGGGGGGGGGTCAGCCGTTGCAGTCAGCAATATTTAGGAGCAGGGCACACAGAGCAGTTAATTCTCAAATTTAAAGGCATAAGCTCCTTTTTTTTCCCAATCAACCTCACTATCTAACTAACTACTACTATCCTTAATCATTCCTCTAGTAAGCCCCAAACCTCTTAGGCTCACAACTCCTCCAGCTGCTTGGAGACTGAGATTACTGGAGCAAGGATGCAGTCCCTGGACTATTTATACTGGTGTCACCAAAAGGGTGACATGCTCAGTCTCCAAGCTGCGAGAGGAGGTGCTTAACCCAGAGATTCGGGACTAGATTGGAGGGACGATAAGGAAACAATATAGTGTAAAGAGGAAAAACAAGATAAAGAAAATGGAATTAATGGAACATAGTCAAGAAAGAGAAATGTGTAAAACTGAGAAATTGGTTTCCTTTGATCTTTTTTTTTCCTTCAAACATATGACAAAGCTTGGAAAACATTTTGAAAGGAAATCGAAAAAAACAAATGAATAGAGCTGATAAAAAACAGCTGATTTTATTTATTTTGACATTTACATGGTGCTGTAAACCATGCAGTAAACACAAATTCTCTTCTAAAGATTCCAAATGAGGAATTAATTGCATATCATGCAACACTGGCTGTAGGGCAAAACAAAAAACGTAGGCACATGGACATTACTTATACAAGTCTATACATCCTAACATTTTAGACATATTAAAAGTTAGCAGTTTCAACCCAAAAGAAGTTATTGTCAACATGCGCCGTGTATGGATTTATATATTTCTAATAAATGGTTTATATAAGAAGTGTTAGTTTGGTTGCTGCCTTTTGATTTGTAGAGTTTTTGTAGGATCTTTGAGTTTCCCATTTCCATTAATGAAAGACAAAATAAAACGACAGACAACAGTATTTGAGATGTGCACAAAATTAATTGTAATTAGAATGTAAGAAATTAACAAGATGGAAATGAATACATTTTTCAATGAATTAGCTAACAAACAGATAAAGAAGAAGAAAGAAGCAATTATTGACACAGCCAACAATTCTTCAATGAAAATGTTTTTAAAAGAAAACTGATGAAGACAAGAACAAAGCTTGTGACAAATAATAAGTAACAGCTGTTTCAAACCTTGTAGTCCTCCAATTCCTGCTAGACTCAACCCAACATCTTTCACAGGCAAGTCTCCGGCTGTTTCATCTGTTGGCGCAGACATAGTTTATCTATGGACAACAAAATTCAGAAGAAACCCTTCCAAGTCAGTTATAGACTACACCAACATATTTTATATAATTACATTTAAGCTATTTTACAGAATAGAGTGCACACGAAAGTGTATGGCTACATACCTTGAATGTATTCACACCATACCTTTCACATTAGTGAACTGTGTCACACCACTAACCTACCACTAAGGGTAGGTTATTGTTAATAAGGTTATTGTTAATAATGTCATAAACAAATCAGAATATGGCGTTTTGTGGTAGCCATCTGAATTGTCTTTTCCACACAGCACTGGGACAGCCAAAAAACTAAGCGGCAATGCCAGCTATTTCACTAATGTCAACGGTGGTCCCATATGAAGTTGCTTCTTGCCTTCTTCATATTAATAGGATCCTGTCAAACAGCAAATTCAACCAAGATGAAAGAGGGAGAGAAAAGACCATAGGCCAAAAGATGAAGGCTCAGAGCAATGCATAAGACCATTCCCCACTGGGCATATTAGAAATTAGTGGAAGTGGAGATGTGTAAGAGTGTAATAATATGTTACTAAAGCCAAAAAGCACAGTAAATAAGCATCTAACAGCACATTCTGAAAAATACTTTAAAAGGCTGTTATACTACAGATGTTATCCTATATTATTACTAAATCAAAGGAAAAACATGCTGAATTCTGTTTTACTTTCCTTCCTATTAGTGACAGTCTCACCAAAATGATCTGCACTGGCTCTATGAAAAATCATGCAACCACCTCTGAAGTCAAGTCAAATATTGGTTTAGATCCTAATGTGTTTAGTTAATTTTAATAACTGAATTGTAATCTCTGAGATAGAGTATGGTCTGGTTCAGGTTCAACAGGAAATGCAGATTTTTCCAAGGCTGACTGGGAAAATCCATCTAATTTTAACCCGTAGACCCGTGGAACCTTTGAAATGATGCACGTTTCTCAGTAAAACTACTAAAAATCCACTGTGGAGTTTTCCACGAATGTAAATTTCCCTTTAAAACAGATTGGATCCCATCCATCAATTTTCCAAATATTCATAAAAAAGTGTGGCAAAACCAACAAAAATGTAATTAGTCCTTACCTGCTAATTAGTGTTCCTGAAGGAACTCCAGTCCAGTCCCTTTACTCTCGGGTTGCGCAACCCTTCCAGCAGCTTGGAGGCTGAGCCCATCATCGTTTTGATGATGGTGTGGTATAAATACCACTGGCACCACCCATAGGCACTAGTAATCTGATGAAAAAGCAGTCCTGACAGGCACCCGTGACTATAATGCATAAAACAAACCAAAACCAACGAAACAAACAAAAAAAAAAAAATGTTTTGGTTTCCTAAGGCTGAAAGTACAGTGGTAAGGGAGGGGAGGGAAGGAGAAGGCTTACCCGAAGCCGACCCAGCCTTTACTCACTCCTCCCCATGCCTCCCTAGCCCGTAGCCCCCGCAGCTGGGGCTCAACCGACCAGAGTTTTCTGCTTCCGCCCCGCTCCGTTCACCGACTTCGGTCCCTTATTCCATTCTGAACCCTAGAAACCGAACCTGGGCGGGATCATGGACTGGACTGGAACACTAATTAGCAGGTAAGGACTAATTACTTTTTCCTTAGCAGAACTCCAGTCCAGTCCCTTTACTCTCGGGATGTAACAGAGCAGTTCAAACCTGGGTGGGGTTCGCCAACCCGGACCGAAGTACCGCACCTGCAAACCTGGTGTCTGCTCTTCTCTGGACATCCAGTCTGTAGTGCTTGGAAAAGGTATGCAGAGAGGACCAGGTGGCCGCTTTACAGATGTCTAGCGGTGGGACCAAGCTATGCTCTGCCTAGGAGGCCGACTGCGCTCGAGTAGAATGCGCGCGAAGACCTGTTGGGACCTGCCTCCCCTTGAGAATGTAGGCAGAGGCAATGGTCTCCCTGATCCACCTAGAAATGGAAGCTTTGGCCGCTGCTTCCCCCTTGTGCGGCCCTCCAAATTGAACGAAAAGCCATTCGGACTTGCGGAAAGACGCTGTGCGTGAGAGATACCGTCTCAGCACTCTATGCAAATCTAGGAGACGCAGTTTGGCACTCTCCCCTTCCTGTGCTTCTCCCGCGAAGGACGGGAGCGAAACTGTTTGGTTCATATGAAAGGGAGAGGAGACCTTGGGTAGGAAGGAAGGAACCGTCCTTAAGACCACCTTATCCTTGAAAAAGGAAAGGAAGGGAAGTCGAGAAGAGAGAGCTTGGAGCTCCGAGACCCTCCTAGCCGAACAAATAGCTACCAAAAATACCGTCTTCAGAGTCAAGTCCTTTAGGGAGGAACTCCTTGCTGGCTCAAAGGGCTCCCTGGTTAGGGAATCCAAAACCAGGTTTAAGTCCCAAGGGGGAATCACTGATCTTTGTTGAGGCTGTAAGCTCTTGACCGCCCTCAGGAATATACCCACATCAGCGTGGTCTCCTAGAGACTTGCCCCGAACCTTTCCCCTATAACAAGAAATGGCCGCTAGCTGAACTCGTAACGAGCTGTGAGCCAAACCTTTCTTGAAGCCTGCTTGTAGGAACTCTAACACCTCCGGAACTGAGGCTTCTAAGGGTTTCTTATGGAGATCCGCATACCACGCCTCGAATATGCGCCAAACCAAGATATAGGAAAGGCGGGTCGAGCGTTTCCGAGCGTTCAGCAGGGTCGAAATAACCGAAGCCGAGTAACCTCGCTTCACGAGCCGCGCCCTCTCAAGGGCCAAGCCGTAAGCGAGAATCAATGCACGTGGGGCATGAGTACTGGACCCTGCCGTAGCAAATCCTTTCTGTTGGGGAGCCTCCAGGGGCGATGAGCCGTTAGTCTCACCAGGTCTGCATACCATGGGCGACGAGGCCAATCCGGGGCTACGAGGATTACCAGACCTAGGTGAGCCTCTATTCATCTTAGAACTCTCCCTATGAGGGCCCAGGGCGGGAACACATACAGGAGACCTTCCGAAGGCCACTTCTGGACCAGGGCATCCAAGCCTTCTGACATCCTTTCCTTTCTTCGACTGAAGAACCGGCTTGCTTTGGATGTTTCGTAGCGCGCCATGAGGTCCATGATTGGTGCTCCCCAAAGGGCTATCACTTGGTCGAACACTTCCTGCGCTAGCTCCCATTCCCCGTGGTCTATCTTGTGTCTGCTGAGGTAATCGGCCGTCACATTTTCTGTTCCCGCCACGTGCTGAGCTGACAGGTCCAATAGGTGTGCTTCGGCCCACTGTAAGAGGCTGTCTGTCTCCTTCTCCAGCAGGGGGCTGCTCGTTCCCCCTTGGCGGTTGATGTAAGCCACCGTGGTGACATTGTCCGAGAGGACGCGGACTGCCCTTTGCCGAACCAAGGGCTCGAGAGCTCTGAGTGCCAGCGCCACTGCCCTCAGCTCTAGCCTGTTGATGGACCACCGAGCTTCCCTCGGGGTCCAGCTCCCCTGTGCGAACTGGCCCTCGCAATGAGCACCCCAGCCTGCGAGGCTTGCATCCGTCGTCAGCTGTATCCATTGGGGTGGATCGAGAGGCATCCTGCATCCTAGGTTCCTTGAGCACTCCCACCAGAGGAGAGTCCTCCTGATCTGAAGAGGACAGGGCAGCTGCATGGATAAGGGATGATGCTGAGGGATGATGCTGAGGGGACCAACGTCGTAACAACGCGCGTTGAAGAGGTCGCATATGTGCCTTGGCCCACGGTACTACCTCTATCGCTGCCGCCATGGTGCCCAACAACTGAAGGTAATGCCAGGCGGTAGGGATCCGTCTTGAAATGAAGCGAGAGACCAGGCTCCTCAGATCTCGTAACCTCTGTTCCGACAGGAAGACCCTTCCTCTCCTTCGCTCTGAGGTAATCGATCTCCTGCGAGGGAATTAATCTGCTCTTTGCCCGGTTGATGACCCAACCCAACTCCTCCAGGAATTCCACCACTCTGGCTGTAGCTGTACGACTCTCTGTCTCGGATTTTGCCCGAATCAGCCAATCGTCCAGGTATGGATGTACTAGAATCCCCTCCTTGCGAAGGGCCGCGGCTACCACTACCATTACCTTGGTGAATGTCCTGGGGGCTGTTGCTAGGCCAAAGGGAAGAGCCTGGAACTGAAAATGACCCCTCGGCACTGCAAATCTCAGGAACTGCTGATGAGATTTTCGTACCGGAATATGTAAGTATGCTTCCGTATGCTTCCGTCAAGTCTAGTGATGTCAGAAACTCCCCCTGTCTTACCGCTGCAATGACCGACCTCAGGATTTCCATCCGAAAATGAGGAACCGAGAGGCAGCGATTGACTTGCTTTAAGTCCAGGATTGGACGGAAGGACCCTTCATTCTTTGGTACCACAAAATAGATCGAGTATAGACCGGAACCGTATTGGTCTCTCGGGACGGGAGTCACCGCTCCCAACTCGATCAGCCTTGAAAGAGTGTCTTCTATTGCTGCTCTCTTTTCTGGAGAGCCGCAGGGAGACTGCATAAAGGCTGGGGGAACTTGCTTTGTGAATTGGAGAGCATAACCCTCTCTGATTACTTCCAGTACCCAACGATCCGATGTGACTCGGGCCCAGGCGGGAAGGAACTGCCTTAACCAACCCCCCACCAGCAGGCCTTTCTCCTGGGCCCCCGCAGTTTCATTGTGGTTTCCTAGGACCTGAGGATGAGGAGGAAGCTCCAAAACCTCTTCCAGCTCCTCGAAACCCTCGAAAGCCTTGTCCTCTAGGCGAGGGGCGACCCCAAGGAAAAAAATTATGTCTGGTTGACCGGAACCTACGAAAGTCCCTCGGCTGGTTGCGAGCTGGGACCGTCGAACGGTTTTGCTTAGTTCTATCTTCCGGGAGTCTACCTCCCTTAGACTCGCCCAGATCTTTCACCAACCTTTCCAGGTCTTCACCAAACAGCAGCTTACCCTTGAAGGGAAGGCGACTCAGACGAGCCTTCAAGGAGGGGTCCGCCGCCCAATTGCACAGCCACAGATATCTCCTGGCTGCTACCACCGAGGCCATATTTTTTTGCTAGACTCCTAATAAGGTCGTACTGGCTATCTGCTAGAAAGGCGGAACCCGACTCTAACCGCGCAGCACTAGCCTGCGCGTCGGTAGAGGCGCCCTCCGTTAGTTGAAGCTGTTGAGCCCACCTCAGGCAGGCTCTTGCTACCCATGCTCCTGACACTGAGGCCTGCAGGGCGAGGGCACTAACATCAAAGGCTTGCTTCAGCAGAGAGTCCAGCTTTCTATCCTGACTATCTTTAAGCGCTGTGCTGCCCTCGACCGGAATGGTCGTCTTCTTTGTCACCGCTGAAACCGCCGCGTCTACCCTTGGGGACTTCAGCAGATCCTTGTCAGTTTCCGGTAAAGGGTACAAGCGAGACATGGCCCTCACCCCCCTTAGACTGGACTCCGGTTGATTCCACTCTTCCTGGATCATCTGGCGTACCACCCTGTGGACCGGAAAGACTTTCTGAGTTTTTCTGACGGCTTGAATCAAAGGATCCTCTAACACTTCTTCCTCTGCAGAAATGTCTGATGCCATATTGAGCACCTTCAGGGATTCATTAATTAAGGCTGGGAGCTCCTCCCGACGAAATACTCTAAATATTCGGGAATGCTCTTCTTCTGGGATCTCCCCCTCCTCAAGCTCTTCCTCTTCCTCCCCCACTTCTCAGTCTGATCCCTCCTCATCCGGAGTGACTGGAGATGGAGACGTGAGAGGTTCTTCGCTCATTAGTCTAGAGCGCTTAGGAGGGGCTCCGGGGTCATGGGAGCTTGTCTTCCCTGGGCCGGGCCGGCTACCTTCTTTCAGCAGCGTCGGCTCCATGAGTCCCTGCTGACGCATACAATAGGCTTTGTGCAACAGAAGGACAAATTCTGGAGAAAAATGCTCCCAACCTCCCTCCGCTCCACTGGAAGCAGGGGGAAGGAACTGGGAGGGGCCTGGTAAAGCAGAGATAGAGGGCGGGGAGTGGAGGAAGAATCCCCTCCCCCATCCCGGAGAACTTGAGACCCCTGAGAAGTCTGATCCATGGACAACTGAATTTCCTGCTCCACAGAGGCTGCTTCCGCAGCACAACCCTGGCAGATCCCGGCTTCAGAATCCGCAATTCTGCGTGTTCCGCAGGACGGGCACCGTAATTTTCCCGTCATTCTTCCTCCTCTATTAATATTATTATTTTTGAGTCCCCCTAGTGTAAGAAGGATCCAAAGAAAAAAACAAACCTGGCAATCAATGAAAATTAAATGAAAATTAAATGATAATAAATGAAAGATTCCCCAACCACAGGGAGGAGGGAGGGGGGGGGGGGTTGGGGGGGCCCTGACCCCAAGGCTGGATCAGGACCAAGCTAAAAATAAATTAAAATAAATTGAAATAAATTAAAAATACAATCAAGGGAAATACAGGTCTCTGCAATACTTGCGATTTCGCTGCCCCGATGTTCTGCGTGCCGCGCTCCTCACGCTGGGCCCGCTGACTGCTGCTAGGCTCCACGTGGTAGGCCTCAGCCACGTGGAGTCAGGTCATGCGGCCGCGAACATGTCCTCGCTGCCGGAGCTCGGATCCCCCCGACGTAAGGGCAATTGCTTCGTCGTTCCGACGCCGCCTCTAGCGCTCAGCCTGGACAGCCGCTGTAAGCGCAAGGCGGCAGAGAAGCAGGAAGAGGAGCGTTGTCGGTTCCCATGCTCAGCCCCCCAACTGGGGCTTCAGCGCAGTGTTGCCTCTAGCGCTCAGCCCGCCTCGGGGGCTTCGGCGCGAGGCAAATGGGAGTGGAGAGGAGGCCGGTGATCCGGATGCCGCGATCGCGGGGGGGGGGGGGGAGTGCCCCGAAGCACCCCGCTGCCAAGTAAGCCCTCTCCTTCCAAAGGACCCCGGAGAACCGAGAAGGAGGGGGGGGGGAGGAGAGCAAAGAAAAAGAAAGAAGCAACAGCGATTTACCCAAAAAAACACATGGGAGTAAGAAGAACTCCCCCAACTAAAGTAAAGGGAAATTAAAGAAATTAAAGAAAAGCAATAAAAAAGGGTATCAAAAAAGGAACTAAAGACCAGTAAGCTCCTGGCTTACGGTAACCCTCCAGCTGCTTGGAGGCTGAGAATACTGGTGCCTATGGGTGGTGCCAGTGGTATTTATACCACACCATCATCAAAACGATGATGGGCTCAGCCTCCAAGCTGCTGGAAGGGTTGCACAACCCGAGAGTAAAGGGACTGGAGTTCTGCTAAGGGACATATGTTAATTCTTGGAGAAGTGGAAATTAAAGCAAAGCCAAGAAAGATCCTATTTAGTCTAGTACACCTGGCGACTGTATGAATAGTTGTATATGTTGTGCCTATTCCCTGGCTTGAAACTGAGTCCTATAGATTAATTATAAACTATTGGAGACTTCATCCTGAATAATCCTGAAGGATGGATGACGTTAACTGTAAACAAAACTTATTCTTCGTTCTAGAAGACAGGTATGTGGTCATGAAAAGTAAAGCAAAGCTCAGCTAAGCTAAAACATCTTTTTTATTTATCCACATAATAGTATCCATGTTCACTGTTATATATCGCAATATTTGTGTCCTAGTAAACGATCTTTGAGGGATTCTATCCCAAAATTAAAAACAAAGCTAGCAAACATGATGGCAAAGGTGTGACAGAGGTAACATTAAAAGGTGAAGACTTGAAATAACCCAGGCTCCATGTTGCCAAAATTTGGAGCCTTTCACTCAACATCATCCCAAAAGAAGCGATTATAGATGGAGCTATTTTAGATCTAGTCCTTTATGAAACACGGGATTTGGTATAAGAGCTAATCATATTGGGATCATTTGGCACTAGTGGATCATAATATCAAATTTGAACTGGCATGAGTATGCAAAGGAAATCTACTGAGACAGCGTTTAATTTTCAATAGGAGACTATAATAAAATGAAGAAAATGGCTAGAAAAAAAAAACTAAAAAGGAGAAGCTGCAAAAAGGTCAAAGGTTTCATCAGGCATGGACGTTGTTAAAAGCACAACCTATCCAATGCATTCAGAAAGGCAGAATGAAGGTCAAATGATAGGCAGCATGGTTAAAAGGTGAGTTGAAAGAGGCTATTAGAGCCAAAAAAGGAACCAAATGAAAAAAAAAATCAGAAACTGCATAAACACAGGCAAATTAAATGCAAGGCACTGAAAAGGAAAGCAAAAAGAGATTATGAAAAGAAGCTTGTCATAGAGACACAAACTCAATAAAAACTTTTTTCAGGTACATTTAAAGCAAGCAGCTGGGGAAGGAGTAGGACCATTAGATGATCAAGGAATAAAATGGACACTCAGGAAGGACAAAGTCGTAGCTGAGAGACTTTTGAAACAAAGGGCGCATGGCGCCGGAGCAGGAGCAGCCGGATCCAGATTGGCATCCAGCAACAGAGGAGAGGGAACACAGGATATTCCTGCCCCCTTGCCGCCGAGGCCAATCAGGGCCCATCAAACAGCACCATCAGGACTTTTGATACAAAGGGCACTTAGATGCCAGAGCAGCCAGACCCCGATCGGCATACAGCAACAGAGTAGCAGGAACACAGGATACTCCCGTCCTCCTGCCACCGAGGCCAATCAGGGACCATCAAATAGCACTATCAGGACTTTTGAAACAAAGGACGCTTAGGTGCACCTGCACATGAGAGCCTCGCCAGAGGGCCCTTTGGTGAGGCTCTTAGGCGGGGACCGTAAGCGAAGACAACAAAGAAAACACAAAGTCTGTCTCTGGGCATTACATCACAACCTCCAATGCTTCAGCCCCCACAACACAAGAACACCAAAAAACAACAATCCGGATACCCTCATCGGGCAGGAAACAACTGATCTCCAGATCCCCCTGCTAACACCATCTGACTGAAAGATACAGCATCACAACTACCTGGCAAGGCCTCACAACACCATAAAGATGCTCTCCTGACACAGAGCCTCAACAAGAACAGCCATCAGAAGGTAATCTCACTGACAAACAACAACATGGACCTTCGACCACCCTACCGACACAGCTAATCCCGAACCTCTGGAATACACACCACGCATCATGCTCATAACATACCCACTGCTTTACATGCTGCTGGCACTCCTGTTGCTCACCACTGCACATAAACCTCACATTACCTCAACACCCTTACTATGGCCCACCAACCAACCATCCAATCAAACGCTCATATTACTCTCCTGCAACACATACAGACCCCACCCCCCCATGCTTAATATACATAAAGAACCTCTCCCTACACACTACCCCGACCTCACCAAAATCTCCACACACACACACATATACTACACTGTGCTCTAATAAACTCCCGCTCAATCCAGGACAAAATACAGGTCATCAGAGACCTTCTATTATCCCAGAACATAGACATACTTTGCATTACAGAAACATGGATCGCAGACACAATGTACTACTGAACCAACACGCACCAAGTGCCTGAGAACTCAACGCAGAGGCAGAGGAGTGATCATCCTAGCCAGAAAAACACGCAACTTCTGATGCCATGCAAGTGAAAGCACCAATGAATCCAACTCCATTACCATCACCAACAGAATGACAACCCTCATATATAGGACACCTACCTCCAATGCCAATGACCTATCAATTATCCTGGACACAATAATAGCTGCATCAAAACCCAGAAAGGACCTCCTAGTTCTAGGAGACTTTAATCTCCCGCGCTGCACCAAAACCATGCACATTCCTTAATCCAAGCAATGTCAGCAATGGACCTAACGCAATTCGTTAACACTCCCACACACACGAAAGACAACATCCTGGATCTAATCTTCTTCAATGACCATAACACCCAGTCGAGCCTCCCTTACTCTATCCAAGCCCACCCAGTCCCATAGTCAGACCATAAACTCATCAAGTTCTCCCTACCACAAAACCTCATAATAACCCCCCCCCCCCCCCCCACAACCAGCATTCATCAAATGGAAATTACACTTACCTGGTAATTGTGGTTCCTGGAGGGACTGCAGTTTAGTCCTCCACCTCTGGGTAGTGCACCTCCTCCTGCAGCATGGAGACTGGACCAATCAGAATCTTGTCCTCACTGGCTGTATGCTGCTGGAGATCCCATCAGCCCCAGTGAACTACTGACAAAGCAGACTTAAAGAAGCAACACATGAAAAGGTAAAAACTAACTAGTAAGGTAAAACAGTAACCTTAAATTATTCCCCTGACCCCCCCCCCCCCCAAAACGAGGAAGCCAGCATTCCGCACTTTGCTTCTGCCCCATCACCCCAGAATAAGTGATAGCGACAGCAGAAGACCAAGAAAGAAAGAAACAGAAAGGGAAAAGAAAGACGGATCATAGCCAGAGGCTCCAAACATGAACCATACTGTGTTTTGCTTATCGGAACCATTCCTTCCCACAGTCAGTCATCGCACCCTTCAGATAGAAACTCACTCTCGGGTGGGAATGAGGACTAAACTAGAGTCCCTCCAGGAACCACAATTACCAGGTAAGTGTAATTTCCATTTCCTGATCAGTCCTCCAGTTTAGTCCTCCACCTCTGGGATGTAACAGAGCAGTTATCATTGGGTGGGACCTCTCCAACTGGCGCGCAATACTGCCGATCCAAAGCAGGAATCCCCCGCTGCCAGAACATCCAGGCGGTAGTGCTTGCTGAAAGCATTAAGACACGACCAGGAAGCCGCCCTGCAAATTTCCGCTGGCGGAACTAAGCTGTGCTCCGCCCACGATGTCGCCTGCGCTCTAGTAGAGTGTGCCCATAATCCCACCGGAACTGGATGCCCTTGCAAAATATATGCCGACGCAATTGCCTCAACTCATCTGGAAATGGAAGCCTTTGCCGCCGCTTCTCCCTTTCGTACCCTGCCAAACAGCACGAAGAGACAGTCCGATTTACGGTAGGCTTCTGAAACGTTTAGGTACCGGCGCAACACCCATCGGACGTCCAGACAATGCAAACCCCGGTCTGTGGTCTGTTCCGCCCCCGAGCTGAACACTGGAAGGAAGACAGACTGGTTCAGATGAAACGGAGAGACCACCTTAGGCAGAAAGAATGGAACCGGCCTTAAAATCACCCTGTCTCTAGAAAAAGACAAGAACGGCTCCCTGCACGACAGCGCCTGCAACTCCAAAATTCGCCTCACAGAACAGATGGCCACCAGGAACACCGTCTTCAACGTTAAGTCCTTAACGGATGCCTGGCTCAGGGGCTCAAAGGGTTTCTTGACCAAGGCCTCCAAAACCAGATTCAAATCCCACGGCGGCACACACACTCTGAGCAAGGGCCGAAGCCTGAACACTGCCGTAAGGAAACACTGCACATCCACGTGCGAACCCAGAGGGACCCCCTGAATCCTGCCCCTGTAACAAGAGAGAGCCGCCAGCTGGACTTTCAAGGAACTGGCGGCTAACCCTTTCTCAAAACCGTCTTGCAAAAAACTGAGTACCACTGGAACAGAAGCCGTCGCGAACACCAGTCCTCAAAGATACGCCACACGCGCACATATGCAAGAGATGTGGAAGTCTTTCTTGCTCGAAGCAGCGTGGCGATGACCGCCACCGAATAACCTTTTCTCTTCAACCTTTCCCTTTCAATGGCCATACCGTAAGCGAAAATTGATCTACCTGAGGCATTCACAGGGGACCCTGAATCAGCAGATCTACCGATGTCGGAAGCCTCCACGGCTCTCCGTCGAGCAGGCGAACCAGATCCACATACCACGGGCGCCTTGGCCAGTCTGGGGCCACCAACAGTACCGAACCGCGGTGCGCCTCGATGCGCTGAAGCACTCGGCCTATCAGTGCCCACAGGGGAAAGACATATAGGAGCCCTTACAACTGCCAGGGCTGAATGAGAGTGTCGATGCCTTCGGACATCCTTTCCCTCTGTCTGCTGAAAAACTGACGTTTTTGCTGACTGAAAGGTCGCCATGAGATCCATTATCGGAGACCCCCACCTGCGGACAATTTGCGCGAACAGCTGCGGATGAAGCTCCCACTCTCCGGCATCCACCCGCACCCTGCTGAGGAAATCTGCTGTCGCATTGCCCTTTCCTGCGATATGCGCTGCCGAAATGGCCTGCAGAAATGGCCACAAGAACAACTCCTCTGCCTCTTCTTCCATGGCCATACTTCCTGTTCCGTCTTGTCGATTGATGTAGGCCACCATTGCCGAATTGTCCAAGAGAACTCTCACCGCTCGACCCTTCACTGAACTCTCGAACGCCTGCAGCACTAGGAACACCGCCCGCAGCTCAAGGCGGTTGATCGACCAAGAGGCCTCGTGGGGAGACCAGATCCCTTGCGTGAACTGGCCTCTGCAATGGGCTCCCCAACCCGAAAGACTCGCATCCGTCATCAGAGGGAGCCAATCCAGTTGTTCAAACGGCATGCCCACTTGCAGGGACTCCGGGGACAGCTACCACTGCAGGGCTCGTCTGACCCACATCGGGCAGGGAAGGTGTTTGCTCAGCGAGTCCATCTGGTTCGACCAGCGTCGCAGCAATGCCCTTTGTAACGGTCGCATATGAAACCTGGCCCACGGCACCACCTCCAGAGTTGCCGCCATGGTCCCCAGCAGTCGTAGGTACCACCATGCTGACGGCGCCAGAAACCCCAAGAACCTGCGCACAAGCTTGCGTAGGATCTGCCCCCGGCGATCTGGCAAACATACCAAGCCTCTTGAGGTGTCGAAACGAACTCCTAGATATTCGAGTGTCTGTGATGGCGCTAAGTGACTCTTCTTTGCATTGACCATCCAGCCGAGACTTTGTAGAATCTTCACCACTCTGTCCATGGCTTGCAAGCTCTCGACCTTGGACTTTGCCCGAATTAGCCAATAGTCGAGATACAGGTGGACTAGAATGCCCTCTTTTCGTAGCGCCGCCGCCACCGCCACCATGATCTTGGTGAAAGTGCGCGGGGCCGTATCCAACCCGAACGGCAACGCTTGGAACTGATAATGGCCCCACGAAAAGGAGAAGCTCAGGAATTTTTGATGGGCTTCCCTGATCGGAATGTGCAAGTAGGCTTCCGTGAGATCGAGTGATGTCAAAAACTCCCCTTGACGCACCGCCACTATGACAGACCTCAGGGTTGCCATGCGGAAATGAGGAACCCGCAGACAACAATTCACTTCTTTGAGATCCAGAATAGGTCGGAGCGACCCATCTTTCTTTGGCACCACGAAATAAATGGGAGTAGCAACCTACCCTGAGGTCTGAGACAGGAACGGGAACTACTGCTCCCAAGTTTAACAGTCTATCTAACGTTAACCAGATCGCTAGAGCTTTGTGCCGCCCTTTACTGGGTAAACAAATACAGATGTGGTCACTTTTTCCAGAGTACAAGCTCAGCCAGTGTTTTGTCAACTCTGTAGAACTAGAAAGTGTATTACATATCATTTACTGACTTGTGGCTAAGTGGGGTCTCAGAAATCTTAGGCTGCCACCACTTACTTCAAGTGATATGGTGGACTGACGCCTAAACTCACATCAAGGACCCCAATGGTGACTACTAGCCATATATTTCGTTTTCCTTTTGTTTCCTCTTTTTCAATTTTTAACTGAAGGTGATACTTTCTTAAAAAAGCCTTATGATTATAATTCCAGACCTATTCAAACATAGTCAAAAGTGAATGAGTGCTTAAAAGCTAAGCATTCATTCACTTTTGACTATGTTTGAATAGGTCTGGAATTATAATCATAAGGCTTTAAGAAAATATCACCTTCAGTTAAAAATTGAAAAAGAGGAAACAAAAGGAAAACGAAATATATGGCTAGTAGTCACCATTGGGGTCCTTGATGTGAGTTTAGGCGTCAGTCCACCATATCACTTGAAGTAAGTGGTGGCAGCCTAAGATTTCTGAGACCCCACTTAGCCACAAGTCAGTAAATGATATGTAATACACTTTCTAGTTAGTTCTACAGAGCTGACAAAACACTGGCCCTTTACTGGGTGACAGAACAAATGCGTCCCGAAGCGGGCAAGCCAACTCCAGAGCATAGCCTTCTCGAACTATCTCCAACACCCACTGATCTGATGTTATTTGGACCCAGGCAGGAAGAAACTCCCGAAGCCGACCTCCTATCAATTGGCTTCCTACCAGGGTCCGCCTCGTTTCATTGAGGCTTTCGGTTGAAGGAGGATGAGGATGAGGATGAGGATGAGGAGGAGGCCGCCGCAAAACCTCTGCCTGCCCCGCGAAACCCACGAAACCCTTGGGCTCTGTAGGCAGACCTGTCGCGCTGGAATCCTCCCAAGCAGGAAGACCAAAATCTTCTGAAGTCTCTAAATTGACCATGAGCGGGCGGAAAGGACCTCCCCTGCTTAGGCTTATCCTCCGGTAGTCTACCCCCTTTGGACTCTCTCAAGTCCTTCACCAATTTATCCAGATCTTCTCCAAACAACAACTTGCCTTTGAAGGGGAGTTTGCTGAGATGCGACTTAGACAACCCATCGACCGCCCAGTTCCTCAGCCAAATGGACCTCCACGCGGCCACCAGGGAAGCCATACTATTCGCTAACGCTCGGATCAAATCATAGTGTACATCTGCCAAATATGCTGAACCGGATTCAAGCCGAGTTACCTCCAGCAAACCCTGCTGATCCAGACGAAGGTCCTGCCTTAAGTGCTGGGACCACTGCAGACAGGCCCTTGCCACCCAGGCGCCACAGATAGAGGCTTGTAAAGATAGGCATTTGAAGCCGATGTACTGTTTCAATAAACCATCCACCTTTCTGTCCTGCGCGTCCTTTAAGGCCGCACTACCTTCCACCGGGATAGTCGTCTTCTTGGTCACCGCCGACACAACGGCGTCAACTCGCGGGGAACAAAACTTTTCTTTGTCTTTGTCCGCCAAAGGGTAGAGCCGGTTCATTGTCCGGATTCCCTTCAATCCCGCTTCAGGTTGATCCCACTCACTCTGAATCATTCGATCTACAACTCTATGAACCAGGAACACCGTCTGAGACTCTCTCACCGCCTGAATGAGGGGATCCTCTAGTCCCTCCTCCTCCGCAGGCTGAGTCGTAGCTAGATTGAGTGTCTGGAGAGACTCCGTAATCAGTGGTATAAGTTCATCCTTGCGGAAAACCCGTATTATCCTTGACTGATCCTCTGGCTACGGAATCTCCTCCTCTTCCAATTCCTCTACACCATACTTGGGATTCACTTCAGCGTCGTCCGCTTCCTGCCACTCCGGCTCTGTCTGTTCCATGTCCGTGCACCGAGGTCTCTTTGCCGGCTTGGGGTTATCGCCTCTTGTGTCCTCCCACTTGGGTGACAGCAGAGACGCCCCAAGCGAGAGGGACTCTGGCAACTTTCCTAGTTGCCCTAAGCGAAAGGCCTGATGCACGATGAGGACAAAGTCCGGGGAAAAATCCCCCAAAGCCGCTTCGGCACCCAAAACCCGAAGGCCCCGCTGGTGTAGCAAGAGGGGACCCCGTCAGAGCTGCCAGGGGCAGCTCGCCCTCATCACTTATCGCGGGGCTTAGGGAGTCCTGGACCGCTCTGTCCTCCATTTGCTATTCCACGTTGGAAGAAAAAGTAGCGCAGCCTCTACAAATCCCGGTATCAGACACCGACCCTCTGCGCGAACCACAGACCACACACTGCAGTCTAGTAGATATGAAGCAATCAGCTGCTATATAGCCCTAAAGGGGGGGGGGGGGGCAATCGGGGTTGACAGCCTTCAGAAGTGGAAACAACAAACTGATCTGTCTAAAGTAAAATAAAAAAATATATATATAGTTTCTTCTCTTTTTTTTTTCCCCTCAGAAATAAAGCCCTAAACACTCCACACAAATCAAGCCCAACCAAATCTCCCCAAAAATCAAGGGATCCTAACTGGAGCAGAAAACTAAATCCAGACAGCAGCCCTCCTGCCTCATGCCCGTTTCTGCAGTGAACCGAGCGAGACGCTGCTCTGAGGCCCGCCCTGCGATGCTCCCAGCGCGGGAAGGGAAAACAAAATGGCCGCTGCTAAGAACAAAAAGCGTTAAACATATCGGATAGGCCCATAGCACCCCTACGGACCTCAATCCCCTGTCAAATAACAGCTGACTTACCCTCGTAGGGCAGCTCTACAAGCCGCGACGTCACTCGACTCCTCCGCGAACGACGTCCGCAGCCTTGTACACTCTGCTCTTCGCTCCGGACTGCTCAGCGCCGAAGAACAAGGCACCTCGTGGCAGAGAGTGTGACTGACAGATCTCTCCCCCGTACAGTCTAGGAGGAGAGATCTGATGCTGCCTGTCTACGAAATGAAGGCAAGGAAGAGTGGGAGAGGGACAGAAGGGCAGCGGTAAGCCCGGCTAAGATACAGCACCCTGGAAATGACAGAAAACAAATTAAGTTAAAGGGGGGAAAACAAATACTAAAAAACTATCTATAGTGTTGCCTATTCAGTCCTTAAGTGAGCCCAGCTCTAGGCTCACACGTCCTCCTGCTGCATGGAGACTGGACACACTAGGGCTGATGGGATCTCCAGCAGCACACAGCCGGTGAGGACAAGATTCTGCTTGGTCCAGTCTCCATGCTACAGGAGGAGATGCACTACCCAGAGGTGGAGGACTAAACTGGAGGACCGATCAGGAACCAGAAGATTTAAACCTTTCAATAAGGAAAATTTCATTCAGAACACAACTATCTGAAGACACCACCAACCCGGATATCCTCAAAGAGAAATGAAACAATATTACCAGAAATGCAGCAGTTGCCATCAATACCGCCGCACCCACACACATGAAGCAACCTAAGATAGATTGGTACACTCCAACCCTCTGCAACCTGAAGAAGCAACTTCGTAAATATGAAAGAAAATGGTGCAAAACTAAATACAGTGAAGACAAATTACAATATCTACAACTGCTGAAAGACTATCACATCACAACAGACAGAGTTAGATGTGAACGCCATACTAAATTCTGCAATCGACTGACCAGGAGAGCTCTTTAACATCGTGAAACACCTGACTAAATCACCATCCACTGAAAACCAAGAAATCTTGTTCACCCCCCAACAACTGGCTCAACATTACAAACAACTTCATCCCCAACCAGATGTCCACTTCCCACCCCCGCCAAAGACAGCCACCTCTGGATCTCATCAACAAAATTACTCAAAGCCAAATCCATATGCCTGAAATCCTCCTCTATACTCCCAACACTAAAAAAAACCCCTACCCTAGACCCCTCTGACCCATCATCCTACAGACCCATCGCAAGCCTACCTTTCACAGCAAAGATCGTCAAAAAAAACCTACAGCACCAACTTCAAGATCATATCAACAGACACAACCTACTAGACCCCCAGCAACATGGGTTTTTCCCGCATCATGCAGTGGGAACACTACTAACTACCCTGATAAATACCCTAACTCAAGGTATGTAGCGAGTCAATCAAGGCTTCTTATTAATCTTCTTGGACATCTCATTGGCTTTGACACTGTAAACCAACAAATACTACTGCAACGTCTCCGCACCAATGGAATCCAAGGCACTGTACTCAAATGGTTCACATCCTACTTCACCGATAGACAGCAACAGGTAAAGATCAGAACACCTCCACCCCATACAAGCAAACACAAGGAGCCCCCCAAGGATCCACCCTCTCTCCGCAATACTCTAACCTCTAACTGCGACCAATGTTCCCACTAACCTGCGCTGAGTCCGCCGCCAACATTCCTGCCGGCGGGGGGAGGTGCAGAGCGATCGGTGCTCTGCCCCTCCCCCACCAGCAGGAATGCCGGCGGAGGACCCGGCGCAGATTAAAGAGAACACTGCGAGGGTGTTACGGCGTGAATTAGATTTACCTTGGTGTGTTAGATGGACCTTGGTGCTGCGGCGTGCGTTAGACACAGGTCTAACGCACGACGCAGCACCCTCACAATGTTCTCTTTAATCTGCGCCGGGTCCTCCGCCGGCATTCCTGCCAGTTAGGGGAGGGGCAGAGCGTCACTCGCTCTGCACCTCCCCCCGCCGGCAGGAATGTTGGCGGCGGACCCAGCGCAGGTTAGAGGGAACATTGCCTGCGACCACTCTGCACAATCATAAGATCACATAACCTAAATGTCCACATCTATGCCGATGATATGATATATGACCCAATTAACACAAACCAACCCACTCTATCCGCACACCAGGAATGATTCTTTGAAGTAACCAACTGGCTAAGAGACAACAATCTGCAGATTAACCACAACAAGACAGAGGCCCTCTACATAATGAGGGGCACCAAATTTGCCCCCCCTTAACAATAACACTGAACAACACTACAATTAAAATCAAGGCTGAGGTCAGATACCTTGGGGTCACTCACGATCAACACCCAACAATCAAAACCCATGTAAACAAAATCACCCGACCAGTTTACTACAAAGCAAAGACACTCCAGGGCCTCCAACCACTCCTCAAACCAGAAGACTTCTGTACTGTACTGCAAGCCTCAATAATACTTCACCTGGATTGCTGCAATGACATCTACCAAGGACTACCACAATCCACACTCCTACCACTCCAAACAGATCTCCACTCAACAGCCAGAACCCTACAAGCAACAGCAAGGAAAGATCACATTACCCCAATATTCAAACAGCTCCACAGGCTCCCACTACAAAGCCGTATAATATACAAAACCATCATGCTAACCACTCAGACCCTCCCTCCCCACATACCTCTGCATGCTTATTCAGCTCTCCAAACCACATAGAAGGACCTTTACGATGAACACCCTCATCATCCCCTACATCAGAACTAAATCCAACCAGCAAACATGTAAAAGAACCTTCCAACTATACACACCCTTCAAATGGAACATGCTACCAGACAAGTTCAGGAACATCACTGATCTCAAGATATTCAGAAAATAACTAAAAGACACGTGTTCACAGAACATTTCAACCCAAGCGCATAACCCTCTTCCCCTCAGAAAGGACATACAGTATAATGCCTACCACTACTGTTGTATGCAGTCAGAAATGTATATAGTTAAGAGCCCTAAAGTTCATAATTGCTTGCTGTATATAGTTTTAATGCCACTGTTATAATGTATTTTGCATTTGTTACATGTAAACTGCCTTGACCCGGTGAAAGGCGGTATATAACTACAGCTAAATAAAATAAATAAAATAATTCTTTGCTTTGGTCTTTACCGAGGAAGATGTGAAGAAGATACCCAAGCCAGAAAGAGTGCCATACTGGGTCAAACCAAGGTCCATCTAGCCCAGTATCCTATTTCCAACAGTGGCTAAATCAGGTCACAAGTACCTAGCAGATTCCCAAAAAGGCACATAGGTTCCACAATGCTTGTCCCGGGGCAAGCAGTGGATTTCCCCGGTCCTCTTTAATAATGGTTTATAGACCTTTCCTCCAGGAACTTGTCCAAACCTTTTTTAAACCCAGCTACACTAACAGCTTTTACGACATCCTCTGGTAACGAATCCCAGAGTTTGATTATGTGCTGAGTGAAAAAATATTTTCTCTTGTTAGTCTTAAATGGGTTACACTGTAGCTTCATTGCATGTCCCCTAGTCTTTCTACTTTTTGATGGCATAAATAACCGATCTACATTTACCCGTTACATTCCATTCATTAATTTATAGACCTCTATCAGGTCTCCCCTCAGCCATCTCTTTTCCAAGTGGAAAAGTCCTAACCTTTTAAGCCTTTCCTCATAAAGGTATGCTTCCAACCCCTTTACCATTTTTGTGGCTCTTCTCTGTACTTTTTCTAATTCTGCTATATCCTTTTTAAGATATGGCAATCAGAAATGCACACAATATTCAAGATGCGGTCACCATGGAATAATACAGAGGCATTGTAATAGCCTTGGTTTTATTCTCCATTCCTTTCCTTATGATTCCTAGCATTCTATTTACTTTCTTGGCCGCTGCTGCATTCTGAGCGGAGGGTTTCAACATATTTTTCCACAATGACACCTTAATCTTTTTCCTGGGTACTGGTTCCTAATGTGGAGCCTCGCATCGTGTAACTGTAGTTTGGGTATTCTTTCCTAGGTGCATAACTTCGCACTTGTCCACATTAAATGTCCAAGTTATTGGACCCAACCAAAGCCAGACGTTTACTACTAATAGATGCATTATTATTAAGTGGGTATCCTCGATCCTGTAAATAAATTCCAGTGGAGGAGTAGCCTAGTGTTTAGAACACTGGCTTGGAAACCAAGCAACCAGGGTTTGATTCCCACTAGCACTCCTTGTGGCCTTGGGCAAGTCACTTAATCCTCCATTGCCTCAGAAGAAAGGCTTGGCAATCTACTTCCAGTCACACTGCCAAGAAAACCCAGGAGCTTCTGGGTCGTCAGGAGTCAGCATTGACTTGAAGGCACGCATTGCATTTTTTACATATTGTACATATTATACATACTTGTAAATAAGTTACATTGCTACATGCCACCAAGCATTTGCTAATGTTTTCATATATACTCTTTGTTCCATGTTGAAACCTGTTAATATGTAATGTTTCTTAACAGTTCTCTGTAAACCGCTTTGATTTAGCTGAAAGGTGGTATATAAAACCAATAAATAAAATTTCGTCTGCCATTTGAACGTCCAGTCTTCCATTTTATCAAGGTCCTCTTGCAATTTTTCACAATCCTCGTGCATCTAAACAACTTTGAATAATTTTGTGTCATCGGCAAATTTGATCACCTTGTTATTCCCATTTCCAGGTCATTTATGAATATGTTAAAAAGCAGCGGGCCCAGCACAGATCCGAGGTACTCCACTATTTACCTTTCTCCATTGGGAAAATTGACTGTTTAGTCCTACTCTCTGCTTTCTATACTTTAACCAGTTCCTGATCCACAGTAGTACACCGTCTTCAATCCCATGACTTTTTAATTTGGCCAAGAGTCTATCATGAGGGACCTTATCAAAGGTTTTCTGAAAATCCAGGTACACTATATCAACTGGCTCACCTTTATCTACTTGTTTATTCACACCTTCAACAAAATATAATATAGTAAGACAAGACTTCCCTTGGCTAAATCTATGTTAGTCATGATTTAATAGGAGAAAGCTATCTACATGTTCAGCAATTTTATTCTTTAGAATGGTTTCTACCATTTTGCCTGGCACTGATGTGAGGCTCACTGATCTGTAGTTTCCAGGACCACCTCTGTAACCCTTTTTAAAAATTGGCGTTACATTGGCCATTCTCCAGGTATTACAAATGATTTTAATGATAATTCACAGATTACTAAGAGATCTGCAATTTCATCTTTCAGTTCTTTTAACCTCAGATGTATACCATCCGGTCCAGGTAATTTGCTACTCTTCAGTTTATCAAATTCTTATAAATATATCTTCCACATTTATTGATATTTCTTTCAATTCTTCTGAAACATCCCCTTTAAATACCATTTCAGGTATGGGTAATTTCTCTACATATTCTTCAGTAAAGACCGAAGCAAAGAATCCATTTAATCTCTTTGCTATGGCTTTGTCCTCCCTTAACGCTCTATTTACCCCTCTATCATCCAGTGGTCCAACTGACTCTCTCACAGGTTTTTTTGCTTCTAATGTACTTGGAAAGTTTTTATTATGTGTTTTTGCTTCCTCTGCAAGCTTCTTTTCAAATTCTCTCTTTGTCTGTCTTATCAGTGCCTTGCATCTAACTTGCCAGTGCTTATGTTGTTTCCAGTTTTCATCATTTGGCTCCTTTTTCCATTTCCTGAAAGATGCTTCTTTGGCTACAACAGCCTCTCTGACCTCGCCTTTAAACCATGCTAGTTTGTTGACCTTCTTTCCACTTCTTAAAGCATGGAATACATGTGGTCTGGGCTTTCAAGATAGTATTTAAACAATGCCCATGCTTGATGTAAATCTTTAACCTTTGCAGTTGCTCTTTTTTGATTTTTCTTAACTATTTCCCTCATTTTATCATAGTCTCCCTTTTGAAAGTTAAAAGGCAGTACTGTGGATTTCCTTGCTGTCCATCTTCCATTTATTAAATGAAACACAATCATGCTATGATCACTATTGCCAATTGGCCCCAACACCCTTATCTCTTGCACCAGATCCTATGTTCCAGTAAGAACTAGGTACAGAATAGCTTCCCCTCTTGTTGGTTCATGAACCAGCTCTCCAAGAAGCAGTCATTTATTTCATCTAGAAACTTTATCTCCCTAGCATGTCCTATCGTGACACTGACCCAGTCGATACGGGGCGATTGAAAGCACCCATTATTACTGTGTTATAACTTTTGTTAGCTTCCCTGATTACTTTTAGCATTTCATCATCCATCTGTTCATTCTGGTCACGCGGTTGGTAGTACACCCCCATTGCCATTGCCTTCCCCTTTTTACATGGGATTTCTATCCATAGAGATTCTACAGTGTATTTTGTTTCCTGCAAAACTTTAATCCTGTGTGACTCAATGGCCTCCCTAACATAGAGCACAACTGCTCCACCAATTTGATCTACTCTATCAATGCAATATAGTTTTACCCTGGTATCACAGTGTCCCATTAGTTGTCTTCCTTCCACCAGGTCTGAGATGCCACTTATATCTAACCTTTCATTTAGTGCTATATATTCTAGCTCTCCCATCTTATTTTTTAGACTTCTTGTATTTGCATACAGGCATTTTAACACTAGAAGCCCCAAAAGGAATTTTACCTAGAAACCCCAAAGTGCGTCAATTGACACATTATCACGACGACTGCGTTTAGCATGAAATGCAGATGTGAATTAATGTGAAGTTACTTATTTGTTAAATACGTGCAGTATGTGATGTCACTACATGACGTCATCGTGTGTTTATTGTTTGTAATGTCGGAGTAAAACTGTAAACAGTGATTGAGATGCGCCACCTAGAGGGAACATGAATTTGTACGTAGAAGCCCCAAAGTACATCAATTGACGCATCCAAGACATTTTCCCGCTAGGTGGTGCAGCTGTCATTAATTTTCGATGCACATATTTGAACATCTTGACCTTGCTAACAAAGTCATGGAACATAACTGACATGGTTCTAGCAGTGGCGCTGGTATACAACTTCGAAGATGCATTTGCGTCAGTTGATGCACTTTGAAGCTTCTAGTGTTAAAGGTTGTATTTTATTCATATTAATCTGGTTATCAGTTGATACGGATAATTTGGAATCTTTCAGCTCTGTACTAAGGGCATCTGGGCTACTTTTATCTTTATTGGAACCTTTCTGTCAGGATGCCCAAACATTCCTCTTTTGCTAGTATCCTTCAAGGATATATCCTTCTGAACCATGCACTCTTGGGCAACTGTCGGCTTTCCCCTATTATCTAGATTAAAAGCTGCTGTATCTCCTTTTTAAAGGTTAATGCCAGCCTGGTACTATCCCAGTTAAAGTGGAGCCCATCTTTTTGGGAAAGCCCCTCCCTTCCCCAGAATGTTGCCCAGTTCCTAACAAATCCAAAACCCTCTTCTTTGCACCATCGTCTCATCCACGCATTCAGACTCCAGAGCTCTGCCTGCCTCTTGGGTCCTGTGCGTGAAACAGGACGCATTTTGGAGAATGCTACCCTTGAAGTTCTGGGATTTCAACTTCCTACATAAAAGCCTAAATTTGACCTCCAGAGTCTCCTTCCCACACTTTCCTATGTCATTGGTATGACAGCAATCTCAGACCGGAGGGACTGGGATTTCTAGTCCTATAGGCACTCCTTGTGGTCTTGGGCAAGCCACTTAACCCTCCATTGCCCATGTTCCCTGTAAGTATTAGCGTATGTGTGTCATATCCCCTCGTGTTAAATGTATCTCCCAATTGACTGCTTTGACCCGGTGAAAAGCGGGATATAAATACAGCTAAATAAATAAAATAAATAAATAAATGTACCAAGACAGCAGATTCCTCCCCAGCACTATCTGAAATCTTGTCTAGGTGGAGCATGAGGTCTGCTACCTTCCCACCAGGCAGGCATTTTACCAAGCGGTCCTCACGTCCACCAGCCACCCAGCTATCTACAGTACATGCCTAATGATTGAATCACCAACTATAACAGCCATTCTAACCCTTCCCTCATGGGCACATGGTCCTAGAGAAACCTCTTTGGTGTGAGAGGGTTTTACATCACATGGAGGCCAGGTCCTAGCTACAGGATCACTTCCTAGCACACCAAGGTGATGTTCTCCTTTCACGTGACTTCTCTCCTCCATGGCAACTGAGAGGCTGCCAGACTGGAGGTGGGACATCAGTACTACATCCCTGTAGGTCTTGTCTATATGCCTCTCTGTCTCCCTTGTCCTTCAAGTCTGCTACTCTATCCTCGAGATCAGACTCATCCTCTGAGGGCAAAGAGCACCTAGTGCACATATAAGACCCATCACCAACTGGGAGAAAATTGTACATGTGACACTCAAAGCAAAATACTGGATAGCCCCCCTCTCTGAAGGACCGCTGTCTGCACCTTAGTTTTAAGCTTTTGTTTAGCTATTTAAGTTGTCTACTTACTTAAAGTTACTAGGAATACTTAAACTTATTAGGTAAAGTTGTATTAGTACAAGGGACTTAGTTCACCTCAAGATTAATCATCTATTCCTGGTGAGGATAACCAACTGAACCTGAAGTGAATTTGACTATCTCTTCCTTTTTAATAGGTTTAAGAGCCTATAAAGGTAAGATTATGCTTGGGGTGGGAGGGAGGCTGAACAGCCGAATCAAATCTCAATGAACCTGGAAGATGAAGTAGAAGAAATTGATAAACTAAAGAGCAGAAAATCACCTGGACTGAATGTATACTCCTAAAAGTGCTGAGAGAATTGAAAGATGAAATAGCAGAGCTAGTATTAGTGATTTTTAACCTATCATTAAAATTGTGAATGGTAACAGAAGGATGGCAGGTAGTCAATGTAATACCTATTTTTAAAAAGGGCTCCAGGAGTGATCTGGAAAATACAGACCAATGGGCCTAATGTCAGTGCCACGCAAAATGGTGGAAATTATTATTAAGAACAAAATTTAAAAAGTACATGGATGGACATGGCATAATTTGACAAAGTCAACATAGATTACTGTAACGTTGCTCTTGCTGGCCTCTCACAGTATGAACTCCGCAGACTTCAGTTACTACAAAACACAGCAGCCCGTATTGTCATGTATGCCTCCCGTACTGCTCACATTACACCTCTGCTTATCCATCTGCACTGGCTACCCGTTGCCTATAGGATTCAGTTTAAAATTCTCACCTTTGTACACAAGGCTATTCATTTCACTTCCCCTCAGTATATCTCTGACCTAGTCCATCTTCACACCTCTCACCGCTCGCTACGACACATCCACGCAAACCACATGCCTCTCCCCTCTCCTTCCCCGGCTCACCTTGAATCAACTCACAGCTCTGCATTTTTCTTTCTTGGTTCCAAGCTCTGGAATTCTCTCCCCCCCGACCTCCAGGTCGAGCCTTCCTTCACAAAGTTCAAGGCGGTTAAAAACCCATCTTTTCTGCATCGCCTTTAATCTTCCTCCCCCCTCTGTCCCTAGCTGAGGTTTTCCTTGTCTCTCTTATCTCTTGCTGCCTGGATCCTCTCTCTAGTTTCTACCTTTCTGCTTTGGTTTTCTCTGTCCTATCAAAACTATGGCGTTCTTTTCCTTTTCCTGGCAGTGTGTATTTTGCATTTTTGTAAACCGCTCTCTTGTTTCTTCGAAGGGCGGTATATCAAGAAATGGAATAAAGATAAAGATTTAGCAAGGGAAGATGTGCCTCACCAACCTGCTCCATTTCTTTGAAAGTGTCAATAGGCATATGGATAAAGGTGAGCCAGTTGATATAGTGCATTTAGACTTTCAGAAAGTATTAGACAAAGTCCCATATCAGAAACTAATGAGGAAATTAAAAACCCATAGCATAAGAGGCAATGTCCTAGTATGGATTGTAAAGTGGTTGAGAGAGAGAAAACAGAGAGTAAGGATACATGGTTAATTTTCTCAATGGAGGAAGGTGTATAGTGAAATTTGAGGGATCTGTACTGTGACCATTGCTTTTTGACATATCTATAAATGATTTGAAATTGGGAACAACAAGCAAGGTGATTAAATTTGCAGATGACATCAAATTATTAAAAGTTGTTAAATTGCATGCAGATTGTGAGAACTTACAGGAGCACCTTGTAAGACAGTGCATCCAAATGGCCAATGAAATTAATGTGAACAAGTACAAATTTATACACATAAGGAGAATAACCGAAACTAGAGATATACAATGTTAGATTCCACATTAGGAGCTGTCACCCAGGAAAAGATTCTGGGTGTGATCATAGCAATACACTGAAATCTTCTGTTCAGTGTGCAGAAGCCAAAAAAGCAAAATAGACTATTAGTTATCATTAGGAATGGACAAGAGAATAAAATAAAGGACATCATAATGCCTCTTTAAGCGTCCTTGCTGCGACTACAACCCATGTAGTCTCAGTAATTCTGGTCTCCGCATTTCGAAAAGGTAAAAGCGGCATTATAAAAGGTAGAGGAAGGGTGACCAAAATGATAAAAGGGGTGAACAAGTGTTAATTTGTAATCTAGGCTATGTTTCTTTACTATTTTTTTGATTATTTGTATAATTTGAAAAAATAAAGGAGCTCAAAATGTCCTGCGGAAAAAAAAAAAAAAAAAAGGGGGGAGGGGATGAACCATCCTCCTCTTGGCAAAAGAGGTTAGGGCTCTTCAACTTGGAGGAATAAGGGGAGATATCAGAGGTTTATAAAATCCTGAGTGGAGTGGAATGCGTAGACTTACTCTTTCAAAAAATACAAGGACAAATTTTGTTTGGATATAGAAGCCAGACCAAAATGTTAGGAATTATGGCTGTGACTGCCTCACGTGTGTGTGTCTCTGTCATGAGGAGGTGGGATGCATGTGTATGGTGTGCGCGCGCATATGTCTGTCATGTGAGGTAGGGTGTGTGTGTATCTCTAGTGTGGGGTAGGGTGCCTGTCTGTGTGTTCTGGGGTGAAGGGTTACACTCCCTTTAATCTCTAAACACCTTGCACTTTTCCTTCCCTCTTCCAAGGGAGAGAGTCTGGAAAGTGAAGAGAGTCTCTCCCCTTCTCTCCTAAACACTCCCCCTCAAGCCCTCCAACTTTTTTTTTTTTTTTTAAGCTACTGGCCCTTTAAAGTTGTTGCTGCTCCTCTCCCACCCCCTCTTATCTGTTTGTTTGTTTTGGGGGTTTTTTGCAGGCCTCGACGAGGCTGCCCTCTTCTGCCCACAGGAAATGGGATCCCTGTGGGCAGACAGCTTCCATCTTGGCTGCGATCTTCCCCCTTCTCTAGTGAAATCAGATCCTCACAGGCAGACAGAAAAGGTCTTTATTTGGACCGCAGATGTATTTGATAGTGGGGGTTTTTTGTTTGCATTTTGTTTTGTTTTTTTAAAGGAGGGCAAGAAAATTCCAGGCACTAGGTGCAAATTTCTGGTCATCATGGCGACCATGGATTTGTCGAGCCTTAGAGGGGATTCGTCAAGAAGTTATAAGACAAAGTACTTTTTCTCTCAACATATAATTAATCTTTTGAACTCACTGTCAGAAGATGTGGTAAAAGAAGGTAGTATAGCTGGGTTTAAAAAAGGTTTGGACAAATCCCTGGAGAGAAAACCCATAAACCATTATTAAGGTAATCCAAGAGAAAACCACTGTTTATACCTGGGGATAAATAGCATAGAAATGGCTACTTTTGAGATATGTTTACTTGTGCTCTGGATTGACCACTGTTAGTGAAGGGATGGACAGATAGAGGGATACCAGAATCCCCAATATGTAATTGAAGATGGATGAAGTTCTTGATACAAAATGTGTTTAGAAGTTTGACTTTTCACCTACTTTCTTAAATAGAATAAGATGTCATGGTCATGAGTTCTCTGTGTAACCGTCTTTAAAATAGATGGAACAGTGTTAACTAAGCATAACGCCTATGAACTGTGTAACCATAGTTCATTGTACAGTCAGCTGGAAGTCCCTGCTGACAAAACATAATTTTTGCAACTTTTGCAATTATAAACAATTTTGTCATAATTGCGTAAATTTCATCTAATATACTGTAATCAGATCTTACTCTGTAAAAAGAACTTTGGCGACACCTTGTGTTATTTCATGGTTATAATAAATGATTGTTACTTCCTCTTTTTTTCTCTAATAAAAAGGAGCTTTTAGGAGGAGAACTTTGAATTCGGCAGGTGTGGAATTATGCCCGTCCATATACCGCTTGCCGTCTTCCCTCTGAGCTCAAAGAAAATAGCACTTTGTGTGTATGTGATTGTGTTCTGTATTACTCTCTGCCTGTCTCTCACTACTGATGGACCAGAGACCTAAAGAGCCGAGGTATTGTGGTCAGATCATGGAGTTTTCTTCAGTTAGAAACAGGATAATAGACTAGATGGACCTTTGGTCTGGCTCAATATGGCAGCTCTTATGGTCTTAACCAAAACCAATCCGGGCTCGCCCGGCCGCTTAACAGATATCAGATCAGTCAAAAACATCACTAGTAACAGGGCTTTCTCATACACAGCACCGACACTATGGAACCAACTCCCACCCGAACTACGAGCCAGCATTGATCTAACCGACTTTAGAAAGAAACTCAAAACCCACCTATTTCAAAATCATTTCAACCTGTACTAAACTCGCATGAGGGGCAACTCCCCCACAGCACCCCAGAAAACCTGTAATGTATAAATGTACATATGTAAATTATTATCCTCTTAGCTTAGAAGTAGATAATTTTCTGCGTGACGTGCTAACCTTCCGAATCTTTATGTACAAATCAAAATTATTCTGTCTTGATTCGACAGCTTTTTCCATGTAATCTTACCCGCTTCTGATCGCTGGAAGGAGCGGTATACAAATGCTTGCTAAATAAATAAATAAATAAATAAAGATGTGCCAGGAACAAGAAGAGACTATTGCTCCTACTACTGGTAGTCTGTGCTGAGAAGAGAATTTCTCAGATGAGGCTGGCGATAGCAGGTGAAAGCGTAGTTACTCACCTGTAACAGGTGTTCTCTCCAGGAGCAGCAGGAATCAGTCCTCACATATGGGTGACGTCGGCGCCGACGGAGCCCTCGCGGAGCAATTTTCCCCAGCTTTCAGAGAAAGCCTTTGGGAATTGCAGCACGCATGCGCGGTCCCCTTCCCGCCCAAAGGTGCCATCTTGGCCAGTCTGATGACATAGCGAAAAGACAGCAAAAAATTTGCAAAAACTAAATCATATGACTGCAACTCCACGGGGAGGAGGGAGGGTTGTGAGGACTGATTCCTGCTGCTCCTGGAGAACACCTGTTACAGGTGAGTAACTACGCTTTCTCCAGGACCAAGCAGGAAGTCAGTCCTCACATATGGGACTCCCAAGCTTAAGGCTACCGGAGACCCTAAGCACAAAAATGAGCTCCCTCTAGCTCAGCAGCACAGAAAGAAGGAATCTTCTCTGACTAATCTCCAACCGGTAGCCCAACATCCGGGATGGAGGGTAGGAGTTGCTTAAACCTCGAAGAGATTACGGAGGACTGCCTGTCCGAAAGCACTGTCCCTGCAGGACTCCCTCTCGAGGCAGTAATGGGTTGCAAAAGTCTGGCTCGAAGACCAAGTAGCGGCCCGGCAGATGTCTGCCAATGGAACAGAGCAGAGGTAAGCCACTGACGCAGCCTTCGCCCTAACCCGATGAGCCGTGACTCGACTTTCCAACGAGAGGCCTGCCGCCCCATAAGTCCAAGCGATACAGTCAGCTACCCAGATGGACAGAGTACGCTTGGAGACAGGGAGCCCTAATTTATTAGGGTCGTAAGACAGGAAGAGCTGAACAGTCTTACGGTGCTCCCGCGTACGATCAAGGTAGAAGGTTAACGCCCTCCGACAGTCCAGGGTATGCAAGACCATTTCAGCTCGGCTGGAGTGTGGCCTGGGAAAGAAGGTCGGAAGCACCACCTCCTGACTGATGTGAAAAGGGGAGACCACTTTTGGAAGAAACTTAGGGTGAGTCCGCAGGACTACCCTGTTCTTGTAGAACCTAGTGTAAGGGGGATCAGACACTAGGGCCTGCAGTTCACTAACGCGTCTAGCGGAAGTGAGGGCTACCAGGAATAAGGTTTTCCAAGAAAGAAAACGGAGAGGACAGGTAGCCATGGGTTCAAAAGGCGGACAGGTGATCCGCTGTAAAACCACGTTAAGGTCCCAGTCGGGGGCTGGGGGGTGCAAAGGTGGTTTAAGGAGAAGGAGACCTCGGGAGAACCGTGCCACGAGAGGGTGGCCGGAAAGAGGCCTGCCTTCCACCGGCACATGATGTGCAGAAATAGCACTGAGGTGAACCTTGACCGAGTTGGACTTTAGTCCAAGATCGGAGAGGGAAAGCAAGTACTGCAAGACCACCGACACCGAGCAGGAGAAGGGGTCTTGAGACTGTTGAGTACACCAGGTGGAGAAGCGACGCCATTTAAGGGCGTAGGATTTCCGGGTAGAGGGTCGCCTGGAAGCTAGCACGACCTCTTCCACCTCTGGAGGCAGCCGGAGGGGAGCAAGGACTACCCTTTCAGCAGCCAGGCCATCAGATGAAGAGATCTGAGGTTGGGGTGTAGGAGAGATCCCTGATCCTGGGTCAGGAGATGGGGTTGAAACCTCAGAGGCAACGGAGTATCTATCGCCAGTTGCATCAGAAGCGGGAACCACGGTTGCCTGGGCCACCGGGGAGCTATCAGGATCATCGAAGCCTTGTCCTGGAGAACCTTGAAAAGTGTTCGAGACACCAGCGGCATGGGAGGAAAGGCATACAGAAGGCCCGTGGACCATGAGAGCAGAAAAGCATCCGCCGCTACTCGGAGGGGATGCGGTTCCCGAGAGCAGAACCGAGGAAGTTGCCTGTTCAGAGGACTGGCAAAGAGATCCAGCGTGGGGAGGCCCCACTGGAGAAAGATCCTTTGAACCACCAACGGGTCCAATCTCCACTCGTGTGGTTGGAGGATTCTGCTCAGTTTGTCTGCCAGGTAGTTTTCTTGACCTGGGAGATAGACAGCTTTGAGGAGGATTCCTCGGCTGACGGCCCAAGCGCAGAGCTTTTGTGCTTCCCGACAGAGAAGGAAGGAGCCCGTGCCCCCCTGTTTGTTCACGTAGAACATGGCCACTTGATTGTCCGTCTGGACGAGGACGGACTGGCGAGTGGTAAGGTGGGAGAAGGCCCGGAGAGCCAGGCGGATCGCTCTGAGCTCCAGGAAGTTGAGCTGCTGGGCAGATTCCCACGGGGTCCAGAGACCCTGAGTACATGTCCCTTGGCAATGTGCTCCCCAACCCAGGAGAGAAGCGTCGGTCGTCAGTACCTGAACAGGCGGAGGAGACTGAAAGGGCATTCCGAGCACTAGGTTGGGCAGATGAAGCCACCACCATAGAGAAGAGACCAGCGGGCTGGAGATTCGTACTGAGTCCGCTAGTCTCCCCGAGGCCTGACGCCATTGTGAGCGAAGGCACCATTGAGCAGGCCGCATATTCAGGCGGGCATTGGGGGTCACATGGACCGTGGAAGCCATATGGCCGAGCAGTTTCAGAAAGTGCCTGGCCGAGACCCGGGAATGGCTGCGGAAGCGGCTGGCTAGAGCCATGAGCCGTTGTGCCCTGTCGAGCGGCAGAAAGGCTCGCGCTTGAAGCGTGTTTAACCTGGCGCCGATGAGATCCTGAGAGGGGAGCAAAGTGGACTTTTCGAAGTTTATGACAAAGCCCAGGTACTGGAGCAGAGTCACAGTACGTTGCGCGGCGTGAGTGGTCTCCGTGGAGGACGGTGCTCTGATGAGCCAGTCGTCCAGGTAAGGGAAGACAAAGAGGCCTTGAAGCCGGAGATAAGCCGCCACCACTGCGAGACATTTTGTGAAGACTCGTGGTGCGGAGGATAGGCCAAAGGGCAGTACTCTGTACTGGTAATGATTGCCTGCCACCACAAACCTTAGGTATTGTCGGTGGCTTGGGTGGATGAGGATGTGAGTGTAGGCATCCTTTAGATCCAAGGAGCATAGCCAATCTCCCTGCCGGAGGTAGGGCAGCAGGATTCCAAGGGTAAGCATCTTGAACTTTTCCCTTTCCAGGAACTTGTTGAGGTTCCGCAAGTCCAGGATGGGTCTGAGGCCTCCAGTACGCTTTGGTATCAGGAAGTACCTGGAATAAAAACCTTGACCTCTCAGGTGGTGGGGCACCGGTTCCACCGCCTGTTCCTGAAGAAGACTTGCCAACTCTTGAAGGAGCAAGTCCCGGTGAAGAGGGGGACGCAGAGGCTCCCCTGGAAAGTAGGGGGGAGGTACCTGGTGGAAGTGTAGAAGATAGCCCTCTCGGACTATGTGGAGCACCCAGGTATCTGACGTGATGTTGGACGACCTGTGGGCAAAGTGGACCAGCCGGCCTCCCGTGCTGAGAGACACCAGCAGAGGGGGAGAGGCTATGCTGAAAGAGTCAAAAACCCCCACCCTGCGGAGCAGGGGCCGGTGGCGCAGGCTTGGGGGCTTGCTGCCTACGGGACCCGTTACCCCGTCCCTTGGCCTGCTGACCCTGTTGGGGAGCTGCGGAGGCCTGATAATGAGGGTAGTGTTTATAGGCAGCCGCCTTCCTCGGGTAAAAGGGCTTTTTCCCCGAGCCCTTCTTCTTCTGGGAAGGGGCAGAGGTTTTCCTGGAGAGCCGAGTCCTGGTGAGAGTCTCTGTCTCGAGTTGTGCAGCCTTCTCGTCCATAGGTTTGCCAAAGAGGTTTTCACCTCTGCAGGGGACATCGACCAACTTGTCCTGCACCCAGGGCTCGAGGTCGGATGACTGAAGCCAAGCCTGTCGGCGGGCCCCGATGCCGGCTGCGGCTACCCGAGCCGATGCCTCAAAGCCATCATAGGCTGCTCGAGAGATAAACTTTGAGCACTCCCGAATACCAGTGGACAAGGCCAGGAACCTCCACAAAGGTTCCTCGGAGAGACCAGCAGAGAATCCGGCTATTTCTTTAGCCAGGTCCCTGAGATACATGCCCATGTAGAGCTGGTAAGTCTGGACCCGACAAGCAAGCATAGAGCCCTGGAAACACTTCTTACCGATGCCATCCAGGCTGCGGGCTTCCCTGCCGGGAGGCACCGAGGAGTGCATCTTCTGGCTCTTGAGCCTATGCATGGCCGATTCCACCACCATGGAATGGTGCGGCAGCTGTGCTTTTTGGAAGCCAGGGCTCTTGCGGACTCGATATATGGCATCGACCCGCTTGCTTAATACCGGCGACGACGCCGGGCTCTCCCACATGCGGAAGAGAAGTCGTTCCAGCATTGGAGGAACCGGTACAGTAAAATGCTCCTTTGCAGGAGAGTCATACTGGAGGGCATCGAGCTCTTTGGCTCGAGGCTCCTCCTCGGGATCCGCAGGAAAGGCCAAGGCCTTGGCCATATCCCTCACGAAGTCCGAGAACCGAGCATCCTCCGGGGGGGACTGTCTCCGAGGTTCGGACTCGGGGGAGTCCGAAGGGATACACCGAGTCCGAAAAGAATCAGGTGACTCTTCCACCTCGGATTCCCAGGCGGACTCCTCGGAGGAGTCGTCGAGCGGCTCTGGCCGGGCGGGCACAGATGCCGTCCGCCCCGACGCCGAGGGAGTCGGCGCCGACGACCTCGGCCCCGAACGGAAGGCCGAAGGGGACCTCGACCGAGGATCGACTCGAGCCCGCATGGACTCGAGGATCGGCTCGGTCTCCGGGGTCGACTTAGACGTCGACGTCCCGGCGGTCAGGGCAGAAGCGCCAGCGAGGCCAGCGATCAATGCCCGCTGCTGGTCCATGAAGGCAGCCAGGCTGCTCTCCAAGGCCGTCAACCTGAGTCCGAACTCAGGAGACCCAGCAGCCCCCGACTCGGGCCCCGACGGCGTCGGGCCCGACGTCGGACCCTTCGGAGGCGAGTCCACGAGGACAACAGGACTTACGTGAGCAGACGAGTCCATCTCCAGATGAGGCTGTTTGGATGGCCGCTCCAGCTCCAAAGACCAGGGACGGCTATCGGGGCTATGCGACCTGGCCCTCGCGGAGCTAGGAGCGTCCACCGACGCCGTCCTCGCGGGTTTCTTTCAGATTCCCTGGACACCGAAGCTTCTGACGAGGTCCGGGTACGGCTGGGGTGAGAGAAGATTCTCTCCCGCTGATGCTGCCGACTCCGCAAAGATTTCGCGGACATCTTGCCACAGGCTCCACAGATCATTTCTTCATGATCTGGGCCCAGGCAACGGAGGCAGCAATCATGTGTGTCAGTAAGAGACATAAGTTTCTTACACTTAACACACTTTTTAAAGCCACTGGCGGCCATCGGGGGAAAAAGGGCCCCTGCGAGGTCAAACGTTCGTGCCGCCAGGGAAAAGTGAAAAAAGGGGCCGGCGTCGAACCGAAGAAAATACTAAAATAAAGAAAGAAAATCAACTTTTCAGCGGTGACTGGTAGACAGCGTCTGTAGGGCTCCGCGGAAAAAAGAAGACTGGCCAAGATGGCACCTTTGGGCGGGAAGGGGACCGCGCATGCGCGCTGCAATTCCCAAAGGCTTTCTTTGAAAGCTGGGGAAAATTGCTCCGCGAGGGCTCCGTCGGCGCCGACGTCACCCATATGTGAGGACTGACTTCCTGCTTGGTCCTGGAGAAGCATTAATACTGCTACTACTGGTCCAGGCCAATGAGAGAGCCTCCTTTGAGCCTTGGCTAGAGAGACAATTCTACTCTTGCTGCAAATGACCTAGGTAAGGATGCCCTGTTCAATGTAATTTCAGATTGTTCAATGTAAACGCCTTGATATCATGAAAGGTGGTATATAAGAAAACAGAAATTAGACCTTACCTGCTAATTGTCTTTCCTTGAGTTCTCTCCGGGCCAGTCCAGGAACAGAAGGGTTGTCAATCCCATTCAGCAGCTGAGGACTGAAAACTGAAAAGTTCTGACAGGCTAACTGTCCAAGCAGCTGTGAAAAAAACTATAGAATATACTGAGCAAGCAAAACACACAAAAAAACAACACATTAACTAAACTCTTGAACTGTGAACAGATACCCCTGTAGTGTAAGGTGCTCTAGGGTCGCATCCCTCTTGCTGTCCGTTCATATTATAAACAGTTATTTATTTATCTTCAGTTAGATACTTTTTTTTTTTTTTTGCGCTGCACCATGAAAAGAACGTGAAGACCTGCCGTCCATTACTGCCAGCACTGTACTCCATGCCCCTCCAACCACTGAGGAACCACTACTGCCCTGAGTGCTTAAGACCGTAGCTCGCCCCAACTGTGGGTGGGTCCTGAACTGGCCCGGAGAGAACTCAAGGAAAGACAATTAGCAGGTAAGGTCTAATTTCTGTATCCTCATCATCTCTCTGGGCCAGTCCAGGAACAGAAGGGAAGTACCAAAGCAGTTCCTATATATGGGAGGGTCCCGCGAGCTCAGCTACAATTGCTGCAGCCCCTACACTTGCGTCACTCCGTGCATGGACATCTAAGCGATAATGCCGAGCAAACGTGTGAAGAGAAGACCACGTAGCTGCCTGACAAATATCCACTGGCGGAATTAGTGCCAACTCCACCCACCAAGCCGCTAACCCCCGGGTCGAATGAGCCCTGAGATTCCCGGGTGGTGGCTTACCTCGAAGTTCGTACGCCGACGTTATAACCCGTTTCACCCAGCGAGCAATCGAAGCCTTAGATGCCGCTTGGCCTTTCCACGGCCCTCCAAAAAGTAAAAAAAGCCTATCTGATTTCCGAAACGGCTTTGTCCTGCGGAGATACCTGCGCAGCACCCGGCCCATATCCAAACTCCGCACCAGCGCCGAAACCTCTCCGCCTTCTCCACTCAAGAAGGTTGGCAAAGAAACGGACTGATTCACATGAAACGGCGACACTACTTTAGGAAGAAACGATGGAACTGGTCTCAATACTACTTTCTCTGCCGAGAACGTCAGAAAAGGACTTCGACACGAGAGGGCCTGCAAATCCGAGATTCGACAAGCCAAACATAAGGCTACTAGAAACACCGTCTTCCAAGTGAGATGTGGTAAACTAATAGTCTTCTCTGCTCCAAAAGGCGGTTGTTGCAAGACCTCTAAGACTAAATTCAAATCCCAGGGCGGCATCACGGGACGCAGGGGCGGTCTTATATTCCGCGCCGCCCTTAGGAATCGATGCACATCCGGGTGCGCTGACAACACCTTGCCCTGAACCTTGCCCCTGCAGCACACTAGAGCTGCTAGTTGAACCTTGAGTGTATTGAGCGCCAGCCCTTTCTCCAACCCCACCTGCAAAAAAGCAAGGATAGTCGAAAGAGCTGCAGAAAAAGGATGTAACCCCTTCTCTGTGCACCAATCCTCAAAAATCTGCCACACGCGAATGTAAGCAAGGGAAGTTGTTTTGCGCCGCGCCTTCAACAAGGTAGCAATTACGGCTGAGGAGTATCCTTGACGCCGCAAGCGTTCCCTCTCAATAGCCAGGCCGTAAGCAAGAACCGATCCACTTGTGGCATCAGCACCGGACCTTGATGCAAGAGATTGATCCGCTCGGGCAGACGCCATGGGCGATCCACCAAGAGTCTCAGCAGATCCGCATACCACGGTCTTCTTGGCCAATCCGGAGCAATGAGGATCACGGACCCCTCGTGACCCGCTACTCTCTGAACTACTCGGCCTATCATCGGCCATGGCGGAAACACATACAGCAACACTTTCCGCGGACATGGCTGAACCAAGCCGTCCAGGCCCTCCGACATATGCTCTCGGCATCTGCTGAAAAAACACATCGCCTTGGTATTGGAAAATGTCGCCATCAGGTCCATGACCGGTTGACCCCAACGCATCGTAAGGTCGTGAAACACCACTGCATTTAACTCCCACTCCCTGGGATCTAAGGTATGGCGACTGAAATAATCGGCTTGAATGTTGTCTTTTCTGGCCACGTGCGCCGCCGAGAGGGCCAGTAGATGATCCTCCGCCCAAAGCAGTAAACTCTGACTCTCCTCCAACAAAACGGCACTGCCCGTACCCCCTTGCCGGTTGATATAGGAGACTGTCACCAGATTGTCTGAGAACACCCGAACTGCTCTGCCCACAACCAGCTCCTCGAACTCCAGCAGCGCCCACCACACTGCTCGGAGCTCCAATCGGTTGATGGACCAACCGCTCTCCTCTATTGACCAGGAGCCTTGCGCCACCTGCGCAAGACAGTGAGCTCCCCAACCGACGAGACTGGCGTCTGTAGTTACCAAAACCCAATCGGGCTCCTTCAGGGGAAACCCTGCCTGAAGATGTGTCGGGTCCAACCACCAGCGAAGAGAGGAGGCCAACTCCTCCGGACACGGCAATCTGCGAAATAGGGGATGAAGCTGCGGAGACCATCTGGACAGTAGGGCCCGCTGTAGCGGCCTCATATGACTTCTGGCCCACGGAACTAGATCCAAGGCTGCCGCCATGGACCCTAGCAACTGGAGATACCTCCATGCTGTGGGAGCCTGCAACTTCAAGAATGCTTGTACCTGCTTGAGAATCTTGTGGACCCGCTCCTCGGGAAGAAATACTGACCCTATCTGGGTGTCGAATAACGCACCTAAGTGAGACGCCTCGTCGGCATCAACCGACTCTTCGCCTGATTGATCACCCAACCTAGACTCTCGAGCACCTGCACTACTCGAGCCGTCGCGGCTACTGACTCCGCGGGAGATCGAACCCGGATCAACCAATCGTCGAGGTAGGGATGAACCTGAATCCCCTCCCCCCGTAACGCCGCCGCCACTGCCACTACCACCATCACCTTCGTGAAGGTCCGAGGAGCCGTGGCCAACCCGAAGGGTAACACTCGGAATTGAAAATGACCCATGGGCACGGCAAACCGCAAAAACTTGTGATGCTCCGGTCGGATGGGAATGTGAAGGTACGCTTCCGTGAGTATAGACGTGAGCACCTCGCCAGGTTGCCCCACCCGAATCACGGATCGCAGAGTTTCCATCCGGAAATGAGGCACCCGCAAACACCGATTGACCTGCTTTAAATCCAGAATGGGCCAAAAAGAACCCTCTTTCTTGGGGACCACAAATTAAAATCGAGTACCGACCTAAGCCACACTGGCTTGGTGGCACGGGCACCACCGCCTTGAGCCGTAATAACCATTGAAGCGTCTCTCACCGCATTCCGCTTCGCTTGAGATCCGCAAGGGGACCTCACGAAAGAGTCTGGCAGGTGTTGAGCAAACTCCAACGCATAACCCTCGCGTATGATCTCGAGCACCCAACGATCCGTGGTTATGGAGGTCCAGACAGAGAAACTGCTGCAACCGGCCTCCCACCAGAATCTCCGTCTGGACCTGCCGCCCTTCATTGCGGCTTCTTGAGGACATTCTGTTGAGAATGCGAGTATCCTCTGCCAAACCCTCTAGTCCCCCGAAAGGGCTGACCCCGTGCTGCAAAACGCCCTCTCTGATAAGGGGCAAAACGTGGTCCGCGAAACCTGCGAGCCTCTCGGGCCTGCCCTCTGAGCTGAGTTCCAGACCTTGACGGTTTTGGACGATCTTCCAGTAGCCGACCCCCTTTAGAGTCACTGAGATCTTTAACAATCTTTTCCAGAGCCTCCCCGAACAGCAACTTGCCTTTATAGGGCAGTTTACTAAGTCGAGTTTTAGAAGATGTATCCGCCGCCCAATTCCTCAGCCAGAGAAATCTACGTGCGGCTATGACAGAAACCATAGACTTTGCTGAGATACGAACCAAATCATAAAACGCGTCCACGAGGTAAGCCGCTGCCGACTCCAACTTCGCTCCTTCGGTCACGGAAGACTCCTCCCTGACCCCAGCAGAATCCCCTTGGAGCCAGCGGATGGACGCCCGTGACATGTACACTCCACAAATGGAAGCTTGCAGCGACAGAGCACATGAATCAAAGAGCTGTTTCAAAAGAGACTCCAACTTCCGATCTTGAAGATCCTTAAGAGCCGCACCCCCTTCCACCAGAATGGTGGTCTTTTTTGTCACCGCGGCTACCAAAGCATCCACTTTAGGCATACGCAACAAATCTTTTTCCTCCTGTGGAATGGGGTACAAATGGCCCATCGCCCGGCTGCCACGCAAGGAAGCCTCCGGACATTCCCACTCCGACTCCACCATTTGTTTAATCACTCTGTGTACCGGAAAACACCACTGCTCTAGTTTAAAGCCCTGCAATAGGGGATTCCTCTAAGGGTTCCTGAGGCACCACGGGCGTGACAATATTCAGTGCTGCTAAGGACTGCACAATCAGGGCTCCAAGCTCCTCTCTCCGAAACACCCTAAATACATTAGGGTCATCACCCGGAGCTATCTCCCCCTCTTCCAGTTCCCCTGACCAGGGATCTAAATCCGTCTCTGAGAAGATCTCACCTTCTTCACCCAATTGAGGCGCAGAGGGAGACAGCCCCATCCAATCCACCTGACTTCCAGACCCCTTATCCAATTTAGAGGTTCCCTCACCTGGATCAGCCCCTGATCCCAACAGCTGCGATTCTGCCCCGCAGGGAAGAGGAACTTCGGGTGGTGGAAATGGAAATTACACTTACCTGGTAATTGATGTTCCTTGAGGGAGTACAGTTCAGTCCTCCACCACTGGGTAGTGCACCTCCTCCTGCAACATGGAGACTGGACAAGTCAAACTTGTGACATCACCGGGTATATCCTGCTGGTCTTCTCCCATGATCCCCCAGTGACCTACTGTCAAAGCAGACTCAAAGGAGCAAACAAACAACCAGTTAAAGTACTAAATACAAAGCTATGCTCAAACTTCAACTTTAAAATCACAGGGCCCCAAAAAGAAAGGCCGAAAACACCCTCCTCCGTGCCCCTGTCCCCCTGCGCACCAAACAGCGGAAGACAGAGAGCTAGAAGGAAGGAGAACTAAGGAAGAGTATAGGCAGAAAAGGTTGCTCTCGCGATTACCTGCCAATCAGAGCCCGTTGCCGACTCTAGGATCCGAAAGCATACTCGGAACTGACGCCTCGCGTCTGAAACATCCATCCCCGGGCGGGAATGAGGACTGAACTGTACTCCCTCAAGGAACATCAATTACCAGGTAAGTGTAATTTCCATTTCCTTATCGGTCCTACAGTTCAGTCCTCCACCACTGGGATGTACCAGAGCAGTAATCATTGGGAGGGACCTATCCAGTCGGCTCGGCCCCTAAACGAACAGAGCAGGCACCGACCCCAGCCCGCTCCTCACGTCAGCAGGCGGTAAGCCAACCAGGAAGACACGACCGAGAGCCCACTTGGATCCTCTTCACTGGTGAAAACAGCACAGAACTCTGCCCCAAGCAGCGCTAGTGCTTCAGAAAGACAAACTCGCCATCGCAAACACACTGAACGCCCTAGAAACAGACCTACTGAGAAGGCTACCGGAGCTCCGCCTGAGAAATCCGCTTGAGCTCCCCCTTGGCTCTCGACCCCACCAGGGTGTCAAGTGTTAGCAACCGCTGCTCTCCTGCAGAACCCGCCTCCACGGAGGGACAGGCAGCAAAGAGACCTCCCAGAAAGCGACGGAACCTCACCTAAGGTCCAAGGAACGCAGGTTACAAGCAAAGTGTTCTTGCGTAAGTCCCAAACCGACAACTAAACAGGCACAGCCGGATTCCACGAGGGAGAACGGAACCGAGGTCCATCCAGACAGAGGTGGGAAGCAAAATGAGGGAAATGGAAAAACCACCAGCGTCAAACACCCTATTTGTCACACCTCTTAAGGGCTTTATTCTTTGCAACACAAAGTAGCTCTACAGCTATGTCCTGGACCAGTTGGAGTCTTTTTAATTGAGAATGTGGAATGCAGCTAAGCAATGAGTTGCAATAAACCAAGCGTGATCCACCAAGGGCATATAAGAGGGTGTCAAGTGCCCTAGAGTCCAGCGTTGTTTCAGAAGATGTGGAGTCTTACATGGTGTGACAAAAAAGAAAGGAAACTCTGGTAGCCACGCCCACGACGCAATGCCAGTAGGCCAACCGCTTACATCACCTGGATATGCCCTCCGGAATTGGAGGAACCATGCAGAAGTAGCAATCGCCGACGTGATCCATGGGCCCTCTCCAGATCATTGGAACCGCAAAAGACTTTGATGGTCTTTTCCCATCCATCCACAGCCTGAGATCTGCTACACATGTATTGCAGCATATGTGTGGCGCCTAGCTTTTATCCTGATCTTTTATTCTGCAGCCAAAATATAAATTGTAGGCTTTCTGAACCGCCACAATCATATGCCATTTTTGTGATGTAAAAGTCACATCACCACAACTAGAGCAGAAATTATCTGCATGATTAACACCAGGACGAGGAATCGCCAAATATGCTGTGAGTGACCTATCGGTATAAAATAAATATGTCTTTTTTTTTTCTTTTACTGTCAAGCGAGGCAAATTTAAGTAGTGACTGCATCAACTGGTTTTGGACAGTTATTTCGATTGGTTGCAAGTAAAGATTATGCAAGCTCACGCAAATGTTGCAGAATACACTGGTAATGGTCCCCACTGACTAATGAAGAGCACATATTTTAGCAACCAGACCCAGTCGGCCATTTTCACTATGACCTCTGAAAGGCATAGAATGGACCGGGCCACGGCCCCGTACCAATGCGTCGACGCTATCCAGTAGCCTCATATGTCCTCTGCTAAACATCGACCCGTCGCCGCAGACTGACAGGTCGCCATGAGGTCCAATATGGGCTGACCGCATCTGAGCACACGCAGCGCGCACACCGCCTGATGCAATCTCACTCCTCCGGCAAACACTCGGACCACGCTAAGGACATTCGCCACCACAGTGTCCCCACCAAAACGCAGGCCGCCAAGGCTTCAACCGCGCACGCTGTCCCTTCGCTCGGGCCACCCTGACCACCCGACCGACTCCACCCTGCCAATCGAAATAGGCCACCATCCCGGAGATCTCAGACAGCACCTACAGCGCTCGATCCGCTACCGTGTCCGTGAACGCCTGCCACGGCTGACGTACCACGTACCGTTCCAGTCAGACGATGGAACACTGGGCGTGCTGCGTACACTAAAATGCCTTGTACATAAAGGATCCCCAAAATGTAGCTGAGTCTAACCACGCTCCGGCCAAGCTCCCGGAAGAAAGGGACAGAACCTTATAAAAAAGAAGTGGGGACAATTAGGAAGGCTTTCCTGTTTGATTATTCTTTTTTTGTTTTTTCTTTTTGTTTTTCCTTTTTACAACTCCATAAGGGCCACAAGGCACACAACTGAACAGGGCATTGTCCAGAGAACGCAAGGCCCCTCCTCCAGGCTGACTCCACAGCCTAAACCGGCAGTCACCTTGGCTGATGCCGAGCAGCGCGGAAGCCAACTTGTAAGCCCAGCATATGAAGTATGCCTACTAGTACAGCATTCCACAATGGAGGGACATGTAACCGGACGGCTTTGAATATGAACCTACAGATATCCCGCGCTTGCTCCAAGACAAGCACTGTGCAGCCTACTGGTCTTCTCGGAGCACCGCCACGACCCGAAGACCTAAACCGGCCAGCAAAAGACGACGTACGCTGGGCCCGAAGGAACCTGGTTGAACGGATCCCAGCACTCCCTGTATCGTTAGGATCGGAGCCTCCCCCCAAGGACTCAGCCCTGGCTGGAACCGGCTGAGCATAACTCCAGGCCCTGCGGCGAGCCCCCACGAAGAAGTGAGACGCAACGATGCCTTGAGGAAAGGGAAGGTCCAATGGGTGAAGCAATTTGCTAGCCGACCAAGGGAGTAAACCCCACATGCGCACCTCAACGGAAGGTCGGAAGAACCGAGGATTCTGGTCCCACAGGTGCGCCTGCTAGCCTTTAACAACATACACCTCCGCAGGTACAAAAAATGGAAATTACACTAACCTGGTAATTGTAGTTCCTGGAGGGTCCAGTTTAGTCCTCCAACATCGGGTAGTGCCCCTCCTCCTGCAGCCGGGAGACTGGACCAATCAAATCTTCTGTAGTATATATGCAGCCGGAGCTCCCAGAAGTCCCCAGTGTACTAGTAACAAAGCATACTTAACGAAGCAACACATTAGATTAATATACAAAATGACCTAATTAAAGAACAATTTGTTCCCCCCCAAGGAATATCCAACCCCCTCCCCAAACGAGGATGTCAGAACACTGCATTGCGCCGGCACCGACGCCTCAGGAATCAAAACACCGCTCCCCACCAGAAGTTCAGGAGCGGCCTGAACCCCCGAGACAGGGAAGAGCCTCTGCAAAAAACGCGGCTGCCACAGAGGGACCGAACGGCAAGAGGAACCGTCTTAATATCAACCGTTCGGAAAGGCGCGCCGCACCACATTAGCAGATAGTCGGGAGGGAAGGAGGACTAAACTGGACCCTCCAGGAACTACAATTACCAGGTTAGTGTAATTTCCATTTCCTGTTCGGTAATCCAGTTTAGTCCTCCAACATCGGGATGTAACAGAGCAGTTAAGACCGGGCGGGACCTTGCCATCCGGCGCGCAGAACCGCCGAACCAAAACAGGAATCCCGAGCCGCTGACACATCTAAGCGATAGTGTCTACTGAAAGCATGCAGAGACGACCAAGTGGCCGCCCTACAGATATCTGCCGGCGGTACCAGGCTATACTCCGCCCAAGAGGTCGCCTGAGCCCTAGTGGAATGAGCCCTCAGACCCTCCGGAACAGACCGCTGTTGCAACAGATACGCGGACGCGATCGCCTCTTTGAGCCATCTAGCAATGGAGGCTTTAGCTGCCGCTTCCCCTTTACGCGCACCCCCGAAGAGCACGAAAAGCCGGTCAGATTTCCGAAAAGACTCGGTAACCTTTAAATAACGATGGAGCGTACGACCCACATCGAGCCGGAGAAGACCTTTGTCCGTTGACCCGACAGATTGCGAAGAAAGCACTGGAAGAAACACTGCCTGATTCATGTGAAAGGGAGACACCACCTTTGGCAGAAAGGAAGGAACCGGACGGAGAACGATCCGATCCGCGGAAAAAAGACAAGAAAGGCTCTCGACAGGACAATGCATGCAGATCTGAAATGCGCCGTGCCGAACAGATGGCTACAAGAAAAAACCGCCTTCAGCGTGAGATCTTTCAGAGACGCCCTGCGCAGGGGCTCAAAAGGTTCACGAACCAGGGCCCTCAGAACTAAATTCAAGTCCCAAGGAGGAACGAAAACTCTGCGGGAGGGCCGCAAATGAAAAACAGCCGTAAGGAATCGGCGTACATCCGGATGAGCCCCGAGCAGACGACCCAAAACCTTGCCGCGGTAACACGAGATAGCCGCCAGCTGGACTTTTAGGGAACTAGCCGCAAGGCCCTTATCGAAACCATCCTGAAGAAAACTTAAAACGACGGGCACGGAAACCGTCGCCGCCCGGACTCCCCGCCGGGAGCACCAGTCTTCAAAAATCCTCCAAATCCGAACGTAAGTAAGAGAAGTGGACGTTTTCCTCGCCCGCAGAAGGGTAGAAATCACCGCGGGGGAGTAGCCCTTCCTTTTCAGCCGAGCCCTCTCAATGGCCAAACCGTAAGCGAGAATCGATCCACTTGGGGCATCCGCAAGGGACCCTGAAGAAGAAGATCCGGTAGAGCGGGCAGGCGCCAAGGAACGCCGTCGCGCAACCGGACCAGATCGGCATACCAGGGCCTCCGGGGCCAATCCGGGGCCACCAGTAACACGCGACCCCGGTGGCTCTCGATACGTTGTACGACCCGGCCGATCAGAGCCCACGGAGGAAAGACATAAAGAAGACCGGACGTGGGCCACGGCTGAATGACAGCGTCGAGCCCCTCGGACATGCGCTCCTTTCGCCTGCTGAAGAAGCGCCCTGTCTTGGCTGATTGAAAGGTCGCCATGAGATCCATGATGGGTGGACCCCACCGCCGGACGATTTGTGCGTAAACCTGTGGGTTTAGCTCCCATTCTCCGGGGTCCACCCGCACTCTGCTGAGAAAATCGGCCTGGACATTGTCTACGCCCGCAATGTGAGCCGCCGAGATCGCTGGAAGGCGAGTTTGCACCCAGTTGAACAAGGCCGCCGCTTCTGCCTCCCGGGCCACGCTGCCGGTACCCCCTTGGCGATTGATGTAAGCTACAGTGGACGCATTGTCCGACAGGACTCTCACCGGCCGTCCGAGAACCAGGGTCTCCAGGTCCACCAGGGCTAGCCGGACTGCCCGCAATTCGAGATGGTTCATCGACCAAGAAGCCTCCAGGGGAGACCATTCCCCCTGAGCAAAGCGGAACTCGCAGTGAGCCCCCCAGCCGGTTAAGCTCGCATCCGTCGTGAACGGAACCCACAGAGGAGGCTCCAAGGGAATCCCTCGCGACAGGTTCTCGGCGGAGAGCCACCACCGGAGGGATCGGCGAACCGTCTTTGGGCAAGGCAATCTCTTGTTCAACGAGTCGAACTGGTTGGACCAACGTCGCAGAAGAGCACTCTGCAGCGGACGCATGTGGAAGCGCGCCCAAGGCACCACCTCCAAGGTCGCCGCCATCGTGCCGAGGAGCCGCAGGTACCACCACGCCGACGGAGCTGGCATCCCCCGGAAGAGACGGACCAGAGCCCGCAACGCCAGCACGCGTCGCTCCGGAAGGCACACCAAGCCCCTTGCTGTGTCGAAGCGGACTCCCAGATACTCGAGATCCTGTGTCGGAGACAGACAACTCTTGCATTCGTTCACCACCCATCCGAGGGACCGAAGGAGATCCACCACCCTGCTCGTGACTTGCACACACTCCCGACTGGACTTCGCTCGAATCAACCAGTCGTCGAGATATGGATGGACCAGGATGCCCTCCTTGCGCAACGCCGCCGCGACTACAACCATTACCTTTGTGAAGGTGCGGGGAGCCGTGGCGAGTCCGAACGGCATGGCCCGGAATTGAAAATGGCCCCACGGGAGCGCAAAGCGGAGAAACCGTTGATGGGAGGGCCGGATGGGAATGTGTAAATAGGCCTCTGTAAGATCGAGGGATGTCAAAAATTCCCCTTGACGCATCGCTACGATGACTGACCGCAGGGTCTCCATGCGAAAGTGCGGTACTCTGAGAGCGCGATTCACGCCTTTGAGATCCAAGATCGGACGAAGGGAACCGCCCTTTTTGGGAACCACAAAATAGATGGAGTAGCGACCTGCGCCTCTTTCCAAAGGCGGGACCGGAACCACGGCCCCCAGAGAGAGAAGCCGATCCAGGGTCACGCGGATGTCCCGCGCCTTTTGAGCTCCCTTGCTGGGAGACAGAACAAACGAATCCGGAAGTGGGTGCGCAAACTCTAGGGCATAACCTTCTTCTATAATCTGCAGCACCCACCGATCTGACGTAATTTGGGCCCAAGAAGGAAGAAAGTCGCGCAAACGACCCCCGATGACCGGGTCTTCTTCTAGAGCCCGCCTCGTTTCATTGTGGCTTGCGATTAAAGGAAGAGGCCGAGGAAGAGGCGGCTCCGGAGAAGCCCCTTCCCGCTCCTCTGAAACCACGAAACCCTTGATGATGGGTTCCAAAACGGCCGCGCTGCGAAGTCCACAGCCGGGAAGAACGAAATCTGCGCGCATCCCGAAACTGGCCGCGCTGAGGTGGACGACCTATTAAGCTTAGGCTTATCCTCTGGAAGCCGACCACCCTTCGACTCACCGAGATCCTTCACCAACTTATCCAGAGCCTCACCAAATAACAACCTGCCCTTAAAGGGTAGTTTACTGAGGCGAGACTTGGAAGAACCGTCGGCCGCCCAATTGCGCAACCAGATGGACCGTCGTGCCGCTACCATGGAGGCCATGCTATTAGCTAGGGAGCGTATTAAATCATAACACAGATCCGCCAAGTAGGCCGATCCCGACTCCACGCGGGTAATGTCCAACAGCCCCTGTTGGTCCATACCGGACCCCGAGCGCAGGTGCTGCGACCATCGCAAACAAGCTCGAGCTACCCACGCCCCACATATAGAAGCTTGTAACGATAAGGCGTTGGTCTCGAAGGCTTGCTTCAACAAATTATCAACCTTTTTGTCCTGAACATCCCTCAGGGCCGCGGCCCCTTCAACCGGGATGGTGGTTTTCTTAGTCACTGCCGAAACGGCAGCATCCACCCGTGGAGACTTAAACAAGTCCCTGTCCTTGTCGGCAAGGGGGTAAAGACGATTCATGGTCCGAATCCCTTTCCAAGCGGATTCCGGTTGCTCCCATTCCGCATGGATCATCTGCTCAACTACTCGGTGCACAGGAAAAACTACCTGGGCATCCCTGACCGCCTGAATGAGAGGATCCTCGAGACCCTCCTCCTCCAGCGGCCGCACCGCAGAGAGGTTAAGTGCTTGGAGAGACTCCGTGACCAAAGGTACCAGCTCGTCCCTTCGAAACACCCAAATGATGCGAGCCTGATCTTCCGGTTCTGGAAGCTCTCCGTCTTCTAATTCCTCCGCCTCAATATCCGGAGCCCCCTCAGCCTCGGAATCCGGGAGGCAAAGGGCGTCCTGATCCTGGTCCCCCAACCTGGGCTGCTTGACAGCGGGTTGGGAAGACCGCTGAACCCCCCCTGCAGAAGCTGGGGGGAGAGAGGCGGGCCAAGCCTCCGGCAAATGACCAGACCGGCTTAAGCGGAAGGCCTGATGCATGAGAAGAACAAAATCCGGGGAAAAGTCTATAGGCGACGTCACCATAGCCGCCTGCTGGAGCTCAGGGACCGGCGTATTAGACGCCGGGCCCAGACCAGAAGGAAGGATGCTCGGTGAAGGGACACTGTCCCCCGAAAGAGAAGGGTCCCCGGGCACATGCTGTTCCTTAATTTCAATAGGCAGCTCCAGTTCTGAAGAAACTGCAGCACAGCTCTTACAGATTCCAGAGTCAGTCATTGTACCTCTGCGGGAGCCACAAATTACACACTGAGGTTTGGCAGCCATGCCAAGGCCACCTGCCCTCAGGGAAAAATAAGGCAACAGGAACAGGGAAGCCCACACCAAGGGGACTAACCTTATTCAATTCAGCACAGTATTAAATTTAAAACCCTTTTTTTTTTTTTTTTTTTTTTTTACAGTAAACAAAATACTCCCCAGAATCCTAGGGGTGCCCTGAGCAAAATTGCCAGCAAAAGAAACCCCAAAAACACCAGGGGAACCCGTGCGCAAGTGTTAAAAAGTGTCCTTAAAAAGCACACTTTAGAAATCCAAAATGGCCGCCGCACTTTTTCACCCGCTGTAAAAAACGGCGCGAAAATACAAAGGTACCCAAATAATATGGAAAAGAAAGAAAACGACCCTCTAATAAAGGGCAAGCGAAAAAAGGCAGGAAAAAGTGCAATTTGGAAGCCAGGGGAGCCGACAGAGCCTCTGCCCAAGCAAAGAACAGAGAGCTGAAAGCTTAAAACAAGGAAAATTCCTACCAGCTCTGGGAACAGCAAGGAACTCAGCCCACTTCTCCAAGTGACAGGCAATGTTGCAGCCGGTATGGCTCTTCCCCGAACAGCCTTGGGGAGAGCTCAACCCAGGCTTCAGAGATTCCCAGGCAGGAAGGCAGGAGCCCAAGGTAGGTCTGGCTTTCCCCAGAAAGTCCCCTGTGTCTTTTTTTTTTTTTTTTTTTAAAGATACAGCTACCTAGCAAAGGAAATAGAACATAAAGGACCAGAAATAAACCCCAAAAGAACTAACTAACTAGTGTTGCTCCTTCAAGTGTCACTTAGCGTGCCCAGCAGGGGCACAGAAGTCCTCCAGCTGCAGGGAGACTGGACACACTGGGGACTTCTGGGAGCTCCGGCTGCATATATACTTCAGAAGATTTGATTGGTCCAGTCTCCCGGCTGCAGGAGGAGGGGCACTACCCGATGTTGGAGGACTAAACTGGATTACCAAACAGGAAACTTAAATTGTGAGCACCTTCAGGGGGAAGGGGAATAGACGACAGCCTCTGACTGTTGACCACCTTGTCTTGCACAACAGACAGCAGCACCCCACCAAACAAATGATTGGGAATATATGACCTCAGAACCCCAAGACAGAGGTAAAACAGTAGAACGTGCAGTGGACGTGAATTTCCAGATCTGCCAGCCCCCCTGCCCACATTGAGAAGAGGCAGAGAAGAACTGGACCGGCGGATCTGGAGGGGTGCCTCCTGGACAGCCGGGCCACCGAAGGGAAAGCTGATGACTGAGGCCCAAACTCCTCAGGATGGCCCCGTCTTGCATTGGCAACCCCATGCAACACCATGACAACCCCGCTCACGATATCCCAAGCGATCTCTGTCATTGCTGCAACAATCACCTGAGCATGAGATCACAGACGGAACACGGACATGCAGACACACTCAAGGAGAGTGCACCTAAGAAGTATGAGCCTATCCAACATCCAGCACCACATGTCCAGGTGTCCCACTCCTGTCACCCAAAACACAGGACGCTTGAACCTTGGTGACCGTCATAGCAAAGACAGGGAGGCCTGACTGCCGCTATCAACCCTTCCAGGACCCTGGAACACTAAGCCCCGGACTGTGCCATCCAGCAACACTTCTCACGATCCCCAGCAGGGGCCTTTCCCCAGATGGCCCAGATGGGCAGTGTTCCCGCCAAATGGGCAAGCTGCGCTCTGATAACATAGTGCAGAAAACCAAATCAAAGTGTCTTAACCTAGCTAATTTTTGTCTAATAGTGATCATTCATAATATCAGCCAGGCTCAATCATAACATTAGTATTAATGATCTCTAAAGATTGAAGAGTTACTAATGTAACACTAATTGTTTTTTTTTGTTTTGTTTTTTTAAAGAGCTTCAAAGGCGATCTTGGAAACTACAGACCAATGAATCTGAGTTCAGTGCCAGTTAAATGATAGAACTTGTTCTGAAAAGCAGCACCAAGCTGTCTTTTCAAAGGGTTAATAAACATGTGAGTAAGCCAAATGATATGTATCTGGATGTTTTAGAAGGTACTTGACAAAGCCCCTTATGAACTTCTCCTGAGGAAGGAGATGATGTGCTATTATAGAATGGGAAATGGATCAAAAACAGGAACACAATAGGACTAAATGGCCAGTTTTCTCACAGGAGACCAGTAAATAGTGGAATGTCTCGGGATCTGCACTGGAACTGGCATCTGGTAACATCTACGGCACTGAAATGATCTGGAAAAGAGATCAGCAAGCATGGCGATCAAATTTGCAGATGGCATAACGACATTTAGAGGCTGTCTGCACAATTTCCAAGCGTATAAACATGGAAACAGCATCCTTATGTAAATGACAATTTCAGAAAGGGCTCAATTTGTAGGTGGTTGTGCCGCCGATGACCCTGAATGGCCAAATCCTAGCAGGGAAACCTGCTGCTGACAGACGTCGCTAACTGCCAGAATGCAGACAAAGGTAAAGGCACCCCCCAAGAAGTAAAACCCAAACCAATCACATTGCATTCAAAGAACTATAAACTATCATGAAATTAAAAGGAAATTAAAATTAAAAGGAAATTAAAATTAGAATTAAAATTAAAAGTAACAGCAAAAGGAAGTCCTTATCTGGGTGTAGCCGCGTGGAACAGCGTCGTCTGCTCAAACGCAGGGCTGCTCCGCTCTCCGCCACGAGGCCTCAGCCCTGCCGAGAAAATGGCGCCAATCCGAAGCAGGCCCGTTTGGCGCCAAATACCACAGAGGTGGCAAGAGCTCAGAGCCCCACCATGCGGACTCGAGAGACTCCCTTGTGGCGTCGGGATGCAGCAGTTACCTCGCTGTAGCTGCGGGGTGAAGAGCTGTCCAGACACACTGCTGCCTCGCGCCACCAGAAGTAGCAGACGCTGCGAGCCCCGGCCCACCGGCTAAAGAACCTCGAACGGCCTGAGGCTCCCGCCGCGATGGGAATCTGCTGCATGGACACTGCCAAAATGCAGGTGTTCCACAGAGCTCTCCCCCGTACAGTCCTGGGGGACAGATCATCACCGGGCACAGAGACCGAAGAATCCCAAGCAGAGAGGCTAGCTGGCAGCGTGAACTTTGAAAAGGGACAGAACTCCCCTTTACACTAAGGCAGACTAGGTGAAAATAAAGTAAAAGTAAATGAAATTAAATGAAAATGAATTCAATTTACAGGATTACACCTAAAGAAGGGCAAAAGAAATGCAAGGTAAATCAAATCCTGACTAACTGCTCCTAAACTGCTTCTCAAGTGAGCCCAGCACCTAGGCTCACTACGTCCTCATGCTGCATGGAGACTGGACACACTGGGGGATCATGGGAGAAGACCAGCAGGATATACCCGGTGATGTCACAAGTTTGACTTGTCCAGTCTCCATGTTGCAGGAGGAGGTGCACTACCCAGTGGTGGAGGACTGAACTGTAGGACCGATAAGGAATGTGCATGTTTGAAACAGCAGGTTTGCTAGCCTGCTCCATCTTTAAGAGAAAGGCTCTGTGTAACTGTAAAATAAATTCCGGCGAAAATAAAGAACCCACATTGTCAAAGAGCTTGTCAGATTGCCCCTTAGACCCCTCTTCAGCAGAAGAGGACTTTTTGGACTTGAATTTCTTTTTCTCCGGTTTATTCTGGGACGCGGGAGAAGGTACCGCTGAAGGCAAAATGGCTGCCGTTCCCGCCTTCACCTGAGCGTTGAGAGAGCTTTCCCCGCTGTTTCCCGCCGGCGAAAAAGCCTCCATTCGAACAGAAAAACACTCACAATCAGCAACCAACTGCGGAGAACGAAGAACTAATCAACTGCAAATCCCCGATACTAAAATATCTGACGGCGAGCAGAAGAGAAAGAAACACCATGAAGCACTTTTAGTCAGCCCGATTGGCCCTCCCCCGCACCCTGCAACACTCACTGTGTCTCAGAAGCAGTGTTTACCAAACCAACAAGGTTCGCAATATTAGCCCTCCAAGTTCCCGCCGCTAGCGGGACACGGAGTAAGAGCAATATCGGCAGAAGGATCAAAGACTGGGGCTCCCAGCTTATTCCTTCCGCCCAAAGAGACGTTTTCTTCACGGTGAGCAGGCTCTGCCCCCGTCTACCGGCAAGTCAAGGGTAGCAGAAAAACTGTCTCCCTTCGTTTGTTTTGTTTTTTTAAACAAAATACTCAAAATTGGGCAGGGAAGGATGCTCTGCTAGAACACCTGAACCCTCCTTTTTGAAAATCTCCTATCTGCGGATTCCTCAACGCCCCTCCTGGAGCCTGTCAGCCTAACGTCCTATTCAGCGGCTGAGGACTGAAAGACTGAGTAGCTGACGTCACGGACAGTTAGATAGCCTGTCAGAAAGAACTTTTCAGTTTTCAGTCCTCAGCTGCTGAATGGGATTGACAACCCTTCTGTTCCTGGACTGGCCCGGAGAGACGATGAGGAATGTTAAATAAAGAAATAAGGAAGTATCTAGATGAGGCTGGAAAGAAGAAAGCAACCCCTTTGGGAGCAGGGGGGCACAGAAGACAAAAAGCTAAAAAATAAAAATGGACGGGGAGGGCAAAATTAAAACAAAACAAAACCAACTATATATAAAAGTTAGAAAAAGCAAAAATGTCTAGGGATCACTTTAACTAAAGGCCACTAAACAGTTAACACACATTTTAGTGTGTGGCAACTAGTAGCTGAGAATGTCGACACACATGCATGACAGCTACAAGACACCTAAACCCATGTTAAGTAGCCATCGTGCACTAGGATGGAGAGTGGGCATGGAGAGCACAATGTCACTAGCATAAGAGTAATTGCCACGTGCTTGGTGGCAATTAGCACAAGTGCACGTAACAGTGCCTCTATGGGTGTCATTAGGTGCACCTACATCAATCGTGCTGATCTTGCTTTTAAAATTTACCAATTTTCCACTTCATTTCATGCCCTCTGATTCTATAGCTTTCTCGTCTTTGGAAAAGATTTGTTTGTTCATTAATACCTTTCAGATATTCTAACGTCTGTATCGTATCACCCTTCTCTCTCCTTTTCCCTAGGATACTCATATTCAGGTCTTCAAGTCTCTTCTCATACATCTTCAGACACAGATGACGCATGATTTTAGCCACTTTCTTATGAATTTTTTTTTTAATTTGACAATTTTTATGAAACCATCTCACATCCATAAATGTATTTACATTATTCTCTTATTTTTTCATCACACACATATTTCCACCAACTCCCTCCCCTTCTTCGGCTTATCATAGCTTTCATGGTTACCCTTTTTTCTCTGAAACCTTTTACACTTTATATTCTCTCATTTTCACTGGATTCTTGGGACCGGCCTGCTGTCCATTCCCCTTCCACTTACACCTTTAAAAGGTATCTCTTGCAAAAGGGTGCCCAACACTCCTCGAATGCTTCCTGTTTCTCTTGAATGGCTTTTAAATTTCTCATAACTATAAATCTCATGTATGCATCTGTACCAAGACACTTGTTTAGAAGTATCTTTTCCACATTTTTTGCTATTTCACAACTTGCAGCAATTACACAAAATCTTATCAATGTTCCATTTCTCCCTTCCCAACCCCTCCCTTTAAGGGTCAGCAGCGTATTCTCCCAATTCCACTTGATTTTATGTCCCACCATCTCTTGGATTACTTGGTAAATTCTGTCCCAAAATGCTTGGAGTTTGAGGCACCCCCACCACATAGTCTCCCTTCTCACCCTCTCCAGCACTCTTCTGATTGATCCTTTCCTAGTAATGCTAATCGTGCCGGGCTGAGATACCATCAATATACCATTTTATAAACATGCTCTCATGCTCTACATGTCTAACAGCTGTAAATCCTTTGACCATATATTTGAAAATTTCTCCCCATCCCTTATAATCTAATGGTTCCCCCATATCCTTTTCCCACTGTTGTTGCCACGATAACCTTCCAATCTCTTGTTCTTCCCTAATTAAATGGTATATCTTCGATAGTCCCCCACGGCGAGACATACTCTCTGCCCAGTCTTTGCTGGATAGCCAATGTTGCACCTGTAAGAATTCGTAGAAATCTGAGTGCAATAGCCCATATTTCACCTGCAATCTTGAATATTCTATCAACGCACCCTTCTCTATTAGCTGAATGATTGCTATTACTCCCTTTGATTTCCATCTCTTGAACAGTGGGTCTTGTAATCCTGGTGAGAAATCTGGGTTTTGACATATTGGCTGCAACAAAGAGTTTGTTCCCTTTAACTCCCCCCCCCCCCTCCCTAGTCTTACTCCAAATTTTCATCACATATCACACATATGGGTTACTAATAGATCCTTCCGTGATCTAGCCATAGCAGCCTCCAGATAGGGACTTCTTCTATCCTCTGTAATAATTCTACCCATTTTCTTTTAGTGCCTTCTTGCCACACTATAATATTGGTTAGCTGAGCTGCTCTATGATACCACATTAAATTCGGAACTGTTACCCCTCCCGCCCTTTTTGACCTATATAGTGTCTTCTTAGCTATTCTTGGGGGCCTATGACTCCAAATGTAGTGGAACATTTCCTTCGTGCTTGAACCAGAGCTTGGTCCGGTACCACTATGGGTAGTGTTTGGAACAGATATAATACTCGGGGTAATATTACCATTTTGACCCTTGCTATTTACCACAGCCACGACAGTGGAAACTTATGCCAGCGCTCTAGATCCAAGGCCATTTTTTCCAGAGTGGTTCATAATTGATTTGGTACAATTTGGCCACATCCGCACAGATCTGAACATCTAAATATCTCAAGGAGCCCTTTGTCCATCTAAATGGAAACTGTTCCTTTATGCTTGGATCCACTTTATATAATTCTCCCCTACTCCATAGGCTCTTAATGTTACCCATAAAAATCTCCAGTCTACCCTATCAAATGCCTTCACGGAATCGATTGCTACTGTTATAGCCAGTATCTTTTTTTCTTTTACCCACCAGCACAAGTTAACTACCCTCTTTACATTATCTGCTGCTAACAGTCCTGGAATAATGCCTGCTTGATCGTTATTTACTAACCTAGGTATATATACATTAATTTGTGCTACTAGAATATGGGCTAGTATTTTGGCATCTAGATTTATTAGTGATATTGGTCTGTATGAGGCACACTGCTCGGGTGTTTTCCTAGGTTTCAACAAAATGCTTATCCCCAGCTTGCCCCATTGATTGAGGAAGTTGTCCCTTTGATAATACTCCATTGTAAACCTGCACTAACCTATTCACTAATTGTTCCTTAAAGGTTTTATAAACCCTGGCAGTTATTCTGTCTAGTCCCGGGGCTTTATCGTTTGACAAGGCTTCTATAGCCCTGTGGACTTCCTCCTCACTGAAAGGTCGATCCAATTGAGCACTTTCTTCTACCGTTAGTTTGGGGATTGAGATTTACATATTCCTTTTTTGCTTCCTCATTTTGTCCTCCTTCTTCGCTATATAGCTGCTGGTAAAATCTTCTAAAAGATTCTCTTATGGCCTCATCCCCAAATAACAAACTACTCCCTTTCCCTCAATTTGGCCACAGATACTTGTGCCTGTTGAGTTTTAAGGCTTCGAGCTAAGAACCTTCCTGGTTTGTCTTCATGTTCATAAAATCTTTTGGCGACATTGTAGTTGAAATGCTAACGTTTCCGCTTGTAGTTCTCTGACTGGTTTGTTTTCCATTTGTTCTTTTATTAAAGCAGCCTGTTTTTCAGCATCTTTCAGTTCTTTTATAGCTTGCTCTAGGGCCTGCTCTCTTTCTTTCTTTTTCTTTGCACCCCACCTTATGCAATGCCCCCGTACTACTACCTTAAAGACATCCCATACTATATCCTCTGCTGTTCCTTTTTGGGTATTATTTTCAAAAAATTCTTCAATCACCTCCTGTATTTCCACTAAACCCTTTTGTCCTTTAACAGTCATTCATTCGCCGGAAGCGGGACCTAGATTGTTGTCCTACACCCCCATCTCTATCCATTCCATCTTGTGGTCTGTCCACACGATTGGTTCATAGTCCCTTCCCCGAATTTTTCCTACTAGTGGTGCTGATACCCATATTGTATCGATACGGGAACTTGTTCTGTGTGTGTGTGTGAGTGACATGAGAAAACCCTGATCTTGGGGAGGAGTTCCCTCCAAGCATCCAGTAGCTGCCATGATGCCATCACCTCTCATTTTTTACCTATGTATAAGCTCCTCCCCCTTGATGTATCTAGTTTTGGGCTTGTCACCATGCTAAAATCTCCTACTAGTATGATCTTTTCATCTATGAACCCAGAAAGTTCCAATGATATTTTATAAAAAATAAAAAAAAATCCCTGGTTTTGATTTGGAGCATATATGCTAACAATTGTCATCACTTCTCTCTGGATTCGACACTTAAGAGCCACCTATCTACCTTCTTCCTCTTTATATACCCCCAGCTCCTCAAAAGCCACATTATTGAATAGCAATATTGCCGTGTCCCCCTTTTTTGCTCCTCCTCCCCTCGAGGCGCAATATCATCTTTGGTATTGTTTATTGCTTATCAGCTTCCTTTTCAAATGTGTCTCTTGTATACAGATAATTCCCAACTGCAATCTGCCTGCTTCTTTGTAAAGCAGCTGCCTTTTGTGAGGGGAGTTAAGGCCATTCGCATTTATAGGCCCAATTTTAAGTAAAACAACATCTTAGATATGTCTTCCATTCCCTTGCCCCTTTTCTGGGTGTTCCTTTCTTGCTTCCATTATCATCCCCTCCTCCCTTTACCCCCCTCACCCTTACTGCCTGCCTGCCTCCTCTGGCAGATCCACCTTTGAGATCCAGTGACTTCCAGCCCCCAGAATTACCCCCTTCCCCTGTCTTGCATACCCCTAGATAAGCTCATCCATTCTTGCTTCCATCTATTCTTGCTTTTCTCATTCTATAATTGATTGAGCTTTCGCTCATGTGGTCTCACCTTTTACACTTTTACTGCGTTTCTGTTTCATATATCTCTTTCCTCATTTATATGCCTTTAACTCTAAGGGGTTTTTTTGTTTTGTTTTCTTTTTTACCCTTATTTATCTTTTACACCTCATTATCACTTAACTTTGAAAAAACCTCTAACAAAATTCTCATGTTAGTCCTTAGATTCTGTGCTCTTACCTCCAGCTCTGGATCTGGATCTGCTAGACTGGTCGGTGTGTCTCCTTAGTCTACTCCCTCCTTTCACATGTTGCCACATTGTCTGCTGTCGCGCCATGAGTTGCTGATCCTTTGAGAAATCCACAGCTCCTTCTATTTCTAAATCTTGCATGTGCGCTATCACCTCTGCTCTGGTAAGCCCTCGTAATGTGCGCCCATCTTTAGTGATGCCTAACGTGAAGGGATAGTGCCATCTATACCATATCCTTCTTCTCTCAGTTTTATAGTAATGTCCTGCAATTTTCTTCTTTTCCGCAGAGTTATAGGTGAGAGGTCTTCAAACAGCGCAATAGAATGCCCTTCCCATTGAATGATAGCCTTCCTGGCCTTTTTCATCACCTCCTCTTTCGTAGTGTATCAGTGGAAACAGGTCACTGTATCTCTTGGTTGGCTGCTCCGTGGGGTGCCCAGGGCTCTGGGGTTACCTCCGGTGCTTCCCCCTCAGCCCACAAGTGCTTTATAATGTTCTCCATCACTTTTGCACAGTCCTGATACTCCTGTTTCTCTGACACCCCTCGGACTCTTATATTGCTCCTTCTGCTCCTGTTCTCAGTGTCCTCCATTTTATCTATTAAATCTTCTTGCGCCCCTTTCCATCTCTTTAATTTTGAGGTTTAAAATCTTTATTTGCTCTGTATTCTTACTACCTTGTTCCTCCATAGTTTCTATTCGGCTCCCCAAATCATGCAACTCTGCTCTCAGGTCCGCAGCCATCATGCCAATAGCTGTTCTCACACTGTTCATTTCACTTTTAATCTCGAGGAACCAGCTGAAAATCTCTTTAGCGTTCATAATTTTGCTGGCTTCATCTTTGGAGCCGCTCCTCTGCTCTGCATGCTCTCCCTGGTTTTATTTGTGCACAGCAACCAATGCTGCCATTTTAGGATCCTTCTCCGAGTTAGGACCCGATCATAAGTGTACTCTTAAGTCAGGCTTCTTTTTGCTTGCCATTCCTCTCTCTCCCTTTTTGTTTTCCTTCTTATTTTACCTCTGTTAGCTGGTGAGATCTTTGTGACCTACCTGGGTTTTATCGTTTACTTTTGCAGAGGGGGCGCGGGAGCTCATGGCTCGTGCCGCAATTCTGTGCGCTGATGTCACGGGAACATTCTCCTATGAATTTTATATCCTTAGTGAAATACAGCCTCCCAAACTGTACTCAAAGTGAGGCCTCACTGATGACTTGTAGAGGGGCATCACAACCACCTCCTTTCAGCTGGTTATGCACCTCTCTGTGCAGTGTAGCTTCTTTCTGGCCTTGGCCATGCCTCAAAACATTGTTTCACCATCTTGTGCACGTTATCAGGAAAAAGACCTCGGGATCTCATCAGCATCTCACTCCCTATCACATTTAGCTCATTTGGATTACGTCATTCTATACTACCCTGTATTAAATCTTAACTACCAAGCATTAGACCATTCTTCTAAGTGAGACCATTCTTCTAAGTGAGACCTGGCTCCTCCCAGATGATACTGCATCTACTGCTGCTCTCTGTCACGGGGGCTACCAGTTCTCTCATACGCCTCATTCCACTGGCCGTGGTGGTGGTGTTGGGCTTCTACTTTCTCCCTCTTGCCAATTCCAACCCCTAATGCTGCCTCAGTCTCACTCCTTTCTCTCTTTTGAAGTCCACTCCATTTGCCTCTCCACTCCTCTTCCTCTCCGAGTAGCTGTTATCTATCACCCACCCAACAAATCTGTATCTACCTTCCTTATCGACTTCGACTCCTGGCTTTCCGTCTTTCTGGATCCCTCTTCCCCCTCTCTTATTCTTGACGATTTCAACATTCACGTCGATAACCCCTCTGATCCCCATGCTATAAAGCTCCTTGCCCTCACCTCCTCATTTGACCTCCAACTTTGTTCCACTGCCCCCACCCACCAGCATGGCCACTGCCTTGACCTGATACTCTAATTCCTCTCCCTCAAACATCCATAACTCATTCCTTCCCTCATCTGACCATCACCTTTTAAGCTTTAATCTTCAGTGTCCACCGTCTCAACTTCACCCTGTCACCTCCAACCTATTTAGAAACCTTCATAATATTGATTCCTTGACTCTCTCCTCCACCATGTCTCCATCTCTTCCCCCCACTATGTCCTCCAAGTCCGTTGATGAGGCAGTAACCTCCTATAATGCTGCACTATCCTCAGCTCTGGACACCCTTGCCCCACCTACCCCAGGTCCTGTCAGAAGTTCTGCACCCCAGCCCTGGCTTTCATTCACAACCCGCTATTTACGCACCTGTGCCCGTTCTGCTGAACGTGCATGGATCAAATCCCGCTCCCCGGAAGACCTTATACACTTCAAATTCATCCTTGGCTCCTTCCAGTCAGCCATAGCACTTGCCAAACAAGAATACTACATCCACCTGACCAACTCTCTTGCCTCCGATCCTCGCCGCCTCTTTAATACCCTCAATTCTCTCCTCAAGGTGCCCCCGCTCCTCGTCCCACCCTCCCTGTCTACCCAAACCCTGGCTGATTACTTCCATGACAAAATACACAAGATTACCCTCCAATTCCCTACTTCCTCATCTACCTCGCCTCCTCCCCAGTTTTCCTCCCCCATCCATACTTCCTCTGCTACCCTCTCCTCCTTCCCTACGATCTCTGATGAGAAAACTGCACTCCATTCTTCCTCCAAACCCACCACCTGTTCCTCTGATCCTATCCTCACCCATCTCCTAAACCCCATCTCCCCCACCATTGTCCCTTCCATCTCTCTTATTCTCAACCTTTCACTCTCCACTGCAATTGTCCCCGCAGACTTCAAGCACGCCGTGGTCACACCTCTCCTCAAGAAACCCTCACTCGATCCCACCTGTCCCTCTAACTACCGACCCATCTCCCTCCTTCCCTTCATCTCTAAACTACTTGAATGAGCAGTCCACCACCGCTGCCTTGACTTCCTCACCTCTCAGGCCCTCCTGGACTCTCTACAATCCGGCTTCCGTCCCTTACACTCCACTGAAACATCTCTTACAAAAGTCTCCAGTGATTTGTTACTGGCTAAATCTAAGGGCCTCTACTCCATCCTCATCCTTCTCAACCTCTCTGCTGCCTTTGACACTGTTGACCACAATCTTCTCCTCGCCACCCTCTCCTCGCTTGGTTTCAAGGGCTCTGTATTTTCCTGGTTCTCTCCTCCTACCTCTCCCATCAATCCTTTAGTGTATGCTCTGGCGGTTCCTCCTCCTCTCCTACCCCGCTCCATGTTGGTGTACCCCAGGGATCCGTCCTGGGTCCGCTCCTTTTCTCTCTCTATACCCATTCCCTTGGTACGTTTATCTCCTCCCATGGCTTTCAATACCATCTCTATGCTGATGACTCCCAAATCTACTTCTCTAAGCCTAATATCTCTCCAGCAATCCAGACCAAGATCTCTGCCTGCCTTTCTGACATCGCTGCCTGGATGTCTCACCGTCACTTGAAACTGAACATGGCCAAGAATGAACTCCTTGTCTTTCCCCGCCAATTCCTCCCCTCCTCTCCCTCCCTTCTCAGTCTCCGTGGATGGTTCTACAATCCTTCCGGTTTCCTCAGCCCGCAACCTTGGAGTTATCTTTGACTCCTCTCTCTCCTTCTCCACACATATCCAACATGTAGCTAAGACCTGCCGCTTCTTTCTCTACAACATTAGCAAAATCCACCCCTTCCTTTCTGAACACCCTACTAAATCCCTTGTCCACTCCTTAATCTCCTCTCGCCTCGACTACTGCTACCTTCTCCTTACTGGTCTTTCTGTGAGCCATCTCTTTCCCCTTCAATCTATTCAAAATTATGCTGCTCGACTAATCTTTAACCAGCCTCGCCATGCCCACATTACTCCTCTCCTCAAGTCGCTTCACTGGCTCCCTATCCAATTCTGCATCCAATTCAAACTTCTCTTCCTGACCTATAAATGCATTCACTCTATAGCCCCTCATTACCTTTCATCTCTCATCTCTCTCTACATCCCCTCTCGGGAACTTCGCTCTTCTAACAAATTACTTCTATCTAGACCCTCCACTCGCACCGCTAACTCCCGACTTTGCTCCTTTCACCTTGCTGCACCATATGCCTGGAATGACCTACTTGTGTTTATACGCCAGGCACCCTCCCTGGCCCTCTTCAAGTCCAGACTGAAAACCCACCTCTTCACTGTCGCTTTCAGATCCTGACGTCTACTCTTTGTCCTAACCTGACTCCTGTCCTTTGTCATGTCTAAAACTGTAAATGCCATACTCGTTTTGCCCGAATTATAATTGCCATACTTTGTTTTACCCCATACTTTGCTTTATCCCGAATTAACTATTGTTCTGTGTCACCATAATTATTTTCCGATCTATTGCTCTGTGTTGTCTTGACTAGATTGTAAGCTCTGACAAGCAGGGACTGTCTTTCTGCTTATATTTCTGTACAGCGCTGCGTGTGTAGTGCTATATAAATGCTAAATAGTAGAGGTAGTAAGTTATGCAGATCACTTCTCATGTCGTTTACATCTTCCAGGATGTCCATTCTGTTGCAAATCTTTGTATCATCCAGTAACCTCCTATGAGAAACAATATTAAAGACTTTTCTGAAATCCAAAAAGATCATATCCAGCACTTGCCCCTGAATTAGTTCTGTGGTCACCCAACCAAAGAAATCAGATTCATCTGGCAGGATCTGCCTTTGGTAAACCCATGTTGTCGGAGATCTTGCAACCCACTGAATTGTGGAAAGTTTACTGTCTTTTTTTTCTGTAGCCTCTCCATTATTTTTCCAACCACTGAGGTCAGGCTTATTGACTTGTAGTTTCTCATCTTTTCTCTATTAACGCTTTTGTGAAGAGGGACCACATTAGCCCTTCTCCAATCCCGTGGAACCTCTGCCATCTCCAAGGATCTATTAAGTACATCCTTAAAGAGGACCCATCCAAACCTCTCTGAATTCTGTCAGTATCTTAGGATGTATTTCATTTGGCCCCATGGTTTGCCCACTTTCATAAACACTTTCTTCAGTAAATGGTGTAGTATCTACTGCATTCTTTGAGCCATCTGTCATTCTTCTCCAGGATTTTCTTCCATGAATATAGAACAGAAGTATTTGTTTAGCATTTCCCTTTTTTCTTTGTCATTCTCCACAAAGTGATATTAACATTTTTTTGCCTATATTTGTTTAGCCACTTCCTTGGAGAACATATAGGTTTCCTTTTCCTCTTGCTTTCATTTACTTGCTTCACATAAAGATCTGCTGTCATTTCTATAGCTCCTTTCAACTTGGTCTACTGTCTCACACAGAAGATGTTTTATTTTTTCACTGATGATAATCAGTTATTATAGTACTGCGCTGGCTGGGGGGGAGGGAGGGAGGGGGGAAATCGAGAACATAGGTTTAACATTCATCTGAATATAGTTGTAGACTGATTGCAGGCTAATATGCTTCATTTGAATGTAGGTAAATCATCTGTTATGTGGCTGTCCAGGTGACACACCACACCAACTCTGCCATGGTGTAAGAATGAAGCGCTGCGCCCTTCTCGGTCATCAAATTTGGGAGTATTATTTGATTTGGTGCCGGATATGTCCTCATATGTTGGATCTGAGGAAAGGTCCTGTAGTTTCAGTTTATGGATGAGTCAGAATGTGCATGTATTGCTTGATTTAGATAATTTGTGCAATTGGTGACAGTTTTGGTTTGAGACATTGGACTACTGTAGTTCCCTATTGCTTGAGTGTTCTTGGACAAATCGTTATTGGATACAATTGGTACAAAATACAGCAGCCAGACTGTTGCTAGGAAGTCATCGGTTTGATCATGTTTCCTATTATTGCAATAATTAAACTGGCTGCCGATAGGATGATGGATTTGTTTAATAATTATTTGTTTGATTTATATGGCTTGGAATAGGGGTCTGCCTGCTTATTTGGCTGATAAGCTTCATTCTTATGCCCCAGCTAGGGATCTTTGTTCTTTCCAGAGAGATCTGTTGCAGCTTCCACTGCTGGTATGAATGAGGTCAACAGGTAACAAAAGAGCATTTTGAGTTATATTGGCCCATAAGAGCATTTCATGGTGTACTGCAAAGGCAAGGAGAGCCAATACTTCCTGGCAGAAGGAGTACAAATCCATGCCCACTTGCTTGTTCACATAGAACATGATGAAGTGGTTGTTCATCTGAATCAGCACAGGACGCTTGCACAGGAGGTGGCGGAACGCTTGCAGGGCTAGGAAAATGGTCCCGAGTTTTAGGAGGTTGATCTGCAGGAGCAACTCCACTTCCAACCAGCTGCCTTGAGTGTGGAGGTCTCCGCAGTGTGCTCCCCAAACCAGAAGGGAGGCCTCCGTGGTTAGGACCATCTGCAGTGCAGATGCCTGGAATGGCATCCCCTCCTGGAGGTGGCATAGGGACTGCCACCAGTTGAGGGAGTCCGCCAGTTGGCAGGTGACTCTGACCCTGTCACGTAACCTACCCATTGGGAGCAGAGGCACTACTGGGCCTCCCGCATGTGCAAGCAGGTTAGGGGCATGACATGAACTGTTGAGGCCATGTGGCTCAGCAATTGGAGGAGGCGGCGAACCGGTACCGACTGGCGAGTCTGTACCTCTCTCGCTAGCTGCATGAGGCAAAGTGCCCTCTCCTTTGGAAGGGAGGCTTTGACCTGCAACGTGTCCAGCTGGGCGCCTATGAACTCCAGGTTTTGGGCTGGAGAGAGGTGGGATTTGGGGTAGTTGATGAGCCCCAGGTGCTGCAGGAGGCAGATTGCTGGCCCTGAGGCAGGCTGCCTCGAGGGCTGTGCTTCCTCTGATGAGCCAGTTATCTAGATAGGGGAAGACGAAAGCCCCTTGCGGGAACACATAGGTGGCCACAACCGCCAGGCACTTTGTAAAGACTCTGGGCGAGGAGGCCAAACCGAAGTGAAGTACCCTGTACTGGTAGTACTCTCCTCCCACCATGAACCTTAGGTACTGTCTGTGGGAGGGGTGAATGAGGATGTGGGTATATGTATCCTTTAGGTCTAAGGAGCACAGCCAATCTCCCTGGTGGAGGTAGGGCAGCATAGTTCCAAGGAAGAGAATTTTGAATTTCTCCCTCACCAGAAACTTGTTCAAGTTTTGCAGGTCTAGCATGGGACTGAGGTCTCCAGTTCTTTTGGGGACAGCGAAATACCTTGAATAGAAACCTTTTCCGCCACAGTTGTCTGGATACAGGTTCTACTGCCTTGTCCCTGAGCAAACCCTCAAGCTCTGACAGAAGCAAGGTCTGGTAAAGGAAAGGCTGCATCAGCTCTCCAGGGAAAAACCCTGGGGGTGTTTTTTGGAACCTGAGGAGACAGCCCTCATTTACTACTTGTAGGACCCACTGGTTCTTGGTGACCCTGGCCCACCTGTGGATAAAAAGCACCAGGCCCCTGTGGACTGGGGAGAGTCTCCGGGGGGAGAGGAGGCCCTGTCCAGAGAGTCAAAAGCTCCCCCCAGGCTGGGTGACAGCTGGTGCCCGGGGTTTCTGGGCCTTTAGCTTCCTTGGTCCATGGCCCTGGTTCTTATGCTGGGCGTCCTATTGCTGTTGACAGGAAGGGTGGTCTCTTTCCCGATGTTTTTTTCCGGGGAAGGGGTGAGGTTTTCTTCGAGAGCCCTTGCCTGGATACAACCTCGGCCTCAATCTTGGTCGCATTGTTGGCCATGGGCTTGCCAAACAAGTTTTCCCCAGTGCAGGGGACGTCCAGCAATTTTTCTTGCACCCACTGCTCGAAGTCAGAGGTCTGTAACCAGGCCTGGTGCTGGGCTCCGATGCCCGCTGCTGCTATTCTTGTTGCAGATTCAAAGCCGTCGAAGGTGGCACGGGAGAAGAACTTTGAACAGTCTCAGATCCCGGTGGTCAGGTCTTGCAACCTCTGAAGGGGTTCCCCGGCAAGGCACGCAAAAAAGCCTGCCATCTCTTGGATAAGGCTCTTAAGGTACATACTTATGTACAACTCATAGGCTTGTATCCAGCAGCCCAGCGCTTGAGGGCGTCGAGGGCTCTGGCTTTCCTGCCTGTGGTGACAGAAGAGTAGTTCTTCTGGCTTTTGAGTTTCTGCATCGAGGACTCCACGACCATGAAGTTATGTGTGAGTTGGTACTTTTGGAAACCTGGGACCTTCTTGATGTGGTAAATGGCGTCAAGGTGCCGGCTGACCACCGGCACAGAGGCTGTTGTCTCCCACATCTTCAGGAACAGGCACTCAAGGATGGGCTGCACTGGCACCGTGAGAGTCTCTTTTGGTGGGGACTCATACTGGAGAATCTCCAGTTCTTTGGTGCGCAGGTCCTCCTCTGACTCAGTTGGGATGGAGAGGGCCTGGGCCATGTCCCATACGAAGTCGTGGAAAGACACGTCCTCGGGTAGGGAGCGGCGCTGGGGTTGCGGAGGGGATGAGAGGTCGTGTGGGAGACCTCAACATCAGTCTCCCAGTAGGAACCCGAGGGCATTGAGGATTCCAAGGCTCGGGGCTCTTGTGCTTTGATGCTGGCACCAAGGAACCAGGGCCTCCCGATGGGTTTTGGGTCGGACTCTTGGAAACCGGCCGGGGAGGACCGGACAGCTGAAGATCGGGACTGGGACCCTGCTGCAAGGCCAGGATGACAGAGATATTCTGCTCCAGGGCTGCCATCCTGGACTCAATACCAGGAGACTCTGCAGCTTTCAGCGTGGGCACCGAGGGACTTGGGCTCGATGCTGGCATGCTTGCGAGTGTGTCCTCGACGAGGACCGCGTCCTCAATGAGGACTACGGCCTCAGGGAGCCTTACTAGGTCACCGCCAGCCGAGGACTCCTTCTTAGAGACCTTAAGGGGGTGCTGCTTGGAGTCACCCGAGTCCCTGGCTTTGAGGATTTTTTTTTCTTTGATAAGAGTCTGGCATCTTTACGGAGGATGTGCTCAGCCTGGGGCTCAGTGTCAGGGAAGCTGGTGCCAAGTCAGAATGTGGGAACAGCTTCTTCTGCAACTCCATTTCCTGTTGGTTCTCGGAGTCATGGCCTGGCACAGGTCACAGGTGGCACCGTCATGGTCTGGGCCAAGGCAGTGCAAGTAACAGTCATGGGTGTCTGTGACAGACATGGTCTGACCGCAGTGGTCACATTTCTTGAACCCACCGAGGGACAAAGGCACAAATGCCGGTCGAGACAAGCCTCATCAAAAAAGAAGGGAAGATCCAAGGATGGTGTCGGGGACAGGGACGGCACCGGCTAGAGGTGGGAAGAGGAACCGGTACGCAAACCAGGAAAAAACAAAACAAAACAAAAAAAAAAAAAAACTTTGGAGGATAATTTTTAAAGGATTTTTCTGGGGAAACAGACATATCTCCATTGGGCTCCGCGGAATAAAGACTGAGCAAAATGGCACCCTTGAGCGGGAAGGGGGCCACGCATGCATGGTAGCATTCCCAAAGGCTTGCTCTGAAAGCTGGTAAATTGCTCCACTTGTGCTCCGTCCACTATATATGAGGACTGATTTCCTTCTTGTTCCTGGAGAAGCTCATTTCTATGGGTATGACACAAGCATATATACTACACCTATTTTATAAAAGCAAAATATGCCCCCTAAAAGGTGATGGCGAAAGCCAGAAGGATGCTTGGGTGCACAGAGAGCAGAATGGCCAGCAGGAAGAAGGAGATGAGAGTACCTCTATAAGTCTGGTAAGACACCATTTGGAGTATTGTATACAATTCTGGAGACTACACCTTCAAAAGGATATAAACAGGATGAAGCCGGTGCAGAGGGTGGCTACCAAAGTGGTCAGTGGGCTTCATCACAAGGCACAGGGGACAGACTTCAAGATCTCAATATGTATACTTTGGAGGAAAGGTAGGAGAGGGGACATATGATAGAAATGTTTAAATACCTCAATGGCAAAAATGTACAGGAGGAGAGTTCTCTTTCAACTGAAAGAAAGCTCTGCAATGAGAGGGCATAGCATGAAGGTGAAAGGGGATAAACTCAGGAGTAATATGCAGAAATATTTCTTTACAGAAAGAGTGGTAGATGCATGGAATAGTCCCCCAGCGGAGGCAATAGAGATGATGACTGTATCTGAATTCAAGAAAGCATGGGACAAACACAGAGGATCTCTAAAGAAAAAAAATGGGACTGTATTAGTTGGTATGGAACGACAGACTACTGTAGAAAGAAACACAGACATAGAAACATACATATGTTTTTGAAGTGGTACATGGTGGTACAACATAATGGCACCTTTTTTACTGTCTGCTAAAATGGAACCACAGTTCTCATGTATTAGTGAAAAAGCCCTGCATGTTTTTCTAGGAAAAATGCACTGACCCTATGAGCCTTTATAAAATAACATTGAAACATGGAAAGCTGCCCCACAAAATTACACCTGCGCCAAAGCAGCAAGAGGTTTGTGCATATATGTGCCCATAAAAATCAGCACATATACATATATGTATTTTATAACACACACACCCCTGGCTCCATCATTTTCTGCCCTTAGTAACACTTATACATACAATGTATTACATAAAAGCAGGTGCTATGCATTCCAAGTACCTACTTTTATGCATGTATAAACACCAAGCAATTTTGTAAGTACTTACATGAACACATAAAACGCTATTCTGAATGTTCAAGTTGTTTATAAAATTATCACCATTACATATTGATACTTAATAAACCTAATTCAAGACATTAAAGCTGGAAAGTTAACTACACTTGCAAGATTTAAGTAATTTTATGGTGGTAAGCAGCCATTGTGCAGGTTACTTAAGGTACCATCCTTTGCCCAAGGTATCGAACCCTCCCTCCTAAATCAGAAGACAGCCCCCAAGACAATCAAAACATTCCCTAGGAGCAGAAAATATGACTACTTTGCTAAAGTATCATTCAATTCCTACCACACCTCCCAACACATCAAAAAACTCCCCGCAAGTCACAAGACCACCTGCCACCGATCAAACAAACCCTCAGCTCCTTATCAGAGGCTTCTGAGCTTTGCAAACTCCCCAAATGTCACAGACACCATCTTGAATTCAGCGCAAGGATTGGCAGGGGGGAGGCTGGCTTTTCTTTGTCCACAAAATCAAAGTCTCTTCTGTTGAAATACTTAGGGTGCTAGGGGTCTTTGCAAAGTCTAGAGGCCTCCAGGGAAAGGAGCTAATTGCCATCTGGAAGAAGGGAACAGGAAATATGTATGTTTGCTTGAGATAGAAGCTTTGGTCCTATAACTGGGGAAGAGGGTGTCTGTTTCTCAAAAGAGAGAGGTAGGACAGGCAGTGGCACCAGAGTTTCCCCTTGTTAACTATTCCTTTCACTTTGGGTTGGATGGTATATAGAAATCTGATCTACCAAAGACAGCAGCTTTTTCATGGCTTAAGTATTTAATACTGCTGCATTTATTTATTTATTTTTAGCTAGGTTTAATATACAGCTTTTCACCGGGTCAAAGTGATTTCCAGAGAACATTTTACAATAACTTCAGTTTCTTCCATCTAGATCCTCATCCCTCCCCCTCCCTGGTTTTCCTATAGTTGATCATTCTGCTCCCCCCCCCTTTAATCTCATCATTGAGATCTCCTCTTTCGTTTTGCTTTCCCCATCCTTATGATCTCTTCTACCCCCACCCCTTTCTACCCCCACCCCTTTCATAGTATTATCTCATCCTTAAACCGATAATTACGATCTTCCACTCATATACAAACATGTCAAGTTATTTACAAAAGTTCTTTTTTTGTTATGCAAAATAAATATCCGCATACTTTCACAAACTTTGCAGTAGAGCTTTCTAACACTTACACAGAATCTACCCCTGAGCTGCTATAGCAAATGAGGAGCTGTGTATTTAGTAGTCTATTTACAAAAATGCATTAAAATTGTTACCGTTATAAGGCTGAACATTCAGTTTTAACATCTGCATACAATAAGCATTTAGCACTCCATTTACTAAATAAATAGGCCACAAAGACATACTACAATAAACAAACTCAACATACCACAATCCAAACAAATGCAACCTACAGACATGCTGCAAAGCATTCGAGCTCGGTGCTCCTTCCCTTGCACACTAAAAATATCACCAGTCTCCCTACCTTTCACAAACACCTGAAAACCCACCTATTTGCTGAAACATTTTGGACCCTCCACCTAGCCCTCCACCATCAACATAACACAACCAAAGCAGATTCACAATTGTAAATAGTTGTTTATAACATTTAGTATGTTCTGTTAACAAACTGTTGAACTGTTTCAATAGTTAACTCATGCTGTTCCTTGTACAACATATGTTTCTTCTCCTTGCCTCTGGGCTTAATCCCCCTCACATCTCCACAACCTCCTCCTATCACCATATCTTATTTCTCTGCAAAGCACTACCTCCAGTCAAGCGCCCCTCTTTAATACAAGTAGGGTTGTCAACTGGCTCCAGATCCGCCCGACAAGCCTGATCCAGTCCTGGCTTTACTCGATTGCATGCAGGGACATGTAGTTCTGATTTCTCCATTGCATTCCATAAGAAAAGCAAGACTACAAGTCCCTGCATGCGATGGGGTAAAACCAGGACTGGAACAAGCCTGTCGGGCGCATCTGGAGCCAGTTGGCAACCCTAAATACAAGAAGGCCAATCCCACCAGCAGGACAGGCCAAACAGCGCGCCACCGGCCGTATCCTACCTCTCTGCCGTCTAAACAGTGCGAGACACCGTAGGCAAGTCTGTAATTACAAACCCCAATCAAGCAGCAGGGACCGGAGACTAGGCCGTCATCCTCCATTTACTGCCTATCTGTTCTGTGCAGCAGGGGAGATATTACAGAATCCAACGAGCAGCTAACGGCTACGATCTCCCTCCCGCAACCAAGATTGAACTTTGCGGCTCTGGTTGCGGAATCGATGTGAGAATCTTGCAACTGTACTTAAGTATATAGTGCCTAATAGCATGTGAAGAAAGACGGATTATTGATAAAATGTTTACAGATTTACATGAAACTCCACTCACTTTCACGTTGATGTTTCTTGCAGGCCCTAACTACCGTTGCTAACCAATCCACATCACTTCCGGAATTTGCTAACTTTGCTGCGCCTCGCCTATACACCTTTGACAAAAAAATAGGTTTCTACTATTGCCTTATGGGCTGTGTAGTTCTTCATGACTGTGATGCTCCTACACAGAAACTGATGACTGCTTACTTTCAAACTACAAGACAAGGAAGAGGAAAAGGGCACAGTGAAACAGCTTCCTGCTACTCTCCTGTGTATTTTGGGAATCTTAGTTTTAGAGTCGTCGTAGCTCCTCAGTTTCGAGAGTGTCTGCTCTCTTAGTAAAACTACAACAACCAGAGTAAACCACGAGGAAAGGGCTAAAGCGGAATAATTTTGGATTTACACATGTGCATCTTATAACGCTATAATGAAACGAAATGGGAATAGAGAAAAAGAGAAAGAAGCCAAGGTATTTTCATAGATTTTCTTTCTCGATTATGAAATAAGTAGGAAAATAAATTGATTGTGAGTGCGTGCATTCACTTCGTAGATTCGCCATCGCCTGTTCTTAATACTGCTTCTCGGAACCTTATCACACCGTTCTCCTAGGACAAGCAGGATGTCAGCCAAGTTTCTTTTCCGTATCTCCTCTTCCATAGTTCCACCACGTTTTGGGTCGTCCCTCTTTCCTCGTGTCTGCTTTCTTACCATCTTCCTGGCACCTGAAGTTTACCTAGATCCCTAGCACTGAGACAGTACCTCTGTGATCTTCACGCCAAAACATAAAACACTGTAGTGATTACGACTGAAACTATACTGAATGCATGAGTTACTTATTGTGGAAACATAGAGGGATAGGGAGAAGTAAACTTTGGAGCATATATTATAATGTCAGGTCAAGGGGTCTATTTACTAAACTCCAGTAGAACTAGTACGGTAACACAGATGACTGGTCAGTTCTAACGTTTGTTAGACTGAACGTTATCTCTAGATTGATTGTGTTTGAGATGTCTTACCAAGCCACATTAAAAGCAACACATAGCTGAAAAGCTGCCACATTTGACAGCCTGAATTTCAAGCCGCTAGGCTGCCCAAAATGAAAGAGCTAGTTAGCATGAGGAATGCAATGCATTGCATGCCCTTGAGTCAATGCAGACTTCTGGCAACCCAGCAGCCCCTGTGGCAAGTTGTGACTAGAAGTAGATTGCCAGGCCTTCCAAGGCAGTGGAGGGCAAAGTGACTTGCCCAAGGCCACAATGAGTGCTAGTGGGAATCAAACACCCTGGTCACCAGACTGCTGCTGTAACCACTAGGCTAGTCCTTCATTTTTCCCTATGGAAGGCTGGATGGAATTTATTATTTATTTATTAACAATTCTTATATACCGCACTATTATCCATCAGCGCGGTTTACATTGAACAGAAACATCCGACAATTTACATATGTCTGGTCATTACATTTAACAGGGAGTATAACTTGGAGAAACGGGGAAACTATATACATTGGTGGTTCACCTGATAATGGACATTGTCAACTATATACATATGTGGTACAACCATACAGGAAAATGCTTGTTATTTAAATTGTGGGGTAAGCCTATTGCGAGGGTCTGCCTGTTTGACTACTTCTGCTACTCGCTTGGTGGTTATGAGATCTGCATACAATTTTTCTACTGTATACAGATCTATCTCATGCATATTCATTGTGGATATCCTGAAAACCTCACTGGCCTGGGGGTCCCAGAGGACTGGGATGAGTACTACTGACATGGATTGTTATTAATTAATTACTTGACCTAGACTGGCTGGCTTTCTCCTTGCTAGTAAGATCAAGGGCTTTTCATATACAGTGCTCATGGGGAAGGGAGTTGCTGGACTCAAGGGCCTCTTGAATACTACCAAGAAAGAGGTTGTAGTTTTGTAAATGTACTTGTATGTCAGTATAATTTATTTTTGGAGACTTTATGGGTGGAAGATCTCATGTATCTGTGTATGGGAGAAAGAGACGGTACTAGGAATGGGAAAGGTGATGGGGTATAAGAGATCATAAGGAGTGAAAGACGAGATATTAAGGATGAGGGAGAAGGGGAAAAGGAAGACATGTAAGATCTTTCTGGTGCTAATGTGATGTGTTAGGCCTCTTACATAGGAATCTAGAAAATGACAACAAAGACCATAAATCCTATCCACTCTGCCCATCCACGAGAACTATTAAGTTCTACATTCCAGGGCTGGCCCAAGAGTTTCTGCTGCTCTAAGGCAGGCTTGATGCTGCCTCAGGTCCAATCCTCCTTCCCCTGGCATCCATTGTCTCACCTGGGGAAAGAGGAAGTGTTCCATCACGGTCTCTTTCCCATTCTTCAAAGTGGTAGCAGGCCTTGAAGCACAGGCACACACCATGGCCTGCTGCACCTGCCCCACCTGCCCTCTCCAATAAGAAGTTGCATTGGAGAGGACAAGAGCAGCTGGCAATGAATGCAAGCACAAGTGCACAGCCTGCATCTGCTTTGAAGAATAGAGAAAGGGTCATGGTGCTGGCCATAGCGTCTGCCACCCTATGCGGCCGCATAATCCACCTAGTGCAATAATTTCTTCCTCTTCCTCAGAGATTCTCTGTATTTGTCTCATGCCTTCTTGAATTCAGATACATTTCTTGTCTCCATCACTTCCAGTGAGAGGCTGTTCCACATGTCCACCACCCTTTCAGTAAAACAATTTCCTTGGCTTACTCCCGTCTATCCCCTTTCCTCTTCTTCCTATGACCTCCTCATTCCAGAGCTTCCTTTCAGTTGGAAGAGGGCCACCTCCTGTACATTTATACTATGGAGGTTTTTAAATGTCTTTCATATCACCCCTCTTACACCTTTCTTCCAGAGTATACATATTGAGATCTTTGTCTGTCCCTTACATGTAAAATGATTGTGGATTTCGTTACCAGAACAGAAGCCAGGACCTCCCTACTTTTCGACAGCAGGGGTAGCCCCAATCAATATCTGGGAGATTTAAATCTCCCACCAAATGTACTTCCCTTTTATAGCAATGCTGCTATTTCTTCTGCCTGTGAGGGAAATCTTTATCTCCCACTAATGTAAATAGATTTTCCAATCCCTCTTTCCAGACTAACCCACAGTGCCTTCTCCTTCCCTCATAAACCCTGCAGTTATGTGGCTTTAATATGATTTTTTTTTTTACATACAGTGCCACTTCTCCTTCCTTTCTTCCAATCCTGTCTTTCCTGAATAGATTATAGCCCAGTAAATAATGTCCCAGTCATTGTTTTTTCCATATACCGTGTCTCCTTGACTACCACTATAGCCAAGTCAACTTCTTCTATTACATCTTCTACATCTGGAATGTTATTTTGCATACTATGAACATAGTACATGCAGCTCTCCTTTTTTCCCTTTTCTATGTTATAGTTATTATTTTTTGTATATCTGTTTATTATGGAATCACAAGGTTGCCATTGTGCAAGTCCAATATATGTCACTGCACACTCAGACAAATAAGCCAGAAGTAATACAACTGTGTACTACCAACTTGCGCGGAACAGAGTTCCCCAATAGCAGAGGGGATATCGCCCGGATTCCTTTGTCTACTCCTCCCCCCTCCTTCCCCGCCCCCTTCCCCCTACCCTTCCACTTATCTGGAGGCTTTGTTCACCCATCCCCAACGATCCTAGTTTAATGCCCTCCTCAGTAGATTAGCCAGCCTGTTACAGAAGACACTTCTCCCCTTCTTCGATAGGTGGATGCTATCTCTGTTCATTAGCCCTTGGAAAATTTAGTGTTAAATTTTAACACTGCATTTGTCATCTAGTATTAACATCTCATGAGCCTGTTTTGCATAGGCTGACTTTTTTTTGAGTCATTTGTATCTGTTAGCTTTACTGTGCAAACATACATTAACATCCTTTGTGTAAATTGGATATTAAGCAATGTGTTAAATTTAATGTCTGTTAGTAAGTTGGTGTGGCACAAGGGTTTGACTTATGTCCTTCGTTGTTTAAGTTATTCTTGTGTCTGTTAAGCTGAATGTTATGTCGGTGGGGATTTGCATATTTATTGTAGATGATATACAATTGATCTTCCTTTTGAGAGGAAATAGAGCACATAACCCCACATTTCAACCTATCAGACTAATTATTGACTAGTAATCTACTCCTTAATGCATAAAAAGCTGAAATGTTGCTATATGGCGGTGCTGTGTTATCTCTGCTGATTCCCACAGTAGTTACAGAATTTATTTATTCTTTATTTAGGTTTAGATTTCATTATTCACTTTACATTTTCAAATAGGATCACAAAGTGAAGAACAAAAAATTAATTAAAACATCACCTTTACATGTAACATAGCATATTAACATAAAATGACACAAATAATTACTGCCCCATCTCAAATCATTTCTGTTAAGAATTAATGATACCAACATGCAAATGCAAAATGCAATGTGTGCCTTCGAGTCAGTCCTGACTCCTGGTGACCCAGAAGCTCCTGGGTTTTCTTGGTAGTGTCACCGGAAGTAGATTGCCAGGCCTTTCTTCTGAGGCAATGGAGGGTTAAGTGATTTGCCCAAGGCCACAAGGAGTGCTAGCGGCAATCGAACCCTGGTTGCTTGGTTACCAAGCCAGTGCTCTAACCACTAGGCTACTCCTCCACTCTCCACTCTCCTCTCCTCCACTCTCATACCAACATATTTAATCTCAAATAGTAAATTAGCCAAGTTTTTAATTTCTTAAAATCACAATAAATTAATTTACTATGAATAGTCAGTCACTAGTACTACATTCCACAGTTTAAAACACAGAGTGCTGGATACACTCAAGTCAGATAGTTGATGGAGAAAGATGTTCCAGATAATTTAATTGGGAAGAACGTAAAGGTGTTGAAGGGATATAAACTTTGTCAATTTGGGATAGTCACTGCCTTAGTTAGAGACAAAAAATTTGAGTTCCAATTATAGACTATAATATGATGTGGGAAATGCAAATTGCAGGGGGTCATTAGTGGGCATTCTTTAACAAGTGGGGAAAGCATGCAGAGCATGACTTATGGAATTCTTCGGGAGCAAAAGCTTGCCAATGGAGACTCCTGGAAGAGGAACCTGGAAAGACCAAGGGGCCTTCTGAGGCTATGAGTAGAGCCTAGAGATGTCCTTGAAATTCTGTGAGTCTTTTGGGGCCTCAGTTGCAGTAGGGGCAGTCCTCCAGGAGGTTTTGGTGGGCTTCAGGAGGTTTTGGTGGGTTCCAGTCACCTCCATGGCTCGTGTGGGAATTCATAATCCCCTCAATGATTCCAGAAGTCCCTCTCGAGGTGCAGCCAGTTACGGTGTAACTCAGGCTATTCTACCTGGCAAATTCATACCACTTTTACTCATGGGTCTTCAAGGTCTTTAGTCAAAGGCAGAGATGTCCTAGCTGCTTCTAAAAGCCTTCCGTTATTAAAATCTCTGGTTCAGGCCAGCCTCAGAATTCTGCTGCACAATATTTGATTTACAGCAGTGCTTATAAGGATTTCCACGGAAGAGTAACCCCTGCTGTTCTCTACTCGCATGTGTGATGTTTGAGGAAACTCTGCAAAAGCAGTTTATTCCCTCGTATCCTCTGCTGAGGGCCAGGGACATTATCCCTGACACATAACTACCTATGAAGGAGGGTTCCTTCTGGCATGTCCTGGACCTATAGCCAGCTGTTTTTGGACTCGGAGTTTCTCATTTTCGTACGAGGTCCTTCAGAGCTGTCATTGCACTCAGGTGTAAGGCATGCTTCCCACTTCCAAGACCTTATCATTTTCCCTTTGTGAACAGTGTTAGCTGTTTCTCAGTTTCTTTATTCTTGGTCCAGTTCTGGGCCTTGCTTTGTCTCAGTTGCAGCTCCCAGTACCTTTTTCCAAGGTAGTAGTTGTGGTGGTAGTGGCACTTTTATGCATGTACTGAGCCTGGGTTGCCTATATTTGGATGTCGGGCTAGTCCAGTCAGTCTCTTTGGTGAAGGCCTAGTGAACTCTGGATAGGAAGCCTGGGTTCGGTGATCACCTGTCCTGAGAACATTCTGGTTCTCTTCTGCAATGTTGAGTACCTGTGGGTCAGGTCCTGAGTCGAAGTTCCCCATGCAGATAGTTTACTCAGTCCTCAGCCAACTTGGAGCATATGATTCTCTGTCAGCTTTATGGGCCTGCTAATCCTCAGGCCCTTGGATCCATGACTTTGGCCTTGGAACCAGTTCCTTGCACCAGGGTGCATATGCACTCATTACAGAGGCACTTGCTGGTCTCCATGTTCCCATTATTTGACCAAGCCCTTCCTCTCCACTGGGAAATAAAAGAAATGTTGGGGTAGTGGTTGTATTTTCATTATCGGATGGCTGGAATATGGTTAAAAACACTGGATTAAGTGCTTCTCATCTCAGATACCAGTATGAAGGGATGCAGTGTCTGTTCCAGTTGGCCCAGGGACTCGGGTCCCCTCAGGAGGCCTCCTGGAGGCTTTTCCACCTGGAAGCCAGGGCAATCATTATGGACACTAGAGAGGTTCAGGCTTCTTCTAATAGATGAATTGGGCTCTTTGTTCTTGGACACTACTCTGGCAGTGATGTGTTTCCACTGCTGAAACAGAACTTATGGGACTGGGGTGGTTCTTGAGGCCTCAGAGCTGTGTGGGTGGGCAAAGGAGCTTCTTATTGCCCTGTCTGCTGCTTACATCACAAGCTTTGACAGCAAGCAGGCCCACCTTCTGTGTTGGAACTCCGTGAGTCTGGGCAAAGTGAGAGTTCAGCTATACTGTGTGCAGCCTCATAGTGAGAAAACAGGCTATTTGGGTTCTCTACTTGATGTCCACTCTGGCCTATCCCTATGTGAGGAACTATTTCAGACATGTAAAGATTCAGCAGATGGTAGGCTCTTGGCCCTACTTCAGGAATGGCGTCAGGTAATGATGATATATGTCTCTTTCCCTAGACCCTGGTGAGCTGTCTTTTGCACAGGTTTTGGGCCCACTCAGACCTGGTGATCTAACTGTCCTCACAGGCTACCATTCGCTGACTCTTGATCCAAGGGGTGTGGCCTCTCTCTCTCACTCACTACCTCATGAAACTGGCCTACAATAAAAGACATGGGGGGGCTCGTGGTAATGGAGGTCCCTTCTTGCTTATAGTCTGGCCCTTGTGGGCATAAGCCTTTGAAGGGCTGCTTGGTGATGATAGTGCTCTCCCTGCTTAAGGACTGGTGGGCATCAAAGCCCTTAGCTTAATTTTTAGCTCTTTAGCTCACATTGAACTGGGGCTTGGCCTTGAACTTTCATGGTAGTGGTCCTGGTGTGCTACAGGAGTCATCTCCAGGATATTCCTTGGTGGTATACCTCAGCATTGACCGCTTCTTCATGAATGAAGCAGTTCAGCAGTTTGTTCCATTCAGCCTTAGTGTGGGTCTGTGTGAAAAATGAGGGCATTGAAAGGGCCATTTTTCATTTCTTTTGGGCCCAATTTTCGAAGGCATTTACACGGGTAACTGCCCTAGTTACCCATGTAAATGGCTTATCCGGGATTTATTAAGATCCTGGATAAGTCCCTAACATGCCCAGATGCTATGCGGTTAGCATCAGGACGTGTAAGGTACGGAGTGGGGGCAAAGGAAAGGGCTAACTGGGTATCACCGATTTTCGATGCTACCCGCTTAGCCCCTGCGCCTGAAAGATAGGCGAGGTTTTTCCTCGCTTATCTTTAAGGCACAGATGACTAAGCCGGAAGCATCGAAAATTGGTGCTACCCAGCTAGTTCCTGCAGCTTCCGGATTGTGTGGCGAGACCTGGATTTTCAATGCTGGGGCCACATATGACCCCTGCATTGAAAATCCAGGTTTAGGTGGGCTATAACACTGCCCTGTTGAAAATCGGTCCCTCTATTTATTACAGTTTTTTTATACTACTATAGGTACCAAACATCATAGCAGTTTTCACTACAAGCAGGGGAGTCTTATTAACATACAGACATAAGGAAAAGGATAGATACACTAGGGTCAGTGAGGTAGGAGTGGAGGAGTAGTCTAGTGGTTATAGCACTGTCTTGGGAACCAAGAGACCAGGGTTCGAGTCCCACTAGCACTCCTTGTCACCTTAGGCAAGTCACTTAACCCTCCTTTGCCTCAGAAAAATCCAATGTCCCTGTTTGATGTACATAAGAACATAAGACATGCCATACTGGGTCAGACCAAGGTCCATCAAGCCCAGTATCCTGTGGCCAATCTAGGTCATATGTACCTAGCGGTTTCCCCAAAAGACACAGGTTCCACAATGCTTGTATTGGGTCAAGCAGTGATATCCTGGGTCCCTTCTTAATAATGGTTTATGGACCTTTCCTCCAGGAACTTGTCTTCATAGGAGTAGCCTTCCATCCCCTTTACCATTTTGGTGGCTCTTCTCTGTACCTTTTCTAATAACGCTATATCCTTTTTAAGATACGGCAACCAGAATTGCACACAATATTGAAGGTGCGGTCGTACCATAGAACGATACAGAGGCATTATAATTCCCTTTGTTTTATTTTCCATTCCTTCTTAATAATGGTTTATGGATCTTTCCTCTAGGAACTTGTCCAAACCTTTTTTAAACCCAGCTACACTAACAGCCTTTACTACATTCTCCGGTAACAAATTCCAGAGTTTGATTACACGTTGAGTGAAAAAATATTTTCTTTTATTAGTCTTAAATAGTTTACCCTGTCGCTTCATTGCATGTCCCCTAGTCTTTCTATATTCTGATAATGTAAACAATCGATCTATCTATACGCGTTCCACTCCATTCATTAATTTATAGACTTCTATCATATCTCCCCTCAGCCGTCTCTTTTCCAGGTTAAGGAGCCCTAACCTATTTAGCCTTTCTTCATAGGGGTATCCTTCCATCCCCTTTATCATTTTGGTGGCTCTTCTCTGAACTTTTTCTAATAACGCTATATCCTTTTTAAGATATGGCAACCAGAATTGCACACAATATTCAAGGTGCGGTCTCACCATGGAACGATACAGAGGCACTATAATATCCTTTGTTTTATTTTCCATTTGTTTCCTTATGATACCTAGCATTCTATTTGCTCTCTTGGCCGCCGCTGCACACTGGGCCGATTTTTTTTTTTTTTTAACAGGTTATCCACAATGACACCTAAATCTTTTTCCTGGGTGGTGGTTCCTAATGTGGAACCTTGCATCGTGTAACCATAGTTTGGGTTGTTCTTCCCTAGGTGCATAACTTTGCACTTGTCCACCCTAAATTTCATCTGCCAATTTGATGTCCAGTCTTCCAATTTATCAAGATCCTCTTGCAATTTTCCACAATCCTCTTGGGTTTTAACAACTTTAAATAGTTTTGTGTCATCTGCAAATTTGATAACCTCACTCGTTAGTCCCTTTTCCAGGTCATTTATGAATATGTCAAAAAGCAGCGGACCCAGCACAGATTCCTGGGGTACACCACTATTCATCTTTCTCCATTGGGAAAATTGGCCATTTAGCCCTACTCTATGCTTTCTATCTTTTAACCAGTTCCTGATCCACAATAGTACACTGCCTCCTATCCCATGACTCTTTAGTTTTGCCAAACGTCTCTGATGAGGGACCTTGTCAAAGGCTTTCTGAAAGTCCAAATACACTATATCAACCGACTCACCTTTGTCTACCTGTTTATTCACACCTTCAAAAAAACATAACAGATTAGTAAGACAAGATCTTCTTGTCTAAAGCTATGTTGGCTGTCTCCCATTAAGCCATGACTATCTACATGTTCAGCAATTTTGTTCTTTATGATGGTTTCTACCATTTTTCCCGGTACTGACGTCAGGCTCACCGGTCTGTATTTTCCCGGATCACCCCTAGAACCCTTTTTAAAAACTGGCGTTACATTCGCCATCCTCCAATCTTCAGGCATTACATATGATTTTAATGATAGTTCACAGATTGCTAATAGCAGGTCTGCAATCTCATATTTCAGTTCTTTCAACATCCTTGGATGTATATCATCTGGCCCAGGTGATGTGCTACTCTTCAGTTTATCTAATAGTTGTAATACATCTTCCAGATGTATCAATATTTCCTTCAATTCTTCCGCACCTTTAAATACCACTTCAGTCATGGGTAACATCCCTACATCTTCCTCAGTAAAGACCGAAGCAAAGAATTCATTCAGTCTCTCCGCTATCGCCTTGTCACCTCTTAGTGCCCCTTTAACCCCTCCATCATCTAATGGACCAACTGACTCTCACAGGTTTTTTGCTACGAATGTACTTGAAAAAAATCTTTATTTCACGTTTTTGCTCCCGCAGCAAGCTTCTTCTCAAATTCTCCCTTTGCCTGCCTTATCAATGCCTTGCATTTGACTTGCCAGTGCTTGTGCTGTTTCCAGGTTTCGTCATTTGGCTTTTTTCCATTTCCTGAATGATGCTTTTTTGGCAACAACAGCCTCTCTGACCTCACCTTTAAACCATGCTGGCAGTTTTTTGGACTTCCTTCCACTTATCTTAAAGCGTGGAATACAGCTGGTCTGGGCTTCCAAGATTGTATCTTTCAACAACACCCAAGCTTGATGTAATTTTTTAACCTTTGCAACTGCTCCTTTTAATTTTTTCTTAAATATTTTCCTCATTTTATCATAGTCTCCCTTTCGAAAGTTAAAAGGTAGTACTGTGGATTTCCTTATTATCCCTCCTCCACTAATTAAATCAAACGTGATCATGCTATGATCACTATTGCCAAGTGGCCCCAACACCCTTATCTCTTGCACTAGATCTGGTGTTCCACTAAGGACTAGGTCTAATATGGCTTCCCCTCTGGTCGGTTCATGAACCAGCTGCTCCAAGAAGCAGTCATTTATTTCATCTAGTAACTTTATCTCCCTAGCATGTCCTGCCACGACGCTGACCCAGTCGATACCGGGGTAATTGAAATCACCCATTATTATCACTGTGCTGTAACTTTTATTAGCTTCCTTGATTTCTTTGAGCATTTCATCATCCATTTGTTCATTCTGGCCAGGCGGTCGATAGTACACCCCCACTGCCAACGCCTTTCCCTTTCTACATGGAATTTCAATCCATAGAGATTCTACAGCAAATTTTGTTTCCTGCAAAACTTTAATCCTTTCTGACTCAATGCCCTCTCTAAGATAGAGCGCAACCCCTCCACCAATTTGATCAGCTCTATCATTACAATATAGTTTGTACCCAGGTATCACAGTGTCCCACTGGTTGTCCTCCTTCCACCATGTCTCTGATATTCCAATCATATCTAACCTCTCATTTAGTGCTATATATTCTAACTCTCCCATCTTATTTTTTAGACTTCTAGCATTTGCATACAAGCATTTTAGAGACTGTATTTTATTCATATTAATTTGACTAATGGTAGACATGGGTAATTTAGGATCTTTAAGCTCTGTCTGTCTGCTCCATACTCGAGGGCATTTGGGCTACTTTACTCTTTTTTGGAACCTCTCTGCTTTTGGTAGTATCCTTCAGGGATACATTCTTCCGATCCATCCGCTCTTGGGTGACTGTTGGCTTTCCCCTATCTGCTTTTTAAACTTTGAATAATTTTGTGTCATCTGCACATTTGGTTACCTTACTCGTTATTCCCATTTCCAGGTCATTTACGAATATGTTAAAAAGCAGCGGACCCAGCACAGATCCCTGGGGTACTCCACTGTTCACCCATTATGGAACCTGTGACCTTAGGGGAAACTGCTAAGTACTTGTGACCTAGATTGGCCACTGTTGGAAACAGGATACTGGACTTGATGGACCTTGTTCTGACCCAGTATGGCATATCTTATGACTAAAATGATAAAGCAGTATAAAACACCTGTTAAATAAAAATAAAATAAATAGAATGACAAAATATTACCAGAGACTGATGGAACATATAACCAGTTGAGGTGGGAGGGGGAGTGAGCTGGGTCCACTGGGGGTGCATTATTGGAAGGCATGTTCAGAAAGCCAGGTTTTGAGTCCAGACTTAAAGAGCTTGTAGGAGGACGTGGAAGGTTTGAGGGGAAGGCGGAGCAGCAGAAGGCTATGGATCTGTATGTTTCTAGATGTAGGCTGGCGATGGAAGGAGTGACCAGGAAGTTTTGGTTCTCTGACTGCAGGGCCCAGGAGAGGCTCATGTGTAAGGCCTTCTTTGAGAGTAGTTTCCTTATGGTGCCTTTCTAGGGGTCTAGCCAGGTGATGTCTGTGCTGCAGCCCTTGTTTTGCAGAGAATCATTCTGGTGTTTTCCACTATTTCTTTTGTCTTAAATTCTGTTCCATCAAGGTACAGATTTATCCCGTCCTGATAACTAATCATGGTATAATTAGAGGTCACTGGTATCCCTGTAGAGGGACTCTTGGAATTGGTGATAGGACATGGAGGTCAACTATTTCTTTGTTACAGAACGGGAAAGGACTTACCAAACTATGTGAAGCATGGTAGGAGAAGATACGACAGAATGATACAGGGGAGGTGGAGGAGGGGGTCTTATGGGACGCAGGAAAAGCCTACATGAGGGGGGTATTGATACAGATGGGGGCACAGAGAAAGCGAGAGAGGGAGAACGAGTGGACCTGTGCTAAATTAAATTCCATCGACCTGGAATATATGGCACATTTAATGCGGGCCACCAAACAAAAGTATATGGAAAGTGGCAGTAGGGCAGGTAAACTCTTGGCTTGGCAATTACGGAGGAGGAGGGAGGCATGCTTAGTGGCAGAAATCAAGACCCAAGAGAGGCAACGGGTGGTTACTAACGCAGAGGTATATGCAGAATTCCACACCTTTTATGAGCACCTATACCAAACAGAGGGAGGAAGCCCCCAGAAAAAATAACCGCCTATTTAGGAGGCATAGACCTACCCAGGGCTGGTGAGGAAGAAGAGGTGGCATTAGGGAGACCCATAAGTATGATGGAAGTGATATGGGTGATTAAGACACTGCCCAAGGGAAAGGCAGTGGGAGGGGATGGTTTCCCCGCAGAATACTTCCATAGGCTGGGGGAGGAGATGGCCCTTACTATTGTGTGCCTCTTTACAGGTAAACCATTACCAGCCACAATGATACAGGCTAACATCATAGTATTATCAAAAGAGGGGAGACCGCCGGACCAGTGTGGAATTACTGTCCTATTGTTCTCATTAATAATGATTTTAAACTATATGCAGAGGTTCTAGCGTTGAGACTGGAGGGAATACTTCCAAGATTGATCCATTCTGACCAAACAGGCTTTATTAGTAGAAGGCTTATCTCTGACAACATCAGGAGAGCCATTAACCTTATCTACCTTGTCAAAGTAAAAAAAGAGCCCACATTATGCGTAGTTTTAGATGTGGAAAAAGCCTTTGACAGGGTGGAATGGGCATTTCTGTTCGCTATGATGGAAAAGATAGGACTGGGGGAAAGATTTATACAAAGGATTAAGGCCTTGTACGTGACCCCGATGGCTCCCATATTAGTGAATGGCCAACGGTCAGCAGAATTTGGGCTATAGAGAGGGGGACTCGGCAGGGGTGCCCTTTGTCCCCAATGCTGTTTGCAATAGTTAGATGCATTTGCAGCCCGAATACACGCACATTCAGAGATTTTCCCAGTGAGGGTCGGGCATACCCAGCATAAAATTCAACTCTATGCAGACAACATGCTGATCTTTATGACCCAACCAAAGGAGTCCCTCCCGGCTTTATTAGGGAAAATTGATAACTTTGCCTAAGTGTCAAGCTTTAAAGTAAACCTTGCTAAAATGGAAGCTATGGCACTGGGAGGACTTAAACAAAGAGACTTGCCGAGGTTCCCCTTTCAGTGGGCAAACAAAGCCCTTAAATACTTAAATGGTATTGTAGAGCGGTTCTGGTCCGGGTACTCAGAGGGCACTATTTGCAACTATCAGAGACCCTTTGGGTTTGACATGGAGAGGGCATAATCAATATTTGAATTGCTAGAGAGTGGCACAAATGATGAGAGAAAGGGGGCATTCCTTCGGGGCCAACCCTTTCTGGGACCGCTTTGAAAGGTCTGCGGGGCGGGGCCAAATAGAGGGTGGTTTCCTGCATTTAAATCAAGATGGTCCAAGGTAGCAGATTATAGTCCTTTCTCAGGCCTGGAGTTTGGGGCGTTGATTGCCTGTGGCAGGGAACCAGGGTATAACCCGATTTTCAGATCTAGTGATAAAGGGAGGGATGATAACAATGCAAGAGTTGAGCATAAACTTGCTTATAGAGTGCCCTTTTACCAATAATTTCAACTATGCTACTTTGCCCTACATAGCGGGCACTGACATCACCTGACAAGAATGAGCACCCCTATGGAAAAAGTCCTATATAAGGGGATGAGGATGAAAGCGATAATTAGCAAAATATATGGGGTTAAATTGGAGGAGGAAAACGAACTGCCACAGTTCCACCAGCCAGGGTGGCAGCAGTGGATAAAAGAAGAATATGAGGATGAGGAGTGGGAGTAGATTCATTGGGGGATGTATAGTTAGTTATACATGGGTCACTTCATGGAGACAGACACAATTTCAAATAATTAAGCAGGATGTATACTACCTCAATACAGATGCATCGGGCCTGAACATGGGAAACAGGGCGATGTTGGAGGGGCTGTGATCAGGAGGTGACCTTTTATCACATGTGGTGGGACTGCCCGGTAGTCCAGTGCTTTTGGAGAGCGATTAATAGAAGTTTACCCACGATTGGAGTTACCTGATTACTCCCAGGGATATGCTCTTGAGCATTCTACACCAGCCCCTTATGAAGAGGAGGGAGAAATTGCTGCAGGATAAGCTGTTCCTAGCTGCAAGAGTGTCTGTCTATTGCTTAGAAATGGAGAACAGAGAGGGTCCCGACTCTTGAAGATTGGTACTTGAAGATAGGGAAAGCGGTCAAATTTGATAAACTAACATATGCTTTGCAAGGGAAGGAACAGTTATTTGGGGAAAGTTTGGATCCATTCCTCTGCAGCAATCGGGGAGACTGCTCTACACCTGGATCTGTGCCACTTGTGCACGCCCCCCCCCCAACACAAGGCTAGGTTTGAAGGGCAGTTGTTATAGGCTGCATGGTAAAGCCGCCACAAGCAAATGTTTCAACTTTGTAATGATTTATTAAAAATGTTATCCTTGGCTTTGTGTCTTTAAAATGTAAATGGTACATGCATTCTACAGTTGAGGAACTGATAAAGACATATTGTGAAGGACACTTTAAATAGAAGGATAACACCTTGCATGACCTTGTTGGAGATTGGTGTAGCCAGCCAACGGATTTAGGGAGATCGCCTACTCCCAGGTTTCATTATCTTGTATCTAGACCTGATCTAAAGGTTGTCTTGTTTAGTGGTGAATGTATAGCCAGCATTACTCTGTTGTTCTGTTATTTTTATACAACTTTCACTTTGAATAAAGATACTTACAAAAAAAAAAGTTCTATTCCGTCCTTCTTTCAAGGGTGCAAGCCCCCTTTTTTCTTCTCAACCTCACTGTTCTGCCTTCCTTCTCAGAGAAGGATCTGGTGGAGGTGCAGAGGGGGTAGCTTGGATTCATGGCAATTCCTATTTTCTCCTACTGGTCAGACCTTTTTCTGTCCTCCTCAGCGGTTCGAGGAAAGTACTAGCAGAGGTCAAACCTCTGGTCTACTGGTTAATGGAGGCCTCCAGGGCAGTGTATATTCTGACTGGTAAGTGTGTGCGGGGTAAGTCGGCGCTCATTCCATAGAACATAAGCCTCCTAGGTGGAGTCCGCTCTGGTGTCCTCGGAGGACATTTGTAAGATTTTCTGGCCATCATAGAATGCCTTTGTGAAGCTCTACAGGGTGCTCATAGGGGGCTGTACAGATGGCATCTCTGACAGGTTAGTCTGTCACGAGTGTTGTCTTCCTTCTACCCTGGGTCCTGACTGCTTAGGTATGTCTCACTTGTCTGGATTGATCTAGCAGGATGATAAAGGAAGGATACATTTTACATACCTAATGATTTACTTTTCATGAATCCCACTAGTCAGTCCAGGACTCTCCCTGGAAGATTCCTGCTGCAGGTTACGAAGCCTACTGCCTTTTGGTTGCATTGTTAATATCGGTACCTGGAAGACTCTTTTTGCAGGTTTGAGGATCTAGCTGCTGTAAAAGGCTTAGTCAGACCCATGATGATCTGACTTCAATTTCATCATGATAAGAGAGCCAAATACTTGCTTACACTATTTGTGGCAAAGTTATTTGTAGTTAATGTTTCTGATTTGTTCTGAGTTTTTCAGTCTTGTTTATGGCTTGAGAAGTGTCATACTGGCTTCTCTTGGTGCTATACCAGAGATATACAGGTGATGAAATCACTGAAAGTTGCTTGCGTCTGCCCCCACCTGCTGGCAAGGGAGTATAAGCCAGTTGTCTGGACTGGTCCAGCACGATTCAAAGAGAGAAAATTATCAGGTATGTAAAATGTATCCAGTTGACTTTCTGCTACTTGCAATAAAGTAGCTCTAAAAAAAATAAAAAAAAGCTTCCCCAAAAAGCCCTCTGCAGCAGCTAGGCCTCTCAGTCAGTCCCCATGTGAGATAAGACTGGGTTAGGGTATATTTGATGTCCTCTGAGCCCTACAGACATGCTGTCCCATGGTCCACAACGTTCTCTATGTGCAGTTTTTCTCTGTTTCTATATTACCTTATATAAGTCCTCTATCAATTAAATGCTTATCCATTGGCCCTTTTAACATTGGTGTTGAAACAACCAGGTTCTTGTTCTTGGTTTTTTTTTTGCCATCTCCTAACAGGATTAGGGATCTATTTATAAATAAGTAAAATAACGTACCTTAAAGTAATAAGACAAAGTTCAAAAATGCAATGTGTGCCTTTGAGTCAGTCCTGACTCCTGGCGACCCAGAAGCTCCTGGGTTTTCTTGGCAGTGTCACCGGAAGTAGATTGCCAGGCCTTTCTTCCGAGACAAAGTTCAGCTTCTTCTTAATGCCTTGTAACAGGCAGATCTCTGTTGGCTCTCCGTCAGGGCAAAAAAGGGACATTTCCCTTTGGTCACATCCCTTTGGATCATGCCCCTGTGGCCGTGAGCTGCAGAGCTCCCGGCATTTTAAAGCCTTGCAGTTGCCTATTGATGATGTCATAAGGTTGCTCGATGTCTGCACAATCTCACAGCAGGAACAGAGAGAATTTAGGAAAAAAGTGCAGCACAAAAGATATAAAGTTCCATACTGATGGCACTGCTGGTCAGTCCCTTCTCTCTCCCCTTTTCTTTTGAGAAAGCCTGCGGCTAGGGAATCCCATATGTGAGCGCTTTTCCTGCTGATCCACAGAGAAAACAGAGTTATTTTTCTTTAGAGTACCTGTAGCAGGTGTTCTCTGTGGACAGAAGGATAAGTCCTCACAACCCTTCTCGCCTTGCAATTCTATCATCAGCTAGTAACTGAATGAGGAGATGAGGCACAGTGTTGGCAGGTGGGAACAGGTATGCAGGCATGATGGAGTCACTCAAGAAGCTTCTAGAAGAGGTTTCCCGCATGGGGCTTTGTCTGTGTCATCATCCATATGTGAGGACTTATGTAATTCAGTTATCTCCAGGAACAAGCAGGAATGAGTCTTCACATATGGGTATCGTCGGTACCGACGGAGCATGCGCGGGAACGCTTCCCAGCGTCCAAAAGGAAAGCTTTTGGGAGCATCCCACAGCGCCTGCGCGCTGCCTTCCCGCCTTTCCTAACCGCCTCTCTCCAGTTCTTCTTTTCCGCGGAGCCAGCAGGACATGTTCCTGTCACCGCTGAAGAATTTCTTTATTTTATTTTATTTCTTTGGTTGTGCGTCTGCTTTCTCGACGCTGGATTGGTACTGCCAGTCTTTTCTTTCTTTATTCTAAAAAAAATAAAAAAAAAAATACTGTTTTTCTCACTTCAGTGCATTTTCTTCTTTGGCCTTAGGCCTAGGACATTTTTCCTCATGGAAAAGCCCGCCTCTGGGTTTAAAAAATGCACGAAGTGCAGCGGCACTATTTCTGTCACTGACACCCATGAATGGTGTCTAAAATGTTTAGGTCCTGACCATTCCATTGCGGATTGTGAGTCCTGCTCCATGATGTCTAAAAGAGGTCTACTGAATCGAGCAGCTAAGCTCAGTACCCTGTTTCCCTCGGATGCAGCTTCGGTTGCATCGACGTCTTCCAGGGCTGCTTCTTCCTCACATGGATCTCAGGTAACCAAACTTAAATCCAGCCGGTCATCGAAGGGTAGATCTCCCACTAAGTATCGAGATGCCCCCGGGCTTGCCCTCGAGGAATCCGCACCGGCAAAATTACCCCGGCGGGAGGCTCCGGCTTCCAAAGCTTTATCTATGGGGTCACAGGTTGACATCGATGGCTCGGCCTCGACCGATCACCTGTTGCCATGTTCTGGGGTACCGGTGGTTCCCACTGGTGCCGACATCCAGACATTGGTTGCGTCAATGGATCAGAATATCCTGACCATGCAGCGTGCCATCACGGTATTCATACAAGCTGCGATGCCTTTGGCACCGCAACAAACTCCGTTGCCGGTACCGACTCCGGCACCGGTACCGACATCGGTTCCGGTGCAGGTACCGATTGCATCGACATCCGCTTCGGTGTCGACTGCAGCGGTACACTGTTCTGTGATGCCCATCGGTACCGAATCGGTACCGATCACTCCCGATGTCGATACCACCCGGTACGCGTATCGAGCTCTGCAGGAGCATCCAGACAGGCGATACTTCGATTCCTCTGAAGACTCTGATGAATCAGAGGTCTCTGTCGAAGCATCGGTGATTCATCCTCAGAAGCCCTCTTCTCCAAAAAGGAGAATGTTTCCTCCAGAAGACTTGTCTTTTCAAGACTTCATTAGGGAAGTGGCCAGGGGCCTTTCCATCTCAGTAGAACCTGAGACAGACCCTAGAGCCAATAAATTAGATATTTTACAATATCCTAAAGCTCCTAAAGAGGCAGCCACTTTACCAATACATGAGATTCTTTATGATCACATGTTGGGCATATGGGAGACTCCTCTCACCACTTCCCCTCATTCTCGCAGGTTGGACACCATGTATCGTGTTCCTCCTTGTCCTGGCTTTCATAAGACTCAGCTTCCTCACCACTCCATTGTGGTGGAATCTGCTATGAAGAAGATAAAGAGTACAAAAAGGCACTCTTCTGCTCCTCCAGGAAGAGAATGCAGAACCTTAGATGCCTTTGGCAGAAGAATTTTCCAGGCCAGTATGCTTGTTGCCAGAATCAACTCCTATAGTCTCTATATGGGGATGTTTCTAAAAGAAGTTACAGATCACCTGAAAACTTTATCTCCTTTTATTTCAAAAGATAAAAGAGAAGAGTTCCTCACCTGGCTCAAACATGCCCAGGATATTTCCAAGTTTTCCAACCGTGCAGCCTTTGCCATAGGTGCACGCAGAGTTGCTTGGTTACAAGCTTCTGATTTGGAACCTTGGGTTCAAGATGGACTAGGAAACCTTCCTTGTACAGGTGAAAACCTTTTTGGCAAAGATTGGCAAGCAAAGGCCACCCAAATGGATGCTGAAAATTCTGCTTTAGATAGACTTTCAAAGTCTACTTCTGCTCCTTTTAAGAAAAGGTTGTTCAAAAAGGGATTTTTTCCCAAAAAAGGGAAATATTATTCTGCTTATGGTCAGCAGTCATCTACTGCAGGTCGTTTTGCTACAAAGAGACAGCAACAAAGAGACAGCAACAACCAAAACAGGCCAAGCCTAAGGCTGCTAGGACTGCTACGGCCCAACAGCCTCAGCCTCCTCAGGGCCTTTGACTTACAACTAGAGAGCTTAGCCTTTCTGGCTCTAGAACATCCAGAGCCTTTCACCATTCCAGGAAGGTTGGCTTACTTTGCTCACAGATGGGAACAAATCACAGCAGAGCAATGGACCCTCTCCATCATAAGGGAGGGGTACAAGCTTCATTTCTTAAACCTTCCTCCTCACACCATGGTGAGACAGTTCAATTCTCAGACATCTCTCTCGACCTTCTGGTCAGGAGATTACTACCCTTCTTGCCCAAGGGGCAATAGAAGAAGTACCCCTTCTTCAACAGGGCTCAGGGTTCTACTCCCCCTACTTTCTTATCCCAAAGAAAACAGGGGGCTACAGATCCATATTAGATCTCAGAGAATTGAACAAGTTTCTATGCAAGGAGAAATTCAAGATTTCTCTCGGTACTCTCCTTCCATACCTTCAGAGTCAGGATTGGCTTTGCTCTCTAGACCTCAAGGATGCGTACACCCATGTCCTCATCTATCCAACACACAGAAGGTTCCTTCGGTTCCTTTATCAAGGGAAGCACTATCAATACAGAGTGCTTCCTTTCGGTCTGCACCAAGGGTGTTCACAAAATGCATGGCAGTAGTAGCTGCATTTATACGCACTATAGGGATATACGTATTCCCATATCTGGACGACTGGCTCATCCGAGCTCCATCCCAATCAGAGGCCCAGACTTCTCTAACCTGCACAAGCCATATCCTTCAGTATCTGGGACTTGTAATAAACTTTCCAAAATCCCATCTCACCCCTACTCGGTCTCTAGAGTTCATAGGGGCCTTGCTGGATGCCACAACAGTAAGGGCCTATCTTCCCCAGGCCCGTTGCTTACACTTGGTGCAGTTAGCCTCACAAATTCAGTTAAAATCCCATTTAACTGCTCGAGAGATGTTACAACTGTTAGGCCACATGGCATCCACTGTGCATGTGGTTCCTTACACTCGCCTTCACATGAGGGCAGCTCAGTGGACTCTGTCCACCCAATGGACCCAGGCATCAGGTTGCCTGTCAGACAAAATAGCAACCTCCAGTCGCCTCTTTTGGTCCCTCCACTGGTGGATGTCCACTCAAAATCTGTTGCTGGGGTCTCCCTTTCAACAGGTGTTACCCCAAGCAACCCTTACAACAGATGCCTCTCCAAGAGGTTGGGGAGCTCATCTTCAAGATCTCTCCACTCAAGGCATCTGGTCTCTAGAAGAGACATCTCTACATATCAATCTCTTAGAGCTCAGAGCAATTTTTCTAGTTCTCAGAGTCTTCCACACCCTGCTCAGCTACAAGACAGTCCTCATCCACATGGACAACCAAGTAGCCATGTTCTACGTGAACAAGCAGAGCGGGACTGGCTCTCTGTCGCTTTGCAACGAAGCTCTGAGATTGTGGGCCTTCGCCAGAGAGCACCAAATTCATCTCATGGCAGTGTATCTTCCAGGGGTTCAAAACTCTTGGGCAGACAGACTCAGTCGAGTTCTGCTTCCACACGAATGGTCCCTCCATGGGGACCAGATAGCCAGGATCTTCCGAATTTGGGGAACCCCGGACATAGACCTCTTTGCAAGTCTGTGGAATGCCAAACTTCTCCGGTTCTGTTCCAGGATTCCGTGTCATGGAGTTCAGGCCAGGGATGCCTTCCTCCTTCATTGGGGGCAAGCCTTCCTCTATGCCTTTCCACCCATTCCCCTAATTCCCAAGACACTCTTCAAACTTCAGAGAGACAAGGAGTCTATGATCCTCATAGCACCACATTGGCCACGCCAAGTGTGGTACCCTCTACTTCTACATCTCTCCCAAGCTCCCTCCCTGGACTTGGGATCTGCTCCAGACCTCCTGTCCCAGGAGGAGGGAACGTTGTGGCACCCAAATCCCCAGTCTCTTCACCTCAGAGCCTGGTTGCTGAAGGCCTAGACCAGTGATGGCTAACCTTTTTGAGCCCGAGTGCCCAAACTGCCGCACAAAACCAAAGAATTTCCTCAAAGTGCCAGCACGTCAATTAAACCTTAACAACAAGATTTTAGTATCTAAAAACTCTTTATAAAGTTGCCTGAACTATGTAACATCATTTGTAAAGGTTGGAATCTTTGTATTGTCAGAGAATCAATTTGATTCACAATCCTTTGGTTTTCATTTCAATTTATTGGCAATTTATAATGTTTTAATGATTTCATTCAATTTAATGAATTTAGGAAGAATTTGATTCAGTTACACAATATATTTTAAATGTATTATTCACATAACATGTCAAATGTATCCTGAGTAAAAAAAAGATGAACTTCTTAAAACTGTTAACTGTGTCAGGACTCGGTGTGTATTCCCAAAGAATCTATACATGAAAAAAATTAATGTGATGTTTGTTGTTGCATGCATGCTGATAACTTGTCAAAGAGATATCTTTCTACCTTTTGTGCATTTTTTTCAGTTGCAATTGCTCCAGCCACTTTCTTCTGGTTTCTTCATGTTTTCTGCTAACTCTCCATCATCTGCTGTCCATTTGTCCTTTCTTCTCTCTTCTAGTTTTTTTTTCCATTCTCTCTCTCTACATCCGCTTTAACATACTAATCTTTCTCCTTTTGCTCTTTCCTCATTCCTATTTCATCCACTCAAATTTTACCCCTCCATCCTCAATCCCCACTTACTCTCCCAATACCCGGCCAATTGTAGATTTTTTATCCCTCCCACACAAAATATTTTTCCCCTCTCCATTTTACTCTCCCAGCCCCATCCCATTCTAATCCTCCCCCAACATCAGCTCCCTTCTAGTTCCAGCCTCACCCAGCATCCATTCCCTTCTAGTCCCTGCATCAGCCCATTTCCAGTCCTAGCCCCCCATCAGCCCATTTCCAGTCCTAGCAACCCCCCAACCCAATACCAGTCTAGCCCCCCCATCAACCCACTTCCAGTCCTAACCCCATCAACCCATTTCCAGTCAGCCCCCATAGCCCATTGCCAGTCCTAACCCCCCCCCATCAGCCCACAGCCCATTACCAGTCCTAACCCCATCAGCCCACCTCAAGTCCTAACCCCTCCCTATCAGCCCATTTCCTTTCCTAGCCCCCCCATAGCCCATTATCAGTCCTAACCCCCCCATAGCCCATTACCAGACAGCCCCCATCAGCCAACAGCCCATTACCAGTCTTAACCCCCCCATAGCCCATTACCAGTTCTAACCCCCCCAACAGCCCACAGCCCATTACCAGTCTTAACCCCCCCATAGCCCATTACCAGTCCTAACCCCCCCCCATCAGCCCACAGCCCATTACCAGTCCTAACCCCATCAATCCACCTCAAGTCCTAACCCCTCCCCATCAGCCCATTTCCTGTCCTAGCCCCCCCATAGCCCATCAGCACTCCTAACCCCCCCCCAGCTCCCCATAGCCCATCAGCACTCCTAACCCCCCCAGCCCATCACCACTCCTAACCCCCCCAGCCCCCCCCTAGCCCATCAGCACTCCTAACCCCCCCCCCCCCCCAGCCCCCCCAGCCCATCAGCAATCCTAACCCGCCCAGCCCAGGGAATTTTTTTTTTTTAAAAGCTGTCTTCTCCCGCTGCCGGGGCCGCCGCGGCAGAATCGAGTGTGCTGCGGGGCCCCCCCTGCCCAGCACAGCCTGCCCTCCCCCTCTATCCGCTCTCTCGTTGCAGCTCACAGTGACACGCGCCGGCTTTCAGAGCGCGAAGGGATTAACAGAGCAGCGAGGGAGAAACTCAAAATGGCACCACTCGACTCCTAGTAATACTTATGGTACTACTGCTAGGGGTTAAGCTGCCAAGTAAGGGTGCATAACCCTGAGGTACTGCAGGTTAGTGACTTGCACAGTAAATCTCAGTGCGGTAAAATGCATTATTTTACTGCAGCTTAGTAATTGATGTCCCTTTTTAGGACCATAATCAACATACAGGATTTTATGGTTCTGTATTTGGTACTGTGGAAATGGGGTTACTTTGTTCTAGTCTTTTGTTTCATCTGTTCTCTCCAGACTGGGCACCAAATTGTTTCTGCCCAGATGCCTGAATAGAAAGATTTTACTTTGCAGAAAAATAGAATGGGTTCTCTGCTTGTTCTAGACTTTTTCCACTGCCTAAGGTCCCTCTTCACAGGAATTATTTGCAGGGAAAAATTGTGAATCAGTCTGTCAGGTAATAATACGGTTTTAATGATCTCATGACAGATGCTCTTAAATTCAGATTTGCTGTGGTGAATCTGACTTGTTTACATGCTTAACTTTTGTTTTGATTGCATTTTCTTGTACAGGTAAAAGGCCAATAGAAGATGCACTGTTTGAGTTATGGTAGCCATGTGAGCAATCTCTTCTGATAGCAACAATAGCTCAGTTGAATTAGTGTAAATATTATGTTGTATATACACTTTTGTAGGTCTGATGTCATGTCAGGCTTGTTATTTAGGTAAAGAGTGTTCATGCTTTAGCAGAATCAGCAGCTCATATGCCACTGGCAATTTTTGTTTTAGTCACCTTAGTGGCCAGTCACACAATTAATGGCACAATAATGGAGAAATAGTAGCGACTGTTCACATAAAGCATGATATGTGTATTGGAAACAGCAGTGTGAGGCTCTGAATATGCAGACTAAGATAAAGAACAAGCAGAGTAAGTTCCTTGCTTTTTAAATTCATCAGACCCCTGCTGTTTAAATTGCCCCAGCTGTTAATATTGAAACCATTACAGTAATGGACTCAGCAAATGAAGGAGAACCAAGACACACAGGCTGTATTACCAGAGGGGCAATTTTCTCTTCATCTGTAATAGCAGTAGTGCCTAATATTGATCAGACCATCAAGATACTAATCCTCTGTAAAATTACTTGTTATAACTGAAAATAGGTTAATCTAAATCAGCCAGTGTCCTGACTTTCTGCTTACTGTTGAATAGACACTATTAGGTGATTTATTTTTCATGATTTAAAGCATTTTATATTGATAATAGTTGGAGCTTCCTTTGTATCAGTGAGCACTTACAGCTATATCCTAGGATTCTCTTTTTATTTTAAATAAAACATCACCCACTTAATTTAGGGGCAAGTGCCTGCCTAGCCTGTCTGAGTTATATCGGTGTTTTGAGTTCCCCAGATTTATTAAGAATATGATTTTAAATTCAACTAGTTATCTGTGCAGTAAATAAGAATCAGACCAATGCCCCATAGATTGGAGCCCTGCAGATAAGCAGTATCAATAAGTGCTAAGAATATAAACTAGTTTAATTGTTATTGCAGGTTCGTATTCATGCTTGACTGCTTTCGCATACTATGTTTTTTTGCAGTATTGTTTGTTAACTTCTAAGGTTCAATATTTTAAAATATATCAGGGGGGGACATTCAGTGATGGCAGCTAGAGCTTGTAAAGTGCCTAGCCATTGCTGCTGAAGACTGACTCCGAATATTCAATGCTGGGGCCATATCTGGGTCGCCACAGAAACTGGAAGTGATATTGAGCCACTGCCCTGTTAGCTTCCATGGGTAAAGTTAGGCCAGCATTTGTTGCGCCTTACTTTACCTACATGTCTCTAACCAGGCAGTGGCTCAATATTGCTGCTGCCTGTTTAGCAGTGAGTGTTGCCTCCGCTTGGCCACGGAACGCCACTGACATGCCTCAGTACTAAACGCTTAATATTGGGATGTGTAGCAGCGGTGGCACTCGTGGATATCCAGCAGCACTAAACGTGTTAGTGCCACTGAATATCCAGCTCTGCAGCATTTACACAGTTTGCACGTCTGCAAACCTTGTAAATGCCTTTGAATATCCCCCCAATCATGGTTTTGCATTTTGCAAATAGTAAATATAAAATCTGATCGCTAGATATGGTTACATATTTATGCATAAAATTAACATTTTATGAAGTGTAAGAGAAATACTTTTTAGCAAAATTCATTTTTATTGCACAGAAAGGACAACAATAACAAAGGATCAAAACCCAGTGCTATACAATATTTTCCATTCCCCTTTCCCCTTCTCCAACCTACCCAACCCTTAACTAATATCCTAATATCACTCTGTCCTCCTTCTCCCCCCCCCCCCCCCCATATGCACAATAAATGGCAGAGCTTGGAGACTCATTCTCTTCATATGCACTCCCCAAAAATCTCACTCCCCCTCTGCTAGCATTTCCCGCCCCCTCATGGGCCAACCCACCCAGTACTCACGCATTCCATATCACCCCTCTCCTGCCTCATTTTCTAGTGTTGCCCAGAGTATTAATAACAACTATGCTCTGGACTCGCGGAGCAAGGGATTGTATATAGACCTCCCAGATTACCAGAAACCCCTGCTTCCACTTAGAAGACAATTTAGCCTCCTGCAGCTCCATGATCATCAAATTATGAAATGTGTTCCTCCATTGCCAGATGGAGGGCAGCTCAGTAGCCAGCCCATATTCAAGAATAATCTTTATTCCCATAAGCCCCATTTTCCTTACCAGAAGCTTCACAAACTTCCCTTTAAGTCCCAGCTCCCCAGAGTGGTTCAGTATCGGTCCCAGTGGGTACATAGAGATGGGCTGATCCGTCAAGCCCTATAGATATTGAAGCAGCTTAGTCGAAAATGCCTGGCAACCCTAAAAAATTGTGGCCCTGCGAGCCCACCCCCTATTTACATTTCTGACCTATTGCTATGGGGATACATTTAACATGATAAGCCTTCACCTGAGAAAAATATGCCCTATGCAGAATATGGTACTTGCACTCCTGCAAACCAGTGTTCCTTATCGTTCCTACAGTTCAGTCCTCCACCTCTGGGTTGTGCACCTCCTCCTGCAGCCTGGAGACTGGACCTGTCAAAAGCCTGACGTCGCTGGATGTAGTCTGGTGCACACTCCCACATTCTCCAGCGTGTCCAGTCTCCATGCAGCAGGAGGATGTAGTGAGCCTAGGTGCTGGGCTCACTTGAGGAACACATAAGGAGCGTTAGAGTAGTTAGTATAGGTGTAGTGGTCAAAATTTTCTCTCTTTCTTTCAATTTACATTTGATTTGTTTTGGGGAACTATCCCTTAAAAATAAATAAATAAATAAATAAATGAATAAATGAAGGAACGTACAAGCAGTGTCTTTAGTACCGGTCCTGCCTGCCTCTGATTTCCGGGGCTGTGAGCTCATAGTTGGGTCTCTCCCCCTGGACAGGACTGTGGCATTATCCTCTGCTGTGGCGGGGAAACGCGTTGCCCTCGGAGACAGAAGCAGTTTGACGGGAGGCTTGCCGGCGGTAGACTGCTCAGCTGAAAAGCAGTGCCGCGGGCTGGAGCCCGTCGAAGACACGTAAGTTGGCGGGGGAATCGGAGGCCAGTGTATTTCTTTTAAAGTGGTATCTGGGCGGTTGGCTTCTCCCAACGGCCGCGCAGGAAGCCTCTTCCATTTCAGTTTTGGCGCATTTTTGAGCCACGTGCCGGTGGCGGCGGCCATTTTAAAGTCTGGGGCATCGTTCAGCACTGCTCCAGTTGGCGTTTTTTTTCTTTTTAACGCAGGAATTTGATGGCTGAGTGGCGCCGCGCCTGAGGGTAAAGCGGAGCAGAGGTTTTCTTTCAGGATTTCAGCCCCGGGGTGTTTCTAGGTTACAAAAAAAAAAAAGAAAGCAAAGCACAAGAGACTAGTATCATAAGGAGTGCAGGTTTCAATAGTTTCCTTTTTGGAGTGGGCTGTCCGAGATGGCGTCCCGGCCCCAATGTGTCCTCTGTGGTTCTCGCAGAGGCACAGTAGCGGAATCGGGGGTCTGCAGGGCTTGTGCTTCGGGTTCTGCAAGCATGGAACGGCAGTTGGAAGCGAAGCCCGGCCAGGACCCTCAGCTGATGGCAGCAGGCCCGGAAGAGGAGGTAGCTGTGGCTGCCACCCCCGGGGGTTCCCAGGAGGCGGTGGCTGGTCTGCCAGCTTCTTCGCCGGGCATAGAGTCCACTTCCCAGTTTGGGGATTTCTGTCCCGGTTTTGTTTTGCTTATGCATCAAGCCTTCTGCAGGCAGTGCCAAGGCCTATTCCCGGAGGCCCTGCCTAGGGCTACAGCCAGTCCGCAGACAAGGGTAGCTGGCAGAGGTGCTATTTCTCCCAGGCCTTTGAAGAGAGCTCGGCCTCGCGAGTGTTCGCCTTCGGTCGGAGAGGGGAATGTCTCGGATGAGGCTGATCTAGATTTGGAAGCAGAGATGGAAGATTTAGAGGAAGGAGAGATTCAAGAACCGGAGGATCAGGCTAAGATCATCCAGGTGTTCCGGAGAGAGGAGCTCTCGGCTCTTATTACGGAATCCCTCCAGATGTTGAATCTGGCGGCTGTCTCTCCGGCTGAAGAGGTGGAGGTGGAGGACCCCATCATCTAGGCAGAGAGGCAACTGCAAGTGGTGTTTCTGGTCCACCGGGTGGTGGATAAGATGTTTATGTTTATTTCGCTTGATAGACCGCCCTTCTGTGGTAATCAGAGCGGTTTACAATACAATAAATAGAGTCACATGTGAGATACAATAAAATTGACTGACTTTTCAACTGACTTGGCAACATTTTGAGAGTGGAGGGAGAGATGAAGTTAGGGACCTTTCAGAACAGGTATATTTATACAGGCATCATGTGACACAGATTGCACACAGGTGGTCCCTAATCAATGTATTATGTGAGTTTTGCGGTTAATTGGTTGGACCAGATCTTATTTAGGGGTTTCATAGCAAAAGGGATGAATACATATGCACTCACAACTTTCCAGTTTTGATTTTTTTATAATATATACAAGGTATTTTATTGTCATTCCACTTTATCAATTTGGTCTATATCGTTGATGATGATACAAGATGAATGGGACCAGCCAGAGGCTGGTCTCAGAGGCGTCAGAACGATGAACAGGCTCTATCCTCTGGTGGATAAGGACAAGGAACGCTTTAAGTCCCCCTGAATTTATTTTATTTATTTATTATTTATTTATTTACAATTTCTTCTATACCACACTATTCGGCATCAGCGCGGTTTACATGGAACATAACAATCAGACTGGTACATAGGTCTGAGTTTACAATTAACAGGAGAGCCAACTTGGATAACAAAAAACAGTGTCATAGAAAAACAAAGAGTGAGATTTAATGATCAAGGACCTCTTGCATGGAATTGATGCGGCGGTCTCAGTGGTTACCAAGAAGACCACTATCCCGGTGGAAGGTAGCGCCGCATTAAAAGATGCACAGGATAGAAAGATGGATGGACTTTTGAGGCAGTCTTTCGAGGCCGACGCCTTGTCATTGCAGGCTTCCATTTGTGGAGCATGGGTGGCAAGGGCGTGTCTACAGTGGTCTCAGCATCTCTGTTAGTCTTCTCAATTAGATCAGGAGGGGATTGCGGAGCTGGATCGGTTGGAGTCCGGTACCGCGTATTTGGCGGATGTTCATTATGATTTGATCAGGGCGCTCGCTAACAGTATGGCTTCCTTAGTGGCGGTTCGCTGCTCTTTGTGGTTGCAGAATTGGGCGGCGGATGGATCTTCGAAATCACGTCTCAGCAAGCTGCCTTTTAAGGGTAAGCTGCTGTTTGGCGAGGATCTCGATAAGTTGGTTAAGGATTTGGGGGAGTCTAAGGGCGGCAGACGTTTGGAGGACAAGCCCAAACAGGGGAGATCCGTGCCAACCTTTCGGGGCCAGTCCCGCGACATTTGGAGGTTCCGTATGTCTCGGTTGGGCGGGCCCCAGAGAGGCAGATTTCCCGCAAAAGGCCAGGTGTTTCGAGGCTTTAGAGGAGCAAGTAAGGGATTTTCAGGAGCCTCCCCCTCGTCCGGTAGAAAGCCACAATGAAGGTGTGCAGGTCCCGGTAGAAAGTGCTCTGGTAGAGGGAAGACTGTGGGAGTTTCTTTCTGCTTGGACCCAAATCACTACGGATCAGTGGGTGTTAGAGGTCATTCGCGAGGGGTATGCCCTGGAGTTCGTGTCACTGGCTTGGGATTCCTTTGTGATGTCTCCCTGCAGAAATCCACAAAAGGCCCTGGCGATTCACCAGACACTCGATCACCTATTGCTTCTGAGGGCCATCCGATCGGTGCCGTTAGAAGATTACGGGTTGGGTCGATACTCAATCTATTTCGTGGTGCCCAAAAAGGATGTATCTCTTTGCCCCATTTTGGATTTGAAGGGGGTAAATCGGTGTTTGCGAGTACCTCACTTCAGGATGGAAACGTTGCGCTCCGTTAATGTAGCGGTGCGCAAAGGAGAGAACGTGACCTCCCTAGATGTCACGGAGGCGTATCTTCATATTCCGATCAGAGAGGCCCGCCAAAGGTTCCTTCAGTTCGCCCTCCCATGGGGGCACTTTCAGTTTCAAGCCTTACCCTTTGGGCTGGCCACGGTGCCGCGTACCTTCACCAAGATCAAGGTGGTGGCGGCGGCGGCATTGCGAAAGGAAGGGATATTGGTCCATCCCTATCTCGACGACTGGCTGATTCGAGCAAAGTCCGAGGCCAAGAGCGTCTGAGTGACAAGCAGGGTGGTACAGGTCTTGCAGCATCTCGGTTGGGTTGTCAATCTGGCCAAAAGCCGACTGGTGCCGAGCCAGGAGCTCGAGTATTTAGGGGTGAGGTTCAATACCTGGTCTGGGACGGTGTTTCTGCCGCACCATCGGGCTCTGGGGCTGCGGCGCCTTCTCGGCAGGTTCAGAGCGACGCTGGCGCCTTCAGCGTGGGAGTATCTGCGTGTTCTCAGGACCATGGCAGTGACTCTGGAAGTAGTGCCTTGGGCCAGGTTTCATATGCGCCCCTTACAGCGTGCGCTTCTCCGCTGCTGGTCTCACCAGTCAGACTCGTTGAGCAAGCGTCTTCCCTGCCCTCCGCGGGTCAAGAAGGCATTGCGGTGGTGGCTGTTGCCCGGAGCCCTGCAAGCGGGCATGCCTCTGGAACAGCCTGCCTGGATCCCGCTGATGACAGATGCGAGCCTCGCGGGATGGGGAGCACACTGCGGAAACCAGTATGCGCAGGGCGAGTGGTCCGTCCAGCAGAGCAGTTGGTCCATCAACCGGCTAGAGCGGAAGGCAATGTTGCTGGTTCTCCAGTCCTTCGAGGCAACGGTGTCCGGTCGGGCGGTCATAGTGCTGTCGGACAACTCCGCGACGGTAGCCTACATCAATTGGCAGGGAGGCACCGGCAGCGTAGCCATGGAAGAGAAGGCGGAGCTCCTGTTCACTTGGGTAGAGAAGCGCTTGCCAGCGCTCTCGGCGGCACACATTGCAGGGAAAGACAATGTGATGGCGGATTATCTCAGCAGGGTACAGGTGGATGCTGGGGAGTGGGAGCTCAATCCACAGGTGTTTGCTCAGATAGCCCTCAGATGGGGGCCGCCGATTATGGATCTCATGGCGACCTTCCAGTCCGCAAAGACGAGCCGCTTCTTCAGCAGGAGGCGAGAGAGAATGTCGGAAGGTCTTGACGCCCTGATGCAACCATGGCCGAGGGGCGGTCTTCTTTACGTTTTTCCGCCATGGGCATTGATAGGGCGCGTGGTGCAGAGGGTCGAGGCGCATCACGGAAGAGTGTTTGGTGGCTTCGGACTGGCCGAAGCGTCCGTGGTACGCGGATATGGTTTGTCTGCTGGACGGGACACCTTGGAGGCTGCCGGAGTCGGAAGATCTGCTCATCCAGGGTCCACTTCGAATGGCTCAAGTGGATCGATTCTCGCTTACGGTTTGGCCATTGAAAGGGCGAGGTTGAAGAAGAAAGGATATTCGGGTTCTGTGGTGGCAACGCTTTTACGAGCTAGGAAGAGGTTGACTTCTTTGGCCTATGTTCCAGTGTGGCGCATATTCGAGGACTGGTGCTCGAGTTGTCAGGTGCAGGCAGCTACGGCCTCAGTGCCTGTGGTGTTGAGTTTCCTTCAGGATAGTTTCGACAAGGGTTTGGCAGCCAGTTCGTTGAGAGTGCAACTGGCAGCCCTGGCCTGCTATAGGGGCAAGGTGCAGAATGTGTCGTTAGGGGCTCATGTGGATGTGTTACATTTTTTAAAGGCGGTCTTGAGGATGAGGCCCTGCCGTCGGGTCGTCGTCCCTCCGTGGGATCTCAACCTGTTTTTGGGAGCTTTGGTTAAGGAGCCCTTTGAACCGTTGAATAAGACTACTGTAAAAGATTTGACGTTGAAGACGGTGTTTTTAGTGGCTATTCAGCGAGAAGAATTTCGGAGTTGCAGGCACTGTCTTGCAGGGAACCGTTTTCAGTCTTTTCTAAGGAAAAGGTAGTATTGCGCTCGGTGCCCTCCTTTTTACCTAAAGTCGTCTCTCCGTTTCATCTGAATCAGACGGTTTCCCTCCCGGTGTTGGCCGGGCCGGGACTCTGCAGCGGAAGACAATCTATGCTGGTTGGACATTAAGAGGGCGTTGCGGCATTATTTGCAGGTATCCGAGCCCTTTCAGAAATCAGATCGTCTGTTCGTGTTGTTTGGGGGGCCTTGCAAGGGCGAAGCAGCAGCAAAGGCCTCCATCGCTAGGTGGATTAGGGAAGTGATTGCGTCAGCGTACCTATTACAGGGCCGCGCAGTGCCACCGGGATTGCGCGCGCACTCCACTAGAGCGCAGGCAGCTTCTTGGGCGAACATGGCTTGATCCCGGCTGGGGACATATGCAGGGCGGCAACGTGGTCGTCACTTCACACGTTCAGTAAGCATTATCGCCTGGACGTGCTGGCGGCGAGAGATGCCTCTTTCGGTTCCGCGGTTTTGCGAGCCGGATTGGTAGGTCCCTCCCATTGAACACTGCTCTGTTACATCCCAGAGGTGGAGGACTGAACTGTAGGAACGATAAGGAAATGATAATTACATTTACCTGGTAATTGTAGATCCTTGAGTGACGACAGTTCAGTCCTCAATCCCGCCCACTACTGTAAGGATAGAGGCGATCCCTTTGGACAAGTCAATGCAGTGACAGGTAGGTGCATTCTAGCCATTTTGTTCTTCTGGTCTCTCTTTCTGGAGGGGTCAGGAGGGAGCGGTACTAAGCAAAGTTTGGTTCCCTGGTTCGTTGGTTTACATATTTAGTTAGTGGCAGTGGCTGAGGTTACAATTGTTTGATTGGCTACTTATTTGTTGCTCCTTTGAGTCTGCTTTGTCAATAGTTCACTGGAGAATGTGGGAGTGTGCACCAGACTACATCCAGTGACGTCAGGATTTTGACAGGTCCAGTCTCCAGGCTGCAGGAGGAGGTGCACAACCTGGAGGTGGAGGACTGAACTGTCGTCACTCAAGGACCTACAATTACCAGGTAAGTGTAATTATCATTTAGTGACCAATCCTGGAATCTGAGACCTCCCTTAGCAGAACCTGCCCCATGGCTCCACTCATCTTCCTATTTTGCCTCCAGTCACACTCGTCCTGAAGTGCGTATGGACTTATGTACTGCTGATATTGTAAACTGTCTGTCCTCTTCTAGCTGGAAAAGGTCATAATACTTACTCAGAAAATCCAGGCTTACAGAGGAGAGGTCCACAACTCAAAAATAATGAATATAACGGAAAATATCATATCTGCCTTACCTCCCTCAAAAGTCAAAAAGCCCCCCTGTGAAAGCAAATCTGTTACCACCAACACACCCTTTTGCACCCAGATCTCGAATGCCTGAGATTGATGACCAGGAAGGATGTCCAAATTGCCCCAAAAGGGGAGCATTACCAGTGTCTGAAGATTATGCTTGAATAAGGTACAACCAGAATCACCACATTGCCCTAAGAGCTATATCACTAAGTCACATGCTTTTACAAGTTTTAAAACTGAAGCATGCAATGGTTGGCCCGGGTGCCATGGGTAAAAGAGATGGGGTATAATCCTAAGATCTTCTTTTTTTTTTTTTTTTAATTCCTTTATTTTATAATAAAGCAAGAAAAATACAATCCCCACAATAAACAATATTAATCCCAAGATCTTCTCATCCAGTCTTTCACATGCCACATTATTATACTTCTTAAGATTGGGGAGTCCCAACTTTCCTGTTTTCCAACCCCTATGCTGCCACTTCAAAGGCGTTTTTGCCTTCTTGCCTCCCCAAGAGAAGGCCAAAAGCAATTGCTGCAATTTCTGAAGGCCCTTCTTAAGAAGACATAAAGACAATAATTGTAATGTATAGAGCCACTATGGGAATAGTCATTTATAAAAACTGACCCTCCCGTTCAGGGAGAATGGTAGACTCCTCCAAGCCACTAGCTGTACCTATGAGAAGGCAAGAAGGGGCCAGTATTGCACTGGTAGAGGTTTCAAGGATCTGAAGGCAGCTGAATCCCTAAGTAACCAAAAGAGACTTGCCCAAGAGATAAATAAAATTCCCCTGCCAACTCTCTAAGCCACGGTTGATTAGGCAAAGCCTCAGATTTCGAAAGATTGAGGCATAAGTCCAAGAAACTCCCAAATCGTCGGAACTTATCCATAAGTGCAGGCAATGATTCTTCCGGTTCTAAGACATATATAAGCAAATCATCTGCAAAAGTTGCAATCTTAGATTCAGTGTGGTGAATCTTGACTCTCTGCACTCTGGATTGAGTAAATTAGTGGCTCCAGAGGCGAGATAAATAAAAGAGATGTCAAGGGCAGCCTTGCATGGTGTTCTACTGCCATGAGACAGGCTCAGAAAAATGCTCATAGACTCTAATTGCTGCTTGAAGGTCAGAATAACAAATCTCTCGCTAATAAAAATTTACACCACTTTGATGTTCTTGTTGACTAGCAGTATAATAAATCTCTCAAATAAATAATAAAATGCCTGCACTGCTGACAAGAAATCACCCCGAATCTCATAGTACTTTGAGGCCTCATGATTGAAGGCCTTTTATGCATCAAAACTTCAGTAGTTGTGTGAGCTGAGGGCAGGCACCCTAGGCATGGACCTTGAAGTTACTAATTGGGTTAGAAATTGGTTGAATGGGAGGCGGCAAAGGGTACAGATAGAAACATAGAAATATGACGACAGAAAAAGACCACATGGCCTATCTAGTCTGTCCTTCCATATCAACAACTACAACAGTCCCCTTTTTACCTTTAGAGATCCTCTGTGTTTGTCCCATGCTTTTTTGAATTCAGTTACTGTCCTCATCTCTACCACCTCCACTGGGAGACTATTCCACGGATCCACTACTCTTTCTGTAAAGAAATATTTCTGCATATCACTCCTAAATCTATCTCCCTTCACCCTCATCCCATGTCCCCTCGCAGCAGAACTTGCTTTCAATTGAAAGAGGCTCTCTCCCTGAACATTTATGCCACGGAGGTATTTAAACATCTCAATCATATCACCTCTATCCCGCCTTTCCTCTAAGGTGTACATATTAAGATCCCTAAGTCTGTCCTCATATGCTTTATAATGAAGACCACTAATCATTTTAGTAGCCACCCTCTGCACCGACTCCATCCTGTTCACATCCTTTTGAAGGTGCGGTCTCCAGAATTGCACACTATACTCCAAATGAGGTTGCACCAAAGACTTATAGAGAGGCATTATCACCTCCTTTTTTCTGCTAGCCACTCCTCTCCGTATGCACCCAAGCATTCTTCTAGCTTTTGCCGTCGCCTTTTCTACCTGTTTAGCTACTTTAAGATCATCAGACACAACCACGCCTAGGTCCCGCTCTTCTTTAGTGGACAAAAGTACTTCACCCCCTATACTATATTGCTCCCTTGGATTGCTACAGCCCAAACGCATGACCTTACATTTTTTGACATTAAATCCCAGCTGCCAAATTCTAGACCATTCTTCAAGCTTAGCTAGATCCCTCCTCATGTTATCTAAACATTCCTGGGTGTCTACTCTATTGCAGATTTTGGTATCATCCGCAAAGAGGCAAACCTTACCTGAAAGCCCTTCCGCTATATCACTAACAAAGATGTTAAAAAGAATCGGAACAAGGACAGATCCCTGGGGCACACCACTGGTAACATCCTTCTCCTCAGAGAGAGAGCTCCATTTATCTGTACTCTTTGCCACCTCCCACCCAACCAATTTCTAACCCAAGCAGTAACTTTAGGGTCCATCCCTAGGGTGCTCAGTTTGTTTATAAGTCACCTGTGAGGAACAGTGTCAAAGGCTTTACTGAAATCTAAATACACCACATCTAGGGCTCTCCCTCGGTCCAACTCCCTGGTCACCCAGTCAAAGAAATCAATCAGATTTGTCTGACAAGATCTGCCTCTGGTGACTCCATGCTGCCTCTGATCCTGTAATCCGCTGGACTCCAGAAACCTCACTATTTTCTCTTTCAGCAGCGTTTCGAATAATTTACTCACCACCGAAGTTAAACTAACCGGCCTGTAGTTTTCAACCACATCCTTACTTCTGCTTTTGTGTAAAGGCACCACATGAGCCTCTCTCCAGTCCTTTGGCACCACTCCCGACTCCAACGAGGCATTGAAAAGGTCAGTCATTGGAGCTGCTAGAACGTCCCCAAGTTCCCCCAGTATTCTAGGGTGTATCCCATCCGGTACCATCGCTTTGTCTACTTTAAGTTGAGCTAGTTTCTCACGAACAGTCTTCTGACAGTTGTTAAGATGTCCCTCGCTTCTGTTGCTGTTTGTGGGTGTTTTCTGAGGTCCTTCTCCTGGTTCTTCATCGGTTGAACATAGAACAGAAATATTTGTTAAGCAATTCTGCTTTATCCTTATCAGCTTCTACATATTCCTCCCCTGAACCCTTGAGTCTAACAGTACCACTTTTGCCCTTCCTTTTCTCACTAACATATCTGAAAAATGACTTATGGAGCTACACTCTGAGGAGAAGGAGGTTACCAGTGGTGTGCCGCAAGGATCTGTCCTTGGTCTGATTCTTTTTAACATTTTGTTAGTGATATTGCAGAAGGGCTGTTGGGTAAAGTTTGCCTCTTTGCGGATGATACCAAAATTTGCAACAGAGTAAACACCTAGAAAGGAGTATATAACATGAGGAGGAATCTAGCTAAGCTTGAAGAATAGTCTAGAATTTAGCAGCTGAGATTTAATGCTAAAAAATGCAGGGTCATGCATTTGGGCTGCAAAAATCCAAGTGAGCGGTACAGTGTAGGGGATGAAGTACTTCTGTCCAGAAAAGAAGAACGGGACCTGGGTGTGATTGTGTCTGGCGATCTTAAAGTAGCTAAACAGGTAGAAAAGGCAACGGTGAAAGCCAGAAGGATGCTTGGGTGCATAGGGAGAGGAATGGCCAGCAGAAAAAGGAGGTGATAGTGCCTCTGTATAAGTCTTTGGTGTGACCTCATTTGGAGTATTGTATGCAATTCTGGAGACTACAGCTTCAAAAAGGATACAAACAGGTTGGAGTCGGTGCAGAGGGTGGCTTCTAAAGTGGTTAGTGGTCTTCATTATAAAGCATATGAAGACAGACTTAAAGATCTTAATATGTATACTTTAGAGGAAAGGTGGGATAGGGTAGATATGATAGAGATATTTAAATACCTCTGTGATGGAAATGCACAGGAGGAGAGTCTTGATTGAAAGCAAGTTGTTCTACGAGGTGACATAGCATGATGGTGAAAGAGGATAGACTCGGGAGTAATATGCATTAATATTTCTTTATGGCTAGAATGGTAGATGCGTGCAATAGTCTCCCAGTGGAAGTGGTAGAGATGAGGACAGTATGGGGTACATTCCGATCCTCGTTTAGTGGGTCTGATCTGGACATCCAGACCCGCTAAACATCCATATTGCACTGGCGGCCACAGAGCTCCCCGTACATATAGCCAACTTGTGCAGGGAGCTCTGTTCATGGGTGGGAGGGGATGGGCCAGGGTAAGAGAGAGGGTGGGCTGTGGGAGGGAAGCGACCCCAGATGTACAGGGTCGATTCTGAGGTCAGCCCTGTATGTCCGTGGTTGGCAGGTTGGATGGACGTCAGGGGAATGTGACCCCAAAATAGCGGAGAAAAGATACCAGGGGAATAGGGACACCGGAGAGAAGAAGCGGTACAGGTGGTGGCACAGTAGAGCCAATCTGCCAGATTGCCAAGGTTTACTTTGAGTTAAGAATAAGGTGATTTTCTGTTAGCTACGGAATATACAGACTGAGGGACAAATCTGGTCAAAAGCACAGCAAGTGGGTTGAAAAATCAAGCAAGAGGTGGTTCCTAAGGTGGTCCCTCATCAGAGACTTTTGGCAAAACTAGAGTCATGGGATAGGAGGCAGTGTACTATTGTGGATCAGGAACTGGTTAAAAGATAGAAAGCAGAGGGTAGGGCTAAATGGCCAATTTTCCCAATGGAGAAAGGTGAATAGTGGTGTACCCCACTGATCTGTGCTGGGTCCGCTGCTTTTTGACATATTCATAAATGACCTGGAAAGTGGAATAACGAGTGAGGTTATCAAATTTGCAGATGACACAAAACTATTTAAAGTTGTTAAAACCCAAGAGGATTGTGAAAAATTGCAAGAGGATCTTGATAAATTGGAAGACTGGGCATCAAAATGGCAGATGAAATTTAATGTGGACAAGTGCAAGGTTATGCACCTAGGGAAGAACAACCCAAACTATGGTTACACGATGCAAGGTTCCACATTAGGAACCACCACCCAGGAAAAAGATTTAGGCGTCATTGTGGATACCATGTTAAAACCCTCGGCCCAGTGTGCAGCGGCGGCCAAGAGAGCAAATAGAATGCTAGGTATGATAAGGAAAGGAATGGAAAATAAAACAAAAGATATTATAATGCCTCTATATCGTTCCATGGTGAGACCGCACCTTGAATATTGTGTGCAATTCTGGTCGCCGTATCTTAAAAAGGATATAGCGATTTTAGAAAAGGTTCAGAGAAGAGCCACCAAAATGGTAAAGGGGATGGAAGGCTACTCCTATGAAGAAAGGCTAAAAAGGTTAGGGCTCTTTAACCTGGAAAAGAGACGGCTGAGGGGAGATATGATAGAAGTCTATAAATTAATGAACGGAGTTGAACGGGTAAATGTAAATTGATTGTTTACGTTATCAGAATATAGAAAGACTAGGGGACATGCAATGAAGCTACAGGGTAAACTATTTAAGACTAATAAAAGAAAATATTTTTTCACTCAACGTGTAATCAAACTCTGGAATTTGTTACCGGAGGATGTAGTAAAGGCTGTTAGTGTAGCTGGGTTTAAAAAAGGTTTGGACAAGTTCCTGGAGGGAAAGGTCCATAAACCATTATTAAGAAGTGACCGAAGATATCAATGCTTGACCCAGTACAAGCATTGTGGAACTTGTGTCTCTTGGGGAAACTGCTAGGTACATATGACCTAGATTGGCCACTGTTGGAAACAGAATTCTGGGCTTGATAGACCTTGGTCTGACCCAGTATGGCATATCTTATGTTCTTATGTTCTGAAGAGCGCAGAGCTTTTCTATTAAACAGCCATTTTGTAGGATTCCAGAGCCATGCCTCCATATTTTGACTATTGGGAATCCTGATGAATTTCAGCAGGTCTATGTGAAACATGATACATTTTAATGTTTCACATAGATTTTAAAATATTTGGAAATGTCAGAGCTGCCAAAACACTCTGTAGTTGCTATTTATGCGACCTTATTTTTCAGTTTAATGTTCAATTTGTTTGATATATTTTTACGTATACATATATCTAAAAGGTTTACAGAGTAAAATCCAAACAAAAGAAGATAAAATTCAATTAGAGAGAGGAGAGACAGAGGAGGGAGAGAGGTGTTCTCTGAGTCCTAGCAGCAAGCAACACCTTCAGCTTAGTGACCCATAGTATCTAATTCTTTTCTTAGGTTATAAGCTAGAACAAGGGTTCTCAACTCTGTCCTCAGGACACACTTAGCTGGTCAGATTTTCAGGATAAGCAAAATGCTTTGAATGCAAATTTCTCTCATGCAAATTTTTTTGTGGTTATCCTAAAAACCTGACTGGCTAGGTGTGTCCTGTGGTCGGGGTTGAGAACCCCTGATAGATGATAGAGGCTTGAATGTCAGCCTGAAGAGCCATGTTTTGAATCGGGCATCAGAGTTCTCCAGTGTTAGATTAACATATCTTTTCAGAGAGTGGGGGTGATAACACTGAGAAGCCAGTGTTCTTTTAACTTATACTCCAACATTACTGATGCACTCTTCTGTTGAAATTGATAAATACAGAACTGAAGCTTAGCTTTTGTATGCATTTCTGAGACTGCTGGATTCATAGTGTCTTCTTTTAAGCTGATAAAGCTAAAGTAGCTAGAGCAGAGTGATTTTGATGTTTAACATCTTTAGGAGCAGAATCAAGAAGGTGGAGTGTGGGCCGCCTGGGCCTGGGCTTGGGCCTAGAACTCTGCATTCGAAGGGGCCCCCAACTAGGTTACATATGTTTTTCCTCATCTTGCTGTCATTGCTTCACTGCCTCGCAACAGCTGATTTTCTTTCTGTGTCTCTCAAAGACTGTGATCTGCAAGGAGTTGTGGCACACGGTGCTAACTTTTGCATTTGCACCTTGATTTTGGGGCCAGTCTTGCAGCATGAACTGCAAGAATGGCCCCACAATGGAATGGATGAATGGCTAAGGAGAGCTGAACTGAAACCAAGGAATGAGAAGTTGCTAGCTGCAGTCCAGGACAGTGGTTTACAGATGAGATGGTTTACAGCAAGCATCGAAAAAACTGGCAAAACAGACACATGTCAGTTCTGTGGGAAAGAGCTGGAAACAGTGACTCACCTCATAGCTGTCTGTGAAGTTTTGATGGCAGAAAATTTCTATATAGAAAGGCACAGTAAAGTAGCACATTATGCATTGGAAACTATAAACACTACAACGTCCTCCTCTCACTGCTTAACGAAATTCATGTCTCGCAAGACCGGGGTGATATCTCTCTTGTTGTTTCTCTGGATCTCTCTGCGACATTTAACTTGGTTAATCACTCTTTTATTTTCTCGCCTTCACGACTATGGTCTTTGTAGTACTGTTCTTTACTGGTTTACATCTTTTCTGTCCTTTTGTTTTTTCTCTGTATCCTGCGTATTGTCCACCTCTTACTGTCCCCCTCACCTGCGGGGTCCCCCAGGGCTCTGTGCTAGCACCTCTTCTTTTCAACATCATCTTGGCATCTCTTGCACTGCTTATCCAACAATCTGTCATTTCCTCCTATTTTTATGCTGACAATATTATTTTACTTCACTACACCACCCTTGTCTCCCAATCTGACCCCCACAAACTCTTGTCTATAGGATATTTTCACATGGTTATCCATGAATCGACTCCATTTTAACACTTCCAAATGTGCTGCTATTTGGTTTACTTTTCATACACCATGCCCCTCACTCACCCCTCAGATTGCCTGCACTCCTTTCCCTCTCGTTCACTCTCTTTGGTATCTCGGGGTCCTACTTGATTCCTCTCTTTCCTTTCACAATCACTTGTCTTCCTTGGTCCAGCGCTCTTGTTTTTCTTTCTTCACCAGATTTGTGCAGTTCGTCCTTTTCCTCATGGTACCCTCTCTTATGAGCCTTCTTCTCTCGATCACTTCTAGGCTGGACTGCTGTAATGTCACACTCGCAGGTCTTCCTTGATACTAGCTTCACTGCCTTCATCTTCTACAGAACACTGCTGCATGTATACTCAACTCACTCTTCCCGGCGCGACCACATCACCCCTCTTCTTATTCATCTTTACTGGCTTCCCCTCAAATACCGTGTTGCGTACAAAATTCTTACTCTGGTTCACAAAACTGTTCACACTGGCACTCCACAGTATCTTTCAAACCTGCTCCAGTTCCATACTCCTCACTGTCTCCTTAGGTCACTTCATGTCGACCGTCTTGTGTTTCCCTCAGTCTCTCGTGCACATCTGGAACAAACTCGGAACTCTGCATTCTTCTATCTGGGCCCCGCTCTATGAAAGTATCTGCCTCCCTTGTTGCACTCCGAAATTTGATTTTCCAAGTTTAAAGTACTGTTGAAAACTCCCCTATTCCATCTTGCTTTTGAACTCCCCAACTCTCAGCAGGAAACCTTTAGGCTTTCCCTCCCCTCCTTGACCTGATGTATCTCTTTCTCGTTCCTACTGTTCACCCTCAGTTCTTTTCTTCCACTTTCACTTCACTGTCCTATCAGAATTTTGGCATTCCTTTTCAATTTTTTCAACAGCCACCCATTTTATTATTGTAAAACGCTCTGATGCCAGGGCTGCCTGAGTGGTATATCAAATGTCTAATAAAGATAAATATCACTGTGCCTGAAAAGCATTGGGATCATGACACAAAAAAAATTACTAAGAATGAAGAGGTTATGATCACCTGAGATACTCCCATTCCAACTGATTAAAAAACTGGATGCGAAGAAGCTGAATATAGTGGTAAAGGAGGAAAACACCAGAACGGTATGGATTATAGAGGTGTCAGTTCCATGTTAACTACTCTGTGAATCTCATTGAGAGGGAGAACATATTCATATACCAAGAAATGCAGTTGGAGACCAGAAAAATGTAGCAGAAAGATACTGAGTTATTTCCCATTGTGTTGGGTGCCACAGGCCTAATTAAGAGGACTTTCCAAGCACACCTTGAAAAATTACGCTTACATGTAACATCTTATGAACTCCAGAGGGAGGCTCTTTTTGGCACGATGCAAGTATGCCAAGCATTAGCAGTAAATATGAGTGACTGAGATCATACTCCACATACCCTGGCTTAGAACTCAGGTTCATGACTATCATGGTATGCACAAAACGCACCCATTTGGATAAATTGCCCCCAGAAGATATCTTTCTTGTCGGATAATTTTATTTTTCTAGTTGGGCTGAGTCTGGGCTTTTTCTACCACTTCTACTTGTTGATTTAATCCTAAGTCCTTTTCCAGGATCTCTTTTCGATTTCCTTCTACTTTTCTCTCCCTCCCTTGCATATTTCTCTGATGTAGTTCCTTTTTGTTTCTTCTTTTTTCTCTATTTCTGTGATCTGCCTTTTTATCTATCGCTAAATTTCCTTCCTCCTTCTTTGCCCCTCCCCATCTGCAGTATCCCTCTTTTCACCTTTCACTTTCTTACCAGCTATTTTCTACTCTTCTGCGCCTAGTTGTCCCATTCCTCACCTTTGTCCCATTCCTTTCCTATCTCCCTAATACTGTCTTTCTAATACCTCATTTCCATCTTCTATATTTATACTCTCCCCAGACTCATGTCTTCCTCTGCCTCTTATACTCTCACCAGTTCCAGCTCCTTCTCTGTCCCATATCCCCTCTTTACCCCCAGTCCCTTATGTTTTATGCCCTATACAAACTCCCATGTCCCCTTTTAGCTCTCCTCTTTCCATCCTCTTTAACCTCTTTCAAATATCTTGCCCTTTCCTTTGTGTCTCACTCTCTCCATGGCCTTCTGTCCCTTCCAGCTTCCTCCTAGTCCCTCCTGAAATTTACCAAGTCCTTCAAAATGATCGCCCCCTTCTTTCTGCATACAGTCTCACAGCTGTCGTCATTACCCTCATTCCATTGTCGTCCTAATCCTGGCTCACTTTCTTTGTCCCCACTGTCCCGCCCCCCCCCCCCAACCTAATCCCTAAGTGTCGACTCTTCCACCCAACCTAGTACCCAAGTCCTAAATCCTCACATACGTTCCCAACATCCAAGTAATCTGAGAGTCTGTCTTCTGGTCTCCCACACAACCCCAGAATCTCTGCCTCTGTCCCTGCTCTCTACATACCCATGTCTTGAGTATCTGCCCTCAAGTCTTTTTCTTCCTTTTTCTAAGCATTCATTGCTCCTACCTTTCCCCCATACCTATTTCTCCCCTTTCTCAGTGTCTGTCCGTCTATTTTCTTTTTCAGTATTCATTGATACCGCCTTTCCTCCTCCTTACTCCGGCATCCATCCTCTTCATGGCTTCTGCCCCCTTCATAGCATTTGTCCTCATCTTCCTTCTCTCATCCCTGGCATCGGCATCAGCATCAGCCCCCTTCTTGCAGCTTCCTCCTCCCAGCTCCCATCCCTAGCATCAGTCTTTCTCCTACCCCCAGAACCAGCATCAGCCCTTTCTTCCGGCGCTAGCATCAGAATTGGCTCCCTTTTCCCAGTCTCTTAGCCCCTAACCCCAGCATCAGTATGATCACCTTATACCCAGCCTCAAGGGTCTTCCTTTTACCTGGCTCAGAACTACTACTATTGCTTATCTTTTGTATAGCACTACAAGGCGTACGCAGCACTGTACATGTAAGGTAAGAGAGTCCCTAAAGGCTAAAAAGGTTAGGGCTCTTTAACCTGGAAAAGAGACGGCTGAGGGGAGATATGATAGAAGTCTATAAATTAATGAACGGAGTGGAACGGGTAAACGTAGATCGATTGTTTACGTTATCAGAATATAGAAAGACTAGGGGACATGCAATGAAGCTACAGGGTAAACTATTTAAGACTAATAAAAGAAAATATTTTTTCACTCAACGTGTAATCAAACTCTGGAATTTGTTACCGGAGGATGTAGTAAAGGCTGTTAGTGTAGCTGGGTTTAAAAAAGGTTTGGACAAGTTCCTGGAGGAAAGGTCCATAAACCATTATTAAGAAGGGACCCAGGATATCAATGCTTGACCCAGTTCAAGCATTGTGGAACCTGTGTCTTTTTGGGAAACTGCTAGGTACGTATGACCTAGATTGGCCACTGTTGGAAACAGGATACTGGGCTTGATGGACCTTGGTCTGACCCAGTATGGCATATCTTATGTTTTTATGTCCCTACTCATCAGAGCTTACAATCTAATCAAGACAGACCACACAACAACTGTGGACTGGGGTAATTCAAGGGGAATGACAGGATCCAGTTAGGTGATAAGCAGGAGAATAAGGGGAGCTCTGTTAATCCAGAACACAGCAGAGGGAAGTGCCAGTCTTGCATATGAAATCTGCTGTGGTGCCTGTAGCAGCTCCAGCTGGAAGGAGTGAAGAATCAAACTCCCACTGCTGCGAAGGGTAGAGTGAGGTGAGCCAGTGACACGTGGCTTCTTTTGGACCCTTATGCTTTAGTGTATTGAGTCAGTGCCTTACTGCCTCAACCCTTAAGCCAACTTTGCTCCTGTGTTGTTTTTGGAGACTTTGAAAATAGCATGGGAATTTGGATACCATGAGGCTTACATCCTCTGAGAGCTGCACAATTCAGGGGAAGCATGCTTTCAGTTGTTCTGGCAGTGGCAGCAAGTTGAGGAGGGGAATAGTAATCTGGAAATCGTTTGAGAGATTTAGGAAGCTGAGAGGTGAGATAGTCAAGTCGCTGGCAGTGCTGTATTACTGGCAAGGAGGGGAAAAGCAAGGGGAAGGATAGCATGCACACTGCGGAATGGAGTCTGAATGTGGAAAAGAGAGAGTCCTTAGGTTGGGAGAGTAGAAACTCCGGGTGGGGGCAGAATGGGAATGTCAGCTAGGGGATTAAGTGAAGGATGGAGGAAGAGAGCGGTTTGGGAGAGTATTGGAGTGGAAAATAGAACTCTGGGATTGGAACAGGCCAATGGGAAATGGGTAATTGAGTGGGAGGGAGAGAAACAGAAAGTAAAAAAGGGAGAGCAGACACTAGAAAATTAAGTGGATGAATAGGACCCATGGGGGAAGGGGGGCAGGGCTAGGTGTATAATTTGATACTCTAGGATTGATATTTTCCTATACTGCACCACTACTTTTTGATCTCGACTGGGGTGCACTCACATGCCCTGAGGTAGATAGGTAGCAGGAATCCCTTGTGAGAAGAGGCAGTGGGCTACAACAGGGTCTGCAAACAGGCACTGGCTCAAGGCTCCACACTGTTCTGCTGCTGCTGCTACTGTTTGGATTTCTCTGGATCTTTGGTTATAACACAACTCCTTAGATCTCCTGGGGACTCTTGACTTTCACTCATCAGATCTCTGGCTAAAACCTTTTCTGCCCTCTCTCCATGTATCTCCCCTATCTCTATCTCATCGACAACAGTGCGGGGCCTTTCAGAAGTCTTCCATCCCAGAGCCCAAGAATAGGTTAAAATGGCACTGACGGGAGGCATTCACATTTAAAAGTTGATGTTCATTTGCGGCCTCTTCCAGATTATTTTCATCTCACTTTATTTTTTTCTCATCACAGAACACAGTGGCCAGCACTAGAGTTCAGCACTCCTGAAACACCCATTAGTTACTCACAGGCAACTTAGCTAGAAGCAAAAGGATTATTTTATTTTCTTTAGCCCAGACTTCCACACCCAAATAATCTAACCCCCCCCCCCTTAGAAAATACATTTAGAAAAGTACTAGTTTAGGCTTCATTTAATTCTTATTTGTGACAAACATAAGTTTAAAATTCTGTAGATATTTCTGTTTAAAAATAAATGTGGAAAAAATACCATAAATACCATAAAACACGGTACCCCAAACAAAGTATATAAAAACATATTTTAAGGATCCTCATTTAATCCCTTTTCTCTCTGAACTGCTCTTTGACCTACCATCAAGTCTTGAATGAGAAGTCCTTCCCTATGTGTACCCAGAAGTGTGGTATTTGATAAATACACAAGTAGCTTTCCTTGGCATTATACTGAGTGCTTAAGCTTGGTAAAACAAGTTTAGCAATGCTTGATTTACTTCACTACATTTTTACTTGGTGGTAATCAATTTTAAGTGTTTCTGAAACTTAATTGAAACTACTTAAATTGCTGCCACAGTCAAAAAACATGAATCAGTCATCCCCAGATTTAGGGAATTACTGCATAGATAACTAAGTTGCACACAATTCAGCAATATAAATGTCCTACATTGAAGTTTTAATAATTGTGATCTGCAAAATAAAAGTACCAGTGACAGAACATATGGGATACATGATAAAATAATTTATCCTCTCTCCCCAACAACATTTTAAAAAGTTCCCACTTTAATGCAGATACAGTGAACCCTAGAGAATCAAGGTCAATCTCTAAAAACTTCTATACTGAATAATAATCAATTATCATATGATCATTAATTGCAGGGAAGGGCAAAAGACCTCAGTATAATAAAAGGATTATTATTATGGCCTCAAAAATATGTACCATTATAGGTTAGAGAAACCTTCCACTATCCTGTTTGTTATATATTTTTTGAATTTATTTTTTGTTTTCTCTAATTATATAATAAAATGGTATGATATCAAATAAACCAACACTTATCTTAAATAAATCATTTTTTATCCATTTCCTTCTACTCCTACGCTGGCAGCATTTCACAAGAGCTGCACCAGGGAGTATATTCCTAAAACATTGATTCTACAACTTCACAAATCATGTGGGTGCTTAGCCACCTCCTAAACCCCCTTTAATGCAGCCATCTTCTCTTGGCCAATACGGCATGCCCAGGTTGCTCATTGGACCCATGCTTTGACTTGAGGAACAGGCACTGCCTCCAAGGTAAATCTCACAGTCCTCTCCCCTCTCTCTCTCCAGATACTATCACACCACCTGCACAGTGTTTTTTTTTCTATATTTAGTATGCCTATTTTCCAAATAAACATGCTATGTGACCTAATATACAAATAAATCATTAAAATGTTGTAAGTTCTGCACTTATTGAAAGTTTAACTAGCACATGAACTCATGTTTAGAAACATTCAACATATGTATTGTTCCTCCACCTTTGCACCAGAGCTTTGTTTTCTCTAACCAGTCTATGACCTTCTCAAGTCACTTCCTTTCTTGCTCATACTTCCAGAAATAGCTCTAGCCCAATATTCTCTTTAACATCTGGACCACTCCAAGCTCTGGGCCTTTTTTTTTCTACCTTTGAACCATCTTTTGTTTCTTTTTGTTGATCCACACTACTTTGTCCTGCCAGCATTCTGTTCAGCTGGTTTCTGTTAAAACTGGATCTGTCTTCTATCCTTTGTGGTACGCTGATAGTTTCCAGGATTTCAAGTGGCATGATACATGTCTGTTAATCTATTATGACATAAAGAAATCTTTAACAGAACACCTACATAAATACTTTGAAGAAAGTGAAAATTCCATTCTTTATTGCTTTAGTTATTAAATAATATGACAGCAGTCTTAAGAGATCTGAAAATTCTCCATGACTTGCTCACCATGTACTATACCCCCATCTGCTTGTGCAGCCCTTTCATTCTTGTTTCCATTGCTATACATCTCTCTTATTTTCTTCCTCCTCCTTCCATCCCCCCTACAGCTTTTTCACTCTCCTCTCTGTGGCCCTGCTGCTGTATAGCCTGGTTTCCTCTTCCTCTGATATCAATTGGGGACATATTTATTTATATAACCAATTTTCTAGACTGCCCTTCCAACTTAGTTTATGAGAGTAGTTTGCAATGAGAATAAGAAACATACTGTAATGGAAGGGGTAGAGTATATCAGTCAGAGGAGAATATAAAAACAGTAGGTGTTTAAGATTCTTAAAAATTATAATCGGTAATGATAAAAAAAGGGGGTAACATATCAATAAAAGTAAGGTAATAAAAACAAAATACAAGAGCAATAGAGAAGAAAAAGCAGTTGTGATATGGTAGGTTATAGTTAAGGGTTAGTTTCTGTTAGGTTGAATGCGACTTTGAACATACAACAGCCCTCCCAAAAATGCTGGGCACACACATAGTAGTTTATGTAGTGGTTTCAGAGTTGGCTGCCTGTTAACTTTTGTAATTAATGTGCGTTAAATGCAAAACCTTAGCACATCTTATTAAATAAGGGCATTCAGATACTCTCAATGCCCATGTCATTGAATCCCTTGATATTTTTATTTCCTAATGGGAAACAGGCCGCCTCAGTTGAATTGAAATTTTAAGTAGGTCATAGCATACTGTAATATTTAAAGCTGCTCTGTAATTGACCGAGAATGAGAATTTTGAAATTTGCCGTGATACAGATTAATAGTAATAACTGTATTTGCATTTCTATCCTGAAAGAGGAAATGTTCACACATCTTGTTTGTTTTTCTTATTTCATAAGCTGACAACAGATGCAACTTTATCCTTTCAAGTTTTCCCTTAGCTCTTACCTTGTTCTCCCTTCCCTGTAAATACTTTAGCCTGATCTGTACAAGTATATTGAATTTCACATTGTCTTGCATATTTACAGCATGGATTTAAAGTGTTTGTGAACATTTGCACTGTAATAAATTGTATATTGTATTTTGTATTTAATTACAACGTTTTTATAGAGTATCATCAATGTAGACTATATTAGTACATCTGGTAGCACATTTAATGCTCGTAAAGACTAACATAAGGAATTATCGTCACCCAATTACATTTCAAGATGACAAAATTACTTGTCCAGGCACATAAAGACTCAGAGGTAGAGATGATATAAGCTCAGTGAGTTTGAGTGCCATTCTGTTGCATTACTCAGTAGAGTATGCATTCTAAAAAATGTAGCAATGAAAAATATGTATTTTCAACTCACTTATTGATGAAGGGCTGTTAAGATAGTTTTTTGATTCTTTGATCATAGGTGAAATGTTACATCCAAAGCTTTTATATCTATGGGAGGAGTGGCCTAGTGGTTGGGGCAAGTTGGGCTGGAGGGCCAGAGGTTCGAATCCCGCTAAAGGACAGCAACCTTGGGCTGGAAGGACTGGGGTTTCTAGTCGCACAGGTGCTCTTTGTGGCCTTGGGCAAACCACTTAACGCTGTATTGCCTCGCGTACAAAAAACAGATTGTGGGTCCTTTGTGGACAAGGGAAAAATATATATACAGTACCTGAATGTACGCCGCTTTGACTGGAAGAAAAAGCGGTATATAAAGCTAGTTCAATGAATAAATAAATGCATGTGTACAGGTGTCTTACAACTTGAAAAGAAACATACAGGCTGATGCAGAAACCCTGTGCTAGAGCCCAGTGCCCAAAGTTGACGTGAAAATGCATTAAAAAGCAATTTTAAAACAATGCACTAAGTTTCAGCACAATTTTTTTACTTATGCAGCGATTTGCATGTGACGTGCATGCCAAGTGGGCTGCAGTTTAGCATGGGGGGGGGGGGTTGTGTTTTTCTGGTCCTAGCTTGCTTTCTGCATTTGAGAGCAAGCCTAGCATAGGAAAAGCGCCAGAAAATGCCGCGCTAAGCTTTTCTGCATTGGCCCGATAGTTTATTATTTAGTTGTATGAATCAACACTGCCAGTGCCACATTGAAAACCTAAATATCTAGAAGTAAAGGAAGGAACGACAATCGAGCAGAAGTTACTGAAGATTAAAATCATCATTCAAAAGTGCTTTAACAACACAGAATAAGATACAAGCCATCAATCAGCTGGCAATTCTGTTCTCTCATACATCACTGAGTTTTGTAGACTGTCCTCTTAAAGATCTTGAAAAACTGGATGTATGAATAAGAAAACTCCATGCCGATGAGGTAATTTACAAGAATCTGTGTATGCCGAGACTGTACATCCCTAGAACTGAAGGAGGGCTGTGTTTCACAGAAATCAATTACATATACAGAGCTACTGTCATAGGCTTATCTAACAGCAGCATCAGATCCAAATATGTGAAAAGTACTGAAATATGAAAGTAAACACCCAGAATCTATCTCCATTATCAAACTTGGACAAGTATTCTGATGACTAGAAGGAATAAGTGAGAATCCACTAGAACACAAAGGGAAGGAAGCAACAGAATTTACAAAACAAGAGAAATATTCTTCAAAGAATTAGATCAGCAAACAAGTTAAAACAAATGGCAAATACACAAATACCATGGGAAATACAAAGGTTTGAAACAAATACCATGGAAAATACAAAGGTTTGCTCCTGGAAACATGTTGATCAAGGAAACATGCAGAGCTAGTGTGACCATTAGGCAAACTAGATGGTAGCCTAGAGCGCCAGTGGTCCAGAGGTGGTCATTACCACCAGTGTTAACCCTCTACAGGATATGCAGCGGTGGTAATGCCTCATAAAGCCCCTCAGTGCTTACTCTAAAACCTTAGCACCACAGGGCTATTTGGCTTCCGCCCCTTGAGACACCCGATACCGACTTCCTGTTTGCAAACAGGAAGTCAGCATTGGACATCGGAGGGGGTGGAAAAAATTGGCAAAACAGTCATATGTAGATGCAGTAAGAAAGAGCTGGAAACGGTGATTCTCCTAATATCTGGCTGCGACGTTCTGATGGCAGTACATTTCTATACAGAAAGGCACAATAAAGTTGTATTTCTCATCCACTGGAAACTGTAAATGCTACAACATCACTGGGCCAGAAGAGCACTAGGATCATGACCCTAAGAGAATTATGGAGCATGAAGAGATTATGATCACCTGGAATACTCTCATTCAGATTGATAAAATACTGGATGCAAGGACGTCAGACATAGTGGTAAAGGAGAACACCAGAACAGCATTGACTATTGAGGTGCCAGTCCCAAGCGACTATTCTCTGAATTGTGTTCAGAGGGAGACGATCTTCAAGTACCAAAAAATCCTGTTAGAGACCAAGAAAATGGGACCAAATTATTTCCTGTCATGTTGGCTGCCACAAGCTTTATTTAAGAAGAATTTACAAGCACACTTCGATAAATTATCCATACTTGCTGCATTTTATAAACTTCAAAAGGAGGCTCTCTTTCGCACAATGCAAGTACTACACCGAGCATTAGCAGTAAATTTGCTGCAGTATCATCTAGAAGTAAGGAGATCCTGGATTCTGTACAGGGAGAACTATACAGGCAATTGGTAAGACCCCACACATGAAGGGGCCATACTGGACTTGGTGCTTACCAATGGTGAAAGTGTTTCTGATATTATAGTGGGAGATCATTTTGCATCCAGTGATCACCAGATGGTGTGGTTCAGTATTAGGACTAGAAACATTCAAAAGCAAGGGTCTTAGACTTTAGGAAAACTAACTTTGCCAAGATGGGCCAATACCTCAGGGATGGGAACAGCTGGGGGATGTAGAAAAACAGTAGGAAAAATTGAAAGGGGATATTTTAAGGGCAACCAACCTTTTTGTTAAAATGGTAAATAAAAGGAAAAGGAGACCGCTATGGTTTTCAAAAGAAGTAGTTGAAAAGGTGAAGAAAAAGGAGGAGGCCTTCATGAAATACAAGAGATCACAGAGAGAGGAAGACAGGCATCTATATTTGGAAAAACTTAGAGAAGCTAGCAAAGTAGTCAGGGAAGCAAAGATTCAAAAAGAGGAGGAAATAGCCAATGCAATAAAATGGGGGGATATGACATTTTTTCAGATATGTTAGTGAAAAGAGGAAGGACAAAAGTGGTATTGTCAGACTCGAGGGTGAAGGGGAGGAATATTTAGAAGCTGATGAGGATAAAGCGGAATTGCTTAACAAATATTTCTGTTTTGTGTTCACAGATGAAGAACCAGGAACAGGACCTCAGAAAACACCCACAAGCAGGAACAGAAGCAAGGGGCATCTTAAAGAATTTTCAGAAGACTGTATTCGTGAGAAACTAGCTAAACTTAAAGTAGACAAAGCGATAGGACCGGATGGAATACATCTTAGAATACTGAGGGAACGTGGGGACGTTCTAGTAGCTCCACTGACTGACCTTTTCAATGCCTCGTTGGAGTCGGGAGTGGTGCCAAAGGACTGGAGGGAGGCTCATGTGGTCCCTTTACACAAAAGCGGAAGTAAGGATGTGGTTGAAAACTACAGGCCAGTTAGTTTAACTTCGGTGGTGAGTAAATTATTAAAAATGCTGCTGAAAGAGAAAATAGTGAGATTTCTGGAGTCCAGCAGATTACAGGATCCGAGGCAGCATGGATTCACCAGAGGCAGGCCTTGTCAGACAAAATGATTGATTTCTTTGACTGGGTGACCAGGGAATTGGACCGAGGGAGAGCCCTAGATGTGGTGTATTTAGATATCAGTAAAGCCTTTGACACAGTTCCTTACAGGCGACTTATAAACAAACTGAGCACCCTAGGGATGGACCATAAAGTTACTGCCTGGGTTAGAAATTGGTTGAGTGGGAGGCAACAAAGGGTACAGGTAAATGGAGTTCACTCTGAGGAGAAGGAAATTACCAGTGGTGTGCCCCAGGGATCTGTCCTTGGTCCGATTCTTTTTAACATCTTTGTTAGTGATATAGCGGAAGGGCTGTCGGGTAAGGTTTGCCTCTTTATGGATGATACCAAAATCTGCAATAGAGTAGACACCCCTGGAAGGTGTAGATAACACGAGGAGGGATCTAGCTAAGCTTGAAGAATGGTCTAAAATTTGGCAGCTGGGATTTAATGTTAAAAAATGCAACGGAATGCATTTGGGCTGCAGCAGTCCTAGGAAGCAATATAGTATAGGGGTGAAGTACTTTTGTCCATTAAAGAAGAGCGGGACCTAGGCGTGGTTGTGTCTGATGATCTTAAAGTAGCTAAACAGGTAGATAAGGCGACGGCAAAAGCTAGAAGGATGCTTGGGTGCATAGGTAGATGAATTGCTAGCAGAAAAAAGGAGGTGATAGTGCCTTTTTATAAGCCTTTGGTGCAACCTCATTTGGAGTATTGTGTGCAATTCTTGAGACTGCACCTTCAAAAGGATATAGACAGGATGGAGTCAGTACAGAGGGTGGCTACTAAAATGGTTAGTGGTCTTCATTATAAAGCATATGAGGACAGACTTAAGGATCTTAATATGTACATCTTAGAGGAAAGGCGGAATAGAGGTGATATGATTGAGACGTTTAAATACCTCCGTGGCATAAATGCGCAGGGGGAGAGCCTCTTTCGATTGAAAGCAAATTCTGCTATGAGGGGACATGGGATGAGGGTGAAAGGTGATAGATTCAGGGGATAGATTCAGGAGTGATATGCGGAAATATTTCTCTACGGAAAGAGTGATGGATCCGTGGAATAGTCTTCCAGTGGAGGTGATGGAGATGAGGACAGTATCTGAATTCAAAAAAGCATGGGACCAACACAGAGGATCTCTAAAGGAAAAAAGGGAACTGTTGTAGTTGTTGATATGGAAGAACAGACTAGATAGGCCATGTGGTCTTTTTCTGTCATCATTTTTCTATATTTCTATGTTTCTAAATTTTAGAGACTGAGATCATACACCACATACCCTGATTTAGGAGTGAGATTCATTACTATCATGGTATGTGTAAAACGAACCCATTTGGAGAAATTGTTCTGAATAATCAATTTAGGAAACCTTTTACTAAGGTGCTCTAAAAAGGTCAGCCCAAGAGTTGGTTCAAGGTGTTGGCACCCTAGGGAAACCTTAAGCCTTATGCCTCCCCCCCTCACCCCTGGCTGTCAGAATCTATTGTTTAGCTTTTAATGCCTTGCTGTTTGCCATCCCCCAGAAGCTCAGATAATAGTGTTACTCTGTATTATATCATAAGAAGTGTTTGGTATATCGTGTTTAGACCCATGGCTAAAGAGGTCTCAGAAACCATAGGCTGCCGCTGCTTTCAGGAAACTGCAGTGGACTAATGCCTAAATGCACATCAATGACCTCACTCTTAAACTAATAGCCACAGAGAATGTTTTGTAAGAAATTTTTTGTATATATCAACACATAATGTCCTTTCCATTGACAAGCCTTATAATTGTATCTTTGAACAATGAACCAGTGAACCAGTGCTTATCTGTATAATGAATTCCCGACGCTTGTTCAAGCGCTATGTAATGCGTTTCACCAACTTAGGTTTCATCAGGGGAATCTGTCGGATCTGCACTCTTGTATCACTGGGATGGTTCCGTTGGGCTCTGTCTGATACTTGCCTGTAACAGGCAAGTATCAGACAGAGCCCAACGGAACCATCCCAGTGATACAAGAGTGCAGATCCGACAGATTCCCCTGATGAAACCTAAGTTGGTGAAACGCATTACATAGCGCGTGAACAAGCGTCGGGAATTCATTATACAGATAAGCACTGGTTCACTGGTTCATTGTTCAAAGATACAATTATAAGGCTTGTCAATGGAAAGGACATTATGTGTTGATATATGCAAAACATTTCTTACAAAACATTCTCTGTGGCTATTAGTTTAAGAGTGAGGTCATTGATGTGCATTTAGGCATTAGTCCACTGCAGTTTCCTGAAAGCAGCGGCAGCCTATGGTTTCTGAGACCTCTTTAGCCATGAGTCTAAACACGATATACCAAACACTTCTTATGTTATAATACAGAGTAACACTATTATCTGAATTTACACTCTGGGAAAAGTGACAGCACTATTATTTGTTATCCCCCAGAAGCTGCCACTCTAGTAGTTAAAATGCATGAAGAAACCTCTCATCTTCTTTCCTCCTCTAAATTTACTACCTGTTCCTCTGATCCTATCCCTTCCCATATCCTTAATTCCATCTCCTCTGTCATCCCTTCCATCACGCACATTCTCAATCTATCTTTCTCAACTGCTACTTTCCCTGCAGCCTTCAAGCATCCTCTGGTCACACCTGTCCTCAAGAAACCTTCACTTGACCCTACTTGTCCCTCTAATTATCAACCCATCTCCCTTCTTCCCTTCATTTCCAAAATTCTTGAACATGCAGTTTTCCGCCGTTGCCTTGATTTTCTCTCCTCTCAAGCTCTCCTTGATCCACTTCAGTCTGGTTTTCGTTCCTTACATTCTACTGAAACGGCCCTTGCCAAAGTCTCCAACAATTATCAACTATTTATAAATGAAATGAAATTTGATCCTGGCTAAATTCCAAGGCCTTTGCTCAGTTTTCATTCTTCTTGACCTTTCTGTGCTTTTGACACTATTGACCACAACCTTCTCCTTGATACATTGTCCTCACTTAGTTTTAGGAGCTCTATACTATCATGATTCTCTTCTTATCTCTCCCAGTTCTCTTTCAGTGTCTTTTCTGGTGGTTCCTCCTCTTCTGCTATCCCTCTCTCAGTTGGTGTACCGCAAGGGTCTGTTCTTGGCCCTCTCCCTCTATATCCAGTCCCTTGGTGCTCTCATCTCCTCCCATGGTTTTCAATATCATTTTTATGCTGATGACTCTCAAATCTATCTATCTACACCTGATATTTCTCTTACACTCCAAGCCCATATATCTGCCTGCCTGTCTAACACATCACTGCCTGGATATCTCACTGCCGTTTAAAAGTGAACATGGCCAAAACTGAACTTCTTATTTTTCCCCCTAAACCTTCTTTCCTCCTTTCTCTATCTCTGCTTCCTGTTTCCTCAGCCTGTAATCTTGGGGCCATCTATGAATCCTCCCTCTCCTTCTCTACATATATCTAACAGATAGCAATAACTTGTTGTTTCTTTCTCTATAACATTAACAAAATTAGCTTTTTCCTTTCTAAGCACACTATTTAAAGAGTGGATAAGTGTTTAGTAGTGTGCTTAGAAAGGAAAAGGCAAATTTTGTTAATGTTACAGAGAAAGAAACAACAAGTTTTTGCTTAGATTATTGCAACCTCTTCCTTGTGGGTCTCCTTCTCAGTCATCTTTCTTCCCTTAAGTCTGTTCAGAACTCTGCTGCTCCGCTAATCTTCTGCCTGTCCCATTATACTCAAATAACCCCTCTTCTTAAATCACTTCATTGGCTTCCCTTCCGTATCCAATACAAACTTCTCCTTCTGACCTATAAATGCATTCATTCTGTTGCTCCTCACTATTTTCCTCTCTCTCTCCTCGTGAACTCCGCTCTTCCTCTGGCTTTCTTCTATCTATGCCCTTCTCTTCCTCTGCCACCTCAAGGCTTCGATCCTTTCACCTTGCTGCTCCTTATGTCTGAAACAAAACTACTTGTATCTTTACGTCAGATTTCATCTCTCCCCCTTTTCAAATCCATACTAAAGGCTTGCCGCTTTTGGATCTTAATCCTTTATTCTCCTTTTGTCTCCTTATGCTTCTCTACTGTACCCTCATTCTCATCTATTGTTCTGTCTGTCTTGATTAGATTGTAAACTCTGATGAGCAGGGACTGTCTTATTATATGTGTTTGTATAGCACTGCTTATGCCTTGTAGTGCTATATAAATGATTAATAGAAGTAGTAGTAGAATCAGCATGCACTGCTCGGGGTGAGAACTGTTAATGTGTTAGCATGCCAGTTAGCATGCGCTAATTGCATGCCCTGTTAGGAGTGAGAACAGGGTGGAGTGGACCTGTACTGCACAGAAAAGTTAATGCATGAGACTTTAGCGTGTGCTAACTCTCATTTGTGCAGTTAGCATAGCTGCATATCACCACCCCCCATCCTTGATAGTGGATACAAATCCCTCAACCCTTGCTCCCCCATCCTGACACCCTGGATAGTCAAATCATATAGTCCCCATTCCCTAGATTCCCCAGCCCTTGACATCTCCCCTACTCCTACCAGCAGTCCCTGGTGTCTTAATGGAGTGCAGGAGCAATCCCCACTTGCTCCTGCTCCATCCAATTGTGGGGTCAAAATGACCACAAGATGACTGCTAGGGGTCAGAGCTGTATTTCCACTAGGATTCAGGCAGCCAAATAAGTAGCTTTTGCTGGTAGGAGCCAGGGAAGGGTGTTAGAGGTTCCGGTGTGGGGGGGGTGGGGGATGAGGACTCTTTGGTTTTACTTTTGGGGGGTGTTGGGTGTGTCGAGGAGGTCTTTTTCGCTGTTGAGGAAGATGAGGAAGGTGTTAGTGGATTTAGGCAATGCACAGGCCACATTCGGAGGTCTGTTTGCTTCTGCATGTCCAGTAACATGGCTGCAACCACACTATCAGCAATACACTTTTAAGATGCATGGAAGCTTTTGGGGCAGATGTCCACAGCCCAAAAGTTATCACATAAGCTTTGCATTTACCATACATTAATTTTTGAATGTACTGACTGAAGACAAAACACAGTTAAGGCAACTATCCAGAGAGTCTTTGAGTTGGCATCAACTTGATGGCACTTAACTATAACATACCAATGCATGGTAAATTCAACAATTTGCCACACAATTCAGAAAAAGGGTCCTGTAGTCATTTGATAATTTTCTCCATGCCATTAAGTAGTCTTTAGTGTTTGCAAGAATTAGATTTTGCCCAAAGGCATAATTATCCGATTGCATTACAAAAGAAGATATAAACTAGGAGTGAAAGTTTGAATTGGGCCTTAGATATTTTGCTTTTTAAACGGAAAAAAGAACCCCTGAAAACAAAACAAAACATAACATTTCAAAATCTTTTTTTATGATGTTCTGTCTAGATCAAATTTTCTGTGAAGCTGAAGCACATTGTGTTGTCATCAAGTATAGCTGCTTACTATTTGTTCAATGGTTCAAGATGTCAATTGCACACAATGATTGTTTTGTCTTAGATGTTTTATGAAATAATACAGTGTTGCTTTCTTTGCACAATACACAAATGTGGTGTTTTCTTCTCATAGCTCAATAATGATGGATCAACCAAATTAAGAAATAATGTCTGAAGTAAATTCTGCATTGTGTTCCTCAGAACAAATTGGCCATTTTTATGGCATGTTGAAAACGATTCTGAAGATGATGGGGAGGTTGACATTGCCCTTTTACAATCTTCCTATAGCTAGCAATTCTGAGATACTACATTTTTAGTTACATAGCATTTTTTTAAATGCTGCACATAAAAAGTACACAATCCCCAAAGAAATATGTTGTAGCCTTTGCTCTCTTCCATTTTGTCCTTTTATCAGCTCATCCTGCTGTTTTTATTTAAGAGTGTGAAGTTACTTTTGTGTAACTGCTATTGTCACCTTTGCCCTCAGCTAATCAAATACTTTACCTTGAGGGAAGCATTTATCTCCCACTTTCATTATTATTATTTTTGTAGCTGTAAAGATATATATTTTATGTCTGCAGAAGGCTGTAACAGTGAAACGAGGTATTGATCTGCTGTATTTGGTAATTTCTTTCCACCTTGCCATCGATATCATGTCAGCATCTGTCTGTACTGTGGCTGACCTCGCAAATAGCTCTTTATGTTCCCATTGGATTCAAATGATATACTATGCTGAAAACTAAATCAATGAATGATTATAAAGTTTTTAGTAATGTTTCTTGACCTTTAGGCCCTTGGTGTTCCTTGCACTGAATAGTAGAAAAAGTTGTGAATATACTAAAATAGATAGTGAGAGTTTTGCTGCTCTTAAGAGCACTCCATGGATTATGCCTTAAAAACTATGTGCCAAATGTACCAAAGGATTTCACCCATTTGATGTTTATGGAGGGAGTAAAGATCGTGCCGTGCATTTAAGTGGGTTTACATGGCAACTCCATTTCTTTATCCCAGGTTAATATGGGGAAAAATTCTTCATGTAAGTATACTGGAACCTTTTAATATTGTTATAAGTGTTGGCGATGCGTAAAGTTATGGTTAACTTTTGATCAATTCAAATAACTATAGAAACAAGTAGGGTTTCTGAAGTATGGAGTAGGCCAACATATACATACATACACACACACACACACACACACACACTGACATTATTAGGAAGCCTGGTCATATTTAGACCTTAGATTTCAGTTTTCTTTCTTACAATAATAAGTGTAGTCTTTTAAAAATGTATGATATGGTTATATGTTGCCTGCAGTAATGTGGAAAATCACTTTTTAAATTAATGTGAATATAATCAATACTATCGTATTTCTAGTTTATTGCGCTTGAAGGATAGCTCTATTATCCAAGTCGTCTGGCTAGAACATCTATATGAATCTGTGATTCACAGATTCAGGTAGCAGAGTGATGTGCTCTGATTTTCCTCCTCTTGAAGTTGATCAAATGTATACCAGCTATGACTGGGAAATAATTGGGTATTATGTTCGTAGACCACTTTGGACATGATGGGCATAAGTTAAATAGTAAGGAATGTGGTAAGAAAGTGCATTGTTCATTGTCTCTGTTTATAATAATTTGTATTAATATACAGAAGATTCTTCATAAATAATCCATACACGTTATAGTTTTGAAATGGCTGTCTACTGAACTGTTAGTCAGTGCAAGTAGTACTGTAGCATAGTATGTTTCCTCTGTGTGTTGTAACACTGCACTTGTTGAACCATGTTTTGATAGTCTTCAAAACTGATGAGCAAAACTAAGCTGTGCACTTCCTTTGGATTTCATTTAATAGAAGAAACATGGCTCTAATTCCAGATTGTTCTCTGCTAGTGATTGATGAGCGCTAATGATTTTTTACAAAACTCAGAGATTAGCTGTGATCTTTAGTGTTGCAACAGAAGTAAAACAGAATAGATGAACTTTAAAGAAAATCAGTCTCCGTTTGTTTTTAAAAATAGAAACACAGAAAGTGACATCAAATAAGGACCAAACATAGGGTGACCATATAGTTCTATGTGCTGGAGGACAAGCTGAGCCAGTCCTGCTTTTATTATTTATTTATTTATTTAACATTTTTTATATACCGTCTTTCTACAAATCAAGACGGTTTACATAGAACATTTCAAGGCAGTGTGTTTCAACTGTTTACAAGGAACAAAGTAACAAGGATACATAAGTGAACAAAATGAACTAATTACAATGATCAATGATCAACTATTTACATGTGTATGTGTGTAGAGCTACAATTGGTTGTATTATGGGTATTATTACCATATTGTATTGTATTATGTATTATTACCATAATAAATGGAGTCAAAGTCCAGATTTCCCAAGAAAAGAGAGGTTATCTCTTGTTACATGCACTGGGACTAAAACAGGACTGGCTCAACTAGATCCCTTCTCGGTATCCTCTTGTAGCGAGGATATATCTCCAGGGCAGTGGTGGGATTTGGCTGTTTTGGCCCGGTTTGTGCAAACCGGTTCCTGCTGTGGCCCGCGTTCGTCGAACTGGGCCAAACACGGCATTAAAACGGTGGCACTGCAGTTGCAGGCATTCCCCCTGCCTGACAATGTTTGAAGGCATCAGGGGATCATTGCTTCGGGAGAAGCCCCCGATGCTGTTAAAACATTGTCGGGTGGGGGATCGAGCCACAGGGCAACGGCTGGGTTGCTGCACCTTGGTGGAGGGCAGCAACCCGGCCATCACACACATGGGAGGGCTAGGACTGAACCGGTTCCTTGCCGATTCGGATCCCACCACTGCTCCAGGGATGTGTTGCCCAAGAAGGAAGGGTTAGGAATAGGGCTGCTAGTTTTTCCACAATGCTTGTTCCTTATCATCACTCCAGTCCAGTCCCTTTACTTCTGGGTTACGCAACCCTTCCAGCAGCTTGGAGGCTGAGCCCAACCTTTTTTGGAGGTGGAGCGGTATAAGTACCCCTGGGACCACCCACTCACCCCAGTATTCTCAGCCTCCAAGCAGCTGGAGGGTTCCGTAAGCCTGGGGCTTACTGGAGTCCTTCTTTTAGATAATATTTTTTATTAATTTTATTAATTTATTTGTCTATTGCCTATTTTACTTACATTTATTTTGCTGGTTGAAGTTTTCTTTTTTCCTTCTCCTGCGACTTTAAATTTCTGCCGGCTCCTTTTCCCCCCTCCCCCTCCCCCCCTCCCGATCGGGCCGGGGAACGGAGGTAAGCGGTGGCCTGCAGCGTCAGGGAGTGTTTCCATTCTCTCCTGCTCCGGACGAGACCAGTCGGGCCAAAGGAAAACCGCCGCCATTCTCTGCCTCGCGCCGAAGCCCTCAGGGTGGCTGAGCGCTAGAGGCAAGACCGTCATTCGGGGCCTACCGCCAATCCCTTCCACGGCGGACGGAGAGACGCGGCAGCAAGAACCGGCCTTCCCGACATCGGGGAAACGGCGAAATTGATCGCAGCAATAAAGGGGCTCAATTTCACCTCAGACCTTCTCTGGGAGCACGGCAGACCCGACGGCTGACCTCGCACGGTCCCGACCTGGCTCCACGTGGTGAGGCCCACCACGTGTAGAGCCTGCGGCCACGGGTGCAGGATCCAGTGGCAGCATCTGAAACGCAAGTACCTCCATTGGAGGAAAGAAGAGTTAAACTTTATTTAATTTTAATTTAATTTAATTTTAATTTATTTGCGATTTGACCTGGTTTCTATTTTCCTTTGTGCCCAAGCAATTTGACTGCCTTCCCTCCAAGAGGTGCAGAAAGGGAGGAAGTGTGGTAGTTAAAGATTGCAGGTATATTGAAGTGATATATTTCAGGGATAATCCTAGGGACATGACAACCAAGCCCCGCTGTCCCTCCTGCGGAACATGCAGAGGCACCTCCGCAGAGGCAGGAATCTGCAGGAGCTGCGCCGCAGTGGCGGCCTCGGTTGAACAGGAAATTAATCTAGCTGTAGCTCTTCCTCCTCAGGGGACAGGAGACCTCCTAGGTGGGGAGGGAGGCTCACAAGTACCTCCACCTACGTCCTCGGACATACCTTCTCCCCCCCTACCCCCTTCCCCCCTCCCTGCGGGGGAAGTAGGGTCTGGGGATTTTTTCTCCCCGGACTTCATACTTCTACTGCACAAGGCCTATTGCTTGCGGAAGCAGGGCTTAGGAGCAGTTGAGGCCGGGCCGTCAAAAAAGGACAATTCAGCCTCTGAATCCGGCGTGCCAACGAAGCGCCCTCGTCTGTGCGAGGAGGAGCCCCTGGCAACCCTCTCTCAGGATACTCCGGAGGAGACGTACTCGGACAAGGACTTGGACGAAGAGGAAGAGGAGCTGGAAGAGGGAGAGATCCCGGAGGAAGACCAATCCAGGATCATCAGAGTCTTTCGTCGGGAGGAGCTCCCGGCACTAATTAATGAGTCCCTAAAGGTGCTCAATGTGGCCTCAGATACGCCGGTGGAGGAGGAGGCGCTGGAGGATCCATTGATACAGGCCATTAGGAAATCCCAGAAGGTCTTTCCGGTCCATAGAGTGGTTCGGCAGATGATCCAGGAAGAATGGGACCAGCCGGAATCTAGCCTAAGGGGGACCCGCCCCATGCTGCGCCTTTACCCTCTCCCAGAGGCAGATAAGGAGCTGCTGAAGTCCCCTAGAGTAGATGCAACGGTATCAGCAGTCACTAAGAAGACTACTATCCCAGTTGAAGGCAGCACGGCCTTAAGGGATTCTCAGGACAGAAAGTTGGACACGCTCCTGAAACAAGCATTTGACGTAAGCGCTCTAGCCGTACAGGCCTCCATCTCGGGAGCTTGGGTTGCTCGGGCCTGCTTAAGGTGGTCGCAGCAACTGCAAGCAGCGGAGGCTACCGCGGGGGACGCCCGGTCCAACGCCGCTAGGTTGGAATCCGGAGCAGCCTTCTTAGCGGATAGTCAGTATGACCTCATCAGAAGCCTGGCCAAGAACATGGCCTCGGTGGTAGCAGCCAGGCATTATTTGTGGTTACGAAATTGGGCGGCGGATGCCTCTTCAAAGGCACGCCTGAGTCGACTCCCCTTTAAGGGGAAGCTGCTGTTTGGAGAAGATTTGGAGAAGCTACTAAAGGACCTTGGCGAGTCCAAAGGAGGCAGGCTACCAGAAGACAGGCCGAAACAAAATCGTCCTCTGCCTCCAAATCGCCCCCAGTCCAGGGATTCTCGGAGGTTTCGCCCTGCCAGATCCAACCCCCCTTCCAGGGGACGCTTCCCCTCCAGGAGTCAAGGTTTCCGGGGGTTTCGGGGAGCAGGCCGCGGCTTTGGGGCCTCCTCCTCCTTATCCTCTGCCCCTAGAAAGCAACAATGAAGCGACGGGGGACCAGGGGGTAGAGCGTCCAGTGGGAGGCCGCCTAAGACAGTTCCTTCCCGCCTGGTCCCGGGTCACTACGGATCAATGGGTACTGGAGGTAATCAGAGAGGGCTACGCTCTCAAATTCGCAAAGCAATTACCTCCAGCATTCGTTCAATCTCCCAGCGGATCTCCTGTAAAGAGGTCGGCGATAGAGTCAACCCTCGCACGGCTGATTGCACTAGAGGCAGTGGTACCTGTACCATCAGATCAGTTCGGATCGGGTCGATACTCGATTTACTTTGTAGTCCCAAAGAAGGAAGGGTCCTTTCGGCCAATCCTGGACTTGAAACAGGTCAACCGCTGTCTCAAGGTACCACATTTCCGCATGGAGACCCTACGCTCAGTGATCGCAGCGGTAAGGGCCGGAGAGTTCCTGACGTCCCTCGACTTGACAGAGGCCTACCTGCATATTCCGGTCAGGAAGTCCCATCAACAGTTCCTAAGGTTCGCGGTGCCGGGGGGCCACTTTCAGTTCCAGGCACTTCCCTTCGGCCTAGCGACGGCCCCGCGGACATTCACCAAGGTGATGGTGGTAGTAGCGGCCTTCCTCCGCAAGGAGGGAATTCTAGTACACCCGTACCTAGACGATTGGCTGATCCGGGCAAAATCGGTAGCAGAAAGCCGCTCGGCAATGGACAGAGTTATGCAGGTCCTAGAGGAGTTGGGGTGGGTCATCAACCGAGCAAAGAGCAGGATGACCCCCTCCCAGGACCTTGAATATCTTGGAGCAAGATTCGACACCGGAAGGGGCAGAGTGTTCCTCTCTCGAACGCGATCAAGGGACTTAAGACTGCTAGTCGCGCAGTTCCAGAGCAGACGAAACCCCTCAGCGTGGTATTATCTTCAGGTGCTGGGCACGATGGCGGCAGCAATAGAGGTAGTGCCTTGGGCCAGGGCCCACATGAGGCCATTACAGCGCGCTCTATTGCGTCGGTGGTCCCCGCAAATCCATTCCCTCTCAACACAGTTACCGTGTGCTCCAAGGACCAAACGGTCACTTTGCTGGTGGCAGTGCACAAAGAATCTAGAGCGGGGAATGCCTCTCGAGCCTCATCTCTGGGTACTGTTGACAACGGATGCCAGTTTGTCAGGCTGGGGGGCTCACTGCGAGGACCAGTTTGTGCAGGGCCGCTGGTCTCCGCTGGAATCTCAATGGCCCATCAACAGACTGGAGTTGCGGGCCGTCTCTCTAGCACTCAGAGCGCTCGAACCTCTAGTACGAAGAAGGTCAATTCGCGTTCTCTCAGACAACGTCACCACGGTAGCTTACATCAACCACCAGGGCGGCACCAGCAGCCCCTCTCTGGAGAAGGAGGCGGACGTCCTGTTCCAGTGGGCGGCGCCCCGCCTGGAAGCACTTTCGGCGCAACACGTGGCAGGCACGGACAATCTCACGGCCGATTACCTCAGCAGGCACAGGATAGACCACGGAGAGTGGGAACTAGAGAAGGAGACCTTCAACAACATAGTGAACCGCTGGGGACTCCCAGTAATGGATCTCATGGCAAGCTTCGCGCCAGCCAAAGTGGACAGGTTCTTCAGTCGGCGGAAGGAAAGAATGTCCGAAGGCCTGGATGCTCTGTCTCAGAAGTGGCCGGCGGAGGGCCTCCTCTACATGTTCCCCCCTTGGGTCCTCATCGGGAAGGTCCTTCAGCGAGTGGAGTCTCACCAGGGCCTGGTGATCCTCATTGCCCCGGATTGGCCGAGGCGCCCTTGGTATGCAGATCTGGTGAGGTTGCTAGCCGACCAGCCTTGGCGGCTCCCCTGCAAAAGGGGCCTGCTCAGACAGGGCCCAGTACTGATGCCTCAAGTGGATCGATTCTCGCTTACGGCCTGGCTATTGAAAGGGCCCGGCTCTTAAAGCGTGGTTATTCGGGAGCAGTAATATCAATGCTATTAAATGCGAAGAAACGCTCGACCTGTTTGTCCTATGTAAGGGTCTGGCGCATCTTTGAAGCATGGTGTGCGGAACACCGAAGGAAACCCCTTTCGGCCTCAGTCCCTGAGGTGCTGGAATTCTTGCAAGCCGGTTTTGATAAGGGTCTGGCGCACAGCTCCTTACGAGTCCAACTAGCAGCCATCGCTTGCTATAGAGGTAAGGTCCGCGGCAAGCCCCTAGGGGCCCATGTGGATGTTTCCAGGTTCCTGAGGGCAGTCAGACGCTTGCGTCCGCAACGGAGATTGGTGATCCCCCCCGTGGGACCTCAATCTGGTACTAAATGCAATGGTCAGGGAACCCTTTGAGCCAGCAAAGAGGGCCTCCCTGAAGGATTTAATCCTCAAGACAGTTTTCCTGGTCGCTATCTGCTCGGCTAGGCGAGCCTCCGAATTGCAAGCGCTGTCCTCCCAACCTCCTTTCCTATCCTTTTTCAGGGACAAGGTGGTCCTACGGACAGTGCCTTCCTTCCTACCCAAGGTCATTTCCCCATTTCATTTGAACCAGACAGTAACCCTCCCGGCCTGGCCGGCCAGAGTCCCGGAAGGCAGGGACAGTAAGCTACGACTCCTAGACGTCCAGAGGATCTTGAAGCGATACCTCTCCCGCACTGCCCCTTTCCGGAAATCCGAACGTCTGTTCGTCCAGTTCGGAGGCCCGCACAAAGGGGAGGCGGCAGCCAAGGCCTCCATCTCCAGGTGGATCCGAGAAGCGATTGCCTCCGCCTACATCCTAAAAGGGAAGCAGGCCCCAGTGGGATTACGGGCGCACTCTACCCGAGCGCAGGCCACCTCGTGGGCAGAGTATAGTCTAGTTCCCCCTTTGGATATTTGCAGAGCGGCGACTTGGTCCTCGCTGCATACCTTCACAAAACACTATAGGCTGGACGTACAGAGCGCAGCGGACACGAGGTTTGGTCTGGCGGTTCTTCAGTCCGGCGTGCCGGACCCCTCCCGGAGTTGAACTGCTCTGATACATCCCAGAAGTAAAGGGACTGGACTGGAGTGACGATAAGGAAGAAGTAATTAGATCTTACCTGCTAATTATTGTTCCTGAAGGAACGACAGTCCAGTCCCTGATCCCTCCCGGCTCGGCCGGACTTGAAGAACTATCAGACGAGGACGGGGGGCGGGCCAAGCGGAGATCCAGGTCTGAGCGAAAGAGAGCAAGGAAAGTCTCCTCTGACAGTGTCGGGCACGCCGCTTCCCCCCGTTGCCCTCCCTCCTCCGTGTTCCTTCTTGATCCTATCTCCCATTTCAAAAAAAAAAAAAAAAAAAAAGGCGGTCCTTTTGCGGGACTGTGTGTTAGTCATCCCCTAGGGGAGTTAGATTTTTGTTTGAGGTCTATTTGTAGAAATTGTTGCAGTTTGCTTTGTCATTCGAATACTGAAGTGAGTGGGTGGTCCCAGGGGTACTTATGCCGCTCCACCTCCAAAAAAGGTTGGGCTCAGCCTCCAAGCTGCTGGAAGGGTTGCGTAACCCAGAAGTAAAGGGACTGGACTGTCGTTCCTTCAGGAACAATAATTAGCAGGTAAGATCTAATTACTTCACTGGACACATATCAATGAGTGTGGGGGGAAGGAGAAATTTAACATAACATCTAAAGAAAAAAATGATATAACGGGCTTTTTATCAAATCCAAAAACAAGCCAATCAATATAAACTATCCATATAGGGACAACAGTATGAAAATTAACACAAAGCAATAAAACCACCCCCCTGCAGTCATGATCAACATTATTGGCACCCTTGCATTTTAGGTATGTTGTGTAAAATATCTTGAGAAATAATTGGAAATATTTCAACTGTATGTCATCATAATATTTTAATAGTATGTTCACAAGTATATAACTAAAAAAATGATGCCTGCAACTTAGATGTAGTAATTTCTGAGAAAAGAATATCTCCAGGAACAAGCAGGAATAAGTCCTCACATATGGGGTACGTCGGTACCGACGGAGCCTGCGCGGGAAAGCTCCCCAGCTTCCCAGAAGGAAAGCTTTTGGGGCCTCCCACTGCGCATGCGCACTGCCTTCCCGCCTTCCTGACCAACTCTCCTCAGTTCTTCTTTTTCCGCGGAGCCAGCAGGTCGTGTTCCTGTCACCGCTGAAGAAGTTGTTATTTTAATTTGTTTCTTTGGCCGCGTGTCTGCCTTCCCCGATTCCGGACCGGTAACGCCGGTCTTTTTTTCTTTATTTCTTTACAAAAAAAATAAAAAATCTTATTTTCCCCACTTGGTGTGTTAGTTCTGTGAGGCCTCTAGTCCTTCACAGAATTCTCCCTCATGGAGAAACAAGCCTCTGGTTTTAAAAAATGCACCAAGTGTAGTGGTACTATATCAGTCACAGACACCCATGAATGGTGTCTTAAATGTTTGGGGCCTGACCACTCCATTCCGGATTGCCCATCCTGTTCTTTGATGTCTAAACGTGGCTTACAAAACCGGGCAGCCAAGTTTCACATGCTGTTTTCTACAGATACTCCAGCATCGACATCTTCAGGTCTTCCTCTCCTGATGGATCTCAGGTAACCAAACATTCCTCTGGCAGGTCCTCAAAGGGCAAATCTCCCTCCAACTATCGAGATGTCCCCGGGCTTGACCCTGAGGACCCTGCCCCAGCCAAACAACCCCGGCGGGAAGCTCCGGCTTCCAAAGCTCCTCCTATGAGGTTACAGGTTGACATCGATGGCACGGCCTCGACTGATCACCTGTTAGACTGCTCTGGGGTACCGGCTCAATCTTCCGGTACCGACATCCAGACAGTCGTGGCGTCTATGGATCATACAGTTCAATCCATGCAGCAGGCTATTATGGCTTTTATTAGAGCTGCGACGCCATCGGTACCGCAGCCAGCGGTACCGACTCCGGTTCCGGTACCACAACCGATACCGGTACCCAGGGCATCCACATCGACCAGGATACCGATTCCGGTTCCCGGTTCCGGGGTTTTCCCCGATACCGATCCGGTTCCGGGTACCCCCGATGTCGATACCGGTCGATACGCTTATCGATCCCTGGAAGCAAACAGACGATACTTCGAGTCTTCTGATGATTCTGATTCATTAGATGACTCTGCTGAAGTATCCCTAACTATACCTGAAGAGCCCTCTTCTCCAAAGAGGAGAATGTCTCCTCCAGAGGATTTGTCCTTTCAAGACTTCATCCTTGAAGTGGCTAAAGGTCTCTCTATTTCAGTAACCTCTGAAAAAGAACCTAGAGCAAAAAAATTAGATATTTTAGGATACTCTAAGGTTCCCAAAGAGGCAGTCACCTTGCCCATTCATGAAATTCTTCAAGAACACATGATGGACTTATGGGAGACTCCTCTCACCCTATCTCCACATTCTCGTCGGTTGGACACCATGTATTGTCCCTCCTTCTCCTGGTTTTCAAAAAACTCAGCTCCCTCACCACTCTATTGTGGTGCAGTCAGCTATGAAAAGGATAAAGAGTACCAAAAGACACTCTTCTACTCCTCCAGGGAGAGAATGTAGGACTTTGGATGCTTTTGGTAGAAAAATCTTCCAAGCAAGTATGCTTATTGCTAGAATCAATTCATGCAGCCTCTATATGGGCATGTTTCTGAAGGAGATTGCATTGAAAATACGCCATTTTCTCCCCTTTACCCCAGAGGATAGAAAGGAGGAGTTCCTTCTTTTGCTAAAGCATACCCAAGATATATCAAAGTTCTCCAACAGAGCAGCCTTTGACTCCTTTGAGGGTGCTAGCAGAGCCTCAGGTATTGCCATAGCGGCTCGCAGAATTGCTTGGCTCCAGGCCTCTGACCTAGAACCCTGGGTCCAGGATGGGTTGGGAAATCTGCCCTGTACAGGTGAGAATCTGTTTGGTAAGGAGTGGCAAATCAAAGCCACCCAAATGGATGCAGAAAATGCTGCTTTAGATAGACTTTCTAAGTCTACCTCTGCCCCTGTCAAGAAAAAATCTTTCAAGAAGCCTTTCTATAAGAAGGCCAGATTTGCTACAAATACTGGCCAACAATCTTCTGCAGCTCGCTTTGCTCCTAAGCGTCGGCAGCCTAAACAGGCCAGGACAAAACCTGCAGGGGCTGCTACAGCCCAGCAGTCCCAACTCCCTCAGGGTTTTTGACTCAACTCTAGAGAACTTAACCTTTCTGGCTCTAAAACATCCAGAGCCTCTCACCATTCCAGGAAGGTTAACTCATTTTGCTCCCAGATGGGAGCAAATCACATCAGAACAATGGACCCTCTCTATCATCAGAGAGAGCTACAAACTACATTTCTCCAGCCTTCCTCCCTATACCATGGTGAGATGTTTCAATTCTCCCCCTTCTCTCCTGAATCTGTTAGGTCAGGAGGTGACCACCCTTCTCGCCCAAAGGGCAATAGAAGAGGTTCCTCTATTTCAACAAGGGTCAGGGTTTTACTCCCCTTATTTTCTTATTCCCAAGAAAACAGGGGGGTACAGACCTATTCTAGATCTCAGAGAATTGAACAAATTCCTATGCAAGGAGAAATTCAAGATGCTTTCTCTAGGTACTCTCCTTCCATACCTACAGAGTCAGGATTGGCTTTGTTCTCTAGATCTCAAGGATGCATACACACATATACTCATCCATCCATCCCACAGAAAATTCCTACGGTTTCTGTTCCAGGGAAAACATTTCCAATACAGAGTACTTCCCTTCGGTCTAGCCTCTGCTCCAAGGGTATTTACCAAATGCATGGCAATAGTAGCTGCATTTCTATGAGCCCTGGGAATTTTTGTTTTCCCATACCTGGACGACTGGCTCATCCGAGCTCCATCTCAGTCCGAGGCTCAGACTTCCCTGGATCGCACCAGACGCATTCTGCAGTATCTGGGACTTGTGATCAATCTGCCAAAGTCTCAACTCGCCCCTACTCAGTCCCTGGAATTCATAGGGGCCTGGTTGGATACCACCACTGCAAGGGCCTATCTTCCTCAGGCCCGTTGCCAACGTCTAGTGCACTTAGCCTCCCAGACACAGTCCAGAAGCCACTTGACTGCCAGGGAGATGCTACAACTATTAGGCCACATGGCCTCCACAGTACATGTGGTGCCCTATGCTCGCCTACATATGAGAGCAGCTCAATGGACTTTGTCCACCCAAGCATCCGGAGCTCTCTCAGACCAAATAGCAAACTCCAAACGTCTCTTTTGGTCTCTCCAATGGTGGATGTCCACTCAAAATCTGTTGTTGGGGGGCCCCCTTTCAACCATTGTTGCCCCAAGCAACCCTCACAACAGATGCCTCCCAAACAGGTTGGGGAGCTCATTTTCAAGATCTCTCCACTCAGGGCACTTGGTCTCCACAGGAGACCACCCTTCATATCAACCACTTGGAACTTCGAGCAATCTTTCTAGCTCTCAGAGTTTTTCATACCTTCCTCAGCAACATGACGGTCCTTATTCATATGGACAATCAAGTAGCCATGTTTTATATAAACAAACAAGGAGGGACTGGCTCTCTGTTGCTTTGCAACAAAGCTCTAAGATTATGGGCCTTCGCCAGAGAGCATCAAATCCATCTCCTGGCAGTATATCTTCCAGGAATCCAAAACTCTTGGGCAGACAGACTCAGTCGAGTTCTGCTTCCACACGAATGGTCCCTACACATGGATCAGGTACTCAGAATCTTCCAGAAATGGGGGACCCCGGACATAGACCTCTTTGCAAGTCCGTGGAATGCCAAACTTCCCCGGTTCTGTTCCAGGATTCCGTGTCAGGGAGTTCAGGCCAAGGATGCCTTCCTCTTTCATTGGGGTCAGGACTTCCTATATGCCTTTCCACCCATTCCTTTGATTCCCAAGACTCTGTTCAAACTTCAAAGGGATCAAGGGTCCATGATCCTCATAGCTCCACGCTGGCCACGCCAAGTGTGGTACCCTCTACTTCTGCATCTCTCCCAAGCCCCCTCCCTGGACTTGGGAGCGGCTCCAGACCTTCTGTCTCAGGAGGAGGGGACTTTGTGGCACCCAAACCCCAAGTCCCTTCACCTCAGAGCTTGGTTACTGAAGGCCTAGACCTTCAACACTTCAATCTTTCGCAGCAAGTGAAGGATATCCTCCATGCCTCTAGGAAACCTTCTACTAGGCGTTCTTACGCTTTTAAATGGAAAAGATTTTCCATTTGGTGTGCTCAACAGGGTCTTAACCCTCTAGCACTTCCTATGAATTCTCTTTTGGAATATCTCCTGCATCTCTCCAATGCAGGACTCAAAACGAATTCAGTAAGAGTCCATTTGAGTGCTATTGCAGCATCCCTTAAGCCCATCAATGGACAACCTGTTTCCTCTCATCCTCTTATTGCAAGATTCATGAGAGGCCTAACCTTAACTAAACCTCCCATTCGACCTCCTCCGGCGGCATGGGACTTAAACTTGGTTCTTGGTCAGCTTATGAAGCCACCCTTTGAACCCTTAGCCACTACCTCCTTGAAATTTCTTTCCTGGAAGGTTATTTTCCTTATTGCAGTCACCTCAGCTCGCCGTATCAGTGAACTGCAAGCTCTAGTGGCTAATCCACCTTATACAAGGTTCCATCATGATAAGGTGGTCCTTAGGACCAATCCCCACTTTATGCCTAAAGTGGTCTCCCCTTTTCATCTTAATCAAGAGGTATATTTACCTGTCTTTTTTCCAGCTTCTCATGCATCCAGTGCAGAGAGGAACCTTCATGCTCTAGATTGTAAAAGAGCTCTTGCCTTTTACCTCCATAGGACACAGCAACATCGAAAGTCTTCTTAGCTTTTTGTTGCTTTTGATCCTTCTCATTTAGGACTTCCAGTCTCTAAAAGAACAATTGGATTGCTCAGTGTATCTCTTTTGCTTACCAGAGTAAGAACCTTTCTCTGGAGGGCCATGTCACCGCTCACAATGTGAGGGCCATGGCCACCTCTATGGCTCATCTAAACTCTGTGTCCATTGACCAGATCTGTCGAGCAGCCACCTGGGCCTCGGTTCATACCTTTACAGCCCATTACTGTTTGGACAAGGACTCCCGCCGGGATGCCTTGTTTGGTCAGGCTGTCTTCAGACACCTGTTCCATTCTTGAACAACTCCAGCCCACCTTCCCTGAATGGATGCCTGAGATCCATAGGAAGAAGAGGAACCTTTCAGGGTCTCATACCCTTCAGGGGATCTCCCGGGCATCTCAGCTAGGGAGTCCCCATATGTGAGGACTTATTCCTGCTTGTTCCTGGAGATAGCACAGTTACTTACCTGTAACAGGTGATCTCTGGGAACAGCAGGAATTAGTCCTCACAACCCACCCACCTACCCTAGGAGTTGTATCTCTCTCTCTCTTTCCTTTCCTCTCTCTATTGTCTTAGCTTTAAACTCGAACTGAGGAGAGTTGGTCAGGAAGGCGGGAAGGCAGCGCGCATGCGCAGTGGGAGGCCCCAAAAGCTTTCCTTCTGGGAAGCTGGGGAGCTTTCCCGCGCAGGCTCTGTCGGTACCGACGTACCCCATATGTGAGGACTAATTCCTGCTGTTCCCAGAGATCACCTGTTACAGGTAAGTAACTGTGCTATATGACCTGGACAGGATTAATGGTACCCTTCACTAATATTTGGTTGCACAACCCTTGGCAGTGATGACAGCCTCCAAATGTTTTTTGTAGCCATCTATAAGTTTTGTACATCTGTCTGCTGGTATTTTCTCCCACTCGTCAACAGATTTGTTCCAGCTCGTGAGTGTTTCCAGGATTCCTTTTACCAGTGGCAGATTTCAGCTCTTTCCAAAGGTTCTTGATTAGATTGAGACCAGTACTCCTTGCTGGCCAATTTAAAACAGTCTATTTGTTTCTTTTTAACCATTCTTTTGTACTTTTGGATGTATATGTAGGGTCACTGTCCTGCTGGAGGACCCATGACCTTTGACACAGCTTTCTAACACTAGGTAGCTCATTTCTCTCCCAAATACCTTGGTAGTCCTCTCACTTCATGATTCCTTTAATACATTCCAGGCCTCCAATTCCTGAGGCAGTAAAAACAACCCCACAACATTATGGAACCTCCACCATATTTAACTGAAGGAAGGCTGTTCTTTTCCTTATAAGCTTCATTTCTTCGCTTGTTAAATGTATCACTGGTCTGCAAGAGCTCGAGTTTGGTTTCATCTGTCCACAGAACATTTTCCCAGAAGGATTGTGGTTTCACAAGGAGGGTTTGGGCAAAGATCAGGTGTGCCTTTTTATGTATGTCTTTGAGCAGTGGGGTCCTTTGAAGTCCTTTGTTTAGTGCACGACATATGATGCAGGTTGGTGTTTTTCCATCAGTTTGCACTAACCTTCGAAGACTTCTTGGATTAATTTTCATCTTCTCACCACGTCCTGGGAGGTTCTTGACAGTTCCATGAGCAGAAAACTTTTTAATAACATTGCAAACTGTGTAGACACAGGAATCCCAAGGTCTTTGGAAATAGTCTTGTACCCTTTTGAAGTTTGATGTTTGGTGATAATGGTTTTTCTGACAATCTCTGGCAGCTCTCTTGTCTTCACCATTGTGAAAATAGAACAGGGGATGAATATGACTGTTTTTTAAACATTAGAGCCATCATTCATTGGTTGATTCATGTCACATGAGTACTGACAATTGATCGCAGGTGTGTCTAATTTTACTGCATTGAGAATGTGGTTCTGCTGTTCAAACTGATTAGATTTGTTTTAGGACATGATTATTGGCTCCCTTACAAACAATTCAAAAGTAGACCAAAAATTTCCTATCGGCTAGCACCTAACTTTTTTTTGTTGAAATATTTCTCATGAGCAATACTATCTCTTGCAACAAATGTTCCTATTTAATCATTTAAGGTTTACCTGAAAAATCGGTGAACCATTCCTACACACGTGTGTCAACACAACTATGTGTGACCCACCAAGCATAGAACACTAATATGAATTGAAAAGGAACTTCCAGTGTCATATATAATGTAATAATAAAATGGACATATGTGGTTCCCAGTGTGGTGAATAGCTTTAGGTGTTCATTCAGCACTCAACTCCCACTTAGTAATTCAACATCCCCTCCCAGCATGGGTAATGGATCTCCTCCAATGGCACAACCTGCTGTCAGCGTGTTTAACAATTCTCATTTTCAATTCCCATTAGTGTTCTATGTTTGGTGGGTCACACAGTTGTGTTGGCACACGTATGTAGGAATGGCTCACCGGTTTTTCAGGTAAACAAATGATTAAATAGGAAAATTTGTTGCAAGAGGTAGTATTCCTCATGACAAATATTCCAACAAAAAAGGTTAGGTGCCAGCTGATAGGATATTCTTGGTCTACTTAGATTTGTTTTGGGAATATATTGGAGTGGATATTGTGTTTTCCATTGGACTCTTGTATAATAATCACTCCTGTATAATAATCATGTCCTGGTAATCTTCATGTTTTTATATTATTTCCCATTATTTCATTTTTTAATTGGTCTTGTTTTATTTGATTCTTTTATGTGTCAAATATATGTGCCTATGTAGTCCAAAGCCATTTCACTGGCCACATTTTTTTAGGAGATATTGGACATTAAGGAGTTGAACTGCAAGGGTGCCAATAATGTTGACCACAACTGTATAAATATAAAACTAAATAAATAATACAAATTAAACCCTATCAAAAATATAAAAAAACACAAATTGTAAATCACCTTAAAACCAGTCCCCATCATCTTCCCTCCTTCTCCAGTTGTTCCTCATCACTCACTTCCTCTCCAGCTATCTCACCCTGCCCCTTCTGGTCCCCATCACTAACTCACTCTCCCTTTCCAGCCAGTCTTCATCCCTCACTTCCCCTCCCTTCCCAGCCAGTACCTTTTTGTCACCACTGATGAGCAAGCATGCAAGGTGTACTACTAGCACTAGCAGACATAATAGGGTGCAGACATATACATCTGGATGTCCTCCCCTATCCATACTCGGAATGTCACTATCATCAGCATTGCAACAAAGTAAACTATACTGTCTACTCGGATATAATTCACTTAATTTGTGGATAATATGATTTTACCATTATCCTTCTCTCCGCTCTGCCCTGCCTCTTCACCTGCATTCCACCCACTAGTCTCTTCTCTCCCCATCCTTCTGTGTCTTCTTTTTCGCAGACCCTTTCTCTCTTCACCAGCATCATCCCTGATTTTTCTACCTCCCACCAGCATTATCCTCTTACCATCCCACCCCCATGCTACACCCACCATCCTCTCTCTCTCTCCTGTGTCCTCCCACAGCCCTCTCTACCCATGCTTGATGGTCCTCAATCACAGATCTCTCACAATAACAGTGACTCAGTCTCACCAGCAACTTTGTAAATAATTACCCTGGTTACCCAAGTTTTTTGTTCCTGTTCTATGTAAAAATAATACGGATAATATGTATCTTATCTGATGTTTCATTGTTCTATGTAAACCGCGCTGACTGTAAATAGTGTGGTATATAAAAGTTGTTAAATAAAATAATAAATAAATAAATAAATAACTCAGTGTAACAATCTGGTCAGGTGGGCTGCTGGATAGACTCTGGACTGGAGCAAATAGGAAACAGTACAAAGAGTGAGGTGGAAAAAAACCTCACAAGGATAAGATGTATAAAATCCATAAGTCCTTTAATAATCAAGACCCTACACGGCCGTGTTTTGACATGCGCTGCCTTCAGGGACAAAACCTCCAAAATAAAAGTGCTGATAATCAATGTTCCCTCTAATTTTCTGTAGGCTGTGTGCGCATAAAATATCAGCTGTGTGCAGCTTTTGAAGGAAGGTTAAATTTTTGTGCGCCACATAACGACACTCTGAGTTATATACTATAAAATTTGACTACACATCAGAATACAGTATGTACACCACATTGATTTTAATCAAATTAAATGAAAATAGACGATTACTAAATGAAGCAGGAAATTTCTAGTAATTACAGTCATAGCTTTTAAATTTTAAGACGTCTGTGTTGTTTTCTATCAGAATCAGAGCTGTAATTTTTGTGCGCTCTGTTGTAAAGTATGTGCGTTCGCTCGGCGAGGTGTGTGCGCGCGCACACGCGCACAGCTTAGAGGGAACAGTGCTGATAATAGTTTGTATGTGTTTGCATTGCATATTAATGTCTTTTGTGCCTCAATTATCAATTTATCTTACTTATTTCTGTGTTGGGTTGTACATGGTGAATTGGTTCAATATAAAAATAAATAGCAATTGGACACAAGGTTCCAGGCATCTCCTTTCCCAGCTGCAACTGTTGAAAGAACGGTGTGAAGAGGTAAGGAGAAGATAGTCATGCCTACAGTGAGAAGGTCAGCTTGGTATGGTTACAGCGAGTCTGTTCTGCAAGCTATGTTGTGCAGTGAAGAGGAACAGGAGAGAGGCGATGCAGTGGAGAAGATATTGAAGATCAGAGGTGAAAGAGATGAGAAGACTCAGCTTGGAGACAGCAGTCTGAGACCCAGGAAAACACCATCCATCAACACTGAGGCAACTACACTCACCCAATTACTTGACTGGAGCTCTGGAGTCTCTGAGCCTCCTCTTACCTGTATCATGACAACAGCAGAGATCAAGGCATTTCTGAGTAAGCCCATGGTGGTTCCAGATTGGCCATCACACTCCCAGTGTGTAAAAAAGAAGTGTAAAAATGACTACTGAGGCTGCTGATCATGTGTACAAATAGGAGAGGAGGGGTCAGATGGACAGCAGGGAGCTCATGAGCCGAAGCAGAAGCAAACGAGATATGGCTTCTTTGCTGGATTTTGTTAAATAACATTAAATTAACTGCATAAGACAATTATGTGGCTACAGGTGGTGTTGACTATTTGTAGTTCAAATAAATATTACTTAATTTCCACACATTTCAACTGTGGTTTGATGTAAGTAAGACGCACTTTAAGCAGTTTCTGAAAATAGTTCTAAATTCAGCATGCAAAACTGCATAATTTGGTCACTAGTCGTTTTTAAAGCCCTCACTTGGTTTGTAGCTTGTTGTGTTGTGAGGTCTTGTGTGCATCATTGATACTGAGAGCTAAGCTATCAGTAGCTTAGCTATTGGCAGGGTCTCCCCTGATAGACATGTCTCAGCTGAGATGCCAGACTGACAAACCACCCATCTGGGCAGCAGCATAATTGGACGGTGTTGTAAGCAGAGGATCATATTTCTGTGACAAGTGCAACAACATTGGAATTAACCATGCGGAAGAAAGGCTTGGCAAATCTACTTCTGTGTCTTTCCACGAAAACCCAATGGACAGTCACAGAACTACATATAGTATAAAGTACTTCTAACTACTTTCAAACTTATTAAAGGCATCGCACCATCCCACCTTGATACACTCATTTCCAAAGACAATAACATTTGAAACCAATGAGAACATAACAAAAATAAACTATTACATCCGACTTCAGGAAAGCCAAAAAAATGACTAACAATAGAGCATTCTCCCACTTTCCCCCTATCTTATGGAATAAGCTCCCAGATAACATAAGATCTCCAGGAACAAGCAGGAATGAGTCTTCACATATGGGTATCGTCGGTACCGACGGAGCCTGCGCGGGAACGCTCCCCAGCGTCCAAAAGGAAAGCTTTTGGGAGCATCCCACAGTGCCTGCGCGCTGCCTTCCCGCCTTTCCCAACCGCCTCTCTCCAGTTCTTCTTTTCCGTGGAGCCAGCAGGTCGTGTTCCTGTCACCGCTGAAGAATTTCTTTATTTTCTTTTATTTCTTTGGTCGCGTGTCTGCCTTCTCGACGCCGGACCGGTACCGCCGGTCTTTTCTTTCTTTATTCTAAAAAAAAAAAAAACTACTGTTTTTCTCACTTCAGTGCATTTTTTCTTTCTTTGGCCTTAGGCCTACGAAAATTTTTCCTCATGGAAAAGCCCGCCTCCGGGTTTAAAAAGTGCACGAAGTGCAGCGGCACTATTTCTGTCACCGACACCCATGACTGGTGTCTAAAATGTTTAGGTCCTGACCATTCCATTACGGATTGTGAGTCCTGTTCCATGTTGTCTAAAAGAGGTCTACAGAATCGAGCAGCCAAGCTCAGTACCCTGTTTCCCTCTGATGCAGCTTCGGTGGCATCGACGTCTTCCAGGGCTTCTTCTTCCTCCCATGGATCTCAGGTAACCAAACTTAAGTCCAGCCGGTCCTCGAAGAGTAGATCTCCCTCTAAGTATTGAGATGCCTCCGGGCTTGCTCTCGAGGAATCCGCACAGGCAAAATTACCCCGGCGGGAGGCTCCGGCTTCCAAAGCTTTATCTATGGGGTCACAGGTTGACATCGATGGCTCGGCCTCGACCTGTTGCCATGTTCTGGGGTACCGGTGGTTCCCACTGGTACCGACATCCAGACATTGGTGGCGTCGATGGTTCAGAATATTCTGACCATGCAGCGTGCCATCACGGCATTCATACAAGCTGCGACGCCTTTGGTACCGCAACAAACTCCGTTGTCGGTACCGACTCCGGCACCGGCACCGATATAGGTTCCAGTGCCAGTACCGATTGCATCGACATCGGCTTCGGTGTAGACTGCAGCGGTACACTGTTCTGTGATGCCCATCGGTACCAAATCGGTACCGATCACTCCCGATGTCGATACCACCCGGTACGCGTATCGGGCTCTGCAGGAGCATCCAGATAGGTGATACTTCGATTCCTCTGAAGACTCTGATGAATCAGAGCCTCTATCGAAGCATCGGTGATCCTTCCTCAGGAGCCCTCTTCTCCAAAAAGGAGAATGTCTCCTCCAGAAGACTTGTCTTTTCAAGACTTCATTAGGGAAGTGGCCAGGGGCCTTTCCATCTCAGTGGCCCCTGAGACAGAGCCTAGAGCCAAAAAATTAGATATTTTACAATATTCTAAGGCTCCTAAAGAGGCAGCCACTTTACCAATACATGAGATTCTTTATGATCACATGTTGGGCATATGGGAGACTCCTCTCACCACCTCCCCTCATTCTTGTAGGTTGGACACCATGTATCGTGTTCCTCCTTGTCCTGGCTTCCATAAGACTCAGCTTCCTCACCACTCCATTGTGGTGGAGTCTGCTATGAAAAAGATCAAGAGTACAAAAAGGCACTCTTCTACTCCTCCAGGAAGAGAATGCAGAACCTTAGATGCCTTTGGCAGGAGAATTTTCCAGGCCAATATGCTTGTTGCCAGAATCAACTCCTATAGTCTCTATATGGGGATGTTTCTAAAAGAAGTTACAGATCATCTGCAAACTTTGTCTTTTATTTCAGAAGATAAAAGGGAAGAGTTTCTCACCTGGCTCAAACATGCCCAGGATGTTTCCAAGTTTTCCAACCGTGCAGCCTTTGACTCTTTTGAAGGTGCCAGCAGAGCCTCGGCTATTGCCATAGGTGCATGCAGAGTTACTTGGTTACAAGCTTCTGATTTGGAACCCTGGGTTCAGGATGGACTAGGAAACCTTCCTTGTACAGGTGAAAACTTTTTGGCAAGCAAAGGCCACCCAGATGGATGCTGAAAATTCTGCTTTAGATAGACTTTCAAAGTCTACTTCTGCTCCTTTTAAGAAAAGGTTGTTCATAAAGGGATTTTTCCCCAAAAAAGTGAAATATTATTCTGCTTATGGTCAGCAGGCATCTTCTGCAGGTCGTTTTGCTACAAAGAGACAGCAACAACCGAAACAGACCAAGCCTAAGGCTGCTAGGACTGCTTCGGCCCAACAGCCTCAGCCTCCTCAGGGCCTTTGACTTACAACTAGAGAACTTAGCCTTTCTGGCTCTAGAACATCCAGAGCCTCTCACTATTCCTGGAAGGTTAGCTCACTTTGCTCCCAGATGGGAACAAATCACAGCAGAGCAGTGGACCCTCTCCATCATAAGGGAAGGGTACAAGCTTCATTTCTTAAACCTTCCCCCTCACACCATGGTGAGACAGTTCAATTCTCCAACATCTCTCCTCGACCTTCTGGGTCAAGAGATTGTTACCCTTATTGCCCAAGGGGCAATAGAAGAAGTACCCCTTCTTCAACAGGGCTCAGGGTTCTACTCCCCCTACTTTCTCATCGCAAAGAAAACAGGGGGCTACAGACCTATCTTAGATCTCAGAGAATTGAACAAGTTTCTATGCAAGGAGAAATTCAAGATGACTTCTCTCGGTACTCTCCTTCCATACCTCCAGAGTCAGGACTGGCTTTGTTCTCTAGATCTCAAGGATGTGTACACCCATGTCCTCATCCATCCAACACACAGAAGGTTCCTTCGGTTCCTTTTCCAAGGAAAGCACTATCAATACAGAGTGCTTCCCTTCGGTCTGGCCTCTGCCCCAAGGGTGTTCACAAAATGCATGGCAGTAATTGCTGCATTTCTACGCACTCTAGGAATATTTGTATTCCCATAACTGGACGACTGGCTCATCCGAGCTCCATCCCATTCAGAGGCCCAGGCTTCCCTGGCCTGCACAAGCCGTATCCTTCAGTATCTGGGACTTGTAATAAACATCCCAAAATCCCATCTCACCCCTACTCAATCTCTGGAGTTCATAGGGGCCTTACTGGATACTACCACTGCAAGGGCCTATCTTCCCCAAGCCCGTTGCCTACGCTTGGTGCAGTTAGCCTCCCAGATTCAGTTAAAGTCCCATTTAACTGCTCGAGAGATGTTACAACTGTTAGGCCACATGGCATTCACTGTGCATGTGGTCCCTTATGCTCGCCTTCACATGAGGGCAGCTCAATGGACTTTGTCCACCCAATGGACCCAGGCATCAGGGTGCCTGTCAGACAAAATAGCAACCTCCAGTCGCCTTTTTTGCTCTCTCCAGTGGTGGAGGTCCACCCAAAATCTGTTGCTGGGGTCCCCCTTTCAACAGGTGTTACCCCAAGCAACCCTCACAATAGATGCCTCCCCAAAGATTTGGGGGGCTCATCTACAAGATCTCTCCACCCAGGGCATCTGGTCTCCACAGGAGACATCTCTACATATCAACCTCTTAGAGCTCAGAGCAATTTTTCTAACGCTCAGAGTCTTCCACACCCTGCTCAGCTACAAGACAGTCCTCATCCACACGGACAACCAAGTAGCCATGTTCTATGTGAACAAGCAGGGGGGGACTGGCTCTCTGTCGCTTTGCAACGAAGCTCTGAGATTGTGGGCCTTCGCCAGAGAGCATCAAATTCATTTCATGGCAGTGTATCTTCCAGGGGTTCAAAACTCTTGGGCAGACAGACTCAGTCGAGTTCTGCTTCCACACGAATGGTCCCTCCATGGGTACCAGATAACCAGGATCTTTCAAGTTTGGGGAACCCCAGACATAGACCTGTTTGCAAGTCCGTGGAATGCCAAACTTTCCCGGTTCTGTTCCAGGATTCCGTGTCATGGAGTTCTGGCTAGGGATGCCTTCCTCCTTCATTGGGGGCAAGACTTCCTCTATGCCTTTCCACCCATTCCCCTAATTCCCAAGACACTGTTCAAGCTTCAGAGAGACAGGGGGTCTATGATCCTCATAGCACCACGTTGGCCACGCCAAGTGTGGTACCCTCTACTTCTGCATCTCTCTCAAGCTCCCTCCCTGGACTTGGGATCTGCTCCAGACCTCCTATCCCAGGTGGGGGGAACGTTGTGGCACCCAAATCCCTAGTCTCTTCATCTCAGGGCCTGTTTGCTGAAGGCCTAGACCAGCGATGGCGAACCTATGGCACGCGTGCCAGCTGTGGCACGCGAAGGCCTTGCAGCTGGCACGCGGGTAGGTCCGCAAAAAAGAAAAAGCTGGCTTTGGCTGCTGCCGCGGACGCGGCAGCGGCAGAGTGCAGTGTCCCACGGGGCCCCCTCCGCCCGCTAAGCCCCTCTGCAAGGGCTTTCAGATTCGCGAGGGAGAGCGTCTCCCTCGCGTCTCTGTTAAGCCCGCAGGGGCTAATGGGAAATTTCCCATCAGCCCCTTTAGACGCGAGGGACTGATGGGAAATTTCCCATTAGCCCCTGCGGGCTTAACAGAGACGCGAGGGAGAGCGTCTCCCTCGCGAATCTGAAAGCCCTTGCAGAGGGGCTTAGCGGGCGGAGGGGGCCCCGCGGGACATTGCATTCTGCCGCTGCCGCGGCAGTGGCAGCAGCCAAAGCCAGCTTTTTTTTTTTTTTTAATATGCCATGGGGGGGGGGGGGTTAGGACTGCTAATGGGCTGGGGGTGGTGTAGGACTGCTAATGGGCTAGGGGGGGTGTAGGACTGCTAATGGGCTGGGGGGGTAGGACTGCTAATGGGCTGTGGGCTGATGGGGGCTGTCTGGAAATGGGGTGATGGGGGTTAGGACTGATAATGGGCTATGGGGGGGGGCTATGACAGGAAATGGGCTGATGGGGAGGGGTTAGGACTGGATGGGCTGTGGGCTGTTGGGGGGGTTAGGACTAGTAATGGGCTATGGGGGGGTTAAGACTGGTAATGGGCTGTGGGCTGATGGGGGCTGTCTGGAAATGAGGTGATGGGGGGTTAGAACTGCTAATGGGCTATGGGGGGGTTAGGACTGATAATGGGCTAAGGGGGGGGGCTAGGACAGGAAATGGACTGATGGGGAGGAGTTAGGACTTGAGGTGGGCTGATGTGGTTAGGACTGGTAATGGGCTGTGGGCTGATGGGGGGGGGGTTAGGACTGGCAATGTGCTGTGGGGGGCTGACTGGAAATGGGCTGATGGGGTTAAGACTGGAAGTGGGCTGATGGGGGGTTAGGACTGGTAATGGGCTATGGGGGGGTTAGGACTGATAATGGGCTATGGGGGGGTTAAGACTGGTAATGGGCTTTGGGCTGATGGGGGATGTCTGGAAATGGGGTGATGGGGGGTTAGGACTGGTAATGGGTTATAGGGGGGGGCTTAAACTGAAAATGGGGTGATGGGGGTTTAGGACTGGAAGTGGGTTGATGGGGGGCTAGGACTGGTAATGGGTTGGGTGGTTGCTATGACTGGAAATGGGCTGAGTGGAAGGGGAGGCTTGAACTGCAAATAGCTGATGGGGAGGGAGCTTGGAATGGAAATGGGCTGTGAGGGAAGGGAACTAGGACTGAAAATGGGCTGATGGAGCAGCTAGGATAGGACTGGAAATGGGCTGTTGGGGGGAGCTAAGATTGGAAATGGGCTGTGGTGGGGGCTTGAATTGAAATGGACTCATGGAGGGGCTAGAACTGGAAGTAGGCTCATGGGGGGGGGGCTTGGACTGGAATTGGACTGAGTGGAGGGGAGCTATGATTTGACATGGGCTGATGATGGGGCTAGGAAATGACTAGAAATGGGCTGATGGGGGGCTAGGATTGGAAATGAGCTGATGAAGGGACTCAGACTGAAAATGGATGGGGGAGCTAGGACTGGAAATGGGTTGATGGGGGGCTAGGACTGGAAATGGGCTGATGCAGGGACTAGAAAGGAATGGATGCTGGGTGAGACTGGAACTAGAAGGGAGCTGATGTTGGGGGAGGATTAGAATGGGATGGGGCTGGGAGAGTAAAATGGAGAGGGGAAAAATATTTTGTGTGGGAGGAATGAAAAATCTACAATTGGCCGGGTATTGGGAGAGTAAGTGGGGATTGAGGATGGAGCGGTTAAAATTTGTGTGGATGAAATAGGAATGAGGAAAGAGCAAAAGGAGAAAGATTAGTATGTTAAAGCAGATGTAGAGAGAGAATGGAAAAAAAGACTAGAAGAGAGAAGAAAGAACAAATGGACAGCAGACGATGGAGAGTTAGCAGAAAACATGAAGAAACCAGAAGAAAGTGGCTGGAGCAATTGCAACTGAAAAAAAATGCACAAAAGGTAGAAAGATATCTCTTTATTTTGAATTTATTAACTGGAATATGAAACCTCTGGGAAATGTGCATCATTAACGTCTGTGCTTTGTTTGGTACAAGAGGAAATTAATTTATAGTTTTATTTCTACAGTGTTGTACATTCCAAGTTTGGCTTTTGGGGTTCCCAGTTTAATTATTGCCTTCCTGTTTCTAAATTGTGATTCCTTGTTTGGTGATGGTCTATGTTCTGCATGTGTAACTGAGCTGAGGTTTAATTGACGTGCTGGCACTTTGAGGAAATTCTTTGGTTTTGTGCGGCAGTTTGGGCACTCGGGCTCAAAAAGGTTAGCCATCACTGGCCTAGACCTTCAAGATTTGCATCTTTCTCAGCAACTGAAGGATATCCTTCATGCTTCCAGAAAGCCTTCCTCCAGACGTTCCTATGCTTTTAAATGGAAGAGGTTTACCATTTGGTGTGCAGAGAAGGGTCTTAACCCTCTTGCAATACCTCTGAATTCTTTACTAGAGTATTTGCTGCATTTATCCCATGCAGGCCTTAAAACGAATTCAGTAAGAGTCCATTTGAGTGCTATTGCAGCATCCCTTAAGCCTCTCAATGGACAGCCTATTTCCTCTCATTCTCTTATAGCAAGATTCATGAGAGGCCTTCTTTTGACTAAACCTCCCATTAGACCACCTCCAGTGGCATGGGACTTGAATCTGGTTCTTGGCCAGCTTATGAAGCCACCCTTTGAACCCTTAGCCACTACCTCCTTGAAATTTCTTTCCTGGAAGGTTATTTTTCTCATTGCAGTCACTTCAGCTCGCCGCAGCAGTGAGCTGCAAGCCTTGGTGGCTAATCCTCCTTATACAAGGTTCCATCATGACAAGGTAGTCCTCAGGACCAATCCACAATTTATACCTAGAGTGGTTTCACCTTTTCATCTAAATCAGGAGGTGTATATACCTGTCTTTTTTCCAGGACCTCATGCATTAAGTGCAGAGAGGAATCTCCATACCCTGGATTGTAAAAGAGCGCTCACTTTTTACTTACAAAGGACACAGCAACATAGAAAGTCCTCTCAACTCTCTGTTGCTTTTGATCCCTCTCATTTAGGACTTCCAGTTTCTAAGAGAACTCTGTCCAACTGGATTGCTCAGTGTATTTCTTTTGCCTACCAGAGTAAGAACCTTTCTCTAGAGGGCCATGTCACAGCTCACAATGTGAGGGCCATGGCAGCCTCTATGGCTCATCTAAACTCTGTGTCCATCGACCAAATCTGTCGAGCGGCCACCTGGGCCTCGGTTCATACCTTTACAGCCCATTACTGCTTGGACAAGGACTCCCGCCGGGATGCCTTGTTTAGTCAGGCTGTTCTCAAACACCTGTTCCATGCTTAAACAACTCCTACCCCCATCCCTGGTTGCATGCCCGAGATCCATGGAGGCATGTAGAGCCCTTCTCAAGGACTCACAACCTTGGGGATCTCCCTGGCATCTCTAGCTGGGGAGTCCCCATATGTGAAGACTCATTCCTGCTTGTTCCTGGAGATAGCACAGTTACTTACCTGTAACAGGTGATCTATGGAAACAGCAGGAATAAGTCTTCATAACCCACCCACCTCCCCTAGGAGTTGTATCTCTCTTTCCTTTCCTCTCTCTTTGTCTCAGCTTAAAACTCGAACTGGAGAGAGGCAGTTGGGAAAGGTGGGAAGGCAGCGCGCAGGCGCTGTGGGATGCTCCCAAAAGCTTTCCTTTTGGATGCTGGGGAGCGTTCCTGTGCAGGCTCCGTCGGTACCGACGATACCCATATGTGAAGACTTATTCATGCTGTTCCCAGAGATCACCTATTACAGGTAAGTAACTGTGCTATCCATAAATGACCTCTCCACCTTCCGAAAGAAACTTAAGACCCACCTGTTTACTCTACGCTTTGGAGGCACAAACAAAGCAAGCGAAGATACAAATACTGACGACGCCCATCCTGAGCTCATCCCTTCCTCTGAGCACATCCCTTCTTTCTCCTAAGTAAAGACACATAAGATGGTTTACCCCATGTGAAACAAGAAGAAAAGGCAGTTCTACCTATGTATATAGTTAGTTTGTTACTTATTGTTAGACTAATGTAAATAATTCCCTGTTCGATATAATTGAATACGTACCGTTCTGTAGAATTCAATGCTTTGTTTACTGTAAACCACATTTTATCTTTTGGAAAATGTGGTATGGACATTTACTATAAATAAAATAAAACAAATTGCACTATAATGCTGGAAGATGAGACCCCCGGTTGGAAGGCACTCAAATGGCTACTGGGAATGAGCAGCAGATTTCTCAGAGTAAAGCCAACATTTATGATGTGGTTGGATCTGTTGATGTAGCTGCGCATGAAAGGAGAGTCAGAAGCTGCTAGGATGTCTTACATATTGGGACATGGAATATATGAAGCATGAACTAAGGGAAGCTGGAGGTGGTTAAGAATGAAATGGAACGTGTAAAATTTGATCTGTTGAGTGTCAGTGAACTGAAATTGACTGGCTTTGGGCATTTGCATCTGATGATCATATGGTCTACTATGCTGGACATGAAAGACAAAAAGAAATGGTGTTGCATTTATAATTAAGAAGAAACTTGCAAGAACTGTAATGAAATACAATGCAGTCAGTGAACGCTTAATTTATATTCATCTACGAGGAAAGCCCATCAATACATCTATAATTCAAGTATATGCCCCAACAACAGCTGCAGAAGAGGAAGACATTGATGAGTTTATGAACAAGTACAAACTGAAATTGACAACAACAGCTGCAGAAGAGGAAGACATTGATGAGTTTATGAACAAGTACAAACTGAAATTGACAGAACATGCAAACAGGATATCCCGATAGTCATAGGTGAGTGGAGCGCAAAAGTTGGCAACAAAGAAAATGGCAAAGTTTTTGGAAATATGGATTTAGCAACAGAAATGAAGCTGGAGAAAGACTGATGGAATTCTGCAAGATCAATTCATCTCAAACATCTTCTTCCAGCAAGATAAGCGCTGACTGTACCTGTGGATTTCATCCAATAGATTGTACAGAAATCAAATTGACTACATCTGTGGAAGACAACGATGGCAAAGCTCGATAACATCAACAAAGACAAAACCTGGAACTGACTGTGATACAGATCACCAACTACTAGCATGCAAACTCAAGCTAAAGTTGAAAAAGAGCAAGCCATTCATGAATGTAGTAAAATATGACCTTGAGAATATACCACTGGAATTTAAAGACTACTTGAAAAATCAATTTTCTGCTTTAGATACAAATGACAGTGTTCCAGAAGAATTATGGGATGACATCAAGAAGGTTGTGTTGGAAGAAAGCGATAAATCTCTACATAAGGTGAAAAAGCAATAACGGCCAAAATGGACGACTGAAGAAATTCTGAAAATTGTCCAGAAACACAGAGAAGCTAAAGTCAGAGGAGAAAGAGAGGCAATCGCAGAACTCAACAGAGATTTCCAACGTACAGCAAGACAAGACAAAGATAAGTACTAATATGACACATGCAAGGAAAAAGAATCCGAAGCTATTATAGGAAGAACAAGATCGACTTTTCTAAAAACTACAAGAGCTAAGGAAAAAATTCCAGCCTCGAATTAGAATGCTACAAGATGCTCAAGGATCCATGTTGAATGATGCCGAGAAGATCAAGAAAAGGTGGAAAAAATATACAGTCATTATACCATAAAGATCAAGTGGAGCAACGGCTGTTTCAACCTGTACCTTATGATCAGGAACCATTGGTGATGAAAGAAGAAACTGAAGCAACATTGAAAGCCTTATCAAAGAACAAAGTACCAGGCATTGATGGCATTCCCATTGAAGTATTACAGTAATCGGATGAAGCTGTTACTATACTTACAAGGCTCTGCCAGGAAATTTGGAAGGCAAATTCATGGCCAACTGACTGGAAAAGATCTGTGTTTATACCAGTACTAAAGAAAGGTGACCTGTTTGCTGTGGAAATTATCGCACAATCACCCTGATCCCACATGCCAGCAAGATTCTACTCAAGATCATTCAGCAGAGACTACAACCATACCTGGAACGAGAATTGTCTGAAGTGTAAGCAAGGTTCAGGAAAGGGCGAGGAACGAGAGACATTATCATGGATGTGAGATGGATCCTTGAAAAGACAAAAGAATACCAAAAGGATATCCATAGATGTTTTATTGACTACAGCACAGTTTTTGACTGTGTAAACCATGAGAAACTCTGGGCCACATTAAGAAGTATGAGTATACCTTAATACCTGATAGTTCTCTTGCACAACCTTTACATTGATCAAGAAACAACAGTTCAAATGGAAATAGGAGAAACAGAATGGTTTAAAATCAGCAAAGGTGTACGACAAGGCTGCATACTTTTCCCCCTTCATCTTTAATTTATATGCAGAACAAATTGGAAGCAGGACTGTATGAAGACAACTGAGGTCTGAAGATTGGTGGAAGACTCATCAACAACGTTCGCTGTGCCGATGATACCACATTACTAGCTGAAAGTGAAGATGATTTGAAACATTTGCTTCTCAAGATCAAAGATTGTAGTCTTAAAATGGGTCTATACCTTAATGTTAAGAAGACAAAGATCCTGATAACTGGCAAAATCAATAAGTTCATCGTTGATGGAGAAGAAATTGGAATTGTTGACAGCTTTAACTTTCTTGGATCAACAACCAATAAAGAAAGGACGTATTGCTCTTGGAAGAATGGCTATGAAGGACCTAGACAAGATTCTCAAGAGCAGAGATGTCTCTCTCCATACAAAGATTTGACCTGTCCAGGCAATAGTATTTTCAACAACATCATATGGATGCAAAGGTTGGACAGTGAAAAAGATAGGAAGAAAATTGATGCCTTTGAATTATGGTGCTGGCGATGAATACTGTGTATATCATGGCCTGCCTGAAGAACAAACTAGTCCGTACTAGAGGAGATCAAACCCAAGCTTTCCTTAGAAACTCAGATGACAAGACTTTGACTTTCATACTTTGAATATATCATGCAAAGAGAGAGATCATTGGAGAAAGACATAATGCCTGGCAAGGTCGAAGGTTAAAACCCTCGGCCCAGTGTGCAGCGGCAGCCAAGAGAGCAAATAGAATGCTAGGTATCATAAGGAAAGGAATGGAAAATAAAACAAAAGATATTAGAATGCCTCTATACCGTTCCATGGTGAGACCGCACCTTGAATATTGTGTGCAATTCTGGTTGCCGTATCTTAAAAAGGGTATAGCGTTATTAGAAAAGGTTCAGAGAAGAGCCACCAAAATGGTAAAAGGGATGGAAGGATACTCCTATGAAGAAAGGCTAAAAAGGTTAGGGCTCTTTAACCTGGAAAAGAGACGGCTGAGGGGAGATATGATAGAAGTCTATAAATTAATGAATGGAGTAGAACGGGTAAACTCAGATCGATTGTTTATGTTATCAGAATATAGAAAGACTAGGGGACATGCAATGAGGCTACAGGGTAAACTATTTAAGACTAATAAAAGAAAATATTTTTTCACTCAACGTGTAATCAAACTCTGGAATTTGTTACCGGAGGATGCAGTAAAGGCTGTTAGTGTAGCTGGGTTTAAAAAAGGTTTGGACAAGTTCCTGGAGGAAAGGTCCATAAACCATTATTAAGAAGGGACCCAGGATATCAATGCTTGACCCAGTACAAGCATTGCGGAACCTGTGTCTTTTGGGGAAACTGCTAGGTACGTACGACCTAGATTGGCCACTGTTGGAATCAGAATACTGGGCTTGATGGACCTTGGTCTGACCCAGTATGGCATATCTTATGTTCTTATGTCAATGTAAAAGAGGAAGGCCGGCAATGAGATGGATTGATACAATAACAGCAGCTATGAATACAACTCTATCAACTGAAGACCGAACAAAGTTTAGGTTAACTATCCAGAGGGTCGACACCAACTCGACGGCACTTAACAACAAGTTTATAAAGTTTGAAAAAATAAAAATCTACTCCTAAAATTGACACACCCTACTGAGCATGTCAGACTTCTGATCTCACAGGATAAGAACTACCCATTCAGCTCCAGGAAGCCAGTATTTCAGTTCCCAGCAGCTGGAGAGGAGCCTCCTAGTGGTGGACTCCTCTGGAAGATTTAGACCTAGCTAACTAGCTCATTGAAATTTAAAAAAAAACCAACAACGCTAGAATCAAGGTGAATTGCTGATTAAAGCAGTATTATTTTCCTGACTGGGTCTGTCAGACTGCCTACAGGTAAAGGCTGGGTATATCGTTTGACATTAAAGTGCAGCTGTGGCTGACAGAGTGAGGAGACTCCATCACTAGGTTCCTTAACTGGACATGGTGAAACATGGGGTCTAAGTTGCTTGTTGAGCCAGGGCCCTTCCCCCCTCCCCCCCCCCAGTCGGGAAGCCTAACACTAGCAGAGCTAGTCTTAGGACTTTCCTTGTAACCGCAAGACTCCATGCTGTGGGGAAAAAAAAAAGGAGTGAACGAAAATAGCATAGGAGCCGGAATTATTCATTTAATCAACAGGATCCGCAGTGGTTTTTTTGGTTTTGGTTTGTTGTTTTGGGAGATTACCAAGTGAGCGTGTGCTATCCTAATCTCCAGTGTCACGGGAGGGCTATCGGTACCATGCTATTTGCCCACATTTGTTGGCATTCCCAAGTCCATATCGGACTGTTTTTACAGTACATGGCTTCCTGCTGCATAGTTTGTTCAGGGAGCCACGGGCTGTCGGATGATGGCATTTGTAGGAGCTGTCTCAGACAGGGTAAAGCCGCGAAGCACATTTTAGCTGTAGCAGGGATGGATCAAGCAACAAGGCCAGCAGAATTGCGGCAAGCTACAGTACCTGAGGCCATGGTTTTGGCGGGAAACATGGCCATTTTAGGAGCTGTACAGACAAAAAGAATGAAGCGCAAATCTAAACATGCTGATCAACCAGAAATGCCCTCTTTGGACCTGACTACTCCCCAGAGAACCTGTTCTCCCCAGACTTTATTTTAGCTATACATAGAGCCTACTGTCTCAAACAGCAGCAATTTGTCCAGTTAAGCAGTCCTCCTGGGGCTCTTTCTACACGTTGTTTGGGAGGTGATCCTCTGCAGCAGGGGCAACTCAAACCAGGTGAGATTTCAAAGCACAAACAGGCTGTAGAGAAGAATGCCTTGGGATTCCTGCCGCCTTCTGGATCCCCAGACTCTGAGGAGCTGGGAGAAGGGCCCTCAGATCTCTGGGGAAGTCTGGAGAAGAGAAGCCTGGAGAAGGGTGAGAGCCCTCTGGGGGAAGACACTGGAGTTTTTGGTTGTACCATAGAGAGGAATTTCCAGCTCTTACTACCCATTCCTTGGCAGCATTGAACATGGTGCTCACGCTGGCCGTGGTGGAGGAACTCTTTGAGGACCCACTGTTGCAGAGTTCTAAGGGTTCTGAGGCGTGTTTTCCAGTACACAAATGATTAAGACGGAATGGTAGGTTCCAGAAGCTGGTCTCAGGGGAGGGCAGACTGGCTATGGCTCGTCTATATCCAGTCCTAGAGGAGAAAAGAGAACTGTTGAGCATACCAAGGATAGATGCCCTGGTGTTGGCGGTCACAAAAAAAACCACCATCCCTGTGGAAGGAGGGGCAGCATTGAAAGATTTACAGGACCGCAAGCTGGAGTCGCTCTTGAAGCAGGCTTTTGACATGAGTGCCCTCATCTTACAGTCCTCGATTTGCGGGGCTTACAAGATGAGGGCTTCCATTTGCTGGCTTCAGGGATTGGTTCCAGGGAACAAGATGACTCTCAGAAGCATCCGAAGGTTACGAAACTTGAGTCTGCATCAGCTTATCTGACGGATGCCTTTTATGATCTGATGCGAGCCTCCTCTAAACAGCATGGCCTTGATTATTGCGGTTCGTTGTTTTCTGTGGCTCCGTAACTGGTCGGCGGACGTGTCCTCCAAAACGATACTCAGCAAGCTGCCCTTTAAGGGTAAATTGTTGTTTGGAGAGGCGTTGGAGATATTGGTTAAGGACTTAGAGGACACTAACGGTGCCTATCTACCAGAAGATAAAGCCAAAGTGCCAAATAAAGGAGGTCCCATTTGGGAGAAGCCCAAGAACTACAGGAGATTCCGTGGATCTCGCTTTTACACCTTATCAGCGGGGCTGTTTTCTTCAGAGAGGTTAGTCCTTTTGGGGCTTCCGAGAAGCCAACAGGGGCTACTGGGCAGCCCCAGCAGCCCCTTCTAAGAAAACCCAATGAAGCGTGGAGGGTCCAGGGGGACTTGCTTTCAGTAGATGGTCGGTTACAACAGTTCTGCTCCACCTGGGCCAGTATCACCACAGATCACTGGATGTTGTAGGTTGTTCGGGAAGGGTGCGAGCTCAAGTTCACACATCCCCTCTCTAAGGCCTTTGTGCAATCCCCTTACCGAGTGCCCCTGAAATGGCAGGCCGCAAAAGACACCTTACAACATCTCTTAGACCTGGAAGCAATGGTACCAGTCCCGAAAGACCAATATGGGCACAGCCACTACATCTACTTCGTGTTTCCCAAAAAGGAAGGTTCCTTTGACCCTATTCAGGATCTCAAGTATGTCAACTGATCCCTGAGAGTGCCTCATTTCCGGATGGAGACGCTATGGTCGGTCGTCATGGCGATGAGGCAGAGCGCGTACTTAACAGCTCTTGATCTCACAGAAGCTAACTGTATATCCCCATTTGGCCAGAGCATCAACAGTTCCTACACTTGCTATGCCAGGAGAGCATTTCCAGTTCAGAGTGCTGCCCTTTGGATTGGCCACGGCCCCATGTACCTTCACCAAGGTGATGGTGGTGGCTGCGGTGGCCCTTCGTAAAGAAGGTGTACTTCTGTAGCTGTACTAGGACAACTGTCTTAGCAGGGCCAAGTCCATAAGAACATAAGATATGCCATACTGGGTCAGACCAAGGTCCATCAAGCCCAGTATCCTGTTTCCAACAGTGGCCAATTTAGGTCACAAGTACCTAGCAGCTTCCCCAAAAGACACAGGTTCAACAATGCTTGTATTGGGGCAAGCAGTGGATATTCTGGGTCCACTTTAATAATGGTTTATGGACCTTTCATCCAGGAACTTGTCCAAATCTTTTTTAAACCCGGCTACACTAACTGCTTTTACTACATCCTCCGATAGCAAATTCCAGAGTTTGATTACACGTTGAGTGAAAAAATATTTTTGCTTATTAGTCTTAAATAGGTTACCCTGTAGCTTCATTGCATGCCCCCTAGTCTTTCTTTATTTTGATGGCGTAAACAATCGATCTACGTTTACCCGTTCCACTCCATTCATTAATTTATAGACCTCTATCATATCTCCTCTCAACCATCTCTTTTCCAAGTTAAAGAGCCCTAACCTTTTTAGCCTCTCTTCATAGGGGTATCCTTCTATCCCCTTTACCATTTTGGTGGCTCTTCTCTATACCTTTTCTAATGCTATATTCTTTTTAAGGTGCGATGACCAGAGTTGCACACAATATTCAAGGTGCGGTCGCAACATGGAACGATAGATGCATTATAATATCCTTTGTTTTATTTTCCATTTCTTTCCTTATGATATCTAGCAATCTCCAGGAACAAGCAGGGATGTAGTCTTCACATATGGGTATTGTCAGTACCGACGGAGCCTGCGCGGGAACGCTCCCCAGCGTCCAATAGGAAAGCTTTTGGGAGCATCCCACAGTGCCTGCGTGCTGCCTTCCCGCCTTTCCCAACTGTCTCTCTCCAGTTCTTCGTTTTCCCGCGGAACCGACAGGTCGCACATCCTGTTACTGCAGAAAAAATCCCTTCTATTCTTCTTTTTTTGTGGTCGTATCTGCCTTCCCTCGATGCTACACCGGTACCGCCGGTTCTTCTTTCTTTTCTTTTCTTTTTAAAAAAAAAACTTTCTTCTGGAGTCTTTCCAGTAATTTTCTCCTCTGGTGCCACGTGCCATTTTGGGCACTAGGCCCAACTTTTTCCTTCAAAATGGAAAAACCCGCTTTGGGTTTTAAAAAGTGTTCTAAGTGTGGCGGTACCATCTCCATCACCGACACCCATGAGTGGTGCCTCCAACGTTTAGGTCCTGACCACTCTATTTCTGAGAGTGTTGCCTGTGGGATGATGTTGAAAAGGGGTCGGCAAAACCGAGCTGCTAAACTTAGCACCCTTTTTCCCTCCGATGCAGCCTCCATGGCATCGACATCTTCCAGGGCTTCGTCTTCCTCCCATGGATCTCAGGTAACGAAACATAAATCTAGCCGGTCCTCAAAAGGTAGATCTCCTTCTAAACATCGAGGTGCCTCTGGCGTTGCCCTTGAGGGACTTTCACCGGCAAAATTGCCCCGGCGGGAGGCTTCGGCTTCCAAAGCACTAACAGGGCTCCTGGTTGTTCTCGAGGCTTCAACCTCGGCAGAACTACTGGTGCCATGCTCTGGGGTACCGGCTGCTTCATCCGGTACCGATACCCAAGCATCAGCAGCGTCGATAGACCAGAGATTCTTGGCTATTGAACGCAGTCTGGCGGCTCTTCTCACGGCCTTGATGCCCCTGAAACCGCTTCAGACAATTCAACTGGTACCGGCACCGACTGCATCGACATCGGCAGGTATTCTACTGGGACTGAGTCATGCATGTGTATCCGACATCGGCAAGTCAGTACCGGACCACTCCGATGCCGACTTCGATCGGTACCGGTACCGTGCCTTGCACGATCACCCGGATAGGAGATACTTTGAATCCTTGGACGAGTCTGAAGACTCTGAAAGCTCTGCCAATACCAGAGTACTTCTTTCTGAGGATTCCTCTTCTCCTCAGCGTAGGATGCCTCCACCAGAGGATATGTCCTTTCAGGATTTTATCCAAGATGTGGCCCGAGGTCTTTCCATCACAGTGGCTCCTGAAAAAGAGCCTAGGGCAAAGGAATTAGAAATCCTACAATACCCTAAAGCTCCCAAGGAGGCAGCCACGTTACCTATTCATGAGATCTTTCATGATCTCATGTTAAGGATGTGGGAAACACCTCTAACCACATCTCCTCACTCTCGAAGACTCGACACCATGTATTGAGTTCCTCCTTGTCCTGGCTTTCAGAAGACTGAATTACCACACCATTCCATGGTAGTGGAATCAGCTATAAGAAGGATAAAAAACGCAAAAAGGCATGCATCTAATCTTCCAGGACGTGAGTGTAGGACTCTTGACGCCTTTGGACGTCGAACCTTCCAGGCTTCCATGCTTTCTGCAAGGATCAGTTCCTATATCTTATATATGGGAATGTTCCTTAAGGAAATCGCAGGAGATTTGGAGCTTATGAGCCCTCTCCTTCCTGATAAGAGGCAAGATTACCTCGCCCTTGTCAAACATGCCCAGGATGTTTCCAAGTTTGTGAATCGTGCAGCCTTTGACTGCTTTGAGTGCATAAGCAGAACATCTGCCATTGCCATAGGTGCACGTAGGATTGCCTGGCTCCAGGCATATGACTTGCAAATTTGGGTACAGGATAAACTAGGGAATATTCCTTGCACAGGAGAGAATCTCTTTGGCAAGAATTGGCAGGAAAAATCTAATGAGATAGATGCTGACAATATCACTTTGGATAGATTGTCGAAATCTACAGCTGATCCTGCGAGGAAAAAATCCTATAAGAAACCATTCTTCAGTAAGAAGAAGGAGTTTTATCCCTCCTATACCCAGCAGAGGCATCGTTTAGGTCAGTCTGCCCAAAAGGGACAGTAGTAACAACCTAGACAAAGAAAGACAAAAGCAGCAAAGTCTCAATCGGCTCAGCAGACTCAGCCTCCTCAGGGCTTTGACTCCTATCTAGAGAACTTTGCCTTCCTGGCCCTGAACGGCCCAGAACCCTCCTCCATCCCAGGAAGGTTATGTCATTTTGCCCCCAGATGGGGCCAGATAACAGCAGAAAATTGGACTCTGTCTATTGTAAGAGAGGGGTACAAGCTTCATTTCCTCAGCATTCCCCCTCCTACAATGGTAAGACAGTTCAATTCTCAGACCTCTCTCAACGACCAGTTAGGTCAAGAGGTCACTGTGCTCCTTGCTCAAGGGGCAGTAGAAGAGGTATCTATTCCCCAACGGGGTGCAGGGTTTTACTCCCCCTATTTCCTTATTCCAAAGAAAACAGGATGACACAGACCCATCTTAGACCTCAGAGAATTGAAGAAATTCCTGTTCAAAGAGAAGTTCAAAATGATTTCTCTAGGAACTCTGCTGCCATACTTTCAGAGTCAGGATTGGCTTTGTTCTCTAGATCTCAAGGATGCTTACACTCATATTCTCATCCATCCAACTCACCGAACGTTCCTTCGCTTTCTGAGTCAAGGAAAGCACTACCAATACAGGGTTCTTCCTTTTGGCCTGGCCTCTGCACCAAGGGTGTTCACAAAATGCATGGCTGTGGTGGCAGCATTTCTCCGCACCCTAGGAATATTTATCTTCCCTTACTTAGACGACTGGCTCATTCGAGCCCCTTCAGAGCCAGAGGCCAGGGTTGCTCTCTCTCGCACAATGCGCATCCTTCAGTATTTGGGACGTGTCATAAACTTCCCAAAATCCAACCTTGCTCCCACTCAGCCCCTGGAGTTTATAGGAGCTCTACTGGATACCAGACAGACAAGGGCTTACCTTCCACAGGCCCGCTTCCTTCGCATTGTGCAGTTAGCTTCCCAAGCAATGCTAAAACCTCACCTTACTGCTCGGGAAATGTTACAGTTGCTAGGCCACATGGCATCCACAATGCATGTGGTTCCTTATGCTCGCCTCCATATGAGGGCAGCCCAGTGGACTTTATCCACTCAGTGGACTCAAGCAACAGGTTGCCTGTCGGACAAAATAGCAAACTCAGATTGCCTTATTTTGTTCCTCCCATGGTGGCAATCACCCCAAAACCTTTTGGTGGGGTTTTCCTTTTCAGCAACCCCCACCCCAGGCCACTCTAACAACAGATGCTTCACAGGTGGGTTGGAGAGCCCACCTGCAAGGCCTCTCTACCCAGGGTACCTGGACCCCACAGGAGGCCTATCTACACATCAATCTCCTAGAACTCAGAGCAATTTTCCTTGCTCTTCAGGTATTCCAGACCCAGCTCAGCTACAAGACAGTCCTAATTCAAACGGACAATCAAGTAGCTATGTTCTATGTGAACAAGCAGGGCGGAACAGGCTCTCTGTCGCTCCGCAACGAAGCTGTGCGACTATGGGCCCTCACCAGAGAGCATCAGATTCATCTCCTTGCAGTGTATCTTCCAGGCATTCAAAACGTTTGGGCAGACAGACTCAGTCGAGTTCTGCTTCCACGCGAATGGTCTCTCCATGCAGACCAGGTGGCCAAAAGTTTTCAAATTTGGGGAACCCCGGACATAGACCTTTTTGCAAGTCCGCTGAATGCCAAACTTCTCCGGTTCTGTTCTAGAATTCCGGCTCAGGGTTGTCAGGCCAGGGATGCTTTCCGCCTCCATTGGGGTCAGGACTTCCTGTATGCCTTTCCACCCATTCCCCTAATGCCCAAAACCCTATTCAAGCTTCAGAGGGACAGAGGTCATATGATTCTCATAGCTCCACGTTGGCCACGGCAAACGTGGTACCCTCTTCTCCTACATCTTTCTCAAGCTCTGCCTCTGTAGTTAGGATCTGCTCCAAATCTCCTTTCTCAAGAGTACGGGATGCTGTGGCATCCCAATCCCCAATCTCTGCATCTCAGGGCCTGGTTGCTGAAAGCCTAGAACTCCACGGTCTTAACCTTTCCCAGCAGGGAAAGGATATCCTTTATGCTTCCAGAAAGCCTTCCACAAGACGCTCTTATGCATTTAAGTGGAAAAGGTTTACCATATGGTGCTCGCAGAAGGGTCTTAACCCTCTTGCGATACCTCTAGAATCATTACTGGAATATCTCCTTCATTTATCAAATGCAGGGCTTAAGACCAATTCAGTGAGAGTTCATTTGAGTGCTATTGCAGCTTCTTTCAAGCCTCTAAATGGACAACCTATTTCCTCTCCTCCTCTCATAGCGAGATTTATGAGAGGCCTTCTCCGGTGGCATGGGACTTAAATCTGGTTCTTGGGCAGCTCATGAAACCACCTTTTAAACCATTAGCCGCCTCTTCTTTGAAATTCCTTTCCTGGAAGGTCATCTTTCTTATTGCAATCACATCAGCACGTCGCATCAGTGAATTGCAAGCGTTGGTGGCTGATCCTCCTTATACAAGGTTCCATCATGATAAGATAGTCCTTAGGACTCATCCACACTTTATGCCAAAGGTGGTGTCACCTTTTCATTTAAACCAAGCAGTTTACCTTCCTGTATTCTTCCCAAGGCCTCATTCCTCAAATGCAGAAAGGAATCTTCATACTTTGGACTGCAAAAGGGCTTTTGCCTTTTACTTGCAAAGGACACAGCAACATAGAAAGTCCTCTCAACTCTTTGTTGCTTTTGATCCTAGTCACTTAGGACTTCCAGTCTCCAAAAAAACACTGTCCAGTTGGATTGCACAGTGTATATCTTTTGCCTATGAGAGTAAAAACCTTCCTCTTGAAGGCCATGTCACAGCTCACAATGTGAGAGCCATGGCAGCTTCTATGGCTCATCTTCACTCTGTGTCTATCGACGACATCTGTCGAGCAGCTACTTGGGCATCTGTTCATACCTTCACAGCCCATTACTGCTTTGACAAGGACTCCCGCCGGGATGCCTTGTTTGATCAGGCTGTTCTTCAACACCTGTTCCATACTTAATCAACTCCTACCCCCATCCCTGGTAGGATGCCATAGATCCATGGGGGGAAGTGGAACCCTTTCACAAGGGCACACAACTTCTGGGGCTTTCTCCCTGGTATCTGCAGCTAGGGAGTCTCCATATGCGAAGACTACATTCCTGCTTATTCATGGAGATAGCAGAGTTACTCACCTGTAACAGGTGATCTCCGGGAACAGCAGGAATTTAGTCTTCACAACCCACCCACCTCCCCTAGGAGTTGTATCTCTCTATCTCTCTCTTTCTCTCTTTCCCTGTCTCAGCTTTAAACTCAACTGGAGAGGGACAGTTGGGAAAGGCAGGAAGGCAGCACGCAGGCGCTTTGGGATGCTCCCAAAAGCTTTCCTATCGGAGTCTGGGGAGCGTTCCCTCGCAGGCTCTGTCGGTACCGACAATTCCCATATGTGAAGACTAAATTCCTGCTTTTCCCAGAGATCACCTGTTACAGGTGAGTAACTATGCTTTCTATATGCTCTCTTGGCCGCCGCTGCACACTGGGTGGAGGCTTTTAACATGTTATCCACAATGATGCCTAAATCTTTTTCCTGGGTGATGGTTCCTAATATGGAACCTTGCATCTTGTAAACATAGTTTGGGTTTTTCTTTTCTAAGTGCATAACTTTGCACTTGTCCATATTAAATTTCATATGCCATTTGGATGCCCAGTCTTCCAATTTATCAAGATCCTCTTGCAATTTTCCACAATCCTCATGGGTTTTAACAACTTTGAATAGCTTTGTGTCATCTGCAAATTTGATAGCATTGCTCGTTATTCCCATTTCCAGGTCATTTATGAATATGTTAAAAAGCAGCGGACCCAGCACAAATCACTGAGGTACTCTACTATTCACCTTTCTCCATTGGGAAAATTGGCCATTTAGCCCTACCCTCTGCTTTCTTTCTTTTAACCAGTTCCTGATCCACAATAGTACACTGCCTCCTATCCCATGATTTTTTAATTTTGCCAAAAATCTCTCATGAGGGATCTTGTTAAAGGCTTTCTGAAAATCCAGATACACTATATGAACCGACTCACCTTTTGTCTACCCAGGACGAGAGCAGGGCCACTATGGAAAAAGTGAGACAGCTTTTGCAGAACCTGAGCTGGGTAGTCAGTTACCAAGAGTCACCTGCTGGGGGAGAGGATCTTGAGGTCCATGGTGGCTACCTTGGATCTAGTGCCTTGGGTACAGATCATATGAGACCTCTGCAGGAGGCCCTCCTTTCTTGTTGTTTCCCCCAGAAACACCCTCTCTTAAGGAAGCTAGTCTGCCCATTCAAGGTGAAAGTGCAGCTCAGCTGGTGGTTGCAGACGGAGCATTTGGCAGCAGGGTTGCCTCTGGAGCCGCTGTAGTGGGTGATCTTAATGACTGATGCCAGCCTTCCTGGATGGAGAGCGCATTACGAGGCCCAAGTCATGCAAGAATGAGGACGCCGGAGGAAAGGTTGTGGTCCATCAACCGCCTGGAAATATGGGCAGTGTTCCTGGCTCTCCGGGTCTTCCAGTCACGCCTGAAGCACCGGGCGGTGAGCATTTGTTCTGACAATGTGACCACAGTGGTGTATATCAGTCATCACGGCAGCATGGGCAATGCGGCCTTGGCAGCGGAAATTCAGCCGCTGCTCCTATGGGCAGAAGTGAATTTTGCGGTACTCTCTGCAGCCCATGTGGCTGGCAAAGACCATGTTCAGGCAAACTTCCTCAGTCAGCACTGGTTGGATCCGGGTTAGTGGGACCTGAATGTAGCAGTGTTCCACAAGATTACAGCACGATGGGGCATACCAGTCATGGATTTGATGGTAACTCTGGATGACACCAAGGTAAGCAGGTTTTTCAGCAGATGCAAAGAGCACATGTCCGAGGGGCTGGATGCCCTAGCACAGCAGTGGCCCAGCAATTTTCTGCTTTGTGTTTTCTCCCTGGGTGCTTATCGGTCGATTGCTACAATGGATAGAGGTGCACCGAGGACAGGTGATCCTTGTTACACTGGATTGGCCTCGCAGGCCATGGTATGCCGATCTCGTGAAGCTGTTGATAGCTCCTCCATGGCGGCTTCCAGAGAGGATCAACCTGCTGTCGCATGGACCCATTCTCGTGCCACAGGTGGATCGGTTCTTACTTACGGCTTGGCTGTTGAGCGGGTGAGGTTAAGCCACCGGTGCTATTCTCCTGCGGTAGTGTCAATGCTGTTGAAAGTGCGACGGTCATCAGCCTCCTTGGTTTATGTCAGGGTTTGGTGGATTTTTGAAGCCTGGTGTGCAGAGAAGGGGCTGTGGGCCTTTGCGGCTTTGGTTGTAGATATTTAGGTATTTTTATAGTCTGGGCTGGAGAAGGGGCTGGCCTTGAATTCCCTGAAGGTTCAGGTGGTAGTCTTATTGTGTTACAGGGGACATATGCAGGGGAACAGCATGTTAGCACATCCAGACATATCACGTTTCTTGAAGGCAGTATGGCAGGTTCGGCCATCCTTGCCGGTTTTGACCCTGCCTTGGCATCTGAACTTGGTCCTTTTGGCCTTGATGGAGGCTCCCTTTGAGCCATTGGCAGGGGCCTCGCTGAAAGACCTTATGTTAAAGACCCATCTTTTTGGTGGCCATCTGCTCAGCATGGCAGATCTCAGCGCTCCAGGCCCTTTCGTGCAGGCTGTCATTCCTCGTGTTCACCAAGCAGAAGGTCATTCCTTTTTACTGAAAGTGGTGACTCCCTTCCATCTGAATCAGGCAGTCTCTCTGCTGGTGTTCCCGTAGTCGGAGGCCTCGGAAGAGGACAGAAAATTTTGTTGGCTAGACGTATGCAGGGTGCTTTGTTGGTACTTGAGTCGCACAAAATCACTTTGGAAAACAGACAGATTGGTCATTTTGTTTGGCGACCCGCGAAAGAGCGAGGCAGCCTCCAAAGCCTCGGTGGCCCACTGGGTTAAGGAAACGATTCCCTAGGCATACTTGCCAAATGGCAAGATAGTGCCAGTGGGTCTACATGCGCATTCAACCTGGGCCCAGGCTTCATCGTGGGCGGAACGTAGGTTGGTGCCGCCGGGGGATATTTGCAGGGCGGCTACTTGGTCGATCTTGCATTCCTTTACACGGCATTATCAACTGGACGTGCAGGTGAGTCAGGATGCCAGTTTTGTGGCTTCCGAGCTTCAAGCTGGACTTGCTGGTCCCTCCTGGTTGTAAGCACTGCTCTGGTACATCCCACAGGTACTGGACTGGACTGGACTGGAGGGACGAAGAAGAAGGTGAAATTAGTTTTTACTTGCTAATTGTCTTTCCTTGAGTTCCTGTAGTCCAGCCCAGGATCCTCACTTAAAAGAATTCATTATTCCAGATTGTTCTTAGAAGTGTAGAGGAAGTGTGCCTGGCTGATTGGAGGGAAGAGTCCAGGGTGAAGATAACCTTGACTGCGATAAGCTCTTCCTGATTGCGGTAAGCTAGGGGAGGGGAGCTAGGGGCAGGTGAATCTCTGTCATTACTATGTGCCTTCAACTGGACATAGTTAGTCACATTCTTATGGCTTATGATGTGTTCCAGCGTACTGACTCTGATATGCTGGTTAGATGAAATGCAAGTCTGTTTTGTCATTAGGATACTGGCTTCCTGGAGCTGAAAGGGTAGCTCTTATCCTTTGAGGTCAAAAGTCTGACATGCTCAGTTTCCAGCTGCTGGAGGGTGGAGATAACCCACAGGGACTGGACTGGAGGGACCGAAGGAAAGACAATTAGCAGATAAGAACTAATTTCACCTTTGATTGGTCCACCATGCTTGACCGGGCAAAACACTGTCTGTTTAAAACTTGTCACCAGACACTGGTTTCTGTGTCTAAAAATGCAGATTGATTTTTTTTTTCAGTCTGGTGTCTGAGCAGAGAAGACTTTAAAGACACAGAAAAAACACATACAGTCAAACCTCGGTTTTCATTTGCCCCGGTTTTCATACGTTTCGGTTTTCAACGTCTTTTCTGACTGAGATTTTGTCCCGGTTTTCATGCATTGCTTCGGTTTTCAACGTCTTTTGACTGAGATTTTGTCCCGGTAGCAGGGAAGAAAAGCTGTCAACGTAAGCAGGAGATGTTGCATGAATGTGGGAGGCAGTTCTTTCTCTTGCAGGGTACGTCTGAAGCTATATCATTAAGATTTTCTGCCATTCTGAAGCATTGAGCAGATAATGTAAAGGTATTTTAATGGACTGAATTCAATGTGATTCCGAAGAGAGCTGGGCACAGCAGCTTGTCAGGGGTGGCTAAGGCCAGATGTTAACATACTGTACTGTACAGTACTGTACTTAGCTTGCTTTCAGTGATGTTAAATGTTCATTTATCCATTTCATTAGTCATTTATATTTATTTCTCATTGTTTTCTGTATGTAAAAATATAGTTATTCTCTATAAAATGTATTTTTTGTGAATATCTTTGGGTGTCTGGAACGGATTAATTGGATTTACATTATTTCTTATGGGAAATATTGCTTCAGTTTTCATACGTTTTGGTTTTAGTCAGACTTTTTCGAACGGATTAATCATGAAAACCGAGGTTTGACTGTATTTAAATTTTTCAATAGATAGATGCTTTGAAGTTTTTCTTGCTGCTGTATCATGATAAATTGTTACTTAAGTCTATTCGCTGTTAAGAGAGACTTCCTATTTTGAGTTTCAGGGAGGCACATTTGAGCATCTTAAATATGTCATTAGCACCAGAGAAAGTAGTGCAAAAGAAGTACTGTAATAGAAATGGAATTGAAATAATCAGATAGGTTGTAAAACATTCCTTTCCTCCTTATCATGGACCCTATTTAATGTCTCCCAGGTAGGGAGAGTAGGGAACAGAAAGCAGTTGCAGCAAAAGGAGGGTTTAAAATATAGATGGGTTAGGCAATGTTGTTCCCCAAGAGGTGCATCCTCTATTGGATTTCTGCCTTCTCTAAAGCATTAACTGGGCCCGCACTGCCCCCACCTGCCCCCAAAGTCGGTCCCCAGGAGTTCACACATCATCCTCTTCTAACTTCACTAGTTAAGAGTGTAATGCAAAGTCATGCTCATTCTTTTCCCTCTTGAGCCGTGCCCCTCATTTTATAAAACCACCCGCACTACTGCCTTAAATCCATCCCAAATTACCCCCAACCCATCTCTGCATTATCATTCATTGCAAAATATTCCAGGATTAGCCTCCCAATTTTTTGTATGACCCTCTTCCCCTGTACTCAGGCTCGCCGGAAGCAGTTTCTTGAGCTTAGAGCTCGAGTAATCGCCTTGGGGGCTTCCTTTTTTTTTAAGTTCCCTTGTCGCTGCCTGGTAACTTATGAAGGTCATGATTATGTATATACTGATGTGGCTTCTCTTTGCCAGTTTCTTGTTGATAGGGAGGGCGTTGATAGACAGGAGGGTGTTTAGGTGGGATGGCTTTTATCTTTTTCCTCCCTGATTTGGAGTTTCAATTAACTCTTATTTTCTTCTATTATATTTTTGTCCCTTGGTGGGGGTAATCACAGTTTTCTCTCCTTGATGTGATTGTACTAGGATATGGTATTTATTCTTGAATGTATTATTCTATTGAGTGGAATGTGTTCTTTGTATATTTTCTTGCATTTGAGAAAATTTAAATAAATAATTTTAAAAAAAAGTACTCAAACCCACATCTACAGGTGTGTAGTCGGACCAGGTTATGGCGTCAATACTGGCTCCCTTAATCTGTGCGCCCCCCACCCCCCTTTCCTTCCCCACCCATATCATATCAATTTGTGAATATGTCCCATGAACTGGGGAAAAAAAGAAACTACCACTGCTCCGGATGGAGAGAGTGCCATGCATCCACAAGGTCTAGAGCCTTCATGAACTTCCGAAGACGTGTTTGATTTGCCCACCGCTCTTCCCTCTTACTAGTGGCATCCCTCACCGGATCCCACATCAAGTTAAAATACCCCCCCACACACACAAATCAATAGTCCATCACCCAGGTTCCCCAGCTTCTTCTCCACTTCTGCAAACCTCCCTCCCCCATGCCCAGTAGGAGTATACACATTATCTGAAACTACCTGCCCTCTATCTTTAGGTGAGCCATCAAAAATATCCCCACTCTATCCCATACCACCTCACCCACGCCTCATCTCAGTAAAGCAGCCACAAAAATTGTCACTCCTGCCTTCTTTTGCTCCACCAGATTAGAGGCCAGCGGCATATCTCCTGGGGGCCACCAGATGGTTCATGCCTCTCCTGCAAGAGATATATGGAGGTCTTCTGCCATGTCATGTCTTTATAAAGTTTTTGTCTCTTAAAGAGGGAATTAAGTCCCTTAAAATTAAGGGACATCACTTTAAGCTCACCGGTTATCATCCTCAACCCCACCACACCACTGCACTCTCCTCCTTCCCTTCCCTTCCCACCCCACTTCCCCCCCCCACTTCCCCCCTCTCCCCACAGCTATCCTCTCCACCCCTTCAACCCAGATAACCCGAGCTCTCTCTGCCAAACTAAGTAGCCCAGCCCTGCCATACTCAACACACTTCCACGTCCCATATCCCTACCCTCCCACCTCCCCTCCTCCAGATGCATTTACAATTACCCCTCTAGCATACATCCGACCCCACCCCTACACATAAATTATAGCAAAACAGTCATGCACAATCCCAACAGCAAACACACTCAACAAATATTGCCAACCTGGCACAGTCCAATCGTCATACCTCCTCCACCACTACCACCGCTACAAACCATCTCTTTGCCACAGAGAAGCAGCTGTGGCAGACCTTCCCCGCAACCAATGTTCTCTGCAAGATCTGCCCTCACAGAATAATGAAAGTCCTGGTACTCTGCCGCCTATTAGGTCTGTTCCTCCAAGTCTGGGATTGAGGCACCCCCTCCTGACTGTTGTTGCAAGTGCCTCTGACCATGAGACACCCATTGCCATTTTGGTGGTGATTTGTGAACCACTACCTCTACTCTGGGTTCTAGCTCCAAACCTGATAGCCCTGCTGCCAGTAGTGTGTGCACTGCCTCGTCTCGACTCTGTATTCATAGTCGCTTCCCACGGATCATGAAGGCTAGGCTAGAGGGAAAGGTCCAACCATACCTGATCCTCTCTTCATGCAACTTTAGCATATTCCAGTGCTTCTGCAGTGTCCCTTGCGCTAGATCCGCATACACTTCCACTTTACTGGTCTCCCACTGAAAAGGTCTATTAGCCTGCACACTGACCATAACACATACTTTTATCCCATAGTCATGAAAACAAGAGATGATGTCGCAGGGTATGTTATTGTTGTTGTTATTAACGACCCTGGTTGTCCCATAACCAAAGATCTAACTCCTCAGTGTTCACACCATGTTTCTGCAGAAGGGCTTGAGACAGTTTCTAGACCACAGCGATGCAATCATTATACGAAGGCTTCTCAGGGAAATGGCAAAACTGTAGGCTATTTCGTCGGGACCTGTTCTCCAGGTCCTCAACTTTATCCTCGAGTTCTTTGCTAAGCTTTTCCAGAGCCTGTAGTTTACTATCCAAGACCCTCATGGTGCCTGTGTGCTCCTCAAGATGCTCTTCAGCCTCTTCCACTCACTTCCCAACTCTCCTAGCTCTCAGTGGAGGCCTTCGATTCCTGCCACCACATCAGCGCGTACCTGGGAGAGATCAAGTTTTAGCTCCTTAAACCAGGCTCTAACCTCATTCTGGATTACCTTGTCACGATCCACTGGCACTGCAGGGCTAGGACAGGATATTCCTTGCTGCCCGCATCCAGAGTTCACAGGCTGGTGTTTCCCATCACCTGACCTCCTGGGGCCGCCATTTTGTTATGTGGCTTTTTCGGCATAGGAGCGCCAGCGTATGCAAAGTCCTTTAAATCAAATTTCTTCACCTTCGCCACATCTACCGGTTAACGACTATGCAGCAGCAGTAGGAGTATGGCACTGAAAACAGAGGTGGGAGACTGTATTAAAAGCTATTTTCACCACGGGCCAAAAGGAGCAAAAGCTCAGGCAGCCATCTTACTTGGCGACATCACCCGACTCCTCTTTTGATTTCTAAGGAAAAGTTGGTCATGCGTCCCACTCTGTCCTTTTTACATAAAGTGTTGTCTACTTTTCATTTCAATCAGCTTGTCACTCTTCCGGTGTTCGTGAAGGAGGATGGGGAGCCTGATTCTCAACTATTACACAAATTGGATATTCGGTGGCGCTCCATCAATATCTGAAGAGGATGAATGTTTTTCGACGCATCATCTTTTTATGCTGTTTGTGGGAGCCACGTAAGGGAGAGGTGGCTTCCAAGGTGTCGATTGCTCGCTGGCTAAAGAAATCTGTTGCTTCAGTGTACCTCCTTAAGGGAGGCATTCAGTTTTAGAAGGTCTTAGAGCCCATTCTACTAAGGCTAAGGCTTCCTTATGGGCTGAGTTTGGCTTGATGCTGCCGATTGAGATTTGTAATGTGTGTCATGGTCTTCATTCCTTCCTGTGACATTACTGCCTGGTTGTGCAGGTGCAGAATGATGCAAGGTCTGAAGCACATGCCTTGTGTGCCAGGCTTTCTTGTCCCTCCTGTTAGTTAGTGCTTTGTACGTCCCATAGGTCTGGACTGGACTGGAGGGATGATGAGGAAGTTAAAATTAGATCTTATCTGTTTAATTTTCTTTCCTTGAATCCCTCCAGTCCAGTCCAGGACCCGTCCTCTCTGTTTTTTTCTGTCTAGGTTTGATCCTGTAAGTGAAGAGGTTTTCTGGATATTATTGTGATGACAGACTCAGTCGAGCCATGGCTCTGTGGGGCTCTGCTGTCCTGGTTGCGGTTGCTTATAAAGGAGGTCACTGTGGGAGGCAGATAGTTTTGCTCTTACCGGACCTTCTGCGGAGCATTATCTTGTTTAGTTAAGTTGAATTGTTAATATCAGAGTTTATGATATATTTGTTAATAAGTTCTTAATGGCCATATCTGTGGAGTCTGTTGGTTACAGAAATACTGGTCTGAGGAGGGCTGCATTAGGACCCTTATAGGGTGACATCATCAAACCAGTGGTTCTCAGTCTCCATCTACTGGTAGGATGGCATAAACCCACCTGTCTGGACTGGACTGGACTGAAGGGATTCAAGAAAAAAAATTAGCAATCAAGATCTATTTTCACCATTTCATTAGAAATGTGTGTTAGCTGGTAAGGTTTGGTCTTTTTCATTAAAAATAAATGATATATTACAGCAATTCATAGAATCACTGTGACAGTCTACCATCTTTAGTAAAAAGCAGTCTTAAGGAATGTTTTTATGTTCCATTAGAAATGCAATACTTACGTAGGCTTAGAAAATATTTTTGAATAGAAAAATCTACAAACTGCTGAAGTTAAACTTATATTTTTGCATGCATTTCTGACTTCAAATAGAAAAGAGAGTCAGATTTGAGATGGACATCTTGAATGGCATGCTGTCAGTATGGGTGTTCATGAATTGGCAATGGTCTCATTTAAAATTTTCAGATATGTCTGCCCAGACAGAATGAGAACACTTTGCATGTTCTTCAGAAGACAACTGTTTTGTACTGCCTCACAGTATGCAGTGGTGCATGACAGTTGCCCTTCATTGCTGTCTTCTTAGAGCTTAACCTTTGACCCTCCACTTAGTCACTGTGCAATGGTTGGAGCAGGCCAAGATGTTCATGAATGACGGGCACCGGCCTGCAATGTGCTTATTATTATTTGACTGTCAAAAGTAGCTTACCATTGGGCTTCACCGTGGCTTGAAACCTAAGCTCAGTAGTCCACATTATTTTAACTTTCACAGCTGTCAACGGGATGATCAAACATGCATAACAATAAGTTTAGTAGAATATGCATTCAGCATAATATAGGGAGATATTTTTTGTTATATATATTCAGATGAGTTTCACAGGGCCAATAGGTTGAATCCATTGCCACAGTAAAAACGTGATCCGTTGTCTCCTGTGGTCTGAGTTTCAAATAGCACAATTTAGATTTGAGCAGCTCTGCTAGTTAAAATCTCAGTCTTGTCTTGCATGTCCTATCACCTTTCAGCCAGCAGCATAGTCAACTAGGCAACCAGATACTAGATCAGTGGTGCCTGAGGTGAGCTGTCAAACTGGAATGTTCATTTTGAATTTCATTGTAATGTAATATTGAGAGAGAGGTCAGTTTGCATGATTTGTAAGTCAACTGGAAAAAAACTTCATGGGGTGAAGTGGCTACAGTTGTTTTCTTATGTTGAATGCATATGGCTTAATTTCAAAGACTGTTACTATAAAATATTTAATTAGGGAAAATAACAAAGAGCAAAAGCAGATCCAATATAAAGGACATTTGTATGAAGAAACAAATGTAAGCGTACAGATTAGTGTAGCATCTTTCTTCTTATAAAATCTCTTTCAAAGTATCCATGGAAAGCAATCAGATTGTATGATTTTAAAGAGATGATGTACTAACCATGGTGAAATTCTTTTAACTTGTACCTTTTAAAAATGTTTTCTATCGTATTAGAAAATAAACGTCAGTTGGGTGTAATATATGTCCTATATTTTATAGTTACCCACTGTAAAAAGATGAAAAGTATTGGCCCGGTATTCTAAAGGCATTTATACGGTTTACTGACCGGTAAACTGTGTAAATGATGCTGAATGGGATATTCAATGGCACTAACACATGGTTAGTGCCGCTGAATATCCCCAACTAATGCCGCTATAGTCCCTGAGGCTAACCGCTTAGCATAGGGGCGGTGACAGTCGCTAACTGGATAGCGATGATCTTACACCGCTACCCAGTTAGCGACCTGCAGGTAAAACCAGGTGAAGCAAAAGCTGGTCTAGTTTTTACCGTGGGAGCTAGCTGAGCAGCGGTGCCATATCACCACTAACTGGTTAGCTTCTGCGGCGTTGGAGACTGTGTGGTGACCCCAGATATTCAATGCTGGGACTGCATATGATCTTGGCATTGAATATGTGGGGTTAGAGGTCGGTGGCGATGGCTATGTGCCATAGTGGTGCATAGCTGTTCCAATTGAATATTGAGCCCTATATTTTTTATACATAATCAGAAGTTTTAAAGAGAGTGAACCACATTTTCATATTTTCAACTTTCAACTTTTTATTTTTTTTAACTATTTATATGTTATGTTCTCTTAACAGCTGAGCTTCTGTAGTGGATCTTTAGATTGTGAGAGATAGAAGCTTTTCTTAATCAATATTCTACTCTCTTTTTTTAAGAATTGCTAGTCTGAAAACAAAGGGGTCAATTTCCAAAACCTTTTATCTGGATAACCATGGAGAATATCCAGATAAGGGCACTGAGAGAGCTATTTAACAGCACTGTTTGGATAGTGCCACTGAATATCTCCACAGGCTGCCTTGGCACTATCTGGAGAGCACTAGGGCAGTTTAAGGTGGAGTGCCAGCCACTATCCAGATAATTGCCGCCTTTATCTGAATAGTGGCAATTTTCAGCCGCTATATGGATTATTATCCAAATAGCTTAGACCACTGAATAAGCTGTTTAAAGGCAAATAGGAGCTTGCTTCAGAGCTGTTGTTCACACTATGCCAGTAAGAGTTTCAGGATAATCACAATGAATATATATGAGAGAGATCTGCTTACAGTGAAGGCAGTGCATGCAAATCTCTCTCATGCATATTCATTTTGGTTATCTGAAAACCTGACTGGCTAGGTGTGTGCTGAGTGCTGGTTTGAGAACCCCTACTTTAAAGGTTTTAATTAACTTATGTTAGATTTAGGTAGGCCCTTATAGTCTTACAAGAAAACACAGGTAGTTAATCTTTTTTGCACTCATCCACCCTAACTCCTACCCATCCCAGGCATATCCTTTAATTTATAGATAGTTTTCCCAATTAAGAGAGAGAATAAAATTTGACACCACAGTCTATATTTTCACAAAGAAGTGATTACCCCCTAACAGATGATTAGCAGTTCACTGGAAAGCAAACAAAAATAATAGCATAAAATATACCAAATAATCCTAAAGGCCTTTATATTAATTTAGGTATTCCTACTTTCTTAACAAATCCAAAACAACTAAATTTACTAATACATAGATTCAAACAGCAGTTCAGCAGTGAGGTGCGGGCTATCCAGTCTTTTGCATTGAGTGTTAGTCTCAGTTGGTAAGAGGTCATATTTACACTTGGTGCAAAGAGCTGCAAAGAGCTCATGGTTCTCAGAAGACGAATCCAGTCTCTAGGGGCTATAATAGCAGACTTGGAGCAGTTGAGACAGACAGAGAGGTATATAGAAAAGATATACAGGGACAATATAGATAAGTCCCACCTCCAGGCTGGCAGTCTTCATTGGTGTGGCAGGAAATGATCCTGTAGCCAGGACCTGCCCTCCAAGTGATGCAGTATCCTCTCACACTGAGGATAGGTCTCCAGGGGCTTATGCTCAGGAGGGAAGGGTTAAAGCAGCTGTTCCTTTGCGTCCCTCTAGTCCAGTCCCGGAACCATAGAGTTGTGAACCTCCACCAGCAGCTTTGGAGACTGAAAGATGTCATCACTTTGATGTCACTGGTACAAATAGGCAGGAACCGCCCCCATTCACCAGTACTTTCAGTCTCCAAGCAGCCAGGAGGTTCTGAGCCCGGGACTTGGGCTCAGGGAGAGCAAATAAGCAGACTTATTTTTTTCCTTTGGGTTTCTTTTCTTTTCTAATACTGTTTTCCTGTGTTTTTTCTTCATTTTAGATCTGCTGCTGCCAAGTTTCCCTTTTCTTTTCCCTTTCTGTAGCTCCCTTTCTCCCCCCCTCCTCTTGCACTGGGAAGATTGCTGGTTTTTTGTTTTCAGAGCCCCACCGTTTCAACGTGCATACCAGCTTAGCCTCCCTGCTCCCGAACCCAATTGGAAAGGTGAGGAGCAGGTCGTAGGCAGAATAAGGCAGCAGCAGGGGAGACGGCAGTTGACAGGCCCTGCAAGGCTGGCCTGCTTCACTGAACGTCCTTAGCACCGCAGCCGAAGCCGTGAGAGGGCTGAGCTGCGAGGTGCGCTGTGTCTTTCCTCCCTCCCTCCCCCCCCCCGCCTTCCTACCCGTTCGGAGGGACATGGAGTGGGTGAGTACAGCCAGTTTCCTGGGGCCTTAGAGGGGTGCAGAGCTTGCCCGACAGGCTCTTTTGGAACGTTGCTGCAGGCACAGGGTTTATTGCCGCGTCTTTTCAGTGGCGGGAAAACTGCCGGCGGCCATTTTAAAAGCCGCGTTTTTTTTTCTTTTTTCCTCATTCCTTTTCTTTTGTTCCCTCAGGCTCTTAGGAGCTTCGTTTTTTGTTACCTTTGGCAGGATTCATCTAGTGGGGTCCTTCCTGTTCGATTGATGTAAAAAAAAAAGAAAGAAAAACATTTACTGTCTTAGCTAGGTAAACGGGAGTTTTTGCTTCTGTTGAAGCTGGTCCCTCTGAGGGGTTGCCCTGCTATGCCGGCCAAGCTCCGCTGCCTCGTGTGTGGGGTGAGGCGCACTGAGGTGATGGAGACAGGGGTGTGTAAGCCCTGCTCAGTGGAAGCTGCCAGTTTGGAAAGACCTTTGGGGGAGGTCGCTGAGGAAGCGGCGACTGGTTCCCGAGGGGAAGGGGAGGTCGGGCCGCCTTCTCTTGCGGCTCCGGAGGGGCCGGGTTCGTCTTGGCTCAGTCCTCCAGGAACGGAAGACAACCGGTCAGCCGGTGGGATGGAGATCCCTCCAGACTTCTTCTCCTTGATGCAGAAGGCGTTTGCCTTGCTGCAACCGGCTTCGGGGACACGAGGCCTTAGTCCACAGGGACAGAAGCGGACAGGGGCCAGGGTTCCCCGGGATGAAGGGGAGGTTCCTCTCAAGAAGCTTCGGAAGGGGGGTGATGAAGGTTCTTCTTCTTCCTTTGGGCTGGAAGGAGATGAGACGGTGCAGGAGATGGATCTTGAAGTTCCCTCCGAGGAGGAGTTAGAGGAAGGAGAGTTGCCGGACGAGGAACAGTGGAATAGAGTGGTCCGGGTGTTTCGGAGGGAAGAGTTGCCGGCTTTGATTGCGGAAACCTTAAAGGCGTTGAACATGCCTACGGGCGTTCCGGTGGCGGAGGACACGTTGGAGGATCCGTTGTTACAGGCGGTGCGGATCCCTCAACGGGTCTTCCCGGTGCATCGGGTGTTTCGGTCTATGATTCAGGAAGAATGGGACTCGCCTGAGTCCTCTTTGCGGGGGACCCGGAATCTAGCCCGCTTGTATCCGCTTTCGGACCAGGATAGGGAACTTTTTCGTTCTCCAAAAGTGGATGCGGCAGTGTCAGCGGTCACGCGGAAAACCACAATTCCGGTGGAAGGCGCTGCGGCGTTGAAGGATGTGCAGGATAGGCGGTTGGATACCTTGTTAAAGCAGGTGTTTGACATCTCGGCCCTGTCCTTACAGGCCTCGATAGCGGGGGCATGGGTGGCGAGAGGCTGTTTGCGATGGTCTCAGCGGTTGCAGGGGGATCCGCTGGAAGGACAGGCGGAGGACGTTGCGCGCATGGAATCGGGTACGGCATATCTGTCAGATATCCACTATGATCTTATTAGAGGGCTGGCTAAGAGTATGGCTTCTGTGGTGGCAGCTTGCCAATATCTTTGGCTCCGGAACTGGTCGGCGGATGGTGCCTCCAAGGCCAGGCTTAGTAAACTGCCCTTTCGGGGAAAGCTTTTGTTTGGTGAGGATTTGGAGAAGTTGGTCAAGGATCTGGGGGAGTCCAAGGGGGGGCGCCTCCCGGAAGATAAGCCCAAGCAGAGCCGTGGTACTTCAGGGTCCAGGGGTCTCTTGGGGAATTTTTGTAGGTTCAGATCCTCGCGCATTCCCCAACCCCAGCGGGGGAGGTTCCCAGCTAGGGGTCAGGCATTTCGAGGGTTCAGGGGGGCGGGCAGAGGGTTTGCCTCCTTTCAATCCTCCAGCAGTAAGAAGTCCCAATGAGATGAGGCGGACCCGGGTGGCGGATGTGCCCGTGGGAGAAAGGTTGCGGGGGTTTCTCCCTGCCTGGGTCCAAATCACCTCAGATCGATGGGTGTTGGAGTTCATTCGGGACGGCTATGCTCTGGAGTTTTTTCAGCCCATGCAGGACTCTTTTGTCCTTTCTCGGTGCGGCTCTCCGAGAAAGCTTCGCGCGGTCAACGACACGTTGCGGCGGTTGCAGCAGCTGGAAGCGGTGGTTCCCGTCCCGGCGGCCCAATGTGGGTGCGGTCGATACTCGATCTATTTTGTAGTTCCGAAGAAAGAAGGCACTTATCGGCCGATTTTGGACTTAAAAAGGGTGAATCGCTGTCTTCGAGTTACCCATTTCCAGATGGAGACCTTGCGGTCCGTCATTGCGGCGGTCAGGAAGGGGGAGTTTTTGACAGTCTTGGACCTGGCAGAGGCCTACCTGCATATTCCCGTGTGTCGAGAGCATCAGAAGTACCTTCGGTTTGCAGTACCGATGGGGCATTTTCCGTTTCAGGCGATGCCTTTCGGGCTCGCGACGGCTCCTCGGACATTCACCAAAATTATGGTGGTGGTCGCGGCGGCGCTACGCAAAGAAGGGATTCTGGTGCATCCGTATTAAGACGATTGGTTGATTCGGGCGAAGTCCGAACAGGAGAGTGCAGCGGCCACCGCTCGGGTGATAGCGTTTTTGGAGAGCCTGGGTTCGGTGGTCAACTTTGCCAAGAGCAAGCGAGTGCCCTCTCAGACTCTGGAGTACTTGGGAGCGCGTTTCGAGACTCGACTGGGCGTGGTCTTCCTGCCCCGCAACAGAGCGCAGGCCTTACAGGATCTCTTGCAGAAATTTCGGGAGCGTCCCACTCCAACGGCCTGGCAGTATCTGCAGCTGCTGGGTACCATGGCGGCGACCATCGACGTGGTACGGTGGGCCAGGTTTCACATGTGACCTCTCCAGAGTGCCCTGCTCAGACGCTGGTCCCATCAGACGGATGCGTTGTCTCAGCGGCTAGTGTGTCCTCCGGAGGTGCGGCAGGAACTTCTCTGGTGGTTGCAGCCCAGCAATCTGGAGGGCGGCATGTCCCTGGAGACTCCTTCCTGGGTGTTGGTGACGACCGATGCAAGTCTCACAGGCTGGGGGGAGCACTGCGAAGGCCGGATAGCCCAAGGGCGGTGGTCACAAGGAGAGCGACAGTAGTCCATCAACCGGTTGGAAATGCGAGCAGTGTTTCTAGCTCTTCAGGAGTTTCGGGGGCTCTTGCACCAGAGAGCAGTAAGGGTACTGTCCGTCAATGCGATGACGGTGGCCTATATCAATCGTCAGGGCGGCACAGGGAGTCCGTCGTTAGAGGCAGAGGCGTCTCGGCTGTTGGGCTGGGCCGAGGGCAATCTCAGCGCGTTGTCGGCGCAGCATGTGGCCGGCAGGGACAACGTCCAAGCGGATTTTCTGAGTCGTCGCAGGGTGGACCCGGGGGAGTGGGTTCTGCATCCGGACGTTTTCGCTCTCCTGGTGCACCGCTGGGGAATGCCGGTGATGGACCTGATGGCCACCTTCGAGTCCGCAAGAGTCGAGCGGTTCTTCAGCAGGCGCAGAGAGCGGATGTTGGAAGGCCTGGATGCGCTGGCGCAGAGGTGGCCGGTGGAGGGGCTCCTCTACGTTTTTCCTCCGTGGGCACTGATCGGCAAGGTGGTTCAGCGCATAGATCAGCACCGGGGTCATGTGGTGTTGGTAGCGCCCGATTGGCCCCGCAGACCGTGGTATGCCGATTTGATGCGGCTGCTGGTGGACAGGCCGTGGAGGCTTCCTCATCGGGAGGATCTCTTGCTTCAGGGACTGCTTCGCATGCCTCAGGTGGGTCGATTCTCGCTTACGACATGGCTCTTGAGAGGGCGCGATTGACGGCTAAAGGATACTCTTCGGCGGTCGTGGCTACCTTGTTGGGCTCGCGGAGGCGGTCTACTTCTTTGGCGTACGTCCGTGTTTGGCGCGTGTTTGAGGCGTGGTGTGCGGATCGCACTGTTTCGCCTCTTCAGGCTTCCGTGCCGCAGATCCTTGCCTTTTTGCAGGATGGCATTGAGAAGGGTCTCGCGGCTAGTTCCTTGTGGGTGCAGCTGGCGGCGCTTGCCTGTTTTCGGGGGAAGGTCCAGGGTCAGGTGCTTGGTTCACATGTCGATGTTCGCCGATTCCTGAGAGCGGTGGTGTTGTTGCGCCCTTCGCGGCGCGACTCGCCGCCTTGGGATCTCAATTTGGTCTTGGAGGCCTTGGTTGCGGCACCGTTTGAGCCATTGCAAGAGGCGTCACTTAAGGATTTGACGTTGAAGTCCGTCTTCCTCGTAGCCATTTGTTCCGCCCACAGGTTTTCGGAGTTGCAGGCATTGTCTTGTAGAGAGCCGTATTTGACCTTTCATAGCCACAAGGTGGTTTTACGCACGGTCCCAGCGTTTTTGCCGAAGGTGGTCTTGCCGTTCCATGTTAACCAGGTAGTAGCCCTTCCGGTGTTTTCAGCGGGACAGTCTGGGAAGTCGGGCGGTCGTCTTCATCGTCTCGATGTTCGTCGAGTGCTCAAGATATATCTCCGCAGGACGGTGTCTTTCAGGAAGTCGGATAGGTTGTTTGTCGCGTTTGGCGGTCCGCGGAAAGGGGAGGCGGCGGCGAAGTTGTCCATTTCGCGCTGGCTGAAGGAGGCTATTTCGTTGGCTTACCTGTTACGAGGCAGGGAGGCGCCAAGTGGCCTTCGAGCACATTATACCAGAGCGCAGGCAGCGTCTTGGACGGAGATTAGCTTGGTGCCGGTTGCGGACATTTGTAGGGTGGCGACTTGGTCCTCGTTGCATTCTTTTGCCAGGCACTATCGATTGGATATTCAAGCGCGGAGCGATGTGCGTTTTGGTTCAGCGGTTCTTCAGGCTGGCCTCGCCGGTCCCTCCCGTTGATCTTCACTGCTCTGTTACGTCCTCTATGGTTCCGAGACTGGACTAGAGGGACGCAAAGGAAGAGTAAATTAGACTTACCTGCTAATTGTTGTTCCTTAAGGAACTCTAGTCCGGTCCCGGATCCCTCCCGTTGACGGGCTCGGCGTTCAGCCTGCGGTTGTTTTAGTGCAGAAGTACGCGGGAGGGGGTTGGCGGTACCGCGGTAAGCGAAAAGAAGGGACATCTTTTTTGGCGCTGCAGGGCCTCGTGGGCTCCAGGGAGGTTTTCTTCTTCTTTCTGGAGCTGGAGGTTCTCTTTCTTTTGGGTAACCATTTAAAAAAAAAAAAAGAGACACATAGGGATAAGGAACATGTTCCTATCTTGATGGAGAAGAGGCAGTATTGGCGTCCTAGTCGCGGATGCTGTTTCTTCTTCTGTGGTTTTAGTCTGTTCTTTGTTTGGGTCTTTGGTCTAGTTACTTTATTATCCCTATTTCTACTTATTTGTTGCTCTGCTGAGTCTGCTTTGTCAATAGGTACTGGTGAATGGGGGCGGTTCCTGCCTATTTGTACCAGTGACATCAAAGTGATGACATCTTTCAGTCTCCAAAGCTGCTGGTGGAGGTTCACAACTCTATGGTTCCGGGACTGGACTAGAGTTCCTTAAGGAACAACAATTAGCAGGTAAGTCTAATTTACTCTTTTAGGATATGAATCAATCTCCAAGAACAAGCAGGAATGTAGTCTTCACATATGGGCATCGTCGGTACCGACGGAGCCTGTGCGGGAACGCTCCTCAGCGTCCAATTAGAAAGCTTTTGGGAGCATCCCACAGCACCTGCGTGCTGCCTTACCGCCTTTCCCAACTGCCTCTCTCCAGTTCTTTGTTTTCCGCAGAGCCAGCAGGTCGTTTTCCTGTCACCGTAGAAATTATCCCATATTTTTCATTCTTTATTGTGGTAGCGTCTGCCTTCCTCGATGCTATACTGGTGCCGCCGGTTCTTTCTTCCTTTCTAAAAAAAAAAAAAAAAAAAGATTTCTAATTTTTTATCTGGATTTTCCAACCTTTTTTCTCTCGGATGCCACGCGCCATTTTGGGCACTAGGCCCAATTTTTCCTCAATATGGAAAAACCCGCTTCGGGTTTTAAAAAGTGTTCCAAGTGTGGCGGTACCATCTCTGTCACCGACACTCACGAGTGGTGCCTCAAATGTTTAGGTCCTGACCACTCCATCTCGGAGTGTGTTGCCTGTGGGATGATGTCGAAGAGGGGTCGGCAGAACCGAGCTGCTAAGCTTAGCACCCTTTTTCCCTCCGATGCAGCATCTGTGGCATCAACGTCTTCCAGGGCTTCATCTTCCTCCCATGGATTTCAGGTAACCAAACATAAATCTGTTCGGTCCTGAAAGGGTAGATCTCCTTCCAAGCATCGAGATGCCTCTGGCGTTGCCCTTGAGGGACTTGTACCGGCAAAATTGCCCCGGCGGGAGGCTTCGGCTTCCAAAGCATTATCGGGGCTTGTCAGACGGCTGCCTGGGTGAGAATGTTCACAGTCTTGGCAAGTTCATATATCAATATGATTTGCAAGGGATTGTGGGAAATGCAGTCCATTCACACCAGACACAGCTGCTCACAATAATTAGTTGTGCTTGAGTGTAAAGCCAATAAGATATTTATTTATGGGATTATTTCTCCCAACACAGATATGCTTGGTAGCACATAAAACAGGATACTTGCTTTCAGTGTTAAACTTAGAAAAACAAAATCAGGAAAACAACAGATGAACTTGTCAGGCAATCAAATGAAAAGAATAAAGACCTGGTTGGTAACAAACTGGTCTTTTCTGTAGGCTTTAGCTAATATTTTCTTAGCAGTGTTTCAAACAACAAGCAAAACCCACAAAGAAGGGAAAAACTCTTCTTTTCAGGTTAACTTCTTACATCTTCACACATAGATTCAGAAGTGATTCCCTCAGAGCTCACAAGCAATTAGGTAAGGCTCAATTGCTAGCAGTTATCCAGCTGAAACCCCTTAGCTGACTTGCTTTCTACTGCGTGGCCCAAAATCCTACTCAGGAGCTTTTCTGAGTAGATTAAAGAACAAGTTTGTATTTCTTTGTGATGGTTGCTGTACTTTGTAACAGTAAATTACCAAAGGAGTTTAGACAGAGAGCAATCCATATATTCACAGCCTGTATCTATAACCGCTCCTTCCCCTTCTTCAACAATCATGGGTTCAATATCAGGGATTGGCACAGAGGAATTTCTCAATGGAGCACTTTCAGGAGAATACTTGTTTCCCTGCTGTCTTTCAAGGTTATAGCTAGGGCATAGATCAGTGTTCATACCTGAGCTTCCATTGCTGTTAGAGTTCCTCTCTAAATAGCCTGGCCAGTATGTAGTCCAGTTCTTATGTCCAGCCTTCCAATCCAGATCCCTGGACACTGGATCTCTCTTCACATACCTTCTGGCACGGGTCTTAGGGTCCCTTCCCCGTGCAGCCGTCTCCCTCACAGGTACCGTCTGGAGATTCCTAGCCCTGCAGCACCATTCCTCTGGCTTTCCCCAGTCCAATGGTGTAAGCTTGCCTTTTGAATGTCTCCCAGTATACGTACTGCTCTGGACTCCTTTAGACCTCCCAAATGCTTTTCTCTTCTTTCTTCCAAAGGGTTTCTTGCCCTCTCTGTCCGTCCGCTCTGGCTTCTGCTTCTGATGACCCTCCAGATGATGAAGCTGTCCAAGATGATCAAGATCCTGAGGATGAGGATCTCCCAGATGAAACTGAGGATAATTCTCTGTAGAATAAACTCTACCTTTATTCTGCTTTGATGAGTGCTCCACCCTAGCACAGCACAGCTGTGCTGAATCAGGCCCTGCCCTTTGAGATGAGTGCTTGGGGATTACCTCATAGCCCTCTTGATTGAACACACGTTTCCCCACTTCAGCTCCTCTAATGGCTGTTGGAAACCTGGTGCATTCTGGGACTGGTAGTCTTTTATGGAAAAATTCTGTTTTCTTATTTCTACCAGAACTGACAGGTTGCTTGTTCAGAGTCACTTCACCTTTTCTATAGCTCCTTCCTGAGCTATGATAAGCTTCCTTATCACAGGCTCCAGGATGTTCTCGAGGCCTCAGCCTCGGCAGAACTACTGGTGCCATGCTCTGGGGTACCAGCCGCTTCGTCCGTTACCGACACCCAGGCATCGGCAACGTCAATGGACCAGAGATTCCTGGCTATTGAGCGCAGTCTGGCAGCTCTCCTTGCGACATCGGTGCCTTCGGGACCGCTTCAGACAGTTCAACCGGTATTGACACCGGCTCCGGCACAGATATCAATACCGGTACGGTACCGACAGCATCGACAGCGGCGAGTATGCTACCAACTCCGAGTCATGCTATTTCCTCTGGTATTGACAGGCCGGTACCGACTTTGATCGGTACCGGTATCGTGCTTTACAAGAGCACCCGGACAGAAGATATTTTGAATCCTCCGATGACTCTGAGGACTCTGACAGCTCTGTTGATGCCGGAGTACTTCTCTCTGAGGAGCCGCCTTCTCTTAAGCATAGGATGTCTCCTCCAGAGGATATATACTTTCAGGATTTCATCAGAGAGGTGGCTAGGGGTCTTTCCATCACAGTGGCTCCTGAATCAGAGCCCAGAGCAAAGGAGTTGGAGATTTTACAATATCCTAAAGCTCCCAGGGAAGCGGCTACTTTGCCTATTCATGAGATCTTGCATGATCTCATGTTAAGAATGTGGGAAACACCTCTTACCACCTCTCCCCATTCCCATAGGCTGGATACCATGTATCGAGTACCACCTTGTCCTGGATTTCAAAAAACTCAGTTGCCACACCACTCCATAGTGGTGGAGTCAGCTATGAGAAGGATCAAGAGTGCAAAGAGACATGCATCTAATCCTCCAGGATGTGAATGTAGGACTCTTGATGCCTTTGGGCGTCGAACATTCCAGGCCTCTATGCTTTCTGCCAGGATTAGTTCCTACATCTTATACATGGGAATGTTCCTTAAGGAGATTACAGGAGATCTCGAGCTTATGAGCCCTCTCCTTCCTGATGATAAGAGGCAGGATTATCTTACACTTGTCAAACATGCCCAGGATGTTTCCAAGTTTGTTAATCGTGCAGCTTTTGACTGCTTTGAGTGCATAAGCAGAACCTCTGCCATTGCCATAGGTGCTCGTAGGATTGCCTGGCTCCAGGCATCTGACTTAGAACTCTGGGTACAGGATAAACTGGGGAATATCCCTTGTACAGGCAAAAATCTCTTTGGCAAGAATTGGCAAGAGAAAGTTAATGAGATAGATGCTGATAACACCACTTTGGATAGACTATCCAAGGCTACAGCTGATCCTGCAAGGAGAAAATCCTACAAGAAACCATTCTTCTCTAAAAAGAAGAGGTTTTATCCCTCCTATACCCAGCAGGTGCATTCTCCAGGTCAGTCCGCCCGAAAGGGAAAGCAGCCCCCAAAGCAAAGGAAATCAAAGACTGCTAAGCCTCAACTGGCCCAGCAGTCTCAACCTACACAGGGGCTTTGACTCCCATCTAGAGAACTTGGCCTTCCTGGCCCTGAACGGGCCAGGGCTTCCACCATCCCAGGAAAATTGTGTCATTTTTCCCCAAGATGGGGGCAGATAACAGCAGAAGAATGGACTCTTTCCATTGTAAGACGGGTACAAGCTTCATTTCTTCAGCATGCCCCCTCCTACAGTGGTAAGATAGTTCAGTTCTCAGGCTTCTCTCAACACTCAGTTGAGTCAAGAGGTCAGTTTTCTTCTTGCCCAGGGGTCAATAGAAGATGTACCCATTTCCCAACAGGGTACAGGGTTTTACCCCCCTTATTTCCTTATTCCAAAGAAAATAGGGGGACACAGACCCATTTTAGACCTCAGAGAACTGAACAAATTCCTGTTCAAAGAGAAATTCAAGATGATTTCTCTGGGAACTCTGCTGCCATACCTTCAGAGTAAGGATTGGCTTTGTTCTCTAGATCTCAAGGATGCGTACACTCATGTTCTCATCCATCCAACTCACCGAAGGTTCCTTCGCTTCCTGATCCAAGGAAAGCACTACCAATACAGGTTGCTTCCTTTTGGCCTGGCCTCAGCACCAAGGGTGTTCATGAAATGCATGGCTGTAGTGGCAGCATTTCTTCGCACTCTAGGAATATTCGTCTTCCCCTACTTAGGCGACTGGCTCATTCGAGCCCCATCAGAGTCAGAGGCCAGAATTTCCCTATCTCGCACAATGCGTATCCTTCAGTATTTGGGCCTGGTCATAAACATCCCAAAATCCAGCCTAACGCCCACTCAATCTCTAGAGTTTATAGGAGCCTTGCTGGACACCAGAAAATCAAGGGCCTATCTCCCACAGGCCCGCTGCCTTCGCATTGTGCAGTTTGCCTCCCAGGCAGTGTTAAAAACTCATCTCACTGCTCGGGAAATGTTACAACTACTAGGCCACATGGCATCTACCGTGCACGTGGTTCCCTATGCTCGCCTCCATATGAGAGCAGTCCAATGGACTCTATCCACTCAGTGGACTCAAGCATCAGGCTGCCTATCAGACAAAATAGCAAACACGAGTCGCCTTATTTTGTCTCTACAGTGGTGGCAGTCAACCCAAAACCTGTTGGTGGGGTCCCCTTTCCAGCAACCCCTAACCCCGGTCACTCTAACAATAGACGCCTCACAAGTGGGTTGGGGAGCTCATCTGCAAGATCTCTGTACCCAAGGCACCTGGACTTCACAGGAGACCCACTTACATATCAATCTCCTAGAACTCAGAGCAATCTTCCTTGCTCTTCGAGTGTTCCATACCCAGCTCAGCTACAAGACAGTCCTAATTCAGATGGACAATCAAGTAGCTATGTTCTATCTGAACAAGCAGGGAGGAACAGGCTCTCTGTCGCTTTGCAATGAAGCTTTGCGACTATTGGCCCTCGCCAGAGAGCATCAAATTCATCTCCTGGCGGTGTATCTGCCAGGCATTCAAAACTCTTGGGCAGACAGACTCAGTCGAGTTCTGCTTACACACGAATGGTCTGTCCATGCAGACCAGGTAGCAAAATGTTTTCAAATTTGGGGAACTCCGGACATAGACCTCTTTGCAAGTCCGTTGAATGCCAAACTTCCCCTGTTCTGTTCCATAATTCCGGCTCAGGGTTCTCAGGCCGTGGATGCTTTCCTCCTCCATTGGGGTCAGGACTTCCTATATACCTTTACACTCATTCCCCTAATTCCCAAGACCCTATTCAAGCTTCAGAGAGACAAAGGCCACATGATTCTCATAGCTCCACATTGGCACGGCAGGTGTGGTACCCTCTGCTCCTGCATCTCTCTCAAGCTCCATCTCTGGAGTTAGGATCTGCTCCAGATCTCCTGTCTCAGGAGGACGGGATGTTGTGGCATCCCAATCCCCACTCTCTGCATCTCAGGGCCTGGTTGCTGAGAGCCTTGACCTTCATTGTCTTAACCTTTCTCAACAAGTAAAGGATATCCTTTGTGCTTCCAGGGAACCTTCCACAAGACGCTCTTATGCTTTCAAGTGGAAAAGGTTTTCCATATGGTGTTCGCAAAAGGGTCTTCACCCCTCTGCGATACCTCTGGAATCCATTACTGGAGTATCTGCTGCATTTATCTAATGCAGGACTTAAGACTAACTCAGTAAGAGTCCATTTAAGTGCTATTTCAGCTTCTTTAAAGCCTTTAAATGGACAACCTATTTCCTCTCATCCTCTCATAGCGAGATTTATGAGGGGCCTTCTTCTAACTAAGCCTCCCATTAGGCCACCTCCAGTGGTGTGGGACCTGAATCTGGTTCTTGGGCAGCTCATGAATCCGCCTTTTGAATCTTTAGCTACTACCTCCTTGAAATTCCTTTCCTGGAAAGTTATCTTTCTCATTGCAATCACATCAGCATGTCGCATCAGTGAATTGCAAGCATTAGTTGCTGATCCTCCTTACACAAGATTCCATCATGATAAGGTAGTCCTTAGGACTCATCCACACTTTATGCCAAAGGTGGTCTCACCTTTTCATTTAAACCAAGCAGTTTACCTGCCTGTATTTTTTCCAAGGCCTCATGCTTCAAATGCAGAAAGGAATCTTCATACTTTGGACTGTAAAAGAGCACTTGCCTTTTACTTACAGAGGACACAGCAACATAGAAATTCCTCCCAACTCTTTGTTGCTTTCGATCCTTCTCATTTGGGACTTCCAGTCTCCAAGAGAACATTGTCCAACTGAATTGCACAGTGTATTTCTCTTACCTATCAGAGTAAGAATTTTTCTCTGGAAGGCCAGGTCACGGCTCACAATGTGAGAGCCATGGCAGCCTCAATGGCTCATCTACACTCTGTGTCTATTGACAACATCTGTCGAGCAGCTACTTGTGCCTCGGTTCATACCTTCACAGCCCATTACTGCTTAGACAAGGACTCCCGCCGGGATGCCTTGTTTGGTCAGGCTGTTCTACAATACCTTTCCATACTTAATGAACTCCTACCCACCATTCCCGGTAGGATGCCAGAGATCCATGGGGGGAAGTGGAGCCCTTTCACAGGAGCACACAACTTCTGGGGTCTCTCCCTGGCATCTGTAGCTAGGGAGTCCCCATATGTGAAGACTACATTCCTGCTTGTTCCTGGAGATAGCATAGTTAAACACCTGTAACAGGTGGTCTCCGGGAACAGCAGGAATTTAGTCTTCACAACCCACCCACCTTCCCTAGGAGTTGCATCTCTCTTTCCTTTTCTTTCCCTCTCTCTCTCTTTGTCTCAGCTTTAAAACTCAGCTGGAGAGAGGCAGTTGGGAAAGGCGGGAAGGCAGCACGCAGGTGCTGTGGGATGCTCCCAAAAGCTTTCTAATTGGACGCTGGGGAGCGTTCCCGCGCAGGCTCCGTTGGTACCGACGATACCCATATGTGAAGACTAAATTCCTGCTGTTCCCGGAGATCACCTGTTACAGGTGAGTAACTATGCTTTAAGCATGTAGGTGGCTGGTGGGCATGAGGGTCACTTCCCTGCCTCGTGTGAAGGTGGCTGATCGTATGCATCACCTACATAGAATTCTGGACAGTGCTGGAGAGGAGCCAGCTGTCTTGGTGCATGTGGGAACCAGTGACATAGGATAGTGTGGGAAGAAGATTCTGGAAGCCAAATTTAGGCTTTGAGGTAGAAATTTGAAATCCAGGACGTCCAGGGTAGCATTCTCAGTAATGCTTTCTATTGTATGTGCAGGATCCAAGAGGCAGACAGAGCTGTGGAGTCACAATGCATGAGTGAGATTATGGTGCAGGGAAAAGAGCTTTATATTTGTCAGGAATTTTGTCAACATTCTTGGAGAAGAGGAGGCCTTTTCAGATAGGATGGGCTCTACCTTAACCAGGGTGGAACCAGGCTGTTGGCACTAACCATTAAAAAGGAGATAGAGCAGCTTTTAAACTAGGTACTGGAAGAAAGCAGACAGTCACTCAGGAGCATATGTTTTGGAAGAATATATCTTCCATCCCCTTTTGAAGGATACTATTATACAGGGATTTTAGGACATCTTGATAGAGAGGTTGCAATAAAGGTAAAAGTAGTCCAGGTACCCTTAAGTAAAAAGCACAGAGTTGAAAGAGTCTAAATTGCCCTTGTCAACTAATAAGCACTTTGTCAATATAAACTAAAATCATACTTTGAAATGCCTGTATACAAATGACAGGAGTCTAAAAAATGAGATGGTAAAGTTAGACTATATAGCACGGAATGAAGGTGGATGTAATTACTGTCTTGGAGACATGGTGGAAGGAGGATAGGTAGTGGAGCTTTGTGATAAAGGGTACAAATTTTATCACAATGATACAGTAGATCAAATTGGTGAAGGGGTGGTATCAAATAAAACAAAAGTTTTGTAGGAGAGAAAATGTACTGTAGAATCATTATAGATGGACATTTCATGGGAGAATGGGAAGGGGATAGCAATGGGGGCGTCCTGCCGGCCAGAATGAACAGACAGATAATGAAATACTAACAGCAATTAGGGAAACTAACAAAATTGACGATGCAGTAATAATAGGTGATCACACTTACCTGATATGGATTGGATGAATGTCACAACAGGACATGCTAGGGAGATAAAGTTTCTAGGTGAAATAAAGGGCTGCTTTATGGAGCCGCTGGTTCAGGTACCAAAATGAGTAGGAGCTATTTTGAACCTAATGTTAGTGGAATGCAGGGTATGGTACAAGAAATGATGGTGTAGGACTACTTGACAATAGTGATCATAACATGATAAAATTTGATCTAATGAATGAAAGGAGAACACCAAGGAAATTTACTGTGCTAGCATTTAACTTTCAAAAGGGAAACTATGGAAAAATGAGGAAAATGGTTAAGAAAAAACTAAAAGGAGCAGCTGGAAAGGTTAATATTTTACATCAGCTCTGGACATTGCTTAAAATTACCGTCTTGGAAGCCCAGATCCAGATGTATTCCACACTTTAAAAGAGGTGACAGAGAGGCCTAATGACTGACTGCCAGTATGGTTTAAAGATGAGTTGAGAGAGGCTTCTTATAGTCAAAAAAACATCTTTAGAAAATGGAAAAAAGGAAACAATATAAGCACTGGCCTAGTGGTTGGGGCAAGGTACTTCAGGCCGGAAGGTTGGGGGTTCAAATCCCACTAGAGGACAGCAACCTTGGGCCAGAAGGACTGGGGTTTCTAGTCCCACAGGTGCTCCTTGTGGTCTTGGGCAAGCCACTTAACCCTCCATTGCCCATGTTCCCTGTAAAATAGTTATCTCCAAGTTATAATGCCCTGTTCAATGTAATTTCAGTTTGTTCAATGTAAACCGCACTGATGCAGAATAGCGCGGTATATAAGAAAATGTAAATAAAAATATACAAAGCATTGATAAGGAAGGCAAAGAGAGAATTTGAAAATAAACTTTCCATGGAAGAAAAAAACTCATAATAAAAGTTTTTCCAGGTACATTTGAAGCAAAAAGACAGCGAGGGAGTCATTTGGACCATTAGATAGTAGAGGAATAAGAGGGGGCACTAAGAGAGGACAAGGTCATAGCAGAGAGACTAAAGGGTATGTTTACTAAAGGTTTACATGTGTTAAATGCAGTTAATGTGCGTTAAGTGCTGCAGTGGCCCATAGGAATGAATGGGCAGTGGGAGTACTCAATGCATGTTAACTTTACTTAATGTGGGTTGACCTTTAGTAAACATTAGAGAAAATGAATTCTTCACTTTGGTCTTTATAGAAAAGGGTATAGGGGAGATACCCATGCCAGAAATGATATTTAAAGGTAATGAATTGGAGGAATGAAAACAAATCTCTGTGTAGCTAGAAGATATAATTCGGACAGTTTGAGAAACTAAAGAGTAGCAGATCACCTGCAATGGATGGTATACATCCAGGGTGCTGAAAGAACTCAGTACTGAAATTGCAGACTTAACATTAGTAAATTGTAAACTATCATTAAAATTTTCTATATAGTACCTGAAGATTGGAGCGCGACCAACAGTACCACTTTCACATTCCAGGAGTGAGCCTGATGACAGTATCAGGCAAAATGGTTGAAACTATTATAAAGAACAAAATTACTGAGCATATGGTCTGGTTTAATTGGACAAAGCCAGCATGGATATAGCAAACAGAAGTCTTGCCTCACCAGTCTGCTACATTTTTTTGAAAGCGTGGATAAACAAGTAAATAAAGGTGAGCTAGTGGATATAATGCATCTGGATTTTAAGAAAGGCTTTGACAAGATATCTCATGAGAAACTCTTGAAGAAATTAAAATGCCTGTGACAGGAGGTTATGTCCTATTGTGGACTGGTGACTGGCTAAAAGAAAGAAACAGAGAGTAGGGCTAAATGGTCAGTTTTTTCAGTAAAGTAAATGGTGGAGTGTGCTAGATGCACTATTTTTTAAATATATTTATTTATAAATGACCTGAAAATGGGAATAACGAGTGAGGTGATCAAATTTGAAGACTAGACAAAATTATTCAAATTTGTTAATTCACAATAATATTGTAAAAAAATTGCAAGAGGACCTTGAGAAACTGGGAGACCTGATATCCAAATGGCAGATGAAATTTAATGTGGACAAGTACAGAGTAATACTTTGTACAGACATATTCCTCACTGTCTGTACATAGTTACCGTTTTTACTGTTAATAGTCCTGTGACTATTGTACTAGTTCGTATTCCTGGAATGTTCTGTTCTCTCTAAAACAGTCACTCAGGCACTGTTACATCTGTTAAGTTCTCTGTAAAACGCCTTGGATAGTAGAAAGACTATATATAAACAAAATGTAAATAATACATAAATAAATACCTTTAGGGAAGAACAACCCAAACTACAGCTACACAATGTGAGATTTCACATTGGAAGCTACTACCTAGGAAAAGGACCTTAGGTGTTATCATGGATAATATATTAAAATCCTCTGCTTATTGTACAGCAACAGCCAAGAAAACTAATAGAATTCTAGGAATTATAAGGAAAGGAATGGAGATTTAAACAGACTTTCCTAATCGTCCCTCCAGTCCAGTTCCTTTCCTCTGGGTTGTGCCCCCCTTCCAGCAGCTTGGAGATTGAGCATGTCATCCTTTTGATGACAATGGGATATAAATACCGCAGGCACCTCCCACCAGCTCCAGTATACTCATTCTCCAAGCAGCTGGAGGGGGTCAGTAAGCCCAAGGGAAGGCTTACTGGAGAGACACTTAGGAAGATTTAGGGGCTTGTTTACAAAGCTGCGGTAGCGGTTCGCGATCGTTATCGGAGCCGCGGCCCCATTGATTACAATGGGGCCGCGGCTCCGATAACGACCGCGAACCGCTACCGCGGCTTTGTAAACAAGCCCCTTAGTCTTTCCTCTGGCTTTGCAACTGGGCTGCAGATAGTTCTTCAAAGGCCCGCCTCAGCAGACTCCCCTTTAAGGGAAAACTGCTTTTTGGGGGGATCTAGATAAGTTGGTGAAGGATTTGGTGGAGTCTAAGGGAGGCTTTCTGAGTACAAACCCAAACAGAGTCGCAATACCATGCCCTCATGGTCCCAACCTCGGGAGTTCCGTAGGTTTCGGCTGGCTCGGTTGGCACCCTTTCAGAGGGGACATTTACCCTCAAAGGGTCAGGGCTTCTGAGAGTTTCAGGGGGCATGAAAGGGATTTGGGACCTCTTCCTCCACCTCAGTTCCTCGGAAGTCGCAATGAAGTGAGCGGGGCCCAGGCAAGGGTTCTGTCGGTGGGGGCCATTTGCAGCAGTTTCTTCCCACCTGGGTCCGGGTCAGCTCCGATCAATGGGTTCTGGAGGTCATTCGAGAAGGGCATGCCCTCGAACTTGCAAGACTAATTTCTCCATTGTTCGTGCAGGACTCTGGCCAAGGCCACAGCGGTGAAGGAAACCCTGTCTTGCCTTCCGCTCCTGGGAGCAGTTGTGCCGGTTCCCAGAGACCAGTGTGGATGCGGTCAGTACTCCATCTATTTTGTGGTACCTAAAAAGGAGGGTTCCTTTCCTCCGATTCTCGACCTGAAGTGAGTCAATCGGTGCCTCCGGGTACCGCATTTTCACATGGCAACCCTGAAGTCGATAATAGTGGCAGTGCATCAGGGAGAGCTTCTAATGTCGCTCGACCTCACTGAAGCGTATCTGCATATTCCTATCTGAGCGTCGCATCAGCAGTTCCTGCACTTTGCGGTGCCTATGGGCCACTTCCAGTTTTAAGCGCTTCTGTTCATTCTGGCAACGGCTCCTCGCACATTTACCAAGGTCATGGTCGTGGTGGCCACAGCTCTACGCAAAGAAGGGGTTATGGTCCACCCGTTTCTCGACAACTGGTTGATCCAGGCAAAGTCCAAGGAGGACAGTGTAGAGGCTACGTCCGGGGTGGTCAGCCTCCTGAGGAGTCTGGGATGGGTAATCAACCTGTCCAAGAACAGGTTGGTTCCCTCTCAGGAGCTCGAGTATCTCGGGGTAAGGTTTGACACCCGCGGAGGCAGTGTGTTCTTGCCGGTTCAGAGGGTAAGAGAGCTGAGGCATTTGGTGCATCAGTTCCTGGCCATGAGGGTGCCCTCTGCGTGGCATTATCTCCAGGTGCTGGGGACAATGGCGGCAACAATAGAACTAGTACCCTGGGTGAAGGGTGCACATGAGGCCTCTCCAGTGGTCCCTCCTCTGTTGCTGGTCGCATCAGCGTCAACCCTTGTCCACGGCGCTTCCTTGTCCGACAGTGGCCAGAAGGTCCCTGAGGTGGTGGATCCAACCAGGGAATCTGGAGCGGGGCATGCCTCTAGAGACCCCTCAATGGATTCAGTTGACGATGGACGCCAGTCTGGTCAGTTGGGGGGCCCACTGCGAGGGACACTTTGCCCAAGGGCACTGGTCTGTCCTGGAGGCCTGGTGGTCCATAAACAGATTGGAAATGCGAGCAGTGGCACTGGCACTCAGAGCGTTCGAGCACTGGGTCCAATAGAGAGCTGTCCGGGTGCTCTCGGACAACATGACCATGGTGGCCTATATCACCTGTCAGGGCGGCACGAGCAGTCCTCACTTGGAGGAGGAGACGGAGAGTCTCCTGACTTGGGCCGAAGCCCATCTGATTGCCTCCTCGGCAGCACATGTTGCTAGAGTAGAAAACGTCACGGCGGACTACCTGAGCCAGGTAAAGGTGGATCACGACGAATGGGAGCTCTCTCAGGAGGTGTTCAAGCAGGTGGTAACCCTATGGGGGCCTCCCATCATGGACCTCATGACAAGATGGGGGTCGGCCAAAGCAAGCCGTTTCTTCAGCAGGAGAAAGGAAAGGATGTCGGTGAGCCTAGATGCTCTGGTTCAGAGGTGGCCTACGGAGGGGCTTCTATATGTGTTTCTGCTGTGGGCTCTCATAGGCAGGGTCCTCCAGCGAGTAGAGGCCCACCGAGGGTTCGTAGTTCTGATAGCCTCGGCGGCCGTGGTATGCTGACCTCATACGTCTTCTGGCCGATCGTCCCTGGCGACTTCCAGTGAGGGTAGCGCAGCGTCCAGTGAGGATGCCGCAGGTGGATCGATTCTCACTTACAGCCTGGCTCTTCAAAGGGCGAGATTGCGAAAGCAAGGATGTTCTGGGGAGGTGATTGCGACCTTACTAAACATTCGAAAGCACAGACTTTACCTTCCATCTGCGAACCAGGCTAACCTCATGTCCATCCGCACTGCTGCTTTTTATTTTCTTGTCTTCGCCTCATGGAACACGTGGCCCCAGGCCTTACGATTGTTATCATCTTTTGCAAAGTTCAAGACCATGTCATAAACTCATTTATTCAATCAAGCATACAACATACCGGTCCCCTAATACATAGCCTCCCTGATTGATTGTTTTTATTATTTGTTTCTTGTTTCTATCTCCTCCTTATTTTAATGAGTGTGACTGAGCACCTGTCCTATCCAACCATTGTAGTTCCTTTCCAATTTCTGTTTTTATCTTGTTTTTAAATTGTAAACAGCTCTGCTGTGTCTTTATTGAAGGGCAGTCAAGCAGTTCTGGTCGCTGCATCCAAAAATGATATAGTGGAATTGGAAAAGGTATAGAGAAGGGTGACCAAAATGATAAAGGGGATGGAAGGCTACCCCTATGACAAAAGGTTAGAGCTCTTCAGCTTGGAGTAGGGATGGCTGTAGGGAGATAAGATAGAGGTCTATAAAATAATGAACGGAGTAGAACAGGTAAACATGATCTGGTTGTTTACTCCTTCAAAAAAGTGGGGGACATGCAATGAAGCAAAAAGTAGTAGAAATCAGAGAAAATATTTTTTCACTCTATGCCTAATTAAACTCTAGAATTCGTTACCAGAGGATGTAAAAGCTATTCGTATAGCTGAATTTAAAGTGGACAAAGCCAGCATGGATATAGCAAACAGAAGTCTTGCCTCACCAGTCTGCTACATTTTTTTGAAAGCGTGGATAAACAAGTAAATAAAGGTGAGCTAGTGGATATAATGCATCTGGATTTTAAGAAAGGCTTTGACAAGATATCTCATGAGAAACTCTTGAAGAAATTAAAATGCCTGTGACAGGAGGTTATGTCCTATTGTGGACTGATGACTGGCTAAAAGAAAAAAACAGAGAGTAGGGCTAAATAGTCAGTTTTTTCAGTAAAGTAAATGGTGGAGTGTGCTAGATGCACTATTTTTTAAATATATTTATAAATGACCTGAAAATGGGAATAACGAGTGAGGTGATCAAATTTGAAGACTAGACAAAATTATTCAAATTTGTTAATTCACAATAATATTGTAAAAAAATTGCAAGAGGACCTTGAGAAACTGGGAGACCTGATATCCAAATGGCAGATGAAATTTAATGTGGACAAGTACAGAGTAATACTTTGTACAGACATATTCCTCCCTGTCTGTACATAGTTACCGTTTTTACTGTTAATAGTCCTGTGACCATTGTACTAGTTCGTATTCCTGGAATGTTCTGTTCTCTCTAAAACAGTCACTCAGGCACTGTTACATCTGTTAAGTTCTCTGTAAAACGCCTTGGATAGTAGAAAGACTATATATAAAGATGCTATATATAGACTATATATAAAGAAGAAGTAGATGCTGCGAAAAGGACGCACCATACCACCCTGCTAAATAAAGCTATCAACAAACCGCGTGAACTATTTCAACTAGTGAAATCACTAACTAAAACGTCCCAGCCGGAACAACATGGTAACACTATCCATCCGCAAACTCTCGCAAACCATTACGCAAGCAAGCTGACAACAACATCACCCAATCTCTGTGTTGACACATCACATCTGAAAACTGAAGTGGAACATGAACAGACATGGCATGAGTTTCATAAAATTGATGATAAACAAACTATTGAAAAAATAACCAGTATCAACACCACCACCTCCCCGCTAGATCCCTGCCCAGCTGCGTGGATCAAGGCGGCAAAAAAGGATATCGTCCACCAGGTCTCACACATTGTGAACCAATCACTGTGTCAAGGAATCATGCCTAACCAGCTCAAGAAGTCCATAATTAGACCGATTCTAAAAAACAGCTCACTCAACAAAGAGGACCCAACATCTTACCGCCCAATCTCTAGCATATCTTTCCTAGCAAAGATCATTGAGAAGGCAGCCCTCATTCAACTTCAAGACCACCTCGACGACCATGAAACCTTGGACAGTCAGCAATATGGGTTCAGAAAAAACCATGGGGTCAACTCTTCTATTGGCCCTGCTTAACAACCTCCTCAAAGGCCTCGAAGACAGAAAGAAAATGTTTATTCTCATTTTCATTGACATCTCTGCCGCTTTTGATACTGTCCATCACGGAATCCTCCTAGACAAGCTGGAATCAATTGGAATATTGGGAACACCCCTGAAATGGTTATCATCTTACATAACGAACAGAACGCCGCAGTTCCAATTCAACGGCGAAAAAGTAGAAGCCTTCACTCAAACTCAAGGCATACCACAGGGTTCGGCCCTCTCGGCACTACTTTTTAACATTTACATGCAACCTCTCAGTGACATTTTCAGGAAACATGACATCAATTACCACATTTACGCAGACGATATTATGCTGTACACACAAGTAGATGCCGCAGACCCTAAATATACTCAGCTCGAAACCTGCCTGGGCGAGATGTTAGGATGGCTACAACAAAACAATATGTCGATTAACCACAAGAAAACGGAAGTGATGTACATATCCAGTAAACCTGACTTCAAACCTCCTCCAACAATCACACTGTGTAACAACACTTACAACACTAAGAATGAGATCAAGTATCTGGGAGTCACAATCGACAGCAAACTAAAGATGGAAAAACACCTGAGCAACACCATCAAGGCCATTTATCACAAACTTAGAGTGTTACGACCCCTGCGGAATATACTTGAACCATGTGTTTTCCGGTCTGTTGCGCAAGCACTCACATGCCTCACTTAGACTACTGTAACGCCATCCTACAGGGTCTGCCAAAGAAAACCACCAATATCTTGCAATTGGCACAAAATGTGGCGGCGAGGATCATCATGCGATCAAGCATAACTGAACACATTACACCCGTATTGATCGAGCTACACTGGCTACCCATTGCTGCCAGGATACAATATAAAACATTGGTAACAACGTTCAAACTCATTCATAACCTAGCCCCATCATTCCTTTCAACCCTTATCTGCAAGCAACCTAACACCAGAGTCAGGAGAACTATCAACTCAGACATGCTACAAGTTCCAAACATCATCAGACAGGTAAAAGCCAGTACTAGCCGCAGAGCATTTTCATTCTATGCCCCAACCTTATGGAACCAACTGCCATATGAGCTGCGAGCAATTAAAGACATAGTTGATTTCAGGAAGAAATTAAAAACGCATCTATTCCACTGTCACTACAACCAGTAGTAAATCCCAAAGAGATAAAGGATGAAGTGAACAGTTATATGTAAAAATGTAAATATGTTTAAGTAGAATCCCTTTTGTAAAATTATGTAAATATGTCTAGGCCAATCTCGAGACCATATTCTGTGTGCTGTGATTTACCTCTGAACTATTGTATATATGCCCCAACTTCTCTGTCTTGATTTTTGACAAATCCCAAAGATGTAATCAAACCGCTTCTGATCGCTGGAAGTAGCGGTATATAAGTGTTACTAAATAAAATAAATAAATAAAACTGGGGGAAATCCACTTCTTCTCCGTAGTATAAGTAGCATGAAATCTGTCTAACCTTTGAGTTCTATTAGGTACTTGTGGCCTGGATTGGCCACTGTTGGAAACAGGATACTGGGCTTGATGGACAATTGGTCTGACCTAGTATGACAAATTTTATGTTCTTATGTATCCATTTCACTTTATTAGGGGCAATGTGAGAAAATTTTGATTTTTACCTAATTGCATTTATGGACTTGAATTTCTTGCTTTTTTGGCTACATCGATATTACAAATTCATAAATGAAACAAGAAAATGCACTGAACTAGCTTGATCTGTTCCTGATGGCTTGGTGGCACCTAAATGCCTTTTATTTCTTATGATTTTAAGTTTGATTTTCCCACATAATCTCTCCATATGTAGCTATAATTTTTATCAAGAAGGTTGTTCTTTATGACAGATTCACAGTAATTTCACAGACTTTATGATCACATTGAAACAACTTGGCTAAGGCTAATAAATAAAGCATTTCTAGGGGGTAATATTCTAACCAGCTGAATTTCTCTTGGGTTAGAATCCTGTGTGTGTACAAGTGTGCTCTGTAGATTGTGTGTAAACTGATAATTTCCTTTATAATGCAAAACTATTTTTGGATAAAGATTTAAAAAATCGAAGACCCAGATATACTAACTGCTTGAAATTTTGACAAATGTGGCTTTGTATGCAAACCCAGCAAAACTTTGGTGTTTGCACATGTGAAACCCTATTAGTAGAAATTTCCACATGTTTTGGCCTTTGCAGTAGTAATATTCCACTGCACAAAATTTTATTGAGATTTAAAATTAATGTGCTTCTACCATGCAGTATACTATGCAAAGCAGCTCATTAATACAGAATTCAGCGAAGCAATCATAGGAAAAAAAACGTAGTGAAGTATAGTTATTTTATTTCTAGCTGGGTCTTATAACTAAATATATACTACAAGTGATTTTATAAAGTCCCATATAGAGAACTTGTGCTTTTGTTATGTGTGTATATGACTAAAATATCTAGATTTATGTGTGCTGGTTAGAAAGCAAATCTAGGCAGCTTTTTATAAAATTATACTCATGTCCCATTTTTTCATTTTTTGACTGTTTTCTGTTACCTGGATCATAAACATCCTCTACAGCAGTTTCCACTTAAAGGTATTTTGTAACGTATCATAATATTTAGACTTGATGTTTTATCCTCCTTAAAAGGGTATATTTTTTTACCCAAATGAAGTTGGTAAAAATTAGATTTAGGCAGGAACAGTAAAGCTTTAAATTCTAGCATAGTAAATAATGGTGTTAATCTTGCACCATTCCACAGTATCTGAGAAAATGCCATGGTACTTAGTAAGCGACTAAAAAAATGAAGGTAGGCTGGGAAGAAAACAGTGCAGGAGACATATCTATCAATGAATATCATTGATGAGTGCATAAATCAGATCACCATGGATTGCACAAGTATAGATCTAGACCTTGACTTTACCAAGATAAGTGTAGATGCAACTTCTTGAAAAATCAAACTATGCATGCAGAACATGGCACAGCTAATATGCCATGCTGCAGTAGTCTCATCATAGACCAGGAGTCATGTAATAAGAGCTTGAATTTGCCTATTTCAAGCTTCTGCATCTTGAAACTTCCAAAGAATAATAAATATTATAGCAAGCCTCAGTATTTCTTTCCAGTTTTAGACTATGTGTTTTGTAATGGGGTGAAATAAGTATTTGATAGTCATCAATTGATTTCTTTTAGTTTGTAGTGTTAGAAAAGCCTTATTGTCTCAAATAAAAATAATCATACCTGAAGGATCATAGTTTCTAATCCTTTGAATTTCCTGTTTGATCTTCAGCATGTGACAACCCAGGTAGTTGAGGCATTAGAGGTACAAATCTATCTCTCTAGTTTTGATTTTTATTGGGGTGGAAACTGCTCAGCAAAATGGAGGAAAAGGTACCTTAAGGGCAGTGGATTTTTATTTCTGCACTAGTGGCTATGGTGTCAATATGTACTAAAATGTGATGACCTACTCTCCCCTTTGATGAAAGGATGCTACCTAATGTGCGTAGAGATAGAGGTGCCTAAGGCAGGTTATATTCTCACTACTGGATGTTTCAGCAGGTATAAAAATTAAAAGGTGCATCATTCCTGTTTAAAATAAAGATAGTATATGATATTTCTTATGACTGTTAAAGTACTTAGAGAAAAGCATGGACACTGCTTTTAGTGTTAATATAGTTACTGCAAAAATATTAAAATTCATTATTATCTGTGCTGTGCTGTAGTGTGCTGGTATGATAGAGAGACCATTGTGCATTCAAACCTTTACATCAGCCTTGTATACACATTATTATTTATTCTTCTTCTCTAGAATGCATATACTGTTTTCCAATTAGTTTCAAAGGCAGTTCAGGGCAATTGCAGATAGCTGGTGTGCCTTTCAAACACATGGGGTGGATTATATTAATTCAGTTGAACTGTCACTCAGTGCTCTCCAAAACCGATTATAGAAACTCTGTGCACAATTCCTTTCCTGCTTCACTGAGTTGCATCCATTTCAGTCTCAATTTTAATTTGTAAAAGAGCCCATATTTACTCGTTTTCCTAAAAAAAGAAGAATTAAGCATGACATTTATTAAAAACGTTGAATTGAAAGGTAAAGTTAAACCAGTTCGCCTATTCCAGTCCCAGAACTTGATAAGAAATGGCATAATGGGTCAGACCAAAGGTCTATTAGGCCCAGCATCTTAATTCCAAAAGTGGTCAATTCGGGTCACAAGTACCGTCATGATCCCAAAAAGTAGATAGATTCCAGGTTGCTTGCACCCAGGGATAAGCAGTGGCTTTCTCAAGTGTACCTGGATAATAGTGAAGCAATAAACCCAGCAATTTTAACTGCTCTAAACAGAAACTTTCACAGTATAATTCTGTGTTGAATGAATAAATACTTTCTTTGCTTAGTTTTAAAAGTGCTACCTATTAGCTTCATGGGGTGTCCTCTGTTTGAAAGGGTAAGCAGCTGTTCCCTATTTACTCATTCTACTCCATTCTCATCAAGGGTAATTTTATAAAGCCTTGCCTAGTTAATGTGTGTTTTCACTTGCCTATGTCAAGCCTAGTCTATAAGATACCTCATTTAAAGTTACTATTTGTTCTGTTGATCCCATTCCTTCTGAATGTATTCAAAGGTCTGCCTCTGGCCTTCTTCCCTACGCACTGACAATGATCAACCACATCCTGTTTATCGGTGTTTTCTAGACACTTTGAAGAAGACCATTATTAAGCCACACTTAAGAACTCATCTCTGAATCTTTATGTACTTTCAAACTATCATCCAATTTTCTAATCTTCCATATCTTGATAAATTCACTGAAAGGATCATTTTTATTCAACTGGGAGCCAGTATCGATAATAATTTGAATGTTCTCCGCCCGTACCAGTCTGGTCTGCATACTGACAGGTCTACTTAGTAGCGAGTTAGACAGTTTTTTTTGGTGCTGGCAAGATTACCATTGTTGTCTCCTTGGACTATCAGCAACATTTAACATTGTAGATCATGCTCTGCTGATATCATGCATTAAAAATGTTGGCCTGACAGGACAAGTCCTGTGTTGATTTCAGTCCTAACTCCAGGAGAGGTCATGCTTTGTCTCTCTGGATTTCTCACATCCCACCATTTCTTTTTCTTTCCTGCAGAGTTCCATAAGGATCAGTACTTGCATCTCTGTTGTTTGACATTTTCCTTGGTCCTTTAGCTACCATCATAGAGAACCTCAGTATACATATATATTATTACTCCCAACACCTGCTGGTCACTTATACAGACCCATATACTCCTAATCCTTTTTCCATGAATCACTGTCTTTCCATCATTTCTGCATGGCTTTCCTTCATCTGTCTTAAATCCTGATACCACCTATATTCTTTTATCGGTGGATCCTACCCATCAGCTTCAGGCTACAAATTAAAGAACTGGTTACTCTTGCTGCAGATCAACATCTGATTTCTCCAAAGGAGGCTCGGTTCCTATATGTTGAACACCCTTGTACCCCATTTTTTTACATTCTCCCTAAAATTCATAAAGATCTCACCAAACCTCCTGGGAGACCTTTTGTTTCTTTGTGAGGATCACTTCTGTAACCTCTCTCTACGTTTGTTGATTCTTTCCTACGACCAGTGGTATTTAAGATTCCATCTTATGTACGAGACACTATGCATTTTCTCCAGATTTTGGCAGCAGGTCATGATAAGGATCTACCCAAGGATCTGGTTATGGTGACCATGGATGTTTCTTCCCTATATACGAGTATCCCCCAGCAGGCGGCCATTCAGGTGGGACGTGAGACACTTTTAACATGTAACTGACTTAAGTGGTGCTCAAGTGGATTTTCTTTGTGAGTTAATGTTGTTAGCAATGACAAAACTTTTTTTCAGTTTTGATAACCGATTTTTTCAGCAAATCAAGGGGTGGCCATGGGGGCCACGATGGCCCCGTCGATTGCTAATTTATACATGGCCCATTTTGAGAAGAGGTGGCTGCCTATGGGACCTTTTCAATCTCATATACGTCTCTGGCTCCAATACATTGATGATGTTTTCCTTCTATGGTCTGGATTTGTGGAACGTTTGCTACTTTTTCATCACTGGCTTAATGCCTGTGATGTTAATCTCTCTTTTTCCTTGGATTATAGTATGACCTCCATCTCTTTTCTGGATGTTTCCCTGATATGCCAGGGGTCTGGCCTAGTTTCAACAGTGTATTGTAAACCCACACATAAAATGGCTTTTCTCCGTTTTTCAAGTGTGTATCCCCAGCATCTAAAGAATAGTCTGCCTTTTGCTCAGTTCTTACGTTATCGTCGTAATTGCTCTTCAGTGTCCGAATATAAGGCACATTCACAGTCTTTTGAAGATTCTTTTTTGTCAAGGGGATATCCATTTAGCCTGGTGCGCAGAGCCCGCGTTAGAGCTCGATATAATGAGTGTACTTAGTTACTTACCCCTCGCCAGCGTTCACCGGATACTGGTTATGTGCACTATGTTTCTCGATTTAACCCTTTAAGTTATCGTCTTTCCAAGATTGTTCAACGTTATTTTCATACTGTATGATTAATTCCTGGACTGGGCAATCTACAATTGCAAACGGTCTATACTAGAAATCATAACCTACGTGATATGCTTTGTCCTTCAGTTCTCTTACAGGATTCGGAGGCTGTATGCTCTGCACCAGGCCATGTAAGCTGTGGGAACTGTTCAGTCTGCTTCATGATGTAGACAGGTCAATCATTTTTTTACAACCAGAAATTGTATTATCTTCATTCAGCTACCACTTGTAAAGCGTTGGGGTAGTTTATTTGTTGTTGTGCCCCTGTGGTCTAGGATATGTTGGCAAAACACGAAGAGCACTGCGGATACGTCTTATAGAACATAGGAGCAAACTTCGTCATCAGGTGGAAGGAGCACCACTAGGTAAACATTGTCAGCAATATCATCATTTCAAGGACTTGAAGTGTCTGGTCATTACTCAATGTTTGCCTTCCATCTATGGGGTCGATTGGGACAAAACTTTGATTCGGTTAGAACAGCGTTGGATTTTTCGTTTGAATACTATTACATCTGCTGGTCTTAATGATGTTATTGAATGGAAGAACTGTTTTTGATTTTTTTTTGGTGTACCATATGCCTTTCATTCTTGAACTTTCAAAGCAATTCCTGTAGTGGTGGATAGGGTGGTTATTTTCTGATATTTTTTGACGTGCATTATATTCTGATGTGCATTCCTTTTTATGTGCATTCATGGATGTGCACTCCTTGGTTTTTGACATCTGCAGTTTTTTCAGTGTTATTTCTTATGTTTTCCTTTCTTTTGATCTGCCTGTTTAACCCGGCAGCGGCCGCGTGTTTCTGGAATCCTTGATATCAGCCTGTTTGCTTTTTTCATCGGGTATGCTTGGTATTGTTTTCGTTTTTGGTCTCGCTGTGTCAGCTGTGTGTGGGGAATCCTTGACGTCAGCTGGTTTCCTCCTTCTTTTTTTACCGCGCTTGCACGGCATTTTTTCTGTTCTCTGGTGCTGTGTTCCAGCGGCGTGTGCAGCGGGTGTGGGGCCAGCTTTCTTGTTAGTGCTCCTGAGAAGTAAGTCTCCTTCTACTGCTTTAGTTTTATTATGTTAGTTTTTTTTCTCTCTCATTTTTCTGGTTTTTGTTCTTTGGAGTTCGTGAGAATATTGTTTTCTTTTTCTGTTTTGTGTGCTTTGGCAGTCTTCCTTCTGTTTGTGGAATGGCTCTGCAGTGTTCTTTATGAAGAGCTCCCTGATGAAGCCAGATGGGCGAAACACCCGGTGTCGGAGCTTCACTGCATTTATTGCCTTGTCCCTATTGGATTTAATGTTTTGCTGCTGCTGCTGCTGCTGTCTTTTCCAGAAGTTTTTGGCTGCTATTGCTTAACTATTTTGCTGATCGCTACTATTACTGCTAGGAGTGGCTCACTGTGTTTTTCGGATTGTTGGGGTTTTTACTTTGGGCCCAACTTCCTTTTTTGCTAGAGATTTTTTCTGACCACTGATGTCATCTCAAGTACAGCTCATGATTTGAGCATTGCTGTGGCAGGGTTTCTGTCTTAGTCTTGCCATATGACTGGCTCGTCCTTTCTGCTAATTCTGACAGAAAGGGTGGCTGAGGTCTTTTTTCCTCTAACAGAGTGTTCTCCGCTGTGTTGGCTCCTTGTCAGTTTGGTTTGCGGTGTTCTTTTCTCATGCTTTTTTGTTTTTTTGTTGTGGTGTTGTGAGAGTACGGTTGGGAGCTTTTCCTAGTATTTTTTTAAATCCTGATAAAACATTCGCTGTATGGTTAACTGGGACTGATACCTACCCTTCACTTGCCTCCTGCACGTCAAGATGCTCCTAGTTCCCTTGTGGAATCCTTTAAGTATCTAGGAGTGGTGCTTGACTTCCAGTTTTCCTTTGATCTTCATGTTGCTTCAATTACTAAAAGTGAATTTTTTGCCCTTAGGTGCTTCTGGATTTACCTTGAAGAGACTGAAAGTAGATTGCCAGGCCTTTTCTTCCAAGGCAATGGAAGAGACTGCATAACACACTCTAATACATGCAAGAGTAATCTCCTGATTGGCTTACAGTTATGCTGTATTGCTGGTACCACCCATCATAATATTAAACTTCCTTATCATCCTGCTAGACCAGTTGAGACGAGTAGGTTATGGTCCCCAGCCAGCAGGTGGAGGCAGACTTGAGCAATATTCAGTGATGTCGTCATTTGATATATCTTCTGCTGCAACACAGAGAGAAGTCAATAATGGAGTGGAGGAGTGGCCTAGTGGTTGGGGCAAGGTACTTCAGGCCGGAAGGTCGGGGGTTCAAATCCCACTAGAGGACAGCAACCTTGGGCCGGAAGGACTGGGGTTTCTAGTCCCACAGGTGCTCCTTGTGGTCTTGGGCAAGCCACTTAACCCTCCATAGCCCATGTTCCCTGTAAAATAGTTATCTCCAAGTTATAATGCCTTGTTCAATGTAATTTCAGTTTGTTCAATGTAAACCGCACTGATGCAGAATAGCGCGGTATATAAGAGAATGTAAATAAATAAATATTGTCTGCTTCCAGCAGGTGACAAGGTGTGTCGACTGGTGCAGCAGTGCAGAGAGGTCTTTCTCCCCTGGCCAAGCCTCTAGTCTTGTGTCCTGTGTACTTGAGATCACCAGGTCCAATGTTTGCTCGGAGCTTGGGTACACTTCTGTCTCCCTGAGCCAACAGCTTGCCTTGTGTCCAGTGCTGCTACTCCTGGGATGGACAGGAGGACTATAGGACCTCTGAGGGGAACGGTAAGTTTAGGCCCAGGCCTCCCTTTCCTTTTGCTGTCCTCTGTCTGCTTGCTGAATTTGTCTTTTTTTCTGACTTTTTTCTTTCCCCTTTGAATTGAATGGGCTGTATTTGGCTCTCTCTTTGCTGCTTGCAATAAAGTAACATAGAAACAAACATAGAAACATAAAAATATGATGACAGAAAAAGACCACATGGCTTATCTAGTCTGTCCTTCCATATCAACAACTACAACAGTCCCCTTTTTACCTTTAGAGATCCTCTGTGTTTGTCCCATGCTTTTTTGAATTCAGTTACTGTCCTCATCTCTACCACCTCCACTGGGAGACTATTCCATGGATCCACTACTCTTTCCGTAAAGAAATATTTCCGCATATCACTCCTGAATCTATCTCCCTTCACCCTCATCCCATGTCCCCTCGTAGCAGAACTTGCTTTCAATTGAAAGAGGCTCTCTCCCTGAACATTTATGCCACGGAGGTATCTAAACATCTCAATCATATCACCCTCTATCCCGCCTTTCCTCTAAGGTGTACATATTAAGATCCTTCAGTCTGTCCTCATATGCTTTATAATGAAGACCACTAATCATTTTAGTAGCCACCCTCTGCACCGACTCCATCCTGTTCACATCCTTTTGAAGGTGCGGTCTCCAGAATTGCACACTATACTCCAAATTAGGTCGCACCAAAGACTTAGAGAGAGGCATTATCACCTCCTTTTTTCTGCTAGCCATTCCTCTCCGTATGCACCCAAGCATCCTTCTAGCTTTTGCCGTCGCCTTTCTACCTGTTTAGCTACTTTAAGATCATCAGACACAACCACGCCTAGGTCCCGCTCTTCTTTAGTGGACAAAAGTACTTCAACCCCTATACTATATTGCTCCCTTGGATTGCTGCAGCCTAAATGCATGACCTTACATTTTTTAAACATTAAATCCCAGCTGCCAAATTCTAGACCATTCTTCAAGCTTGGCTAGATCCCTCTTCATATTATCTACACCTTCCTGGTAACATCCTTCTCCTCAGAGTGAGCTCCATTTACTTGTACTCTTTGTCACCTCCCACCCAAACAATTTCTAACCCAAGCAGTAACTTTAGGGTCCATCCCTGGGGTGCTCAGTTTGTTTATAAGTCGCCTGTGAGGAACAGTGTCAAAGGCTTTACTGAAATCTAAATACACCACATCTAGAGCTCTCCCTCGGTCCAACTCCCTGGTCACCCTGTCAAAGAAATCAATCAGATTTGTCTGACAAGACCTGCCTCTGGTGAATCCATGCTGCCTCGGATCCTGTAATCCCCTGGACTCCAGAAACCTCACTATTTTCTCTTTCAGCAGCGTTTCCGATAATTTACTCACCACCGAAGTTAAACTAACCGACCTGTAGTTTTCAACCACATCCTTACTTCTGCTTTTGTGTAAAGGCACCACATGAGCCTTTCTCCAGTCCTTTGGCACCACTCCTGACTCCAACGAGGCATTGGAAAGGTCAGTCAGTGGAGTTGCTAGAACGTCCCCAAGTTCCCTCAGTATTCTAGGGTGTATCCCATCCGGTCCCATCGCTTTGTCTACTTTAAGTTGAGCTAGTTTCTCACGAACACAGTCTTCTGAAAATTGTTCAAGATGTCCCTCGCTTCTGTTCCTATTTGTGGGTGTTTTCTGAGGTCCTGCTCCTGGTTCTTCATCTGTGAACACAGAACAAAAATATTTGTTAAGGAATTCCGCTTTATCCTTATCAGCTTCTACATATTCCTCCCTTGCACCCTTGAGTCTGACAATAACACTTTTGCCCTTCCTCTTCTCACTAATATATCTGAAAAATGTCTTATCCCCCCATTTTATTGCATTGGCTATTTCATCCTCCTTTTGAATCTTTGCCTTCTTGAATACTTTGCTATCTTCTCTAAGTTTTTCCAAATACAGATGCCTGTCTTCCTCTCTCTGTGATCTCTTGTATTTCATGAAGGCCTCCCTCTTTTTCTTCACTTTTTCAGCTACTTCTTTCGAAAACCATAGAGGTCTCCTTTTCCTTTTGCCTTTATTTTCAGTTTTGCCCACTGTTTTTCTACATCCCCCAGCTGTTCCCATCCCACTAACGACTCTCTGAGGTATTGGCCCATCTTCGCAAAGTTAGTCTTCCTAAAGTCTAAGATCCTTACCTTTGAATTGATTCTAACAGCCCTAGTCCTAATACTGAACCATACCATCTGGTGATCGCTGGATGCAAAATGATCTCCCACTACAACATCAGAAACACTTTCTAAAGTTAAAAAAAAAACAAAAAACCTCTCTGTCAGTCAGGCCTCTCAGGTCTGTGGGCAGCTGAGGCAGCACTATTCGGGTTCTTCCAGCAAGTCTGATAGAGGCTGAGATTCTCTTTTCAGGGTTCCCTTCTCACTGCTGTTTTTACAGTCCTTTGGTGAGCTTTTACTTTTTTTTTTTGCCTATGGTCATTGCAGTGCTTAATTGTCTCCTGATACAGCCTGTGGCCTTTAGTGATTTCCCCCCCCCCCCTCCCCTCGGTTGCAGTTCTTTGCCCTGAGTGCTGTAGGATTACATTGGGGCATATTTTTTTTAGCACGGGAGGCACGGAGCCTGATGCTGTGTTTGATGCCTTGGCTATGCTCCCTCCCTGTTTTTTTCTGCCGAGGGATCCGTGATCATTTTAAATGGTGACGTCCCTGCGGAGGGAGGGCATGGTGGGACAACCACAACTTCAAGCCCATAGACCTCTGAAGATCGTCCAGGGCTTGTGGGCCCTTTCACCCAGTTTGTACAGCAGCTTCTGAAACAGCTCACAGGCTGTTGTTCAGTCATTGCTAGCAGTCTGGTAGCCCCTATTTGGGGGGGGGGGGGTCTGAGGCCAAGGCTTCTCCTACAAAGGATCTGATGCTTTTGAGTGCCTCTGTCTCTGATGGCAGTGGGGCTATTGCTTCGCCTGTTCTCTGGAAAAGAAGCCCAGCCTTGTCCCCTTACAGAGGTTGTCTAGGATGCAGACGAGGAATCCCTTTTTTCTAGAGGGTGAGTCTGAGGAGGTAGGGATGATTCCCCACCATGAAGGATCTTCCTTGATCTGCCTTTTCCACAGAGAGGTCTTTCCTATTCTAATTCAGGACATTATCGCTGCCTCACAAATTGTCGAGCCTACTCCTGTAAAAGCTTTGCAAGTGGGCCCTAATTTGGAAGGTATCTGGCCTTGCCTCTACCTTGAGCCTATATGGCAGCTCAGTCTTCCAATGGGAAACTAGTCAGCAGAGCTCAAGGCCCTAAGGTCCTTTATCAGCTGTACCTGCTCCCTCAGGATGAGTTGGATCTGCCTTTTGGGCATCCTCAGGTGGATGCGTGTGTCACAACGGTTACAAAGTGCATGACCATTCTGATTGAAGGGAGTACTACATTATAGGAGCCTCATTATATGAGAATAAAGGTTCTCCTTAATAACTCCTTTGTGGCCTCCACCTTAAGTTCTTCAGCAGTGTTGTGTAAAGGCTTGGTGGCCAGAGCCCTTTTGTGCTGGATCCAGCAGCCACCAGATAGCCTAGAGACTGTGGGTTCAGAGTCTGGATTTGCATATGTGGCGGGTGCCCTGTATGACTTGTTCAGGATCTCCAACAAATCTACTGCAGCAAGGCTGGTAGCTGAGTGGTAGCATTGATTCCATAATTGGTCAGCTGGTGCTACCTTCCAATTATGGCTGATCAAGAGCTAGCCAACATGGAGACTTAATAGCTTTTCCTGCAAGATGACTTGTCTTCTAATTCCCTGCAAGGACAGGGAAGACCTGGAGAAGTTTGTGAAAGACATTTGGAGAGGCTTACCCTCAAAGTCTCCCAAAAGATAGGCCAGGGGTGCTAGCAGTGCCTCTCATAGGGCCCTGTGTGGAACATGGCGATGCCATGGGGAAGCCAGGAGTCTTGGTAAGACCTACTTTTGTTTTGGGTCTAAGTCTAAGAAGGGTCAGTACTTTCAGAGCTGATAGCACTCTCAGTAAACATCTGCAATGTGATCCGGCGAGTCCCCCCCCAGTTGAGGGGTGACTTTGACTGTTTCTCTCAAAATGGACCCATATCACATCAGATCAATGGGTCCTCGGGGTCTTCAGTCAGGGTTACATGATGGAGGTTGTATAAGCTTTGATGGGATGCCTTTCTGGACACCCCTTGCAGCTCTCTGCTCAAGTGAGCAGCAATTGAGGAAACTCGTCAGCACCTCCTGCAGTTACATGTTATTCTGTCCATGTCTTCCACAGAGCATGGCCAGGGACATTATTCCATTTACTTCATGGTAAATCAAAAATGCATCTTCCTTCTGGCCTATTCTGGACCTAAAGGAGATCAGTGCCAAACTCAGAGTTCCTCATTTTATTTGGGGGCCATCAGGTTGGTCATTGTGTCAGTCTAGCAAGGGGAGTTTCTACCTTCCCTGGATCTTGCCGAGATGTTCTTGCACATTCTCATCCTGGAGCAACATCCGCTATTTCTTCTCTTCTATATGCTGGGCTGCCATATCGAGTTCTGGGCTCTGTTTCTTGGCCTGGCCTCATCTCCTCACACCTTCTCAAAGTTCATGGGGGTAGTGGCATTCCTGTGCAAGCAAGGAATCTGAGTTCACCCATACCTCTGTCTTGAAGGACTAGAAAAAGGGACTGTTACTTCTGGAGAGAGATCTGCAACTGTGAGTATATACTTCTGGCAATTTTCTAAAAGGAATTCTTTGTATTAAAGCTAATTAATCTGTGAACCCACTATTTTTTTGTTAAATCAGTCAGGGCCTAGTAGCAGCAGTTTAAGTTTAAATTTAAAACACATAGGAGAACTTTCTGGTTACATTTCATACCCAGCAGAGAGCTTGTAGTTTAAATTTAATAGTCACTCAGGGCCTAGTAACAGCAAAGTACTTTTAGTTTAAATTTAAAACACAGAAGAGAGCTTTCTGGTTAAATTTGGAACCCAGCAGAGAGCTTGTAGTTTACATTTAATAGTCACTCAGGGCCTAGCATCAGAAAAGTACTTTTAGTTTTAAAACACAGAAGAGAGCTTTCCGGTTACATTTGGAACCCAGCAGAGAGCTTGTAATCTAAATTCAATAGTCACTCAGGGCCTAGCATCAGCAAAGTACTTTTAGCTTATATTTAAAACACAGAAGAGAGTTTTCTGGTTAAATTTAGAACCCAGCAGAGAGCTTGTAATTTAAATTTCATAAGAAGTTAGAGCCTAGCAGCAGCTAAGAGCTATAATTTAAATCAAATCAGAATATAGCTTACCTCAGCAGCACAAGACAGGGTACTGTGTAGCAGCCCTCTTTTAATAAGTGTTATTTCCCTCCCTCCCTCCTCACACCCACCCACCCCTGGGATAATCGTAGCTTTATAGGTACTTGAACATCTTAAAAGACAGGAGGTGCTTTCAGGTGCAGCTCATTACCCAAATCAGTCATACACTAAGGACCTGAGATTAATTAAGCTTCAGGTGAACAAGGTATATTACACGTATTAGGTACAGTTTTATTAGTATACATATCCATAGCAACCCTTAGTAAGTAAAGAACTTAGATCTAAACACAAACTTAAAACTAAGATGCAGACAGCAGTCCAGCAGCGGGATGGGGGCTTTCCACTCTTTTGCATTGAGTGTCACATGTATGATTTTCTCCCAGTTGGTGAGAGGTCTTACGTGTGCACTAGGTGCAAGGAGCTCTTTTCTCTCAGGTAACGGGTCTGTTCTCTAGAGACTAGAGTAGCAGACTTGGAAAACATAAGACAGACAGAGAGGTACATAGACAAGACCTACAGGGATATAGTCCTGAAGTCCCACCTCCAATCTAGCAGCATCCCTGTTGCCATGGAGGAGAGAGGTCACGTGACAGGAGAGCATCACCCTGGTGTGGCAGGAAGTGATCCTGTAACTAGGACCTGTCCTCCAGGTGATGTAAAACCCTCTCGCACCGAGGAAGTTTCTCCAGGGCCATGTGCCCATGAGGGAAGGGTTAGGACAGCCATTATAGTTGGTGATTCGATCATTAGGCATGTAGATAGCTGGGTGGCTGGTGGACATGAGGGTCGCCTGGTAACATGCCTGCCTGGTGCGAAGGTAGCGGACCTCACGCGTCACCTAGATAAGGTCTTAGATAGTGCTGGGGAGGAGTCTGCTGTCTTGGTACATGTTGGTACCAATGACATAGGAAAATGTGGTAGGGAGGTTCTGGAGGCAAAATTTAGGATTTTAGGTAGGAAGTTGAAATCCAGAACTTCCAGGGTTGCATTCTCCAAAATGCTTCCTGTTCCACACGCAGGACCCAAAAGGCAGGCAGAGCTCCGGAGTCTCAATGCGTTGATGAGACAATGGTGCAGAGATGAGGGTTTTGGATTTGTTAGGAACTGGGGAACATTCTGGGGAAAGGAGGGGCTCTTCTGAAGAGATGGGCTTCACCTTAACCGGGATGGAACCAGGCTGCTGGCATTAACCTTTAAAAAGGAGATAGAGCAGCTTTTAAACTAGATATTAGGGGAAAGCCAACAGTCGCCCAAGAGCGGATGGTTCGGAAGAATGTATCCTTGAAGGATACTACCAAAAGCAGAGAGGTTCCACAAAAGAGTAAAGTAGCCCAAATGCCCTCAAATATGGAGCAGACACAGCTTAAAGATCCCAAATTACCCATGTCTAACAATAGCCAAATTAATATGAATAAAATACAATCTCTAAAATGCTTGTATGCAAATGCTAGAAGTCTAAAAAATAAGATGGGAGAGTTAGAATATATAGCACTAAATGAAAGGTTAGATATGATTGGAATATCAGAGACATGGTGGAAGGAGGACTACCATTGGGACACTGTGATACCTGGGTACAAACTATATCGTAATGATAGAGCTGATCAAATTGGTGGAGGGATTGCTCTCTATGTTAGAGAGGGCATTGAGTCAGAAAGGATTAAAGTTTTGCAGGAAACAAAATTTGCTGTAGAATCTATATGGATTGAAATTCCATGTAAAAGGGGGAAGGCGATGGCAGTGGGGGTGTACTATCGAGCGCCTGGCCAGAATGAACAAATGGATGATGAAATGCTCAAAGAAATCAAGGAAGCTAACAAAAGTTACAGCGCAGTAATAATAATGGGTGATTTCAATTACCCCAGTATCGACTGGGTTAGTGTCACGTCAGGACATGCTAGGGAGATAAAGTTCCTAGATGAAATAAATGACTGCTTCTTGGAGTAGCTGGTTCATGAACCGACCAGAGGGGAAGCCATATTAGACCTAGTCCTTAGTGGAACACCAGATCTAGTGCAAGAGATAAGGGTGTTGGGGCCACTTGGCAATAGTGATCCTATATAGCATGATCGCCTTTGATTTAATTAGTGGAGGAGGGATAGTAAGGAAATCCACAGTACTACCTTTTAACTTTCGAAAGGGAGACTATGATAAAATGAGGAAAACAGTTAAGAAAAAACTAAAAGGAGCAGTTGCAAAGGTTAAAGACGTACATCAAGCTTGGGTGTTGTTGAAAAATACTATCTTGGAAGCCCAGACCAGCTGTATTCCACGCTTTAAGAAAAGTGGAAGGAAGTCCAAAAAACTGCCAGCATGGTTTAAAGGTGAGGTCAGAGAGGCTGTTGTTGCCAAAAAAGGATCTCTCAGGAAATGGAAAAAAGAGCCAAACGACGAAACCTGGAAACAGCACAAGCACTGGCAAGTCAAATGCAAGGCATTGATAAGGCAGGCAAAGGGAGAATTTGAGAGGAAGCTTGCTGCAGAAGCAAAAACACGAAATAAAGACTTTTTCAAGTACATTCGTAGCAAAAAACCTGTGAGAGAGTCAGTTGGTCCATTAGATGATAAAGGGGTTAAAGGAGCACTGAGAGGAGACAAGGCGATAGTGGAGAAACTGAATGAATTCTTTGCTTCGGTCTTTACTGAGGAAGATGTAGGGACTGAAGTGGTATTTAAAGGTGCGGAAGAATTGAAGGAAATATCGATACATCGGGAAGATGTATTACAACTATTAGATAAACTGAAGAGTAGCAAATCACCTGGGCCGGATGGTATACATCCAAAGGTGTTGAAAGAACTGAAATATGAGATTGCAGACCTGCTATTAGTAATCTGTGAACTATCATTAAAATCATCTCTAATACCTGAAGATTGGAGGATCGCCAATGTAACACCAATTTTTAAAAAGGGTTCCAGGGGTGATCCAGGAAACTACAGACCGGTGAGCCTGACATCAGTACCGGGAAAAATGGTAGAAACCATTATAAAGAATAAAATTACTCAGCATGTAGATAGTCATGACCTAATGGGAGACAGCCAACATGGCTTTTAGACAAGGAAGATCTTGTCTTACTAATCTGTTATGTTTTTTTGAAGGAGTGAATAAACAGGTGGACAAATGTGAGTCAGTTGATATTGTGTATCTGGACTTTCAGAAAGCCTTTGCAAGGTCCCTCATCAGAGACTTTTGGCAAAACTAAAGAGTCATGGGATAGGAGGCAGTGTACTATTGTGGATCAGGAACTGGTTAAAAGATAGAAAGCAGAGGGTAGGGCTAAATGGCCAATTTTCACAATGGAGAAAGGTGAATAGTGGTGTACCCCACGGATCTGTGCTGGGTCCGCTGCTTTTTGACATATTCATAAATGACCTGGAAAATGGAATAACGAGTGAGGTTATCAAATTTGCAGATGGCACAAAACTAAAGTTGTTAAAACCCAAGAGAATTGTGGAAAATTGCAAGAGGATCTTGATAAATTAGAAGACTGGGCATCAAAATGGCAGATGAAATTTAATGTGGACAAGTGCAAGGTTATGCACCTAGGGAAGAACATCCCAAACTATGGTTACACGATGCAAGGTTCCACATTAGGAACCACCACCCAGGAAAAAGATTTAGGCGTCATTGTGGATACCATGTTAAAACCCTCGGCCCAGTGTGCAGCGGCGGCCAAGAGAGCAAATAGAATGCTAGGTATGATAAGGAAAGGTATGGAAAATAAAACAAAAGATATTATAATGCCTCTATATCGTTCCATAGTGAGACCGCACTTTGAATATTGTGTGTAATTCTGGTCGCCGTATCTTAAAAAGGATATAGCGATTTTAGAAAAGGTTCAGAGAAGAGCCACCAAAATGGTAAAGGGGATGGAAGGATACTCCTATGAAGAAAGGCTAAAAAGGTTAGGGCTCTTTAACCTGGAAAAGAGACGGCTGAGGGGAGATATGATAGAAGTCTATAAATTAATGAACAGAGTGGAACGGGTAAACGTAGATCGATTGTTTACCTTATCAGAATATAGAAAGACTAATGGACATGCAATGAAGCTACAGGGTAAACTATTTAAGACTAATAAAAGAAAATATTTTTTCACTCAACGTGTAATCAAACTCTGGAATTTGTTACCGGAGGATGTAGTAAAGGCTGTTAGTGTAGCTGGGTTTAAAAAAGGTTTGGACAAGTTCCTGGAGGAAATGTCCATAAACCATTATTAAGAAGGGACCCAGGATATCAATGCGTGACCCAGTACAAGCATTGTAGAACCTGTGTCTTTTGGGGAAACTGCTAGGTACTTGTGACCTAGATCAGCCACTGTTGGAAACAGGATACTGGGCTTGATGGACCTTGGTCTGACCCAGTATGGCATATCTTATGTTCTTATGTACCTAGACAATTGGCTCATTCAGTCAGACCTGGAAGAAGTTCAGGAATGACACAGCCTTGGTGATTCATTGGCTATAGAGGCTGGGGTTGTTAATCACTAACCCAAGAGCCAACCTGGTTCCTTCCCAGGATTTGGAGTATCTCTTGGTTCAACACATTCCTGGTTCAACACACTCCTGGGTTGCGTGTTCCTATCACAAATGAGGTTACGTGAGCTGCAAAGGCCACTCAGGGGGTTCTATGTTCAGTCAGCTTTCCTGGCCTGGGACTATGTCCAACTTCTAGGATCCATGGCATCGACCCTGGGGCTAGTCCAGTGGCCAGGGTGCACATGCACCCCTCCAGAGATATTTTGTCTCCCTGGTTTCCCTATTCTCAGTTGTTTGTTCGGATCCTTCCTCTTCCTTAAAGGACCAAGGAACAGCTGTGTGGTGATTGCAGTCTTGCCATCTGGTGAATGGGATGCCCCTGGAAACACCAGATTGGGTGATAGTCACCATGGATTAGAGCCTGAAGGGCTGGGTAGCTCACTTTCTAAGTCAGTTTGCTCAGGGACCCTGGTCCCCTCAGGAGGCATCCTGTTCAATCTACTGGTTGGAAGCCAGAATGATCCACCTGGTACTACTGAAGTTCCGGCCTCTTCTGGTGGGCCAGGTGGGGCAAGCAGTTTGCCTGTTCTTGGACAGTGCCACAGCTGTGACATCAATAAGCAGGGTGAGACATGGTGCTGGAAAGGCTCTTGAGGTGGTTGAGCTGTATCGTGGGGCAGGGAAGTATATAATTGCCCTGTCTGCAGCCCTTATAGCAGGCATTGACATCATGCAAGCTGACTTCTTAAGTCAGAATGCTGTGCATCCTGGTGAGTGGAAGTTGAGCCTTCATGCATTTCACCTCATAGTGCAGAAGTGGGGCCTTCCAGAATTTGTCTTGTTAGACACTTGGAAGAATGCCAAAGTGGAAAACTTTTTTTAGCCTCAGGAAGGATCTATGGGTGGCGGGTTTGGATGCGCTGCCACAGGAGTGGCCCTAAATTCTCTCAAAATTTAACTTGTATCCCTGGAGTGCTACAGGAGGAGCATTCAAGACATGTCCTTCGCAGTGCACCTCGATGTCTACTGCATCCGCAAGGGAGTTTAACAGATCCTCCGCCTGTATGTCAGATTTTTTTTTCTCAGTGGAATGTCTGTGATTGAAGCCACTGAAAAAGCCTTCCTTTGAGCCCATTTGTGAGGCCTCTCTCAGGGATTTGATCCGTAAGGGGATTTTTCTGGGGACTATTGTGTCCATTAGGCAGACTTTGGAACTGCAGGCCTTATCTTGCAGGGAGACTTCTTTTTTTGAATCAGTGGCTTCTGTCTCCTTGCGGACTATTTTGTCGTTTATCCCAAAGTTATAGTCTCCTTTTCTTCTTAACCAAACTGTCAAATTGCCCTCCTTCACAGAGGAGAACCTTTGGATGGAATCTCTGGTGAAATTGAGGAGATTATTAATTACTTCTGTCAGTTGGACCATCTCTTTGATCTCTTCAGTGGTCCAAGGAAAAGTCTAGAAACAGCCAAGTCCTTGATAATCCATTGGCTTGAGGTGGCCATTGGTTCACGTGTGGATGTGTGTGAAAGAGGGAGTCAAAGCTCACTCCACTAGGGCACATGTTCCCTCCTGAGTGGAGTCCGCCTTGGTGTCTCTGGAGTACATCTGTAAGGCGGCTACCGGGTTGTGTCTAAGCACCACTGTGAAGCATTACAGGTTGCAGGTGGGAGCTGGAGCAGATGACGCCTTTGGCATGACAGTTCTGTCCAGAGTGTTGTCTTTTTCTTACCCTAGGTCCTGACTACTTAGGTACATCCCACTCATCTGGACTGGTCAAGCAGGATGATAAGTAGATACATTTTACATATCTGATAATTTACTTTCCTTGAATCTTGCTAGACTGGTCCAGCACCTACCCTTGAACACTCCTATTGCAGGTCAGGATGCCTGCTGCCTTTTTGGTCACATTGTTGATATCAGTGCCTGGAAGACTCTATATGCAATTCTCAGGGATCAGCTGCCGTAAAAGTCAAGGCTATGGTCTGACTCCAATTTCTTTATGTTAAGAGCCAAAGGCTTGCTCACATTTTTTTGTGGCAAAGTTGCTTATGTTTATTAATATTTTCTGAAATTTTTTCTGAATTTTTCAGTTTTGCTTACTGCTTGGGAAGTGTTCTACTGGCTTCTCTCAGTGCACCAGAGGATATACTAGGTAATGACATCACTGAAAGTTGATCAAGTTTGCCTTCATTTGCTAGCAAGGGAGCATAGCCCACTCGTCTGGACTGGTCTAGCAGGATTCAAGGAAAATATAAAATTATCAGGTATGTAAAATTTATCTAGGTGTTTCCAGGGAATAGTTTGGGCAGAGGTGGAGTTGTGTGTGAGGATTTGTGATCTACTGTGGCTCGTTCTGGGTGCATCTCTTATAAAGGCATATAGGCACCTATGTTGCTTTATAAAATAAATGTTTTATTGGAATTCTACATACCCCTTAATGTAAAATTATGGTATGGTTTTCTTTTTAAAAATAACGCTGCCTAAAATTCTGCATTTGAAACAAACCTTCAAAGATAAAATCTACTTAAACTTTAAATAACCTATGCAGATCTATCAAAAATAGAGTTAGAGGCTGCTGTGTAACATGAAGAATCAGAAGAAAAACAATCTTCTAACTATTCAGAGTAAAATTTATTAACGGATCATGATAGGTCATGTGCTATATTAAATCTGATATTGTAGGAAACTTTGCTAGTCAGAGAAATAGTCTGGCAAATGAAATCAATGACAACTGAACTGGAAGGAAACTAGGGGGCCCTTTTGCTTAGGTGCAGTAAGGTTTTGCACTTATCATGCATTTTGAGTGAAAATTAATGCATGGAAAGTGGAGAAGTTATGCTGTAACTGTCAGGACTGTGACCAACATTTCAGGGAATTACTGCATCAAGAAGTACCATAATGCACAGCTGTGACATTTGCAATTAATGTGGCTGCACCTAATGCCAGCTATGGCGGTAACCGCAACATTGACAATTAGCATATGGTATCTACCCCCACCCAAACTGCAGTGTGCAGTCCATGCCCACTCTCCACCCCAAACCCATCTAGTGATGTGCAGTTTAACATGGGAATTAGCGTGCAGTAACTGTCATGCCAGCATGGTAACAGTTCAGGCCTGCGCTAACAGTTACCATGCACTAATTCCACATTAACAACTTAGCACACTTTAGTAATTGTGATAATAATTATTATTATTAGCATTTAGCTCACACCTTTCAGTAGTAGTTCAAGTTAAGTCACAATCAGATATTGGAGGTATTTCCTTGACCCCAGAGGGCTTACAATCTAAGTTTGTACCTCAGGCAATGGAGAGTTAAGTGACTTGCCCAAGGCCACAAAGAATGTCAGTGGGACTTGAAACCTGGTCTTTCTGGTCCCAAGCTTCTGTCTTAACCACTAGGCTAGTCCTCCATAGTTCTCACTCAAGATGATGCCACCAGAGGACGGCATGGTTGTTTGAAGTATTCTATACTGCTGTTGAAGAAAAATAATTTGATCCCAGGCCTTACCTCTGCTCCCTCGACTGCCCAAGACTGTTGATGCTGAAGATAGAGCAATAGTAGCTCATGGGAAGGAGGACGCCTTAGCCATTTCTCAGTGGTTCAAACAACAACTAGATCCTTAATCGGGAAGTGCACTCTCCACCTTGTGACAATTATATACTCCTAAAGTTGAAACCTATTGAAAACATATTTTGTCGGACCAAAAAACTTTCAGTTGACACCAACATACAAGCTATTCCAGCTTTACCAAAGGTCCATTTCACTTTACTTTACTTTATAGAAAACAAAATTACTAAAAGTCCATCGTGCACTTTATGAGATAACATATATCCTATGCCCGGCACAGTGCTACATTTTGAATTCACACTTAGTTTTCAAGAGTTCTGCATCCGGGAATCCATAAATGCTACTTCATCGCTGTCATAGTCTGTAGATAACACTTAATGTTCTTCTTATCAAACATGCGCACAATTCCAAACAGAGTTCCATTCCGGTTTCAACCTCAAAATAGTCACGGCGTTTCTTTTCAATGGACATGTAAAAAATGCAATGTGTGCTTTTGAATCGATGTTGAGTCTTGGCGACCCAGCAGCTCCTGGGTTTTCTTGGCAAGACATCACAAAATGACATCAAACACCTTGAACTTTAAAGGTATCGTACCAACCATCCCATCTTGGAAGCCAAATGTCACACTACAGAATGCCACTCAATTTTGGAGTTCAACTCCCACGGGTATACCAAATCCCATGTTAAATTCCAGTTTCCATTTCATCATGCTAAACCAGTCCAGACAAGTGGGTTGTGTTTCCCTACCAGCAGACTGGTGGAGACAAAGACCAATGAAAAGCCCAGGTTTTAATGGCATCACTACATGCCTCTTATCAGCTTGAGAGGAAAAGAGATTGATTAAATGCTTATAAATAACCTCTTCAAGCTCTAAAGGGGCGACTCTCTCACTTGAGCGTAACATAGGAGGCTCCACTAGACTGCGGTCTTTTTTGGTAGCCATAGGAGGAGGGAAAATTGGTTTAGCTCCACGTCCTTATCATGATAAGAGCCCGTGGAGCAGCCACGATTGGGAAGGATCTGGAAGTCTGCAGCAGCCTCACACAACCTCAGTGCCTCACTCCCTCCTCCTCCTTCCTCCCCTGCTCCCTCCCGAAGATTACAGAAGGCTCTTGTAGGATCTGCCTGCCAGCCACCTTTCACACGGTGCTGCTGAAATCTAAACACAGCCAGGGAAGCAGTTTCAGGGGAATAGAGCTGAGCCTGGCACTGATCCTCTGCCCAGAGCTCTCAGGGGGTGAGTACCAAGGCTTGACCTTGTGATTGTCCTTGTTGGGGGCTCCTGGTTCTGTCTCTGAGGGACGCAATTCGGATTGGATTGCTAGCAACTGTTGGCGCTGGGTGAGGGTTTCCCACCATTTTCTGCATGCATTAGTAACGTTTTTGCCTATTGTGCAACTGCAGATCGCATGGTCTTAATGCGTGTTCCAACCAGCCGGCTCCAATGTTTGTTCCTTTCTTAGCACCTTTAATGCACATTCTGTAAAAGCATGGTTAATGCGCACTTGTGGGCTGATGCAGCCTTAATATGCGTTCTGTTATAATTTCCCTAATTCTCTATGTCTTCTTTCAGGAAACATTTGACCTGTGGCAAGAAATGAGGAGCCTTTTCCTTGGATTCTGGACTTTGCCTTTCCTCAATGGAAGCTTTTGAATCGCCCCTGGGGGGCATGTCTTCCCTTGCTCAGCTGACGGATACAGTTAGTCCGTCCTTTCCTGCGTCAGGGCAGGAGATTCAGGATAGCACTATGGGTAAGTATGCTCAGCCAGTCAGAGACTTTGGGGACCATGCTGTGAGCCCCTCTTCATCCTCTAGGGGGTCTTTGGTGGCTATGCCCTCTGATGTCGGGAAGCCCTTTTGGAGAGGAGAACTTCCAGAGTCCGGATTGTCCTCCCTGGAAGCCCTGCTCAATTGCCTTTGGCTGTATCCCTGATGTGGGACACTCCCTGAAGAGGAGGAACACTTGGGAACTGTCTGAAATGTTGACTATGCTTTGGACCCTGATGAATTAGTGCTGGGCTCTGATATGGAGGAGGACCTCCTATTACCTTCAGAAGATTATGAAGAGGCTGGCGTGATCTGCCTGTTCCAGGAGGAGGAGCTGGTGGCATTGATTTTTGGGATTCAATCTGCCTTGAACTTGGAAGATATTTACGGCATGGAGCAGGAACCAAAATTACACCCACTTCTTCAAGGGTGCAGAAATCCACTACTATCTTTCTGTTCCCAGAGGTGATCAAAGATGTGATCCGGTCTGAGTGGGACTCACCCGACTCCCTGCCTAAGGGGTTAAGGGTCCATCAGAAGATCTACACAATGAGTAGTTTAACATTCCCAAGGTGGATGCACAGGTTACGGCAGTTACCAGATGGACCACCATTCCTGTGGAAGGCGGATCGGCATTCAAGGATGTCCTGGACTGACCGCAAGGTTGACTCCTTGCTGAAGAGTAATTTTGCCATGTTGGCAGCTATTCTACAGCTGGGTGTTTGCACCAGCTTGACTTCTTGAGCCCTGCTCCTGGTCAAGGGCTGGGCGGTTCAAGTGGCTTATGTCAATCGGTAGGATGAAGCACCGGAGTAGCCCCAGAGCTGGATCTCATGTTTGCTTAGGCAGAGAAGAACCTACTAGCCTTGTTGGCACAGCACATTGCTGGAGTGGACAACGTGGAAGTGGACTTTCTCAGCTGGCACTCTCTGAATCCCAGCGAGTGGGAATTGAATCATGAAGACTTTCAGTTCATTGTGTGCCATTGGGGGTCGTCCTGGGATGAATCTGATGGTGACCTGCTCCAGTGCCAAAGTGTGTCGCTTCTTCGGTCGCCACACGGAGAAGGAGTCCGAAGACATTGATGCCCTGACCCAGCTTTGGCTCAGTCAGCAACTGCTGTACGTATTTCCTTTGTCACCCCATGTAGGGCATGTGATTGGGTGTATGGAGCACCACCTGGACAGGATTGTCCTGGTGGTGCCAGATTGGCCGCGGAGATCATGGTTTGGAGTCCTCCAAATGCTTCCCCTTTGGCTGCCTCCATCTTGAGGGCTGTTGCAGCAGAGACTGATTGTCCTGGAGGACTCTGCTCCGTTCTCGCTTATTGCATCACTCTTGAAAGAAGACTGCTAGCACCTAAAGGCTGCTCTACGGTCATGATCATTACTATACTTGGTACCTGGAGGAAGTCTACCAAGCTATCATACGTACGAATATGGCGCCTCTTTGAACCGTTAGTGTGGCGTGCGGTACTTGACTCCTGAGACAGCCAAGGTGTCGTCCTTGTTGGCCTTTCTGCATGATGGCCTCAAGAAGGGTCTCTCTCTTAACTTCCTGAAGGTTCAGGTGGCAGCATTGGCTTGTTTCCTTGATCTGGTGGCGGGCAAGTCCCATGGCCTTGCACCTAGACATTTCCTATTTACTCCAAGGGGCTCGGCATATGCGTCCTCCTCTGCGGTCCATGATCCCTTCCTGGAATCTGTCTCTGGTGTTCAGGCCCTGATGGGAGGCCCCCTTTGAGCCATTAAGGTGCGCTACCTTGAAGGATTTGACACTCAAGACTGTCTTCTTGGTCGCAATTTGTTCTGCAAGGTGGATCTCCGAGCTGCAGGCTATGTCTTGCCAAGATCCTTATCTGTCCTTTTCAACTGAGGCCGTTTTCATTTGGCCTGTACCTTCCTTTTTGCCTAAAGTGCTGTCTCCCTTTCACATGAACCAGGTGGTTTGTCTGCCTTCCTTCTCTAAGGAGCAGTGTCGGGGGAAGGATAAGGATTCTCGCCTTGTGGATGTCTGGAGGGTGCTGCTCCAGTACCTGGAGTTTACAAATTTCTTTCGTAAGTCTGACCATCTTTTTATGCTGTTTTCTGGCCCGCGCAAGGGTGAGGTGGTGGCCAAATCGACCTTGGGGCGCTCGATTCGGAAGGTTTTTGCCTCCGCATATCTGTTATGGAACCGACTGACTTCCGAAGAGGTTACACGCCCATTCTACCCAAGCACAAGCTTCATCGTGGGTAGAGTGGAGCTCGGTGGCCCCTGCAGATATTTGTCAGGCAGCGACGTGGGCATCTCTTTTTCCACTTTTGTCAACCATTACTGCTTGGATGTCCATGCACGGGCAGACATGGCCTTTGGCTCAAGAGTTTTGCAAGCTGCTGTGTCTTCTTCCCGCCAGTTGTGTTGTAGCTTTGGTACATCCCAGTTGTCTGGACTGGTCTAGAAGGTTGATATAGAAGGTGACATTTTACTTACCAGAAAATGGCATTTCCTTGAATCCTGCTAGACCAGTCCAGGACCCGTCCTTGAATCTGTATTGCTCTCTTCTGCTGCGGTACCCTAGGGTCTGCCATGATTTATACTTGACTTTGGAGGATCATTTATTCTGACAGCCATCTGTTCTACTTCTTGTATATAGTTCACTACTGTTGAGTATTCATTGTTGCACACGTTGAGGTTGTGTGTACCTTGCTCTGTATCTCCCATATGCTTTGGGATGAATACTGAAGGGACCTCTGGTAGCTGAGGCTGATAGAGGCATGGCGTGACATCATTGAAACCTGGGCTTTTCATTGGTCTTTGTCTCCACTAATCTGCTAGTAGGGGAACACAACCTACTTGTTTGGACTGGTCTAGAAGGACTCAAGGAAAGGACATTATCTGGTAAGTAAAATGTCACCATTGCTCTTTGTAGTTCAAACATTGATCACAATCTCTTCCTCTCCAATACTTTGGGAAAACCTCAATGACTTTCCACCTTAAATATGCAAATGTATGACCCTCTTTAAGACAGTGCAACGGGATCCTAATAGGTCTCCTGGTTCACCTCGCATACACTTTCTGGCACAGACATACAATTGCGTATACTGCATACATGGTGGTACAAGATGAAGCACTCTTGCTGCTGATTTTCTTACGAATCAAAGGACAAATGCACTTGTCACCAACAATTGACTGGTCACATACATCGCAACCACCACAAGAGAAATATCCCATATCTTCCCAGGGTATCAAATCTTCTACTTGCTAGGTGACTAATCTGCTCATCTGTTCTCCAATATTTTTGCCCCTTGTGTAGGCTGTCATCGGATTATATTGAAAACATTCACTTATGTATACTGGGCTATGTATTATTGGATCCTTTTGCCATAATTCTGTTTGTTACAGGCGAGTGTTTCCTTGATGTGGACTTAATTGTATTCTTGCTTTATTTTAAATAAAGATGTTCAAAACTCAAAAAAAAAAAAAATTCATACGATGTCAAAATATGCCAGTGTCTATACAATATAGCTGCCACTTGTTGGGCCTGATCGGAAAAAGGTATAATGCATGCTATTTGATCCACATCAGATTGCCCTTTATACTGCAGAAGCATCTACCTCTGGGCTTACAATGCTCGATAATAAGCTTTCTTGATGCACTCTCGGGGATAGCCCCGAACTTGGTACTTGTGAGCCAAATCAGCAGTATGTCTCCTAAAGTCTTCCACTGTATGACAAATACTGTACATCTTAATCATAGAAATTGACGTATAGGTAAACCCTTCTTCACTTGTGAGGATGATAAATAGAATATAAAAGCAAGTTGTTCCATTCAACAGGTTTTAAATACAAAGATGTAATCACCCTGTCATATTGTTTAATGATGACATCCAAAAATGGTAGAGGCTACCTGCTTTGGAACTTCAAATTAGCCACTCTATCAATAATTAGCTGTCTGACTGACCAAACATAGTTTGGGGCTACTATCCAGAGGGTCACCTGGAGTTGTCACTGACATGATGGCACTTAACATCAGCAACTGGCTACAACATATCCCAAAACTTAATAGATATTTAATGGTTGGCAAGGTTCTTGAAATTCTTTACTCTTCTTCTCTAAATTTATTTCTCGTAGTTGTGGCTAAACAGCTCAGTTTTCGTTTTATCAGTCCAAAGTACTTTGTTCCAGAAAGTTTCAGGCTTCTCACAGTTTTCTTTTACATACTTCAGACAATGTCTTTTGTGATGAGATTGTAGAAAAGGTTTTCTTCTGATAACTCTCTCATTCAGATTATAGTGTTGCTTACCGTATGTAACAATAGTATGGACCTGTTGATAACTACTTCTTTGTCAACTGAACTTTTCAGCGGGTCATTTGCAGAGACATGTGGGTTCTAGTTTTTTGGGAGTTCTATCAGATTTTTCTCAGTCTTCTGCAGTTCATTTAGTTCCACGTAATTTTCACTTTTAAACAGTTGAAATTGGTAACTGGACGCATTTAGAGATTTTTTTATAGCCTTCTCCTGCATTGAAAGACTGAATTATTTTTATTTTCTCATAGTCATATAGCTGTTGAGAGGAGGCCACGGTTATTGAATGTAGACAGAACAACTATCACAAACTGAGAGATTAGCAAGGTCAGAATATTCATTCAATCATGGAATTAGCTTGACTTAATTGAAGGGCTCATGAGTCACTAAACCTTGTGGGTTTTATTTTAAAAAAAAGAAGTAATAATGATTTCACCAGAAGGGCGCTTAAACCTTTTCACCTATCATATCCACCTTGTATTATTTGGACTCTGTAAAAAGCTGCAAATTAAAATTTGCACAAAGATATCTTTAATGTCCCTGTAGAGGTTGTGTCAGTTTCTGTTTACATAGAAATTTGCTGAAACATACATTTTGACTTTGGGTGCCTAAACGTTTGTGGCCAACTTCACTATGGTATATTTCCTGTTGTTTCACTGTGGGGAGAAATATTTCATGAGCAATTTGCGCCTGAGAACATAAGTGGAAAACAGTTCACTGTGGAGCAGCATAGTTTTTTTTTTTTGCGCTATTATAAATTGTACTCCCTTCTGCTCACTTCAAATGAAACCTAATAGAGAGAAGGGGGTGGGTGGGAGGGGGGGCACTGTCAGACCAGCACATTATATTGACAGGAATAGGAGCAGAAAGAGCCAGTGTACTAATAAGCACGCCTGCATGATCCACCCAGCCTACTGACAGTGTTTTTCTTTGTTCTTTCTCTCAACCTGCTCTCTGTTAGTGAATTGTGACATATTTTGCAATAGATCAAATAAGCCCTTGATGCCTGATTGCAGTGTAGCAGTTGTTTACAGTTCCATTTTGAAGGACTCCATAGATGAGATGGAAGGTTTAACTGCAAATTAAATTTGTATATAGGATCTTGGTTATGACAGGATATATTCTCCTCAGTATGCATTCAATTGCTCAGTTTTTATCTGAATACCCCACAGGATACTAAAGAAGGAGCAATACATGCCATATTGTTTACCACAGGAGCATAGTTGTACCAAATAAAAGTGATGAAGAAAGATGGTCTCGTCTGTTAACCTAAAAATAAATGAAACTGTAGTTCCTCTCAGGGACTCTAAGTAGCCCTCATGCCTTGCAGAAATCCCTACTGTTTTTAACTTAACAACCTTTCTCAGTTTTTGAGGCATATTTCACAAAGAACATCCAAGTGCAATCTGGGGCATCAAAGCCAGCATGTTAAAAAAAATAAATAAAAAGCCATGCATGTCCAAGTTCGGGCATGATTTTACAAATGTGTTTGTGCCTGATATATAGAAACATAGAAACATGATGACAGAAAAAGACCACATGGCCTATCTAGTCTGTCCTTCCATATCAACAACTACAACAGTCCACTTTTTACCTTTAGAGATCCTCTGTGTTGGTCCCATGCTTTTTTGAATTCAGTTACTGTCCTCATCTCTAACACCTCCACTGGGAGACTATTCCATGGATCCACTACTCTTTCCGTAAAGAAATATTTCTGCATATCACTCCTGAATCTATCTCCCTTCACCCTCATCCCATGTCCCCTCGTAGCAGAACTTGCTTTCAATTGAAAGAGGCTCTCTCCCTGAACATTTATGCCACGGAGGTATTTAAACATCTCAATCATATCACCTCTATCCCGCCTTTCCTCTAAGGTGTACATATTAAGATCCTTAAGTCTGTCCTCATATGCTTTCTAATGAAGACCACTAATCATTTTAGTAGCCACCATCTGCACTGACTCCATCCTGTTCACATCCTTTTGAAGGTGCGGTCTCCAGAATTGCACACTATACTCCAAATGAGGTCGCACCAAAGACTTATACAGAGGCATTATCGCCTTCTTTTTCTGCTAGCCATTCCTCTCTGTATGCACCCAAACATCATTCTAACTTTTGCCGTCGCCTTTTCTACCTGTTTAGCTACTTTAAGATCATCAGACACAACCAGGCCTAGGTCCCGCTCTTTAGTGGACAAAAGTACTTCACCTCATATACTGTATTGCTCCCTTGGATTGCTGCAGCCCAAATGCATGACCTTACATTTTTTAACATTAAATCCCAGCTGCCAAATTCTAGACCATTCTTCAAGCTTAGCTAGATCCCTCCTCATGTTATCTACACCTTCCTGGGTGTCTACTCTATTGCAGATTTTGGTATCATCCGCAAAGAGGCAAACCTTACCCGACAGCCCTTCCGCTATATCACTAACAAAGATGTTAAAAAGAATCGGACCAAGGACAGATCCCTGGGGCACACCACTGGTAACATCCTTCTCCTCAGAGTGAGTTCCATTTACTTGTACTCTTTGTCACCTCCCACCCAACCAATTTCTAAACCAAGCAGTAACTTTAGGGTCCATCCCTAGGGTGCTCAGTTTGTTTATAAGTCGCCTGTGAGGAATAGTGTCAAAGGCTTTACTGAAATCTAAATACACCACATCTAGAGCTCTCCCTCGCTCCAAGTAGCCTAGTGGTTGGGGCAAGGTACTTCAGGCCGGAAGGTCGGGGGTTCAAATCCCACTAGAGGACAGCAACCTTGGGCCGGAAGGACTGGGGTTTCTAGTCCCACAGAGGCTCCTTGTGGTCTTGGGCAAGCCACGTAACCCTCCATTGCCCATGTTCCCTGTAAGTATTAGTGTATGTGTCTCATATCCCCGCGTGTTAAATGTATCCCCCAATTGTGTTGTGACCGCTTTGATTGAAGGATAAGGCGGTATACAAAAAAACTGTCTAAATAAAATAAATAAACTCCCTGGTCACCCAGTCAAAGAAATCAATCAGATTTGTCTGACAAGACCTGCCTCTGGTGAATCCATGATGCCTCGGATCCTGTAATCTGCTGGACTCCAGAAACCTCACTATTTTCTCTTTCAGCAGCGTTTCCAATAATTTACTCACCACCGAAGTTAAACTAACCGGCCTGTAGTTTTCAACCACATCCTTACTTCCGCTTTTGTGTAAAGGCATCACATGAGCCTCTCTCCAGTCCTTTGGCACCACTCCCGACTCCAACGAGGCATTGAAAAGGTCAGTCAGTGGAGTTGCTAGAACATCCCCAAGTTCCCTCAGTATTCTAGGGTGTATTCCATCCGGTCCCATCGCTTGTCTACTTTAAGTTGAGCTAGTTTCTCACAAACACAGTCTTCTGAAAATTGTTCAAGATGTCCCTCGCTTCTGTTCCTATTTGTGGGTGTTTTCTGATGTCCTGCTTCTGGTTCTTCATCTGTGAACACAGAACAAAAATATTTGTTAAGCAATTCCGCTTTATCCTTATCAGCTTCTACATATTCCCCCCCCTGCACCCTTGAGTCTGACAATACCACTTTTGCCCTTCCTCTTCTCACTAATATATCTGAAAAATGTCTTATCCCCCCATTTTATTGCATTGGCTATTTCCTCCTCCTTTTGAATCTTTGCCTTCTTGACTACTTTGCTAGCTTCTCTAAGTTTTTCCAAATACAGATGCCTGTCTTCCTCTCTCTGTGATCTCTTGTATTTCATGAAGGCCTCCCTCTTTTTCTTCACTTTTTCAGCTACTTCCTTCGAAAACCATAGCGGTCTCCTTTTCCTTTTGCCTTTATTTACCATTTTAACAAAAAGGTTGGTTGCCCTTAAAATACCCCCTTTCAGTTTTGCCCACTGTTTTTCTACATCCCCCAGCTGTTCCCATCCCACTGACGACTCCCTGAGGTATTGGCCCATCTTTGCAAAGTTAGTCTTCCTAAAGTCTAAGATCCTCACCTTGGAATGGATTCTAACAGCCCTAGTCCTAATACTGAACCACACCATCTGGTGATCACTGGATGCAAGATGATCTCCCACTACAACCTCAGAAACACATTCACCATTGGTAAGCACCAAGTCCAGTATGGCCCCTTCACGTGTGGGGTCTATTACCAATTGCCTGAATAGGTCTCCCTTTAGAGAATCCAGGATCTCCTTACTTCTAGATGATACTGCAGCAGGAATGTGCCAATCAACATCTGGCATATTGAAATCTCCTATCAGTAGCACTTCCCCTTTCCTAGCAATGCTGCGTATGTCTTCAATTAACTCTCTGTCCACCTCTTCCTCTTGTGAGGGAGGTCTGTATATCACACCAATGCAAATAGATTTCTCTTTCCCTCTTTCTAGTTTAACCCACAATGCCTCCTCTCTCCCTTTTAAGCTCTGTAATTCCAAAGCTTTAATAGTTGTTTTTACATATAGTGCCACTCCTCCTCCCCTTCTTCCTACCCAGTCCTTTCTGAATAAAGTATAGCCAGGTATAGTTACATCCCAGTCATGGTTTTCTGTGAACCATGTTTCTGTAACTGCCACTAAATCCAAGTCAGCCACTCCCACCAAAGCTTCAACATCAGGGATCTTATTTCCCATGCTACGGGCATTTATATACACTGCTTTCCATATGTTACCCCTGTTACCCATTTCCATAAAGGTATTTAATGTATCTCCAGGAACAAGCAGGAATAAGTCCTCACTTATGGGTACGTCGGAACCGACGGAGCCTGCGCGGGAAAGCTCCCATGCTTCCCAGGAAGGAAGCTTTTGGGGCCTCCCACTGCACATGCGCGCTGCCTTCCCGCCTTCCTGACCAGCTCTCCTCAGTTTCTCTTTTTCCGCGGAGCCAGCAGGTCGTGTTCCTGTCACCGCTGAAGAAATTATTGTTTTAGTTTGTTTCTTTAGACCGCATACCTGCCTTCCCCATACCGAAACCGGTACCGCCGGTCTCTTTTCTTTTCTTTAAAAAAAAAAAAAAAAAAAAATCTTTATCTTTGCACAACTTGGTGACTTCGGTTAGGCCTCAGGCCTACACAAATTCTCCTCATGGAGAAACCAGCCCCTGGTTTTAAGAAGTGTACCAAGTGTAGTGCTGTTATTTCTGTCACAGACACCCATGAATGGTGTCTTAAATGTTTGGGACCTGACCACTCCATTCCGGACTGCCCATCCTGCTCCCAGATGTCTAAACGTGGTTTGCAGAACCGGGCCAACAAATTCCATGTGCTGTTTGCTTCAGATAATCCAGCATCACAGTCATCCAGGTCTTCCTCTCCGGATGGATCTCACGTAACCAAACCTTCTTCGGGCAGGTCCTCAAAGAGCAAATCTCCTTCAAAGCATCGAGAGGCTCTCACTTTTGAATCTGAGGATCCTGCCCCAGCCAAACAACCCCGGCGGGAAGCTCTGGCTTCCAAAGCACCATCTATGGGGTTACAGGTTGACATCGATGGCACGGCCTCGACTGATCACCTGTTAGACTGCTCTGGGGTACCGGCCCATACCGGTACCGACATCCAGGCAGCAGTGGCGTCTATGAGCAATACTGTTCAAACCATGCAGCAGGCCATGCTGGCTTTTATTAAAGCTGCGACGCCCTCGGTACTGCGTTCAGCGGTACCGGGTCCGGTTCCGGTATCGTCTCCCATACCGGAACCGAGACCATCGACTTCCAAACGCAGATCGGTTCCGCATGCCGGATCAGGGTTTTCACCCGATACCGATCCCATACCCGGTACGCCCGATGTCGATACCGATCGGTATGCGTATCGTGCGTTGGAAGCAAATAGAGAATACTCTGATTCTTCTGAGGATTTTGATTCCTCTGAGGACTCTGATGAGCTGTCTCTAGTTCTTCATGAAGACCCTTCTTCCCCAAAGAGGAGGATGTCTCCACCAGAGGATTTGTCCTTTCAAGACTTCATTATAGAGCTAGCTAAAGGACTTTCTATTACCACATCCTCTGAAAAAGAACCTAGGTCAAAGAAATTGGATATTTTAGGATACCCTAAGGTTCCTAAAGAGGCAGTCACCCTGCCTATCCATGAAATCCTTCAAGAACACTTGATGGACTTATGGGAGGCTCCTCTAACGTTGTCTCCTTACTCTCGTAGGTTGGACACCATGTACCGGGTCCCTCCTCCTCCTGGGTTTCAAAAGACTCAGCTGCCTCACCATTCCATTGTGGTGAAGTCTGCACTGAAAAAGATTAAGAGCACCAAAAGGCACTCTTCTACCCCTCCAGGGCGAGAATGTAAGACCCTAGACTCTTTTGGCAGGAAAATTTTCCAGGCTAGTATGCTTATAGCCAGGATTAATTCTTACAGTCTGTATATGGGCATGTTTCTCAGGGAACTTGCCCTAAAGGTACGGCATTTTGCCCCCTTTATCCCGGAGGATAGAAAGGAGGAGTTCATTTCTATAGTGAAACAGCTTCTAGATGTTTCTAAGTTCTCCAACAGAGCAGCCTTTGATTCCTTTGAAGGTGCAGGTAGAGCTTCGGGCATTGCCATTGCAGCCTGACGACTTGCTTGGCTCCAGGCCTCTGACCTAGAACCCTGGGTCCTGGATGGCTTACGGAATCTGCCCTGTACAGGTGAGAACTTATTTGGTAAAGACTGGCAAATTAAAGCCACTCAAATGGACGCAGAAAATGCTACATTGGATAGACTTTCTAAGTCTACCTCTACTCCTGCCAAGAAAAAGTCTTTCAAGAGGCCTTACTACAAGAAGGCCAGATTTTCCACAAATACTGGCCAACAATCTTCTCAGCCTCGCTTTGCTGCTAAACGTCAGCAACCTAAACAGGCAAGGTCAAAGCCTGCAGCGTCTGCCACTCCTCAGCAGGCTCAACCCCCTCAGGGGTTTTGACTTGCCCCTAGAGAACTTAACATTTCTGGCTCTAGAACAACCAGAGCCCCTCACCATTCCCGGAAGGTTAGCTCACTTTGCTCCCAGATGGGGGCAAATTACATCAGAGCACTGGACCCTCTCTATCATCAGAGAGGGCTACAAACTTCATTTTTCCAACCTTCCTCCACATACCATGGTGAGGCACTTCAATTCTCCCCCATCTCTCCTGGCCCTGTTGGGTCAGGAAGTCTCTTCCCTCCTTGCCCAAAGGGCAATAGAAGAGGTTCCTCTTCTCCAACAAGGGACAGGATTCTACTCCCCTTATTTTCTCATACCAAAGGAGACAGGGGGATTCAGACCTATCCTAGATCTGAGAGAATTGAACAAATTTCTGTACAAGGAGAAATTCAAAATGCTTTCTCTAGGCATTCTCCTTCCATACCTTCAGAGTCAGGATTGGCTTTGTTCTCTAGATCTCAAGGATGCGTACACACATATACTCATCCACCCATCCCACAGAAAATATCTAAGATTTCTGTTTCAGGGAAAACATTTCCAGTACAGAGTACTTCCCTTCGGTCTGGCCTCTGCTCCAAGAGTGTTCACCAAATGCATAGCAGTGGTGGCTGCATTTCTAAGAGGTCTGGGAATTTTTGTATTCCCATATCTGGACGACTGGCTCATCTGAGCTCCATCTCAGTCACAGGCCCAGATTTCCCTGGACCGCACCAGGCACATTCTGCAGTATCTGGGACTGGTGGTAAACCTTCCCAAGTCTCAACTTACCCCTACTCAGTCTCTGGAATTCATAGGGGCCCAGTTGGACACCACCACTGCAAGGGCCTACCTACCTCAAGTCCGGGGCCAACGTCTGATGTGCTTGGCCTCCCAAGCTCAATCCAGCAGTCACTTGACAGCCAGAGAAATGCTACGACTTCTGGGCCACATGGCCTCCACGGTACACGTGGTGCCCTACGCTCGTCTTCATATGAGAGCAGCTCAATGGACCTTGGCCACCCAGTGGACTCAAGCATCAGGAGCGCTCTCCGACCAAATACTCACCTCAAAGCGTCTGTTTTGGTCCCTCCAATGGTGGATGTCCACCAAGAATCTGTTGTTGGGGACCCTCTTCCAACCTTTGTTGCCCCAAGCAACCCTCACTACAGAAGCCTCCCAAACAGGGTGGGGAGCCCATCTTCAACACCTCTCCACTCAGGGTACTTGGTCTCCCCAAGAGACCACCCTTCACATCAACCTCCTGGAACTGCGAGCAATCTTCTTTGCCCTCAAAGTCTTCCATACCCTCCTAGTCAACCTGACCGTCCTAGTCCAGACAGACAATCAGGTAGCCATGTTCTACATAAACAAACAAGGAGGGACAGGCTCTCTGTCGCTTTGCAACGAAGCTCTCAGATTATGGGCCTTCGCCAGAGAGCATCAAATTCATCTTCTGGCAGTCTATCTTCCAGGGGTTCAAAACTCTCGGGCAGACAGACTCAGTCGAGTTCTGCTTCCACACGAATGGTCCCTACATATGGACCAGATACGCAGAATCTTTCAGGAATGGGGAACCCCGGACATAGACCTCTTTGCAAGTCCGTGGAATGCCAAACTTCCCCGGTTCTGTTCCAGGAATCCGTGTCAGAGGGCTCAGGCCAACGACGCCTTTCTCCTGCATTGGGGTCAGGAATTCCTATATGCCTTTCCACCCATTCCTTTGATTCCCAAGACTCTGTTCAAACTCCAGAGAGATCACGGATCGATGATCCTCATAGCTCCACGCTGGCCACGCCAAGTGTGGTTCTCTCTACTTCTGCATCTCTCCCAGGGACCCTCTCTGGACCTGGGAGCTGCGCCAGACCTTCTGTCTCAGGAAGAGGGGACTTTGTGGCACCCAAACCCCAAGTCCCTACACCTCCGAGCTTGGTTACTGAAGGCCTAAGCCTTCATGACTTCAATCTTTCTCAACCAGTGAAAGATATCCTTCATGCCTCTAGGAAACCGTCCACGAGGCGTTCCTATGCTTTCAAATGGAAACGCTTTTCCATTTGGTGTGCTCAACAGGGTCTTGACCCTCTAGCACTTCCTTTGAATTCTCTACTAGACTATCTCCTGCATCTTTCTAATGCAGGCCTTAAGACGAATTCAGTAAGAGTCCATTTGAGTGCTATTGCAGCATCCTTAAAACCTATAAATGGACAACCTGTCTCCTCTCATCCGCTTGTTGCAAGGTTCATGAGAGGCCTGACTCTAACTAAGCCTCCCATCCGACCTCCTCCGGTAGCATGGGACTTGAACCTAGTTCTGGGTCAGCTTATGAAGCCACCTTTTGAACCGTTGGTTTCTACCTCCTTGAAATTTCTTTCCTGGAAGGTCCTTTTCCTTATTGCAGTCACTTCGGCTCGCCGCATCAGTGAACTACAGGCCTTAGTGGCTCATCCACCTTATACCAGGTTTCATCATGATAAGGTGGTCCTTAGGACGAATCCCCACTTTATGCCCAAAGTGGTCTCGCCTTTTCATCTTAATCAAGAGGTATATCTACCTGTCTTTTTTCCAGCTCCTCATGCATCCAGTGCAGAGAGGAACCTTCATACTTTAGATTGTAAAAGAGCTCTTGCCTTTTACCTCAACAGGACTCAGCCACATCGAAAGTCTTCCCAGCTTTTCGTGGCTTTTGATCCTTCTCATTTGGGACTTCCAGTCTCCAAACGTACACTTTCCAATTGGATTGCTCAGTGTATTTCCTTTGCTTACCAGAGTAAAAATATTTCTCTGGAAGGCCATGTCACAGCTCACAATGTGAGAGCCATGGCCACTTCTATGGCTCATCTTCACTCTGTATCCATAGATCAGATCTGTCGAGCCGCCACATGGGCCTCGGTTCATACCTTCACAGCCCATTACTGCTTGGACAAGGACTCCCGCCGGGATGCCTTGTTTGGTCAGGCTGTCCTCAAACACCTGTTCCATACTTGAACAACTCCTGCCCACCTTCCCAGGATGGATGCCTGAGATCCATACGAAGATGGCGAACCCTTGGAAGGGGATCTCCCAGGCATCTTAGCTAGGGAGTCCCCATAAGTGAGGACTTATTCCTGCTTGTTCCTGGAGATAGCACAGTTACTTACCTGTAACAGGTGATCTCTGGGAACAGCAGGAATTAGTCCTCACAACCCACCCACGTCCCCTAGGAGTTGTATCTTCTATCTATCTTCCTTTCCTCTCTCTATTGTCTCGGCTATAAACTCGAACTGAGGAGAGCTGGTCAGGAAGGCGGGAAGGCAGCGCGCATGTGCAGTGGGAGGCCCCAAAAGCTTCCTTCCTGGGAAGCTGGGGAGCTTTCCCGCGCAGGCTCCGTCGGTTCCGACGTACCCATAAGTGAGGACTAATTCCTGCTGTTCCCAGAGATCACCTGTTACAGGTAAGTAACTGTGCTATCACCTACCCTGGGGGCTTTCTTCACCTATCCCCAACGAATTTAGTTTAAAGCCCTCTTCAGTAGATTAGCCAGTCTACTACCTTAGATGCGTTGACCTTTCTTGGACAGATGGATGCCATCTCTGCTCTGCAACCCTTGGAACAGCATCCCATGGTCTAGGAAACCAAAACGCTCTCGATGACACCATCCACGCAGCCATGCATTCATCTCCAGGATGCGAGCCTCTCTGCCTTGGCCTTTACCCTCAACAGGGAGGATTGCAGAGAACACCACCTGTGCACCTAACTGCTTCACCCTCTGTCCCAGAGCCATGAAGTCACTTTTGATACGTTCCGAGGTGTACCTGGCAGTATCATTTGTTCCAACATGGCTTAGCAACATTGGGTAATAGTCAGTGGGCTTGATGAGTCTCGGCAAACTCTCCGTAACATCTTGGATTTTGACACCAGGCAGACAGCATACCTCTCTGGACATCAAGTCTGGTCGGCAGATGGACGCCTCAGTACCCCTCAGAAGAGAGTCTCCAACCACCACTACCCTTCGTTTCCTTCTGGTCACTGATTCTGCAACTTTGGGGTACTTGAACTCTGGTTCTTCCCCTTCCAGGGATGCTTTCACCTCCTCCACTTCCAGGGCTGCATAATGGTTCTTCAATTCAAGGGCTGGAGAAGTTGGATTGGTTATTTTGCAGGCCCTGGTGACTTGTGTCCAACCATCGACATTCTGTTGGCACCCATCTTCTCCTGTGCTGGAGAGCTTGGTTGCTGCAAGAAGCATCTCATCAATGTACTTCTCACTGTCTTGAATGCTCCTCAGCCTCGCCACCTCCTCTCTGAGTTCCTCCACTTGTTTCCTCAGAGCTTCAGCATGCTGGCACCCTGCACATGAAACTGGTCCTTCAACTGGCATTAGGACCTCTGTCTGGATCGAGGCAGAAGCTGTAACGGGGGCAACAGCTTTAGCAATACGATTTTTCCCAGCCATTGTTCTGTTCGTGGAGCTTAGGTATCTGTTAAAGCAAAAGAGAGAGAGATCTACCAAATACCAGCCGGTTTCCCAGCTGTCCTTTCAGAGAAAAAGCAGTTAAATCTCTTTAATTATATTCAAAATGTGCTGGTCCAATTCTCTGTGATTTGTTAAAGGGGGAGGTGCCCTATAAAGCAAGACTGCTCACTAGGGGTGGGTGGAAGTCGGCCTGGGTAGGGAGGGAACTAACACCTGATTAGGTGTTAGCAGTTTCCAAACCTGAGGAGGTTACTAGAGTTCAGCAACCTACTGTGCTCAAGGAAAGTTCCCCTAAAGCACCAAAAAGAAAGTAACCTTGCTTTAAAAAATATACAAAAAACCCTTTTAAGAGCTGCCAGTCAGAGAGCTAGCAATGTAATATAATAAAAACAAACAAACCAACCCTCAAATCCTTACTGTTTGTTGATCTGTAGAGCCCTGGTTAGGAAAGCCCTGGTTAGGAAAGCCATATAAATGTCTGCGGAGCTGTCTACATAGATGCCCCCGGTATAGTATTCAATACTGGGGATGTCTAAGAGACATGCAGCAGTGGTTCAAACACAATAGAAATATCATTGCGATTGTGGAGAGTACCAGGGATGCTGGAGTGCCATCTTTTCAACACCCTCCAGATATTTAAGAGCCCAAATGCGCATGTTCCTGTTGCCTATTCGCCCCTGGAACAGTTTTAAACTTGGACATGGGCGCAAATGACCTCGGGGGTTTTGAAATCGATTGACGATGTGTATGTTTGTCACCCATCCAAGATACACACTCTCCCCACCACACCTCCTATCTACTTTGATGTCCCCGCTCCGGAGATGACTTCAGACACAGTTTCTGAAATGCCTCGGGGGGAGGGAGGAGCGTCTTTGCAATTTGGATGTTTGAATGCACATTTTCAGATGTCCAAATGGTGAATAAGGCTTCTAAAATGACCACCATTGTCTGTTTTTATTTTGTCTATCTTATTAAATTTTAAGTGACAGAAGGTTACCAATAAAAAAGGCATGAGCTAAGTCTAAATAAATATATATTCTTTTTCCAATGCACAATTAAGGTGGATCTCCAGGAACAAGCAGGAATGAGTCTTCACATATGGGTATTATCGGTACCGACGGAGCCTGCGCGGGAACGCTCCCCAGCGTCCTGTAAGAAAGCTTTTGGGAGCATCCCACAGCGTCTGTGCGCTGCCTTCCCGCCTTTGCCAACCGCCTCTCTCCAGTTCTTCTTTTCCGCGGAGCCAGCAGGTCGTGTTCCTGTCACCGCAGAAGAATTCTTTATTTTTTTCTTTATTTTTCTGTGTCGCATCTGCCTTCTTCGACGTCAGACCGGTACCGCCGGTCTTTTCTTTTCTTTCTTTAAAAAGAAAAAAAACCCTTTTCTTTCTTCAACTGTGCATTTTCGGTTTGGGCCTTAGGCCTGAACATATTTTCTCCTCATGGAGAAGCCCGCTTCCGGGTTCAAAAAGTGCACGAAGTGTGGCAGTACTATTTCTGTCACTGACACCCATGACTGGTGTCTAAAATGTTTGGGTCCTGACCATTCCATCACGGATTGTGTGTCCTGTACCATGATGTCTAAAAGAGGTCGGCAGAACCGAGCAGCCAAGCTCAGTACCCTGTTTCCCTCTGATGCAGCCTCGGTGGCATCGACGTCTTCCAGGGCTGCTTCTTCCTCCCATGGATTTCAGGTAACCAAACATAAATCTAGGCAGTCCTCGAAGGGCAAATCTCCCTCTAAGTATCGAGATGCCTCCGGGCTTGTCCTCGAGGATTCCGCACTGGCAAAATTACCCCGGCGGGAAGTTCTGGCTTCCAAAGCATTGTCTATGGGGTCACAGGTTGACATTGATGGCTCGGCCTCGACCGATCACCTGTTGCCATGTTCTGGGGTACTGGTGGCCTCCACTGATACCGACATCCAGACTCTGGTGGCATCGATGGATCAGAAGATTCTGTCCATGCAGCGCACCCTAACAACGTTTATGCAGGCTTCGACGCCTCCAGTACCGCAACAGTCTCCGTTGCCGGTACCGACTCCAGCACCGGCATCGATCCTGGTGCCGGTACCGATTGCATCGACATCAGCTTCGGTGTCGACTACAACGGTACCCTGTCCTATGATGCCCATCGGTACCGAACCGGTACCGCTTACTCCCGATGTCGATCCCACTCGGTACGCGTATCGGGCTTTACAGGAGCATCCAGACAGGTGATACTTCGATTCCTCCGAAGACTCTGATGAGTCGGAGGTTTCTGTCGATGCACCGGTACTTCTTCCTCAGGAGTCTGATTCTCCAAAACGAAGAATGTCTCCTCCAGAAGACTTGTCTTTTCAAGACTTCATTAGGGAAGTGGCTAAGGGCCTCTCCGTTACAGTGGCCCCTGAGTCAGAGCCTAGAGCCAAGCAACTAGATATTTTGCAATATCCTAAGGCTCCTAAAGAAGCAGCTACTTTACCTATTCATGAGATTCTCTATGATCTCATGTTGATCATGTGGGAGACTCCTCTTACCACCTCTCCTCATTCTCGTAGATTAGACACCATGTACCGTGTCCCTCCTTGTCCTGGCTTTCATAAGTCTCAGCTTCCTCACCACTCTATTGTGGTAGAGTCTGCCATGAGGAAAATAAAGAGTGCAAAGAGACACTCATCTAATCCTCCAGGACGTGAATGCAGGACCCTTGATGCTTTTGGCCGAAGGGTTTTCCAGGCTAATATGCTTGCTGCCAGAATCAACTCCTATAGTCTCTATATGGGGATGTTTCTAAAAGAAGTCACAGATCATCTGCAGACTTTAGCCCCTTTTATTTCAGAAGATAAAAGGCAGGAATTTCTCACTTGGCTTAAACATGCCCAAGATGTTTACAAATTTTCCAACCGTGCAGCCTTTGACTCTTTTGAGTGTGTAAGCAGAGCCTCGGCTATTGCCATAGGTGCACGCAGAATTGCTTGGTTACAAGCCTCTGATTTGGAACTTTGGGTCCAAAATGAACTGGGAAATCTTCCTTGTACAGGTGAAAACCTTTTTGGCAGGGATTGGAAAGCAAAGGCCACTCAGATGGATGCTGAGAACTCTGCTTTGGATCGCCTTTCAAAGTCTACCTCTGCCCTTGCTAAGAAAAGGTTGTTCAAAAAGACAACTTTTTCTAAAAAGGGAAGATACTATCCTGCTTATGGTCAGCAGGCATCATCTGCAGGTTGTTTTGCTGCAAAGCGTCAGCAACCACCTAAGCAGGCCAAGTCAAAGGCTGCCAGGCCTCCCACGACTCAGCAGCCTCAGCCTCCCCAGGGCCTTTGACTTGCAACTAGAGAACTTAGCCTTTCTGGCTCTGGAAGAACCAGAGCCCCTCACCATTCCAGGAAAGTTGGCTTACTTTTCTCCCAGATGGGAGCAAATTACAGCAGAGCAATGGACCCTCTCCATTGTAAGGGAAGGGTACAAGCTTCATTTCTTGAACCTTCCTCCCCACACCATGGTGAGACAGTTCAATTCTCCAACATCTCTCCTCAACCTTCTGGGTCAGGAGATTGCTACCTTTCTTGCCCAAGGGGCAATAGAAGAAGTACCCCTTCTTCAACAGGGCTCAGGGTTCTACTCCCCTTATTTTCTTATTCCAAAGAAAACAGGGGGCTACAGACCCATATTAGATCTCAGAGAATTGAACAAGTTTCTATTCAAAGAGAAATTCAAGATGATTTCTCTCGGTACTCTGCTGCCATACCTTCAGAGTCAGGACTGGCTTTGTTCTCTAGATCTCAAGGATGCGTACACCCATGTCCTCATCCATCCAACACACAGAAGGTTCCTTCGGTTCCTTTTTTCAAGGAAAGCACTACCAATACAGGGTGCTTCCTTTCGGTCTGGCCTCTGCACCAAGGGTGTTCAAGAAATGCATGGCAGTAGTAGCTGCATTTCTACGCACTCTAGGAATATTCGTTTTCCCATATCTGGACGACTGGCTCATTCGAGCTCCATCCCAGTCGGAGGCCCAGATTTCTCTAACCTGCACAATGCGTGTCTTTCAGTATTTGGGACTGGTAATAAACATCCCAAAATCCCATCTCACCCCTACTCAGTCTCTGGAGTTTATAGGGGCCTTGCTGGATACCACAACTGCAAGGGCCTATCTTCCTCAGGCCCGTTGCCTACGCTTGGTGCAGTTAGCCTCCAAGATACAGTTAAAGTCCCATTTAACTGCTCGAGAGATGTTACAACTATTAGGCCACATGGCATCCACCGTGCATGTGGTTCCATATGCTCGCCTTCACATGAGGGCAGCTCAATGGACTTTGTCCACCCAATGGACTCAGGCATCAGGTTGCCTGTCAGACAAAATAGCAAACTCCAGTCGCCTATTTTGGTCTCTCCAGTGGTGGAAGTCCCCTCCAAATCTGTTGCTGGGGTCCCCTTTTCAGCAGTCGCTACCCCAAGCAACTCTGACAACAGATGCTTCTCCAATGGGTTGGGGAGCTCATCTGCAGGATCTCTCCACCCAAGGCATCTGGCCTTCACAGGAGACTTCTCTGCATATCAGTCTCTTGGAACTCAGAGCAATATTCTTAGCTCTCAGAGTGTTCCATTCCCTGCTCAGCTACAGGACAGTCCTCATCCATACGGACAACCAAGTAGCCATTTTCTATGTAAACAAGCAGGGCAGGACTGGCTCTCTGTCGCTTTGCAATGAAGCTTTGCGACTGTGGGCCTTCGCCAGAGAGCATCACATCCATCTTCTGGCAGTATATCTTCCAGGCGTTCAAAACTCTTGGGTGGACAGACTCAGTTGAGTTCTGCTTCCACATGAGTGGTCCCTCCACATGGACCAGGTAGCCAGGATTTTTTGAATTTGGGGAACCCCGGACATAGACCTCTTTGCAAGTCCGTGGAATGCCAAACTTCCCCGGTTCTGTTCCAGAATTCCGTGTCAGGGAGTTCAGGCCAAGGATGCCTTCCTCCTTCACTGGGGTCAAGACTTCCTTTATGCCTTTCCACCAATTCCCCTAATTCCCAAGACACTATTCAAGCTTCTGAGAGATCAAGGGACCATGATCCTCATAGCACCACATTGGCCACGCCAAGTGTGGTACCCTCTACTTCTGCATCTCTCTCAAGCTCCTTCCCTGGACTTGGGGCTCTGCACCAGACCTTCTGTCCCAGGAAGAGGGAACTTTGTGGCACCCAAACCCCCAGTCGCTCCATCTCAGGGCTTGGTTGCTGAGGGCCTAGACCTTCAAGATTTTCATCTCTCTCAGCAAGTCAGAGATGTTATTCATGCCTCTAGAAAGCCTTCTACTAGACATTCGTATGCTTTCAAATGGAAAAGATTTACCATTTGGTGTTCAGGGAAAGGTCTAAACCCTCTTGCAATACCTCTGAATTCTCTGCTAGAGTATCTCCTGCATCTATCCCATGCAGGTCTGAAAACAAATTCAGTAAGAGTCCATTTGAGTGCTATTGCAGCGTCCCTCAAGCCTCTCAATGGACAACCTGTTTCCTCTCATCCTCTTATAGCAAGATTCATGAGAGGCCTTTTTTAAATATACCTCCCATTAGACCACCTCCAGTGGCATGGGACTTAAACCTGGTTCTTGGCCAGCTTATGAAGCCACCCTTTGAACCTTTAGCCACCACCTCCCTGAAATTCCTTTCTTGGAAAGTTATTTTTCTCATTGCAGTCACCTCAGCACGCCGCATCAGTGAGTTGCAAGCTTTGGTGGCTAATCCTCCTTATACAAGGTTCCATCATGATAAGGTAGTCCTCAGGACCAATCCACACTTTATGCCTAAAGTGGTCTCACCTTTTCATCTGAACGAAGAGGTATATTTACCTGTCTTTTTTCCAGGACCTCATGCATCAAATGCAGAGAGGAATCTTCATACCTTGGATTGTAAGAGAGCTCTCGCTTTTTTACTTACAAAGAACACAGCAACATAGAAAGTCTTCTCAACTCTTTGTTGCTTTTGATCCTTCTCATTTAGGACTTCCAGTCTCTAAGAGAACACTGTCCAACTGGATTGCTCAGTGTATTTCTTTCGCCTACCAGAGTAGGAACATTTCTCTGGAGGGCCATGTCACAGCTCACAATGTGAGAGCCATGGCAGCCTCAATGGCTCATCTAAACTCTGTGTCCATCGACCAAATCTGTTGAGCGGCCACCTGGGCCTTGGTTCATACCTTCACAGCCCATTACTGTTTGGACAAGGACTCCCGCCGGGATGCCTCGTTTGGTCAGGCTGTTCTCAAACACCTGTTCCATTCCTAATCAACTCCTACCCACCTACCCTGGTCGGATGCCAGAGATCCATGGGGGGAGGTAGAGTCCTTTTCAAGGACACACAACCTGGGGTTTCTCCCTGGCATCTGCAGCTAGGGAGTCCCCATATGTGAAGACTCATTCCTGCTTGTTCCTGGAGATAGCACAGTTACTTACCTGTAACAGGTGATCTCTGGGAACAGCAGGAATAAGTCTTCACAACCCACCCACCTCCCCTAGGAATTGTATCTCTCTATCTATCTTTCCTTTCCTCTCTCTCTCTTTGTCTCAGCTTTAAAACTCGAACTGGAGAGAGGCGGTTGGGAAAGCCGGGAAGGCAGCGCGCAGGCGCTGTGGGATGCTCCCAAAAGCTTTCTTACTGGATGCTGGGGACCGTTCCTGCGCAGGCTCCGTCGGTACCGACGATACCCATATGTGAAGACTTATTCCTGCTGTTCCCAGAGATCACCTGTTACAGGTAAGTAACTGTGCTATATTCAAGGGCTTTGGACAGTTTTCTGGAGGAAAAGTCCATAAACAATTATTGGCTGGATAAACTTGGGAAAATCCTCTGCTTATTTCCAGGCGTGAACAATAAGGAATGGATCTACTATTTGAGATCTGCCAGATTGGCCACTTTTGGAGAAAAGGTGTTGGGTTCAATCACCCCTTGGTTAGATGCAATTTGTCATGTCTTTTGTTTTTATATAACAAAATATTTCCAATATACTTATAAATTATGTTGCCAAAATATTTTAACACTTATACCATGGATCTTATATGTCTTCTATGGTTTACAGAGAATATATACATAATAATTTAGCAAAACATAGAATAATATAATATAAAACACATAACTAAGGTAAAATCACATATTACATAAAATCACATCTTGTAGGCATAAAATATAAAACCCAGCTCGCACTTCAAACATCCCTCAGTGAAAGTGTCCCATAGAAACATATGCAGAAACAACCACTTCACAGGATCAGTTAGTTTGAACCAGCATCCCTGGAGGGCAGAGGCCCAGATCCTGCTTCTAAGCCACCAGAGATGCAGAGCTGACGAAACACTAGGAGATATTTAGACCAGGAGATAATACCCATCAATTACTAGGGAGATAGATATGCCCATGTTAGATAACTACTATTCCATATCGTCCTGCTAGATCAGTCCGGACAAGTGGGATGTGTTCCCCTATCAACAGATTGGTGGATACAAAGAACCAATGAAAAGCCCAAGTTTCAATGACGTCACTCATATGCCTCTATTCGCCTCAACCACCAGAGGTCTCTTCAGTACGTCTTTGTCTCCAGCAGATGGTGGATAGATTTTCTCCTCTCTGAAGAAAATCTGAAGCAATGAGAGGAAAAGATTGATAAATCCGCTTGTGACAGACCACTTTGTGGGTGACTCTCTCACTTCAGCCTGACATAGGAGGCTCCACTAGACTGCGGTCTTTTCAGTAGCCATAGGAGGAGGGAAAATTGGTTCAGCTCCATGCTCTTACCCTGGATAAGAGCCTGTTGAGCAGCAAGAAAATTGGAAGGATTCACAGCCTTACACAATTTCAGCGCCCCCTCCCTCCTTTTCTGTTCCACCCCTGCTCTCTCCTGAGGATTGCAGAAGGCTCTCAGAGGGATCTGCCTGTTGGCCACCTTAAAGACAGCACTGCAAAAGCCAGTAAAACAGTTTCAGGGTAGTAGATTGAGCCCCGCATAGATTCTGTGCCTGGGGCTCTCAGGGGGTGAGTACCAAGGCTTGTCCTTGTCCTTGTGGGGGCTCCCATTTCCATCTTCCTGGGACACAATTCGGGGTGGACTGCTGGCAACCCTTGGTGCGGTATGGGGGTGTCCCACAGTTTTCTGCACGCGTTGGTCACACTTTCTCCTATCGTGCACCTGGTGGCTGTGCGATCTTACATGTGTTCCACCCAAGTGACTCCAACGTCCATTCCTATCCTAGTGCCTGTAATGCGTGCCACAGTAAAAGCATAGTCCATGCATGCCTTTGGGCCATGGCGGCCTTAGAGCGCACTGTTGTGATACTTGCCTTAATTCTCCATGTCTTCTTCCAGGAAACGTTGTTTGACCTGTGGAAAGCAAGGTACCTCTTCTCCAGATTTTGGACTCTGCTCTTTTTGCATGGCAGCTTCTGAATCATCCCTGGGGGGCCTGCTCCTCCTCTCTCAGCTAGGGGATGCAGTTAGTCCGGCCGTGCCTGCCTCGGAGCAGGATGTGACAGATGGTGCTATGGGTAAAAATATTCAGCTGGCTGGAGGATCTATGACTATCCTGTGAGCTGCTTCTCATCCTCCAGGGGGTCTGAGGCGGCTGGTGTTGGAGGGTAATTTCCAAGAGGAGAGATTCCGGATTGTCCTCCACAGAATTCTTTTCTTTTTTGCAGCAGGCTTGGTCCTTCTGGTGTGGAAATTCAGACCCTGCAACCTCTGGGTGCCTTCGGGTGCAGTCTCATGCAGGGCAGGCTGAGAGTGGAAGTCCTATTTGATTGCCTTTGGCTAAGTGTCCCCAGTAAAGGGCACCACCTGGAGAGGGGGAACAGCTGGGAGCTGTCCAAGATTTTGACTATGGCTGGGATTCAGATGGCTCGGTACTGGGCTCTGACGTGGATGAAGTACTTTTGCCTTCAGAAGACTGTGAAGAGGCTGGAATGATCTGTCTATTCCAGAAGGAGGAGTTGGCGGCGTTGACTGTCAGGGTCTCATCCGCTTTGAACTTGACAGATGCTTCCAGCACGGAGCAGGAGCTGAAGGTACACCCATTCCTTCAAGGGGTGCAGAAATCCACTACTGTCTTCCCATTCCCAGATGTAATCAAGGATATGATCTGGTCAGAGTGGGACTCTTCTGACTCCCTTCCTAAGGGGCTAAGGGTGTGTAAGAAGATCTATACTCTCCCGGAGAAGGAGGGCATCGAGAGCTTTGATATTCCCAAGGTGGATGCGCAGGTCATGGCAGTTACCAGATGGACCACCACTCCTGTGGAAGGTGGATGGGCCTAAAAATATTTTCTGGACTGTAAGGTGGACTCGTGGTTGAAGAGCCAGTTCACCGTGGTGGCTGCTATTCTACAGCTGGCGGTATGTGCCAGTCTGAGCCCTGCTCAGTGGGTTCAATCTCTTCTGCTAGATGATGCTACCCTTCTTTTGGAGTCAGCTACAACCTTCCTTTCTCATGCCATGTATGACCTGATGTGTTTGGCGGCCAGGGATGGTGCCCTGATGATGGTGTCATGGCTTTGGATTTGGCTCTGGCATGGGCAGTGGACTCCTCTTCCAAAGCATGGTTTACCCATCTGGCTTTTAAAGGGAAGCTTCCTTTTTGGAGCCAATTTGGAGAAGCTGGTGAAGGACCTGAGCGAGATGAAATCTTACCACTTTTCAGAAAACAGGTCCAGGGGGCATCTGAAGTGGGCTGGTACCCTTTTCACGTTGGCTTCTGCCCGTCTATCAAGGGGGCGCTTGCCAGAACCCTGGGGTCTTGGGACTTTCATTATTACCAACCTGGAAAACCATTCTTCCCTTCTGCTTCTGGTGTTCAGGCTCATTCTAGTCCTTTTGTGAAGCATGTGGGCCCAGGGAATCAGTCCCCTCCAGAGAAGGACCCTCCTGGGTTGCACAATGAAGGTTTGAGGGCCCATTCCTTGGTTCCTTCAATTGGAGGCAGACTTTGCCTTTTCTTTCAAGGATGGGCACAATTTACCAAGGATCGCAGGATGCCAGGCACCATTCAGTTTGACTATGTCCTGGATGCAATTTGAAAGGCTCCCTCTATCAAACCAAGGGCTGTATGAACTTTAGAAGCACAGTCAGGGGGAGAGAGGAAATGACGTCACCGAGCAGGGAAGCCGCGTGAAAGCGGAGCTCCGGGGAAGTGAGGAGTTTTGCGGCCTCAAAACGCCCCAAAAAGTAGCGAAAGGGCAGTGGCAGACAGCCTAGAGACGGTGGCTACTGTGCAGGAGTGAACAGAGATGTGGAAAAGTGTGGCAGACCTGAAAGGGTACGCGTACAAGAACGCGGCCGGGAGCACTGGTGGGAAGACCAAGATGGCGGCGGTGAGTGCTGGCAACGTGGAGGAAGGGCCAAAAGCAATGGAGGGAGAGACCCTGCAGAGAGGCGAGGTGGAGGTCCTGAGAGGGGAGATAAAAAATTGGTTTGGTACCCTCCGACAGGATTTAGCCCACTTTAAGTCAGAGGCTCAAATCGTGGGTGGATGAGCTGAAGGCGGATGTCCGAGAGGTGGGCCAGAGCGTGGAAGAGTTGGAGGGAAAGGTGCAACTCCAGGACACTGCCTTACTTAAGTTGCAGGAGAGGATGGATAATATGGACATGGAAGCAGAGGAGCTGTGTTCTCGAGTGAAAGATCTGGAAAACAGATCGCGCAGGGCAAACATCAGGCTGAGAGGGGTCTCGGAGTCCAGGGAGTCTGCTGATTGCGGCAGCTTGGTGGTGCGCATTTGCAAATGCATATTAGAGGAAGCTGGCATGGAGAGCTCTCACATGTGTTGGACTGTTGATCGAGCACATAGAGCACTAGGCCCCAAGTGAGATGGATACTCCCGGGACATCATCGCCCGTTTTCATGAGTTTGCTACAAAAAGCGCAGTGGTGGAGGCTGCGAGGAAGCTTACTGATTTCCGATGGGAGAATCAACGTATTGACATCTATACGGATTTGTCTGCCATCACGATGAAAAAGCGCAGGGAAATGGCGGGAGTTACAAAAATGCTGCGGGAGAAATCCATCAGATATAAATGGCTCTTCCCATTTGGATTACAGTTTTGCATTGCGGGGAAAACGTCCTATGTCAAATCCACCATGGAGGCTGTCGTGGCACTCAAGGAAGCGGGCTGGACTGACCTGCCAGAGGCGCCCCAGCACAGGAGTGATAAAGACTCGAGACGACAGCTGAAAGGCAGCGAATGGCAGAGAGCGCCGCAAGGAGACCGCAGGCTGCGCCGGCAGAGACAGAATGGGTCCGGTGGTGGAGGAGACGGCTGAGAGCGGGACTGGACCTATTGTGGTTTCAGAATATGGAAAAGGACAACAAGGGAAAAGGAACCAGGAAAGAAAAGAAGGAAAAAAAGTTTTATCTTGTCTTGTTGTATCTCTGTTGATGTGTGCTGTGTATTTTTCTCAGAACTGTTGAGGTTTATTGAGAGCTGTTTTGGGGGGTGGCGAGGTTTATGTGTTATTGGTGGGGGGGAGGCGGGGTGATATGGGCTATGCGGTGTAGGGCGGAGTAGAGGGCTTTCATTTCTCCCCCCCCCTTACAAAGGCTGGTTATGTTGGGCGTGGGGCATGGGGGAAAGATAATGATGGCAAGGCTTCCTGGAGCGGTGACGATTCATACCTCAAGGAAGTTGGATGCAGAGGGAGCTGGAGGGTAGTGTCGGGGGAGGGGGGAGGGGAAGGATGGGTGGGGTGGGGGGGGTTGGGTTCCTGGTCAGGAGAAAGGAAGGAGGGGGTCTAATTCAATGGAACGTCTCAAAATAATGTCCATGAATGTAAGAGGGTTAAATGGTCCCGTGAAGAGGCAGCGCTTGTTCAAAGAGATCAGTAGAGTGAAAGCTGATATAATATTTATACAGGAGACGCACCTGAAAAAATGCGATGAATGGAGGGTGGGGCATAAGCAATTCCCAGTGCAATGGTTTGCCTCGAATCGGGTGGAATTGAAGAAGGGGGGGGGGAATTCTGATGAATGGGAGCATTGATTTTTCAGATTGTGTGGTACATAGGGATAAAGAAGGACGATACCTTATTGTGAAATTGCGGATAAAGGAACAACGATACACCCTGATAAATGTGTATGGGCCTAATGTGGGCCACAGGAGTTTTTATGAGGGTTTGCATGGTGTGGTGGAACAAATAGCAGAGGGCCAAATAGTCATGGGGGGGGACTTCAACATAACAACTAAACCGACCTTGGATAACTCTATGGGGAAAGGGGGGGGGAATGTTTCAGGGAGGAGGAGCCTGAGGGAGCTGTGTAATAATTTGGGATTGGTGGACGTATGGCGGGAATTGAGGGGGAGGGAGAAAGTATATACGTTCTACTCCCCAGTGCACCAATCTTTTTCCAGGATAGATATGATCTGGGTATCCAAACCGTTCCTGGAGAAAGTGGTGACTTGTGAGACTGGGGAACGGACGTGGTCTGACCATGCGCCATTGTGGGCTGAAGTGAGGTTGGGGGAGGAGAAGAGCAGGACTCGGCTGTGGATGCTAAATGAGTCATTATTGGAGAATGGGGATGTCCGGGGGCAGATTCAGGGGCGGCTTAAGCAATACCTGGCGACCAATGATATTGAAGGATGCCAGATTGGGACCCTGTGGGAATGTATGAAAACTGTTATTCGAGGGGATTTGATCTCTATAGGGGCCCATATGAAAAAGCAGCGGGAACGCAAAAAAGAGGAATTAAGAGGGCAGATTCGGGAACTCGAAGGGTCACTGATGCTGGGAAGGGTGGGGGATGTGAGAGGTCAAGAACTAAATCGAGCGAGGAAAGAACTCAGTGACCTCGAACTAGCTGAGATCAAGCATGCGCAGGATATCCTAAAGTAGGGATGTCAAACTCCAGTCCTGGAGGGCCTAAAGCAACAATTTTTTGAACTCGGCAATAAGCCGAGCCGGCTGTTGGCACAGCGGCTGAAACAGCATAAGAGTAGGAATTTTATAACTAAAATACGGGATGGTACGGGGACGGAAGTGAGACGGGTGGAGCAAATTCAGCAGTGCTTTGTGGATTTTTATCAGCAATTATATACGGAGGAGACTCATCTAACAGAGGATCAGCTGGAGCGCTATTTACGGGTGTGTCTACCATGTTTAACAGGGGAAGAATCAGCACAGCTTTCTAAGCCTATAGAGGAAAGGGAAGTGGTAGAGGTGATCCAGGGACTCCCGGCCAATAAGGCTCCGGGGATGAACTGTTTTACCAATAAGTTTTACAAGACTTTTGGTGAGATCCTCTGTGGTCCCTTGACAAGGTTATTCAATGCTTTTAGGGAGAATGAATCTATTCCTGAGACGATGAGGACCGCAGGGATTACGGTGTTGCCTAAGGCAGGGAAGGATTTGACACTATGTGGATCTTATAGACCCATTTCCCTCCTGGGTATGGATTTTAAGATATTTACCAAGATTTTAGCTAATAGGTTGCTTCGGTTTCTGCCGAGATTGGTTCATGAATCGGGTTTTGTCCCGGGGCGCCATAGGGTTGACAATATGCGGAAAGTGTTAAATGCCCTTTGGAAGGGGAGGAGGGGGGAGGAGCCGATGTTACTCTTGGCTATTGACGCTGAAAAGGCATTTGATCGTGTCTCCTGGCCCTTCTTATTTAAAGTGTTAGAGCGGATGGGGATCACGGGGGGTTATTTAAGATGGGTTAAAGCTATTTATGAGCAGCCACTGGCCCGGATTCGTATTAATGGGGACTATTCCAGGCCGTTTGCCTTGTCTCGAGGCACACGACAGGGGTGCCCTTTATCCCCACTGTTGTTTGTCCTGTCTATGGAGCCCCTAGCCCAACAGGTCCGGGAGTGCATGGGAATTCATGGGGTGCATTGGGGACCTTTGGAATGCAAAGTATCCCTTTTTGCGGATGATTTGCTGTTTCTGTTGACTAAACCAAGTGAATCCCTCCAAGAGCTAACTCGAATGTTAAGGGAATTTGGGGCGCATTCGGGTTTCAAAGTGAATGAGACTAAATCGGAAATATTGAATATATCAGTGGGGGGGGGGGGGGCGGAACAACTCAAACTAAAGGCCTTATTTCCTTTTCGGTGGGCCAAACATAGTATCAGATTTATTATTTTTTATTTATTTATTTACATTCTCTTATATACCGCGCTATTCTGCATCAGTGCGGTTTACATTGAACAAACTGAAATTACATTGAACAGGGCATTATAACTTGGAGATAACTATTTTACAGGGAACATGGGCTATGGAGGGTTAAGTGGCTTGCCCAAGACCACAAGGAGCACCTGTGGGACTAGAAACCCCAGTCCTTCCGGCCCAAGGCTTCTGTCCTCTAGTGGGATTTGAACCCCCGACCTTCCGGCCTGAAGTACCTTGCCCCAACCACTAGGCCACTCCTCCACTCCAGATACCTGGGAATTTTTCTAACAGCTAGAGAGGACGACTTATTTAAAGAAAATTATGGGAGGGTTGAAAAGCTTATTCAGCGGGAGTTGGATGAGTGACGACACAAAAAACTATCTTGGATGGGGCGGGTAGCAGCGGTAAAAATGATGGCCATGCCCAAGTGGCTGTATCTATTTATGAATCTTCCTATTTGGGTTTCTAAGGCTTATATTGCTAGATTACAGAGAATGGTTATGAAATTTGTGGGAGGGGGGAAGAAAAACAGGGTGGCTGCTCGCATCATGATGGCCCGGCGAGCAGCGGGGGGGGGATGGCGGTACCGAACCTGTTGCAGTATTGGGAGGTGGCGCAAATGTGTGCTACGGTGGATTGGGATGCCGAGGCCCCTAAGGAATGGGTCCATATGGAGGCTGAGGGGATCCAGGAGGGTAGGCTGGGGGATTGGGTGTGGTTGCCGCGGGGGATAACTCAGAAGTTCCCGGGTAGAAATCCCTATGTGTTGAGCTCCTTACGGGTGTGGAATAAATGGAGAGGTATATGGTTGGGGGCTAGGGGTATGTCCAGGTTACTGCCCATTCAGGGAAATCCGGAATTCCTGCCTGCTATGGGGAAGTCTTTGTTTAGTAGGTGGGCCATTAATGGTCTCCAGAGGGTGGGCCAATTGCTGGAGGGGACGACTATACGGGCGTTTGATGAGTTGAGGAGGGAGTACAGGCTGGAGGAGAAAGATGTTTTGGGCTATTTTCAGATACGCCACTACCTCTCTCAACATGTCCTCCCTAATTTGTAGAGAGATCCTACTGAAGTAGAGAGGTTTTTCCTGATGGGATCGCAGAGGAGAGTATTGACAAATTTTTATCGCATGATGGGGCGGGCGCCGATAAAAGAAGGGTACCAGAAGGCTTGGGAGGTGGATTTGGGGGTCCAGTGGGATGTCCAGACCTGGGAGCATATTTGGGTGAGTAGATATAAAGGCCTTCTTGCTACAAATTTAATTGAAAACAATTATAAAGTGCTATATAGATGGCACTTGACGCCAGTTAAATTGCATAAAATATACGATGGTATATCAGATCAATGCTGGAGGAATTGTGGGGGACAGGGTTCATACTTACATATTTGGTGGCAGTGTGGGGAGATACAAAAAATGTGGGCTCTTGTGCTGGGCCTCTTGGGGGAGATCCTGGGGAGGGAGGTGGACATAAGACCGGAGACAGCTTTATTAGGTGTGCGATCTCCTCTCTTGACCAAGGCTGAGGGAGTTTTTCTGGATCTGGGGTGTGCGGCCTTTGCGGATCCTATTGGCTCGGAAGTGGAAAACTGCAGTGGTCCCCACAATGAATGAGTTTAAGGGTATGTTGTCACAGATCTATCTGATAAGTAAACTGACGTCGCTCAAGCGGGCCAGTCAGAAAAACGTTTTAATGATATGGGGGAAATACATTCAGTGGACAGCGTTGTTGGAAAACAATTGAGGGTGGGGGAGTTAGCATGTAAGGAGGCAGTGGTGAAGGGAACTCGGGGGGGGGGAGGGGGGATGGGGTTGGGGGGATATTATTACTGAGGTAAAAACAGAACCTGAAATATTTTGTATGTTGAATTTTCTGATAATCTGTGGAAATTGGCTGTGGAATGATGTTTTTCAACTGTGTTTTGTTCCTAAATTGTTCTGTGGTTGAAAATAAACAATAAAAAAAATAAAAAAATACCGCGAGTGGGGAAAAAAAAAAAAAAAACACAGTCAGGGCACTGTTTAGCAAGCCAGCTTTTATTGTCTTCTTTCCCTCCTACCCACCCCAAGGATAAAGTAAGGTTACTTATCTGTAACGGAGGTTCTCTGTGGATAGCAGGATAAGTCAGCCACATCTGGTGATGCCATCCGATGGCGCCATGGACACATGTGCCCTGTAGCCCCTACCCCCTGGTCCGCCCCTACCTGGCTCAGTTAGTCACAAGCCAATGCCTCCCTTGGCCAGTGCGGGCCTTGCTGTGCAGACCTGCTTGGCCTCTAATGCCCGCGGCTTTGCTTCATCTGTAGAAGAGGAGGGCGGGATTGTGTGGCTGACTTATCCTGCTATCCATGGAGTAACCTTACTTTCTCCATAGACTAGCAGGATGTGCCAGCCATACCTGGTGACTCCTTAGCCACGGCCCCTACGCCCGTCGTGCTGTGGACAGATGGGGCCGGGACATGATTGTTGTGGTTCACAGCAAGCTTTATTTCAGGGCAGCGGTAACAGCATGCCCTCTAACAACACCACAACATATATCCTACAACAGCATGTGTCTTTTCACAGCAACGTGCTCTTTAACAACAGGGATCGCAAGCAACATTATAACCAACAGGAACATGTTAACTGTTAAACAACCTTGGGTGTATTTCACAGTATCAGAAATCATTTTCACTATGTCAGACGTTCCAATAACCATAGCCTGCTTCACAGTGCCATAAGCATAGCCATATGCTCATTTCTGCGGCTACTGTGCCATGCCAGACTGATTCAGAGTCTAGGTCATGTCTTCTGTGACAGTGCCCAGTTCTCCTGTACCGGTGCCCACGCTCAGGACCACATGGACAAAGGAGCTCTGGATATGGGCGAACTGGTCCAGGCAGTAGTGTTTTCGGAAGATGTGTGCAGATGCCCATGTCACTGCCTGGCAGATGCTTTGAATAGGTACTGACTGGAGGTTGGCCAGTATGGCTGCCATGGCTCACAGCCAGTGTGTGTGGGGGCTTGTGATGAGGGGTTGGCACCCGCCTGGGCGTAGCAGAAGGAAATGCTGGCAGAGATCCATTGGGAGAATGTTCTTTTCATAACTGGGCACCCTGGCCTGGTAGGGTTGAAGGAGACTAACAGTTGTGAACCCTTGCATGTCCCTTCTGTCCTCATCAGTTAGGTGTGTAGTACCCACACACGATCCAGGGCATGCAGGCGGCATTTCTCTTCAGAGGAGTGTGGCTCCAGGTAGAAGTTGGGGAGCTCTATTGTTTAATTGATATGGAAGGGCAATGCCACCTTGGGCAGGAACTTGGGGTGCGTGCGCAGCAGGGCATGGTCTGGGTGGAGAACTGTGTAAGGTGGGTGTGCCACCAGGGCCTGTCCGATGTGATGGCGACGAGGAATAGGGTCTTCCAGGAGAGATATTTGAGGGGAGCCATCTCCAGTGTTTCAAACGGTTCTTTCGTGAGTTGGTGGAGGACGGTGGAGAGATCCCATGGGGGAACTTCAATGGGGGGAGTACTGCCTCCTCTACGCATATCCCCCCTACTCCACTGGGGCATAAGGATGGGCACTTGGCATTGGATGGATGGGTGAAGAGGTCCATTTTTGGCCAGCCCTAGCATTGGTTCCACCATTTCTGTGTTGAGGGACCACTCGTGTGGCTGCAGCTGGTGACTGAGTTTGTCCGATAAGTGATTGCCCTTGCCTGGCAAGTAGGATGCTAGGAGGTGGCAGTTGTTGCTGAGTGCCAGGTCCCACGTCCGCAGGGCCTCCCTGCAGAGGGACAGGGATCTTGTTCCTCCTTGTTGGTTGATGTAGAACATGGCGACCTGGTTGTCAAGGATTCTCTCTGAGAATACGTGGAGGGCATACTTGATCACCCGAAGCTGCAAGTGGTTGATGTGGAGGCGCTTTTCAGTGTCTGACCATGTGCCTTGCATGTGGCGTTGCAGGAGGTGGGCTCCCCAGCCCAGATTGGAGGCATCAGTGGTGAGGACTAGATCGTGTTTGGGTGTCTGGAAGGGTTTCCCTTGGATGAGGTGCTCTTTGCGCAGCCACCAGTTGAGGGCGGCCCGGACCTTCTGGTCGATGGGGATTCTGTGGGACATAGGTTGGGATCGCTGTCTCCAGTGTCATCTCAGGTGCCAATGTATGTGCCACATGCAGAAACAGGCATGGGGCAGGACCTTTGTTGTGGCGGCCATGTGGCCCAGGAGGCGCAGTAGTGATTGCATCTAGACTTGGTTGGCGGTGGAAATGGAGTGTGCCAGTGCTATGATAGTGTCTGCCCTCTGCTTTGGGAAGGAGTGGCTCAGTAGTTGGGACAGGTTACCTCAGGCCGGAAGGCCAGGGGTTCAATTTCCACATGGGGACAAGCAACCTCAGGCCGGAGGGACTGGGGTCTCTAGTCCCATGGCCACTCCTTGTGGCCTTGGGCAAGCCACTTAATCCTCCATTGCCTCAGGTACACTTAGATTGTGAGCCCTTCGGGGACAAGGGAATAGAAAGTACCTGTTAGTATACATGTAGACCGCACTGATTCTAAAGAGCGCGGTATAAAAATAAATAAATAAATAAATAAAATTTTGGAGTCCAGAGGTGGCCCGATGAAATCCAGGCTCTGTGTTGGTCGGAGATGAGACTTCCCATGGTTGATCAGGAACCCCAAAGGTGTTGAGGACAAAGACAGTGTCTTGGACTTCTTTCTGTGTCTGTACCTCGGATGGGGCAATTATGAGCCAGTTGTCCAGGTAGGGGAAGACACAGACCCCAGATCATCTGAGGTGTGCAGCTGCCACCGCCACACATTTTGGTGAAGATTCTGGGGGCTAGAGAGAGGCCGAAAGGGAGAACTCGGTGTTGGAATTGCTGGTTGAGGATGCAAAAGCGCAGGAATTACCAGTGCATGGGATGGATGGGGATGTGTGCATAGGCAGCCTGTAGGTCGAGTGGGGCTTAGCCAGTGGTGGGGCTGTAGGAGTGGAAGGATGGACCCCAGGGAGTACATTCTGAAGTGCTCCTTCTGGATGAATTTGTTGAGGCCTCTGAGGTCCAGGATGGGACGAAGTCCTCCAGATTTCTTGGGAATGAGAAGTATCTGGAGTAGAATCCACGTCCCCTCTGAGTTGGGGGGACTTGCTCTATTGCCCATGCCACTAGAAGAGCCTTGATCTCCTCTTCTACGATGTGGAGGAGGTGGTCCGGGGTGTGGGAGGTTGGGCGTGTCCATTGATGTGGGGTGGAAGAGAAGCGCATCTTGTACCCGGAGTTGATAATCTGCAGAACCCATTTGTCGGTTGTGATGTCTGCCCAGGCTTTCTTGAAGGAGGAGATGCGGCCACCAACTGGGAGGTGTTTGCTGGCCAAAGTGTCAAAAGGAGGGTGTGCTCTTCCCCGACAGTACATTGGTTTGCTTTTGTTGCCTGCGATCTCTCTGGCACGGCTTCTGGTAGGACTGGTAGTGCTGATGTTTGGGGCCCTGCGATTGCCACTTGTGGTAGGGCTGGTGGCGCTTGGGTGTGGAGTAGGATGAGGAGTAGGACTTCCAGTGGTATTACCCCTGAGTCTTGCGGGAGCTGCTCCAGTCCAGGCCATCAGAGGCTAGGGTTTGGAGAGTGGTGCAGCAGTCCTTCATATCATTTACTGTCTTCTTAACCTTCTCACCAAACAGGTTGTCGCCCATGTAGGGAGCATCCACTAGCTGCTCGTGGGTGTCCTCGCGCAGCCCTGATGCACAGAGCCAGGCCCAGCTCCGGGATGCGATGGTTGTGGCAGCTGTCCTAGCTGCTGAATCGAAGGAGTCGAAGGTAGAGCGGATCAAGTGTATCCCGCATTCCCCTAGTTCCGCTAAGAGGGACTGTATGGCAATTTTGATGTTGGTGTCCAATTCTTTGATGCTTTGGTTGCATTCTTGAGAGCATCCTGTATCGATTCCAGATAGAGCACCGGTTGGAACTGGTGGGATGCTATTTGGCGCTCATCATTGCAGCTTGGAAGGTCTTTTTTTCCTGAGTCATCCAGGAACTTGTAGTCCTTGCCCGAGGGAGGGGAGGGGGCAGTAGAGTGCAGATGGGAATTCTTCGTTTGCTTCAGCACGGATTCTACCACAATAGAGTGATGAGGCTGCTGGGTTTTGTCAAAGCCAGGGATGGTTGCACCAGGTATTTAACTTCGAGCCTACATGACATGGCAGGACCAGAGGCTAGTGTTTGCCGGATCTGAGTAAGGCTATCCAGGAGCATTTTGTGCACCTGGATAGAGACAATGGATCTGGGTGTATTGAGGCATTTTAGTAAGCCCTACACCTCATTCCTGGGGTCCGGAGTGTCCACGGAAGACAGTGACAGGCGATTCGCAAATATTTGGAGGAACTTCAGGTAGGTAAGGTCCTCTGGCGGAGGAGGTGGTAGCAGGGTGTGAGGGAGGTTCCTTTTCATGTGAGCTACTGCGGTAGCTGCCCAAGAGTGTTGCTCTAGCTGCGTCATCCTCCTCGTTGCCTGTGAAAGGTCTAGGAAGAAACCTCTGGGCGCTGGTGGCCTTTGTGGCGAAGGTGTCCTGAGTCGCAGTGCAGAGGTCCTTGGCAGGGAGGGGCTGGTCCCATGGGTGCTGTGTCGCTTGCTACCACTGTTCCCTCTAAGCTGTGCGCGTGTGCGCGCGCACACACCTTGCCAAGCGAGCGCACATACTTTACAACAGAGCGCACAAAAATTACGGCTCTGATTCTGATAGAAAACAACACAGACGTCTTAAAATTTAAATGTTATGATTGTAATTACTAGAAATTTCCCACTTCATTTAGTAACCGTCTATTTTCATTTAATTTGATTAAAATCAATGTGGTGTACATACTGTATTCTGACGTGTAGTCAAATTTTAAAGTATATAACTCCGAGTGTCGTTATGTGGCGCACAAAAATTTAACCTTCCTTCAAAAGCTGCACACAGCTGATATTTTATGCGCACACAGCCTACAGAAAATTAGAGGGAACATTGCTTGCTACCCCTGTTCTTTTCCTGGGCCAGTAGGCGGGTAAGAAGTTGAAGCAGAGCCGATTGTGTTGGTGTGCTGCTCTACGTGCTTCTGCTCCATTTAGAGGTGTACTGTAGTGTCTTCGGTGCAGGGGAGGCTCTGCGGAGCATGAATCGGAGCTCCTTCGGTGCGGGGGAAGATCTGGGGAGCATGAGTCAGAGCTCTTTGGTGTTCTGTGCATCGTGGGGCTGTGCCAGTGTTTTTGGTTTCTCCCCGTGTGTCTGTAGCTGCTGCTGCTGGTTCTGGAGACACTATCTCTCTGCTGGCTTGGTCTTTGGAGAGAGTTCCTTATGGCACGGGAATCCACTGGAGAGAAGTTCCTCTTTAGCGCGGTGGTGGTAGGGGTTTCCCCTGTCGGCATGGCAATGGCTTGCATCATCATCCTGCCATCCAATCACGCCGACGAGGGGTGGGACTTCCTGCAGCATGGCTCTGGCTGTGTTGGTGGATGTCGGGGTTGCAGCAGAGGGGAGGCCAAGAGGAGCTGGAAGTTGTTGGGGCTGCCAGTGCTTGCTGCCAGGGTGCTGAGGATGTCACGCTGTTCCAGGGGACCTCAGAAGATGGTACCGCGGTTGCTGGGGGGGCCTGGAGATGGAGACCTGAGGGTGGCCATATTATCAGCAGCCACGCTGTTTCTTGCCTCCTTACCCTTGCTGTCCGGGTGTTGACTTTTCTTCTTTCTCTCTTCTGCCTGCTACTTAGAAGAAGGGGAGCACGCCCTGGGTCGCTCGGATTCTTTTAGGAAATCCTGCAAAGTGTGGCTACAAGAGCGCTGGGCCCTGGGAGACATGCAGGTGCAGTGGGAGCAGTCCTCCACATGGTGGGTTTCCTCTAGGCAGAGAATGTAGCACTTGTGGGAATCTTCTGTGTTTGTCTTCCTGGTGCATCAGGTTTGTTGGATTTGATTTCTTGCCCTGCTCGGTTTTCTTCTTTTCTTTTTCCATCTTTGGTAAATGTTTGTGTAAGTGTAGAGCTGTGTTCTGTCCTGCTGGCTGGGCGGAAGAAACAAAACTGAGTTGGGTAGGGACAGGCTGGGGGGTAAGGGCTACGGGGCACATGCTCAGAAAGGCGTCCATGGCGCAGTTGGATGATGTCACCAGGTTGGCTGAGGCATTCTGCTAGTCCATGGAGAATCTTAGCTTTATAGGCTCTTAAACCTATTAAAGGGAAGGAGGTGCTCATATTCACTTTCAGGTACAGCTGGTTATCCTCACCAGGAATACATTAATTAAGAACCTGAGATTAATTAATGTTGAGGTGAACAAAGTCCATTAAACGCATTAGATATAGTTGTATTAGTATAAGTATCCCCAGCAAACCTAAATAAGTAAACAACTTAAATACCTAAACAAAACCTTAAAACTGAGATAAAGACAGCAGTCCAGCAGTGAGATAGAGGCCTTCCAGTCTTTTGCATTGAGGGTCACATGTATGATTTTCTCCCAGTTGGAGAAAAACCCCAGTTGGTAAGGGGTTTTTCGTGTGCACTAGGTGCAAGAAGCTATTTGCTCTCAAGGAACAAGTCCAGTCTCTGGAGTCCAGTCTCTGGAGGCTAGAGTAGCAGACTTGTAGGACATAAGAAAGACAGAGTTATATAGACGAGATCTACAGGGACGTAGTATTCACGTCCCATCTCCAGTCTGGCAGCCTCCCTGATTCCATGGAGGAGAGGGGTCACGTGAAAGGAGAGCATCATCGTGATGTGGCAGGAAGTGATCCTGTAGCTAGGACCTGACCTCCAGGTGATGTAAAAATCCTCTCGCACCGAGCAGGTTTCTCCAGGGCCATCTGCCCATGAGAGAAGGGTTAAGACAGCTGTTATAGTTGGTGATTCGATCATTAGGCATGTAGATAGCTGGGTGTCTGGTGGACATGAGGACTGTCTGGTAACATGCCTGTCTGGTGTGAAGATAGCGGACCTCACGTGCCACCTAGATAAGGCTTAAGATAGCGCTGTTGAGGAGTCTGCAGTCTTGGTACATGTTGGTACCAATGACGTAGGAAAGTGTGGTAGGGGAGGTTCTGGATGCCAAATTTAGGCTTTCAGGTAGGGTTGAAATCCAGAACTTCCAGGGTAGCATTCTCAGATATGCTTCCTGTTTCACATGCTGGACCCAAAAGGCAGGCAGAGGGTTTTGAAATTATTAGGAATTGGGCAACATTCTGGCAAAAGGAGGGACTTTTCCAAAGGAATGGACTGCACCTTAACTGAGATGAACCAATCTGCTGGCATTAACATTTAAAAAGGCAATAGAGCAGCTTTTAAACTAGATAATAGGGGAAAGCCGGCAGTCACCCAAGAGCACACGGTTAGGAACGATGCATTCTTGAAGGATACTAGCAAAAGACTGAAGTTAGTGCATATCGACAGAGAGGTTTCAATAAGGGCATTTCCAGATTAATCTGAATAAAATACAACCTCTAAAATGCTTATATGCAAATGCTAGAAGTCTAAAAAATAAGATGGGAGAGTTAGAGTATATAGCACTAAATGAGAGGTTAATTATGATTGGTATCTCAGAGACATGGTGGAAGGAGGACAAATAGTGGGACACTGTGATACCTGGGTACAAACTATATTGTAATGATAGAGCAGATCAAATTGGTGGAGGAGTTGCACTCTGTTAGAGAGGACATTGAGTAACAAAGGATTAAAGTCTTGCAGGAAACAAAATGCACTGTAGAATCTCTATGGATTGAAATTCCATGTAAAAAGGGGAAGGCGATTGCAGTGGAGGTGTACTATCGACCTCCTGGCCAGAATGAAAAAATTGATGATGACATGCTCAAAGAAATCAGAGAAGCTAGCAAAAGTTACAGCACAGTGATAATAATGGGTGATTTCAATTACCCCGGTATTGACTGGGTCAGTGTCATGGCAGAACATACTAGGGAGCTAAAGTTTCTGGATGAAATAAATGACTGCTTCTTGGAGCAGCTGGTTCATGAACCAAAAAGAGGGGAAACCATTTTGGACCTAGTCCTTAGTGCAGCACAAGATCTGGTGCACAAGATAAGGGTGTTGAGGCCACTTGCAAGAGTGATTATAGTATGATTGCATTTGATTTAATAAATGGAGGAAGGACGGAAAGGAAATCCACAGTAATACCTTTTAACTTTCAAAAGGGAGACTATGGTAAAATGAGGAAAATAGTCAAGAACAAACTAAAAGAAGCAGTTGCAAAGGTTAAAGATTTATATCAAGCATGGGTGGTGTTTAAAAATTCTTTCTTGGAAGCCCAGACCAGCTGTATTCCATGCTTTAAGAAAAATGGAAGGTAATCCAAAAAACTGCCAGCATGGTTTAAAGGTGAGGTCAGAGAGGCTGTTGTTGCCAAAAAAAGCATCTTTCAGGAAGTGGAAAAAGGAGCTGAATGACAAAAGCTGGAAACACTGGCAAGTTAGATGCAAGGCATTGATAAGGCAGGCAAACAGAGAATTTGAGAAGAAGCTTGCTGTGGAAGCAAAAACGCGTAATAAAAACTTTTTCAAGTACATTCATAGCAAAAAACCTGTGAGAGAGTCATTTGGACCATTAGATGATAGAGGGGTAAAAGGGTCACTAAGAGGGGACAAGGCCAGAGCGCAGAGACTGAATTCTTTGCTTCAGTCTTTACTGAGGAAGATGTAAGGATGTTGCCCATGACTGAAATGGTATTTAAAGGTGTGCTGCAGAAGAATTGAAAGAAATATTGATACACTGGGAAGATATATTACAACTATTTGATAAACTAAAGAGTAGCAAATCACCTGGATCGGATGGCGTACATCAAAGGGTGTTGAAAGAACTGAAATACCAGGTGTGATCTGGAAAACTACAAACTGGTGAGCCTGATGTCAGTACCAGGCAAAATTATAGAAACCAGTATAAAGAACAAAATTACTGAGCATGTAGATAGTCCTGGTTTAATGGCAGAAAGCCAACATGGATTTAGCCAAGGAAAGTCTTGTTTTACTTATCTGTTGTATTTTTTTGGAGGTGTAATAAACAGGTAGACAAAGGTGAGCTGTTCGTTATAGTGTATCTGGATTTTCAGAAAGCCTTTGTATGAGAGACTCTTGGCAAAATTAAAAAGTCATGGGATAGGAGGCTGTGTACTATTGTAGATCAGGAACTGGTTAAAAGATGGAAAGCAGAGGGGGGTAGGGCTAAGTGGCAAATTTTCCCATTGAATAGTGGAGTATCCCAGGGATCTGTGCTGGGTCCGCTGCTTTTTAACATCTTCATAAATGACCTGGAAATGGGAATAATGAGTGAGATAATCAAATTTGCAGATGACACAAAATTATTCAAAGTTCTTAAAACACTAGAGGATTATGAAAAATTGAGAGGACCTTGATAAATTGGATGACTAAACGTTTAAATGGCAGATGAAATTTAATGTGGACAAATGTAGAGTTATGCACCTAGGAAAGAACAACCCAAACTATGGTTACATGATGCAAGGTTCCACATTAGGAACCGCTACCTAGGAAAAAGATTTAGGTGTACCTTGAAACTCTCCGCCCAGTGTGCAGCGGCTTCTAAGAAGGCAAATAGAATGCTAGAAATCATAAGGAAAGGAATGGAGAATAAAACAAAGGATATTATAATGCCTCTGTATCGTTCCTTAGTGCAACCACACCTTGAATATTGTATGCAATTCTGGTCACCATATCTTAAAAAGGACATAGCAGAATTAGAAAAGGTACAGATAAGAGCCACCAAAATGGTAAAGGGAATGGAAAAATACCCTATGAGGTGCAAACTTTGTTTTAACCTAATTTTATAAGAGGTTTTATTAGCACTCAAATCAGCATTTTACATGCAAAAAGATTTTATAAAACCTTATCTCAATTAAGTTCTCTTACTGTATTTTTTTATTAAGTATTTTCTTTCTAGGTTAGTCCCATGACTTAGAGGTAATGCTTTGTTGTTGTTAAGTCCTATCGAATCTGTTGACTCATAGTGACCCTATGGATGTTGTGAAGATCCCCTGGATTTTATTTTTGTAGATTGTGACTGGAAGTAGATTGCCAGGCCTTTATTTCATGCAGTAAGCCTACAGAGCCTGTTATTCCAAGATGGTCTCTCATCCATGTACAAATCGGGCCCGACCCTGCTTAGCTTCTCTAATTGCTTACCCTCAAACCTCTGTACCTCACTTCTTCCCTTATCAGACCATCACCTGCTTAGCTTCATTCTTCATTACCCACCACCTCAACCTTGCCCTGTCTCCTCCAACCTCTTTAAAAATCTGCATGCTGTTAACCCGTTGTCTCATCACCTCCACTGTCTCATCACCTCTTTCCTCCACTATGTCATCTGAGTCTGTTAATGAGGCAGTAGCTTCCTATAACACTGCCCTCTCCTCTGCTCTGGATGTTCTTGCTGTGCCTATGCCATGTCCTGTGAGGCGTACTCCTCAACCCTGGCTATTTCCCACTACCCACTATCTACATTCCTGTGCCCGCTCATCTGAGAGTGCTTGGCTCAAATTCCACATCCTTGCGGACATTCTACACTTCAAATTCATCCTTATCTCTTTCCAGTCAGCCATAGCATTCGCCAAACAAGACTATTATGTCCTTCTGACTAACTCTCTTGCCTATGACTCTCGCCATCTCTTTACAACTCTCAACTCTCTCCTCAAGGTGCTCCGCCTTCAACCCCCCCTCCCTTTCTGCCCAAACCCTGGCTACTTCCATGATAAAATCCACAAGATCACATTCCAATTCCCCACGAGGACAGCTACTTCCCCCTCCCCTGTTAACTCCTAACTTTCCCCCTACCTCTGCTACCTTTTCTTCCTTTTCTATGATCTCTGAGGAAGAAACCACTCACCTTCTTTCCTCATTCAAACTCGCTACCTGTTCCTCTGATCCTATTCCCATCCATCTCCTTAGCTCCATCTTCTCCACTGTTGTCCCTTCTATCTCTCATATTCTCAACCTATCACTCTTAACTGCAAATTTCCCTGCAGCCTACAAGGATGCTGTGGTCACTCCTCTCCTCAAAAAACCCTCACTAGACCCTACCTGTCCTTCTAACTATTGGCCCATCTCCCTGCCCCCCTTCATTTCTAAACTACTTGAATGTGTGGTTCACTGCCGTTGCCGTGACTTTCTCTCCTCTTAAGCCTCTTGCCAAAGTCTCCAGTGACCTGATCCTGGCAAAATCCAAAGACCTTTATTCAGTCCTCATCCTTCTTGACCTTTCTGCTGCTTTTGATGCTGTTGACCACAACTTTCTCCTTGATACCCTGTCCTCGCTTGGTTTTAAGGGCTCTGTTCTATCTTAGTTCTCTTCTTATCTCTCCCATCGTTCCTTCAGTGTTTGTTCTGGTGGATCCTCCTCTACTGCTATCCCATTCTCAGTTGGTGTACCCCAAGGGTCTGTCTTGGGTCCACTCCTTTTCTCTTTCTATATCCAGTCCCTTGGTGCACTCATCTCTTCCCATGGCTTTCAGTACCATCTTTACGCTGATGACTCCCAGATCTACCTCTCTACACCTGAAATCTCTCTGGCAATCCAGGCCTAGATCTCACCTGCCTTTCTGACATTTCTGCTTGGATGTCTCATTGCTGCTTGAAATTGAACATGGCCAAAACCGAGCTGCTTATTTTTCCCCCTAAACGCTCCTCTCCCCTTCCTCCTTTCTCAGTCTCTGTGGATAACTCTCTACTTGTCCCTGTTTCTTCAGCTCGTAATCTTGGGATCATCTTTGACTCCTCTCTCCTTCTCCACACACATCCAACTGACAACTAAAACCTGCCATGTCTTTCTCTACATCATAAGGAAAATTCACCCATTCCTTTCTGAACATACTACTAAGACGTTTATCCACTCTTTAGTCACCTCCCATCTTGACTATTGTAATGTACTCTTTGCCGGTCTCCCTCTGAATCATCTCTCTCCCCTTCAATCTGTTCAACACTGCTGCGTGATTAATCTCCACCATCCTCATCATGCTCATTTTACCCCTTTTCTCAAATCACTTCCTTAGCTGCCTGTCCATTTCTGCACCCGATAAGTGCATTCACTCTGCAGCTCCTATCTTTCCTCTCTTCTCTACCTACACCCCTCCTCAGGAATTCCGCTCTTCAGGCAAATCTCTTCTTTCTGTACCCTTTTCTTCTATTGCTAACTCTAGACTTCGCTCTTTTCATCTTGCTGCTCCTTCCTTATCGGTCCTCCAGTTTAGTCCTCCACCTCTGGGTTGTGCACCTCCTTCTGCAGCATGGAGACTGGGCATGCCAAAGTCGTGACATCACTGGATGTAGTCTGCTGATCACTCCCCTCAGCCCCAGTGTGTCCAGTCTCCATGCAGCAGGAGGACTTAGTGAGCCTAGGTGCTGGGCTCACTTGAGGAACACATAAGGAGCTTTAGAGTAGCGTAGATTAGTTTGGGGGGGTTATTCCTTTCCCTAAGATTCTCCTTTAAATTTCACTTCCACAATTTGTGTACTGTTTCTTTAAAAAAAAAAAAAAAATAATAATAATAATAATACGAGGAGCGTTTTTTCTTGTGCCGGTTCCTGCTGCCTCTCTGTGGGCTTCTGGCTTTGGGCTCAATTACTATCAGGTCTCTCCTCCTAGACGGCACGGAGGAGAGCTCTGTGGCAGGCAACGGAGGTGTCTCGGCAATTCTGACAGCCGCGATCATTCTCGGACTGACAGCACTAGGACGAGCAGCTTGCCGGGCGGTCCTCCGCTCGCGGCAAGGTGGAGCGGGGGGCATGCCGGCTTGAGCCCTGCAGGCACAGATCGGGTGCAGAAGTCTTGGGACCCGTTTCGCTGAAAGACAGGTAATTGCTCTAGCGAGCGGGGGAACGGTTTGTGGCAGGGCCGTTTGCCCTCGCGGTGCATTTTGGCGCCTTTTTCCCTCCTCTATTCAGTAGCGGTGGCGTGTTCGCCGCGTGGCAAGTGCTTCCCCGGTACTTTCATTTCTCCTTTTTTTGTTTTTTCATTCTAGTGTTGCATTACCGCGAGGGGGGCAGATTAGCTGGAAGTTCCCTTTTATTTTTCAAATCGAATTGACCACACTACCGGAGTAACTTTTGTTTTGTTTTTTGAGCGGGCTGTGAGCGTCCCTTTATTATTTACTTTATTTATTTATTTTATTTATTTACATTCTACTTTCCCTTGGGCTTTTTATTGTCTTCCTTTAGGGGGGTTTGATTTGTTCAAGTGGGAGTTTGGTCTGTCAGTTTGTTTTCCCTGGTTTGGCTGGTCTAAAAAAAAAAAAAAGACAAAAATATAAGAAGGAGGTTGTGAGAGGGTGTCTAGGAGTGGTGAGAGTGCCTGGTGTATGGCATCCCGACCTCTCTGCATAGTCTGCGGCACCCGCAGGGTTACAGTGGTGGATTCAGGTAGCTGCAGGGCCTGCGCCACAGTTTCTACCAGTGTGGAGCAGCAGATGGATATTAAGGTTGCTCAAGAGCCCCAGGGGGGAGAGGTCTGGAGCTGAAGGAGAGCTTCTCAGACCGCCGGCCTCAGGGTACAGTCAGGAGGTGACCATCAGACAGTCCACTTCACAAGTGGCCTTGGAAGCGGGGTTGCAGCTTGAAGATTTCTGTCCAGACTTTGTCTTATTAATGCATCAGGCCTTCTGTTTGCGGCGTCAAGGTAAATTACTGGAGGGCCTAGTGCGGCACTTCAACCTGGGTTAGCGGTAGGGGGTAGTATTTCAACAAGACCTCTAAAGCGATCAAGACCTCCAGAGCCCTCCCCTCGGAGGTGGAGTGGCACGAAACAGTTGAGGCTGAGATGGACCTGGAAGCCGAAATGGAAGATTTGGAAGAAGGCGAGATTCCAGAACCTGAAGATCAGGCTTAAATCATTCGAGTGTTCCAGAGGGACGAGCTGACGGCACTCATTACGGAATCCCTAAAGACGTTGAAGCTGGCCATAGCGCCACCGAGTGAGGAAGAGAGTGGGGAAGATCCGATAATCCAAGCGGTGCAGCAGGCTCAGGTAGTGTTTCCCGTGCACCGCGTGGTGGACCGGATGATCCAGGATGAGTGGGATCAACCAGAGTCTGGTCTGAGAGGGGTCAGAACTATGAACAGATTCTGTCCCTTAGTAGATAAGAACAAGGAACGTTTTTGCTCTCCGCGCATTGATGCGGCAGTGTCAGCAGTTACCAAGAAGACCACTATTCCGGTAGAGGGTAGCACGGCATTGAAGGATGCGCAAGATAGGAAGGTAGATGGTTTGTTAAAACAGTTGTTTGAAGCGGATGCCTTGTCCTTATAGGCGCTCACAGTTGAAAAACGTGATGTATCCAAGGAAAGAACCAAATAAATATGCATGAAAAGAGGCTTTTATTTACAATACCAATGGATGCTGCCCACCCGACACAGGCCGTGTTTCGTTGGGTGGGCAGCATCCATTGGTATTGTAAATAAAAGCCTCTTTTCATGCATATTTATTTGGTTCTTTCCTTGGATACATCACGTTTTTCAACTGTGAACTGTTTCTGACGTGACATCTTGCTCTTAGTTGGACCACCTTGTCCTTATAGGCGTCCATTTGTGGCGCTTGGGTGGGAAGAGCGTGCCTCAAGTGGTCTCAAAGGTTACGTCAATCTACCCAGCTGGACCAGGAGAGTATTCGAGAGATCAATCGCTTAGAGTCAGGTACTGCATACTTGGCGGATGTATATTACGACTTAATTCAAGCTCTAGCTAATAGTATGGCTTCGCTGGTTGCCGCATGCAGATTCCTATGGTTAAGGAATTGGGCGGCTGATGGTTCGTCTAGGTCGCGTCTCAGCAAGCTGCCATTTAAAGGGCTTTTCTTGTTTGAAGAAGATCTTGACAAGCTGGTTAAAGATCTAGTGGAGTCCAAGGGCGGGCGGCTTCCTGAGGATAAGTCTCGGCAGGGGAAATCCTCTCCGGCCTTTCGGGGTCAGTTTCGAGATTTCCGGAGATTTCGTACTGCTCGTTTCGGTGGTTTCCAGAGAGGACAGTTCCCTTCTAGAGCCCAGGGATTTCGTGGGTTTCGTGGAGCAAGTAGGGGATTCGCAACAACGTCCTCAATGGCATCTTGGAAACTGTAGAAATGGACAGATAAAGAAGATACCAGAATCCCCAATAGTCCCTTCACCTACCTCCTCTTAAATATAATAGGATATCATGATCATGAGTTCTGTGTAACTGTTTTTTAAAATAGTTTGGGAACATTGTTAACGCAAGCATAAAGAGTAAACATAGGCTATGAACTGCGCAACCATAGTTCATTGTACAGTCAACTATAGGTCCCTGCTGGCACAGCATAATTTCTGCAACTCTGCAATTATAAATAATTCTGTCATAATCAAGTAAATTTCATCTAATACAATGTAATCAGCTCTTACTCTGTAAAAAGAACTCTAGTGACACCTTGTGTTATGATTAATGACTGTGTTACCTCCCCTTTTTCTTTAATAATAAGAGCTTTTCAGGAGGAACAATTTGAATCCAACAGACGTGGAACTGTGCTGAGTCCATAGACCGTCTGTTGTTTTCCCTCTGAGCTCAAAGAAAGTAGCACTTTGTGTGTTTATTGTGTTCTGTGTTACTCTCTGCTTATTTCTCACTGCTTGAGGGACCAGAGACCGAAAGAGCCATGGTATTGTGGCCAGATCACAGGGTTTTCTTTAGAAACCCCAATGAAAGCTGGCGGGTCTCAGCAGGAAGCCAACCGATAGGCGGGAGGCTTCGGGGGTTCCTTCCTGCCTGGACCCAAATAACGTCTGACCAGTGGGTTTTAGAGATCATTCGTGAAGGATATGCGCTGGAGTTTGCAAGACCCATTCGGGACTCCTTTGTGCTGTCTCTCTGCAAAGGGCAGCAGAAAACCCTGGCGGTCCACAGCACACTGGATCGGCTTTTACAAATGGGAGCAATTGTGCCGGTACCGGCAGAAGATTACGGTACGGGTCAATACTCAATTTATTTTGTAGAGGCAAAAAAGGATGGATCGCTTTGGCCTATCTTGGACCGAAAAGGAGTGAATTGTTGTCTTCGACTACCACATTTCCAGATGGAGACCTTAAGGTCGGTCATTGTGGCGGTACACAAGGGGGAGTATTTAATTTCCCTGGATCTTATGGAGGCATATCTGCATATTCCCATCAGAGCAGCTCATCAGAAGTTTCTATGCTTTGCTCTTCTTTGGGGACATTATCAATTCCAAGCATTGCCATTTGGGCTGGCGACAGCGCCGCAAACCTTCACCAAGATCATGGTAGTAGTGGTGGCGGCGTTGCGGAAAGACAGGATTTTGGTTCATCCTTATCTCGACAATTGGTTGATTTGAGCGAAGTCAGAGGCCGAAAGTGTTCAAGTTACAGGCAAGGTAGTATAGTTTTTACAGGACCTAGGCTGGGTGGTCAACCCGACCAAAAGCCGTCTAGTGCCGTCCCAGGATCTCGAATACCTGGGGGTACGGTTCAACACTCAGGAGGGTGCAGTGTTCCTGCCGAATCGATGAGTTCAGAGTCTTCAGCAGCTGGTCTGCAAGTTCAGGGCTGATCCGGCGCCTTCGGCATGGAATTACCTACATGTGCTAGGCTCAATGGCGGCGACACCATGGGCCAGGTTTCATATGAGGCCCTTGCAACGAGCGCTTCTTCGTCGGTGGTCGCATCAGTCCGACTTGTTGAACAAGCAACTACCCTGTCCGCACCAAGTCAGGCAATCCCTGCAGTGGTGGCTGCGCCCCGGAGTCCTGACAAGAGGGATGCCCCTGGAGCAGCCGGAGTGGCTCCCTCTGTTGACGGATGCAAGTCTCGCGGGGTGGGGAGCGCATTGCGGAGCTCTCTTCGCGCAAGGCGTCTGGTCCATTCCCGAGAGGTCTTGGCCCATCAACCGGCTGGAACTGAGAGCGGTTTATCTAGCGCTGCTGAAGTTCAAAGCTACGGTCTCCGGTTGGGTGGTGAGTGTTGTCGGACAACTCCATGACGGTGGCCTACATAAATCCACAGGGCGTCACAAGAAGTACAGCCATGGAAGAGGAAGCCGAGACGCCATTTGCCTGGGTGGAAAGTCAGCTACCAGCAATCTCGGCGGTGCACATTGCAGGGAAGGACAATGTGATGACAGACTTTCCTCAGCAGGGTTCAGGTGGATGCGGGAGAATGGGAGTTGCATGCAGACATGTTTACGCTTCTAGTCCACAGATGGGTTCCGCCGGTCATGGATCTCATGGCGACTTTTCATTCAGCGAAAGCGAGTCACTTCTTCAGCAGACGAGACAGGATGTCGGAAGGTATTGATGCTCTAATGCAACATTAGCCATCGGGTCTTCTTTATGCATTCCCGCCATGGGCTCTAATAGGCCGGGTGGTGCAGCAGATCGAAGCTCATCACGGGAGAGTTCTGCTGGTGGCCCCGGACTGGCCAAGATGTCCGTGGTACGCCGATCTCATTCGGTTGCTCGACAGGGAGCCATGGAGGCTGCCGGTCTCGGAAGATCTGTTGATTCAAGAGCCGCTTCGTATGCCTCTGGTGAATCGGTTCTCACTTACGGTTTGGCCATTGAAAGGGCAAGGTTGAAGAAGAAAGGATACTCGGGAGTGGTGGTCGCAACGTTGCCCTGAGCAAGGAAAAAATCTACGTCTCTAGCTTATGTTCGAATTTGGCGTATTTTTGAGGACTGATGTTCAAGGCGACAAGTTCAGGCTGCTATGGATTCAATTCCCTTGGTCCTCAGTTTCTTGAAAGAGGGGTTTGATAAGTGCTTGGCAGCCAGCTCTTTGCGAGTGCAGTTAGCAGCCCTGACTTGCTATAGGGGCAAAATGCAGGGAGTTTCTCTAGGGGCGCATGCCGATGTTTTTCGCTTTCTTAAAGCTGTATCAAGGCTCCGCCCTTCTCGTAGAGTTGTCGTTCCACCATGGGATCTCAATTTGGTCTTAGGGGCATAGGTGTGTGAACCGTCGAACCTTTACAACAGGAGTTGGTTAAAGATTTAACCTTAAAAACAGTGTTTTTGGTGGCTATCTGTTCGGCGAGGCGAATTTCAGAGTTGCAGGCCTTGTCATGTTGAGAGCCATTTTTGTCATTTTCTAGGGAAAAGGTTGTGTTGCAGCCGGTACCATCGTTTCTGCCAAAGGTGGTTTCCCCATTCCATTTTAATCAATCGATTTCCTTTCCGGTACTCGGTTCAGGGGTAGGAACTGCTTCGGACCGTAGTTTGAGCCAGTTGGACGTCAAATGGGTATTGCAACGGTATTTGAAGGTGTCTGAGTCCTTTCGCAAATCAGATCGTCTGTTTGTGGTGTTTGGAGGCCCTCGCAAAGGGGAGGCAGCGGGGAAGGCGTCTATCTCTAGATGGATTAGAGAGGTGATTGCGTCGACATATTTAGTGCAGGGTCGTTCAGTTCCAATGGGGTTACGAGCTCATTCGACCAGAGCGCAAGCGACTTCCTGGGCGGAACACTGCTTGGTTCCGCCAGGGGACATCTGTAGTGCAGCCATCTGTTCGCCTATTCATACTTTCAGTAAACACTACCACCTTGATGTGTTAGCGGCGGAGGATGCAGTTTTTGGCTCGGCAGTGTTGAGGGCAGGATGGAAAGGCCCCTCCCATTGATTACTGCTCTGTTACTTCCCAGAGGTGGAGGACTAAACTGGAGGACCGGCAAGGAAATATAAATTACACTTACCTGGTAATTGTCATTCCTTTAGGAACTCCAGTTTAGTCCTCATTCCCGGCCGGGTAGTATCATTGGCAGTAGAGGTTCATTTCTTAGCAGTGAAAATTTATAGATACGCAGAGTTATTAATACAGTTTGGTTCGTTTAGAGCTGTTTAGTTTCTTGCTATCTCTTCCTCCTCTTTCTTAGCTGTGCTTTTGAATAAGGTGGAGGAGCAAAGTACAAGAAAACGTTTCTCCTTTCTAGGGGACGTTTAGTTGTCACATAGATAGTAGATAGAAAGACTTAATATTATTGTGTTGGCTACTTATTTGTTGCTCCTTTGAGTTTGCTTTGTCAATAGTTCACTGTGGCTGAGGGGAGTGATCAGCAGACTACATCCAGTGATGTCACGACTTTGACATGCCCAGTCTCCATGCTGCAGGAGGAGGTGTACAACCCAGAGGTGGAGGACTAAACTGGAGTTCCTAAAGGAACGACAATTACCAGGTAAGTGTAATTTCTATTTATTCCTGGAACAAACTCCCTGAGTCTGTACATCAAGCTTCATCTCTGGCCCTTTTCAAATCCAGGCTGAAAACTCACCTCTTCGCTGCCTCTTTCGAATCTTGATTCATCTAATCTCCTTTGTGTTTCCTTACCATTCCCCATAGATGTATCCTATGTCTTACAGCTACTGTGTTGACTAGATTGTAAGCTCTGATGAGCAGGGACTGTCTCTTACATGTTTGTGCAGTGCTGCGTACATCTTGTAGCGCTATACAAATGTTCAGTAGTAGTAGTAGTAACTTTGAAGATCAGATGAGATCAGGTGTACTCAGGGATAGCATGGCTGTAGTTAATGCTTTCTACCAGGGTGCAAAATCTTTAAAGGTTGTCTGTCTTGTCAGTAAAAACCAGGCATATTACAGAAATAATATGGGAAATGAACAACTGCCATTACATGGATGATATCTGAAGGCACTTGAGCAACACAAAAAGATTCAACCTTGTATAAGACTTCCTTTTCTTCCAGGCTATTTTTCCAAATTATTGCAAGGGGGCCTGAATTTATAAAATTTTCTGGTAAGGAAGATGAGGGAATAGAGGATGTTCCTTTAAAAAAATATGCTATATAACCTTGCTTGATTTTTTTAAATGTCTTAACATGAGGTTCTTCCCTAGTTATGCGCATGCATTCCACCATGTTTTTGCTGAATGCCCTATGTGACACAAAACTCTTAAACCTGAAGCCCAATCAAATCTAGCCTCATTAAAAATGACCTTTCACCTCTTATGTACCAAAACCAACATAACTTATGGTTTTCTTGTAGCCCAAAGGTGAGAGACATAACAGTAGGATAAATAAGAAATAATGCAGAAGCCAGTTGGGTCAGATTTTCATTATAGCCCTCTCAGAAGCTATTAATCTTGCTTGTAGTCAGTGGCCTAGAAATAATTACTTCTAACCTATGTAATACACATTACTAGCAATAAGGACAGGTCAGCCACATATCATTTCTAGACTTCCTACAGCTGTTTCAAATGGGCATAGTTTGGGCACTTGCCTGGAGTTATTTTTAGTGGCCTTTGAAATCAGTTTAATTTCAACAACAGAAGCCCAAGCAGTTATACCACTACATACTTATATAGACTAACCTCCTTATTCTCAAGGTTATTTTGATTATCTTATCAGAATGTTCAATGATATAACATACATGAGTTTATCAGTGTATATCTGAGGCGCTGACAGACACTGGGAAGATTTTGTCTCAAGTCTAGATGTGGGAGCTCTGGTGGAAGGGGATGTTCTCACCCACACCCCTTTCTGATCATCACAATAGTATAGCAGAATGTAAGTGTTTCTGTGTTTCTAAGTGGAGGGTGTCCGGACCCTACAGACATTAAACGTATGAAAACGAAGGGATGTCTCTTCTGAACATGTACAAGTGGGAACCATGGTTTCCTCTCAGAAGATATCCATGTGAGGGTGGGAAAGAGATACCGAATCTGTGTTGCAACGAACGGGAACCTGCTGCTTTCCAGTAGCCCTCTCTCTAATGCTGTCATTCAGCTACACAGTTGAAGGGTGAGTCCTGTCAAACCTGTCCTTTAAAGGTGCAGGAGCTCACAGTCTGACAGCATTCAGGGCATGGGCAAAATGTGTAGCAACACCACTGAAGTGACACCTCTACAGCAGATAAAGACCATATGGCCTATCCATTCTGCTCATGCATTCCAACTACTAAGATGTACAATCCCTTCCTCTCCCTAGGTGATCCTTTGTTCACTTCTTATGCTTTCTTCAATTCAGATACTGTCCTTGTTTCCCCCACCTCCACTTCCTCAGATTACTTCAGAGTCTCTCTACTTTAACTCTTATCTCATGATATATTGCTCCAGAGTTCCTTTCAATTGATAGAGGCCTGCCTTCTGTGTCTTTATACTGTATATTGGAGTTATTTAAATTTCTCTATTATATCTCCTCATCTCACCTTTCTTTCAAAATATACATATTTTGATCTCTAAACCTTCCCCATATGCTTTATGATGAAAACCATTTTAGTAGCTGCCTCTGGACCAACTACATTCAGTTATATCGTTTTGAAGGTGTGGTATTCCAGAACTGCATATAGTACTCCAAATGACGTCTCACCAGAGGACTGTGCAGAGGCATTATTTTCTTTTTGCTGTTGGCCATTCTTTTCCTTAGGTATCTGAGCATCTTTCTGCCTTTTTTCATCACATTATCTACCTGTTTGATCATCTTAAGATCATCAAATATAATCATCCCCAAGCCTCCTCTTCTATCATGCACAGAATTTAGTCCCCATTCCCTTGGGATTTTGCAGCCCAAATGCATGACCTATGTTTTTTAACATAAATTTTTTCTGCCACAGTCTAGACCATTCTTCAGGCTTCACTAGATCCTTGTTCACATTTTCCACCAAGATCCCCACTGAAGATCTTGGTGTCGGCTGCAGAAAGGTGAACCTTTCCTGATAGTCCCTCCACATTATTGTTTACAAAAATGTTGAGGAGACTCGTATCAAAGACCAGTTCTTGTGGCATACCACTAGAAATGCCCCTTATATCAGCATAAACTTTATTTACCACTACATTTTGTTTCTTCCTACTCAACCAGTTTCTTAACCTAGTTGGTCACTTTAAGGCCCATACAAAGTGTTCTCTGTTTATTTATGAGTCATCTATGTGGAATCTTGCCAAAAGCAGTGCTGAAACCCAAGTACACCACTTTTACCATTCTCCTCCAATCCAACTATCTTGCCTCCTAGTCAGAAAGGGTCATCATAGTCATCTGACAAGCCCTAATTCTGGTTAAACCATGTTGCCTTGGGTCCTATATGCCTCCTTTATATTTAATCAAGGAAATGGCCTGTTTTTGTAAAAACAATAATTACAACTGAGGAACTATAGTTATTTTCCTTAGTGGCTTAAAATGCCTCTTCATGTGGCAGTGATGCAATTAAGAGGGTCCTGATGGCTCACTTTAGAAGCCTCCTGGATCCCTCCCTCATGGAACTCTAATCCCTGGTGGGCCAGCTGCCTCTGCAGCCTCCCTTCCCTACCCTGGAGCTGGGCCTAATTGTATACAAAATGTGTCTCCCTTAACCTCGTCTGGGGAGACCCTCACAGTAATAATGGGTGATTTAAATTACCCTGGTATTGACCTGGTCGATTTCACTACAGGATATGCTAGGGAGACAACATTTCTAGATGAAATAAATGATCTTATTTGTGATATGGCCAAGGGCCTTTCAATCACGGTAGCTCCTGAAGAGGAACCCAGAGCAAAGCAATTGGAAATTCTCCAATATCCTAAAGCTCCAAAGGAAGCAGCTACTCTGCCCATCCATGAAATTCTGCATAACTTGATGCTCAGAATGTGGGAGACGCCTCTGACTACAACTCCTCATTCTAGGAGACTTGATACTATGTATCGAGTTCCGCCATGTCCTGGATTTGAAAAGACTCAGCTGCCACACCATTCAATGGTGGTGGAGTCAGCCATGCATAGGATGAAAAATGCAAAGAGGCATGCATCCAACACCCCAGGTCGTGAATGCAGGACTCTGGACGCTTTTGGGCCCCAAACATTTCAGGCTTCCATGCTTTTAGCTAGGATCAGTTCATATATACTATATATGGGATTGTTCCGTAAAGAAGTTACAGGAGACTTGGAGCTTATGAGCCCATTTCTCCCAGATGACAAGAGACAAGACTTTCTTGCTCTAGTTAAGCATGCTCAAGATGTCTCCAAGTTTGTGAATCATGCATCAGCAGAACCTCTGCTATTGCCATTGGGGCACGACGGATTGCCTGGCTTCAGGCTTCAAACTTGGAGACTTGGGTACAGGACAAGTTAGGCAACATTCCTTGCATGGGAGAGAATCTCTTTGGCAAGAACTGGCAGGAAAAGGCTAACGAATTAGATGCTGACAATACCATTCTAGATTGTCAAAATCTACAGCCACTCCAGCCAAAAAGAAGCCTTATAAAAAACCCTCTTTCAGCAAAAAGAGGAAATTTTATCCTTCCTATATCCATCAGAGTCAAACTCAGGGTCAGGTTGCCCAAAAGGGACAAACTAGACAGCAAAAGAAGCCAAAAGGCCGAGAGCCCAAGCAGCTCCGCAGGTTCCCCCCCCCCCCCTCAAGGTCTTTGACTCCTTCCTAGAGAGCTTAGCCTTCCTGCCTCTGAGGGGTCCCCAACCCCCCAATATCCCAGGCAGGTTATGCCACTTTGCCAGCAGATGGCATCAGATAACAGCAGAAGATTGGACTCTGTCCATTGTAGGAGAGGGGTACAAGCTTCATTTTCACAGCATGCCCCCTCCTACAATTCTAAGGCAATTCAATTCTCAAACCTCCGCAGACAATCTGCTAGATCACGAGGTCTCAACACTTCTTGCCCAAGGGGCAATAGAAGAGGTACCCATTCTTCAACGGGGTGCAGGGTTCTACTCCCCCTATTTTCTTATTCCAAAGAAAACAGGAGGACACAGACCCATTCTAGACCTCAGAGAATTGAACAAATACCTGTTCCGAGAGAAGTTCAAAATGATTTCTCTAGGAACTCTTCTGCCGTACCTTCAAAGCCAGGATTGGCTTTGCTCTCTAGACTTAAAGGATGCATACATTCACATTCTAATCCATCCAGATCACAGGAAATTCTTATGATTCCTTTTCAAGGGAAAACATTTCCAGTACAGGATTCTTCCCTTTGGTCTGGCTTCAGCACTAAGAGTATTCATGAAATGCATGGCAGTAGTAGCTGCATTTCTGTGAACCCTGGGGATACTCGTCTTCCCTTACTTAGCCGACTGGCTCATTCAAGCCCCTACAGTTGCAGAGGCCAGCACTGCACTGTCTTGCACAATGCAAATCCTCCAATACTTGGGGTTGGTAATAAACTTCCCAAAATCCCAACTTGTTCCTTTCCAGTGCCTGGAATTCATAGGGGCCTGTCTAGATACCAGACAGGCAAAGACTTTCCTTCCACAGGCCCGGTATCTTCGCATAATGCAACTAGCTTCTCAAGCAGCAGGGAAATCCTCCCTAACTGCTCGGGAGCTACTGCAGTTGCTGGGACATATGGCATCCACAGTTCATGTAGTCCCATATGCTCACCTCCACATGCGAGCAGCTCAGTGGACCCTATCTACACAGTGGACACAGGCCACAGGACACTTATCAGACAAAATAATAAACTCTCAACGACTAATTTTGTCCCTCCAATGGTGGCAATCACTAGAAAATCTGACAGTGGGGTCTCCTTTTCATCAACCCCTCTTTCAGGCCACCCTAACAACAAATGCATCACAGGTGGGTTGGGGAGCACACCTGAATCATCTCTCACAGGGCACCTGGTCTCCACAGGAGGCTGGTGTACACATAAACCTCCTGGAATTAAGAGCAATCTATTTAGCTCTTCAAGTATTCCACACCCAGCTCATCTACAAGACAGTCCTAGTCAAGATGGACAATCTAGTAGCCATGTTCTATGTGAACAAGCAGGGCGGAACAGGCTCTCTGTCGTTTTGCAACGAAGCCTTATGACTGTGGGCCCTCGCCAGGGAGTATCAAATTCACCTTCTAGTGGTATATCTTCCAGGCATTCAAAACCTTTGGGCAGACAAACTCAGTCGAGTACTGCTGCCTCACGAGTGGTCGCTCCACCTAGACCAGGTGGCAAAGATATTTCATCTCTGGGGCACTCCAGACATAGACCTCTTTGCAAGTCCACTGAATGCCAAACTTCCCCGGTTCTGTTCCAGGATTCCGGCTCACAATTGTCAGGCAAGGGATGCCTTCCTCGTTCATTGGGGTCAGGACTTCCTTTATGGCTTCCCACCCATTCCCCTCATCCCCAAAACACTCTTCAAGCTTCAGAGAGACAGGGGTTGTATGATTCTCATAGCGCCATGATGGCCACGCCAAGCGTGGTATCCCCTGCTTCTATATTTCTCTCAAGCTACACCTCTGGAGTTAGAGCATGCTCCAGATCTCCTTTCCCAAGAGGATGGGACGCTATGGCACCCGAGCCCCCAGTCCCTGCATCTCACGGCCTGGTTGCTGAAGGCTTAGACCTCCAGGATTTCAACCTGTCCCAACAGGTAAAGGATATCCTTCAGGCTTCTAGAAAACTTTCCACAAGAAGGTCTTATGCCTTCAAGTGGAAACGTTTTACTATATGGTGCTCCAAGAAGGGATTAAACCCCCTTGTCATACCTTTAGAATCGATACTAGAGTATCTCCTTCACTTATCGAATTCTGGTCTAAAGACCAATTCTGTAAAAGTCCATCCTAATGCAATTGCAGCTTCTTTATAAGCCTCTGAATGGACAACCAATTTCCTCTCATCCACTCATATCCAGATTTATGAGAGGTCTTCTATTAACCAAACCTCCCATTAAGCCGCTACCGGTGGCATGGGATCTAAATCTAGTTCTCGGGCAGCTCATGAAGCCGCCTTTAGCCACTACAACCCTTAAGTTTTTGACCTGGAAGGTCATCTTCCTAATTGCAATCACCTCTGCATGTCGCATTAGTGAACTGCAAGTTTTAGTGGCTGATCCTCCTTATACTAGGTTTCACCATGATAAGGTTGTTCTTAGAACTCATCCAAACTTTATGCCAAAGATGGTTTTGCCTTTTCATTTAAATCAATCAATTTATCTTCCTGTATTTTTTCCCGAGGCCTCACACCTCTAATTCAGAAAGAAACCTTCATACTTTGGATTGTAAAAGAGCCTTAGCCTTTTACCTACAGAGAACACAGCAACATAGAAAGTCCTCGCAACTTTTTATAGCTTTTGACTCTAGTCATTTGGGACTTCCAGTCTCCAAAAGAACTTTATCTAAATGGATTGCCCAATGCATATCCTTTGCTTATGAGAGTAAGGGTCTTCCTCTTCTAAGCCATGTCACAGCTCATAACGTGAAAGCCATGGCAACTTCCATGGCTAATCTCCACTCTGTGTCTATCGATGACATTTGTCGAGCAGCCACCTGGGTTTCGGTACACACCTTCACAGCCCACTACTGCCTGGATAAAGCCTCCCGTCGGGATGCCTTCTTTGGCCAAGCTGTTCTTCAAAATCTCTTTCAGACCTAATTCAACTCCTACCCACCAACCCTGGTGGAATGCCAGAGATCCATGGGAGGAAGGATGCCTACCTTTCTAGGGTGGCACCTTCCTGGGGCTATCTTCCTGGCATCTTCAGTTAGGGAGTCCCCATATGTGAAGACTACATTCCTGCTTGTTTCTGGAGATAGCGTAGTTACTCACCTGTAACAGGTGATCTCCGGGAACAGCAGGAATTTAGTCTTCACAACCCACCCACCTCCCCTAGGAGTTGTCTCTCTATCTCTTTATCTCTTTCCTCTTTCCCTCTATCCTTTCACTCGGCTACAAACTTAATTGAAGAGGGACAGTTGGAAAGGCGGGAAGGCAGTGCGCATGTGCTGAGGGATGCTCCCAAAAGCGTTCTTATTTTTTATTTATTTATATATTTTATTTACATTCTCTTATATACCGCGCTATTCTGCATCATTGCGGTTTACATTGAACAAACTGAAATTACATTGAACAGGGCATTATAACTTGGAGATAACTATTTTACAGGGAACATGGGCTATGGAGGATTAAGTGGCTTGCCCAAGACCACAAGGAGCACCTGTGGGACTAGAAACCCCAGTCCTTCCGGCCCAAGGTTGCTGTCCTCTAGTGGGATTTGAACCTCTGACCTTCCGGCCTGAAGTACCTTGCCCCAACCACTAGGCCACTCCTCCACTATTGGCCGCTGGGGAGCGTTCCCGCGCAGGCTCCATCGGTACCGACGATGCCCATATGTGAATACTTAATTCCTGCTGTCCCCGGAGATCACCTGTTACAAGTGAGTAACTACGCTATCTGATGCAAGAGATAAAGGTGTTGGGACCATTTGGCAATAGATCATAACATGATCGCCTTTGATTTAATAAATGGAAAAAGAACGGAAAGGAAATGAACAGTACTACCTTTTAAATTTTAAAAGGGAGACTATGATAAAATGAGGAAAATAGTTAAGAACAAACTAAAAGAAGCAGTTGCAAAGGTTGAAGATTTGCATCAAGCATGGGTGTTTAAAAATACTATTTTGGAAGCCTGGATCAGCTGTTGTTCATGAGAAAAGTGGAAGGAAGGCAAAAATCCCCCTGCCAACATAGTTTAAAGATGAGGCCAGAGAAGCTGTTGTAGCCAAAAAAGCATGTTTCAGGAAATGGAAAAAGGAGCCAAATAACGAAAACTGGAAATAACATAAGTACTAGCAAGTTAAATGCAAGGAATTGATAAGGCAGGCAAAGAGAGAATTTGAAAAAAAGAGCTTGCTGTGGAAGAAAAAACACAAAATAAAAACTTTTTCACGTACATTCATAGCAAAAAACGTCTGTGAAAGTCAGTTGGACTATTAGATGATAAAGGGGCACAAGGGGGTGCTAATGGAGGACAAAGCCAAAGCGGACATATTGAATGAATTCTTTGCTTTGGTCTTTACTGGAGAAGATGTTGGGAAGTTACCCATGCCTGAAATGGTATTTAAAGGTGAAATATCAGAAGAATTGAAAGAAATATTGATAAACCAGGAAGATGTACTACAAGTATTTGATAAACTGAAGAGTAGTAAATCTCCTGGCCTGGATGGTATACAACCAAGGGTGTTGAAAGAACTGCAATTAGTAATCTGTAAACTATCATTAAACTAATTTGTAGCTGCTGAAGACTGGAGAATGGCCAATGTAACACCAATTTTTAAAAAGGATTCCAGGTGAGATCTGGGAAGCTACAGACCGGTGAGCCTGACATCTGTACCGGGCAAAATGGTAGAAACCATTATAAAGAATAAAATTACTGAACATGTAGATAGTCATGATTTAATGGGAGAAAACCAACATGTTTTTTAGCCAAGGAAAGTCTTATTAATCTGTTATATTTTTTGAAGGTGTGAATAAAGTGGTAGACCAAGGTGAGCTGGTTGATATAATATACCTGGATTTTTAAAAAAGCCGTTGACAAGGTACCTCATGAGAGACTCTTGGCCAAATTAAAAAGTCATGGGATTGGAGACAGTGTACTATTGTGAATCAGGAACTGGTTAAAAGATAGAAAGCAGAGAGTAGGGCTGAATGGCCAATTTTCTCAGTGGAGAAAGGTAAATGATGGAATACCCCAGGGATCTGTGCTGGGCCCACTGCTTTTTAACATCTTCATAAATGACTTGGAAATGGGAATAACAAGTGAGGTGATCAAATTAACAGGTGACACAAAAGTATTCAAAGTTGTTAAAACACAACAGGTTGTGAAAAATTGCAAGAGGACCTTCATAATTTGGAAGGCTGGACACTCAAATGGCAGATGAAATTTAATGTGGACAAGTGCAAAGTTATGCAGTTAGGAAAGAACAACCCAAACTACAGTTACATGAAGCAAGGATCCATATTAGGAACCACCACCCAGGAAAAAAGATTTAGATCCATTGTGGATAGTACATTGAAACCCTCTGCCCAGTGTGCAGCAACAGCCAAGAAAGCAAATAAAATGCTAGGATTCATAAGGAAAGGAATTGAGAATAAAACAAAGGATATTATTATGCCTCTGTATTGTTCCATGGTGTGACCGCACCTTGAATATTATGTGCAATTCTGGTCACCATATCTTAAGAAGGATATAGCGGAATTAGAAAAGGTACAGAGAAGAGCCACTAAAATGGTAAAGGGGATGGAAGGATACCCCTATGAGGGAAAGCTTAAAAAGTTAAGGCTTTCCATCTTGGAAAAGTTAATAGCTGAGGGGGGAGATATGATAGAGGTCTATGAATTAATGAATGGAATGGAATGGGTAAACATAGATCGATTGTTTATGCCATCAAAAAGTAGAAAGACTAGGGGACATGCAATGAAGCTACAACGTAATCCATTTAAGACTAATAAGATAAAATATGTATTCACTCGTGTAATCAAACTCTGGAATTCGTTACCGGAGGATGTAGTAAAAGCTGTTAGTGTAGCTAGGTTTTAAAAAAGGTTAGGACAAGTTCCTGGAGGAAAGGTCTATCAACCATAAAGAGGATCTGGGAAATTCCCTGTTTGCCCCAGGATAAGCATTGTGGAACCTGTGTGCCTTTTGGGAACCTGACAGGTACTTGTAACCTGGATTGGCCAATTGAAGAAATGGAATACTGGGTTTGATGGACCTTGGTCTGATCCAGTATAGCATTTTTTATGTTCTTATGTTCAAAGGCCTGATAGTATAGTGTGTTGCATCCCTCCTTCTCAGCCCCAATGTGGGGCAGAATTGTCTAAAGAACTCCCCCCACACTGAAACGCCACCCCAAAAATCTAAAAAACTGAGGGCCAACCCTACTTCCACCCCTCCCCCCATCCCTTTCCCTGGGACCCAAGGAGTGATCCTCATTCATTCCTTGCCTGGTGTCCACAGCTTCTAAAATGGTACTGCATGACCTCTAGCAGTAGTCTTGTGATTTTTGTCAGACTTACTCCTAGTGGTAGTACTGGAAGACTACCTTGAGGGGTCAGGCGGTACCATATTCAACAGCCTCCAGATCAGGAGCGACTAGGGATTTCTCCTGCCCCTATTGGTTTCCCAGATTCCTTAGGTGAGACGTTCCTGGGAGCATGAGGGTGTGTGGCCGGCCCAGCCCTTCAATTTTTAGATTTAAGGGGCAGGGCTTCAGTGAGAGGGGATGTCTTCTTTTGGCACGTATGCCCTTTATCTGGACTGGGGAGGGATGGGTGGCTGAGTACCACAATACTAGGGCTATGAGGCTCCCCTTGTGGAAGTGGTCTGGGAATCCTTATTTGTATTTGTTTATGCCCCACGTTGGAACTGTGAAGGGAGGGTTGTGCAGGCCATTGGCCCACCAAGATCGGAGGCCCCCGAAGATGGCCCAAAAGAGGGCCCTTAAATTGTACCATCACTGCAAAAAATGGAACTCTTTTTATAAAGAGTTTTCTCCAGGAACAAGCAGGAAATCAGTCCTCACATATGGGTGACGTCGGCACTGACGGAGCCCATGTGGAGCATTTCCCCAGCTTGCAAAGAAAGCCTTTTGGAATGCCATTACGCATGCGTGATCCTCTTCCTGCCCAAGGGTGCCATCTTGATCAGTCTCCCTTTTTCCGCAGAGCCCTTCGGACGTACGTCCCTGTACCTCGGAAAAAGTTTTTTCATATTGTCTTCTATTCCGGTTTTCCGGTCTTCTTTCCGCTGTCCCAGTGCCCCTGCTTTGGCAGCGGACCCCAGGACTTTATTTTTCTTTTTGTCCTTTTTCTTCGTGAATTCGTCTCTAGCGTGTTTCGCGCCCTTTTCAACCACTGATCGAACCAAAGGTCATCGACCTTGCGGGGATCCTTTTTGCCCCCATGGCCTCCAGTTTCAAAAAGTATGACAGATGCTCCAAAAACATGTCCCTCACGGACACCCTTGACTGTTGTCTTCGGTGTCTTGTAGCGGACCATAACCCGGAGCTCTGCTCCCTTTGTAAAAAAGATGTCCTCCAAGGCCATCCAGAGCTGTAAGAAGAAACTGGATGATACTTTCCACAATATGGCCCCGGTGTCCCTGGTAGCTTCCCGTTCCACTGTTCTTCCCCCCCCCCCCCCCCGTCTCTGGGGTCCCCCGTGTCCCCAGCATCACTTTAAGCAAGAGTCCCTCCGAAAGGGAGCAGAAGAAGAAGAAGGCCTCGAGGACCCTGTCAGGGGCACCGGACAAGTGTGAGTGTTCTCATGCTCAGTCCCTTAGCCCTCCTCAGCAGTCCCTAGAGTCAGAGAAGGAGCGGCCTCCAAAAGGTACTTTGTACAGATACCGAGGCCTCTGGTGATGGCACCTGGTCTCCTGAGGGTCATCCCGGCAAGGACCCCCTCTCCTCCTTGACGCCCGACCCGGTTACCCCGGTGTTGATGTCGCAGGGCCCCACTCCTGAGTGGGAGGCCCAAATGCTAGCACTGGAGCGCAGCGTTTCTGCCTTCTCTGCTGCTCAAGAGGCGCTGGTGCCAGGTACCGCTGGCACGCGCTCTGAGACCTCATGGGTGACACCTGTCTTGGCTTCCCAGACTGCTGCAGCAACCCACAAGAGCCAAAGGCCTCGTGAGGGATCCCGGAAGAGGTCTCGATCTCCATCCCAATCTTCGGGTGCGAGATCTTCCCGGGCCAGCGCCTCCGGCTCCAGAAGAGCTTCAGCCTCAAGAGCCCAGCGCACTTCACGAGCTCTGCTCGAGTAGCCCAGTTCTGAGTCCCCTAGAAGATTTCAGACTGGGAGTCCAACGTGGATTCTTCTCCTGAATCCCAGACTCATCGGGACCTCCCCTCAGATCCTTCCCCGCCTGCTCAGAAGCGGCGGTCACCTCCCAAGGATACCTCCTTTTTGGAGTTTGTGTGGGACATGGCTCAAACCCTGGTGCTCTCTACATAATCCGAGGAGGAACCCCGTGCGGAGGAACTCAATATTTTGCAATATGAGGCCCTGCTGAGCGAATCCCTCATGGTTCCGTTCCCGCCCATTCTGACCCGACTGCTCCTCTGCATGTGGGAGACGCCTGCGTCTATCCCTATTGTCAGCAAACACTTGGACACCATGTACAGGGTCCAGCAGGGGCCCAGCGTCCGGAAGGCCCAGCTCCCCCATACCTCAGTGGTAGTGGAATCTGCCATACAGAAGCAGAAGAGCCCAAATACCCACTCTTTGGTCCCACCGGGTAAGGAGTCTTGCGCCCTCGATTCCCTCGGGCAAAAGGCTTACCAAGGCTCCATGCTGGCTTGCCGCATCTAGGCTTACCAGCTATGTATTGGCATGTTCCTTTGTGACCTCACGAAGGAACTTGGGGGCATCCAAACGGGCCTTGATGGTGATTACCTCCGTCGTTTCCAGTCCCTCCTGAAATCAAGGGGGAACTGTTCAAAGTACCTCTCTCGCGCTGCCTACAACAGCTTTGAATCCTCTGTTTGTTTAGCGGCTGCAGGTATTGTCCTCGGAACTCGAACAATGGGTCTAGGAAAATCTGCTTGATGTACTGTGTCTGGGCGAACAGTTGTTCGACAAGCCGATGGAGGACAAAGCGTCGGAGATTGAGACGGAGTACATAACCCGCACTCGTCTCTCCCGGAAGAAGCAAGAGGAAGGGTCTCCCCTATTGGGTTTACCCACCTTATCCCCCGGTGCCAGCTCTGCCTCCAGGTGGACAGGGCAAGAGCGGCAACCAGAGTCCGTGTAATCCAAAAGGCTGCAAGAGCCAGACCCTGGCAGCAGCCCAGTCAGCCCCGGGTTTTTGACACCAGATGCATAGCCGCTCGCCCTCTGGCAATCCAGCTACCAATTGGAGGGTGCCTGGTCGACTTTGTTCCCAGATGGGAGTATCACCTCAGACACCTGGGTCCTCCAGGTTGTCCGAGAGAGTTGCCGCCTTCATCTGGATCGGCTTCCTCACCCTTCTGCCCCGCGGAGCCCCCTTGGCTCCCCGCGCACCAGGTCTTCTTGGTGCAGGAGCTTGCCAACCTCCTCAAGGAGTGAGCAGTGGAAGCAGCCCCGCCGCACCAGAGGTCGCGGGTTCTACTCCTATTACTTCCTTGTGCCAAAGCGGTCGGGCGGTTTCCGACCCATCCTCGATCTAAGAAATCTCAACACATACCTGGTGCGGGAGAGGTTCAAAATGCTTTCCCTTGGTGCCTTGCTACTCTTCCTCTGGCAGAACGACTGGCTATACTCCTTGGACCTTCAGGATGCATACGCTCATATCCTGGTCCACACGCAGCACAGACAATACTTATGCTTCAGAGTACAAGGGCACAACTACCAATACAGGGTGCTTCCCTTCGGTCTCGCGTCCTCCCCGTGAGTGTTCACCAATTGCCTCGCAGTAGCCGCAGCCCACCTTTGGTTACAGGGCACCTTCATCTATCCTTATCTAGATGATTGGCTCGTTACCTCGGCTTCATGGTGAATTACCCGAAGTCCCACTTCACTCCAGTCCAATCCCTGGAGTTTAACAGCGCATGCCTCAACACCCAGTGGGCGATGGCCTTCCTTCCCCAGGACAGGGCAAACCACCTCATCACTCTGGCCTCCACTGTCCAGCGCTGTGATGCAGTTTTGCTCCGTCTTCTCGGCCATATGGCCTCGACAGTCCACATCGTCTCCAACGCCCATCTACACACACGAGCAGCACAGTGGTGCCTTTGCACTCAGTGGGCTCAGGTGATAGGCTGTCTCTGAGATTCCATCTCGGTCACTCCCCAACTGTCCGAGTCCCTCGACTGGTGGCAGGACACCCATAATCTACTTCGAGGCATGCCGTTCCAGGCTCCACAGCATGACGTGGTCTTTACCATGGATGCCTCTCTAACGGGCTAGGGAACACATTGCGGCGAGCTCCGCACACAGGGGACATGGTCCCTTGAGCAGTCCGATTGCTGATCAACCTCCTCGAACTCCGGGTGGTCCTCACCCTCCGGGCATTCAAGCACCACGTTCACCATCAGATGGTGCTTGTTCAGACAGACAACCGGGTGGCAGTGTTCTGTATGAACAAGCAGGGGGGGCACCGGCTCTCACAGCCTGTGCCCGGATGTGGTAGCCTTATGGTCTTTTGCGATCCGTCAAGGCATAGCCCTACGGGCTACCTACCTCCCAGGTCAGGACAATGTTCTGGCGGGCAGACTGAGTTGGATCCTCCAGCCACACGAGTGGCGGCTCTCCCCACAGTCAGCACAGTGGCTGTTCCGGCACTGGGGAACTCCAGTCCTGTACCTTTTCGCCAGCCCTATGAATTCGCAGCTCCCGCAGTTTTGCAGTCCGGTTCCCCACCCGAGGAGGGAAGCCTCCGATACCTTCCTGCTGCCGTGGACCTGCGGCCTTCTGTATACGTTTCCTCCCATCCCGCTCATAGCATGGGCTCTCCTCAAGATTCATCGGGATAGGGCCTCGGTGATCTTCGTGGCCCCGCGGTGGCCTTGGCAACCCTGGTTCCTGCTGCTGCTCTGTATCTTGTCAGATCCTCCGGTTCCCCTCGGTAGCGTGCCGGGCTTTTTGATACAGGAGAAGGCTCTCCTGCTTCACCCAATCCTGAGGTCTCTATCCCTCATGGCTTGGGGGCTGAGTGGGTCACACTAGCCCCTCTTCGCCTCCCAGTGGAGATCGAGGACATATTGCTGGCATCACGCAAGGACTCGCCTTTAAGTAGCGTCTGTTCTCAGTGTGGTGCTTGGAGGTATGGGCTGACCCGTTCTCTTGCCCCACCCACCTGGTCCTGCAGTACCTACTCCATCTCTAGCAGGCGGGCCTGATGTCCATCTCGGTCACAGTCCACCTGAGCACAATCTCAACCAACCACCACCCAGTCGAGGGTGGACCCTTCTCGGGCAAGCCACTGGTTTCCCACTTCATGGGCGGGCTGCTTCTTTCCAGGCCTCCCATCTGACCGCCTCCAGCAGAGTGGGATCCCAATGTCATCCTCACGCGACTAACCCAACTGACCTTCGAGCCGATGGCGTCCTGCTCATTTCGGCACCTTTCTTGGAAGGTGTTTTTTCTTGTAGCCCTCACCTCGGTGCGGCGGGCATTGAGCTCCAAGCCTTGATGGCTGATGCTCCCTACCTGAGATTCTACGGGAACTGGCTGGTTCTCCAAACTCACCCCAAGTTTAACTTGGAGATAACTATTTTACAGGGAACATGGGCTATGGAGGGTTAAGTGGCTTGCCCAAGACCACAAGGAGCACCTGTGGGACTAGAAACCCCAGTCCTTCCGGCCCAAGGTTGCTGTCCTCTAGTGGGATTTGAACCCCCGACCTTCCGGCCTGAAGTACCTTGCCCCAACCACTAGGCCACTCCTCCACTCTGACATTATTGAAATACCATAGCTTGGACAAGATGAAGCTTTGTATGCAGAGGTACATTTCTGCCTTGAAAATCTTGTCTAGATCCTTCTGCCAATAGCAATGCGTCATCGGATTCCTTGATTGCTTGTCGTTTCATATTGATTATGGATCCAAAAAGGTTGAAGTTGTATCTATTTCTTCTCCATCTCTTCACTCCTATTCTTTATTTTATATTGTATCATTTTTGTATTGCATTTCTGGATTTTATTTCGGTTATAAACCGCTGAAATAATGAATAAAACCATAATGAAGAAACCATAAGGATGAAATTATTGATTATGCCATTTGTCAGGATCTTTGTCTTCTTCACGTTAAGCTGCAGGCCCATTTTAAGACTACGTTCCTTGATCTTGATAAGCAGATGTTTCAGATCATTTTTACTTTCATCCAGTAATGTGGTATCATCAGCATAGTGTTGATGGTTTCTGGATGAGTAGCCTAATGGTTAGAGCACTGGCTTGGAAACCAAGAGACGAGGGTTTGATTTCCACTAGCACTCCTTGTGGCCTTGGGCAAGTCACTTAACCCTCCATTGCTTCAGAAAAATCCAAGTTATCAATGTCCCTGTTTAATGTATATTACCAAGTTTAAGTTACAATGTAAACCGCTTTGAACAAAATGCTAAACCGGTATGAAAAACACCACCCTGTTTAAATAAATAAATACCCATGCTTCTTAATGTGGCCCAGAGTTTATCATGATTTATGCATTCAAAGGCTTTACTGTAGTTAATGAAACACATGTAGATATCCTTTTGATATTCTTTTGTCTTTTAAAGGTCCATCTCACATCTGCAATGGTGTCTTGTTCCTCGCCTTTCTTACTGCATTTCAGGCAGCTCTTGTTCCAGATTTAATAATAGTCTCCACTGAATGATCAGATCACTTTTTTTTAGTATTATTATGAACACAGATCTTTCATAATCCACCTAGTCCATTGGTCATAATATTGTCTTTCAAATTTCCTGGAAGAGCTTTGTAAATATTATTAGCAACTGCATCTGATTGCTGCAATGCTTCAATGTGAATGTCATCCATGCCCAGTGCTTTTGTCCTCCAGGAACAAGCAGGAAGTCAATGGAGTTCCTGTGATAACCTCTCGCCAGCTTTCAAAGAAAGCTGCCTAAGGATGCCATCTTGTCTCAATCTCCATTTTTCCGCGGAGCACATCAGACGTGTGTCTGTTTCCCCTGGAAAATGTTTTTCTTCTCTCTTTTTCTTTCTCCCTTTGGGGGTCTTTTTTCAACAATGCACAGGTTTTGGCAACCTTTCTGGCTGGGCCAAAGGAGTTTGACCTCATAGGGACCATCTTCCCCACCATGGCTTCGGTCAGTGGCTATAGGCCTTGCAACCATTGTGCTCACAATATGTTGCACACGAACTCGCATAATTGTTGCCTTCGGTGACTCGGGCCAGATCATGATATCTTGGCATGTGGTGTCTGTTAGCAGATGACCCCCTAGACCCTCAGAGGCTGCAAGAAGCATCACAAGTTGATTTACCCTAAGACCGACTCAATCCTGGAGTCATCTGTGTTGCTAGTGCCCTTGAGGGTCCCACATCTCAATTGTGGTGGAGTTGACCATGCGGAGGCTCAAGAGCCAGAAAACGCACTTCTCGATGCTTTACCCATTGCACCAAGTCGGAAGACTGTAGCCAGGCATGGCAGTGGGCGCTAATGCTCACAATGGGAACAAAGGCTAGGGTCTCCTACATGTGGAAAAGCAGCCACTCCAGGATAGGAGAAACAGGCACTGTAAGGGCCTCCTTGGGGGGAGCCTCATACTGAAGGATCTCAAGGTCATGCTCAGACTCAGTGGTAAAGGCAGACATCTTCACTATGGTCTCCCAGTCTTATCTGGAGTCTGAGGAGACCTTGAAGATCCCCTGATGGCCTGGGGGTCCCGATGTCCCTGTGCTCCGAGTTGGGTGCACCATGGGTGAAGACTTCGGTCTTGACCAGACCGGGCCCAGGGAGCCTCTCAAGGTCAATGGCGCTTGAAGATTGGCTCCACCTCTAGGGAAGCCCCCACTGTGGAGGGGCGGTGGTCGGAAGTGATGAACTAGAGGAACCGGGCATCAGAGCCCACTCTTGGACCATGAAGGCAGACAAACTATGTTCTAAGGCCGCCATCCTGCCTCAATGCCAGATGGCTCTGCAGCTGCTGGCATGGGCACCGAGGACCTCGGGCCCAACGTCGGCGCCATTGATGAAGATGGCCTCAGAGTATCGTGACCAATCCCTGGACACCAATTGCGCTTTCTCCTGCCGTGACAGCTTTGAGGGCCGCAGCTGGCCATCGCCCTCAGCCTTGCGTCGAGGGCTTCAAGACCGGGTGCCATGGGACTTCTCCACATTCCTGGACTCATCACCCAAGGAGGCCACCAATGATGTCAGGCTCTTCGATGGGTGTCCCTTCTTGAGGGAGCCCCAGCTCGACACTCCGTGTCCTCTAGGCTCCAAGATAGCGTGGTTGCAGCCTCTGCATCGGCCCTCGAGGGTGCTGGCCCTGCAGACGACTCTGGGACTGAGTCAGTCTTAGGGAAAATCAACTTGTGCTGCTTCTTGCAGCCTTGGAGGGCCTTGGGTATTCTCCTGTGCTGTGGAGAGGACCTCTTTGGCAAACACATGATGGACAAGGCCGCTGAGCTGGAGTCCGAGTTCATGATCAGGACCAGGCTCTCTAAGATTGCTGATCCTTCCCAAAGGAAGGCTTTGGTTCAAAAGCCCTTTTGCCTGAAAAAGTGGAAGGCTTATGGAAACTACCCTCAGCACTTGGCCTTCCCAGCTCCCCAACAGGGGCAGCAGGCCATGGGACAAGGGCACAGCCCTCATAAGCCTAAGACCCCAAAGTCCCAGACTACGCCAGGGGTGCAGTCTGGGGAGGGGGGTGTTTGACTCCTGGGGCATAGCCTCTCTTCTCCTAGAAGGGCCTGCCCTGCAGCATACCAGGTAGCGTATGTTATTCTTCACCAACCGCTGTCCCACCTTCAACACTGATGTGTGGGCCCCGCCATTCATTACAGGAGAGCTCCCGATGAATCCCCTTCATCAGGACCTACTTCAACAGGAACTCGCAAACCATCTGCCAGTCAGGGCGATGGAAGCCGTCCCCTTCCAACACAGGGGCAAAGGGTTCTAATCCCACTACTTTCTGGTGCCCAGAAGGACCCTGGGATTTCGGCCCATCCTAGACTTGCGAGATATCAACTGATTCCTGGTTTCTCATCCTGTGGATGATGGGCCTCTTCTATGCCTTCCCACCCACACCACTGATCTCCAAAACACTGTTCAAGGTCCAGATTGACAGAGCTACCTTGATACTTGTGTTTCCTCAGTGGGACCAGAATGGCTTCCTTCTGCACCCCAACTTTGGCTGCTGAAAGAGTAGCCTTGGTCCATTTTGATCTCTGCAGCAAAGTGGAAGCAGTCCTTTGGCTTCCTACAAGTCTGCCACTTGCCGGGCCTATGCCTTCAAGTGATGAAGGTCTGGTTTTCGGTCTGGTGCGTGCAGAGGTGGATTAACCCCATTTCCTGTTCAGTCCAGCTGGGGCTCCAGTACCTGTTCCACCTGTCCCAGGTAGGGCTAAAGTCCAACTCAGTCAGAGTTCACCTTTGCATGCTTTCAGCGCACCATCACCTGGTCGAAGGCAAGTACAGATTGAAAAAACTGTTGATCCAATTGATCTTTATGGTATAATGACTCTATGTATTCTTTCCACCTTTCCTTGATCTTCTCAGCACCATTCAACATGGAGCTTTGAGCATCTTTTAGCATTCTAGTTCAAAACTGGAATTCTCTGGTAGCTGTGGGAAAGCTGATCTTATGATCCTTCTAATATTTTCTATTTCCTTGCATGCAGCATTGTAGTATTTCTCTTTATCTCATTTTGCCGTATATTGGAAATTTCTGTTAAGCTGCGTGACAGTCTCTCTTTCTCCTCAGGCTTTAGCTTCTCTGTGTTTCTGAGAAACTTTGTTTTTCTTCGGTCATCTATTTTAGCCGTCTTTGCTTTTTAATCTTTTGCAGAGACTTATCAATTTCTTTGAGCATAATTTTGTTAATGTCATCCCAAAACTCTTCTGGTACTCTGTAATTTCTGTCTAAAGCAGCAAATCAATTTTGCAGATAGTCTTTAAATTCTGTGATTATATTTTCAAGATCATCCTTTCCTACGTTTGTGAGTGAATTGTTCTTTTTGAGCTTTAGCTTGAATTTGCATACTAGTAGCTGGTGATCTGTACAACAGTCATCTCCAGGTTTTGTCTTTGATGTTGAGTTTGTTCATTGTTGACTTCCATATACAGTATATAGTCTGTCCGATTTTTGTACAACCCATTGAACAAAGTCTATGTGTAGTCGCTGTTTGTTGTTGGTCATTTGAGATGAATCGATTGTTGATCTTGCAGAATTCTGTCAGGCTTTCTCCATCTTTCTTTTTGGTTGCCAAGCCCATATAATTCCAACCACTTTGCCACCTTCTTTGTTTTCAACATTTGTGTTCCAGCTGCTTATGACTATCAGTACATCTTGCCTTGCATGCTCTGTTGATTTCAGCTTGTACTTGTCCATAGAACCAATCAAGCTTGTTCTCTTCTGCATCTGTGGTTGGCACATATTCCTGAATAATATATGTGCTGATGAGCGCACCTTGTAGACGAATAGAAATTAAGGGTCCAATATTCAGAACCCTTTGCTGGACAACCAATGGGCTATATGGATAAGGGTGCTGACCACAATATTCAGCAGTACTATCCAGATAGTGCCACTGAATATCTCTGCAGACTTCTGCACAATTTGGTTATTGCAGGGGCAGTCCATGTGCAGAGGAAGGGTGGTACACCTGCTATACGTACCGACTTATCTGGATAGCAACTATTTTAAGTTGACACTTAACTGTATGACTTAGGTTGCCCACAAAGTAGGCCTAGGTTGTTATCCAGATAAGTGTTGACTGCAAATTGCCACTTATCTGGTTAGTGGCGCTTAGTCTAGATATTCAGTCACAGTCACTATCTGGATACTGCCACTGAATATCTGGATAATGTGGGCAGCACCGCTTGACTATCAGGCTTTTTGAAAATTTGGCCTCTAAGTGCTCAGTGGCTGCATTGTATTTTTTTTAAAGTTCTTGCAAGGTCTTTTCTTAATTATGAATACTACTACTGATCATTTGTATAGCACTACAAGGCGTACGCATCGCTGTATATAAAGATGTAAGACACGGTTCCTGCTCATTAGAGCTTACAATCTAATCAACACCATTTTTTCTTTGTCTTTCATTTCCAACATAGTATGCCATGTGATGGTCAGATTTAAGGTGCCCAATGCCAGTCCATTTCAGTTCGCTAACACTCAGCAGATAGTTGTGCACATTCCATTTCATTCTTGATCACCTTCAGCTTTCCTTAGTATGTTCTTCGTACATCTCATGTTCCAATATGTAAAACCTCTTTGCATCTTCTGATTCTCATTTCAAGCACAACCACATTAGCAGTCAGATATCCCGAGGGCTTTGTTCCAACTGCATCCTAAATGCTGGCTTTACTCTGAAGAGTCTTCAGCTCTCACCTAGTAGCTTGTTGAGTGCCTTCTGACCGTAGGGCTCATCTTCTAGCACTATATCCCAATTTATTTTGTTTGACTATCCATTCGATTTTAGTGGCAAGATATGGAAATAGATTGCCAGGCTTTCTATGCAGGTAATGTCAGTTTGTTGCTGTTGTCACAGAAATGTGATATCTGACGCTAGCACTGTCTCATATTGCTGCTGCCCAGAAGACGAAGCACAAATAGACCCGCAAGAATTTGCTGACCATATCAAGGAAAAATTCCACTCTGCAGAACAAACAAGACCTAGCGCACACACAAAGTCTAACTCACACACTAAGACCTGGGACACACTCAGCACACCATCAACAGAGCAGCTCTCCCGCATCATCACTGCAATCAATACAAGCACCGCTCCCACAGACCCTTGCCCAGTGTCATGGATCAAAGCCACCAAATCAAGCTTCATCCAAATCATACACAACATGGTGCACAACTCCCTAACTCATGGATTCGTGCCAAATCAACTAAAGCTCGCCACAGTAAGACCTATCCCAAAGAAGACAACTCTAGACAAGAACAACCCAGCAGCATACAGACCAATCTCCAGCATACCCTTTCTGGCGAAAATCATTGAAAAAACAGTACAGCACCAACTACAAGAACACATTGACAACCACGCGCCACTGGATGACAACCAACACGGCTTTCGCCCCAACCATGGAGTCGAAACATTACTGACTTACCTCTTCGACAGCATTCTCTGAATCATAGACAACACCAAGAATGGAATCATAATGATCTTCATTGACATCTCGTCAGCATTCGACACAGTAGACCACAAAACTCTCCTGGAAAGACTACAAAACATTGGTCTACACGGTACCACTTTAAAATGGTTCCACTCATACCTAACCGACAGGCAGATACAGGTCAAGGTAGGCCACAAAACCTCTTGACCCATAAAAGAACTCCAAGGAGTACCACAAGGATCGGCCCTCTCAGCCCTACTATTCAACATCTACATCCAGCCAATATGCGACATCCTGAAAAAGAACAACATTCAGTATACAATCTACGCAGATGATATCATGATATACACACCTATCACAGTTGACAACCCAGACTACTCAAAAATAACAAGCTGCCTCACACAAATGACAAGATAGTGTCAAAACAACAACCTCTCAATCAACTACAGCAAGACTGAGGCACTAATCATCACTCGTAACCCAGACTTCATCCACCCACCAGACATCAAAATACAAAACACAACCATTCCAATAAAATCGGAAGTAAAGTACCTCGGAGTGACCCTGGACAATGAGCTGAACCTCAAGACACACATAAACAAAACAATCAAAAATGCATACTACAGGATGAGAATCATCAGAAGACTTAAGCCCCTTCTCGCCACTGAGCACTTCCGTACTGTATGCCAGGCTCTAATAACCCCCATACTGGACTTCTGCAATCCAATCTACCTTGGACTAGCAAAACAAACGCTCAGACCACTACAACTAGCACAAAATACGGCGGCCCGCATAATAACTGGCACAACAAGACAGGAACACATCACACCCATTCTGAAAGACCTACACTGGCTCCCAATCAGCTCACGCATCAAATACAAAACAATCATAAACATATTTAAGATCAGACAACACACATCAGCCAACAGCCTACACATAAGAACATAAGATATGCCATACTGGGTCAGACGAAGGTCCATCAAGCCAGGTATTCTGTTTCCAACAGTGGCCAATCTAGGTCATATGTACCTAGCAGTTTCCCCAAGGGACACAGGTTCCACAATGCTTGTATTGGTTCAAGCATTGATATCCTGGGTCCCTTCTTAATAATGGTTTATGGACCTTTCCTCCAGGAACTTGTCCAAACCTTTTTTAAACCCAGCTACACTAACAGCCTTTACTACATCCTCCGGTAACAAATTCCAGAGTTTAATTACACGTTGAGTGAAAAAATATTTTCTTTTATTAGTCTTAAATAGTTTACCCTGTAGCTTCATTGCATGTCCCCTAGTCTTTCTATATTCTGATAAGGTAAACAATCGATCTACGTTTACCCGTTCCACTCCGTTCATTAATTTATAGACTTCTATCATATCTCCCCTCAGCCGTCTCTTTTCCAGGTTAAAGAGCCCTAACCTTTTTAACCTTTCTTCATAGGAGTATCCTTCCATCCCCTTTACCATTTTGGTGGCTCTTCTCTGAACCTTTTCTAAAATCGCTATATCCTTTTTAAGATACGGCGACCAGAATTGCACACAATATTCAAGGTGCGGTCTCACCATGGAACGATATAGAGGCATTATAATATCTTTTGTTTTATTTTCCATTCCTTTCCTTATCATACCTAGCATTCTATTTGCTCTCTTGGCCGCTGCTGCACACTGGGCCAAAGGTTTTAACATGGTATCCACAATGGGTGGTGGTTCCCAATGTGGAACCTTGCATCGTGTAACCATAGTTTGGGTTGTTCTTCCCTAGGTGCATAACCTTGCACTTGTCCACATTAAATTTCATCTGCCATTTTGATGCCCAGTCTTCCAATTTTATCAAGATCCTCTTGCAATTTTCCACAATCCTCTTGGGTTTTAACAACTTTAAATAGTTTTGTGTCATCTGCAAATTTGATAACCTCACTCGTTATTCCACTTTCCAGGTCATTTATGAATATGTCAAAAAGCAGTGGACCCAGCACAGATCCCTGGGGTACACCACTATTCACCTTTCTCCATTGGGAAAATTGGCCATTTAGCCCTACCCTCTGCTTTCTATCTTTTAACCAGTTCCTGATCCACAATAGTACACTGCCTCCTATCCCATGACTCTTTAGTTTTGCCAAAAGTCTCTGATGAGGGACCTTGTCAAAGGCTTTCTGAAAGTCCAGATACACAATATCAACCGACTCACCTTTGTCCACCTGTTTATTCATTCCTTCAAAAAAACATAACAGATTAGTAAGACAAGATCTTCTTTGTCTAAAGCCATGTTGGCTGTCTCCCATTAGGTCATGACTATCTACATGCTGAGTAATTTTATTCTTTATGATGGTTTCTACCATTTTTCCTGGTACTGACGTCAGGCTACCGGTCTGTAGTTTCCCGGATCACCCCTGGAACCTTTTTAAAAATTGGTGTTACATTGGCGATCCTCCAATCTTCAGGTATTAAAGATGATTGTAATGATAGTTCACAGATTACTAATAGCAGGTCTGCAATCTCATATTTCAGTTCTTTCAACACCCTTGGATGTATACCATCCGGCCCAGGTGATTTGCTACTCCTCAGTTTATCTAATAGTTGTAATACATCTTCCCGATGTATCGATATTTCCTTCAATTTTTCCGCACCTTTAAATACCACTTCAGTCATGGGTAACATCCCTACATCTTCCTCAGTAAAGACCGAAGCAAAGAATTAATTCAGTCTCTCCGCTATCGCCTTGTCGCCTCTTAGTGCTCCTTTAACCCCTTTATCATCTAATGGACCAACTGACTCTCTCACAGGTTTTTTGCTACAAATGTACTCGAAAAGGTCTTTACTTCGTGTTTTTGCTTCCGCAGCAAACTTCTTCTCAAATTCTCCCTTTGCCTGCCTTATCAATGCCTTGCATTTGACTTGCCAGTGCTTGTGCTGTTTCCAGGTTTCGTCGTTTGGCTCTTTTTTCCATTTCCTGAAAGATGCTTTTTTGGCAACAGCCTCTCTGACCTCACCTTTAAACCATGCTGGCAGTTTTTTGGACTTCCTTCCACTTTTCTTAAAGCGTGGAATACAGCTGGTCTGGGCTTCCAAGATAGTATTTTTCAACAACAGTCAAGCCTGATGTACGTCTTTAACCTTTGCAACTGCTCCTTTTAGTTTTTTCTTAACTGTTTTCCTCATTTTATCATAGTCTCCCTTTCGAAAGTTAAAAGGTAGTACTGTGGATTTCCTTACTATCCCTCCTCCACTAATTAAATCAAAGGCAATCATGCTATGATCACTATTGCCAAGTGGCCCCAACAACCTTATCTCTTGCACTAGATCTGCTGTTCCACTAAGGACTAGGTCTAATATGGCTTCCCCTCTGGTCGGTTCATGAACCAGCTGCTCCAAGAAGCAGTCATTTATTTCATCTAGGAACTTTATCTCCCTAGCATGTCCTGACGTGACACTGACCCAGTCGATACCGGGGTAGTTGAAATCACCCATTATTATTACTGCGCTGTAACTTTTGTTAGCTTCCTTGATTTCTTTGAACATTTCATCATCCATTTGGTCATTCTGGCCAGGCGGTCGATAGTACACCCCCACATACATACCCTCATACAACCAGACGCCAGCACACGCCCAAGAAGAAAAGGCACCTCCAACCGTGAACACCCCTAAAGACTTCAGAAAAACATGCAAGGACACCACTGAACGAGCACTCTCCTTGGCTGCCCCAACAATCTGGAACACCCTCCCAGACGTTCTGAGAACAATGACTGACCTTAAAGACTTTCGCAAACAGCTGAAGACAGCGCTATTCACAGAGCACTATGGACATGTCACATAATCTAGCCAGCAAGAATAACCAACATACCCCCCCGACCCTCGTATAGAAGATTGAATAACAGCTCATGATATTGCATAGCTCACAATGTATAGAAAAATGTATTATAGCACATGATGTATTATAGCGCACAGTGTACATAGCTCCACCTAATCAAACACACAACACATCCGACACTCCCAACACGATATACACTTCACTGCATGTAAAACACGATCACTCCTTTTGATTGTTTGCTGTGATACCGCTTTGATTGTAAGATAAGGCGGTATAGAAATACTATTAAATAAAATAAATAAATAAATGGTTTGTCTTAGTCTGGCATCTCAGCCAAGACCTGTCTATCTTGGGAGACTCTGCCAGTAGTTAATTTACAATGGCATAGTTCTCAATATCGCTGATGCATGCAAATGTTCATGGCACAGCAAGCTACCAACCAAGTGAGGGAGTTGTGATATACCCATATATTTTATAAAATATATGAGTACACCCTTAGGAGATCATTTTATAAACTTTTTCGCTTGTAAAATGGCTTTTATAAAATAGGTCATGCCTAAAAGTATGTGTGGGGCAGGTAGGAGCGTATTTATCAAGTAGACATGCTTGGGAAGGAGTTTGAGCGAGACATGGCAAAGTATTTTATAAAATACGGGCATACATGCTAACACTTATACTTGCTCAGGAGCATTTGTATTGCTACTTTAAAAAGTCTTTTTAAATTAGATAAAAAATAGGTGCCTTTCTGACCAACTAACATAGGTGACCTATTGTAAAATTAGCCTTTTATGGGAGTAACTGTTGATCACCACCTTCTCCTAAATACCCTGTCTTCACTTGGATTTAGGGGCTCTATTCTGTCCTAATTGTCTTCTTATCTCTCCCATCATGCTTTTAGTGTATATTCTGGTGGATACTTCTCTACTGCCATCCTGCTCAGGGCTCTGTCTTGGGACCTATCCTTTTCTCTTTCTTTTTCATTCAGTCCCTTAGTGAGCTTATTTCCTCCCATGGTTTTCGGTAACATCTTTATGCTGACGACTCTCAGATCTACCTCTCTGTTCCTGAAATCTCTCCAGGAACCCAGGCCCAGATCTCTGCCTGCTTATCCGACATTGCTGCCTGGATGTCTCACCGCTGTCTGAAATTGATCATGGCCAAAACTGAGCTCCCTAATTTTCTTCCTAAACCCAACTCCCCCCTTTTTCCCTTCTCTGTTTCTGTGGATGACACTATACTCCTCCCTGTTTCCTCTGCTCGCATCCTTGGGGTCATCTTTGATTCTACACTCTCTTTCTCTGCACGCATCCAATAGATAGCTAAAACCTGTCACTTCTTTCTCTATAGCATCAGCAAAATCTTTCCTTTCCTTTCTACACACAGTATTAAGACCTTTATCCATTCACTAGTTATCTCTTGTCTCGACTATTGTAACCTGCTCCTCGCTGGTCTCTCTCTGAATCATAGTTCTCTCCTTCAATCTGTTCAAAATTCAGCTGCATGGCTTACCTTTTGGCAGTGTCACTATGCTCATGTAACCCCTCTTCTCGAGTCACTTCACTGGCTCCCTATCAGTTTCCGCATCCAGTTCAAACTTCTTCTACTGACTTACAAGTGCATTCATTCTGCAGCTCCTCACTACCTTTCCTCTTTTATCTCACTCTACACTACTCCTTGGGAACAGCGCTCCTCTGGCTGATCCCTTTTATGCCCTCCTCTGCCACTGCCAACTCCAGACTTCCTTCATTCCACCTTGCTGCTCCATATGCCTGGAACAAACTATCTGAATCAGTATGTCAGGCTTCTTCTTTAGCCCTATTCAAATCCAGACTAAAATACACCTCTTTGAGGCTGCTTTTGGATCCTGGTGCTCCTCACTCTCTTGTCCACTATTTATAGTATGTGTATTTTACCATATTCTAGTCCCCAGTTTTGCTATGTCTTTTTTGTCTTGATTCCTCTAATGAGCAGGGACTGTGTCTTACATCTATATGTACAACACTGGATACGCTTTATAGCGTTCTGCAAATAATTAGTAGTAGTAGTAATTTTATATGGCACTGCATAGAATTAGATGGCAAGAGTATTCCTAAATCTTGATATTTTAGAAATTTATGCATGTAAATACATTTGTAGACCTAACTGGCACATATTTTCTGTGGACATATGCATGGGGAGAGCATGAAAGTCCATATGTAAATTATAAAATCTTATAAATCATGTGCATTCTTTATAAATCTAGGTTTGGGCATTTACACCAGTTCTAAGGCTGGTGAAACTGATCACATTTTTTATTTATTTATTTAGACAGTTTTGTGTACCACCTTATCCTTCAATCAAAGTGGTCACAACACAATTGGGGGATACATTTTAACACGAGGGGATATGAGACACATACACTAATATTTACAGGGAACATGGGCAATGGAGGGTTAAGTGGCTTGCCCAAGACCACAAGGAGCACCTGTGGGACTAGAAACACCAGTCCTTCCAGCCCAAGGTTGCTGTCCTCTAGTGGGATTTGAACCCCCGACCTTCCGGCCTGAAGTACCTTGCCCGAACCACTAGGCCACTCCTCTACTCCTCATATTAAGTGGCTGAATAAGGACCTTAAAAAGTCAGGTATTCAGCCTCTAATACTAGTGTGTTATAGAGAAAGTAGGTGCCTAGTTTTCTTTGGAAACTAGACAGGTGCATTTTGGCAGGCATTTATTAGGCATGCTGGTGGGCTGTGATGTCTCCAATTAAGCTAGTCTTGTTTAAAGAGCCACAGTGATCATGCAGTGAATCTCTGTGACAGAGAAGCTCCATCACAGCTTGAGGCTGCAGGACTGTGATCCTGGGTACAAAGTCTTTGTGAAGTATTATGATCGCTTGTATTGAACAAGACTACAACATCTCACTACCACAGGGCACACTTATAAGAAAACGGATAGATCATTATCCATATTCAACCCTTTAGGATGCAAGCTATCCAGTGCAAAAATATATCGTTCTTCCAATCTATGGATGGTTCTTTCAACATTTCCTCCTCTCCAATTCATTTTAACCCTCTTAATCACAAAAAATGTTAGATCAGAGATCTTATGCTTAAATTCCGCCAATGACTGACAAGGGGTTTATCAACCACTCCTCTTTTGAGGCAACGCCTATGTTCTATGATTCTGACGCGGACTGGGCGAGTAGTCATTCCCACGTACAGTTTCATACATGGGCACTGTTGAAAGAACCATCCGTGAGATGTTGTAGTCTTGTTCAATATAATTATTTTGATAAATGATTCATAGATCTACTGAGTTCTTATACTCCTGACTGTTTCTGATGTGATATAGTTCATTCGCAAGTATCGTCCGTGAACCACCTAGCGTTATCAGAGTATATATGGAGTATAGATTGAATTGATAGGTAATGTTTAAATACTTATGGTATTAGGGTGTTATGTCCAATGATAAAGGTGTAATAAGTATGGGGCTTTAATGATTAGACTAGCCCGTAGCGTGGTGCAGATGCAATTGATTGATTTGTATTAACATTTCAACGATCCGGTTTAAAGCATAGTGAGAGTAGGAATGTTTTTCTGTGCTTCTCACATTTAAATATGTATGAGGTTGTTTATAATGTCAGATGTGTATATATCCCGCGAGAATAACGTGGGCTGCAGAGCGCAAGCGTCGGCGTTCTGTGTGTTGTGCCGGCAGCAACGCTGAAAACGCTTGTACTGGATACTTCGATTTATTCTGTAAGTTTTCGTACCTTCAATTTTAATGCTGGGTGGTTGATCTGTACTCCTGGTAGTGCATGATTTAGAATACTTTTGGTTTCATTTGTTCCACCACTGATAACTTTTTGAGCATGAATATAACACTAATGGTGATTTTAAAACCGCCTAGAGACCTAAGGTTATGTGACCGCCTGGAGAGGTAGATCAGTTGTTGCCAGAGGATTTGCAAATAATTGATATTGAGTCTATAATACACACACTTTTTTTACTTGTTCCATCACTGACATCTTTGGAGCACGAATATAACAGCGGTAGCATGTGGTGATTCCAAAACCGCGGGGAGTTTTGAAGATTACGTTGATCCCCAGGAGAGACAGAGTACTCGGTTGTTTGAGTATTTGCAAATAACTAACAATGAGTCTTATAAATATAGACCTTTATATTAGGCATGTGTTGGCAATAATAATATATGAATGCATATGATCGTTTACGTCCTGAATGTAGGCTTGTAATTCTTCATTTGTGCCACTATTAGAATCGGCAATTAATGAAACCATAAGGTTGGAAGATTGACGTCACGATTTACAGGTAGATGAACCATTTTTTGAAACGTTTTGTGACGATCTTGTTGAGAGGGATGCCTTTTTGCTTCCCCTGATTCCACTGAATTCCATTCATGTATTTTCATCCATTTTTTAAGTCATATATATGTAATTTCATTATGCACATGAATACATACCATACATCCCTTGAAGCCCCTCTTAAAGTACACTTACATGATTGAAGGTTTTTATTCTTTTATCTATGTTTTTATATGTTTATCATCAAATTCTTTTATTGTATATTTTACACCTATAATAATGTATAATTTTTTTGAGGGATGTATTTATTAATTCACTGTCATTGTTTAATTTGTATTGGCTGTGCTAGTTATGAGTTATTGGTGAAATCAGATACATACGTTAAATATAGGATATAATTTTTATACTTTTGTATTTATGTATTTATAGATATATGTATTATTGATTTGGCGTGTTATTTATTTATTTCTGCGTTGAGTAATTTAGGTTACTCTTGGTGTTTTTATGGTTATTTATTTATTTATGTTTTTACTTATGATGCTATTTATTTATGATTTATTATGTTCCTAGTTTAGCCTGCCCCTGAAGAAGGTAGCGAAACATGGCCTGTGTCGGGCCATAGGCTAAAGGTGACCAATAAAAGAAGTTCCTTCCTTACCGCTGTCCACGTTGTGTTACTGGGTTCTACATAGCATGTGGATCTGTGCTTTTTTGTTGGACTACTGGGATTGGTACAGATGACACCTATGGCAGGGTAATCTGTCCTGACCATCATCTTCCTCCCACTCTGGGTACTGGCTGATTGAATGGGTATGCCACACTTGTCTGGACTGATCTAGCAGGATGATAAGGAAGGAGGAATTTTATATACGTGATAATTTACTTTCCTTGGATCCTGCTAGACTAGTCTAGGACCTGCTTTGGAGGATTCTTTTCTGCAGGTTTGGAAATCTGGCTGCCATAAAATGCCTAGTCAGTACCAAGGCTTGATGCAGATTTTAGTGTGGTAATAGAGCCAAATACTTGCTCACTTTTTTGTGGCAAACGTTTTCTGAGTTTTTCAGTCTTGCTTGCTGCTTGAGAAGTTTCATACTGGCTTCTTTCAGTTTTGCATCAGAAGATATATAAAGTGATGACATCACTGAAAGTTGCTGCACCTGCTGGCAAGGGAGCATAACCCACTTGTCTGGACTTGTCTAGCAGGATTCAAGGAAAGCAAATTATCAAGTATGTAAAATTTACCCTTTTCTGAGTTTCAGCCTACTGCTCTAACCTCTAGGCTCTCTTCTATAGGATGCTTCTCTCTACTACATTCCCATCACCCTTTAGCAGAACCCTCCTGCTGTTTAGCAACACTTCCGCAGCACAGTATCTTTGTGTATTCCTGTATGAGCTACAGTATATAGTCATTACAGTCATATTCTTTTTTGCTACAATAAACACTGAGTTGTAAAATCCGTGCAGGTTTATGACTGGATCATCCATTGAAAGAAGTAGTCATATGTCCAGCTGTCTCAGAATTTGTGGCATAAAGATGATGTTCATCACTCAGAACAATATAGTAACACTGCCACTGGATAAAGTGATTTGTCTAGTGCGGGAGGCCAGATGCATAAGCTGTCAGATTGGTGACCTCAGAACCTGTGCCTCTACATGACAGTGATGACAACATCTGTACCTAAAGCAGTAAAGTTAGCAAGCAAGGATAAGATCGTTTTCAAATTTATTTTATTTATTTATTTAACAATCATTTATATCCCGCATCTTCCAGAGTTCAGATGCGGTTTACAATTGAACAACAGTCAACAAAGCAAGGGCTTGTTTTACATGGAACAATTTTTGACAGTAAACAATGTAATAGTTAAATACGTATCAGAACAATGTAATGGTTAAATACATAACAGAACAATGTAATGGTTAAATACATAACAGAACAAGAACAAGGTTAAGAACTATGTACAATTACAGGTTTGTAAGCTCTTTAGATTTAAATCATAGTTATTTACAAGTGGGTGTAATATCTGTTAAGTTATGAGGTTTAGCTTTACTTAGTTGAGTGTAATTTAGCCTTTTTCTGGGATGATCAATGGATTATCTATGATGTTGTAGTGCATGGCAAAGAGATAGGTTTTCAGTTTTTTGCGAAATTCTATAATTTCTGTTGTAGATCGTAGGTCCTCCGGGATGGAGTTCCAGATGAGGGGGGCCGCATGTGAGAAGGCTCTGTTATTAGTTAGTTTGTTTGCTTTTATAAAATCATTAGGAGTCCTTAATTTATTTGAGTGTCCTTTTCTGTGAGTGACTTTTTGAGATTCCTTGCTTATAAGTTTGCTTAATGGGATTGGAGCCATGCCATTGAGAGCTTTAAATGTGGTTATTGTGGTCTTATATATTATCCTGCTTTGTATTGGCAGCCAGTGCAGGGTTGCTAATATTGGAGTAATATGCTGGAATGAGTGTGCTTTCATTACAATTCTAGCTGCTGCGTTCTGTGCTAGTTGTATTCTTTTGATGTTTTGTTTCGTTATACCTAAGAGGATTAGGTTGGAAAAATCAAAGTGCGGGGTTATGGTTGCCTGTATTATATTAATGAAATCTTGTAAGTGTACTAAGGGGCGTAGTTGCTTGAGTATTTTGAGTTTGAAGTAGATTTTCTTTATAGTGTTTCTAATGTGAGTGTTCATCGTAAGGTGTGTATCTAATATGACTCCTAGGTATCTTATTTCATTTTTTATTACGATGTCATGGTTTTGTATTGTTATGTGGGTTGGAGGGACGTATGAATGGTTTTTTGTTACAATTAATACTTCTGTTTTTGAATGGTTTATGTGGAGGTTTTTCGCTTTTAGCCAGGTTGTGACTTCGTTAAGGCAATCTGTTAGGAGTTTTATCGGTACATCAGGGATGGTGAATGGAATGTATAACATAATATCATCTGCGTATAGATGATAGAGTACACCGAATTTTTTGAAAATGTCACAAACTGGTTTTATATATATATTAAATAGGAGGGCTGATAGTGCCGAGCCTTGTGGGAGACCGATTTCTTGTTTATATATGGTAGATGTCTGATTAGCTATTCTTACATTTTGCGTTCTTTTATGTAAATATGAGGTGAACCATTTGTGTACCGTGGCATTTATACCTATTTGTTTTAGGTTATTAAGCATTATAGTGTGATGTACACTATCGAATGCAGCTGATATGTCAATAAATAGGAGTATGAATGCTTTTTTGTGATTATCAATCCCTTTAAGGAGTGTATCGATTAAGACTGTTAAAAGTGATTCAACTCCATGCTGAGGTCTAAAACCATATTGGTGTTCATCGAGTGGGTAGGAAGAGTCTAGGTATTCCTGTGTCTGGATCTGTACCACTTTTTCTATTATTTTAGCTAAAAAAGGGATACTTGAAATAGGTCGATACGATTTTGGTGATGTTTTGTCCATAATACCGTTCTTGAGAATTGGGCGGATTTGTGCATGTTTGAGTTTAGGAGGGAGGTAACCTTGGAGTAATGAGAGGTTGACTATAGGGAGGATGAAAGAGATTAATATTGGAAGTGTACTTTTTATCCATGTTACAGGGCATGGATCAAGGAAGGAGGTGGTAGTGTTGAGGTTGGAAATAATGTTCTTTAGTGATTCTTTAGATGTGGGGTGAAAGTCTGACCATTCTTTTGAGCAATGATAGGCTACATTATTTTTGTCTATGGTCATTATAGGTTGTGTGGATTTATTTTGATAGTAGTCAGCTAAAGTTTGTACTGATATGTCAGTAATTTCATTGTTAAGTGTTTGAGGGTTATTAGTGAGATTTCTAACAATGGAGAATAGCTCTCGTGGTCTGTTATAGGATTTTGAAAAGATTGCTGCATAGTAAGTTTTTTTTGTGCTATCTATGGTGTCCTTGTATTTTGTAAGAAGGTTATTATATATTTCCTTATGTATAATTAGTTTGGTTTTACGCCATTTGAGTTCTGATTTTCTTAGCTGTCTCTTCATTTGTTTTAGCGTGTTGTTGAACCATGGAGCTTTTTTTGAGTTAGTGGGTTTCTTGTTACATCGGTCGGATTTAGCTGCATCGGTTATTGTGTCATGCCAGTTTTTGATAGCTTCATCTAAATCCGTTGGAGGAGACACGAGGTGGGGTATTATTGTATCTAGGAATTCAGTTTAGTTAAATCTTTCAAATTTTGTGGTGGGATCACTTCTTGAGTAGTTTTTGGTGCTATTGGTTCAAATGTCCCAAGAAACTGTACAGTCACTGTAGACTTGGACAGACAGTTTAGAGATGGGCTGAGAAAAATGTGATACTTGTCTTGACAAATGTGATTTTGCTTTGGTGGGAACCACTGTGTTGGGACTTTCTGATATCAGAACAACGTTTCCTCTAATAAAGATTCTTTGAAATCTCTTTGAGCATTTCTGTTTGCTGGTCTTTAAGATCTAAATGTAACCAAGTTAATGATGCACCACTGGCAAATCAAGGCCAAACTGGAGTAAGAGAATAATGCTGCTGTCCTGATGCTATAAGGTTTGCAAGGGCAGCTGACTTGTAACATAATATCCTAAGTAAGTGATGCAGAAAATTACCATCTAGTCTGCTTAGTTATTATGCCCACACTGCTAAGAATACATCCTAGAGAGAGTGAGCTAAAGGCTTTGCTTTCCATTTCCCCGTTTCTTCATCTCTTAATGGCTAGGATAGTTTAAACGATAATTCCTAATTTAATTTTTAAGGTGGATTCAACACTTGATTTGAAGCAGGAGGTGGTATTAGCCAGGTTTTTGCCCACAGTTCAAGTTTCCATTAGGGGAAAGTTTACAGTTTGTTTTAAAGGTATTTAAAATTTTATATAGAAAGATAAGGTTTTAGCATAAATCAGAGCTGCTTTGTGTTTTGCTTGTGATAAACAATAAGACTAAGCTTTTGTCTAAGAGAACCATTGTCAGATGATTAAAATGTTGTATATTTGAGGTTTACAAGGCCAGACATAATGATTATTGGCCACAAGCTTTGAGAGAATCCACTCAAGAGATATAGTAACTTCACAGTCAGAAAGAATGGATGGCTTTGTGGCAGAGATCAGTAAGGCTGCCACTTGGAAGTTGATGCAGAATTTTACTAAACATCATTGGGTCAATATTTAAAAGTGCCTATGTGATCAACATTGGATGCCAATCACATGAAAGTGAAATGCATAATCTATCTGTTGTAAAATTAAATCCACATATCAGTGGTCCAATTTAAACAGGTTAGTTACTGTAAAAAACTACTTAAAGATATTAAGATATCTTAAAGTGCCAGACACCCTGCTGAATATTAATGCCCATACTAACAGCTGGGCATCAGTGTTCTGAAGAAGAGTTCTGGCAGTTCTATTTAACCCACCCAAGGCCAAAGATTGAAAGAAAAACAGATTTATTAAGACATGGAACACAGTCAGGGTATTTGCTCATGTGCTTTCATAGTTTGCCCATAGGTGGTCGGTTACTCAGTTGACTGGAGAGACTGTAGCAGAGGAATGGAGTGGGAAGTGGTGGAGTAGGCACAGGCAGACAGCCGCCTCCAGTGATGTGACTGGGGTGGACTATTTTAAAAGGGACAAAAGCCTTGTCATATGCACATGTTCTTTTACCACCATCACACCTATGACTAGTATGTCATAAAAGAATTTATAGCAATATAGAATTTGGCTCCACCACCCAACTGATTTTTTTAAACTTTATTTTTATTGTTCTATAAATCATGCACAAAAGTAGAAATACACAATATACATAACATACAAATTCTGGAATCACCTCGGTAGAAGCAACTCAGACTCGCCTCTAGCAAATACTTTGGAAGTAACCAAGCCCTGCAAACACATTCCAGACCTATATAGAAAACCTGCTATACTAAAACAGCACTTACATCCAGGACTCAAATAGCAAAATCCCTACCTATAAGAGGCAGCACCCTAGAATACCAATATACTTCCTGCTGGAAAAAAAGAACAAGGCAGACTGCCACAAAAACTAAACACAAGCAGAATACCTCATTTCTGTCATATCTGCAGCATGCAGATAGAGTCTCAAATACAGAATAAGCAACTGCGAATTATAAATAGGAGCCCCAAGAAGTATGCAACACTGGAGAAACAGAAATGTGTCTCCTTCTTTACTGTGCAAAATATAAAGTTATCCAGGTTGTACATTTCAAAAGCAGATATATTACAGTCCCCTAATAGAAAATAAAATGTGTTCTATGTTGTCTGGACATTTTATTTTACTAAGTAGGTTGGGACCAGGGTCTCGTTTTCATTTCTTCTTTTTTTTTCCAGTCTTCTCTTCCTCTTTAGATCTGCCTCTTTCATTTAATTGTTTCCTTTCATCCCTTCTTTATTTCTCTCTTCTCTGCATCTCCATTCACAGATATTCCCCCTCATTCTCTTCTCTTATCCCGCAGTCCTCAGCATACCTCATCTCCCTACAAGCTTTCCCAGCTCTGATGAGCAGTGACTGTCTCTTACATGTCTGTGCAGTGCTGTGTATGTCTTGTAGCTCTATACAAATGCTCAGTAGTAGTAGTAGTAGTTGTTCTTCCACTCTCGCCCCCTTCCAGTCCTTATTCATCTCCAGGAACAAGCAGGAATGAGTCTTCATATATGGGTACGTCAGTACCGACGGAGCCTGCACGGGAATGCTCCCCAGCATCCAATCAGAAAGCTTTTGGGAGCATCCCTCGCGCCTGTGCGGTGACTTCCCGCCTTTCCCCATGCCTCTCCTCAGTTTTCGTTTTTCCGTGGAGCCAACAGGACGTCCTCCTGTCACCGCAGAAACATTTTTCTTTAAAATCCTTATTTTCTTGTTTTCTTGTGGTCGCAGCTGACTTTCCCGCCGATACCGGTACCGCCAGTTCTTTATTCTTTTCTTTTTCAAACTTAGAGAAATATTTCTCCTCAGTTTTTTGTTTTAACTTTTTTGGGCCTAGCAGGCCTTTCCAACATGGAGCCTTCTTCCCCTAAGAAGTGCCTTCACTGTGGAAACTTAGTTTTCTTTTTAGACTCCAATTCTTGGTGTCTAACCTGTTTGGGTCCTGACCCTTTTTCCCCTGATACCTCAGGCTATATTATTGGGAGAAGACCTTCCCTTTTTCGAGTTTCCCTCGATGCCGTTTTTCCTCCTGAGGTGAGGACACCGGTTTATTCTTCTCTCCAGGATCAGGTAACCCACAAACAGTCTGTTAAGACTAGCCAATTCTTGAAGGGTAAGTCTCATGCACAGCATGATGACGGCTCCAGCCTTGCCCTCAAGATCCCATTGGCAATAAAACCCCGGCGGGAGTCTTCGGGCTCCAAAGCATTCACGGGGTTTCAGGTTGTTCCTGGGGCTCACCCCTCACAGAACATACCTGAGCCGTGCCAGGGGGTGGTATCCGCTTCGAGCGGTACCGATAACCCGGCACCGGCATCGGTATCGAGTGCTGCACTCTTCACCAGGGATCGTCATCTGGTGTCCTCGGTACCTTCGGGGCCGATCGATATGACCCAGATTGGCTTTCCTGTATCCCAGCCATGCTCGGGGTTGGTACCGGCTTCGAGCGGTACCGATACCCCGGTATCAGCATCGGTATTGAGTGTTCCACTCTTTACCTGGGATCGTCATCTGGAATCCTCGGTACCTTCGGGACCGATCGATACGACCCAGATTGACTGTCCTATACCTTCACCATGCTCGGGGTTGGTACCGGCTTCGAGCGGTACCGACACCCCGACATCGGTGCCGGTGTCGAGTGGTCCTCTCTTCACCAGGCATCGTCTTCGAACGTCCTCGGTACCTTCGGTGCCGTTCGATGAGGTTCCAATTGACTTTCATGTATTGGCATCGCTGATACCACCACCAACGTTGGTACCTTCTAGACATGCATCGATAGACTCGCTCGCTTCGATGCCGAGTCTAGAATCGATATCCAGTCTGGATGACTTGGTACCGACGCGTTTCGGAACCGATCCATATCGTTTCCGGCTATGCAGTACCGAGGATATTCGCCAAGACTCTCTGGTTACCTCGGTACCGCTTCAGCAGCCCCCGATTGCTGCTTCGATGACATTATCGTCTCCGATACCGGTACCGATGTCGGGGTCGATTCCTGCAGTTCCATAGGTGCCATCGATCCTTTCTATGCCTCATTTGGAATCGATACCAGGCACTGACGATGCAGTACTAACTGCCTCAAATCACAACTCTCAGTATCACTGTCCATCGAGCAGGATTCTTTTTCTGCACCAGTCCAGTATATCTTCTGGTGCTCAAGCTGCTCCTTCAACCTCAGCTTGCCCAGGATTAGTTCCTATTGGAAATCCTTCTTTTCAGAAGTTTCTCCTTGACATGGCAATCTTTCTTGCCATTCCTATTCCTGGTTTTTCTTTTGACCAAGATCCTGCAGAAAAGGAAAATATAATGCTTCCTTTACATCATTCTTTACAGGTTCTTCTTCTGAGGATATGGGAATCACCCTTAAAGGTTCCTTTGCCTTCTACAGCCATTAATGTTCTGTATCAGGTACCTCCCTCTCCAAGGTTTCAGAAAAACCAACTTCCACATCATTCCATTGTAGTGGAATCAGCATTGAGGAAGGTAAGAAGCAAGAAGAAGCATTCTTCTTATCCGCCAGGTCGTGCATCTAAAGCACTTGATGCCTTTGGACGTCAAACCTTCCAAACTTCTATGCTGGCTTCAAGAATTATTTCATATATTTTTATATGAGTCTGACACTTCAGGAGGTCACAGAGAAATTATCTCTTTTGTCTCCTTTTTTGTCAGAACCTAAGGCCTCTGACTATTCCTTGCTTCTTAATCATAGCAGGAATATCTCTTGGTTCCTTTCTCGTGCTTCTCTAGACTCTTTTGAGTCTGTTAGCAGATCCTCTGCTATTGCCATTGGAGCACGTCGTACAGCCTGGCTGCAGGCTTCAGACTTGAACAGATGGGCACAACATATACTGGGTAGTTCTCCTTGTACTGGAGATAATCTCTTCAATAGAGAGGCTTTACGTCAGGTTGCTCATTGCTCCACTGACTTTCCTAGTTCTGGAAACCATCCTAAGCCTTCTTTTTCCCCAGGACGTAGGAAATGTCCTACCAAACCTTCTTTCCCTAAGAAAAGAAAGTTTCACCCTTCTTCTGCCCATCCTCCAGATGTACCCAAGCAAGGGACATCTCATCCTCGTCTGAAGTCTCCAGACTCTAACCAGGCTAATCATAGCCAGCAACCATAGGTTCCTGTATGTTGCAATCTACAGTTAACTTCTTCTTACCAGAAGTTATTCTTCAAACTCTACACTGGTTTTTCTTTTCAGTATTCTAAGCTGTTAGGATATTTTTGTCCATGGGTTACAGAATTCTCCCTTTCTTTTTATCATAAAGGGAGATTATAATTATCCCATGATACTTTCTGTCCCCACATGGACATTTTTTCCTTCAGCTGACTTACCATATGATACGTTACCTTCCAACTCTCTCTCTTCCAGGGGTTCCCCTGCTTGAGTTGGTACCATACTGAAACACTTCTCTTTCTTTCCAGTGTAGATTTTTTGTTATCCTTCAATGCATGCTCTGAACAACTCATCAGACAGGGACGGGAATATCTCCGCTCCCTTTGTCTGTTTTCTCTCTGTTTTCATACAGGAGAATCCCCTCTGTTCTTTTGTTCAGTTGCTGTGCGTGCAGAAGTTCCAGTGTTTACTTTAATGCTACTTTCAACTATCTTGCATGATACTATTCACTACAGGTTATCGTCTTCTAGCCCCATATCCTTACCTAGGATGTGGCAGCACATCTGACTACTGTCAGATTTATCTCATAATTCTCCTGCACAATGCTCTCTGCAATCTTCAGAGAAGCTTTCTACTATGGGCCCTTGCTATAGAGCATTGAACTTTGTCTCTGAGGGTTTTCCATATAATAGAAAAAGCTTATATAGTCATTCCATGGCTATATAGGTTCTTTATACCCTCTTGTCTCCTATTGTGATGCAGAAGACAAGCTTTTTCTGCGTGAATGTCCAAGAAGTTCCCAATCTGGCAGGAATCTACCCCTTTTTTCCTTACAGCTTGGCATTATTTTTTCTACTCCACTTGGACAACGCATACTCTTTTACTGTACATGATACCCCTGAGTCCCTTGACTGGGTCATCCAGGAGTCTTAGTCTATGCGTTTTCTTGTCCTTTGGACATGTCAGAGTCCTCCAGTACTCCTGACGTGCTCTTACCAGACTGCTATTATCTTCTGTTTTTCACGCAACCATACTGGTTATCCACGGAAATAGATTCTCTATATATCTTCAGGTGGTTTTCACCCCCTTATTATTAGATGAATCTTTTCCCATCACATTCCCCATGTGAATGTTTTTGTGGGGCTCATTTGCAGGCATGTATCCTCAGACTTATAGTCATGTCTGTATATGTCCTATACATACATATTTTTGTAATCTGTATGGGCATAAGCCATGCCCATCTATATCTATATATGTATATCTATATATATGTATCTATACCTCTCATATATATATATATATATATATATATATATATATATATATATATATATATATAAAATAACACATATCTGGACATCTATGCACATATATATAGATATCTTATGTATCTCCATATATATATATATATATATATATATATATATACCCATTGGGAGATGTCCATAGGACACTAGGTATTACCTACTATCTCCCTAACTGTCTGTGCTATAAAGCTTTTACCTCCTTAAGGGGTCCAGACAGTCAACTTGCCTATTCTCATACGGCTCAGTAAGTGGGAGCGGTTATACACACAATTACTGCTGTGACGTCAACAGCTTCTATTTTTGTTATAGACCTCCCTATCCATGAAGTATCAAACTTTAATGTCTTCCTATCTCTTACCAGCTAGGAATGACAGTGTACATCTTCACTATTTCTTAGTACACTTCTGTTCTCCTTGGGAATAGGGGCTTTTTTCCATACCCCCTCTTCCCTTCCGGACTGGGCTAATTCTCCAGATCGGTCGGTCTTCTTCTTTTAGTCCTTAATGTTAATAACTCTGTACCTAAAAGAGTTTTCAGTTTTTTCATTTAAAGCTTTCCATTGAAGACCTGCCGTTCTTCTCCTGCCCAAGTTGACACCTGGGTCACCTGCCCATTCCAGATTTGGAACTTCATCCTCATTGCTGTGAAGTTACCTTGAAGATTCCGCTACTACTACTCTCGCGCCGGAGTGGAAAGCGCAGAGAGAGGAGCTGCGAGGTGTATTAAGCGGGCCACATGATCCGTGGTGGCCGCCTCTGCGCGGCGGGGACACGACTGCCTGAAAAAAGGAGAGACGTTTTCTTTCCCGCTGTGGCCTTCACGCGCTTTTGAGCCACGGTATGCGTTGTTGGGGGAGATGAAGGAATGGCTCAAGATCAGCCGTGTGCAGCAAGGAAGGTGGAGGGCGGGGGTGAATTTTAGGCTGACAGCTTTTAGTTTTCTTTAGGATAGGAGATATATATATATATCCTCCGGATGCCTGCCATCTTTGGACTCCCCTAAGTCTTTCACCACTTGTCCATGTCCTCTCCGAAGAGCAGCTTCCCCTTATATATATATCCCATCCTAAGGAAAACTAAAAGCTGTCAGCCTAAAATGCACCCCCGCCCTCCACCTATATATTTATATATATATATTGAAGAGCTTACTTAACTCTCTCCTCACCAGTAACCTCACTGGGCTCTTGAAGCTACAGAGAACTACATTCACAAACAATGGGAAGGTTATCAAATAGTCAATAAATACAACACAGTTCTATAGAAAAATACACCAAAGCTTTGTGGAGAGAAACTGAGAGAAGCACGTTCTCCCTGTTTACTCTAACTTCTTAGCCATGGTTCACTTTATTTATAAGGCTTTTTTAGATGATACAGCATAATTTCACTTTATCATTATACGTCATGTATGTATCATATTGTAGGTCAACTTATTCAGTGTGGGTCAATGTGGAGCCATAAATGGAGTCCAAGACATAATTATTTACTGTTACATGGCCATTATAAGGAGACATACAGGAATCCAAGATATAGAATGACCTAATTGACATAATTGTTTACTGCTGATAACTTGATATCTTCTAACCTTGAGCGCTTCTTGATATCTACTAATTACTAACCCTGAAAGTATTTTAGCTAATAACCCTGAGACTGCTATCTGGTATCCCTGAGACAGAGAGGCTGGGGTACAACGTGCCCTTTCTTTATTTCAGGACATGTAAACCTTCACCTAGTAAGCTAATATATGAAGTTTTATTTCTAAGCAAGGTTCTGAACAGAATTAACTCTCTCAGTTTTATTCAGTCTAATAGTATATGGTACCCCGTACGAATATACATGCTTTCAGTCCCTCCTCTGATTCTGTAAAGAATCATTTGTAAGTAAGGAAACTCATATATTGCCATTGAAGTGGAAATACAACTGAATTCTGGGCCAATCCATAACATTATTGCAGGTGTCAGTGATCCTACTGATTTCTGATTTAGAAAGCTGTGAAAGGTAAAGAGGTAAAAAGAAACCAGTGCTGACATAGAGAAACAATTGTCAGTACATAGAGGAGTAATACTTCTAAAATGAAACATCCCAAAATACCAAGCAAAGATGCTAACAGGCCTTGCAAAGGCCTGAATACTGAATTCCAAAATAAAGGAACAGAATCAGTGAGAGCTGAAAAGGAATTTACATAACTCTCATTTGAAACAAAAGTACAGTTACTAACTTTATCTAATTGGCCTTTCACTATTTTTCCATTATTATCAAGCATACTATAACAAAATCAACTAGTACTCTGCATACAGCATTTTCCTTTGCTAGGAGAAAATCTAAAAACCATTCAGTTCCTGACTGCATAAGCTGACACTATGTTTACTGGACCTTGCAATACACACTAATTGCCTCAGTAAAAAAACAGAGCAGTCACTATGACTTCATCCTGAGGGGAAACACCCCTTTTTCTTCCTAAAGATCTGTTTGAAATTGACAACAAATTAATAGTTCAATTCACTATAGGGTATCCATCAGGGCTATATAGCAAGCACCTAACCAACCTCTGGGAAACTCTGCACTACAAAAAATACTAACCGAAACATCAATTCTCAAATTGGAGATTACAAAAACCAGCTTAACAAAAATAAATTACCAGAAGACTATGTTTCACAGTATACCAAACAATAAACCATGTTTGAAGAGGTTAAGAAAGAGAATCAGAAGTGCAGAGAGAAATGTTCACAGGTTTGGGAAAACGTGCAAGAACCTCAAAGTATTTGTGATCATTCTGCACATAAAAAACCCCAAAATGCACAGTCCAAAATTAACAATGCAAAAACAACTTGGACAACTTGAAAAAAACATCTGCAGCCCTATTGCAACAAAAGAAGAAACATGGCTGTCGTGGGGCGAGCCTACAAGAACTACAGCAGGAGAACAGAAGATTGGAGGAGCTGAACAGACATGCAAAAGGTGCTCTACTTTTGCCAAATCACAAAAACTAAATTACCAAGCAGACAATATTTAAGAGAGGCAGATAACAGCAATGTCTGGCTTGTAAACAAATACAATGAGCTGCAGCAAAAATGCTGAACCGCTAAGATGTGAGATTCAGAAACTCACTGAGGACAGGATATATTCTACATACAATTACCCAATTACTCAAAACTCTCTGAGGCATGACCATTAAATTATTTCACTTTAACTCTGGTTAAGTATGCCTAGGTCTGAACTAGAGGCATCCAAAAAGGGTAGCTAGAACTACACACTTAGTTCCCATTAACTGACATTACTTTGTAAATTACTGAAATATAAGAACTTGTACATAGGATCTTCATACCTATATCTTTTATTATTCTAGGTTCTGTGTTTGTATTTGTGTTTGTATATGACTATATGTCACAAAACTCCTCAAAGATCTTAGGCCTAACTCCTGGTAAACTTCCATGCTGAGGAGCTGTCACTGTTGGAAGACAAGCAACAAACTTTGATAACTTACAATGTTTTTCCCATCAGGTGTAAGTGTGCCTCAAAAATATTTGGATATTCCTTCTAACATCCTCATGATTCTGAATACAATACTGCTTCACTAAGAAATTGCCACAGCACATCTAGGACCAGATTAGGAAATATGCATAGCAACAAAAATATTCTCAAAAATATTCTAAGACAAACTAAAAATATACCTACTCTTCTTAATACTCTTCTTAAAATGATGAGGAGATATACTATCGCTATACTGGCCCTCTAATTCTCAATTACTTTATTAAGTAGAGGTGCAGTACCTAAAGGTCATTACATATATATCAGGAAAATACTAATCTAAACTAACCTCATCCCTCTAGGTCTTACTATAATTACATAAAAACATTTTACATGCTATATAAAAGTATATTTTTTTTACATGCATAGTCCATAAAGAATTTACTTAATACAATAATCTCTTTGTAATGTCTCTTGTTCTTTCAGAAAATACTTTGAATCATAAAAGTCCTTTTCTTCAATCACTATTTGTCCAATAAAACTCTGCGTTGCAAACTCTTGATTCACTGACACAGGAAGCCACTTTCTGGACTTGTGAGGGGGCCACTGTATAAGCTGCATTCGTTGAGAATGTCTTCTCACTTTACACGCTGAATATCCCACCAGGAACACACGACATGGACCAGGAATTCCGGAGCTGGGAGTGTCTTCGGATGCAACTTTAAGCAGGACCCAACCTGGTGACTTTACTTCTGCTAAAATAATTCTGCGGATCCCAGATATAAAGTACTTGTCATCTCGTTAAGGAGAATCTCTTGCAATAAAAGGAAAACAAACAGGGCTGAGTGCAACCGTACACAATAAGTTAAGATAGCGCTGCGCAACACCGGGTGTCTGGGATAACAGCCAAGGCATTCATTAATTATTTCAAATAGTGTCCGGGGAAACACACACCGCCATAAGGGCTAAAAAGGAAAAGCTTTTATTCAATCGGAGGCTGTATCAGAAATATCACCTTCCTCCTCTGATACAGAACAGATACCAAAAGAAGTTGCAAAATCAAAAATAGAATAAATCCGATAGGCAGGCATATGTATATACTGGCCCTAGACTGGCCCTACAATTGCAATCTGTGAAACAGTTTCAAAAAGACAAAATGCATAACCACAGCGGTAAGCTTTCGCTGCAGCAACAAGGCAGAAACAGACGATCAGGGTAAATAAACAGATGATTCGTTTCCCAGCTGCCCTGGCGAACTTCACGAAGTCCAAAAAGAAGTATCTTCAAAGGGAGATAAAAGAGAAAATAAAGTCATCTTTTAACAGTGCTACATATGGTGACACAGATATCAGAAAAGAGTCTTTTCGGTTCACCGAATAGTGTCCCTTGGATTTCAAAAATCGTGACGTGTGCTAGCAAAAAATCAATGAGGAAAGCAATGAGATCCAATTGCAAAAATCATTACCATATAGACAGAGCAGAAGTTACTTCATTAATTCACTTTGAATAAAAGCTCACTGGCTTACAGCCAGTTGCGAAAATTTTACAAGAACACATAGATAACAAGGACATCAGATATAGCTACAAACAATTTGAATAGTTTACAATAACCATGGCACTCTTCCCAGTACATTTTTGTTTTACATTTACATTTAAAACATGGCGCATTTCCCAGTATATTGCAACCATTAAAAAAAACAAACCTTCTACTGCGATAACGGAGAGACAGAGAGACTTTCTGATCCTTCTGACCAGAGAGTGTTAAGACAATTCCCAGAAAGTTACATTTTTACAAGACACCGCAATGTAAACAGAATTAACCCTCAAACCTAACTGACCAGTATAAACTAATAAAAGGCACAAATCTGACCAATAACATAAGTAATTCAGTTTACATTAAAAACAAATCATTCACATAAGAAATTAAAAAGGGATGGTTGAGTTTCTCATCAGATAACGCAGTTTCTAGGGCCTTTGCAAATATGCAAGACTAACCTTCAAAAAGAGCAGATTAAAACAAAACTGCATTTTTTTTTCTTTGCCAAGTCATACTGAAAATCCAGGGAGAAGTTGGCAAAATCACATTATGAACTGCGTACAGGTTCTTGTACAAGTTTATCAGTGTCTTACCGTACAGCCTTCTACAGACAGTCTCACTTGTAGCACAGAAAGAGTTGAAGTCTCACATAATGATATTGCAGGATACACGTGTCTGGAAATCTGCAAGCACAGACCAACTTTCTTCACCAGCGGCTGCTGGCAATGGACACAGCTGACAGTCTAAGAAACGAAACTTCAGGTCTCACGGCGATAACACAGGCGGAACGAAAGGCATCTGATATCTTATCCCAGCACTGTAGATGAAAGTTTTCCAAGATAACGACGCATCTGCAGGAAAACAGCACTTCAGAGGAAAGAAACACAACTGACAATGTGCGACATTTTATCCCGGGGCAGCCCACAGAGCAAATAGAAGTCTTCCAGGATCAGGGTGAATGGCTGGGACATCCGCGCTACAGAGAGAATACAGCTGAACAGTAGTAGGGAAAACATTTCTCTGACCATCCCCCTGCTCTGATTCCGAAGACAGTTTTCGCTTGCAAAAGCTCAATGACAAGCTTATCTGAACTGTCTCGCTGAAGATTCCTCTGACTTTCTCGCGCTCCAATCTTACCCCTCCCCTTGCTCTTGGGAGGTTGAGCAATCGTCAGCTTGAGCAACTCAGTCATTTCACATCAAATGTCAGCTCACTGCACCAGGCACTTTTCAGACTTACACAAGCACTTTTCAGACTTATATCAGTACTTTTTCAGACTTACATCAGCTGTCCTAGCTGGTCAAGCTATTATTAAAGTTGTAAAAAATACCTTTACTCACGAATTAAACATTTATAAAAACAATTAATGAATCCTGCCTTAAAGATGCTTAATCTCAACCAGTCCTTTTCACAGGTTTGCTATAAGTGTCCACTGTTAGTGATTTTAACAGAAAATCATCTTTTAACCACTAAAACAAAATTATCTCTTCGAGTTTTCTCTTGAAAATCTATCACAAGGTATGTCACAAACTGAATAAAAATCAGCTGGGTTATAAAACGCAGTTCTAAGCAAATTATCTAAAGCAGCCCAAGTAGGACATGAACTATTATACTGACACAACACAGTTTGAAAAAAAAAACTTATAGCACTATGTAGTTGAATACATTTCTCTCTATAGGTCATAAAATGCTTATTCAGACCCTTTTCAATATCATCAACAAGTTTACTAGAAATACCTAATTCCTTTGTAGCAGAAATATTATTTCTTAATGTTTCCTCTAAGGAATCTATAACACGTACAGTACATTTTGTTTCACGACTAAGAATATCATTCATTTCTCTGAGTTGGGACACATTGCAAGTCCCAAAATTCGTGATCTGTGTATTTCCCAATATTCTTTGCTTATCTCTTATCTCATATCTTAATTTCGCTAAACGAGTGACTATCTTCCCTTCTGAAACTACATAATTCTCAGAACAGACAGGGGAAGACGACGGAAATACACCTGGAACATCTTCAAATGCAGCCACCTCTGCTTTCTCCGGTGGTTCACTCATTGTATCAACATTCACTAATACAAACAATTCATTTTTCAATTTATGTGCCATTCGCTGCTAAACAACTAAACACTAGCCCTTCATGAGCATCGCATATTCTGTGTCTAGTCTGCAAAGCACATTTCAGATAACAAAGCTTATCTACAGAAAATGTTCCTTCCAAAGGAAATTATAACAGCACATTATTAATAGTTACTGCATGCCAGTGCACAACATAAGTGGTAGCCCTATCTCCATATTTGTCACGCATACAGCAAGAAGGGCTACCTTTCTGGAGAGCTAAACGCATAGCCTCAACATGCCATTCACACAATTGAGTCAACTCCTGTTCACCTAACAGATTGCTCATTGCTGGCACCATAAAATACTCACAAACACCTTCCCTCCTTGCCAGGAATGTTGAAATCTGTAGATGAGTCACGGCACCAACTGAAGAGCTTACTTAACTCTCTCCTCACCAGTAACCTCACTGGGCTCTTGAAGCTACAGAGAACTACATTCACAAACAATGGGAAGGTTATCAAATAGTCAATAAATACAACACAGTTCTATAGAAAAATACACCAAAGCTTTGTGGAGAGAAACTGAGAGAAGCACGTTCTCCCTGTTTACTCTAACTTCTTAGCCATGGTTCACTTTATTTATAAGGCTTTTTTAGATGATACAGCATAATTTCACTTTATCATTATACGTCATGTATGTATCATATTGTAGGTCAACTTATTCAGTGTGGGTCAATGTGGAGCCATAAATGGAGTCCAAGACATAATTATTTACTGTTACATGGCCATTATAAGGAGACATACAGGAATCCAAGATATAGAATGACCTAATTGGGACGGTTCCAAGATGGCGGAGGAGCAGATGCCGCCAGTCTGAGTGCAGGTTAGCAGTGAGGTGGACGCGGCTCCGATGGGGAGAAAGCGGAAGCAAAAGTCTACGCAGCCCTCGGCTTCCTCTACCCCTATCGGGGGCCTGGTACAAACCTCTATTGCTCCCTTCTGTGTTCGGCCGACGGCTACCATGGCTTCAGCGGATCCCTCTGAGGAGTGTCGGGGGATTTGAGCAGTGACGGGGTGGATCTCAGCCCTGTCAGTCAGCTGTTGCCGCCGCAGCCCACTGGTAGGCGAGAGGAAGCAGAGAGAACGGGTTTTCCTCCGGGTCAGGAGGAACTTACCGTGTGTGAGGGCGCTTCCTTTCTTCCACCCGGGAGCCCTGCGGTACATTCGGGAGGAGCAGTGGCAGCGGAGTGTGTTTCTGCCGCGGGACCTGGTAAGGTTCCAATAACAATCAAGTCGACAGGACCTCCAGCGATACGGGTGATATGCGGCTTGAAGAAACCAGCTAAGGTAACTTTAGATAGCTTATGGGAAGCTATCTCTTCACTCCAGGACTCCCTTGCTCCGGTAGTGGGAGCCTTGTCTCAAGAATTTATACTTGTGAAAGGCCGGTGTGTGGCGGTTGAGTCCAAGTGTGTGGAGCAGGCTGATAAGATGGCAGTATTGGAAGCTAAGGTGGAGGAGTTACAGAATGTGGGGGAGGCTTCTGCCAAGGAACGTCTGATATCTTTGCGACGATTGGAATATATGGATAATGTTTTGCGTAGGAATACGCTGCGGTTTTTTAACTTTCCAAGATCACCATTATTGGAACCGCTGGGACTGGTTCGGAAGTACCTTACGGAAGTCCTCCTGATGCCATTGGACAATTTACTGCCTATTGTTAGAGTGCAGTATGTTTTGCCTTCAGTGTCTGGGGCGAAGGGAGGGGATGTGGGAGCTTCTGAGCCGGCCCAGTTGGAGTTAACAGATTTTCTGGAGAGCTCCTTGGAGGTAGTCACTGGTAAAGCCACCTTGTTAGTCTCCTTTGCCTTTGAGTCTGATCGCAATACCGTCCTTAGGTTATATTTCACTAGAATACCTTTGAGCCCATAAACTGTGAAAATGACAATGTTATTTCCTGATTTGTCTAGAGACACCCAAAAACGGCGAAAGGAGTTTCTGGCTTTACGCCAGAGAGCCTACTGCCTTGGGTGCTCAATTTAAGTTGAGGTTTCCTTGTAAGTGTGCATTATTGTATCAGTCTAAGCATTTCTTGTTTTTTGAACCCTTACAATTACTTAAATTTCTTCAGGCGAGGGAGACGGGAGGGGGGGAGGTGGGGTAAATTCCTGTACTGGCTGCCATGTGATCTATCTTTGCTCAATTGATATTACATTTTTTTTTCCTTTATCATAATTACTTTGTTTGGAACCTTATAGAGGTGTATCTATTGGGGACTAGGTATGGAACTATTCTACTGCTTATTGTGAGTTTATTTTTTTTTGTAAACATTTTTTCTGTGGAATGTTCTTAATTTTTTGTGTTTGTAAAAATTTGAAATTGTTTAAATACTAAATAAAAAAAAAAAAAAAAAAAGAATGACCTAATTGACATAATTGTTTACTGCTGATAACTTGATATCTTCTAACCTTGAGCGCTTCTTGATATCTACTAATTACTAACCCTGAAAGTATTTTAGCTAATAACCCTGAGACTGCTATCTGGTATCCCAGAGACAGAGAGGCTGGGGTACAACGTGCCCTTTCTTTATTTCAGGACATGTAAACCTTCACCTAGTAAGCTAATATATGAAGTTTTATTTCTAAGCAAGGTTCTGAACAGAATTAACTCTTTCTCAGTTTTATTCAGTCTAATAGTATATGGTACCCCGTACGAATATACATGCTTTCATATATATATATATAGAGAGAGAGAGAGATAGTTAGGGGCTTGTTTACAAAGCCGCGGTAGCGGTTTGCGATCGTAATCGGAGCCGCGGCCCCATTGATTTCAATGGGGCCGCGGCTGCGATCGCGATCGCGAACCACTACCGCGGCTTTGTAAACAAGCCCCTTAGTAAGAATAGATAGATTCATTTTTATACAGATATTAAAAAAATAAATAAATTGATAGTGCCAGAATGGTGGTGCAATGCCTGCTCGCCCACAAGGGTGTGCGGTGTCTGAGACCGGAGTGTGCAGGGGCTGCGCACTGGAGGTAGCCTCTGTTGAGCAGGAGCTTTTTTGGAACCACAAAGTAAATTGAGTACTGACTGCAGCCGTATTGACCTCTTGGCACTGGCACCACCGCCCCCAATGCCACCAGCCTTGCAAGGGTTTCTTCTACTGCTGCACACTTGGCTGCAGTCTTGCAAGGCGACTGGGCGAACGAGGGGAGAACCAGCCTTGCAAACTCTAGGGCATAACCGAATTGTACGACCTCCAAGACCCACTGGTCGGACGTTACTCCAAAGCCCGCCTCAGCAGGCTTCCCTTTAAGGGGAAGCTGCTCTTCGGAGAGGACTTGGACAAGTGGTGAAAGACTTAGGGGAGTCCAAAGGGGGCAGGCTTCCGGAGGATAGGCCCAAGCAGGGTCGCTTTGCAACTCCGGGACGCTCTCAACAAATGGAGTTTCGGAGGACCAGGCCAGCTCGTCAGAGCTACTTTCAGAGGGGCCGGTTTCCCTCCAGAAGTCAGGGTTTCCTGGGGTTTCGAGGAGTGGGGAGAGGTTTTGGGACCTCTTCAGCATCCTCTGGCCAGAGAAAACTACAATGAGACAACAGGGGCTTGGGCAGGGGTTCTGCTGGTAGGACGGCATCTAAGGCAGTTCTTCTCCACCTGGGTCCGGGTAACGTCCGACCAGTGGGTCTTGGAGGTCGTACAATTTGGTTATGCTCTAGAGTTTGCAAGGCTGGTTCTCCCTTCGTTTGTCCAGTCGCCTTGCAAGACTGTAGCCAAGCGTGCAGCAGTAGAAGAAACCCTTGCAAGGCTGGTGGCATTGGAGGCGGTGATCCCAGTGCCAAGAGATCAATACGGCTGCGGTCGGTACTCAATTTACTTTGTGGTTCCAAAAAAGGAAGGTTTATTGCGACCAATTCTAGACCTCAAGCGTGTCAATTGGTGCCTTCAGGTTCCGCGCTTTTGGATGCAAACTCTGAAGTTGGTGATAGTGGCGGTGAGGCAGGAGGAATTTCTGACTTCCCTCAATCTCACTGAGGCATATCTACATAGTCCCATCAGAGAGGCTCATCAGCAATTCCTGCGCTTCACAGTGCCACAGGGTCACTTTCAGTTTCAAGCGTTGCCATTCAGCTTGGCGACAGCCCCACGCACTTTCACCAAGGTGATGGTAGTGGTGGCAGCGGCACTTCGCAGAGAAGGTATTCTAGTCCATCCTTACTTAGACATTTGGTTGATTAGGGCCAAGTCCAAGGAGGAACATTTGAGGGCAACGGCTATGGTGGTAGCTCTCCTTCAAAGTTTGGGGTGGGTGATCAGTCGAGCAAAGAGCAAGTTGGTGCCCACTCAAGAGATCGAGTATTTTGGGGCAAGGTTCAACACGCTATTGGGCAACTTATTCTTGCCAGATCAGAGGGCAAAAGGCCTACGTCGACTAGTGCGAGAGTTTGTGGCTCGGAAGGCGCCATCAGCGTGGCATTATCTGCAGGTACTGGGGACCATGGCGGCGACGTTAGACCTAGCACCATGGGCCAGAGCTCATATGCGACCGCTCCAGCGGGCTTTGCTGTGGCGCTGGTTACATCAGAAGCAACCTCTGTCAACGATTCTACCCTGTACAGCAGCGGCCAAGGAATCTCTGCAGTGGTGGCTCTCTCTGGGGAATCTGGAGAAAGGAATGCCCCTTGACACCCCTCTGTGGGTGCAAGTGATGACGGGCGCATTTCTCAGGCTGGGGGGTGCACTGCGAGGGACACTTTTGCCCAGGGATGCTGGAGTGCCCAGGAGTCGCAATGGCCCATCAACAGATTGGAGTTGCGGGCAGTGACAATGGCTCTCAGAGCATTCCGGAGTTGGGTTCTCGGGAGAGCGGTCAGAATTCTTTCGGACAATGTTACGGCAGTAACCTACATCAATCGACAGGGCGGCACGAGCAGCCTTCTCTTGGAGGAGGAGGTGGAAAGCCCCTTGGTATGGGCCGAGGATCATCTCTTAGCTATATCAGCCCAGTATCACGGCCAACTACCTCAGCAGACATAAGATAGATCACGGCGAGTGGGAGCTCAGCCAGGAAGTCTACGAGCAAGTGGTACACCGGTGGGGGCTGCCGGTGATGGATTTGATGGCGCGCTGGGAGTCGGCCAAAACAAGCAGATTCTTCAGCAGAAGAAGAGAAAGGAATGTCAGCAGGGCTGGATGCCCTAGTTCAATGGTGGCCCTTGGAAGGGTTGCTTTATGTGTTCCCTCCGTGGGCGCTCATAGGCAGAGTTCTTCAGAGGATAGAAGCGCATCAGGGGTTGGTGATCCTGATAGCTCCGGACTGGCCGAGGTGACCGTGATATGCAGATCTCGTTTGGTTATTGGCGGACCGGCCGTGGAGGCTTCCGGTAAGAGAGGACTGTCTCAGGCAGGGACCGGTAAGGATGCTGCAGGTGGATCGGTTCTCGCTTACAGCATGGCTATTGAAAGGACAAGGCTGCATAAAAGAGGATATTCAGGAGCAGTGATTTCAACCTTGCTGAAGGTCCGCAAGCATTCTACCTGTTTAGCGTATGTGAGAGAGTGGCGCATTTTTGAGAATTCATGTGAGGAACGGCGGAAGAAGCCATTGTCAGTTTTGATCTCGGAGGTGTTGGATTTTTTGCAAGCCGGTCTTGAGAAGCGGCTGGCAGCCAGTTCCTTGCGGGTGCAGCTAGTGGCTATCGCTTGTTACAGGGGCAAGGTTAAGGGTATAGCGTTAGGCCAACACCCCGATGTGGTTCGATTTCTTAAGGCGGTGAGGCGTATGCGGCCACATCAGAGTTTGGTAATGCGTCCTTGGGATCTCAATTTGGTATTGGATTCCCTTACCGGGCTGCCGTTTGAACCCCTTGAGCATACTTCTCTGAAGGATTTGACTCTTAAGTCGGTGTTTTAGTGGCCATTTGTTCCGCCAGGCGTGTCTCTGAGTTGCAGGCATTGTCTTGTCATCCGCTTTTCCTCATTTTCTTCAAGGAGAAGGTTGTGTTGAGAATGGTTCCATCCTTTTTGCCCAAGGTAGTTTCTCTTTTTCATGTCAATCAGTCGGTGTTGCTTCCCTCCTTTGCCGGTTTGGGGCAGGGAGAGGGAGATCCGCAGCTGTGCCTTCTAGACGTGCGAAGAGTTTTGAGGTGGTATCTGAAGCGTACAAAGGCCTTCCACAAGTTGGAGCATTTATCTGTTTTGTTCGGAGGGCCGCGCAAGAGAGAAGCGGCGGCCAAGGCCACTATTTCCAGGTGGATTAGGGAAGCCATTGCTTCCGCTTATATTCTAAAGGGAAGACAGGTTCCGGTGGGATTGAGAGCTCATTCCACTCGGGCTCAGGCCACCTCGTGGGCAGAGTTTAGTTTGGTCCCTCCGTTGGATATTTGCAGGGCGGCTACTTGGTCTTCTCCACATACTTTTGCCAGCACTACCGGTTGGATGTGCAGGCAGCGGCGGATGCAGGTTTTGGGAGAGCGGTGCTTCGATCCGATTTAGCAGAACCCTCCCAAGGTTGAACTGCTATGTTACATCCCAGAAGAAAGGGACTGGACTGGAGAGACGATTAGGAAGAAGTAACTAGACCTTACCTGCTAATTAGTGTTCCTGAAGGATCTCCAGTCCAGTCCCTGGACCCACCCGGTGTGCTTAGTGCCGGTTCGAAGCAGTTCAGGAGGGGTAGTTGGCACAGAGGGTTGATTGTGCCAGTGTTTTTCTGGAAGTTCCGGTGGCAGGGCGGATTGGACCAAAGCAGGGCCCTGATATCAGAAGTACTGCATAACCTGTTAGGTAATTACAAGGAGCGTTGTCAGGTAAGCCTCCTCCTCATCCCTGGGGGGCGTTAGGGTCGTTTCCATTCAGGGTTCAGGGGGGGCTGTATTATAGTTTGTAGTTTTGTTATAGTTGGTTAGTTGTCTCTCTGTTAAGTTTGCTTTGTCAACAGGATACTGAGGTTGGTGGGTGGTGCCAGTGCTATATATATCCTGTTGTCATCAAGAGAATGACGTACTCAGTCTCCAAGCTACAGGAATAGGAGCACAACCCAGAAGAAAGGGACTGGACTGGAGATCCTTCAGGAACTGTAATTAGCAGGTAAGGTCTAATTACTTCTTTGTTATTATCAGCCCTACAGCCAGAGCTAGTACAGGAAAGGCATAGTGGCGGAATGAGAATAAACAAGCTCTCAGCTGCTCTGCAAGGAATTTACGGATGCTGCAGCACCTGGAGAAGTGGAAAAAGGAGGATTTTGGTGGGACTAGGACTCATATGGCTCCCCGTCGTTCCTAGGCCTATGGCCCAAACCAAACTGCCAGGTTTTGGGGAGGCTTATCCTCCTCCAGCCTCTTATACCAGGCATCTGTGAGTTTGTCCCTGTGGAGTCTGAACTTTGACCCCTGGTAACATGTTCTTGTCCCCAAAACCTGAGGTAGGGCATAATCAGTGGAAAGTACAAGCAAATCATGTGCAGGACTATTGGGGTCTCTGTCTTATAGATAGTATAGGCCTTGCTGAGGGAAGTATTTACATACTGGCTTTGTTAGAAGATTGTTTTCTCTTACCTGCTAAATCCCTTTGTTAGTTTTTTGGCAGCCTAAACATACCTATCTTAATAAAGGCAAATAAGTGAGATGTGAATTTGCTATGCATATAATGTGGGAGTTATTCATTTAACTCATCTCATTTTTTTATTTCTCGCTATTCACATGCTGATAGCATTGCTGAAGGAGAAATGGCAGCATAACTTTGGGATCATCTTTAACTCCTCCCTCTTCTTCTCCACACACATCTAATTGATTGCTAAAACCTGTCCTTTCTTTCTCTATAACATTAACAAAATTTGCTCCTTCCTTTCTGAACACACTACTAAAACACTTATTTACTCTAGTCACCTCCTGTCTAGACTATTGCTATCTCCTCCTTGCTGGTCTCCCTCTGAGTCATCTCTCTCTTGTTCAATCTGTTCAGAACTCTGCTGGGAGGCTAATCTTCTACCAGCCATGATATACTCATCTAACCCCTTTTCTTAAGCCACTTCACTGGCTCCCTTTCCGCTTCTACATCCAATTCAAACTTCTCCTTCTTACCTCTAACATCAAAACACTCTGTCAACTACGTCCATCAAGAGCAATACCTCACAAACAGCACTCCAAAGAGCGTTCGAACCCTTCAGCCCATCCCTCTGGAACTCGCTCCCTCATCAGTTAAGATCAATTAAGGACTCCTCTGACTTCCAGAAAAAAATAAAAACACACCTGTTCACTGAAAACTTCGGTACAACACTGGGCCCACTGACTTAACACTCGAATATCCCTGACACTGTTCCCTCTAAGCTGTGCGCGTGTGCGCGCGCACACACCTCGCCAAGAGAGTGCACATACTTTACAACACAGCGCACAAAAATTACGGCTCTGATTCTGATAGAGAACAACACAGACGTCTTAAAATTTAAAAGTTATGATTGTAATTACTAGAAATTTCCCGCTTCATTTAGTAATCATCTATTTTCATTTAATTTGATTAAAATCAATGTGGTGTACATACTGTATTCTGATGTGTAGTCAAATTTTAAAGTATATAATTCCGAGTGTCGTTATGTGGCGCACAAAAATTTAACCTTCCTTCAAAAGCTGCACACAGTTGATATTTTATGCGCACACAGCCTACAGAAAATTAGAGGGAACATTGATCCCTGCCAATCACCCCTTCCACAATATTGCCTGCTACCTAAACCGAGAACCTCATATTAGATTTGTAAATAGTTGTTGAAATGTTACTTAGTTCAACTTTGTAATGTACTCGTATAAAGTTATAATGTCAGCTGTTCTATGTAAAACTGTTCTGTTCAATGTAAACCGTCTGATAACATGGAAAGGCGGTATATAAGAAATGCTAAATAAATAAATGCTTCATTTTACTATTCCTCACTACTTTTCCTTTCTCCTCTCTCCCTACACCCCTCCTCGTGAACTCCGCTCTTCCTCTGGCTTGCTTCTCTCTATGCTCTTTTCTTCCACTGCCATCTCCAGATTTGGATCCTTTCATCTTGCTGCCCCACATGCCTGGAACAAACTACCTGAGTCTGTACGCCAGGCTTCATCTCTGCCCCTTTTCAAATCCATGCTAAAGGCTCACCTCTTTGTGGCTGCTTTTGGATCCTGATCCCTTGTTTTCCTTGTGTCTCCTTACCTTTCCCTATTTGTACCCTTGTTCTCAGCTATTGTATAGTCTGTCTTAATTAGATTGTAAGCTCTAACGTCTTTTACATGTATCTGTACAGTGCTGCTTACGCCTTGTAGCGCTATGTAAATGATTAATAGTAGTAGTAGTAGTAGAAAGAAAGATAACATAAAAAGTCTGACATTGTGCTAGCAAGCCAACAGCTGCTAACATAGTAACAGAGGATAATTTTATAAGGTGGAGGAGGAGGGCTAATTAAAGCTCATTTTAATTCACCTATTTTATAAAGAAAAGTAGGTGCCTATTTATCTTTATAAAATGCTAGTGTGTATGGAAGATTATGCACCTTAAATTAAGGTGTGATCACTTATATCAGCCTTTGAATTAGTGTAAATGATGGTGCCTACATTTTCTAAGTACATGTGCAAATTATCATATCTTAATCATATCTTATAATCAATGTGCATACTTGCTCACACCGCACATGCTCCTCCCTAACTCAACCCATGTGCACACCCACAGTGAATGTACACTCCATCAAATTAATCTAGTATTTTTATGCTGGTCAGCATTATACTCGTATGAGGCCATTTATTTATTTATTTTATTTACATTCTCTTATATACCGCGCTATTCTGCATCAGTGCGGTTTACATTGAACAAACTGAAATTACATTAAACAGGGCATTATAACTTGGAGATAACTATTTTACAGGGAACATGGGCTATGGAGGGTTAAGTGGCTTGCCCAAGACCACAAGGAGCACCTGTGGGACTAGAAACCCCAGTCCTTCCAGCCCAAGGTTGCTGTCCTCTAGTGGGATTTGAACCCCTGACCTTCCGGCCTGAAGTACCTTGCCCCAACCACTAGGCCACTCCTCCACTCCATTTACACGTGTATGTGGCATTTATGTGCACAAATGACTAAAATGCTAGCATTTAGTACATTCTTATTGCCTAAAAATAGGTGCCTTTTTATAAAATAACCCCTGGAAAGAAAACTGGACAGTGATTTTAAAGCAAGCCTCCTAACGTTTGCAAGAGGTCATATATAAGTTACATCAGTTTTCCAAGGGAAAGTATGCACATACTTTTTCTTTTAAAAATTACTCCATGGAAAATATACACAAACATTTACACTTGCTTTTTAGTCTGCATACATTTCCTGGCTTGTTTTATGAGTATAATTTATAAACTATGGGGGTTATTTCTGACAGCAGCACTCTGCTGCCTGAGCAAGCTTATTCCAAGAGACTCTACAAAGCTAAGCTTTCAAACTTTACTAGTTGGCTGGTGTTTGATATCAATTTTCATAACTTTTCCTTGCCTATCTAATACCTGTTTTCTTCTCTTATAAGACTACTTAGGCACTATGGTGTATTAGGGGAACTGCACCAAGGAAGGGGGACAAACACAGAAAAAAACAAACAAGCAAAAAAGAAAACCTTGCTCTTCCTAACTTTCTGTCTTTATCCCTTTTCTGTCTTTTCACAGTCACCTTGATTGATCTACAGTCTAGTGGCAAACAACCTAACTTTTGATTGTAACTTTAGAAATATTTTAGCTTGCCTACATTCCTTGCATAGCCTTTTTAAATCAGACATCTGAATGTGCCCTCAGTCATAAAAGGTCTACTGGCCAGGGGCATTTAGAAGTTTGCAAACAGAAGAACCCAGAAAAGAAAACAGGATAAAGCTAAAAGAGACAAAAAGAGAAATAAGGATAGCAAAACCTAAGGCAGAAGAAAAGATAGCTAAAGATCTAAAGCGTGATGACAAAACTTTTTCAGATATATTCAGGAGAAGAGGAAGATCAGAGGTGGAATTGCAAGACTCAAAAGTGCTGAGAACAGATTCGTGAAAAGTGGCATTGAAAAAGTGAAAATGCTAAACAAATGCTTCTGTTCTGTTTTTACTAAAGAAAATTTTGGTGAAGGACCACCTGTGATTGACAAATGTACAAATGGAAATGGTGTAGATACCACACCATTCACAGAAGATGATGTGTTTGAACAGCTTGCAAAACTGAAAGTGAACAAGGCCATGGGGCCGGATGGGATACATCCCAGGATACTGAAAGAGCTCAGAGAGGTTCTGGTAGGCCTTTAAAGGATGTTTTTAATAGATCCTTGGAGACAGGAGAAGTTCCACAGGATTGGAGAAGGGCTGATGTGGTACCTCTTCACAAAAGTGGTAATAAGGAAGAACTGGCAAACTACAGGCTAGTAAGCCATATCTCAGTGGCAGGAAAAGTAATGGAGGCATTCCTGAATGATAGACTAGTGGGCTTCCTTGAAACCAATAGGTTGCATGATCTGAGGCAACATGGTTTTACCAAAGAACGATCATGCCAAACAAATCTGATTGAGTTCTTTGACTGGGTGACCAGAGAACTGGATCAAGGGCATGCGATGGATGTGATCTACCTAGATTTCAGCAAAGCTTTTGATACTGTTCCTCATAGGAGGCTTATCAAAAACTGAACAGCCTGTGGCTGGGTCCAAAGGTGGTGAACTGGATCAGAAATTGGTTGACTGACAGGCAACAGAAGGTGATAGTAAACAGAACTCACTCAGATGAAAGGAAGGTAATTAGTAGCGTGCCCCAGGAATTAGTCCAGGGACCAGTACTTTTCAATGTGTTTGTGAGTGATATTGCTGAAGGACTAAATGGAAAAGTCTGTCTTTTTGCAGATGACACGAAAATTTGCAACAGAGTGGACTCCCCTGAGGGAGTGGATAACATGTTGAAAGATCTACAAAAACTGGAAGAATGGTCTAATGCTTGGCAGTTAAGATTTAATGTAAAGAAGTGCAGTGTCATGCCCTAGGGATGCAGAAATCCAAGGGAATTGTATGCGATAGGGGGCAAGAGGTTGGTGTGCATGGCCCAGAAGGACCTCAGAGTGATTGTTTCTGAGGATCTCAAGTTGGCGAAACAGTGTGACAAAGTAGTGGCCAAAGTCAGAAGGATGCTGGGTTTCATATAGAGAGGAATTACCAGCAGAAAGGAAGAGGTACTAATGCCACTGTACAAGTCACTGGTGAGGCTTCACTTGGAATATTGTGTTCAATTTCGGAGACCATATCTCCCAAAGGATATAAAAAGACTAGAAACGGTTCAGAGGAAGGTGACCAAAATGATTTGGTGCCTGCGCCAGAAGACATGTGAGAAGAGACTTCAAGACCTAAATATGTATACTCTAGAGCAGAGTTACTCAAATCCAGTCCTGGAGGGCCGCAAACCAGTCAGGTTTTCGGGATATCCCTAATGAATATGCATGAGATAGATTCAAATACAATGGAGGCAGTGTATGCAAATATATCTCATGCATATTCATTAGGGATATCCCAAAAACCTGACTGGTTTGCGACCCTCCAGGACTGGATTTGAGTACCTCTGCTCTAGAGGAGAGGAGGGACAGGGGAGATATGATACAGACCTTTAAATACTTAGAGTATTAATGAACAAACAAAGCTTTTTCAAAGATGGGGAAGCTGCAAAACTAGAGGACATACATTTTCACTGAAAGGGTGGTGGATGCTTGGAATGCCCTCCCAATGGACGTAGTGGGGGCAAATACAGTGACAGAATTCAAAATGTCATGGGACAGACACAGTGGATCCCTTTTATAGCAACAGGATAAAATCAAAATAATCTTAACTGTCTCAGCTATCTCAACAAATAGGGGTGACCTGCACAGAGCGGTGGGTGCATACCTAAACAAAGACATGGGGAGGGGTAACCTGCACGGAGTGGTGGGTATACCCCTAAACAAAGGCATGGGAAGGGGTGACCTGCACGGAGCGGCAGGTGCACCTACTCTTGCCACCTCGCTGGGCAGACTAGATGGATCATAATGGTCTTTATCTGCCATTATATACTATGTTACTATTTTACTCCATGCTGCTGGATCGGTTACAGTCATATGGACTCTCGGGGCAATGCATAAATTGGTTCAGATCATATTTTTTATGAAGGCAATGTTATGTGTCAACCGGCACAGATTCTTCAACTTCTCAACCTCTTTCTTTCAGTGTTCTCAGGGCTCCATTTTAGCCGCAATATGTTTGATATTTTCCTGGCACCATTGGTAATGCTGATGCAGGAGATGGGCCTTAGTACTTATATTTACGCTGACGACATTCAGCTTCTAGTAGTTGCGGATGTCTGGGGCTCTAACCTTGAGACTAAATTGAATGTACAGCTAAACACAATCTTTTCGTGGTTGGAAGAAAAGAAATTGGTCTTAAATCCAAAAAAAAAGACTGAAGCAAGGAGGTATGGGTTAGGGAGTGGAGAGAGAGTGGTTTGGGCAGCCCTGAAATACTGACGTGCATTTCCCATTTTACAAGAGGAATATACATGATTGTAAAGAAATGTACACCTCCCTTGAGGCACGCATAAATGCCGCCTTAAAGAAGCAGGTCAAAGGCTGAAGCCAGCACCCCCTACCCCTTTGACATCACTTCTCCAACCTGATTACCCCTTCTCACAATCTCTCCCTCTATCCGATGGCCCCTATGACATCACTATACCCCACTCGATAGTCCCCCAGCAACACTCAGTCCACCTGATGGCCTCTAATAGTAGTCACTCCACTACCCAAACACCCTCCCCCCTCATCCAATTTCAAGCCTGTCATCCAGCCCCCCTGAAATCAAGATACCCTTCAGGTTCCTGGCATCAGTTCGCCTGGATGGCCACACCCTTCCCAACAGAATCCCATCCCCAATCTCATCACCATCTCTTCAAGGGGTCTCTGGTAGTTTAGTGGAAGAAGGAGAAATCCCCAATCACTCCTGCTCATGTCAGCCCGGGTTCCAAGTGCTCTTATTTGGCAGCTTGGCCTCTAGCAGTAGTACCATGAGATAATTGCTAGAAGTCACGAGTGCCATTTTGGAAAGAGGGGCTGACATGAGCAGGAGCGATTGGCCCAATGTGTGTACTTTCAGAATAGCAGCCACATCATTACATGTAGGTAAATGCCCATTTATGCACGTATGTGATTAAAATATTTTGATTTACATGTGTTGTTCATGCATAAATCTAGCCAAATGTTTTTATAAAATTATGCACACAGGGTAACAATGAATAGACTATGATTGTCCAAGGAAGACTGTATCAAAAGGTGTTAGTTTTTACTCCATGTTAATAATAAAGAGTCAGTTTTGGTAAATGCAACAAAGTCCATCATGATAGCGCAGTTATTACATTTAATCATAGTTGGGGGGCATCTAAGGTGTACATTCCTATATTTTTATCAGACTAGTTACAATTAGTTTTTCTTATTGTTCTATGAACAGCAATCTTGTTTAATGATACATTCTCAAAATATGCTAATATTCTAAACACAATGAGGAATATAGCTTAGATTTATTCTTCATTGCAGCTGTAGCCCTGAGCTACATTTTCCATCTTGCTTTGCTACATGTTAAAGCCAAGAGGCATCAGAATCATTCCCCCAAGGCCAAGGAATACCCCAAGGATCAGCCCTCTCCGCCCTCCTATTTAACCTGTACCTACAACCTATAACAAACATATTTAAAAAACACAAGATTAACCACTTTATATATGCTGACGACATCATGCTCGCTGTCCCCATAACCACTAAAAACCATTCATATGACACACTATCAGAATGCATGACCGAGACATCCTCCTGGTTAGAATCTAACTACCACAGCATCAACCTCAAAAAAACGGAAGCAATGTTCGTAACAAGGTCATCAACCACTGAGAACACCTTCCCAGATACTATCACAATCAACAAAACATCCATACCTGTCAGAAAAGAGGTAAAATATTTAGGTGTAATAATAGATCACACACTTACCATGCTACCTCACATAAAACAAACCGTAAAAACCATCTACTATAAACTTAAAACTATTCAGCACCTAAGACCACTCCTCGAAACACAAGATTTTAGATCTGTAGTAAATACACTAATCACCCCCCACTTCGACTACTGCAATAGTCTATTAATAGGCCTCACTCTAAAAAAACACTTACCTCCTCCAAAGAGCCCAGAACATCTGTGCAAAAGTAATAGCTAAAGCTCGTCTAACGGACCACGTAACCCCAATACTGCTAGAACTACACTGGCTCCCAATAAACAGCCGAATCAGATACAAAATTATCCTAACAACCTTTAAACTCATAAAAGACATAGCCCCCTCACACCTATCCACACTACTGCATTCACCAACCGAAACTAGATCACACAGACAAAACGCAGCCCACTCCCTTATCACACCAAAAGATTTCAGGAAGACAAAGAAAACCACTAGCTCCAGAGCTTTCACATTCACTGCCCCTACGATCTGGAACGACCTCCCAATAGACCTTCGCATCATAAAAGACCTCTCTCAGTTCAGGAAAGAACTAAAAACTTATCTATTTACTGAACACTTTGAAATCCCATATTCCCCCAAAACACCTCCATAACAACCATGGACTTACACGCACAAAACCCCCATACTCAAAACTAAATACCTCTAACTCCCAGTCTTCCACCCCCACACACACTCCCGACTTACGACATAAAAGGAAATAAATTCCAATACCTAACTACACATGCCCTACACACAACACTCAACCACTGTAAATATCCAATGTAAATAATTCAATGGTTGTTTGTATTTTTAATATATCATAACGTTGAAGTTTATTGTTCAATGTAAATAGTTGAACCTGACCGTTCAATGTAAATAGTTGAATCCGATTGTTCAGTGTAAATGTATACAACTGTGTACAACTGTTAAGATGTTTCATGTAAACCGCCTTTGATCGCTGGAAGGGGCGGTATAGAAGAAAATAGATAAATAAATAAATAAATAAATTAAAGCATCCTGTAAAGCCAGCAAAACAGCTACTATCCTTTAGGCATAGTAATAATACATTTTTCCCTCCCCCAGACCCACCCCCAAATCTTTCTGCTGCGAGACTAGATGGACCATACTGGTCTATCTCCAGGAACAAGCAGGAATGAGTCTTCACATATGGGTACGTCGGTACCGACGGAGTCTGCACGGGAACGCTCCCCAGCGTCCAATTAGAACGCTTTTGGGAGCATCCCACCACGCCTGCGTGCTGCCTTCCCGCCTTTCCCAACTGCCTCTCCTCAGTTTTCGTTTTTCCACGGAGCCGGCAGGACGTACTCCTGTCACCGCAGAAAATTCTTCCTTTATTTTTGTTTTTTCTTGTGGTCGCGTCTGCTTTCCCTCGACGCACCGGTACCGCCGGTGTTTTCTTCTTTCTTTCTCCTACAAATTTTTTTTTCCTTTGTAGGGAATTTTTTCCCTGTTTAGTGCCTGACGGTTTTCTCGGCCTGCTAGGCCTCTTCACTTTCCTTCATGGAAACGCCAGCCACTATCCCTAAAACATGTCTCAACTGTGGCGGTACCAAATTAGTTTTAGACACCCATAACTGGTGCCTCCCATGTTTGGATCCTGACCACTATCCGCTGGAGTGTCCCTCCTGCAGTAGTATTTCCAGAAGAAGTCTTCAGCACCGAGCTCAACTCGATACGCGGTTCCCATCAATCCTGAGGGTACCATCAGTCCTGAGGGTACAACTTCTTTTTCACAGTACCAGGTAACCAAACAAAAGTCTGTAAAGACTAGCCAGTCCTCGGGTGGTAGATCTCATGTTCAGCATCGAGATGCCTCTGGGCTTGCCCCCGAGGACAAATTGGCTTTAAAACCCCGGCGGGAGTCTTCGGCCTCCAAAGCATCAACGGGGTTTCAGGTTGTTCCCGGGGTTGTTACCTCTGCGAACATACCTGAGCCATGCTCGGTGGTGGTATCCGCTTTGAGCGGTGCCGGTACCCCGGCATCGGCAATGGTGTTGGATGAAACATTCCACACAGATGATCGCAGTCTAGTGCTCTCGGTATCTTTGGTGCCGTTAGAGTTGCTGTAGACCAAACTTCCAGCATCGGTATCGATCCCGGTACCGGTTCTGGTATCCACATCGGTACCCTCCAGGTGTGCTTCGATAGACTCGCTGAGTCTAGAATCGATCTCTAGCCTGGATGACTGGGTACCGACTCGTCTCGGTACCGACCTCAGACGGTGCCGAAGACATTGTCCTGGGGATCAAAGTCTGGCGCTCTCGGTACCTTTGATACCGTTAGATTCACCTCAGACTGATCTTCCGATATCGGTACCGGCTGCGATACCACTGCCGGTACCGCTTTCTACGTTTGCATCGGTATCGGTGCCTTCCATGCTTACTTCCACAAGCTTGCTTCCTTCGGTACCGAGTTTGGAATCCATCCCTGGCATGGATTGTATTCCACCGATTTGTCGCGGCACCGACCTCGAGCGGTACCGACGACTATCCTTTCAGGACAATCCGATGCTCCACCCTTTCGGGTCGTGTACTCCAATGGATAGGGATCAATCCATTAGTGCCAAGACTAGATCTTCAACAGATCTAGCCTTTACTCCTCATGATAGAGGATCCCCTTCTGGGGAAATTTATTTTCAAGCATTCCTGCTTGATATGGCAAGGTTACTTGCAATTTCTATACCTGATCAAGATTCTGCACCAGGGGATTCAGAACTTCTGCATATCCCTGAGAATCCAAAGGAGGTCATCATGCTTCCTTTGCATCAAACCTTACAGGATCTTTTACTTCGAATGTGGGAAACTCCCTTAAAGGTATCCCCACCTTCAAGGGCCACTGACTCTCTGTACAAGGTGCTCCCTTCTCCAGGTTTTCAAAAGACTCAACTTCCTCATCATTCTACTGTTGTGGAATCAGCAATGAGGCGTGTTAAGAGTGCTAAAAAGCACTCTTCTTATCCACCAGGTCGTGAGTCTAGAACTTTAGATGCCTTTGGACATAAAAGCTTCCAGGCATCCATGTTTTCAACAAGAATTCTCTCATATATTTTCTATATGGGATTATCTCTTGAAGAGGTCACCAACAGTTTGCTGTTTTTGACTCCTTTTCTTCAAGATCTCAAAAGAGCAGACTACTCTTTACTGGTTAGTCATGTTCAAAATATCTCTAGGTTCCTTACTCGTGCTACCCTGGACTGTTTTGAGTCTGTTAGAAAATCGTCTGCTATAGCCATAGGGGCACGATACATGGCCTGGCTCCAAGCTTCGGACTTGGACAAAGGGGTACAAGAAAGACTGGGAAATACTCCTTGTACTGGGGAGAATCTCTTTAACAAAGAGACTTTACGACAAGCTGCTCAGTTAACCACTGACACTATTGCTTTCAAAGGATTGTCAACACTTTCCTCTATCCCAGGTGGTAGGAAATCTTCTACCAAACTTTATTCCCCCAAAGGGAAAAAGTATTATTCATTTTCTACCCATCATACAGCTGTTTCCAAACATGGGAAACATCAAACCAGGCTAAAAGAACCACAACCTCAACCACTTCAGCAAACCCAGCAGCCGCAGTGTTGCTGATAGATTCTTCACGGAATCCTTCTTTCCTGTTTTGAGGTTTAGAACCTGTAGTCTGCTTCTTCTCTTTACAAGCATCTACATCGGTTCCATCCTAAATTTTACACATGTCTCTCTTTTAAAGAGACATCCTTCCTTTTAGCTCATAGAGCTTCTTAGGATGATTATGCTTTACAGGTAGTAAAGTTACTCCTCTTCCTCCTAGGTAGACAGAGGAGTAACAACTGTCAATATGGTTGCTATGCCTTTGCCTTGACAGTTTCTCCTGTATCAGCATGTCTCATTTTACTTTTTCAGAGATTTACTCCATCGTAAGTCTTTTTTCAACTCTGTCCCTCTTACTAAGATATTTTGGTCTGTAAGAGTGGTACCACTTAACTGGAGGGCTTATCCCTAAGCCCCTGAGTTTTCTACTTATTCCAGTAAAGGGTTTTCATTTCAGAGTTGTCTTCCCCCTGCATCCTTGTTTTTGTGGCAGCCTCTCAGACAATGACGGAGTCTTACTACTCCTACTTATGTCTGTAGGCCCTTTTTCCAATCTTGGGACCAAAAATTTGTTCTGCTGCCCTAACAATACTTAAAAGTGCAGGGGCTCTTAGTGGTTAGACCACTGACTTGCTGACCAAGCAACCAGGGGTTGATCTTCAATATCAATCCTTTCTGGCCTTAGTACTAAGTCCCAGATAGATTAAGAACCTTTTCTGGCTTTATTGTTGCAGACACATCAGCATACCTTCTATCCTTAGCCTTCTCCAATCCTTGGACTTTGGTGGAGTATTTCAGGTTACATACTGGCTCTTAAACAGCCAGTTTTTTCTTCTAATCAACCTGCAACATGTTCTCTGCATCTCTACAGAGCAGCTCTGCACTATGGGCCCTTGCTAGAGAGCAAATAATTCCAGATGGTTGGGAAGGACTTTACCTAGTCATGACTGCTGGGTTCTTCCCTACCCTTACCATTCCATTAAAGTCTCCTTCTACAATAAAGGACACAGGCCTTAATTACGTGACCTAAAGAATTACTCAATTCCCTGGGTTGATTCACATCTCCAGTGGACCCCTTCACCAGGGATGGTTTTCTTTTTGTAACAGCCAGTCCTTGTCTTGTATTTTTCCTTCCACCCTCAATTCTCATAGGGAAATTCATATTGAGCGCAAGAATGCATGATACTCTTTTTGCCCTCATAGAAGGGAAAATATGGTATCTCATTTCATTGCGTCTTCTTCTCCAGCTGCCATACTGGAATTATGGAAGGATCCAGACTTACTGCCTATGGATTAAAAACATCCTCTGCATTTTTTTACGTAGGCCTCCATTCCTGGTTATTCAAGGTCTAGAATTCTTAGAGGACTCTAGACTTCTCCTTGTCAGTGAGAGCACTCCCTTAGCTCTCCCACTCATAACCAGGGAGAATGGATTCTCTAACATCTCCTCAAGCAGGTATTTTCCCTTCTTGTTATTAGATGAATCTTTCTCTCTCCACATATCCCTATCTGGGGACATGGGTGTGTGTGTGTATATATATATATATATATATATATACGAGGGGGTACCCCAAAAAAACAGGAATAACATTGCCATGGGCGGAGCTTGTGTAGTACGCACTTCTGCCGCTAGGCGTGTATAGTGCAACTCATTGTCAGTTCGATGCCGCCTGTGTTGTCGACCTGGCTTGTTCTGTTCATCTGCAGTGATTGTTTTTGCTAGCGCTGTTTTGTTCTTGTTTCTTTTTTTATGATGACAAGTTTAAGTGAACAATGTGCAGCTGTGAAATTTTGTTTTCTACTCGGTAAAAATGCTGCTGAAACTGTTTTAATGTTGAAAACAGCTTATCAAGATGACGCTATGGGAAAAAGTCAAGTGTTCCAGTGGTTTGCTCGGTTTAAAAATGGCGACATGTCGATTGATGACAAACCTCGTTCTGGGCGTCCATCAACTGCCCGAATCGACGAAAATATTGAAAAAATTCGAGAGCTTGTGCTCACAGACAATTGATCAACTGTCAGAGATTAGTGGGTTATCTTGGAGCTCGGTTCAGCGAATTTTAACGGAAGATTTGGGAATGAAAAGGGTTGCTGCCAAGTTTGTTCCTCGGGTTCTGACTGACAATCAAAAGGAACATCGAGTTGAAACATGTCGTGTTTTGAAACAACAGCTTGAAACTGATCCAGATTTTCTGTCAAAGGTCATTACAGGTGATGAGTCATGGTGCTATGGTTACGACCCAGAAACAAAGCAACAGTCAAGCCAATGGAAGACGTCATCGTCACCCCGTCCAAAAAAATGTCGTCAAGTCAAATCAAACATCAAAACAATGCTGATTTGCTTTTTTGATGCCAAGGGGGTAGTTCATTCAGAGTTTGTTCCCCCAGGTCAGACCGTCAATCAAACCTTTTATTTGGAAGTTTTAAGAAGATTGCGCAACAGTGTTCGTCAAAAAAGACCCGATTTGTGGCAGACAGGAGACCGGTTCTTCCACCGCGACAACGCACCTGCACACACAGCCATCTCTGTTAGACAGTTTTTGGCTAAAAATGGCATGGTTCCGCTGCCCCACACACTTTACTCGCCTGACCTGGCTCCGTGCGACTTTTTCTTATTTCCACGCATGAAAAGGGGCATGAAAGGACACCGATTTGACAACATTGAAGAAGTCGAGAAAAAAAAGAGGGAGGAGCTGTCAGCCGTTTCTAAAGATGACTACAAAAAATGTTTCGAACAGTGGAAGCACCGGTGGGACAAATGTATCAGTTGTAATGGAGAGTATTTTGAAGGGGATAAGGTTGTTTTGTAAAGAATTTGAAATAAATAGCTTTTAAAAAATAATTCCTGGTTTTTTGGGGTACCCCCTTGTACATATCTGTGCACATATATATATCTGTATCTACCTATATATATATATATTGTGGCGCGCGCGCCCCTACTAGGCGGTTGCCTAGTGAGGACGGTCGTCCATCTTGTATCCCTTTCATCTCAAAGGTGTAGTTGTGTATATAAAGTAGACCAAGTGGATGTTAAAGCACACAGGAATTTTATTTGGTTCCTCTAGGTCAGCTTAGTAACAGTCCTTGAAGAAGCTTTCACACTCAACAAAAGAAACAAGGATATTTTCTCCCAAAATAAAGTAAATGCAAACAATGTGTTTCAGTGCGGTTATTTACAACAAACTTCCTTTCCTTTTCCTTTTAGAGATTTCTTACTTCAGGCTTAACAGTGGTACTTGCTGCTGAAGCATACAACTGAGCTCAGAGATTCTGCCAGCTCCCTTGTAGCTGCTTCCACTTAAACAGTCTTCAGCTGATTAGCACAGAGCCTGATTGCACTATCCACTTTCCTTTTGCAGAGAACCTTAGTAATTCAACATAAGATTCCTTCTCTCCTTTCTTTCAAGCTTCCAGCTATGACAAACTGGTAACAGCTTCCTGAATTTTTCCTACTACTTTGCTTCCTTCAATTAGCAGCAACGCATACAGCACACTCCATCTCAGAACAGGTGGACCCCTGGTCATCCTCCCTACAATCCACCTCCATGCTTTCTTCTGAGCTGCCTGCTGGGGAAACTTGGAAACGTTCAGGTACTTTAAGGTTTATGTCGTTTAAAAGCTTAAACAGCCTATCCCATTTCACTGCCTTCCCTTCCTTTGGAAAAACACTAGCAGGCTTTTCTTGTTTAGCTTTCCTTATAAAATCCTTCTTCCTGTTCTGGTTTCTACCAGGTATAATTCCCTCCTCATTATCTGAGCAAGAGTCATAAGCATCAGCTTTCTCTATTTTCTTTCTCCTACCTTGGAGCTTTACAGTGGGAGTTTCACAGCTGTGGCTTCTGTTGGTTGCAGCTATCTCTGCCTCAGAGCTACTCAGGAAATCACTGCAGGATTTCCTCTCAGCTTCCCTGGGTTTCCTCTGCCTGAAGATTTGCTTTTCTTCAGAGGGATCTGAGCCTTCCTGTCTTGGCTTCTCCACAGCCAGCCTTCTGTCCTTCTCTCTCCTGGAAGGAAAGTACTTAGTCTGTACTTGGGCCTTTCCCCAGCTGCTGCTTTCCAAGCTGTTCCCTTGGTGTCCACCTCCACCAAGGCTGCTAAGTCTGCGTCCTCTCCTACCACTGTGTTTGGTCCTCTCCCGGGAACAGTGTCCGCTGCTCTCCTGGCTGCTGCTCTGCCTGCCCTTGTTCTTGCTCTTGCTGCTGTTCCTGCCTCTCTTGTTCTCTGTTTGCTCAAACTTAAATGTTGGGCAGTGTACCTCCCCCTCTGACTCCACCCCCAGGTATCTCCTATCCTTACCTAGGGTTGCCATGGAGTCTGGGCGGGGCTTTGGCCTAGCTCTACAGACGTGGTTTCTTTCACTGCCTTTACTTTGGTATATGTTTTTAGGTGCGCCCATCCCCCGCAAAGAGGAAAAAGTCTCTTTTCCCTTTGTTTCCCCAGGCTGGGCTACACTCTCCTTACCACAATATATATATTGGAATATATAATAGTAGGTGGATATGTATCTATATACTTTTCCATCTGTCTGCCTAGGTTCATATATATAGGTATTTCCTATAGGGCTCCGACAGATAGTCACTATCCCTATCATTGCTGCTCCAGCATGCTTAGGGTTCTACATAAACAACCACTCTCTGTGGTAGTTAGAAGGTTTTTTCACCATAACCTTCAGGTTAGGTACATCTGAAGTCTTCCATGTACCATCTTTTTTCCTAAGTGACTTCATTTAGGAAGGACATTCTGAACCTTCAGAAAATGGGAGGCTACAATGCCTCATACTTCTGTCCTTCTTTGTCATCGGATATAGGGGTCTTCAATACCCCTCTTCTCCTATAAGAACTATGTCTCTTAAGGTCAAAAGAGTTTCAGGCTTATCTAATAGGGACTTCCGCGTTTCCCGCAAAAGTCCTGCCTCATTGAACTATCCCAGTTTCCGCTGGGACTTTCTCTCGCCCTAAAGGTTCTGACCTCAACCTGTCTTTTGCAGTTTATTTACCTCTGCTCTACATTGAGGTACTCCTTGAGGTTATTCTGCTGGTTCCTATTAGCAGATCCATGAACCTCCATAAACCTTTTACAATACCTCCAGGTGAGGTCCATATTGGTATATTGCAGTTTAATATTTACTACTAGATATCATCTGCACAGGAACTCCTATCTAGGCGTCCTGTTTGGTCCAGCTGTTCCACAGCACATCTTTCTTAGTTCAACTCCTACCCTCCATCCCCAGGATGCCTGAGGTTCTGTCGAATAGCATGGCTTTCTCAGATTCGCAACATGCTGGGACTCCTCCAGGCATCTTAGCTTTGGAGTCCCCATATGTGAAGACTCATTCCTGCTTGTTCCTGGAGATAGCACAGTTACTTACCTGTAACAGGCGATCTCTGAGAACAGCAGGAATAAGTCTTCACAACCCACCCACCTCCCCTAGGAGTTATAGCTCTCTATCTCTATCTTTCCCCTCTCTCTCTCTCTCAGCTTTAAAACTTTACTGAGGAGAGGCGGTTGGGAAAGGCGGGAAGGCAGCATGCAGGCGTGATGGGATGCTCCCAAAAGCGTTCTAATTGGACGCTGGGGAGCGTTCCTGCGCAGACTCTGTCGGTACCGACGTACCCATATGTGAAGACTTATTCCTGCTGTTCCCAGAGATCACCTGTTACAGGTAAGTAACTGTGCTTTATCTGCCGTCATTTACTGTGTTACTATGTTACTATGAGATGACATAGTCCCAGAGATTTCCTTCCATTATCGCTCATCTTCCTTGAAGATAAGAATTGTCATACTGGGACAAACCAAGGATCCATCAAGCCCAGTATCCTGCTTCCAGCTGTAGCCAAACCAGGTCACAAGTTCCTGGTATAATCTCCAAAATAGCTAGATTCTATATCCCTAGGGATAAGCAGTGCCTTTCACCAAGTCTACCTTAATAAGGATTTATGACTTTTTCTCCAATAATTTATCCAAACACTCTTTAAACCAAGCAATGCTAACTAGTCACTTCATGGTGTATCCCCCTAGTCTTTGGACTTTTTGGAAGAGTGAACAATCAATTCCTGTTTTCTTGTTCCAGTCCACTCAGGATTTTATAGACCTATATCGTATTTCATTTCAGTCATCTTTTCTCGAAGTTGAAGAACCTTAAGCTCTTTAACTTATCTTCATAGGAAAGTCATTCATCCCCTTTATCATTTTGGTCACCCTTCTGTGTACGTTTTCTAATTCCACTATATCTTTTTTGAAATATGGTGACCAGAACTGCAGACAATACTCAGACTTACCATGGAGCGATACAGAGGCATTTTAGTATTCTTTATTTTATTCTGTATTCATTTCCTAAAAGTTCCTAACATTCTATTTGCTTTCTTGGCTACCACCATACATTGGGCAGAAGATTCCAATGTATTGTCTTGGATCCTTTTCCTGGGTAGTGACTCCTAATGTGGAATATAGCATTGTGTAACTATAATTAGGGTTATTCTTCCTATGTACATCACTTTGTACTTGTCTACATTAATTTTTGTAAGTCATTTGGATGCCCAGTCTCACAAGGTGGTCCTGCAATTTCTCACAATCTGTATGAGTTTTAACAACTTTGAATGATTTAATGTCATCTGTGAAATAATCTACAATGCAACAAGACGCTCAATTCTGTCAACTTAGAACCAAATCTCTTTTTATATATTGTGCAATTTCTTATGGCCTATCTGGACGTAGTTATCAGTAGGGGGAAAGGTGAATGGTTAACATCAGTCTACCGGAAAATCACAGACCATAATACATTTTTGCATTTTAAAAGTGCACATCCCTTGAGGTTAAAGGAGAGCCTTCCTTTTTCGCAATTCTTGCGATATAGACGAAATTGTTCTGATGACTGTGAGCTTAAAAAACTATCGAAACAATTGTCAAGCAATTTTAGGGAAAGAGGTTACCCTAATACAGTGGTAAAAAGGGCATATTTTAGGGGGCTTTATAACAATAGAAGTTTATTATTGGAGGCTAAAAACTCAAAAAACTCCAATAAAATGGGTAATATGGATTCAGACAACAATAATTTGATTTCTCGGTATTCTCCACTGAGCTTAGGCATCCAAAAGATTCTAAGGAGACATGAGAATATTTTAGGAGATATTCCAGGACTAGTGGGCAAAAAAATACATTGTGTATGGCAACAAAATCGTAATTTAAAAGAACAACTTAGTCCTGCGGTATTAAAATCCCCTGGTCCAATAGTAATTCCATCAGATATTAGGATGGGCCATAGAAAATGTGGAGGCTGTACTATATGTGACATCACTATGGAGTTAGACATTTTTGAATATCAGGGATCCGTATATCCGTTAAGAGGATGTACAACCTGCGACTCTACTAATGTAGTGTATATTATCCAATGTCCGTGTGAGTTAATTTATGTGGGCAAGACACTCCGCCCCTTTAAGGTTAGAATGGGGGAACATAGGAGTCGTTTGAAATGCAAGGTTAAAGAGGCACCATTGGTCCAACATTGTATAACAAAGGGACATATTTTTGAACAGTTAAGATGTTTCTGCATTGATAAAGTTGAGTTGGGTATAGCTGGGAAATCGCAAGAACAATCTTTACTCATTAGAGAACAAAAATGGATATTCATCTTGAAATCGATAATACCTGCGGGTCTTAATGTCAACATAGACTGGGCATCATGTATATAAAAAAAAGGAATGAGAATATAGAGGGGACATTAAGAGGGGGAAGAACGTTTTACAGTTAGAGGTTAAGCTATTATGAAGCATATGAACGGGTTATTGATTAGGGGACTTTTAAAGTACCGTATAATATTTATGGTCAGGGAATTGTTAAGATTAGAAGAAGATCAATGATTAAGGGAAAACAATATTGAGTATGAAGTAAACAACATGTTCCGCCTCATATTATTTGAGGCGAGTAAGTCGAGTATTGCTTTAGGATTAGGAGGTGAAGCAGTTTTGTAGTAGTACAGATAAGAGTCTCGTCATTTGGAGGTGGAATGTAGGAATCACCAATAGATCAGTAGATGAGAGGGATCCATAATAGCAATAGTGAGAAACACGGCATGTGGGGGCAGGGAGTGAGAACTACCAATAGACGAATAGATAAAAATGCTTTAAATTGGGAGCGGTAACCTTTAGCCCGCATGCGCGGCGTTTTTTCACGAGCAGTTCTGAATGAAGTTTCAGTATATTGTAGCTGCTGGATTAAAGGTGATAAGAGACGTGTGCAGCATCGTGTGTTTTCCCGGTAGGTGATTTTGATTTTTAATTGTAAAGTTATTAGGAGGAGAAGGAGATTAGTACTAGGAACTTTGAAAGGGTTTTGTTAGTGATTAGTTACTAAGGTTGGTATTATTTTGTAGAGTTTGAAGGGCAATAAATAGAGATCCCCTGAGGAAACAACTAATGTGAAACGTGGCGGAGGTGCCTGGGGAAGGCGTTGGGATCAGAGAGCGAAATGGGAGTGTGACGAAGAAGTCTAAGCACAAGCTAAACACTCGTCGTTTGTTGAGTATTGAAGAACTGTGATTGTTATGCTCTTTTAATAAGAGCATTTATATTGGAATTAAGAGAAATGTGACACATCACACGTACCATACGCTTTCATCATTATTACCCTGTAGTTTCGCTAAAGGTCATTGATGCTATTAGGCACTAGTATTGGACATATTGTAAATCTGAAAATAAGGAGTGGAGGAGTAGCCTAGTGGTTGGGGCAAGGTACTTCAGGCCGGAAGGTCGGGGGTTCAAATCCCACTAGAGGACAGAAGCCTTGGGCCGGAAGGACTGGGGTTTCTAGTCCCACAGGTGCTACTTGTGGTCTTGGGCAAGCCACTTAACCCTCCATAGCCCATGTTCCCTGTAAAATAGTTATCTCCAAGTTATAATACCCTGTTTAATGTAATTTCAGTTTGTTCAATGTAAACCGCACTGATGCAGAATAGCGCGGTATATAAGAGAATGTAAATAAATAAATAAATAAAAAGTGCTAAAAAAGTCTGAGACCTTTTAGTGATGGTAAGAAATATTTTTGAGTAACCATAAGAAATTGTACAATATATAAAAAGAGATTTGGTTCTAAGTTGATAGAGTTGAGCGTCTTGTTGTATTGTAGATTTATAATCGCTCAGAGAGAGACCATAATTAATTGTTTTATCTGTAAAATAATGACTGTGCTCATTATTTGCAATTCCTGATCATTTAGTGCACAATCTGCTTCACCTACATACAGAATTGACAATAATTCTCCATACCTATCTTAATCAAATGATCCTCCAACCAAATCATTACTCATCCAAGAACCTCTCTACTAAAATGCCACCTCATAATATACACATAACCATTTATTTTAAGTTAATGTAAATAATTTATAAAATTATAATTAAATTATAAATTATAATTTACAAAACATACAACAAGCAACAGCGCTTTCTCATTTTTAGCACCAACCTTATGGAATAACCTCCCAGATCAATTAAGAGAGATAAAAGATCTACAAAAATTCCGAAAAGACCTAAAAACATATCTGTTCACGCAACACTACTCCAATATAGATTGTGACTTAAATATGGCCTCCCATCCTCCATAACTCAGCATGAATACACCTTTTCAAATTGATTCACCACAATTTCTATAACTGAACTTAAGACGACTCTTTAATATGTATATATGTAAAAACTAAGTAATAACTTGTAAATAGTTCTAAATCCGATATCCTACCTGTATATAGTTGTTTACAGTTCCATGTATCTGTTATATAGCTGCACATTGTTCCATGTACTTTGACGTTGTTTGATGTAAACCGCCACTGATCCTGGGAATTGGCGGTATATAAAAGTTTTGCAAATAAATAAATAAATAAATAAATAAAATACCTGTTCTGCTTCCATTGTTAAATGTACCTTTCCAAGTTAACACTCCCTTTTCAATGTAACTTTAACTTAATTGTTTCATGTAAACTGCATTGACCTTCGGAAATGTGGTATATAAAAAATGCTAAATAAATAAATGTATAAATATTTTTAAAAGCACTGGTCCCAGCACAAATCCTTTTTAACCCTACTCTCTGTTTTTTCTCTTTTAACTAATTTGTTATCCATAATAGGACATTGCTTCCTATCCCATGGTTTTTTCATTTCCTGAAGTACTTTCTCCAAGGCTTTCTAGCAATCCAGATATATTATGAGGGTAATTTTAGATAGTACTTGGAAATTAGAAGTCAGATATTGATGTGGGGATATACACAATTCTGTTGGCATTTTAAAAAAGGCTCTACTTACCATGGAGCTTTTCGTAAATTACATAGAAGGATGTGCATGACTGCATGTTTATTTCCTAAGCGTTCCTCCAGTCCAGTCCCTCTCCACTGGGTTGTGCCCCCCTTCCAGCAGCATGTAGACTGAGCACGTCATCTTTTTTATGACCCTGGTAGACCTGGCACCTCCCACCAGCTTCAGTTTTTGTGCTCAGTCTTCTAGCAGCTGGAAGGGGTGCAGCAAGCCAGGGATCTGGCTGACTGGAGAAACTTAGGAGTAGTGCAGGATTGCAAAAACCACTAAAAGTTATCATTCCTTTCACCTGTCCTAACTTTAGGCATTCTTGCTAGCTGGTTAGTTGTTCAATATTGTTGCTCACAGCACAGCCCCCAGAATTCCACTTTGATATATCGTGTGATTAAAGGGCAGAGTATCAAACCTCTGAATAAACTAAACTAAACATAGCTTCTGAGTGTCCATTTGCAGGATTTTGTGTTAGTTCACGTGGAGCCCGAATCCAGAAGGGTCACATCCAGGCCATCTGGATGCCAGGGCAGCACAAGGGGGTTGCGGGGCCATGTGCGGAGACCCGTTTGCATAAATATTTGCATAATGTTAACATGCACTAACTTTTAGTAAACATGCCTCTTAATGAGTGTACGGATAAAGAAAGACTACCAGATTTCTACATTACTATATTCCAGTGCCAACCACCAGGCACATTAGGAAGCACTACAAACACTGCCCATTTAGAACCCATAGCAAACACACCATATCATAACAGTATTTACCAGGACTCAAAAAACACCATACCCTACCTATCAAAAGGCAACATTGCAAATCTTAAACTAATACATCTCAGAGAATACAAATACATCTCCTACTGGGGAAAGAGAACAAGTGGCACTGTCAAATAGAAACTACATAAACAGAATTCTTCAGCTCGGTTACACATGCAGAACATAGGCCATCACCACACAAAGAACAAGGGATCATAATTTAGAAATAGGAACACAATAATTAAACTGGGAACCTCAAAAGCCAAACTTGGAATGTACAGCAACCCTGCAGAAATAAAACTATAAATTAATTTCCTCTTGTACTAAACAAAATACAAACATTGAAGACGCACATTTCCCAGAGCTGACATATTCCAGTTAATAAATTCAGAATAAAAAAGTATTTTTCTACCTTTTGTTTGTGCATTTTATTTTTTCAGTTGCAATTGCTCCAGTCACTTTCTTTTGGTTTCTATTTGTCCTTTCTTCTCTCTTGTAGTTTTTTTTCCTTTCTCTCTCTACATCTGCTTTAACATACTGATCTTTCTTCTTTTGCTCTTTCCTCCATCTCTTTCTTTATTCCCTTTTCATCCACTCAAATTTTACTCCTCCATCCTCAATTCCCACTTACTCTCCCAATACCCGGCCAACCGTAGATTTTTCTTCCCTCCCAAACAAAATATTTTTCCCCTCTCCATTTCATTCTCCCAGCCCCATCCCATTCTAGTCCTCCCCCAACATTAGCTCCCTTCTAGTTCCAGCCCCACTCAATATCCACTCCCTTCTAGTCCCCCCCATCAGTTCATTTCCAGTCCTAGCCCATCTATCAGCTCTTTCCGGTCCTATCTTAGTCCCTCCATCAGTCCATTTCCAATCCAAGCCCCCCCCCCCATCAACCCATTTCCAGTCCTAGCCTCCCATCAGCCCATTTCCAATTTTATCCTAGCCCATCCATCAGCCCATTTCCAGGCCTTGCATCCCCACACTCAGCCCATTTCCAATCCAAGTCCCCCCATGAGCCCATTTCCAGGCCTAGCTCCCCCATCCATTTCCATTCCCTATCCTAGCTCCTCCATCAGCCCATTTCCAATCATAGCCCTCCAACAGCCCATTTCCAATCATAGCCCTCCATCAGCCCATTTCCAGTCCTAGCTCCCCCCCATTTCCAGTCCAAGCCCCTTCACTCAGCCCATTTCTAGTCCAAGCCTCCCTCCCCATCAGCTATTTCCAGTCCTAGCTCCCCCCACTCAGCCCATTTCCAATATTCACCCCTCTATCAGCCCATTTCCAGTCCAAGCTCCCCTCCCCATCAGCTATTTCCAGTCCAAACCTACCCCGGTCAGCCCATTTCCAGTCCAAGCCCCTCCACAGCCCATTTCCAGTCCAAGCCCCCCCCCCTCCCAAAGAGCCCCACGGCTGTCTAAAAAAACCTTTAGAGAGAGCCAGAGAGGCCCCGGCTCGCATCTAACAGCTGCCGGAGAGTGCATTTTCTCTTCACTTCGGCAGCGTTCTTTGGTTTAGAACGCTGCCGCGCTGAGGTCAAGGGGGACTTTCTGTTTCCGGCACTCAGCGTACAGCTGCTGAAGTGAAGAAAAAAGACGCTCTTCAATTCAATAACTGTTAGATGTGAGCTGGGGCCTCTCCGGCTCCCTCTAAAGCCGCCCTGCCTGCTGGTACTCAATGGGGGATGTTGTTGGCGCGGGGCCCTGTGCGAACAACATTCTCGCACAATGGATGGGCCAGCCCTGCTGGATGCCGCCGAGCAGGACGGGCCCGTTAGGAACCGATTCTGCACCACAGGAGCCAGACGTTCCCGTGGGTGCAGGATTGGGCCCTAAGACAGCTCGGCATACCCCTGCATCTCTGCAGGGACATCCCCTCCACATGCCATTCAGGCCACCACAGCACCAACCTCCGTTTCCCAGAGGCCAGACCCTCGGCGATGCAGCAGGGACCTACCGGCAGCTGCTCCCTGCCTTGAGGGGGTTCCCGGGCCCGATCGGTGACTTTTCAACTGCTTATTCCGTCTTTGCGGTGAAAAAAGCAGCATGTCTGACCCCCACACAAAGGACGAACAGGGCCATGACAGGAATCGGCCCTGTACGTCCTGCTGCGGTGGCCCACCCACACTCTGCCCCCTCCTGCCCCCCTTCTGACTCACCCCGCACTGCTGCTCTGGGTGTGCAAGGGGGGAGTGTGTTGTGGAATATGGCTGGGACGGATAGCGGGGCTGCACGTCCCACTATCCGCCTCACAGAATCGGGCCCATAGTTTCTTGCCACGGAAGGAGTTTGTGTTACTTATTGCCACCAGAATCTGAATATAATTTTTTTGTATGTTTAATTGTAAAGTGAAATACAATCCTTCCCATTGTTGGGAGAGTTTTAGCAGTTAATCTGGAAATCTCTTTTGTGTATGACTAATTATATTCTATATGATTTATACAATGAATTTCTGTAAGAATGGCTAAGGGACCCTTTTATTAAAGTCTACTAAGCAGTTAACACATATTTTAGCCCGCGTTAATAGCCCATGGTGACAGGTTACACACAGGCAGGATAGCTACTGGCCATTAAAATACACACTAATTGCTGATCACATGAAGGGGCAGGGGATAGGCAGACTATGGGCAGAGTATGGCTATGGAGAGCCTATTGCAGTTAGTGTCGGGGTGCATGTGGAGCCCAATTCCATAACATGGACGTCTGGTCTGTGGGCATGTCCAAATCAAAAGTGGCCCCGATTTAAACGTGATTCCATAGCTGTTGGGATAGATGCACCTGTGTTTTCAGAATTGGGGACACAGATATTTTTGGCACAGCACAAACAAAGCTCTATGGAGTATGAGTCATGGCTATATGCAGCAAATGGCTTTGTACGTCCCCGTGTTCACTGTATTCTGAAAACATGGACGTTTTCAATCCCGCTCGTCTCCAGAAAATACCCGCCAATGGCCAAGTCCCCCTGTAAAACGTACATCTCCTAAGCTGCTCTTTTTACTGACAGTGTTGTGCTCATGCACACTACACATGAATATTGATAATACATAAATGTTGATGCAAACTAGACTATATATAAGGTCTGTTGCATGCCTAAAACGCTGCAAAGTTACATATGTGCATTCTAAGATAGTATAAAAGCAGGTAGAAAGTGATAGCTTTCTCATGACATACCTTTCATCACAACATGCATGGCAGTAGAAGACATCCTTAGTTATGCTTGCATTGTACAATGCTAAGTATGGACCAGAAAAATTCAGAAAAGGTTCTCCATAGCAAAATATCAAAATATATTCTTGTCACTAATAAGGGACCCTCAGAATGGGAACATTCAACAGTGCAAACAGCACTAATACATGCCCAGAGGCATCATCATTGCTCTTTACAAATGTGCACATTTTTAGAGACCAATGATGGTGCTTCTGGGCATGTCTTAGTGCTGTTTGCACTATTGAATGCTCTCATTCTGAGGGTCTCTTATTAGTGACAGGGATATGTTTTGACATTTCGCTGTTGAGACCCTGTTCTGATTTATTCTGCCCGATCACACTGACCCCTGGTGACGCTGCGGTCATCCCTATGGTCCAGGTACTGGCCAGGCATTCATGTCCCCCCAGATTTGCGGAGGAACACACCAGATCCTACAATGCAACACTCAAACCACATACACACACTCTCACTTGCAGTCACAAATAACATACCTTGCCCCAACCACTAGGCCACTCCTCCGGAGCGGAGGAGTGGCCTAGTGGTTGGGGCAAGGTACTTCAGGCCGGAGGGTCAGGAGTTCAAATCCCACTAGAGGATAGCAACCTTGGGCCGGAAGGACTGGGGTTTCTAGTCCCACAAGTGCTCCTTGTGGTCTTGGGCAAGCCACTTAACCCTCCATAGCCCATGTTCCCTGTAAAATAGTTATCTCCAAGTTGTAATGCCCTGTTCAATGTAATTTCAGTTTGTTCAATTTAAACTGCTTTGATATCATGAAAGGCGGTATATAAGAAATGTTAAAGAAATAAAATAAAATAAAAACCATGCCCTGCACCTATAAACAACTGCTGTTAAGACATAATGGCATGATGTGTCTGGACACCACATTTGATCTGCATTTCTCAGCCAAACACAATTCTGCTCCATACTACCTCGCCTACCATCCCTACATCTACATTCCCATTCTTCCGAACTCTGGAATTGTTAGGGAAGCCAAGAATAGCCCCTTTAGCACAAACAGCAAATGTTAGCATAGCCAGACTAAAGAGTATTGCAGTGCTTTATGTTTCTGTAGGGGTGTTTTTTATTGTTCCTTAACCTTACAAATGTCCCTCACCTGTGCATTCTATTCTTTACAGCTGCATTTTGTGCCCTCCCAGATAGCAGACACACCAGTTCAATACAGTGTCACAGCCATTCTTCTCTATGAAATGCATTGAGGATCAGAGCAGACATTTTTCTAAGTCTTGGCCTTATTCCACGTTGCCGCTGGTATAATGAAGGCATCCGCGGGAAACACTCAGGATACGCAGGCCTTTCCTGAATATGCTTTCTACGTCTCTGCAGCTTGTCACACCCCTATTCTGTCCCACCCACGTGCTAGTGCCGTGTACGTGCAGGGCTGCGTGGTTTCGGAATACGGTTGTAGACGTTTTAGCGAGGAAAAACGTCTATCCCACATCTAACAAGCTTATTCACCTTCTGGAGTGACCTCCATCGTGTATTAACTGTCAGTGTGGCAATTAGTGGGGGAGTAACTAGTGATACCTTTGTGATATTAGGTGCACTCGCATTAATTGCACTTTGCGTTAGGGTACATATCTGCCGTCATTTACTATGTTACTATATCTGTATGGTAACTGCTGTGAACATGCTGGTGATGCTCCTGATAGTTACCATGGAAGCTTTGCAGTTAACACATGTTAGTTTTCATACTAGATGTGCATTAAGTGCAACACTCTAATGGGTTTTAGTAAAAGGTTCCAAGTGTAAAAGTAAATTGAGAAATTTAGTGTTCAGCTGCCCATGTACACCCTTTTAAAATATCGTAAGATCTGAAACTAGTTCATAAATAACAGAGAATTGATGCAGTTCTTTCTTGGAAGAATGGACTCAAATTCTACAAGGGTGATATGGAAAACAGATAAACAATTACAGAAAGTATTTAGTTGGTTATTACTGCTCAGGGAGGTGCCTCTAGTTTTTAAGTGTTCGCTAACTTTTTCACACAAGAATTCTTATTGTTAAATCTCTTTGTTGAATAAATAATCAAGATATATCCTTGTTGTCATAGTTATTTTTCAGGGCACTTTCTCCAAATGGGTTTATTTTTGCACATACAATGACAGTCATGAACCTCACCTCTAAGCCCCGGGGTATGTGGATTCTGAACGTTTACTTTCATATTTCAGTGCTTTTTGCATATTTGGATTTGATGATGGAGGCCTATGATAGTAGCTCTGTATGTGTAATCAATCTTTATGAGATCTAGCCCACCCTCAGCTCTAGGTAGGAATGTACAGTCTTGGCATACACTGATTCTTGTAAATGACCTAATGGGCATGGAGGGGTTTTCTTGTTCACACTTCCAGTTTTTCAAGATCTTGAAAAGGTTAATCTACAGTCCCAAAGCTATATGAGAATACAGGAATTGCCAGCTGATTGATGGCTTGTATCTTCTTCCATGATGTTAAAGCACTTTTCAATAACTATTTTTAATCTCCTATGGTATTCTTTACTGATCTTTTCTTTCAGTAATTTCTGCTTGAGTGTTGTTTTTTCCTCTTCTTCAAGATTATTTATATATACCTTCCTGTTTAAGTTCCTTGATGTCACAGTCCTCAGCCATGGAGATGTTTTCCTGTTTTGCTCAATTTTCCTCTAAAAAAAAAAAAAAAAAAAAAAATAGTTGCCTTAGCACATTTGTTAAGGCCAAAAGTCATCCTGATGTCATCAGAAAAGTTTATATTTCTGTCTTATCAGAGTTTAGATTAGGATATATCATGTTTTTGTATATAAATTATGCTAAAATACAAACCATACTTAGAGGGTTCACAACCGTTTCTCAACATTGTAGATCTGCTATTTTTTTGCATTGAGATATAGTCACCTTAAATAACCAAAAAGTTGCTAATTAGTGCAACAAAGCTGTAGAAAAAGTTAGTATTATACCTACGTGAACCAGAGGAAAAAGGAGGCAGTATTTTCTTTATAGGCTACTAGTGAGATTCCACCTTGAATATTCTGTTCAGTTTGAGAGTACACATCTTTGAAAGCACATTAAAAAGATGCAAGCAGTTCAGGTGAGTGCTACCAAAATGGCCTTCGGCACAAATCCTATACAAAGAGCCAGTACATCTTGGCTTAAGGGCAAGGCTAATTTCTTCATGGTAGATGCAAAGCAATGATCATTAAAAAAAGATTTATGCTGTATTAGAGCTGATCATAAGAATCAATCAATATAAACATTGCAATCAAATTCTTTTCTTTAATGTAGTGCAGCAAGGAGGAAAAGACCTCGGAATTTGTCCTTGTTCTTCTTTACATTTTTCTGTGAAGAACTATCCTCATAGGTCATAAAATGCCTCCATAATGTGTCATACAAGTTGAACTGAACATATAAGAAATACCTCTCTTAGGTTTAAAAAAGTCCCATGGACCCTCAGACATGGCATCTGAATCCAGCTCATTTAGAAACAGTACCTCCAAGAGTGAGAGATCATCTATTAGCAAGAAATATAGTCAGAAATCAAGAAAATGTAGCAAAAGGATACAGAAATAACAAGTTGTCTTTGGTACCATATTATAAAGAGCTTCCATATTTTACCATATGACCTCCAGAATGAATCACTCTTTAGCATAATAGAAGTGTAGAGAAGAACATTAGCACTAGCCATAAAATTAAGAGACTGAGATCTTATCCAACATATCCTGACTTAAGAGTAAGGTTCATTTCTGCCATGTCAAGCTCAGAACAAATCCATTTTAAGAGAAATCAAGAGTTCAAATGTACAGTCTGGACTAGAAGTGAAGGAGGATTTAATAAACATATTCAAACATCTAATCAGCATCAATAAAGTACAAGGAGGTTGTGCCATCCATAGAAAAATACCCCATTAAGGAGCAAGGGACCGTGATTTAGAATTAGAAAGATGGCGGCTCATGGAAATCTCAAATATGTAACCAGTAGCCACAACTATGACAGACTTTAAGCATGCTTGGGATGTAAACAGAGGGAAATAGTAAGGAGAGGGGTTTTTATTGAGGGAGTATGCGGTGGTATGGAGTACCGGCGCCTTTTTCACTGCCTGCTAAACCTGACCCATGGTCCTCATGTATTATGAAAGAGTCCTGCATATGAGTACAGGCTCCTTTTATGCTAGGGAAACAAAACTGAGTAAGGACATCTGAAAGAGAGAGAGACAGGATAAAGAGACAACAGGTGAAGGAATGGAGAAGATGGCCTAAATATTAATTTAAGTGTGGAAACATATATTATTTTACCTAGAACATACAGAGCAAAAAGAGGGTATCTAACCCTTCTTATAATTGCAAAATGTCACCTCGGCAATGAACTACCTCTGCAGTATACTCAGTCCCCCACCAGCCCTGACAAGGGATGTTAACACTGATCCATCATGCTATTGCACTGCAGGGTGAAATCTGTAAATTTATGGGCATTTCTGCTGATGTCTGACCTTCAGTATGAAATTGTTTTGTCTGAACTTGTGCAATGCATTTGGTTTGCTCTCTTCCAAACATTGCTGATGTGGCTGGACTGCTTGAATACATCTCCCAGCTAACGATGAAAAGGATAGGAAGTAATCTTGTGCAAATGATCAAGATTGTACATCCAATAGCTGGGGGATCTCCTTAGCAAGAGATCTCCCAGCTGTGGCAGGAAAGAGTGATAACCTAAGCTAAAGTAGTGTAGGTATGGAAACTAGGTGCACTGTATGGGTCAAATGGTCACTGCTGACATTTACTTACTATTATGTTTCTGTGTTACTACAAAGATTATAGAGAGTAAAAATATAAGTTGTAGTATAGGTCTTGCTTTAACTTTCCCTGAAAAGTTTGAAATGCTTTCCTTTTCACCTTCAAACACCTTTTACTAAAGTGTGTTGTGGTTTTGCATGTAACACGCCAATAGCGCAAAAATTCACACATGTTAATTGCCAAGCCACTACGTTAACTGTGGAGGCATGGGCAGCATATTCCCAGAAGTCAACATACGGCACCACATCCTCACGAGGGGCATTAGTACCTCAGGCCCTCACCATGCCCACTCTCCATCCCTATTTATTTATTTATTTATTTTATTTATTTAAAATACATTTATATACTGTATTTTCCCAAGTATCAAATACGGTTTACAAGGAACGTCAAAATGAATTGTACAAGCAAGAGCCCAATTCAATTACATTATAACTGTTGGAACTATTTACATGAAAACTGTAGGGTTTACAAACATATACTTAGTTCGTTTACATCAACTATTTACATTAGGTTAGGATACTAATCTTAATTACCTTAAACCGTTGGAGTGAATTACATTAAACTGTAATGAGGTTTCTCAATAGGTTGTAAGGCATATATGTGAGGGATACTGTGCCATCAGGTGGATGAGGGGATTAGCTGCTCAGGGAGACTGTTGTCATTTTGGGATGTATAGTTTGCTGATCTTTTGTGATGGAGTGATTGAGGACTAAAGTGGAGCATAAACAGATACGTTCTTAAGTCTTTGCGGAAGACTTAACCCGCCCATTCATCACCCCGATGTGCAAGTCGCTGTTAGTGTGTGAAAGGTAACTGTCCTGCCCCTGCCCTATCAGTTACTGCAGACTAGAGGAGCGCGTGGTTACCACCACACACTTAAACCCACGCTAACCACACTTTAGTAAAGGGCCCAAAATGTGTAAGAAAATCCATTGGGATCCCGCTTTAAGGCATATCTCTTTTGAGATTGCTTTTTAATCAAAAACTCTCTCTGATCTTGCCCTCTCACATAGATGCATTTTACTGTAATGTGATCACTAAAACTGTTTTGTCTGTGTGTCTCAACTAGATTGTAAGCTCCATGGAGGAGCCTGTGTCTCTATCTAAGGCATCTGTACAGTGCCACATACTCTTAGTTGTGCTGTAGAAATGTCAAGTATTAGTTGTGTCAGTAGTATAATTTTAGGGAGCACTAAACGAGGACTGCACTATGTCATATCGTCTGTATGGCATGAACACAGTAGCCCTTATGGAAAAAGAAGAATACATTTGGAAGAGTAAATTACCACACTGATATCCTCTGTCTCCATATCCCTGATAGAGCTGTTTTTAAAGTCCAACTGCTCAAACACACTGAGCACATTATAGAATCTGGTCTGCATTTTTACATCTGGGTTAGAGGAGGCTGAGTTAAAGTAGACGGCACTAGGTGGCACTGAAACTTCATTCTATGTTTTAAAGTCTTAGCTCCTACCTGTATCTTGACAGCAGTACGACTGGATTTCCAAGTGTCAGGAAAATTATTTTATTGTTAAAGGGCATAGTGTAATATATTCAGCTCCATCCAAAGAAGCCATTTAATGCCCTGAAACATGCCCTTCTCACAGCGCCAGCCTGTTAACTATGCTTATTTGGTGTAATAATTAGCAGAGTTTCTCACTAACAGGGGTACTTACTAACACCTTATTTTTCTTATGTTTATGTACGTGACAAACTTTGCATTCTGTGACTAAAGTTGAGAAGGTCAAAGCTCAAACTCTGTAGAACACTGCTGCTTTCTGCACTATTGTTTTGAATAGGTATATATTAACTTCGTCTGAATCTGGATAAAATGCATTATAAAAAAGCATAACTTTTTATGCAGTAAGACAGTGACAATTTGCTAGGATGCAGCTGTTAATTTTCAACATTAAAATTATGGAAAATTAAATGAATAGCTATTTAAATACTTGGATTAAAGGTCTGGTTATTTCATATGTACAGTAGAAGCATGGCATGTTTTGTAGCATATAATGCATTGCGTGTTATTTTTGAAAAAAAAGTAGGCATACTTTTGGTTTCTTCAGTTAATATTATGTTAACGATATACTAAGCCTCTTTCTCCAGTGTTCATCTTGGTTTCTAGCCATGGGAATTGGTGTTGGAGGACTGCTGCCAGTTTTTACATAGTCTGTTATGTTGCTTGGGTATTTTTTATAGTTAACTTTTGTTTGAAAATGCAAGGAATGTTCTCTGGTGTTTGACTGCACAGTATGGTGAACTAGTATTTTGATCATTTTTCCTATGTGCATGTGCTAGTTCCTTAGCAAAAAGTGGCACTCTTACAAGAGATTGTAATTGACATTTGTTTTAATTATATTATTTTGAAAGACTTGAATTTGGTATAATTGTAATCATTCTGAAGCCCACTAAAGAGGTGTGTTAGGACAATATAGAGCAATTAGCTTCTTGAACTGAGAGTACATAAGGATAAAAGCCAAGATATTGCTGTTTTATAAATTCTGTATTATATACATTTGAATAGCCAAGTACATTTGTAGCAAAAAAACCTGTGAGAGATTCAGATGGACCATTAGATGATAGAGAGGTAAAAGGGGCACTAAGAGGGGACAAGGCCATATCGGAGAGCCTGAATGAATTCTTTGCTTCGATCTTTACTGAGGAAGATGTAGGGATGTTACCCATGACTGAAATGGTATTTAAAGGTGATGCTGTGAAAGAATTGAAAGATATATCAATATACCAGGATTACAACTATTTGATAAACTGAAGAGTAGCAAATCACCTGGATCGGATGGTATACATCCAAGGGTGTTGAAATATGAGATTTCAGACCTACTATTAGTAATCTGTGAACTATCATGAAAATCATCTGTAATACCTGAAGATTGGAGGATGGCCAATGTAATGCCAATTTTTAAAAAGGGCTGTAGGGGTCATCTGGGAAACTACAGACCGGTGAGCTTGACGTCAGTACTGGGAAAAATGGTAGAAACCATCATAAAAAACAAAATTACTGAACATGTAGATAGTGTGAGCCCCGCCCCTGTGCCAAATAGCTTGAACAGCAGGAGGCGCTGCACCTTAACCTTGAGGTTGTATAAGAATTTGTAGTTGAGCCGTTGGTTAAAGATCACAGATTTTTATTTGGGTTCTCAGAGACTCACAACAGGTAATGTCCACAGGAAAACAAAAGTAGGGATACTCCTCCCAAAGAAAATATATGCAAACTTTGCCAGGTCAAAAATAAAGTCTTTTAAACAAGCTTTTCTTCTTAGCTCTTACAAAAGATATTTTCCCTCTTAACAGTTATTCACATACAGTGCAACAATCACATTCCATGTCAGTGACTGAAGGATCTGAATCCCCTTTGAAAGAGTCAATTTCCATGCTCTCTGGAGGACTCTCAGGTAGTGGTTCTGGACTCTTAACTGGAATGGTATTAGTTCCATACATTAACAGTTTCTTCAGTCTTGGCCACCTAATAGGTTTCTCCCCTTTAAGTAAAAGCTCATGGGGTTTCAAAAGCCGTGGTTTAAAAGTGCCTTTCCTTTCATGTAAATGTCTACAGGTTATCTCCTCCTCATCTGAAGAACTATCCCTGTGTTCAGGTTTGGGCCTAGGCTTTCTCCTGGTTTGATGCTTAACTTGCACGGTTTTACATATAGGCCTTCTATCAATAAAACCCTCTTCTGAGCTGTAATCAGAGGACCGGTCAGACCTCCTTCGGGCTCTATAAAAAGTTCTTGCTTTGGAAGCTTCCCTAGCAGAGCAATGCCTGCATCTAGGTTCCAGCAAGGGTTTGCCTGGGTAAAAGTTCTGCCTTCTTGTGGCTTCTTTAAGCTTCTTTCAAATACAGGGTTTAGCTTGCCCACTAACCTGCATTGTGGTTTCCCTGCACTAGCAGTGTATCTCTGGGCCTCGCAACAGCAGCTGCCTGGCCTGTGAGTATTTCTTCCTGGAGAGCAGCAGTATTTCCCTTTCTCCTGGGGAGCGAATCTGGCTTCAGGTCTTCCCCTCCTCTCTCAGCATATAGCCTGGGAGCCTTGTTCCAGTCAGGTTCAGAATCCTCGTGCTGGTAAGACAGGTGATTCTCTTCCTCTGCTCTTCTCTCTCTCTCCCTTCCCCCTTCCGTTTCTGTCTGCCCTTCTTTACAAGCAGCTACGTGACAAGGGAACTCCCTTGCAGGCTCCTCCCCCGAGTACCTGCTTCTCTGATTCCTATCTGGTGTGTAACGTGGGAATGACTCAACACTAGTTTTGGCCCACTGACTATCAACCCTGGGGTTTTTCTGCTGTGAACTTCTAACCCTGGGTTTTCTCTGACAAGTGTTTTCTAATGTGCCCATCCCCCCAGCCAAGGTAAAACCTTCAATGTTTCCTGCTTTTCTAGGTGGCACTACTCTCTCCTTGCCACAATAGTCATGGCTTAATGGGAGACAGCCACATTGGTTTTAGCGAAGGAAGGTCTTGTCTTACTAATCTGTCATGTTTTTTTGAAGGTGTGAATAAACAGGTAGACAACAGTGAGTTGGTTGATATAGTGTATCTGGACGTTCAGAAAGCTTTTGACAAGGTCCCTCATGAGAGACCTTTGGCAAAATTAAAAAGTCATGGGATAGGAGGCAGTGTACTATTGTGGATCAGGAACTGGTTAAAAGATAGAAAGCAGAGGGTAGGACTAAATGACCAATTTTCCTAGTGGAGAAAGGTGTGAATAGTGGAGTAGCCCAGGGATCTGTGCTGGGTCTGCTGCTTTTTAACATATTCATAAATGATCTGGAAATGGGAGCAGTGAGTGAGGTTATCAAATTTTCAGATGACAAAGGACTATTCAAAGTTGTTAAAACCCATGAGGATTGTGGAAAATTGCAAGAGGATCTGTTACATTAAACTCCATCGACCTACCAAAAGTCATCACAAAATGTTCTAAATCAACAGCCTCTAGAGCTTTCTCTCTGTTTTCACCCAGAGCCTGGAATGCCCTTCCACCCGAAATAAGAGCTATCTCAAGTCTGATTAAGTTCAGAAAGGCACTGAAGCACTATTTGTTCCTAACATACTACCCCGAAGCTACTCCATCCGAAGCTACTCCATCTGAAAACAGCTCTCATGCAGATCTTTCATATTTGACCCCTGTAGAGAATGGATAATTACGATGATTATTACCTGCTCACTATTGGACATATTTATTCTCACTATATTTAGCATATTTACTCTTTAATTTAATTAACTTCTTATCCACGGCATTAATAATTAACCAAAATATCCATGTATATAGTTGCCATGTATATAGTTATTTATATATAATTACCATGTTTTACCAAGTTTATTTACCTTGTTCATTGTAAAAAACCAATGCTGTTTGTACCATTGTGTTTATATTTGTTCATGTGTAAACCGCACTGATTTAAGAGCGCGGTATATAAGAAAAATAAATAAATAAATAAATAAAGACTGGGCATCCAAATGGCAGATGAAATTTAATGTGGACAAGTGCAAAGTTATGCACCTAGGAAAGAAAAACTCAAACTATGGTTACACGATGCAAGGTTCCACATTAGGAACCACCACCCAGGAAAAAGATTTAGGCGTCATTGTGGATTACATGTTAAATCCCTCCGTCCAATGTGCAGCAGCAGCCAAGAGAGCAAATAGAATGCTAGGTATCATAAGGAAAGGAATGGAGAATAAAACAAAAGATATTACAGTGCCTCTGTATCATTCCATGGTGCGACTGCACCTTGAACATTGTGTGCATTTCTGGTCGCCATATCTTAAAAAGGATATAGCGTTATTAGAAAAGGTACAGAGAAGAGCCACCAAAATGATAAAGGGGATGGAAGGATACCCCTATGAAGGGAGGCTAAAAAGGTTAGGGCTCTTCAACCTGGAAAAGAGATGGCTGAGGGGAGATATAATAGAGGTCTATAAATATAGAAAGACTAGGGGACATTCAATGAAGCTACAGGGTAGCCTATTTAAGACTAATAAGAGAAAATATTTTTTAACTCAACGTGTAATCAAACTCTGGAATTTGCTACCGGAGGATGTAGTAAAAGCTGCTAGTGTAGCTGGGTTTAATAAAGGTTTGGACAAGTTCCTGGAGGAAAGGTCCATAAAACCATTATTAAAGGGGACCCAGAATATCCACTGCTTGACCCAATAAAAGTATTGTGGAACCTGTGTCTTTTGGGGAAACTGCTAGGTACTTGTGACCTAGATTGGCCACTGTTGGAAACAGGATACTGGGCTTGATGGACCTTGGTCTGACCCAGTATGGCATATCTTATGTTCTTAACTATTGTCTATATATTTATATATGTCCAGAATAAGATGCATGAAATAATGTTGCCAACATAAGAATTGAAATGTGTGTGTGTGTGTGTATAAATATATCTGGTGGAAATGGGCTTTTTTATTTTTGTCACTTTGGTCTATATGTGAAGCCCCATTTCTCATAAGGCCTCTATACAAGAAATGGGATATCCAAGTGGGAATGTTCACAGTTCTCTAAGTATTTTACAAGAGGCTCTGCTGAACACACAAACATTTGTAAGACCACAGCTATATGGATTACAGATCCAGAATTTCAACCCTCTGTCACACCTCTGCTATGTTTACTTGGTTTTCCAACAACTTTCTTCACCTAAATCCAAATAAGTTTGCTACAATCTGGTTTACTTTTCGTTGCCCTTCCCCTAGTATCGTCCCCTCCCTACCTGGCACTTCCATTCCTTTCATCAATACTATCCTTTACCTGGGAGTCACTCTCGACTCCTCTCTTTCATTTCATGCTCACCTGTCCTCTCTAGTTCGCCGCTCCTTCCTTACATCAAATTCATGCTATTCGTCACTTCCTGGTGTCTTCTTCCCTTGCCACTCTCCTCCTCTCTCTTATTATTTCTCGACTAGACTATTGTAATATCATCAGTCTTGGCGTTCTCCAGTATCAGCTACGTCGACTTCAACTTATTCAAAACACTGCCATCTGTATCCTTGCTTGTGCTTCCCATTATGATCACGTTTCTCCGCTTCTAATTCAGTACCATTGGCACCCCATAGAACATTGCCTGCAATAAAAACTTTTAACGTTGGTTGCTAATGCACTTCATACTGGTTTTCTCCGCTATCTCTCTTATTTTCTCCTTCTTCATTATTCACATCTTTCCCTCTGTAGTATTCATACCAACCGTCTTCACTTCCCTGCAGTAACCCAGGCTTGCCTTGAAACTACTCACTCCGCTGCTTTCTATTTTCTTGCACCTACTTCCTGGAAAGCATTTTCTCCTGCCCTCCGCTTGAAACAGTCATACCCCAAATTCAAATCGCTATTGAAAACTATCATAGCCCATAATCTGCCATCTTCGTAGTCTTTCTTGCCTCTCTCCCTGCTGTCATTCTCTCCCCGCCCCCCCCCCCCATGTTTTTCCTCTCCCTTAAGTATGGATGATTTTAATGCCATCCCCTTTTCTTACTGGCATTCCTTTCATCCTCTTTTTTTTAATCTTGTTTTTAGCCTTTGACCACTCTCCGCGGAAGCAACAGAGCTGTGTACAATCAAAAACTAATAAACATAAACATTGTTGCTCGGTCATCATATTATACGGGTTTTCAAATATCTTGGAGTCCTGATGGACTCTGAACTTTCTTTTGAGAAACAGAACTCCTCCATCATTCATTCATCTTTTCCTGTTCTACATCAAATTTGGGCTTTGCATATATTTTTTTATAGATACACCAGCGTTCCATATCATAATCTTCTTCTTATTTCTTGCCTGAACTATTTATTTAGGATCTCTTCAGTATCTTCTGATACCTTCCGACCATACAAAACATCATAAGCAGAATTTTGGTCTTTTCCCAAAAAATTGACCATTTTTCACCTTTCTTTATTAAATTTCATTGGCTTCCAATCAACTCTCACATTCAGTTTAAGATCCTTATTCTGGCTCATAAAGTTCTTCACACTTCCTGCCCTCTATACTTGGCCTCTGTTATTCCTCATTGTTCTGGCCGTTCACTTCGATCAATCCATGATAACAGGCTCAGTCTTCCATCTGCTTCTAATGCTCGACTTGAATCTACACGTTCTTCTGCATTTTACTTTGCATCATCCTTTCTCTAAAATAATTTCCCAGAAATCAGAGCTAAAATTTCACATCTTAAATTCTGGTCTCTTTTAAAAATGCACCTCTTCTTGAAAGTTTTTGAGATCCAGTAGTTAGGTGTCTTGGCCCAGGTAGTATTGTCTATGCCTTTTCTTCTCAGTCTTTAGATTTACTTTCTGCTCTGGCTGTTCCAGTAAATTTAACGGTGTTCTTTTCCTGCTCAAAAATGTTAATTTTTTTCTTGTATTTGCTGGCACATACTATGGGTTATCAGTTTCACAAAAAATATGCTAAAAAAAAAGAGCAGCATCACTCAAGACGTTAGCATTTCTACGCCTCTAATCCTAGGTTCTAAGTAGCTTACAATAAAACATATGAAATGATAGCAAAAAGTAGTAAAAATCATCAAACAGATAAAACAATTAAGACAAAACATAAAAAATGACTTTCTTTCTTAAAGACAATAAAGGAGATTCTAAGTGCAGTGCAAGCATCTAAGAGTTCCATAACTGGGGAGCAGCATAAGAAAAAGCACAGGAATAGGACTAATTATTTAAAAGGGTTTTATTTTTTATATATACCACTTTATCATTTCAGTCAAAGCAGTTTACGTTGTAACTTCAACTTGGTAATGTACATTAAACAAGGACATTGAATGACAAGGACTATAGCTGCTTGAACATAGTAAGGAGAAAGACCATATAAGGCTTTAAAAAAAATCACATGGATCTTAAATTATATCTTCTGCTCTATGGGAAGCCATGGGGGGAGGAGTAACATGCTCAAACTTAGGAATACCAAGAGGCATTACAACATGAAAATCACAGACATCTAAATAGGGTTTCAAACACTTCAACAAGCGCAATTTATAAAAGGCCGACCACTAACATAGCTGTTGTTTTAAAAATAAAAAAGAATAAAAAAAGGTTATCCAGATAAGGAATTCTAGTTTTAATTGGTACACAACCATTAGAGAGGACACTAAAAATTGGAATCCCAGTTCACTAATATATTAGACTTAGGTAAACTTAGAACTAGTTTATTATCCTTCAACCAATGAGACACAGCAATAACACACTCCTTAACTGTGACTGAAGATGAAGTTAAATTACACAAAACTGTCATAGTAGTAAAGCATCAAGGAAAAATGCTGTGGTTTCCCATCAGATTGTACAGAACACGTTGCGTATGTTGGTCCACATAGAAGGAAAACTAAAAAACAATAGGATTATCAATATTAAATCATGAATGAAATCGAACAAATATCGTGGGACAAAGTATAAAAAGCAGTTGTGTTTTATGTAAAAATATTATTCAATATTGGCAATTTACATCTAGCCCTTTCAACAATCATCTAATGTTGGAAGCAGTAGGGTTTCAATGCCATACAATGGACATACCCATATTGATGGTTGTCCAAGAGACCATTTATAAAAAGGTAATTTATAAAATTACCTTTTAGAGACCATTTATAAAAAGGTAAGGTTGTCCAAGAGACCATTTATAAAAAGGTAAGGTTGTCCAAGAGACCATTTACCTTTTAGAGACCATTACCTTTTAGAGACCATTTATAAAAAGGTAAGGTTGTCCAAGAGACCATTTACCTTTTAGAGACCATTACCTTTTAGAGACCATTTATAAAAAGGTAAGGTTGTCCCAAGAGACCATTTATAAAAAGGTAATCCTGAAGTTATTTAAACAGTTGGACTGTAATTTATAAAGTCATGCCTGATTAATGCTAATTTTATAAAGGGGGGGGCGGGGAGAGAATGACAGCAGAGAGAGACAGGAAAGACTAGGAAGATGGGAGATTATGGGCTATGATAAAGAGGTGAATTTTCAATAGTGATTTGAATTTGGGTTATGATTGTTTCAAGCGGAGGGCACGGGAAAATGCGTTACAGGAAGTAGGCTCGACTTTATAAAACACTAGCATAAGTGACAGAGAACATGCCTTAACTTAAGACATGATCACTTACTCCAGCCCTAGAGCTGATGTATATGACTCTGCCTATGTTTTACAGATACATGCATAAATTATAGTATTCTATAATCAATGTTTGTATTTGATTGTATCACCAATGCTCTGCCTATATTTTGTCCATGTGCATGCCACAAAAACAAAAGTACATGCCAAACAACATATATACTTTCACGCGATGGTATTTTAAAAAGGTAATTTACATGCATAAATGACTAAACACTAACATTTATGCATGTTCTTAATATTAAAACTTGGTAACTCCTTTTAAAATTACCCATTATAAGTAGAATTTTAGAAAGGACGTCCAGGTCAAATCTGGGGTTTTCAGTACAAAACTCCAAAACGTCAGGGACATTTACATGTCAGCCCAGTTTTGGAAACATGGATGTCCCTGAAATGGATGGCCACACTAGCTGCCACATAGATATCCCTGCTAGAAAAACTGGGGTCGGGAATGTCTATCCTATGCTGAACACAAGCTATTTTGCATGTGGGGTTGTGCATCAGTATGCCGAACTAAAATCAAGTGTGCTTGTTTCCCTGTAGTTTTCGTCATCATCCAGAAAAATATAGGGGGTATTAGAGTATCTTCTTCTCTATGCCTCTTTGCCCTCCAGGTGTTTGGATGGCAGAATGAGAGCTTTTCCAAAGCCTGTTTGTGCCCTGGAGCAGGAATAAACTTGGATGCGGCTCAGGACATGCAAAGCATTTCTCAAATCAGGCATGGGCATCCAAGTTCATGGGAACACCTTAAACACACCTACACAAAGTTTGTGTTCACTTTGAATGTCCTCGCACCAGGGTTGTCCTTAGAACCGCTTTCTAAAATGGCTCAGGGGGCGTCTCTATGCTTTGTACATCTGCATACCCATTTTCAGACGTCCAAAGTATGAATAGGGCTTCTAAAGTAACCACGTTTGGTCAATTAACTTTCACAAAATAAAATACTTTAGGATGATTTAGAGAGCTCAAATGACTCCTTTGAAAAATTTTTAATCATTGGGAAAAACACACGTACATTTTTACACTGGAAGTTAAAAATCATCTCCCAATGACCAGTTTATCAATTGCTTTAAATGTGGGTTAATTCTTCCATTTGAATAACTAAGAAATTAAAGAAACTGAGATCCAGTGAACGAGTAGAAGATAATTTCATTACTGCTTCTACTATTTGTGATTCTTTGACCAAAGAAAATACATGCCAACTGCAACTAATATCAGCCACTATGCTCTGGCTTGTTGCAGAAAACAATAAAAAAAAGCAAATTGTAGAACATTTGAAAATGGTGCATGTCTTTTCTAGGAGCGAGAGACATCATCGTGGATGTGAGATGGATCCTTGAAAAGACTAAAGAATACCAAAAGGATATCTATATGTGTTATCTCCAGGAACAAGCAGGAATGAGTCTTCACATATGGGTATCGTCGGTACCGACGGATCCTGCGCGGGAACGCTCCCCAGCGTCCAGTAAGAAAGCTTTTGGGAGCATCCCACAGCGCCTGCACGCTGCCTTCCTGCCTTTCCCAACCGCCTCTCTCCAGTTCTTCTTTTCCGCGGAGCCAGCAGGTCGTGTTCCTGTCACCGCAGTTTTTCTAGTTCTTTGGTCTCGCGTCTGCCTTCTTCGACGTCGGACTGGTACCGGCGGTCTTTTCTTTCTTTCTTCTTAAAAAAAAAACAAAAAACCTACCGTTTCCCACTTCTGTGCAATTTTTTTCTTCGGCCTTAGGCCTAGGAAATTCTTTCCTCATGGAAAAGCCCGCCTCCGGATTTAAAAAGTGCACGAAGTGCAGCGGTACTATTTCTGTCACCGACACCCATGACTGGTGTCTAAAATGTTTGGGTCACAGATTCTGCGTCCTGTTCCATGATGTCTAAAAGAGGTCAACAGAACCGAGCGGCTAAGCTCAGTACCATGTTTCCCTCTGATGCAGCTTCGGTGGCATCGACGTCTTCCAGGGCTGCTTCTTCCTCTCATGGATCTCAGGTAACCAAACATAAGTTCAGCCGGTCCTCGAAGGGTAGATCTCCCTCTAAGCATCGAGATGCCTCCAGGCTTGCCCTCGAGGATTCTACACCGGCAAAATTACCCCGGCGGGAAGCTCCGGCTTCCAAAGCTTCATCTATGGGGTCACAGGTTGACATCGATGGCGTGGCCTCGACCGATCACCTGTTGCCATGTTCTGAGGTACCGGTGGTTTCCACTGGTATCAACATCCAGACATTAGTGGCCTCGATGGATCAGAATATTCTGACCATGCAGCGTGCCATTACGGCATTCATACAAGCTGCGACGCCTCCGGTACCGCAACAAACTCAGTTGTCGGTACCGGTTCCGGCACCGGCACCGATATCGGTTCCGGTACCGGGACCGCTTGCATCGACATCAGCTTCGGTGTCGACTGCAGCGGTACCCTGTTCTATGATGCCCATCGGTACTGAACTGGTACCGATCACTACTGATGTCGATACCACTCGGTACGCGTATCGGGCTCTGCAGGAGCATCCAGACAGGCGATACTTCGATTCCTCTGAGGACTCTGATGAATCAGAGGCTTCTGTCGAAGCATCAGTACTCCTTCCTCAGGAGCCTTCTTCTCCAAAAAGGAGAATGTCTCCTCCAGAAGACTTGTCTTTCCAAGACTTCATTAGGGAAGTGGCCAGGGGCCTCTCCATTTCTGTGGCCCCTGAGTCAGAGCCTACAATATCCTAAAGCTCCTAAGGAGGCAGCTACTTTACTAATTCATGAGATCCTTTATGATCACTTGTTGGGCATATGGGAGACTCCTCTCACCACCTCCCCTCATTCTCGCAGGTTGGACACCATGTACCGTATTCCTCCCTGTCCTGGCTTTCATAAGACTCAACTTCCTCACCACTCTATTGTGGTTGAGTCTGCCATGAAGAAGTTAAAGAGTGCAAAAAGGCACTCATCTAATCCTCCAGGAAGAGAATGCAGAACCTTAGATGCTTTTGGCCGGAGAATTTTCCAGGCCAACATGCTTACTGCCAGAATCAACTCCTATAGTCTCTATATGGGGATGTTTCTAAAAGAAGTTACAGATCATCTGCAGACTTTAGCCCCTTTTATTTCAGAAGCCTTTGACTCTTTTGAGTGTGCCAGCAGAGCCTCGGCTATTGCCATAGGTGCACGCAGAGTTGCTTGGTTACAAGCTTCTGATTTGGAACCCTGGGTCCATGATGGATTAGGAAATCTTCCTTGTACAGGTGAAAACCTTTTTGGAAAGGATTGGCAAGCAAAGGCCACTCAGATGGATGCTGAAAATTCTGCTTTAGATAGACTTTCGAAGTCTACTTCTGCTCCTGTTAAAAAAAGGTTGTTCAAAAAGGCTTTTTATCCCAAAAAAGGGAGATATTATCCTGTTTATGGTCAGCAGACATCTTCTGCAGGTCGTTTTGCTGCAAAGCGTCAGCAACAACCTAAACAGGCCAAGCCTAAGGCTGCAAGGACTGCTACAGCCCAGCAGCCTCAGCCTCCTCAGGGCCTTTGACTTACAACTAGAGAACTTAGACTTTCTGGCTCTAGAAGAACCAGAGCCTCTCACTATTCCAGGAAGGTTAGCTCACTTTGCTCCCAGATGGGAACAAATCACAGCAGAGCAATGGACCCTCTCCATCATAAAGGAGGGGTACAAGCTTCATTTCTTAAACCTTCCTCCTCACACCATGGTGAGACAGTTCAATTCTCCAACATCTCTCCTCAACCTTCTGGGTCAGGAGATTGCTACCCTTCTTGCCCAAAAAGTAATAGAAGAAGTACCCCTTCTTCAACAGGGCTCAGGGTTCTACTCCCCCTATTTTCTTATCCCAAAGAAAACAGGGGGCTACAGACCCATTTTAGATCTCAGAGAATTGAACAAGTTTCTATGCAAGGAGAAATTCAAGATGATTTCTCTCGGTGCTCTCCTTCCATATCTTCAGAGTCAGGATTGGCTTTGTTCTCTAGATCTCAAGGATGCGTACACCCATGTCCTCATCCATCCAACACACAGAAGGTTCCTTTGGTTCCTTTATCAAGGAAAGCACTACCAATACAGAGTGCTTCCTTTCGGTCTGGCCTCTGCACCAAAAGTGTTCACAAAATGCATGGCAGTAGTAGCTGCATTTCTACGCACTCTAGGAATATTCGTGTTCCCATATCTGGATGACTGGCTCATCCGAGCTCCATCCCAGTCAGAGGCCCAGACTTCCCTAGCCTGCACAAGGCGTGTTCTTCAATATCTGGGACTTGTAATAAACATCCCAAAATCCCATCTCACCCCTACTCAGTCACTAGAGTTCATAGGGGCCTTGCTGGATACCACAACTGCAAGAGCCTATCTTCCCCAGGCCCGTTGCCTACGCTTGGTGCAGTTAGCCTGCCAGATTCAGTTAAAGTCCCATTTAACTGCTCGAGAGATGTTACAACTGTTAGGCCACATGGCATCCACCGTGCATGTGGTTCCTTGCGCTCGCCTTCACATGAGGGCAGCTCAATGGACTTTATCCACCCAATGGACCCAGGCATCAGGGTGCCTATCAAACAAAATAGCAACCTCCAATCGCCTTTTTAGGTCTCTCCAGTGGTGGAAGTCCACTCAAAACCTGTTGCTGGGGTCCCCCTTTCAACAGTTGTTACCCCAAGCAACCCTTACAACAGATGCCTCTCCAAGGGGTTGGGGAGCTCATCTACAAGATCTCTCCACCCATGGCATCTGGTCTCCACAGGAGACTTCTCTACATATCAACCTCTTGGAGCTCAGAGCAATTTTTCTAGCTCTCAGAGTCTTCCACACCCTGCTCAGCTGCAAGACAGTTCTCATCCACACGGACAACCAAGTAGCCATGTTCTATGTGAACAAGCAGGGCAGGACTGGCTCTCTGTCGCTTTGCAATGAAGCTTTGAGATTGTGGGCCTTCGCCAGAGAGCATCAAATTCATCTTCTGGCAGTATATCTTCCAGGCATTCAAAACTCTTGGGCAGACAGACTCAGTTGAGTTCTGCTTCCACACGAGTGGTCCCTCCATATGGACCAGATAGCCAGAATCTTTCAGATTTGGGGAACCCCGGACATAGACCTCTTTGTAAGTCCGTGGAATGCCAAACTTCCCCGGTTCTGTTCCAGAATTCTGTGTCAGTGAGTTCAGGCCAAGGATGCTTTCCTCCTTCACTGGAGTCAAGGCTTCATTTACTCCTTTCCACCCATTCCCCTAATTCCCAAAACTCTCTTCAAGCTTCAGTGAGATCGAGGGTCTATGATCCTCATAACACCACGTTGGCCACGCCAAGTGTGGTACCCTCTACTTCTGCATCTCTCTCAAGCTCCTTCCCTGGACTTGGGATCTGCTCCAGACCTCCTGTCCCAGGAGGAGTGAATGTTATGGCATCCAAATCCCCAGTCTCTCCATCTCAGGGCCAGGTTGCTGAAGGCCTAGACCTTCAAGATTTGCATCTTTCTCAGCAGGTGAAGGATATCCTTCATGCTTCCAGAAAGCCTTCCACTAGACGTTCCTATGCTTTCAAATGGAAAAGGTTTACCATTTGGTGTGCAAAGAAGGGTCTTAACCCCCTTGCAATACCTCTGAATTCTTTACTAGAGTATTTGCTGCATTTATCCCATGCAGGCCTTAAAACAAATTCAGTAAGAGTCCATTTGAGTGCTATTTCAGCATCCCTCAAGCCTCTCAATGGACAGCCTATTTCCTCTCATCCTCTTATTACAAGATTCATGAGAGGCCTTCTTTTAACTAAACCTCCCATTAGACCACCTCCAGTGGCATGGGATTTGAATCTAGTTCTTGGTCAGCTTATGAAGCCACCCTTTGAACTCTTAGCCACTACCTCCTTGAAATTCCTTTCCTGGAAGGTTATTTTTCTCATTGCAGTCACCTCAGCTCGCCGCATCAGTGAGCTGCAAGCCTTGGTGGCTAATCCTCCTTATACAAGGTTCCATCATGACAACGTAGTCCTCAGGACCAATCCACACTTTATGCCTAAAGTGGTCTCACCTTTTCATCTGAACCAGGAGGTGTATTTACCTGTCTTTTTTCCAGGACCTCATGCATCAAGTGCAGAGAGGAATCTCCATACCCTGGATTGTAAGAGAGTGCTCGCTTTTTACTTACAAAGGGACACAGCAACATAGAAAGTCCTCTCAACTCTTTGTTGCTTTTGATCCCTCTCATTTAGGACTTCCAGTCTCTAAGAGAACACTGTCAAATTGGATTGCTCAGTGTATTTCTTTCGCCTACCAGAGTAAGAACCTTTCTCTGGAGGGCCATGTCACAGCTCACAATGTGAGAGCCATGGCAGCCTCTATGGCTCATCTAAACTCTGTGTCCATCGACCAAATCTGTCGAGCGGCCACCTGGGCCTCGGTTCATACCTTTACAGCCCATTACTGCTTGGACAAGGACTCCCGCCGGGATGCCTTGTTTGGTCAGGCTGTTCTCAAACACCTGTTCCATACCTAATCAACTCCTACCCCCCATCCCTGGTTGGATGCCCAAGATCCATGGGGGAAGGTAGAGCCCTTCTCAGGGACTCACAACCTTGGGGATCTCCCTGGCATCTCCAGCTGGGGAGTCCCCATATGTGAAGACTCATTCCTGCTTGTTCCTGGAGATAGCACAGTTACTTACCTGTAACAGGTGATCTCTGGGAACAGCAGGAAGAAGTCTTCACAACCCACCCACCTCCCCTAGGAGTTGTATCTCTCTATCTATCTTTCCTTTCCTCTCTCTCTCTCTTTGTCTCAGCTTTAAAACTCGAACTGGAGAGAGGCAGTTGGGAAAGGCAGGAAGGCAGTGCGCAGGCGCTGTGGGATGCTCCCAAAAGCTTTCTTACTGGACGCTGGGGAGCGTTCCCGCGCAGGCTCCGTCGGTACCGACGATACCCATATATGAAGACTAATTCCTGCTGTTCCCAGAGATCACCTGTTACAGGTAAGTAACTGTGCTTTATTGACTACAGCAAAGCTTTTGACTATGTAAACCATGAGAAACTCTGGGCCACATTAGGAAGCATGAGTATACCATAACACCTGATCGTTCTCTTGCACAATCTGTACATTGATCAAGAAGCAACAATTCGAACGGAACAAGGAGAAACAGAATGGTTTAAAATAAGCAAAGGTGTAAGACAAGGCTATATACTTTCCTCCTACCTGTTTATATGCAGAACAAATTATCAGAGAAGCAGGATTGTATGAAGACAACAGAAGTGTGAAAATTGGTGGAAGACTCAACAACCTTCGCTATGCTGATGATACCACATTACTGGCTGAAAGCTGAAACATTTAGAACATAAGAACATAAGATATGCCATACTGGGTCAGACCAAGGTCCATCAAGCCCAGTATTTTGTTTCCAACAGTGGCCAATCTAGGTCATATGTACCTTCTCAAGATCAAAGAACAGTCTCAAAATTAGCCTGCACCTTAATGTAAAGAAGACAAAGATCATGACAATTGGCAAAATCAACAAGTTCATCATTGAAGGAGAAGAAATTGAAATCGTGAACAACTTTAATCTACTTGGATCAACTATCAATAAAGAAGCAACAAGCAGTCAAGAAATCAGACAACACATTGCTCTTGGCAGAATGGCTATGAAAGATCTAGTCAAGATTCTCAAAAGCAGAGATGTCTCTCTCCATACAAAGATTTGACTTGTTCAAGCCATGGTATTTTCAATAACATTGCATGGATGTGAAAGCTGGACAGTGAAAAGGATAGGAAGAAAATTGATGCCTTTGAATTATGGTGCTGGCGGCGAATACTGCGTATACCATGGACTGCCCGAAGAACAAACCAGTCAGTACTAGAAGCGATCAAACCTAAACTTTCTTTAGAAGCTCAGATAACAAGACTTTGACTTTCATACTTTGGACACATCATGCGAAGAGAGAGATCATTAGAGAAAGACATCATGCTTGGCAAGGTAGAAGGTCAACGCAAAAGAGGAAGGCCAGCAATGAGATGGATGGATACAATAACAGCAGCTATGGGTACCAGTCTGTCAACAATGAGCCACCTGACAGAAGACCAAATACAATTTATGACAACTATCCAGAAGGTCACCATGAGTCAACACCGACTCGATGGCACTTAACAACAACAACAATTTGCTAATTCCTGAGCAGTATGTAAGCTGGCAGGTTGATCTACTTTGGGAACATGCAATTAGGCTTGAACAATATCAAAAAAGGTTGATATATACTGTACACTTTGGGAGTCATTTTTGAAGCTCTATTTATGAGTTAGATATATGAAAATAGGCACTTAGACATGAAATCATGGAGATGTTTCCACAGCCATTTTATAAAGCTGGGTATATAGATGTCCCCAGCATAAAAATGTCCAGGTATCATGGGTGCGTGGTAGAGGTGTATCCTGGGCGGAGCAAATGAGTTGCACGCCACAGTCCAATTCCGGAATGACATAGGCATATCAGACCCTAATTATTGAGGCGTCCATGCCTGTACCTGCTCCTTATCATTAATAAGGTGTAAAAAAGTTATCATTTCATGGCTGCAACACTTCTACCAGGAACAGCAACATGTGCTTACCTCATAGGGGTTAATATTTCCTGTACGAAGAAATCTGCTTGTAAATACATACTCCAGACATTATTACTGGCCCATTGGCACACGTCTGAAATGGGAGAGAAATACATTCTAGTCTCATATCAGATGCCCCCCACTTCTGACCAAGTACTTGTGACCTAGATTGGCTGCTGTTGGAAACAGGATACTGGGCTTGATGGACCCTTGGTCTGATCCAGTATAGCATCTCTTATGTACTTATGTCTCATGTGGCGTCCCAAGTACCTGTTCTGTGGGATACACTTTTGGAATGTCTGCATTTGTAAAATGGCCTACACCTGTGCACGTATCTGGAGTTGTTATCTGCATCTGCAGAACTGGTTACTGATTTGTTAATTTTTGGGGGTAGAGATGGAGCAATTTCAGAAGGCACTACTACCACTCCCCCAGTTTTTGGATATTCTTTTCTGGACATTCCATATTTTTCCTAGATGTCCCTTCTAAAATGCCACTTTTTGTATGATATCCTTTTATTGCCTCCATTATTGCAGACTGATAACTTGTATGCAATTGCCAATACAAAGGTTTATCATCCAAAGACAGTAGATCATAATTTAGTTGTCATCTGAGCTAAATAATGTGTATACTAAGGAGTGGAAGTGGACTGTCTACCAAAAACAATACACATAGGAGCAGCTTCATCAATTACATGTTAGTCATTCCTGCTTTTCTTAGGTGGAGAGAATATAGTCTTCTCCCCAAGTCTTGCTGAGTACTTTCACTTTGTGACCCCATTGTACAAAATCTATACTAAATCTCTAAGATGAAACTACAATTGAAGTATGGTAAGAAAGAAAAAGAAAAATACATACTAGCCACATGTCACCCAGGATACAAAGGTGCTCACCTGTAGCCTACACATTAGGGCTAAAGAATGGTGATAGGGATAGTGCAGACATTGCTGATATAGATAACATCCCTGCCATTAATAAAGGCTATTGTGAGCATGTTCATGGACCCACCTTGGCAGGAGATAAACCACAGAAATTAATGAAAAGGTTAAGAGGATTAACTACAGTTAAATGGACTTCTGCATTGAAAAAAACTGAGAAAACGGACATATGTCAATTCTGTAAGAAACAGCTGGAAAACGCAAATCACCTCATAGCTGGCTGTGAAGTTCTGATGGCAGAAAATTTCTATACAGAAAGGCACAATAAATTAGCATGTCTTATTCATTGGAAACTTTGTAAACACTACATCGTCACTGTACCTGAAAAGTACTGGGATCATGACCCTAAAAGATTTTCAGAGGATGAAGAGATTATGATCACCTGGGCACCCCGATTCTGACCAATAAAAAGCTGGATGCAAGGAAGCTGGACAATAGTGGTAAAGGAAAACAACACCAGAATGGCATTGATTATAGGATTTCAGTCACAATTGACCATCCTGTGAATTGCCTTGAGAGGGAGAAGCTCTACAAGTATGAAGAAACGCAGTCAATCAAAAACCAAGAAAATGTGGCAGAAAGTTACTGCGTTATTTCCCATTGTGTTGGGTGGCACAGGCTTGATTAAGAAGAATTTCCAAGCACATCTTGATAAATTACCCATACATGTTACATCTTACAAACTCCAGAAGGATGCTTTCTTTTGTAACGATGCAAGTACTACACTGAGCATTAACAGTAAATTTGAGAGACTGAGATCATACTCCATATACCCTTGGCTTAGAAGTGAGGTTGTTGGCTTTCATGGCATACGCACAACTCACCCATTTGGAGAAATTGCCCTGACAAACATTTGACAAAATCATTAAGGTCTGCCAGCTTACCCTTCTGAGTCTGCCTTCGAATAGTCACCTGGTATATGTAAAGGGTCTGTTTCTTGTTGGTCACTCCAGGCTAGGAAATCCCGAACCCTCATCTGCGGTGTGCTGCTCCGGCTGGCTGGAATCCAGGAGAATAAAACTCACAGACCACACAGAAGGAAAGTATGCAAGTTTATTCCAAAGGGTGGAGGGATTGTCCGTATTTTATACATTCTTAGAAACATAGTCATACGTCATTCACCCATCTTCTGGGGGCCCACTATAGTTTATCAGTAACTAATGCAAATACAAGTCATCCTTGAGTAGAACAATCAGTTTAGCTTACACAGCACATTCCTTTTTCCATACCCACCAGAATGTACAAAGGGCACACACATAGAATTCTGATTTCTATAGGATTCTAATTTCTCTTGTGCAGGCCTCCTGTATATGCACTTAAACTAAGCATTATTATTACAAAGGGCACATATATAGGATTCTGATTTCCCTAACAATCCCCCCTTTGGGCCTGCATAGGCCCACTATAAGAACAGCCTAACAATCTACTACAAAATAACTAAACAGACATTATTAATGGAACATCTGTATGTGGCAGCTCAGGTACATCAGCCACCGTAAAAGCAGGAGTATAGGAATACATAAAAGTGGTAGAGCTTTGTAGGGCCTTTCAACAACAGTCAAGAACAAATGAAAATATACAACAAAAAAGAACAAGAATTATAAAACCGCTCAATAGGGCAATAAGCAGTCCTTTGAGACCACCCCAAAGAAAGATACATAGAAACTTCCCTGTAGTTGAAGAACAGTATAGAGCAGTATTAGGCAGACTAAAAGCAGAAACAATAAAACAATCCGTAGCATTAAAACTAGAGACAGTTTACAATGAACAAGGGACCTAGTCATATCCCAAAGAGAGGCGAGTAACACCAATGTTATACAAAAAGTAGAAAAAGAAACATGGGGCTGGGTGCAGTTTAAATTGTAAACTTCTGCATTTCACACAGATTAGAAGGTACAGTAATGAAACATGTTGAGAGAAAAGCTCCAGTTTGTAGCGAGCTGCGTACACAAAAAGTAAGGCAGTCTGGGCAAGTAGTATTGCCGTATTAACAGTTCCCGAAATGGACTGAAGGAGGCACCACATGAGTGGTAGGAGGAGTCAACACAGTCTTGTGCGTGATGGTCAGGAGGCTGGAACCGAAGATGTCAGTGGAGACGATACACGCTTGATTCTTGACGCATGGATCTACGAAGGGGAGGAGTCACACAGGATGGTTGTCCATGTAATGGTGATCACTGTAGTTTAAAGGTCCGTAGAGCGGGTCTAAGGTACCGTGCTTTTGAGGTGCTCTGACCTGTCACCAACCTTAAAGGGATATATTGGTTCGGTACCTCTAGGCCGAAAGCTGCTTTTCTTCAGGAGTCTTCTCCTCTCCTCTCCAGTTGCTAGGGCCTTGGCTGCCCCGGCGTCAGCTACTTCTCATCCTGGTCCTGAAGCCTGATCTGTATATGGAGAATGTTTCCAGCGAGGGCAATGGCTTCAGGATCTTTTAGCTGCCACCTTCACTGTAATCGATGTTATCAGAAGAACTTGGAACGGTCCCATACTGGAAAAGGGGCTTGTACTGTGTGCTGGTGGTATGTCTTTACCAAAATCCAGTCTCCGGATTGAAAGAAAAGAGCTGAGTCATCCAGCAGAAAGGACTGGACCTGCTGAGCATACCTGTGGAGGGAAGAGAGTTGCCTCTGCTGCTAGGAAATACAAGAGATCAAATGTGAGGCTCAGGAGTATAAAAAAATAAACAGTCTTCCATATAACAGTTCAGAGGGAGAAAAAGTTCGGTCTACTCCCTTAGGGCAAATTTTTTTTTTTTTGGTTGTTTGTTTGTTTATTGAACAGAGTCAAAGGCAAGACAGTTCAGTGTCTTTACAAAGTTTTTTTTAAAGATTTCGGAGGTTCCCCCCTTCGTGGGTTGCTGTTTGCACACAACAGCCAATCCTAAGCAACTCAATTTAGCTAATACATTTTTGACAAGATGCCCACACTTCCTCAAATTTTTTCACAATTTTAGAATAATACCAATTTGTAAAAACTTGTGTAAGTAACTTTCCTCCTTTAGCTTCATGTGTCGGGCCATAGAGGCAAAAAGGGATAAAAGCATCTGAAAAGCACCACATGGCCAGTGTGGGTCTCCCCAAGCTCATTAGGATGAAAAGTGCACTCAGCCTATCTCCAAGTGTCTATTTCCAATTATTGGATATATCTCTGGGCTAGATGACTTCCAAAATTGGAGTTAATGGGGATGGCATAATCAAATATTGTAGAGTATTCATTGTCAGTTTTCTTTCTAGGTGGATACATCGGATACATCATTTCACATTTCAATTTACCTTCACCATTTTATAATGTTAATCTGAGTTCTCTTTTCCAACATGAACATTCCATCACACTCCTCTCAACACCACTTTTTTCCACTTACATCATTCCATCAAACTACATGCATAGGTCCTTCTGTCTTTTTTATACCATACTAGTGTATCCTTATTTGGCAAGGCTGCTAAGAACATCAAACAATTATTAGAAACTTAGTATTTTTGTAAACAAAGGTATATATACATATAAATGTAGATCCTTTTCAATAAGCATAACAATATGAGTAAACAGTGCTCATTCTAATTAGCAACTGCCTAAACAAAATATAGATAAAGTCCTTACAATATAGACTAGTGCTTCACGGCATTTTATAACGTCAATCCCAATAGGAAGGAGTATGGCTCATATCTCTCGTATAACTAGAATCTATCGTATACACTGTTCTCAGCGAGAGTGCTGTTGGACTGATTTTAAAATTGCAGTGTTCACAAGGATTTGGGTAAGCTACTCATTAATTATGGTGTCAAAAAAAGATCCTTTTGAGGTGAGAGATCTAAGAGGATACAAGGCATTGGTGGTTGGGCCTCATGGCGATGTTTCCTCGGGTTCTTCTTGGCCTATTCCCCCCTGCCTAGTCATGTCTCTTCAGAGGCATAAATATGCAAGGTTCATGTTCTTCAGGCCTTGTGGGTCCTCGAGGAGTCTTAGAGCAGTTAGAATTCCGGTGGCCCAGATCATCACACTCGGAGCAGCACGTTTATTGCCTTTCCCAAGGCTGTAGCCTCACCTTCTGTCTCTCTCTCTCTCTCTCTCACTCTCTGCTTTTTTTTTTTTTCAATGAACTCATGTTAATGTTATTATTTACAAATATTCTCATATTTCCTGGGAACTAAGCTTCATCTTTCCACTAAATGAGATCTATATGCTTGGGAACAGAGCAATTTCAGATCAGCCTCTTTCCAAAATTCTATAATTTCTGTGTATACTGAACCTCTACATAATGTACTGCTACAAGTATTTTTGGTAACATAAGGTGCAAGTGTGTAAACTAAAGAAAATTAATATCTCACAGTGCTGCAACATATATCTATTTTTTCTCAGGAACTATGCTGAAACTGAAAATAGAAACTTTTAGAACAAGGTACACTTTTTCTCTGGACACTTAACACGTAAAATTCAAATACAAAAAAACAGTTGAATTTATCCTGAAATCCAATATTGTAACAAATATAACTGAGATGTTACTGTCCTGTTCATCAGTCATCAGCACCCAGCTAAACAATGCCAAGTAGTTAACTTAAAATCTTACAGTTCAGGAAACAGACATTCAAATAACATGAAACTGCAAAAAGGTGAATTCAAAATCATGCTTTGTCACATTTAAATTAAAACCTTATACATAATACTTAAGACTGGTATCAAACTGATCTGAAACAAAGAAATTATGTTAAAGCAATTTGCTTAGAGTAACAGTTCAACCTTGATGTTATCTCAAACACAAATAGCAAAGTAAACAGCAGGTCTGTCTTGTGACCAGATTCCTTCAGGCAAATGCAGATAGCTGAACAAGAGAGACAGGAGTCCTAAATACTAAAAGTTTAAAAAGAAAAAGTTGCTTGAGAATTGTCACTAATTGTGATTGCTATTAAATTCCTATAGTTACACTCTTTGTTTCTATAATATATGAACAATAATTATGACCTCTGATGTGCTTGCCACAAATATATAAATCATTGTTTTTTTTAAACTCTTTAAGTTTACTCAATAGCATACACAAACAAAGACCAGACACATAACATAACCTTTTTTCAAGTTGCAGTCTTTTAATTACTGGCTCAGGATGCCCCATTGTCCTGACAGGGTTCCCAACCCCTACTTTGAAGGTTAAAGAAAAACAATCCAAAACCATTTGTGCCTTCTGTAGCCCACGGGAGGGGCTGCCCCCTTTCCCTCTCTCTTTGTTCTCTGTTCGTGTTTTTTAAGTTTATTGTTTCGATTCTAGTGCTGTAGGGGGAAGGGATAGCCCCAACCTAAAATTTTTTTTTCTTCAGGACACCCTGAAACCCTTCTTACCCAAGAAATGCAGCAGATTGTGAATGGCTTCTATCACAACTGGTTTCTCCTGCCCCAAACTTTGAAGATCATCTACATAGTGCCTAGAGAGCAAACTCAAACATATACCTCAAATCTACAATACTAAACCATTTGTGTTCATGCAAAATTTAGTTCAATATTTTTAACCAAAGGCATAAATATACAAATCAAGGGGTTTCTTTTGAAATAAGGTTTTCAAAGGAAAGTATCCGTTGCTAGGTCTGGACAATCTTATTCAGATTCCTTAAATCCTGCACCAACCAGCAAGTAAAAGAAAAACAATATTTACTGTAAACAAAACATATATTTTTTTTTTCATCTTGTTGGGAAGGACACAAAGGAGTTACTTATTTGGGAAACTTCTGTTTCTTATTTAAACAAGAAACAAATCAAAGCTTACAAGTGCTTTCTTAAAAAACTTCGCCCTGCATAATGAACTAGACCCTCTCCCTTGATTTCTCCCCTTCAGACTTACCAGTCACATAAAGGGTTAACACCTAACAAATCCAAGCAACCAAATCAGCAGGAGGAGAGATACATTCCTTTGTGCAAAGGAAACAACAGTATTTCATCATTAGCATCTTACAGTTCTTATCATTCTCCCCCTTTTCCTTACCGCGGTCTGTGCACAAAATTCACTTGGTTGCTGCAGTGCCTGCTTTTAATTCACTGTCTGTCCGATTCACAATACCTCTAGTCACCCAGGACCATTACCAGCTAGTAAAGAGACCTCTCCGCAGAGAAGGAGGTGAGACTGTTGAAATCAACAGGACACGTCTTCGCACCTCCACTCAGCAGGAGTCACTCCACTGTGGGAAAATCCCGGCGAGCCCCAGCTGTTATTTACACTTTTACTTGTGGCCAATTCACCTTTAGCCAACCTGGCCAATGAGACTCTGAGAGGGATATTGTGAAGCAGATTAAGAGCTGTTTTAGTATTTCATTCAGTACATTGCTATAGCAATGGGTGTCTAAATACAGGCACACCCTATTACATATTTCAGTGACAGTTATACCGTTGTTAAGTACAAAAGTAATTTTCTTTCTATTTAGCTTGTCTTCTTACAATATGGCAATAAATAGACACTCTGCAAACAAATAATAATTTACGTTTTAGTATGCTGTTTAACTTTAAGTTTCTGTTCTGTCTGCCTGTCCGTAACCCTTGAACACAAAGAACAGGAAGGGAGGGGGAGGGAAGAGCAAATCAGTGGAAGAATAAACAAACACCACTTGTCACTTGCATTCCAGAGTCATCGGTTCTAGAGAGGGGGGGGGGGGGGTGGTCGTATAGGCACAGAGATAAACATGCTAACAGACTCCTGTAACTTACACTGACAATTTGTGTAGAATGGCCGGGGTATTTTTTTAGCTGCAGTTTTAAAACTTATCACAACATATAGCAAAACATGCACTCCCCGCGGATTCTGGAGCGGCCCCCTCACCTTGGGACCCCCCCATCCTCTAATTAATTCACAACAAACGCACGGCTGGCCAGACACACAAGCACACACACACAGCCCTCACAGCAGCCGCAGATGAGAAAGAAAAGAGATATAGCTTTCCCACCGATTCCCACCCAGGGAACAGGAAAGTCTTAATTACCATTTAACCATGCTTAATTACCATTTAACCATGCTACCAAAGCAATAGGGACACTCCCAACCAAAGGGAGAATACCAGTTCTAATTTAACCCATGCTACCAAAGCACAGGGATCCCTGGCCACCGGGAGTATCCCACTTCTGACACCAAATGTAAAGGGTCTGTTTCTTGTTGGTCACTCCAGGCCAGGAAATCCCGAACCCTCATCTGCGGTGTGCTGCTCCGGCTGGCTGGAATCCAGGGGAATAAAACTCACAGACCACACAGAAGGAAAGTATGCAAGTTTATTCCAAAGGGTGGAGGGATTGTCCGTATTTTATACATTCTTAGAAACATAGTCATACGTCATTCACCCATCTTCTGGGGGCCCACTATAGTTTATCAGTAACTAATGCAAATACAAGTCATCCTTGAGTAGAACAATCAGTTTAGCTTACACAGCACATTCCTTTTTCCATACCCACCAGAATGTACAAAGGGGGCACACATAGAATTCTGATTTCTATAGGATTCTAATTTCTCTTGTGCAGGCCTCCTGTATATGCACTTAAACTAAGCATTATTATTACAAAGGGCACATATATAGGATTCTGATTTCCCTAACAGTATACAATTAAATATCTTTAGTAAATGATCAGAACAGAAATAAGAAGAAACCAAATCAGAGACTAAAAGATTGTCAGATTCAAACAGTAAATCTAAAATATGACCTTTTGAATGAGCGAGGGGCATTGAGGAGCTGCTTAAAACTGACAGCTTCCATTAAAAGCAAAATATCAGCCGTTATATGTGGCCAGGGAATAACATCTATCCGTAAATTAAAATCCCATAAAATTATACAGCAGTCAACATCCACAACTGCAGAAATCTGCCATTCCTGATCCTGTAATAGCGAAGCATTAAGATTCTTGAGGGATGGTAGACTGTGCAAATATTCCAGCATGTTCATTTTGATAGAAATACAGTATATCCATCCCATAGCATCAGAGACAGGAATGGGGACGAAGCTGTAGCAGAAACAAAAGAAAGGAGGGAATGATTGATTTAAAATGACCATGTCAATTTCACTTGGCCAAGTTTCAGATATACATGATGAGGGTAATTTTATAAACTCCCGTGCAGTTAATGCATGTTGCCACATGTGTATTAGGAGCCTATTTTATAAAATGAAGTACGCGCATACTTTACTAAATGAAATAGAGGTGTAAAGATATGCCTCAGTCTAGTTGTGGCAATTATGCTCATGCCTAGATTCTTCCGAAATGCATGTAAAACTAACATGAGTAAATTAATGCTCCACTCAAGATCCATTCCTGTGCATACCCTCAGAGCAAGTACACGCGATAGAACTTAATGTTCACGCTTACCGAATAGCAACCATTTAAACTGTGTAGATAAGTGCCCATTCATGCACACGAGCCCTTTAAAATAGGGTCTAATGCACATACATAGCATGTGACATTCCACACATCCCTTATAATATCGTCCCCAAAATATCCAAAGTGTGCTCTTCAAATAAGTCATGTATTATGCCATACTTGTTCTTAACCAAATGAGCATTTAGCAGGGAAAAATTTAAATCAGATGAACTACTGAATAAAGACGGCTGATGATAAAAGTTTGAATGAACAATAGGCAATAGAAGCCTTGATCATGATATAGATTGCATGTAATGCAGAGGTCATATCATTGCATACTGACCGTGAATAATGAGCACAGGAACAGTACATTTGTCATCAATGACAGTCCCCTCAGTGTCCTCCATAATTAAAGAAAGATAATTTACACAGCTAAAACTTAAACATAAAAGCCAAAGAAAATGCAAAGTTCACACTTGCTTCACACTTGCAAAAATAATGTGTATTTGCCACCACTTACATATGCAAGTGCCAGATTTTACAAAAGTATATAAGCAGTAGGAGCCAGCTATGGAGCCACATCAAATAACTTCTTTTTTTTGTATTTTTGAGGTGATTTTAAACACTACAGAGGTAAGCACAGTTACCCTCTCAGTCATTACAGAAACCCCAGACACAGACAAGCAGCTAGATAACATACATGCCTCCAAGCAAGTGTAAATGCTAACAGAGGAATTTTTAAAAATATACATTGTAAATTGAAAATTGATAAATTCATGTATATTTTTGGACTACCCAGACCATGCTCAGAATATGTTCTCTTGAAATCTGTGCATTCCATGACAATTCTGGGTGCGGTATTCAAAAAAGTTGAGCCGTCTAAATTTAGCTCCCTATATTAGGAACCTAAATTTTGTGCCCTATTTTCAACCACATTTAGGAGCCTAAGAGGCCCTTTTACTAAAGTGTGGGAGGTTTTTGCACTTAATGCACATTTAGCACTACAACTAGTGACCATTAAATGCTGAGCCTCCATGGTAACTGTTAGGGGCGATGCCAGCATTTTCTTAGCAGTTACCGCGGGAATGCATGCTGTAACACAAAGTGCAGTTAACATGGGTGCACCTAACGCCACTTTAATTGCAACATTGACTTACTGCGCTATGTTCCTCTGCGCTAACAATGTGCTTTCCATGCTCACTTTCTGCACCTAGCCCACCTGTTCTCCACCCATCTTGTGATTTTCAGTTACCATGAGAATTACCCCATGGTAACTGTCATGCCTTTGCTGTAACAATTACTGCAAGTCTGAGCTGACATTTCCTGCATGCTAAAATGCGTGTTAACTGCTTAGCACACTTTAGTAAAATGGCTCCTAAATTTTAAGCTGAAATCTATTTATTTAGCTGTGTTTATATACCACTTTTCGCTGGGTCAAAGCACTTTACATCGAATAAAGAGTAATAGGTTACAATGAACGTAGCATAAACTAATATACATTGAACAAGGTGGTAACTACATGGACATGAGTTCAACTTATTTGCAGGTACATATTGCATATATATATCTGTAGGGGTATAACTTATTTATAACATGGGAAGCACATTCCGGGGAGATTCTGCTTCTTTACAATGCAATAGTCATTATTTTTAACAGACATGATGGAGGGTTTCAGGAGGGGGGAGAGATATGGAGACTGCGATCGGAGAGGGTTAAGTAAAGGGGCCAAAGTGTTCAGTGAAGATGTATGTCTTGAGTTGCTTCTGAAAGGTGAGGATGTCGACTGTGGATCTAATTTTGTTCGGGAGTATGTCCCATATTGATGGTGCATATAAGTCAAAAGAGCAGGCACAGGCTTGGTAGTCGTTCTTTGTTCTTGCATTTGGGATGATTAGTGTGGTGTTTGCGGCTTATCTTGTTGTTCTGGTGGGTTTGACTTCTTGTAGGAGTGTCTGTAGCTGGGATGAATTTTGATGGTGGATTGCTTCGTGTGTGAGGAGAAGGGTCTTGAACTTGATGCGGCTTTCTATCAGAAGCCAGTGGAGATGTTTTAGGATGTAGTCATATTTTTCAGCTTTCTGTATAGTACGTTCTCTTGTGTGTAAGGCTATACATAGTGGGAATAGTGAGGAACAGGGGAGTTATTGATATATAGCGTTGCGGTAGTCAAGGTGGGGGAGGGTCATGGCCTGTAGTGCTGAGCAGAAGTCTTGTGGATCGAGGAGGGGTGAATGTGTTGTAGGGTTCTGGTTTTAAAGTATATTGCTCTTGCAGTTTTTGCCATTTGCTGTTTGATAGAGAGGGTTTGGTCCGGGATGATGCCCAGGTATTTTATCTGTTGTTGTACTTTTATTTGGGTGGCATCTACTATGAGATGAGTTGGTGGTTTGAATGTGTCGTCCTTTGTTATGAATAGTGCTTCTGTTTGTTTTTTTTAGTTGATAGTGAGGTTGTTGTCCTTGAGCCATTTGGAGACGTCGTTGAAGCATTGTAGGAGTTGAGGGTTGGTAGGGTGTTAGCTGGTGATTTGTCCATATAGCATAATATTGTCTGCTTATATGTGGAAGTTGGTGTCGTGAGATCTTATAATCAAGCAGAGTGGTTGTAGGTAGCTATTGAAGAGAAGGGCTTGCGATACTCCCTGGGTTTGTTGGTAGGAGATGGAGATGTCGGTTCCAGTTTTTATTTGTTGTTGTCTGTTCATCAGGTATGAGTCGAACCATTTTAGTACTGTGCCTTGAATTCCAGTTGCTTGAAGACAATGGAGGAGGATGTTGTGGGAGACTGTTGAACGCAGCAATGATGTCCAGGAAGATTAGTCTGTATCTGTTATGTTTGTTTTGAATTCCTTTTATCAGGGTGCTGATGAGGGAGACCATGAAGGTTTCTACACTGTGGTGAAGTCAGCAACCATATTGTTGTGGGTCAAGAAGGGTGTTTCTGTCGATGTGGTCTTGTAGTTGCTGTTGGATGTTTTTTTCAATGATCATTGCTGCGAATGGTAGGCTTGCAATGGGTCGGTAGGAAGGTGGATCCAGGGGATCAAAGTCGGGTTTCTTTAGGTTGGGGTGGATAGAGGATAGTTTGAAGCAGTCGGGCATCTGACCTTGTTGTAGGGAGTAACTGGTGAGGTTGGTAAGTATGGGGCTGAGGTTCTGCTTGGTTGTTTTGACCCAGCTAACTGGGCATGGATCGAGGGGGAGGTTTTTGTATTAAGTGAGGTGATAATCGATTTGATCTTATCCTTGCTGAGAGACTCAAAAGGTGGACCATAAGTTGTGGGAGGGGGTTTGAGAGTGCGCTGGGGTTGGCTGAATGTTGGGGTGGGGGGTGCAGTTGTTTGTAATGGTTGGCGGTTGATGTTGATGTCTGGGTCCGAGGTGGTGGGGGGTCTTCATTAGTTGCTTTATCAGGTCAAAGAGTTTGCAGAGACGAATGAGCGCTCCATTGAGTAGCTTGTTGTCCAGAAACAAGTAGGAAGTCAGTCCTCACATATGGGTGACGTCATTGCTGACGGAGCCCTGCAGAAGCATCTTCCCAGCTTTCAAAGAAAGCCTTTGAGAAATGCCACCACGCATGTGTGGTCCCCTATCTGCCCAAGGGTGCCATCTTACTCAGCCTCCTTTTTTCTGTGGAGCCAATAGACATCCATCTTTTTTCCCCTGGAAAAAGTTGATCTTTTGTGCATTAAACTGTCTTTTATTTCTCCGGTTAGCACATGTCCCTTTCCCGCCTCAGAGCCTGGCATTGAGTCTTGGACCCATTTTTCCCTTTTCTTTTCCTACGTGGTTTCACGCCTTTTTCCTGTCCGCTGGCCGCGTCAAGGGTCTTCGCTCTTGCAGGGGTTCTTTTTGCCCCAATGGCCAGTGGGTTCAAAAAGCGTGATCGATGCACAAAAAACATATCCCTTACTGATACACATAACTGCTGTCTCTGATGTCTAGGTGCCAACCATGACCCAGAGGTCTGCACCTTGTGCAAAAAGATATCCATGAAGGCCATCTAGTGTCGTTAGCAAAAGCAAGACAACATCTTTCACAGCTCAGATTCTGCCCCAGTATCCGCAGTGGCCTCCTGCTCTAAGATCCGGCACATGTCCTTGGAGTCACTTAAAGCCCCCACGGTGCCTGATCGGGTCCGCGGATACTCCAACAAGGGTTCTCCAGAGTGGGAACACAAGAAGAAGAAGAAATCCTCGAGAACTTCAACCTGGGACTCAGACACACAGCGCAGGTCCCGTGCTAGGTCCCACAGTCCACGGAGAGAACCCAAGGAATCAGAGTGGGACCGGCCAGCGAAGGTTCCCTGAACAGATGCCGAGGCCTCCGGCGATGGGTCCCAGACCCCTGAGGCCTGTCCCATTGAGGACTCCCTCTCCTCATTGACACCGGACCTGGTAACTCCAATGTCTGTGTCGAAGGCTGGAACTCCTTTGCGGGAAGCCAGGATGATGGCGCTGGAGCACAGTGTCACTGCCTTCCTTGCCTTGCAGCAGACATCGATGCCCAGCCCCGCAGGTGCTTACACTGAGACCACAGGGATCACGATTTTGAGGGCTCCCTGGGCCACCAAAATGATTCTTGAGAGCCCGGAGCCTCGAGTCGATCCTCGGCGTGGGTCTCGATCTCACTCCCGGTCCTCAGGAGCGAGATCCTCCCTGGCGAGCACTTGTGGCTCCGGCCAAGCACCCGCCATGGGTCACTGAGGCCCCGACCCGGGCCCTGCACCCCAGGCACCATCAGTCCTTGAGTCCTTGACCAATTACTCCAACTGGCAGTCCAAGGACGAGGCATCACCAGAGATGTGTAAACATTGTGATCTACCGTCGAACCTGTTTCCCCCGGCATCATGACACTGGTCCCCACCCAAGAACACTTCATTCCTTGAAGTTCGTTCAAGACATGGCAAAAGTCTTGTCCCTTACCACGGAATTGGAGGAGGACCCTCTTAAAGAGGATCTTGAAATCCTCCATTCTCCAGGACCAAGCAGGAAGTCAGTCCTCACTTATGGGTGACGTCGGCGCAGACGGAGCCCTCGCGGAGCAATTTTCCCCAGCTTTCAAAGAAAGCCTTTGGGAATTGCAGCGCGCATGCGCGGTCGTCTTCCCGCCCGAAGGTGCCATCTTAGCCAGTCTTCTTTTTTCCGCGGAGCCCTACAGACGTCCCCGTCTTGTCCCCGCGAAAAAGTTGATTTTCTTCTTTATTTTATCCTTTTTTCTTTCGGTTCGACGCCGATCGTTTTCCCGCCCGGACTCGCGACGCCGGTCTCGAGTCCTCTTACTTTTTTTCGGTTTTTCTGACTTAGTCAGCTTTCGTTTTCGTTTTCCCTGGCAGCCCGGTCCTTTGACCTCGCAGGGGCCCTTTTTCCCCCGATGGCTGCCAGTGGGTTTAAGCGGTGTGGTCGGTGTGACCGAAATATGTCACTAACCGACACACACGACTTTTGCCTCCGCTGCCTGGGCCCGGATCATGAGGAACTGATCTGTGGGCCCTGCAGCAAACTGTCCTCAAAGGCGTTGAGAAGTCGGCGGCATCAGCGTGAGAGAATCTTCGCTGACCCCAGCCGTACCCGGACCTCGTCGGAGGCCTCCGTGTCGAAAGGCTCCAGCTCGGACCGTCGCCGGAGCTCCTCCGACCGGGGTTCTCCCTCCGGGGACCATCGTCGGAAGGAAAAACCCGCGAGGGCGGCGTCGGTGGACGCTCCTGGCTCCGCGAGGGCCAGGTCGCATAGCCCCGACAGCCGCCCCGGGTCCTTGGAGAAGGAACACATCCCGAAGCGACCTCGCCTGGAGTCGGAGATGCCTGCCCGGGTAAGTCCTGTGGTCCTTCTGGACTCGCCTCCGCGACAGCCGACGTCGGGCCCGAAGCCGTCGGGGCCCGAGTCGGGGGCTGCTGGGTCACCTGAGCTCGGACTCAGGTTGACGGCCTTGGAGAGCAGACTGTCTGCCTTCATGGACCAGCAGAGGGCACTGCTCGCTGGCTTCGCTGGCGTCGCTGCCCCGACCGCGGGACGTCGACGTCCAAGTCGACCCCGGAGACCGAGCCGATCCTCGAGTCGATGAGAACTCGAGTCGATCCTCGGTCGAGGTCGCCCTCGGCCTCCCGTTCGGGACCGAGGTCGCCGACGCCGACTCCCTCGGCGTCAGGGCGGCTGGCGCCGCACCCTGCCCGGGCCGACCCCACCGAGTCCTCGTCGGAGTCGGTCTGGGAGTCTGAGGAGGAAGAGTCACCTGATTCTTTCCGGACTCGGTGTGTCCCCTCGGACTCACCGGAGTCCGAGCCTCGGAAGCAGTCCCCCCCGGAGGATGCCCGGTTCTCGGACTTCGTTAGGGATATGGCCAAGGCTTTGGCCTTCCCTGCGGATCCCGAGGAGGAGCCTCGAGCCGAAGAGCTCGACGCCCTCCAGTATGACTCTCCCGCGAGGGAACACTTTACTGTGCCGGTTCCTCCTATGCTGGAACGACTACTCTTCCGCATGTGGGAGAGTCCGGCCTCCTCGCCGGTCCTGAGCAAGCGGGTCGATTCTATCTATCGGGTCCGCAAGAGCCCTGGCTTTCAAAAGGCGCAGCTGCCACACCATTCCATGGTAGTGGAATCGGCCATGCATCGTCTTAAGAGCCAGAAGATGCACTCCTCGGTGCCTCCTGGCAGGGAGGCCCGTAACCTGGATGGCCTTGGCAAGAAGTGCTTCCAGGGCTCTATGCTCGCATGTCGTGTCCAGACTTACCAGCTATACATGGGCATGTATCTCCGGGATCTGGCTAAAGAGCTAGCCGGATTCTCCGCTGGTCTCTCCAAGGAGCCCTTGCGGAGGTTCCTAGCCTTGTCCACCGGCATTCGGGAATGCTCTAAGTTCATGTCCCGAGCAGCCTATGATGGCTTTGAAGCCTCGGCTCGAGTGGCCGCAGCCGGCATCGGTGCCCGCCGACAGGCTTGGCTTCAGTCGTCAGACCTTGAGCCCTGGGTACAGGACAAGTTGGTCGATGTCCCCTGCCGAGGCGAAAACCTCTTTGGCAAGCCCATGGCGGAAAAGGCTGCACAAATTGAGACTGAGACTCTCACCAGGACCAGGCTTTCTAGGAAGACCTCCGCCCCTTCCCAGAAAAAGAAGGGCTCGGGGAAAAAGTCCTTTTACCCAAGGAAGGCGGCTGCCTACAAACAATACCCCCATTATCAGGCCCCTGCAGCTCCCCAACAGGGCCAGCAGGCCAAGGGACGGGGTAACGGGTCCCGTAGGCAGCAGGCCCCCAAGCCTGCACCACCAGCCCCTGCTCAGCAGGGTGGGGGTTTTTGACTCGCTCAGCATAGCCTCTCCCCCCCCGCTGGTCCCCCCCAGCACCGGCGGCCGGCTGGTTCACTTCGCCCACAGGTGGTCCAGCATCACCGCAGATGCCTGGGTGCTTCAGGTCGTGCGAGAAGGCTACCTTCTCCACTTCCATCAGGTCCCTCCCTCCTATTTTCCGGGGGAGACTCCGCGCCCCCCTCTGCACAGGGAGTTGCTCCTTCAGGAGTTAGCAGGTCTTCTGCAGGATCAGGCGGTGGAACCGGTGCCACCCCACCTGAGAGGTCAAGGCTTCTATTCAAGGTATTTTCTGATACCAAAGAGAACAGGGGGCCTCAGACCCATCCTGGACTTGCGCAACCTCAACAAGTTCCTTGTGCGGGAGAAGTTCAAAATGCTTACCCTTGGAATCCTTCTGCCCTACCTCCAGCAGGGAGATTGGCTATGCTCCTTGGATCTAAAGGATGCCTACACGCACATCCTCATCCACCCAAGCCACCGCCAATACCTAAGGTTTGTGGTGGCGGGAAATCATTACCAGTACAGAGTACTGCCCTTTGGCCTGTCCTCCGCACCGCGAGTCTTCACAAAATGTCTCGCGGTCGTGGCGGCCCATCTCCGGCTTCACGGCCTCTATGTCTTTCCGTACCTCGACGACTGGCTCATCAGAGCAGCGTCCGCTCAGGAGGTCACCAACGCCACGTGTCGCACGGTGGCTCTGCTGCAGCACTTGGGCTTTGTCATAAACTTCGCAAAGTCCACTTTGCTCCCCTCACAGGATCTCGAGTTCATCGGCGCAAGGCTGCACACTCCTCAGGCGCGAGCGTATCTACCGCTCGACAGGGCTCAGCGGCTCATGGACCTAGCCGACCGAACCGCTTTCGCAGCCAGCCCCTGGTCTCCGCCAGGCGCTTCCTGAGACTGCTCGGCCATATGGCTTCCACTGTCCATGTGACCCCCAATGCCCGCCTGAATATGCGGTCTGCTCAATGGTGTCTCCGCCGGCAGTGGCGACAGGCCACGGGCGGCCTCGCAGACCTAGTGCGCGTTTCCGAGCCGCTGATCTCGTCTCTCCGGTGGTGGCTCCGGCAGCCGAACCTGAAATTCGGTATGCCCTTCCAGTCACCTCAGCCGACCCGGGTGCTGACCACCGATGCATCCCTCCTGGGCTGGGGAGCGCATTGCCAAGAGGCGCGTACTCAGGGCCTCTGGACCACGTGGGAGTCTGCTCAGCAGATCAACTTCCTGGAGCTCCGGGCGATCCGCCTAGCTCTCAGGGCCTTCTCCCACCTGACTTCCCAACAGTCCGTCCTTGTCCAGACGTACAATCAAGTTGCCATGTTCTACGTGAACAAACAGGGGGGCACGGGCTCCTTTCTCCTCTGCCGGGAGGCTCAGAAGCTCTGCTCTTGGGCCGTCAGTCACGGCATTCTCCTCAAGGCAGTTTATCTCCCGGGCCGAGACAATTGCCTTGCGGACAAACTCAGCAGGGTCCTCCAGCCGCACGAGTGGCGTCTGGATCCCTTGGTAGTTCAGAAGCTCTTCCTCAAGTGGGGCCTCCCCACGATGGATCTCTTTGCCAGTCCTCGCAACCGGCAGCTTCCTCGCTTCTGCTCTCGTCTGCCACACCCCCTTCGGGTTGCGGCGGACGCCTTTCTGATCTCATGGTCGGGGAGCCTTCTGTATGCGTTCCCTCCCATCCCGCTAGTCTCTCGGACTCTTTTCAAGGTTCTCCGAGACAAAGCCTTCATGATCCTGGTGGCCCCTCGCTGGCCCAGGCAGCCGTGGTTTCCGCTCCTGCTGCAACTGGCGGTGGAGGATCCAATCCCTCTGGGGGTACAACCGGATCTCCTCACTCAGGATCAGGGGTCCCTCCTGCACCCCAACCTCAGGTCTCTCAACCTCATGGCCTGGCTGCTGAGAGGGTAGTCCTTGCTCCCCTTCTCCTGCCGGCGGAGGTGGAGGAGGTCATCTTGGCTTCGCGTCGGCCTTCTACCCGCAAATGCTACGCCCTTAAATGGCGTCGCTTTGCAGTCTGGTGTACCCAACAGTCTCAGGATCCCTTCTCCTGCCCGGTGTCGGTGATCTTGCAGTACTTGCTGCACCTCTCTAATCTGGGACTTAAGTCCAACTCCGTCAAAGTTCACCTCAGTGCTCTTTCAGCACATCATGTGCCGGTGGACGGCAGACCTCTCTCCAATGACCCTCTCGTAGCGAGGTTTCTCCGAGGTCTCCTTCTACTTAAACCACCTCTGCGCCCGCCAGCGCCTGACTGGGACCTGAATGTGGTTTTGCAGCGGATCACCTGTCCGCCTTTTGAACCTATGGCTACCTGTTCTCTCCGTTTTCTGTCTTGGAAAACACTGTTCTTGATAGCCCTCACTTCCGCTAGACGCGTAAGTGAATTGCAGGCCCTCGTGTCTGATCCCCCTTACACTCGGTTCTACAAAAATAGGGTAGTCCTACGGACTCACCCTAAATTTCTTCCGAAAGTGGTCTCCCCTTTTCACATCAATCAGGAGGTGGTACTTCCAACCTTCTTTCCCAGACCACACTCCAGCCGAGCTGAAACGGTCCTCCATACCCTGGACTGTAGAAGGGCTCTGAACTTCTACCTTGACCGTACGCGGGAGCACCGTAAAGCTGCTCAGCTTTTTGTGTCTTTTGACCCCAATAAATTGGGGCTCCCGGTCTCCAAGCGTACTCTGTCCATCTGGGTTGCGGACTGTATCTCTTGGGCTTATGGGGCAGCCGGACTCTCCTTAGAAAGTCGAGTCACGGCTCATTGCGTTCGGGCAAAGGCTACGTCAGTGGCTTACCTCCGCTCTGTTCCGCTGGCAGACATCTGCCGGGCCGCTACTTGGTCTTCGAGCCAGACTTTTGCGGTCCATTACTGTCTCGAGAGGGAGTCCCGCAGGGACAGTGCTTTCGGACAGGCAGTCCTCCGTAATCTCTTTGAGGTCTGAGCAACTCCTACCCTCCATCCCGGATGTGGGCTACCGGTGGGTGTTAATTCAGCGAAGATTCTTTCCTTCTGTGCTGCTGAGCTAGAGGGAGCTCATTTTTGTGCTTAGGGTCTCCGGTAGCCTTGAGCTTGGGAGTCCCATAAGTGAGGACTGACTTCCTGCTTGGTCCTGGAGAAAGCGTAGTTACTCACCTGTAACAGGTGTTCTCCAGGAGCAGCAGGAATCAGTCCTCACTACCCTCCCTCCTCCCCTTGGAGTTGCAATCGTCTGCTTATGTTCTTTTTGCAAATTTTTATGCTGTCTTTTTAGCTATGTCATCTGACTGGCTAAGATGGCACCTTCGGGCGGGAAGACGACCGCACATGCGCGCTGCAATTCCCAAAGGCTTTCTTTGAAAGCTGGGGAAAATTGCTCCGCGAGGGCTCCGTCGGCGCCGACGTCACCCATAAGTGAGGACTGATTCCTGCTGCTCCTGGAGAACACCTGTTACAGGTGAGTAACTACGCTATATGAGGCCCCTCTCAAGGAGCCCCTGACCCCCTGACAGTCCCTGTCCCTGCCATCCTTAGGCAGTTCCTCCTTCAAATATGGGAGACCACCAGCATTGGCACCAATAGTTAGCCGACACCTTGACACCATGTACCGGGTCCAGCGGTGCCCCGGCTTCCGGAAGGCGCAACTCCCAGACACCTTTGTGGTGGTAGAGTCGACCATGCACTGGCAAAAGAGCCTGAAGACTCACTCTTCTGTACTTCTGGGCAGGGAGTCCCCTGCCCTCGACACCCTCAGACACAAATGGTACCAGGGCTTGATGCTGGGTTGCCGAATCCAAGCCTTCCATCGTACATTGGCATGTACGTCCAGGACTGGCAAAAGAACTCATAGGTTTCTTGGCAAGTCTCGGTGGGGACCACCTCCAGCAGTTCCAAACCCTCACAAAGTGCATTGGGGAGTGCTAGAAGTACTTGTCCTGGACCACCTACGATGGCTTTGAGTCAAACACAAGGGTGGCCGCCACAGGCATCGGTGCTCGATGCCAGGCCTGGCTCCAGGCATCAAACCTTGAGCAGTGGGTCCAGGAGAAACTCTTTGACATCCCCTGCCTCGGGGAAAACCTCTTCGGCAAACTGATGGAGGAAAAGATGGTGGAGATCGAGACCGAGTTCCTCACAAGGACTCTGATCTCCAGGAAAACCTCCACCCTTCTTAAGAAGAAACTGTCGGGGAAGAGGCTCCTTTTTCAGAGAAAGGGCCAGCCTTATCGAGGCTATCCACAATACCAGGTCCCCCAGACCCCACAACAGGGTGACCAGGTCAAGGGAGTGGGCCAAGGCCTATGCAAACCTAAGGGCTCCAAGCTGCATATCCTGGTTCCTGCCCAGGCTGGGTCTGGGTTTTGACTCTCTGAGCATAACCTCTCCACCCATGGGGGAGCAGCTGCCAACAGGGGGGCATCTGATTCATTTCGCCTATCGGTGGCCTGCTATCACCACCAACTCCTAGGCACTCCAAGTAGTCAGGGAAGGCTACCTCCTTCACTTGGACCAGATGCCTCCCCCTTTCTTTCCAGGAGAGCCCCCTCGGACTCCCCTGCACCAGATCCTGGGACTGCAGGAACTCTCAGGTCTCCTCACGGACACAGCCATGGAGCCAGTACCCCACCACCTCAGTGGCAAGGGGTTCCACTCCCGATACTTTCTGGTCCCAAAAAGAACAGGGGACCTAAGGCCCATTCCGGACTTGTGAAACCTGAACAACTTCCTGGTGCGGGAGAAGTTCAAGATGCTCTCCTTTGAAAAATTGCTGCCCTACCTCTAGCAGGGAGATTGGCTATGCTCCTTGGACCTAAAGGATGCTTACATCCACATCCTCATTCATCCCAGTCACTATTTAAGGTCCATGGTCAGGGACGACCACTACCAGTACAGGGCTGTCTTCCTCTGTCTCCAAGGAGCCTTCGTCTTCCCATTCTTGGATGATTGGCTTGTAAAGGGAGACACAGCCACCGAGGCGCAACAGGCCATGGCCTGCACCATCAGTGTACTGCAGCATCTGGGGTTCGTGATAAACTACTGCAAGTCTCATCTCACTCCAACACAGAACTTGGAGTTCATAGGAGCTCGACTGGACACTCTTCAGGCCAGGGCCTTTCTTCCCTTGGACAGGGCAGGTCACCTCAGGGCAGGTCACCTCAGGGCATGGTCCATGCTTCGCCTACTAGGCAACATGGCATCGACAGTCCATAGGGTTCCCAATGCCTGCCTTCACATGCGGGCGGCATAGTGGTGTCTCCACTCCCAGTGGATACAAGCTATAGGCAGGCTCCGGGACAAAGTCTTAGTCCCGCCAGCTAGTGGAGTCACTCGACTGGTGGCAGGCCATGCAGCACCAGCAGGAGGGCATGCCTTTCCAGTCCCCAAATCCCCAGAGGATCCTCACCACGGACGCCTCCTTACTGGGCTGGGGTGGCCATTGCAAGGACTTCCGCACGCAGGGCAACTGGTCCCTGGCGAAGAGTCAGCAGTAGAGCAACCTGCTGGAGCTTGGGGCCATTTTTCTGGTGATCAAGGCCTTCCACCACCACCTGTGGAACCAGTCGGTGCTAGTCCACACAGACAACCAGGTCACGATGTTCTACCTGAACAAGCAGGGGGGCACGGGGTCTCACCACCTCTGCCAGGAGGCAGTAGCCCTCTGCTCATGCACAGTTGGGCAGGGAATGCTCCTCAGGGTGGTATACCTCCTGGGCTAGGACAGTGCCCTAGAAGACAAACTGAGCAGGGTCCTCCAGCCGCACGAATGGTGACTAGACCCTAGGGTGGCACAGCGGCTCTTCCGACACTGGGGCACCCAAGCCTGGAGCTCCTTACCAGCCCAACCAGTGCCGAGCTGCCCCCACTTCTGCTGTCCCCAGCCGCATCCATCTTAGATAGCGGTGGAAGCCTTCCTTATCTCGTGATCGGATGGCCTTCTTCACACCTTCCCTCCCACACCACTAATCGCCTGAATCCTCTTCAAGATCCTGTGGGACAAGGTTTCTATGATCCTGGTGACCCCACGGTGGCCCAGGCAGTCTTGGTTTCCCCTATTGCTCCACCTCTAGATGGAGCTCCCGGCCTCTCTAGGGAATGCTGCAGGGCTACTTACCCAGGAAGAGGGATCCCTTCTTCACCCCATCCTGGGGTCCCTGACATTGACAGCATGGCTGCTGAACGGGTAGCCTTAGTACCCTTCAACCTCTCATGGGAGGTGGAGGAAGTCCTCCTGGCCTCTCATAAGAACTCCATGAGACGGCCTATGCCTTGAAGTGGTGCAGATTTTCAGTGTGGTATGTAGCGCAACGGGTTGACCTGTTCTCTTGCCAGGCGCACATGGTGCTGCAGTACTTGCTTCACCTCTCACAAACCGGACTCAAATCCAGCTCCATCAGAGTGCACCTGGGCACGCTCTTGGCGCATCATCATTCTATAGAGAGCAAGCTTCTTTCTGCTCAGCTCTTCATTACTCAATTTATGCAGGGCCTTCTGCTCTCTAAGCCTCCCATCTGCTCACCCCTAGCGAAATGGGACCTCAACGTGGTATTGACACAGCTCACCAAGCCCCCTTTTGAACCTCTGGCTACCTGCCATTTGCGTTACCTTTCCTGGAAGGTCGTCTTCCTGGTGGCGCTCACCTCTGCCCGCAGAGTCAGTGAGTTTCAAGCCTTTGTGGCTGAGCCACCTACACCAGGTTCAACAAGAACAGGGTTGTGCTTTACACTCACCCTAAATTCCTTCCGATGGTGGTATCTGTGTTCCACCTCACCAGGAGGTGGTGCTCCTCACCTTCTTTCCACAGCCCCATGCTGACAAGGCGGTTGCTGTTCTCCATACTCTGGATTTATTTATTTTATTTATTTATTTATTTACATTCTCTTATATACCGCGCTATTCTGCATCAGTGCGGTTTACATTGAACAGGGCATTATAACTTGGAGATAACTATTTTACAGGGAACATGGGCTATGGAGGGTTAAGTGGCTTGCCCAAGACCACAAGGAGCACCTGTGGGACTAGAAACCCCAGTCCTTCCGGCCCAAGGTTGCTGTCCTCTAGTGGGATTTGAACCCCCGACCTTCCGGCCTGAAGTACCTTGCCCCTGTCCTGCTACCTGCAATGTACCCAGGGCCACCAAAAAGTCTCTCAGCGTTTTGTTTCCTACAACCCTAGTTGCCTGGGGGAGGCTGTTACCAAGTGGATCTTGTCCACCTGGGTGGCAGACTGCATTACCTTCAGCCACGATCAGGCTAGGCTCTCCCCTCATTGGTGCGCTGGGTCATGGCACACGACATCAGGGCTATGGCGACCTTGGTTGCAAGCTTGTGCTCTGTCCCTATGGCAGACATCTGCCAGGCAATCTGGTCCTCAGTCCTCACCTTTCCAGCTCACTACTGCCTGGAGAGGGAGTCCCAACAGGACAGTGCCTTCAGCCAGGCTGTTCTCCGTAATCTCTTTGTGGTCTAGGCAACTCCTACCCTCCAAACCTTCTGTGTTCAGGCTATCGGAGTGATGGTTCTCTCTGGACACTTGGGGTCCTTAGAGTCTCTCCTCAGACTTGCTTGCGGCTGCTCATGGCTGGCTGTGTTTTCTACAGGTTCTCAATAGCCTTTAGCTAGGGTGTCCCATATGTGAGGATTGACTTCCTGCTTGTTCCTGGAGAAAGCATAGTTACTCACCTGTAACAGGTGTTCTCCAGGGACAGCAGGAATCAGTCCTCACAACCCTCCCTCCTCCCCTTGGAGTTGCTGTAAAATTCTTTTTACATCTTCTTTTGTCGGCTCTAGCTATCTCATCTGATTGAGTAAGATGACACGCTTGAGCGGGAAGAGGACCACACATGTGTGTGGCATCTCCCAAAGACTTTCTTGAAAGCTAGGGAGACGCTTCCACAGGGGCTTTGTCGGTGCCAGCATCACCCATATGTGAGGACTGATTCCTGCTGTCCCTGGAGAACATCTGTTAAAGGTGAGTAACTATGCTGTTTGGTAGTTTTGTCTGCCATTGTCTGTTGCGGTGCAGTAGTCATTCAGTGTTTCCATGTAGAGTGTTCTGTCACAGTCAAGTTTGATTTTCCTCCATTTTCTCTCTAGTTTTCACAGGTAGGTTTTGAGTTTCCGTAGGGTGGGGTTATTCCAGGGGGTCTTGGGATGTTTTTTGTTTTCTTTGGAGGAGGGGTCGATGATGTGGCAGCTTCGCTGATTGTGTTTGTTCCAGTTGATTGCTAGTTTAGTGGAGTCCGATAAGTCAGTTTGTAATTTGATGGATGTTTCTTTGTTGAAGGGTTTGAATCGCTGTCTTGGTTGTTATTGGGTGATAGGGATGGGGGGTTGATTGGGTAGTGAAAATGCGATGAGACTATGGTCTGATCATGGAGTTGGGTGGTCTGTGAGACAGGAGGGATACCTGATCCTGTTGATTGAGGTTTGAGGAAGACTAGGTCCAGGATATTACTTTTGTCATGTTTAGTTATCTGGATGATCTGAGGTAGTTCCATGAAGTCTATAACTTTTAGGAAAGAAGTGACGTGCTTGGGTTGTGTTGAGGGGAGGTTGAAATCACCCAGGAAGAGGAGATCCTTTGAGTCTGAGATTGCTATCGCTCACTTTAGCAGGTTGGAGGTCAGAGGTTGTTGAAGGGGATCTATAGATGAGGCAAATCATGAATAGCTTATTGGTGATGGTGAGGATGTCGGACTCTTCTGAGCTTTCCGTGGAAGTGGAGATGAATTTTTGATAGAATTAGTACATCGCCCCCTCTGCTGTGAGTGTAGGCAGTGAAAGATGTTAAAACCAGGGGTTGAAGTTGATTCATGAGGATAGTATTGGTGTCAGAGAGACAGGACTCTGTTATACAGAATATGTCTATATGGTAGGTTGAGATTAGGTCTCTGATTATGGGGATTTTGTTTCTCACTGATTGTGCATTAATGAATGCACAGTGGAGTGTGGGAACAAGGGCTTTGTGGTGCTGAGAGTGTTGAGGGTGAGCGGAGGGTATGGTTATAAGGCCGTTGGGTGGGCGCAGTGTGTTGCATGGTATGGGGAGGGGTTTTTGTTGTGAGTATGGTGTGGGGAATAAGTAGTTTATGTTTATGTTTATTTTGGTCCTACATCTGTCCCTGTTGTCACCCTCTTTTTTTGCACCAAAATTTAGGACTTTAGTGAAATTTTGGGGCATGTTTACTAACATTTGCACCAGTGGGATGCGTTAGCACAGAGGCCCGCTGTAATTTTTTGGGTCATGCCATTAATACTTTGCTAACTGGCACCATTGTGGTGGTGTTAAGTGTACCTGCACTAGTGGCAACTGGCACAGTTAGCACAAACCCAAAACAGGCATACTAACTGCGACACACTGGCAATGCCCATGTTACGCCCCTACCCTACCCGATCCCACCCAATTACATGCTAACAGGTTAATGCATAATTTTTTTTGTGCGCTTAGCTCACAGCAAACCCCATACTAACAGTTAACACATATTAGTCAATATACCTATTTAAGTATAAATTTAGGAACTTATTACTAGTAAATATTCAAAGGTGCCAATGTAAGAACGTAACTTTGAAAACCTAGGAGCATATATCCTTTGAATTTTACATAGAAACATAGAAATATGACGACAGAAAAAGACCACATGGCCTATCTAGTCTGTCCTTCCATAACAACTACAACAGTCCCCTTTTTACCTTAGAGATCCTCTGTGTTTGTCCCATGCTTTTTTGAATTCAGTTACTGTCCTCATCTCTACCACCTCCACTGGGAGACTATTCCACGGATCCACTACTCTTTCCGTAAAGAAATATTTCCGCATATCACTCCTGAATCTATCTCCTTTCACCCTCATACCATGTCCCCTCGTAGCAGAACTTGCTTTCAATTGAAAGAGGCACTCTCCTTGAACATTTATGCCACGGAGGTATTTAAACATCTCAATCATATCACCTCTATCCCGCCTTTCCTCTAAGGTGTACATATTAAGATCCTTCAGTCTGTCCTCATATGCTTTATAATGAAGACCACTAATCATTTTAGTAGCCACCCTCTGCACCGACTCCATCCTGTTCACATCCTTTTGAAGGTGCGGTCTCCAGAATTGCACACTATACTCCAAATGAGGTCGCACCAAAGACTTATACAGAGGCATTATCACCTCCTTTTTTCTGCTAGCCATTCTTCTCCGTATGCACCCAAGCATCCTTCTAGCTTTTGCCGTCGCCTTTTCTACCTGTTTAGCTACTTTAAGATCATCAGACACAACCACGCCTAGGTCCCGCTCTTCTTTAGTGGACAAAAGCACTTCACCCCCTATACTATATTGCTCCCTTGGATTGCTGCAGCCCAAATGCATGACCTTACATTTTTTAACATTAAATCCCAGCTGCCAAATTCTAGACCATTCTTCAAGCTTAGCTAGATCCCTCCTCATGTTATCTACCCCTTCCTGGGTGTCTACTCTATTGCAGATTTTGGTATCATCCGCAAAGAGGCAAACCTTACCTGAAAGCCCTTCCGCTATATCACTAACAAAGATGTTAAAAAGAAATCGGACCAAGGACAGATCCCTGGGGCACACTACTGATAACATCCTTCTCCTCAGAGTGAGCTCCATTTACTTGTACTCTTTGTCGCCTCCCACCCAACCAATTTCTAACCCAAGCAGTAACTTTAGGGTCCATCCCTAGGGTGCTCAGTTTGTTTATAAGTCGCCTGTGAGGAACAGTGTCAAAGGCTGTACTGAAATCTAAATACACCACATCTAGGGCTCTCCATCGGTCCAACTCCCTGGTCACCCAGTCAAAGCAATCAGATTTGTCTGACAAGACCTGCCTCTGGTAAATCCATGCTGCCTCGGATCCTGTAATCCGCTGGACTCCAGAAGCCTCACTATTTTCTCTTTCAGCAGCGTTTCCAATAATTTACTCACCACCGAAGTTAAACTAACCGGCCTGTAGTTTTCAACCACATCCTTACTTCCGCTTTTGTGTAAAGGCACCACATGAGCCTCTCTCCAATCCTTTGGCACCACTCCCGCCTCTCTGTAAATCGCTGCTTTCTAAAATTGGCATTTATAAGTGTGTTCAATCTTCCAAACCAAAATTGCTCTCATATCAGCTCCTTTAACTGCTGACCCGAGTCCGTCTTTTCGACCAGTGCTACTTTTGAGGGTCTTAGGTTCCTATGCTGCCCATCCTGCTGTTGTAACAGCAAGGCTAGTATGTTGTGCATCAGGACAAATGCTTAAACATATGTAACCACCTACATTCTCCATCTTAAACACCAGAGAAAGAAAACAAAAAGAGGAATAAGGTGGCTGAGGCAAGAAACCAGTAACAAAGCAAAGATTAATAGAATTGCAGCAGAAACCAAGTAATTTTGGAAAGTAAGAACATTGTAACCATATTTATAAAGAGAAAGGGAAATTAACACTTTGAAGAGCAAGAAATATAAGTACTATATCCACTCCTGATTCTCCATATTTAAATTAACTAAAAATTTATATTCTGCATATCTAAGATTTCTCTATGTGGGTTACAAAGTCACATACATAATACAGTAAAATATGTAAATATTAAACAACATTGTACAATAATGTTAAAAACAAAGACCATAACATGCAATCAAGTCATCCAGAATTTAAAGAAAATAAATACATTTTTAATTTCTTCCCAAATTACTTAAAATCATTTTCGTTCTGAAGTTCAAAACGTAAAGCATTACACATTTGTGGTCCAGTGAATGATAAAACACACAAAGTAGCGACTCTCCAGGCTACTGACTTAGGGGGTAAAATAGTCAAAACTCTACTTCCAGTCGCATCTTGCCAAGAAAGCTCAGGGGCTGGTTTGCCAGGAGTCAGCATTAACTTAACGGCTCACCCACACCCACACCCACATCCACATCCACACCAGAACAAAGTAAATGAGCAGGTTCATATTTCTTGATTAGGGTTACAAGATCAAGGTGTTCATCCTCATGCAGACATTTAGAGGCTAATTCTATAATCTCATGTGCAGGCAAAGCATGTTGCTGTGCACATATTTAGGGCCTGTCCTATAAAGAAAGGCAGGCATGTGCTTTACTTTATAGAATAGGGGCATACCGGTGCTTCGGAGTCTAGTTGCAGGCCTAACTGGCTGTGTATTCTGTAACATCTGTGTGCAAATCTGGTCCACCCAAACCCCCTCCCCCCCTCATGCATACCTCATTTGAAAGTACTCATGCAGACTTATACACATGCTTACAGAATAGTGACCGCCTAACGAACTGGCATAAGTGCCCATTGATGCGCATAAATAGAAACTTATGTGAGTTTTGCGCACATACCATCCCGCATGCATTATATAGAGTCAGCCCTTTAAAAATTAAACATAACCTTTTAAAAGTAATAGACAATTTAACTGGAAACCAGTGCAACCTAATAATTTTGTATTCAAGATATGGCAATATCAAAAATAGTACTACTGTACAAAAAACATCAAAAGAAGGATACCTTTTTAGACCATGTATTGCAGTCATTCTAAAAAATGTAGAGTGAACTACCTTTAAAACTTGAGAGTGTGTCAGTAAGGTCTCATCAGAAATCAGCCCTAAGAAACGTACATCTAATTGAATAAGCACTTTGTGCCCATCAAGGGCTATGATTGAAGAGTAACTATCATTTCTTTCTCTTGCAATAATCATAGCCTAACTTTCCTGATAATTGATTTTTAAGCCATTTTGTGTCAGCCAAAATGGTATTATTGAAAATCATTAATTAGAGAGATAGATAATAAACCGTCACTAATGTAAGTGGAACATACAATAAAATATCATTGGCATGCACCTTAAAATGAATTTTAATTCCACATAATACAAATAAGGATAACACATATTTCCTTATCGTCACTCCAGTCCAGTCCCTTCACTTCTGGGTTGCGCAACCCTTCCAGCAGCTTGGAGGCTGAGCCCAACCTTTTTGGGGGATGGAGCGGTATAAATACCACTGGGACCACCCACCTATCCCAGTATTCTCAGCCTCCAAGCAGCTGGAGGGTTCCGTAAGCCTGGGGCTTACTGGAGTCCTACCTTGAATTTACTTAGTTTCCTTAATTTTTAGTTTATTTTGTGCTTAATTTACTTATTTCAGTTTATTTAATTTGCCTTTTTTTCCTTAGCGATTTTAAGGGCTCGGCTCCTTTAAGAATTCTCTCTCCCTCTCCCCCCCCCCCCCGGCTCCGACGCGGCTCGCAGAGCAAAGCCTCGGGTCTGTAGCAGCGAGGAGGTGCTCTGCTCTACCCGGCTTCCTACACTTTCTGCTCTGCCTTCTTCGGGGGAAACAGCCTCGCGCCGAAGCCCGGAAGGTGGCTGAGCGCTAGAGGCTGCAACGACAGCCAGAGCGAAGCCTTCCATCTCGGCCCGAATACGCCGCTGACCGCGGAGAAGAGCCACGCGGTGCCCCGGTTTCTCATGGTGCGATCAGACGGCGATCGCACTCGTGCTTCTGTAAGGGCTCAGCGCCGGTCTCAGCGTGGGTGTGCAGGCAGACGCCGGAGTTTTTTTTCCCCGAGCAGGCTCCACGTGGTGAGGCCTACCACGTGTAGAGCCCTTGGGTGGGATTCACAGCATCGGGCCCAGCATCTGCAATCTTCAAACAGTAAGTACCTCCCTTAGGGGACAAAGGAGTGCTAGCCACTAATTGTATTTAATTTCGATTTAATTTTAATTAATTTCGATGTAATTTTTTTTGTTTCATGCTCGATTTCTATTTTATTTTATTTAACGTCTATTTTAATCGCCATTAACGTTTTGGCAGACGAATTGGGTTTAGTTTAAGGGAATCCCTTTAAATCTCCTTGGGGTATTTTAGGAATTGTGTCCTAAGGGAAATTGGGCTTTGGTTGCTAGGGCCTACAAAGATAAGCCCCAACCTTTCCCCATGGCATCTAAGCCACGCTGTCCTTCATGTGGGACGCGCAGGGGCACCTCCGCAGAGGCAGGAATCTGCAGGAGCTGCGCCGCAGTGGCGGCATCAGTTGAACAGGAGATATTGCAGCCTTCCCAGGGATCCTCTGACCCTCTGGTAGGGGAGGGGGGTCCCAGGGTTCGGTCTCTACCCCCTCCGAGCTACCCACGCCTCCTCTGCTTCCTCCGCCCCCACCCTCGAGTGCAGGAGGGGACGGAGAATTTTTCTCCCCTGACTTCATCCTTTTACTCCATAAGGCCTACTGCCTGCGCAAGCAGGGCCTAGGGGCAGATGAGATTACCACACCAGTGGAAGAGAGATCATCCAGACTCCTAGGGGCTATTAATCCAGAATCTAGCATCCCTTCTAAGCGTCAACGGCTGGACGGGGAAGACCTCCTACCGTCCTTTTCCCAGGGGACTCCGGAGGAGGAGGGCTCGGTGAAGGATTTGGACGAGGATGAGGAGGAGCTGGAAGAGGGAGAGATCCCGGAAGAAGATCAATCTCGGATAGTTAGGGTCTTTAGGCGAGAGGAGCTTCCGGCGTTAATTAATGAATCCTTAAAAGTACTCAATGTGGCCTCAGATGTACCATCGCAGGAAGAGGCATTGGAGGACCCCTTAATACAGGCCATTAGGAGATCCCAGAAGGTCTTTCCGGTCCACAGAGTAGTACGCCAGAAGATCCAGGAAGAATGGGACCAACCGGAATCCAGTTTAAGGGGAGTCCGAACCATGTCTCGCTATACCCTCTCCCAGAGTCAGATAAGGAACTGCTAAGATCGCCCAGGGTGGATGCAGCGGTATCTGCTGTCACTAAGAAGACGACTATCCCAGTTGAGGGCAGTTCAGCCTTAAAAGACGCGCAGGACAGGAAGCTGGATACACTCCTGAAACAAGCCTTTGATGTAAGCGCTCTTGCATTACAGGCCTCCGTGTCAGGAGCCTGGGTAGCGCGAGCCTGCTTAAGATGGGCTCAGCAGCTTCAGTCAGAGGACTCTTCGGCCGAGATCCAGGCAAACTCGGCCAGAGTGGAATCCGGCGCAGCCTACTTGGCGGATAGTCAGTATGACCTCATCAGAAGCCTAGCCAAAAACATGGCCTCGGTGGTGGCGGCTAGGCGTTATCTGTGGCTACGTAATTGAGCAGCTGATGCTTCCTCAAAGGCTCGGCTAAGTCGGCTCCCCTTTAAAGGGAAACTCTTATTTGGGGAGGATCTGGAGAAGCTGGTCAAAGATCTGGGCGAGTCTAAGGGAGGTAGACTCCCGGAAGATAGACCGAGACTAGGCCGCTCCCAAGCCCCAGCGCGCACACAGCCTAGGGAGGAGCGGAGATTTTGAACAGCCAGATCAAATCCCTTTTCCAGGGGCTGGTTTCCCTCTAAGGGACAAGGTTTCAGAAGTTTTCGAGGGGCAGGTCGGGGATTTGGGGCTTCCTCCTCCTCCGCCTCCTCCTTCTCGGGCCCTAGGAAACAACAATGAGGTGTCGGGGGTCCAGGGGGAAGAACGGCCGGTTGGCGGCCGCCTGAGGCTGTTTCTCCCCGCCTGGACCCGGGTCACGTCCGATCAATGGGTCCTAGAGGTGATCAGAGAAGGTTATGCGCTAGAATTCGCAAAGCAAATCCCACCAGCATTTGTTCAGTCGCCCTGTGGAGCTCCAGCAAAAAGGGCAGCAATCGAGTCTACTCTTGCCTGTCTAATAGCCTTAGGGGCAGTAATTCCAGTACCGCCAGAACAGTGCGGATCCGGTCGGTACTCGATTTACTTCGTGGTCCCAAAAAGGGAGGATTCCTTTCGGCCAATCCTAGATCTAAAATAAGTCAATCTCTGCCTCAGGGTATCTCACTTTCGGATGGAGACCCTACGTTCAGTCATTGCGGCCGTGAGAGGAGGGGAGTTCCTCACTTCCCTCGACTTGACGGAAGCCTACTTGCACATCCCGGTCAGAAAGTCCCATCAACAATTCCTGAGATTCGCGGTACCAAGAGACCACTTTCAGTTCCAGGCGCTGCCCTTTGGCCTAGCCACGGCTCCCAGGACGTTCACCAAGGTAATGATCGTAGTGGCGGCCTTCCTAAGGAAGGAGGGCATATTAGTACACCCTTACTTGGACGACTGGCTGATCCGCGCAAAGTCGGCACAGGAAAGCCACTCGGCAACGTCCAGAGTGATTCAGGTCCTAGAGGAGTTGGGGTGGGTCATCAACCGGACAAAGAGCAGGTTGACTCCCTCTCAGGAACTCGAGTACCTCGGAGCAAGATTCGACACCCTCAGGGGCAGGGTATTCCTGTCACGGTCAAGATCAAGGGATCTAAGAGTTCTAATCACGCAGTTTCTGGGCAGACGAAATCCCTCAGCCTGGCATTATCTCCAAGTTCTGGGAACTATGGCGGCATCAATAGAGGTGGTGCCATGGGCCAGGGCCCACATGCGACCGCTGCAGCGGGCACTATTGCTTCGTTGGTCTCCCCAGCATCAGCCCCTCTCTATGCAGTTGCCTTGCGCTCCACGGACCAAACAGTCCCTCCAATGGTGGAGGTGTCCGAAGAACCTGGACCGCGGAATGCCCCTCGATCCCTATCAGTGGTTGCTGTTAACGACGGATGCCAGCCTGTCAGGCTGGGGAGCGCACTGCGAGGACCAGTACGTCCAGGGTCGCTGGTCACAGTTGGAATCACAGTGGCCCATCAACAGACTGGAATTGCGGGCCGTCACTCTGGCTCTCAAGGCATTCAGGATATTAGTGCAGGGAAAAGCAATTCGCGTTCTCTCCGACAATGTCACCGCGGTGGCCTACATCAACCACCAGGGAGGCACCAGCAGTCGCGCCTTAGAGAAGGAGGCGGACTCTCTTTTCCAGTGGGCGGAGTCCCGACTACTAGCTCTGTCAGCGCAGCATGTGGCGGGAGAGGACAACGTCACTGCCGACTTCCTCAGCAGGTGCAAGATAGACCACGGAGAGTGGGAGCTAGAACAAGAGACCTTCAACCAGATAGTAGCCCTTTGGGGCCGCCCAGTCATGGACCTCATGGCACGCTTCTCTACAGCCAAGGTGGACAGATTCTTCAGCCGAAGGAAGGAAAGGATGTCCGAAGGGTTAGATGCCCTGTTTCAAAAGTGGCCTTTGGAGGGTCTTCTCTATGTATTCCCCCCTTGGGCTATGATCGGGAAAGTTCTCCAACGGGTAGAGTCTCACCAGGGCTTGGTAATCCTCATAGCTCCGGATTGGCCTCGCCGCCCCTGGTATGCCGATCTGATCAGACTGCTCGCCGACCGTCCTTGGCGGCTCCCTTTCAAAAGGGACCTGCTGAGGCAGGGTCCGGTCCGGATGCCTCACGTGGATCGGTTCTTGCTTACGGCCTGGCTATTGAGAGGGCGCGGCTGCTAAAACGAGGTTACTCAGGAGCGGTAATCTCAACGCTACTGAAGGCCAAAAAGCGCTCGACCTGTCTTTCTTATGTAAGGGTTTGGCACATCTTCGAAGCTTGGTGCGCGGAGCATCGTTGGAAACCGCTTTCAGCCTCGATTCCGGAGATTCTGGACTTCTTGCAAGCAGGTTTCGAAAAAGGTCTGGCGCATAGCTCCTTGCGGGTTCAGTTGGCGGCTATCTCTTGCTATAGAGGAAAGGTCCGGGGTAAACCCTTAGGAGCACACCCGGACGTTTCCAGGTTCCTACGTGTGGTTAGTCGGCTACGTCCGCAACGGAGATCGGTCATCCCTCCTTGGGATCTCAACTTAGTGCTAAGTGCCTTGTCCGGGGAACCCTTCGAGCCAGTGAAGAGAGCCTCCTTAAAGGATTTAACTCTAAAGACAGTCTTCCTGGTCGCCATCTGCTCGGCCAGAAGGGTCTCGGAATTGCAGGCGCTTTCTTCCCAGCCCCCCTTCCTGGCCTTTCTTAAGGACAAAGTGGTTCTGCATACAGTGCCGTCCTTTTTACCCAAGGTTATCTCTCCTTTTCATGTGAACCAGACAGTTACCCTACCAGTCTTAGCGTCCAAGGGGCAGGTAGGTAAAGACGACAGGCTGCATCTACTAGACGTCCAGAGAATCTTGAAACGTTACCTCTCTCGCACAGCGCCATTCCGAAAGTCCGACCGACTATTCATCCAGTTTGGAGGGCCGCACAAAGGGGAGGCGGCGGCCAAGGCTTCCATCTCCAGGTGGATCAGAGAGGCGATTGCCTCAGCTTACATCCTGAAGGGGAAGCAGGTTCCGGTGGGGCTGCGGGCCCACTCCACTAGGGCTCAGGCGGCCTCTTGGGCGAAATTTTCCCTGGTACCTCCGCTGGACATCTGTAGGGCAGCGACTTGGTCATCGCTGCATACCTTCTCCAAGCACTATAGGTTGGACGTGCAGAGTGCAGCGGATGCCCGGTTCGGGCTAGCGGTTCTTCAGTCCGGTATGCCGGATCCCACCCAGGGGTGAACTGCTCTGGTACTTCCCAGAAGTGAAGGGACTGGACTGGAGTGACGATAAGGAAATAGTAATTAGATCTTACCTGCTAATTGCTGTTCCTGAAGGAACGACAGTCCAGTCCCTGATCCCACCCGTCCGGCAACCGTTTCAGACCTCGGGTTCATGACAAGGCATTGTTTTGGCCGTAGCTCCGGTACGGCAGGAAGAAGACCGGGAGGAAGCCGGCTCGGGTAGAAGCAGACATCTCCTCAGGCTATTCCCAGGCCTCCTCTCCTTTGTTTTTCCCTTAATAAAAAAAAAAAAAGATTTCAATATATATGCCTGTTACATAGGTTTGAGTTTTTTATTGTTAGGTTACGTTATGGAGTTTCCAGTAGAAATTAGTTAGATCTGCTTTTTCAATCGAATACTGGAATGGGTGGATGGTCCCAGTGGTATTTATACCGCTCCATCCCCCAAAAAGGTTGGGCTCAGCCTCCAAGCTGCTGGAAGGGTTGCGCAACCCAGAAGTGAAGGGACTGGACTGTCGTTCCTTCAGGAACAGCAATTAGCAGGTAAGATCTAATTACTATATATTAATAAAGCAACATAATACAAATAAGGATAACACATATATATTAATAAAGCAGCAGATAGTACTGTGCCCTGTGGCACTCCACTTGTTATAGAGAACCAATTGGAGCAACTGTCACAAAATTTAACTTGCTGCAGCCTCTTAGATATGAACAAAACCAAGCCAATGCAGTATCACGATTAAAATCTCATAAAGCACTGAGTGAAATGCAGAGGATAAATCAGTAAATAATTTTAAAAAAGTGCCTTTCCACATACATCCAAACCTCTCACCAGAGATTCCAATAGAGCAATAATTTTTTTTCATGCTGTGATTCTTCCTGAATCCATGTTTTTATATAAGCTGCTTTACTGCATCCTCTCGGTATACACATAAATAAACCAAACACAATTAAAACACAATAAACTTATAAACCTATGGTACAACATTGGTTACAGCGTTATTCAACTCATAACCAACAACAGACAAAATGCAAGTCAAGGGCAGAATGCAGTTGTGCCCAATTTCCCAACCCTGAACTCAGTCTTGATGCAGAATTCACCTGCCATATTACTAGCAAGGTGGAATCTCATCTTCCCCCGCACCGGCTGTGGTACCCCACCGTAGCCACCAGAAACCCCCACCACCAGCCTTGCCATATTACTAACAAAGGCTAGCACCTTCCAGGTGAATTTCCCAAGCCCGGGTTTCACCTACCCCGCAACCCTGATCCGAGATGTGATCACAGCCCCTAAGTCCTTTTCCCAGATTTCTGGGTAACCCGAGTGCCTCAGGTACCTGCACCCATGGCACCACCCAGCTGCAACTAACTACCCTCCCCTGCCATCCACTAAAAGGGGTGGGCTGGATGGGAAAATCAGACCCATCGCCGCTGGACTGCCCACTGTCAAAGGGAAGAGGAAGGAGGGGACTCATGCCATGAAATATATATCTGTCCTGGGCCCCCCTACATCCCTGACCTCACTACAAAAACCCACATCAGGCCAATTAAATCCTGCCCGACTCAGGGAAGGGATTTCAGACCCCACACAGTTCAGTTCATTCCTGCACCTTCCCCAGTGGCTCATCAGTGCCCCCCTACTCTCCTCCTTAACTCTAATAGGCCGCATGCTCAGGCCCAAATTACAGGTCCATGCCTGGTTCCCAGTTATATATGTCCACTGGGGACACAGCCCCACGATCTCTGGCCTTAACTGAGGCAACCCGTACCCAGGAATGGGCCTTTTGCCCTTACTCCAGGCCCCCTTTTCTCCCCCCCCTTTCTCCCCCCCCCCACCCAACACATTAATCATACGATATTATGATACAAAATTGGTTGCAGCTTTATTCAACTCAACCAACAACAGACAAAATGCAAACCAAGGCCAGAATGCAGCCATGCAAGGTGGAATTGCATACTTCACCACATGGGCTGCAGTACCCCACCGCAGTCACCTGGAGCCTCCATGGGCCAGCCTTGTCATATTACTAGCAAATCAAAAAGCAAAATCCCAAAATCTGTGTCAAATTTAAACCATAAAAGAAAGACCCTGACTCAGTCCACAAGTGATGTCCATTAATATTTTTGTCGGATAACACCGAGGGTGGGTAAGATGTTTAACTTAACCACACCAGACTGGTGATATCCATTTATTCGCTTATAAGTTCTTTTTCATTTCTTTTTATTATTGTAGTAAAACATTTTTCGAAACATATCACAATGCAGCAGTTCCAATAGATTAAGCACGATGTGCACGTTTCGGGGTATTCAATGTCCCTGTATCAAGTGTTCACATGAAATTATTCAGTGTTAACCGCCGCTAAAAGCCGATTCAAAACCGGCATCCAATCATATAGGACCGTGAAATTTGTCATTGGCTGATAAACTTTGTCGATCACCTTCCAGATGAATTCCCCAAGCTTGGATTTCACCAAACCCCCCCCCCCCCCTCCGCCTCCTATTCGAGCCGTGATCACCTGATCATGGCCCCCAAGTTCTTTTCCTGCATTTCTGGGTAACCTGAGTGCCTTGGGCACCTGCCACCAGTGCTGACAGTTAGTGCCTGACTCAGCGCCACCCACCCTCCAAGCACAGCCCAAAAAGCTGCGGCCAGGAGGAATACGACGCACGACCAATTCCAAGCCCTCCTGACATTCATTCAAGAGTAAATCTTGACCCACTGGAGAAAGGTGGACCCTATCAGAGCCATATGGTCCCAAACAGTCAGCCCTTCCCGCTCCATTGCCCACCGCCCAATCTGGCAGCTTATCTTTATGAGCCCCCGAGACCAACTTTTCTGCTTCTTGCCAGTAGGCCTAGGAATTATGTCGGACCATGAAAGTACCACACTGGGGAATAACCCTAATAGTCTATAAAAGTCCTTCTTCACAGCCCAAATCAGCTACTTACAAGTCCAAGATGACAAGTTGTTGCTCTCCAGATGGACCAGGATCTCCTCCAGCTGACTTTGTATCTGGGCATACTGCTGCAACACAGGAATGAGCTGGCTCCAACACATCCCACATTCTTCAAGCCCGACCAGCGAAACCCCAGAAGAAGCCTGTTCCAAATTCGAACCCAAAGGCCTGGATGCAGCACACCGTTCTTCCCAATATACTGTACATAGGAATAGCCGACAAGTCACTAGTGATGAGTCCCCCTTTGTGCACCTGCAAAAGAAAATCGTGTTAAACAAACACCCACAAAACATCACCCAATTACAGTCGAATGTAGCCCGTGAAAGTCCCAGAGCACCATTGGCCGATCCTCTGGATTACGGGATTCTCCAGGCTGGCTGCCGCTGCACTGGTAGCCACTCCTATAAGAGGAGGTGGTGGGCCAGGGTGCTGGACTCACTAAAGGGGCAAACAAGGAGTTTAGTGGTAGTCTTTATTTTTCTTGAATTCCTGTGCTAGCAGGCTCTTTTCTTTTAGTTTGAAAACAAACAAACAAACAAACAAACAAAAAACGATACAACGCCAGAGAACAGAAGACAAAGAGAGGATATCCCCCTCCCCCCCCCCAAGTATTCGGGGGGACATTTTGGGGGGGCGACAGTTTTCTTGGGCCAAGGGAGGGTTCCCGAACTCGTCACCGGGTGAGGAGCCGCCACTCAGACGATATCGAGCCAGCAGGCAGCTCCCGGGCAGTTCCCTCAGTGCCGAAGCCAGTGCATAGTGGCTGAGTGCAGGGGGGAAGGAGAGCAATGTTCTGTGTCACCACGGGGCTCAAAACACATACAGCAAAAGGTAAGCGGGGCTGTTAATGTGCTAAGTCAGTTCCGTGAGCCGGGCAGCAGGATGACGCATTGACATTTCAGGAGACTTGCTGGGCTGGTGCGCGGCCTAAAACCGTGTGGCACGAGTTGAGCAGCCGCGTGGGAAAAAGAAGCTCCTTTTTTTCCTTTCAGCTGTCTGGTGCGTCAGGCAGCTCCTGCACTGAGTTTTCTCCCACAATAGGGTTTGCACGGGAGTTGGGGGGTGAACAACAGACAACTACCCACGTTTCCCTCTGCCGTGCACGTAAGGTTGGGAAACAGGACTCTAGTGTGATTTCATTAAGCCCTTTTAGGTTAGTTTGCTTTAGTTCTTTTAGTTTATTCCACTTTCATTTCATAGTTCTTGTTTTAATGTACTTTTATTTAATTAATTTCTTTTAATTAATTTCTTGAATTTAGTTGAGATGAAGGAGTAGCTGAGTGGTTAGAGCAACAGCCTACCTCGGCAGCCCGGAAGCCGCAATGAAATGAGGCGGGTCCCGGCAGAAGGACCTCCGATAGGTGGGAGGCTGCGAGAGTTTCTTTCTGCTTGGACCCACATCACATCCGATCAGTGGGTGTTGGAAGTCATTCGTCAGGGGTACGCACTGGAATTGGCGCGTCCAGTGCGGGACTCCTTTGTCATGTCTCCCTGCAGGGGGCAGACGAAAACCCTCGCAATTCAAAGTACTTTACAGCGGCTTCTTCATTTGGGGGCTGTTGTGGAGGTCCCAGAGGCAGAGTACGACGTGGGTCGGTACTCCATATATTTCGTGGTGCCAAAGAAGTGCGGAGCGTTACGGCCTATTTTGGATCTGAAGGGCGTAAACCGTTGTCTGCGAGTTCCACATTTTCGAATGGAGACCCTCCGGTCCATCATTGTGGCGGTGAGGCAAGGGGAGTATTTGACGTCTCTAGACCTCACAGAAGCCTACTTACACATTCCCATTCGGTCGTCTCATCAGAAGTTTCTCCACTTTGCCTTTCCTTGGGGTCACTATCAGTTCCAAGTGTTGCCTTTCGGTTTGGCGATGGCGCCGCGCACTTTCACCAAGATAATGGTGGTGGTGGCGGCGGCGGCGTTGCGCAAGGAGGGAATTCTAGTGCATTCCTACCTCGACGATTGGCTAATCCGGGCCAAGTCCAAAGAGGAGAGCGTTCAGGTGACGGGCAGAGTGGTGGAATTTCTACAAAGCCTCGGGTGGGTGGTCAATCCAGGCAAAAGTCGGTTGGAGCCTTCCCAGAACCTAGAATATCTGGGGGTGCAGTTCGACATGAAGAATGGACAGGTGTTTCTACCACAACGCAGGGCCCAAGGTCTCAGGATTCTGGTTCGCAAATTCAGGGTGGCGCCAGCTCCTTCGGCATGGTCTTACCTCAGGGTGCTGGGGACCATGGCGGCGACGCTCGAAGTGGGGCCCTGGGCCAAAGTACATATGCGTCCGCTACATAGATCCACTCCTTCGCCGGTGGTCGCATCAGGTGGATTTGTTGAGCAAGAGGCTTCCGTGCCCGTTCAAGGTCAGACAGTCACTGCGCTAGTGGCTACTTCCGGCATCGCTGGTGGCTGGAATGCCCTTGGAGCAGCCGGAATGGCTGCCAGTGCTAACGGATGCCAGCCTGGGGAGCCCACTGCGACAGCAGGTTCGCGCAGGGATTTTGGTCGCTTCTGGAGAATTCGTGGTCGATCAATCGTCTGGAGCTTCGGGCAGTCTGGCGGGCGCTGCAGGTGTTCGAGACCGTCGTGGTGGGTCGGGCGGTCAGAGTCCTGTCTGACAATTCAGCGGCAGTCGCCTACATCAATTGGCAGGGCGGCACGGGAAGTGCGGCCATGGAAGAGGAGGCGGATCTCTTATTCGCTTGGGTAGAGAGTCGGTTGACAGCAATTTCGGCGGCGCACATTGCCGGAAAGGACAATGTGACAGCCGACTTTCTAAGCAGGGTCCGAGTGGATGCGGGAGAGTGGGAGCTGCACCTGGACGTGTTTGCTCAGACCGAGGAGCGCTGGGGGAGCCCTGTAATGGATCTCATGGCGACCTTCCAGTCAGCAAAGGCCAACCGTTTCTTCAGCAGAAGGAGGGAAAGGATGTCGGAAGGAATAGATGCATTAGTGCAGCGGTGGCCGACCACAGGTCTTCTGTATGTCTTCCCTCCGTGGGCTTTGATCGGCAGAGTGGTGCAAAGAATCGGAGCTCATCCGGGACAGGCTCTTCTGGTGGCTCCGGACTGGCCGCAGCGACCGTGGTACGCGGATCTGGTGCGGCTCGTGGACGGAACTCCATGGCGGTTGCCCATAAGGGCGGATATTTTGCGCCAAGGACCTCTCTTCATGCCACAAGTGGATCGGTTCTCGCTTACGGTATGGCCACTGAAAGATCCAGGTTGAAGAGGAAAGGTTATTCTTCCGCGGTCATTTCAATGATGCTTACGGTTCGGAAACCGTCCATGTCGTTGGCGTATGTTCGTATCTGGCAGATATTTGAAGATTGGTGTTCGAGGAAGCAGATCCGAGCAGCTACGGTTTCAGTTTCATCGATCTTAAGTTTCCTACAGGATGGTTTTGATAAAGGTCTGGCGGCCAGTTCTCTGCGCGTACAAGTAGTGGCTCTATCTTGTTATCGAGGGAAGGTGCAGGGCATTGCGCTGGGGGCTCATGCGGACGTTTTGCGTTTTCTCAAAGCAATTTCCAGATTGCGACCGTCGCGTAGGGTGACGATTCCACCTTGGGATCTTAATTTAGTGCTAACAACTTTGTCCAGGCCGCCCTTTGAACCGTTGCGTAGGGCATCGGTGAAGGATGTGACTTTGAAAACAGTTTTTCTAGTGGCGATCTGTTCAGCGAGATGTGTTTCGGAACTCCAGGCGTTGTCTTGTAGGGAGCCATTCCTGGTGTTTTCGAAGGAGAAGGTGGTGTTGCGATTGGTTACATCTTTTTTACCGAAAGTAGTCTCTCCCTTTCACCTGAGTCAGACAGTTGCCCTGCCAGTTCTGGGTTCTTTGCACAACGGTGATCAGGAGCGCAGCTTACGGCATTTGGATGTAAAACGAGCGTTGCGGCAGTATTTGAAGATTTCTCAGCCTTTTCGCAAGTCTGATCGGTTGTTTGTATTGTTCGGAGGAGTTTGCAAGGGAGAGGCGGCGGCGAAGGCTTCTATTTCCAGATGGATTCGGGAGGCTATTGCTTCCACCTATCTACTGCAAGGTCGGAAGGTGCCTTCAGGGTTGCGTGCGCATTCTACCAGAGCGCAGGCATCTTCCTGGGCGGAGCACAGCTTAGTGCCGCCAGGGGACATTTGCAGGGCAGCTACTTGGTCGTCGCTGCATACCTTCAGCAAGCATTATCGGCTTGACGTGGCAGCTGCGAGTGATGCCGGTTTTGGGTCAGCGGTGTTGCGTGCCGGCTGGAAAGGCCCATCCCGTTGATTAGTGCTCTGGTACATCCCAGATGTAGAGGACTGAACTGGAGGAACGATGAGGAAATGATAATTACACTTACCTGGTAATTGTAGTTCCTTGAGTGATGACAGTTCAGTCTTCATTCCCACCTGGAGTGTTTCCTTTCATGGTGTGTGTTTGGCCGGCAGCGCCACAATACGTATCACAGTTATGTCATTTTTAAAATTGATCATTTTCACTCCTTCTCTCTTATTGTGTGTTTAGCAGGGAGGAGTGTAAGAAAGTTTTTTGCAAGGTCTGCAGTGAAGTTTCAGTTTCAGGTTTTTAAATTTTATATGTTGGTTACATTACTTATTTGTTGCTCATTTGAGTCTGCTTTGTTAATAGTTCACACTGGGGCTGATGGAAGTGTGCAGCAGGCTATATCTAGTGATGTCAGAATTCTGATATACCAGTCTCCAAGCTGCAGGAAGAGGTTGACAACCCAGATGTAGAGGACTGAACTGTCGTCACTCAAGGAACTACAATTACCAGGTAAGTGTAATTATCATTTTTCGGGGCTAATCACAACATGCTACTGCTGTGGATGTTAGTAAATATGCCCCAAAGTCACTCATGCTCCTACTGTTTGGGGTGATCAGCGCAGGTGCACTTAATGCCCCCCATTGTGGTGGCAGTAAGTGCACCCATGCTAAGTGCTGTATTGTCAGGGAACGCACACCAAAAACAACTGTACTGCCCATGATGTGCACGCTCCACCTTAGAACTGCCCAGTCTTCACCCCATCCTGTGTTACTCAGGTAGCGTGGGATTTTTAGTGTGGCTGCATTTTTAACTTGTTACTGCTTATCGTGGCACACTTGGTGCATGCTGAACACTGCACTACCCGGTAGCTCACTTTAGTAAACATGCCCCTGTTTATATATTCAGCACTGCTAACTATGTAGATAGCAGCATTGAATATATGATCTAATTTAAACGTTAATGGTCATCATGCCTGCTGAAAATGCGGCCCTGGATTTATTTGGTAGTTGAGGTAGGCATTTTGTTGACCTTTTTTCCTAAGAAGCATAGAGGATCCTTAGGTGCTAAAAAATTGAGAGAACTGAAAGCGCAATCAAACCGAACTTTGTGTGCATAGTGCTGTGTGTATCTGATTCATCAATGAGTTTAGCAGCTGCCAGAATATATGGCATATATGAATTATATAAAGTAGTGAAAACATTGGCATTCACATGGCTGGATTTGTCTGACAGGTTGCAGTGATGAAATTTACTAGTGGCTGGGTCTTTCTGGCATGTTGCAGGTTATGTACTTAACCGGACGTCCTAACAGAAATTTGGATGCTCGTATATCCTGATTGGTTTGACAAGCTATGCAGGGGACCTATTAAACCCAATGTTTGAGCACTGACCATGCTAGAATTGCTGGCTATTTAAGTTCTCACAGAGTTTTGCAGTTAGGGGAACGTTGTGTGCAGAAGGGAACCAAGCAGGGATCTTGTTTGCTACCAAAGAAGGAAGACAAAAAAAGGCCATTGTAGATAAGGAAAAATCTTTCATGTAGTCATAGCGAATGACTGACAGCTGGGATGTATTTTTAGCAGTGTGAACAGAATGGATGGGCATGTGGTATTTTTTTGTCATTATTTATTATATTATTATATAAACCTGCATATCATAACATGTTTACTCTTTGCAATGATCAAAAACTGAAAATATGAGGAATATATAAAAGGGTCTGTTGTTCTCTGAAGGCTGCTTTTGACATATCTTGCAAACCCAGGGCTTCTTTTCAATAACTTGATTACATCTGCTAGATGATGATATACAAATGGTGAGGGATCCTGAAAATAGATGACACTGTCAAGGTACTTTCAGTGATGCCAGTACTTTATTGATAGGGTCTACTGGGGTGGGGCTCAGGGGCATACTACCAGCAAAAAGAGGCCATGTTTCACTGATTTATCATTTCAGCATCCTATTATAATTTCCTAAAGTGCTAAATCATATGTGACAAATCAAACATTAAACTGGGCAAGAAACTTGTGAGTCCTGTTTCATTAACAGCCACTGGGCAATTCAACGATGTTCCCTTAGGTTAAAACAACAATTAAGAGACCCTTAACATACCGAGGCAGACCTCTGTGTGGGGATATTGATAATAGAGACATTTTTCACACATAGCTAAGCTGTTTCAATGCATAAATTAACTCAGTTCAATTACATCAGTCAAGTATGGTGTACATATGCATGACTGGGTTTTGTGTGTGTGCTTGTGGGAACCAGAATATGGGGCTGTTGATTTATGAGTAGGAAGCAACAGAGGTTGGAATTGATAAACAAAATCAAACAGTACCTTGACCTGAAAGAATATTAAATAGCCCTCAGACAACTGGTCAGGTATAAATAGTAGGATAGAGATAAGTGTTTACATGTAACTGGTTTTCATAGGCAAACTAGTTACCATAGGTATGGTACCTACTAACTTGTCCTGTTTATTTATTAGAGCTGCAGAGGCTAAGAATATATGCCTAAAAGCAAATTTTATAAAACGGTACCTAGGTGGTCAAGGCGTATAGGTATATGTACCTCACCTGTTTTATAAAGACAACATGTCTGTCTATTTGCCTCTATAAAATTAACCCAGGGGAAGTAGATGCTGCTCTGCACTAATTCCCGCATTAGCTGCACATCACACAACGGGGTAGGTTAAGAGTGGAGGGTGGATATAGACTACACATTGCGCTTAGCACAGGATACATACCATATACTGTCAATTTTGCAATTAGCACTTGTACACTTAACGTCACCTCAGTGGGTGATGTTAATTGCGAATACTGCTGCCACATGTTAGATTACATTTCAGTGCAGTAGGTGCTGGAAACATGCTGAGCATGCCTCTGACAGTATACAGCTGAAGTTCTTACCGTGCATTAATTTTTATTCGAAACGTGCGGTTAAGTGCAAAAACGTACTGCATCTTAGTAAAAGGGCCCCTAAGAGATTTAGCAGCCAGTACTTGTATTTCCACCTGGTGGTCGCTTATGTAATCCACCTAGGAGAAAGATGAAATGCTCCTGTATACGATGAGTGCCCTACCACATCTGCCAACCTGCAGGGTACAAGTTGTGTCATACTTACTCCCAGGATGCCCTCTTCACAGAAGAAAGGGAGCCATGCCTTCTTTTCACTCTTTTTATATCGCATCCTGATGTTTCAATTTGCTGATTCATTCCCTGAAATTATTTACACCCGAGAATTCCCATGCTACCTTGCCTTTTGATAGCTCTCTTGTAAGAGTCCCTGGGTGTACTGCCACTTCTGTTTGCCTTCTGTTACCCACTTTTGCTTAGTCAGTGGCGACACCATCCTGAGTTTGCTTGGTCTCATCTGATCTCAGAAGCTAAGCAGTGTTGGACTGGGTTAGTGCTTCGAAGGGAGATGGCCTGGCTTGTCCAACCATATTCCTTATCTTTGTTCCTGTACTTGTCCTACTATCTGGTTACTGGCAACTAATGCTAAGATCTGTGTAGAAAACCTTGGGGCTCGTGATTTAAGTGCTGGTAACTTCTGAATATAGGAGAGCTCATCCCAAAGGGAAGGGAGGTTGTTATAGATAAACATGCATAACCTAGACCAAGGACTCCCTAGTGTTTCCCATTGATTTGCTATTTGGTTGTGACATAGCTGAGACAAAACAATAGTATCTACATGTGTCAGATATGTTTCAGTGACACAAAAAGTGTCTGCCTATCCCTGTTTTCCCATGAATATTTGTGACCTTATTTCTTTTCCAGAAACCCCCTTTTCATATGGCACATTTGTTACCACTACCATATTGGCTATTATAGGGTATACTATGGCAATGAATGCCTAGCATGACTAGAATGATGTAACAGCCTGTGAGCAGAATAAAGTCCTGCTCCATTATGAATGAAATATAGTTGCAAGAATTGCCGTTAACACAAGATAAACACAAACCACACAGAACGCTCGCAGCTTGATACAGAAACCCTGCACTAGAGTCTATCACTAAAGCTCTAGTGCAGGGTTTCATAACACAGGTTTAGCACAACTTGTTTTCATTCGGACTGGTGCTGGGTTTAAATTGGCACCCACAACTCCTAGTGGGAGTCTTACTGTACTATTTATTTATTTATTTAGCTATTTTTATATACTGCCTTATCAACATGTCAAGGTGGTTTACAAGTAACAATGTAAGCAAAGTTTTGAGTACATGGAACTTTTGGGATACACAATAAACATTAAGTAACAATGGAAATACTGAGTGATAAAACTTTGTCATTGAACTGAACTATATACATAGGGTATACTTAGTTTAAACATAATGTCGGTGAGGGGGGGGGGTATAAAGGGAAGAGGTACAAATAGGTCAAGAAGACTAGAGCTGAGGGCAGTATGGTCATTGGATTTGGATAGTCCAAAGCAACAAAGAGCACAAAGTACTAGCTAACATCCAAGGGCACATAAAGAAGCGACTACTCAAAAGGAATGTTTTATTAGGACCACAAAAGTCAAGAAGTTAGAATACCAACACCACAAGACCCTACACGAGCCGTGTTTCAGCTAAGCCTTCTTCAGGGGTAAAACATGCTCTGTGTGGTAAAACATGCATAAAAAGCAGATACAACAGAATTAATTAATAAATTAAAACAATAGATAACCAAATTATACTAAATCTGAAAAGGTAGACGTTTAAAATATCATAAATAAAATATTATAACCAACATGTCTTGCATATGAATAATCACACTAAAAAGTACAAAAAACAATTTCTTATCTAGCAAATGAATGTTAAATTGATCATAAAAGAAATACCAGACACAAATCCATGGAAAAAGGAGCTTTAACAGTTAAGACATGAGACAGAATATGATGAGGAGGACTATATTAAAACTGAATAACAATTTAAAAAAAAACAGGGTCCTATTATGCAGATGGGAAGGGGGGGGAGAGAAAGAAGGAGGGGAGTGGGGGGGTGAAAGGGAGGAAGGAAAAAGTGGAGGGGGAAGAGAGGGTAGTGGGGGAAAGAAGGGGGGAGAAGGAAAGGGGGCAATATGGTCATTGGTGTTAGATGACAGGTGCTCTGAAATGTTCAATGGAAAGGTGTGTTTTTAACTTTCTATGGAATTTTTCAAGGTCATGCATGCCTCGGATGTTATCAAGAAGGCATTCCATATCTAAGGGGCATGGAGTGAAAATGCTCTACTTGATGCGGAGTGTGTGCTCTTTTTGTTTGAAGAAGAAATAGTTAGGATGAATTGAGCATTAGGTCTCCTTGGTCTGTCTTCTGGTGTCTTCTGAATAAGCGATTGTAAGTATTGTAAGAGTGGAAGTCATGAGTGTCAAGCAAATGTCGAAGGGCTTGTACTGTCCTTAGTTTGTGGTAGGTAAATTTGACGGTGTTGCTGATTTGTGGCTGCAGTGTTAGTCCTTGGTTCAGAGTTATTCTGGGGTATCACAAATGTGCTTTTGGTGTCTTTATGTGCATTGTCAGAATGAAAGTTGTGTCTTTGGTGACATTTATTTTATTTATTTATTTATAGACTCTTGTATACCGCACTATTCAGTTTTTTGGTAAATCACCAAGAACATAAGATATACCATACTGGGTCAGGCCAAGGTCCATCAAGCCCAGTATCCTGTTTCCAACAGTGGCCAATCTAGGTTATACGTACCTAGCAGTTTCCCCAAAAGACACAGGTTCCACAATGCTTGTACTGGGTCAAGCATTGATATCCTGGGTCCCTTCATAATAATGGTTTATGGACCTTTCCTCCAGGAACTTGTCCAAACCTTTTTTAAACCCAGCTACACTAACAGCCTTTACTACATCCTCCGGTAACAAATTCCAGAGTTTGATTACACGTTGAGTGAAAAAATATTTTCTTTTATTAGTCTTAAATAGTTTACCCTGTAGCTTCATTACATGTCCCCTAGTCTTTCTATATTCTGATAACATAAACAATCAATCTACGTTTACCCGTTCCACTCCGTTCATTAATTTATAGACTTCTAACATATCTCCCCTCAGCCGTCTCTTTTCCAGGTTAAAGAGCCCTAACCTTTTTAGCCTTTTTTCATAGGAGTATCTTTCCATCCCCTTTACCATTTTGGTGGCTCTTCTCTGATACTTTTCTAATAACGCTATACCCTTTTTAAGATACGGCGACCAGAATTGCACACAATATTCAAGGTGCGGTCTCACCATGGAACAATATAGAGGCATTATAATATTTTTTGTTTTATTTTCTATTCCTTTCCTTATGATACCTAGCATTCTATTTGCTCTCTTGGCCGCCTCTGCACACTGGGCCGAGGGTTTTAACATGTTATCCATAATGACGCCTAAATCATTTCCCTGTGTGGTGGTTCCTAATGTGGAACCTTGCATCGTGTAACCATAGTTTGGGTTGTTCTTCCCTAGGTGCATAACTTTGCACTTGTCCACATTAAATTTCATCTGCCATTTTGATGCCCAGTCTTCCAATTTATCAAGATCCTCTTGCAATCTTCCACAATCCTCTTGGGTTTTAACAACTTTAAATAGTTTTGTGTCATCTGCAAATTTGATAACCTCACTTGTTATTCCACTTTCCAGGTCATTTATGAATATGTCAGAAAGCAGCGGACCCAGCACAGATCCCTGGGGTACACCACTATTCACCTTTCTCCATTGGGAAAATTGGCCATTTAGCCCAACCCTCTGCTTTCTATCTTTTAACCAGTTCCTGATCCACAGTAGTACACGGCCTCCTATCCCATGACTCTTTAGTTTTGCCAAAAGTCTCTCATGAGGGACCTTGTCAAAGGCTTTCTGAAAGTCCAAATACACTATATCAACCGACTCACCTTTGTCCACCTGTTTATTCACACCTTCAAAAAAACATAACAGATTAGTAAGACAAGATCTTCCTTGTCTAAAGCCATGTTGGCTGTCTCCCATTAGGCCATGATTATCTACATGCTGAGTAATTTTATTCTTTATGATGGTTTCTACCATTTTTCCCGGTACTGACGTGAGGCTCACCGATCTGTAGTTTCCCGGATCACCCCTGGAACCCTTTTTAAAAATTGGTGTTACATTGGCGATCCTCCAATCTTTAGGTATTAGAGATGATTTTAATGATAGTTCACAGATTACTAATAGCAGGTCTGCAATCTCATATTTTAGTTCTTTCAACACCCTTGGATGTGTATACCATCCGGCCCAGGAGATTTGCTACTCTTCAGTTTATCTAATAGTTGTAATACATCTTCCCGATGTATCGATATTTCCTTCAATTCCTCCACACCTTTAAATACCACTTCAGTCATGGGTAACATCCCTACATCTTCCTCAGTAAAGACCGAAGCAAAGAATTCATTCAGTCTCTCCGCTATCGCCTTGTCTCCTCTTTGTGCCCCTTTAACTCCTCTATCATCTAATGGACCAACTGACTCTCTCACAGGTTTTTTGCTACAAATGTACTTGAAAAAATCTTTATTTCGCATTTTTGCTTCCGCAGCAAGCTTCTTCTCAAATTCTCCCTTTGCCTGCTTTATCAATGCCTTGCATTTGACTTGCCAGTGCTTGTGCTGTTTCCAGGTTTCGTCGTTTGGCTGTTTTTTCCATTTCCTGAAAGATGCTTTTTTGGCAATAACAGCCTCTCTGACCTCACCTTTAAACCATGCTGGCAGTTTTTTTGGACTTCCTTCCACTTTTCTTAAAGCGTGGAATACAGATGGTCTGGGCTTCCAAGATAGTATTTTTCAACAACACCCAAGCTTGATGTAATTCCTTAACCTTTGCAACTGCTCCTTTTAGTTTTTTCTTAACTATTTTCCTCATTTTATCATAGTCTCCCTTTCGAAAGTTAAAAGGTAGTACTGTGGATTTCCTTACTATCCCTCCTCCACTAATTAAATCAAAGGCAATCATGCTTTGATCACTATTGCCAAGTGGCCCCAACACCCTTATCTCATGCACTAGATCTGGTGTTCCACTAAGGACTAGGTCTAATATGGCTTCCCCTCTGGTCGGTTCATGAACCAGCTGCTCCAAGAAGCAGTCATTTATGTCATCTAGGAACTTTATCTCCCTAGCATGTCCTGACGTGACACTGACCCAGTCGATACCGGGGTAATTGAAATCACCCATTATTATTACTGCGCTGTAACTTTTGTTAGCTTCCTTGATTTCTTTGAGCATTTCATCATCCATTTGTTCATTCTGGCCAGGCGGTCGATAGTACACCCCTACTGCCATCGCCTTCCCCTTTTTACATGGAATTTCAATCCATAGAGATTCTACAGCAAATTTTGTTTCCTGCAAAACTTTAATCCTTTCTGACTCAATGCCCTCTCTAACATAGAGCGCAACCCCTCCACCAATTTGATCAGCTCTATCATTACGATGATACCCCCCAATATCTTGCTGATCTGCTCCACTTCCACACCCCCCGCCACACTCCCCGCTCCTTCCACCTCAACAGCCTCGCATTGTCTTCCCCCTCTCGCGCACACCTGCAGTCCACACGCTCCCCTGCTTTCTTCTTCATAGGCCCCTCATTATGGAACTCCCTCCCCCCTGCCCTCCGGCTCGAACCCCAGTTCCCTACTTTCAAACGCTCCCTCACGACTCATCTCTTTTCCCTAGCCTTTGACCTCCCTTCTTCCCAGCCCTGACCCTCCTTCCTCACCCTTTATCCCACCCGCTTTTGTCTCTCTTCTTTTACTATTACATTGTAACCTTCCTTTCATTTTCTGGCTTCACGCCACTCTGTTTTGAAAATTTTTTGTTATTGTAAACCGCTCTGCTTACTACTGAAGGGCGGTCAAGCAAATGAATAAAGATAAAGATAGTTTGTACCCAGGTATCACAGTGTCCCACTGGTTGTCCTCCTTCCACCATGTCTCTGATATTCAATCATATCTAACCTCTCATTTAGTGCTATACATTCTAACTCTCCCATCTTATTTTTTAGACTTCTAGCATTTGCATACAAGCATTTTAGAGACTGTATGTTATTTATATTAATTTGGCTATTGGTAGACATGGGTAATTTTGGATCTTTAAGCTCTGTCTGCTCCATACTCGAGGGCATTTGGGCTACTTTACTCTTTTTTGGAACCTCTCTGCTTTTGGTAGAATCCTTCAAGGATACATTCTTCCGAATCATGCGCTCTTGGGCGACTGTCAGCTTTCCCCTATTATCTAGTTTAAAAGCTGCTCTATCTCCTTTTTAAAGGTTAATGCCAGCAGCCTGGTTCCATCCCGGTTAAGGTGAAGCCCATCCCTTCGGAAAAGCCCCTCCTTTCCCCAGAATGTTCCCCAGTTCCTAACAAATCCAAAACCCTCATCTCTGCACCATCGTCTCATCCACGCATTGAGATTCCGGAGCTCTGCCTGCCTTTTGGGTCCAGCACGTGGAACGGGAAGCATTTCGGAGAACGCTACCCTGGAAGTTCTGGATTTCAACTTCCTACCTAAAAGCCTAAATTTAGCCTCCAGAACCTCCCTACCATATTTTCCTGTCATTGGTACCGACATATACCAAGACAGCAGACTCCTCCCCAGCACTATCTTAGACCTTATCAAGGTGGCGCGTGAGGTCCGCTACCTTCGCATCAGGCATGTTACCAGGCGATCCTCACGTCCACCAGCCACCCAGCTATCTACATGCCTAATGATCGAATCATCAACTATAATGGCTGTCCTAACCCTTCCCTCATGGGCACATGGCCCTGGAGGAACTTCCTCGGTGCCAGAGGGTTTTACATCACCTGGTTGCAGGATCACTTCCTGCCACATCAGGGTGATGCTCTCCTGTCACGTGACCTCTCTCCTCCATGGCAACAGGGATGCTGCCAGACTGGAGGTGGGACTTCAGGACTATATCCCTGTAGGTCTCGTCTATGTACCTCTCTGTCTTTCTTATGTTTTCCAAGTCTGCTACTCTAGCCTTTAGAGAACGGACTCGTTCCCTGAAAGCAAAGAGCTCCTTGCACCTAGTGCACACGTAAAACCTCTCACCAACTGGGAGAAAATCATACATGTGGCACTCGATGCAAAAGACTAGAAAGACACCATCTCGCTGCTGGACTACTGTCTGCATTTTAGTTTTAAGTTTTTATTTAGATCTTTAAGTTCTTTACTTACTGAGGGTTGCTATGGATATTTATACCAATAAAATTGTACTTAATACGTTTAATATATCTTGTTCACCTGAAGCTTAATTAATCTCAGGTCCTTAGTGTATGACTGATTTGGGTAATGAGCTTCACCTGAGAGCACCCCCTGTCTTTTAAGATGTGTAAGTACCTATAAAGCTACTATTATCCCAGGGGTGGGTGGGTGTGGAGAGGGAGGGAGGGAAATAACACTTATTAAAAGAGGGCTGCTACACAGTACCCTGTCCTGTGCTTCTGAGGTAAGCTATATTCTTATTTGATTTAAATTATAGCTCTTTGCTGTTGCTAGGCTCTAACCTATTATGAAATTTAAACTACAAGCTCTCTGCTGGGTTCCAAATTTAACCAGAAAGCTCTCTTCTGTGTTTTAACTTTAAACTAAAAGTACTTTGCTAATACTAGGCCCTGAGTGACTATTAAATTAAAACTACAAGCTCTCTGCTGGGTATGAAATGTAACCAGAAAGTTCTCTTCTGTGTTTTAAATTTAAAGTTAAACTGCTGCTACTAGGCCCTGACTGATTTAACAAAAAATAGTGGGTTCACTGATTAATTAGCTTTAATAGAAAAAATTCCTTTCAGAAAATTCCGAGAAGTATATACTCACAATTGCAGATCTCTGTCCAGAAGTAACAGTCCCCTTTTCTAGTCCTTCAAGACTAGAAGTTGTGTCTTGCTAACCACTACGTGATGGCTGTAGTAACATAGTATATGATGGCAGATAAAGACCAGTATGGTCCATCTAGTCTGCCCAGCAAGGTGGCAAGAGTAGGTGCACCAGCCTCTCCGTGCAGGTCACCCCACCCCATGCCTTTGTTTAGGGGTGTACCCACTGCTCCGTGTAGGTTACCCCTATTTACTGAGATATAAGAGATAGTTATGTTTGCTTTGATTTTATCCTGTTGCTATAAAGGGATCCACTGTGTTTGTCCCATGCCATTTTGAATTCTGTCAGTGTATTTGCCCCTACCACTTCCATTGAGAGGGAATTCCAAGCATCCACCGCCCTTTCAGTGAAAAAGTATTTCCTGAACTTGCTTTTCCGTTTATCCCCTTGCAGCTTCATGTTATGCCCTCTAGTTTTACTGCTGCTCTCTACTCTGAAGTAATTGATTAGAGAAGTGTATACTAGTTGCAGTGTGGAGAATGGTATATACAACATTATGTCGTCTGGTAGACGACATTGTACGATTGTATGATTGCACAGATGGGTTGTAGGTAGATTTTAAAGAGAAGAGAAGAGAGTGCAGAACCTTGAGGCACATCTTGTTGGCGTTTGAATCAGGCAGATTTGATGCCAGCCGTTCGTACCTGTTGTTGGTGCTCTATCACATCAGATGTGAACCACATCAGATGTGAACACTTAGACCTATTACTTGTGAGCAGTGAAGTAAAGCACTGGGGGGTACACAGTCAAAAACTGCTGTAATATCTAAAAATAAGAGTATAAATCCTTGATGGGGTTTTTAAATGCCTTGCGATAGTCTGTCCATAAGGGTCATGAGGAGGGTTTCAATGCCATGATGGGGTCTGAAGCCGTGCTGCTGGGAGTCTAGGGTTGCATGCTTGTTGATGTGATTCTGAAGCTGCAGGTGTACCACCTTTTCAATGATCTTCACAAGGAATGGAAGACTGGAGATTGGGCAATATGAGCTTGGAGTGTCTGGTTCCAACTTGGTATTCTTGAGTATTGGTCACTAGTTGGCATGTTACCCTGTGTGAGAGAGAGCCAAATGATCCTGAGTAATATGAAGGTGAGTTTGGAACAAGCTATTTTGATCCAGCTTACCAGACATGGATCTAGGGAGGAAGTGGTGATGTTTGTTGGAGATAATATTTTCTAGGTGTTCCAGGGAGACATGGTAGAAGTTGTGCTAAGTGATAATGGGTGATCTACAGTTAATCCTTACAGTAGCGGGGGCTAGTGTGCAGCTCTTGATGTTAGTCTTAGCTTGGAAGTGATGGACAAGTACCTGTGGGGATAGGGTATTGTTCCTTATCGTCCCTCCAGTCTAGTCCCGAACCTTAGAGTTGTGCTCCTCCTCCAGCATCTTGGAGACTGAGAAACATCATTCTTGTGATGTCACTGGTACATAAGCTCCGGAACCACTGCCTCTTACCAGTTATCTCAGTCTCCAAGCAGCTGGAGGACTGGTGAGCTTGTAGGTCAGGCTCACTAGAGGAGCAATTAAGGAGAGTTAGTGTAGTATAGTTAGTGGATTGTAGAATTAATTTGATTAGTTTAACAAAAAAAAAAAAAAGAAGAAAGCAAAAAGCGGAGTTGAAAGCTTGGATTTTTGCCTGTAGTGGAGCTGGGGTAATCAGAGTGCTGAGGCCTTCCCTCCCTCTTCCCTCCCCCCCCCCCCACCTTTCGCTTGCAGCATCTTATCCAGGAGGCCTTCCATTAACTTGATGTTGAGTGCTAAGAGGAAGGGAAGCCTGGGGAACAAGCCCTAACGCGTAGGGAGTGCTGGAGCTCAGCCCGCAGCGACGCAGAAGCAGTGCCTGCAAACACTAGCAGGCAGGAGCCAGTGCAGACCTGCAATCTTCCTTTGGCAGCCGCACAGCTTTCGTCTCCTGTGGCGGTGGCTCCCCATTTGCGGTTGAGCCAGAGGACATAAGAAGAACAGCAGTACGCTAATTAGGGGTAAGTGATGTATTTTTCTTCAGCGTGGGATCTGCGCATGGACAAGGCTAGCCGTTGATAGTAGCGGCGCGTTGGAACGTGGCTGTGGGCGCGGCAGGCCCAGTCGCGTGTCAACAGCACGGGAAGCAGATTTGTGCCGTTTTTGGTTGTGGAGTTTTAAAGGCAGGATAAGCGGGCAGGTAGCCTCGTTTGGCGGCAGTTTATTCATTTTTAGCCTTACCAGGCGAGGCTGAGAGCCCGGTAGGAGTTTTGGTTAAAAAAAAAAAAAAAAGACTGCGAGCGGGGCACGTTCCTTTTGGTGACAGGGCTGTGGCTGGCAGACCATCAGGACAGCTCCCAGGCATTGCAGAGGGGGATGCCTGCAAAGCCTCGTTGTTTGTTCTGTGGAGCAAAGAGGAGCTCTGTGACAGAGAAGGGAGTTTGTAGGGACTGCACCCTTGAAGCTGCAGTTATGGATCAGCTCTCTGAAGTGGGGAGACTGATCTCAAAGGGACTCCGGGAGCGGGCTCGGACTCTGCTGCTGTGATGCTTCCGGCGGCGGAGCCAACTCCGAGCACTTCTGCGGCGTCGGATCTCCCTTGCTCGCAACCAGCCTTGCCGGAAGGCCTGGCGGCCATTTTTTCACCAGGGTTTGTTGCCCTCATGCAGCAGGCTTTTGCATCGGCTAAGGGAGGGCCAGCCCCTGCAGTCCCAGACCCAGACCTGGGTTTGAAGAGGCCAGGAACCCCTTTGGTGTCGGCGGTCACAGGGGTAACAGTGAAGAGATTCCGGCACGATGGGGACCGGTCAGAGAACTCTGTGCTTTCAGAAGGGTTTGGATCGGAGGATCCGGACCTGGATTTGGAGCTGGAAGAAGGCGAGATTGCGGAGCAGGAGGATCAGGCCAGGGTAGTGCGTGTGTTTCGGAGAGAGGAGTTACCGGCCCTCATCTCGGAGACGCTGAAGGCGCTGAATATGCCGTCAGGAGCTCTGTCAGAAGAGACTACTCTGGAAGACCCTTTATTGCAAGCTTTTCAGAAGACACAGAAAGCTTTCCCGGTGCATAGGGTATTTCGGGAAATGATTCAAGAGGCATGGGATTTGCCTGAATCGTCCCTGAGGGCTCTCTGGTCATGGCTCACCTGTATCCTTTAATAGACTAGGATAGGGAGTTGTTTAAGGCTCCCAGGGTGGATGCTGCAGTGTCCGCGGTTACCAAAAAGACTACCTTTCTAGTGGAGGGCAGTGCTGCCCTGAAGGATGTCCAGGATCGCAGGCTGGAAGTGTTGTTGAAACAGGTTTTTGAGGTAAATGCGCTCTCGTTGCAAGCGTCTATTTATGGAGCGTGGGCCTGTCTTCGTTGGGTGCAGCGTCTCCAAGGAGAGAAGCAGAAGGAGCGACGGCAGAGGCGTCCAGGTTGGAGTCTGGCGCAGCCTATCTGGCAGATATCCATTATGACCTTTTTAGAGGTCTCTCGAAGAGTATGGCTTCGGCGGTGACAGCAAGGAGACACCTTTGGCTGCGGAGTTGGGCCGCAGACGGGTCATCCAAGTCAAGGTTGAGTAAACTTCCCTTTCGGGGTAAGCTGCTCTTTGGAGAGGAGTTGGACAAGTTGGTTAAAGACTTGGGCAAATCCAAAGGTGGTAGGCTGCCAGAGGATAAGCAGAAACAAGGGCGTGTAACCCCGTTACCTAAGAGCCAACAGCGGAAGTTTAGATGTTTCCGGTCCCCTCGGTTTGGGCAAAATCAGAGGGTCAGGTTCCCCTATAGAAGCCAGGGGTTTTGAGGGGCAGACAGGGGGTTTGCGGCTGCCTCTCCCTCAACCTCAAGCCTTAAAAGATCACAATGATGCCAGGGGGACCCAGGTGGAACGAGTTCCCGTGAGGGGTCGCTTACAGGATTTTTATCCGGCCTGGATCCAAATCACTTTAGATCAGTGGGTGTTGGAGGTGATCAGAGAGGGCTATGCCTTGGAGTTGCAGAGGCCGGTGTCTGATTCTTTCATCAGGTCTCCGTGCAATGCACCGGTCAAGCGTGGGGCGGTGTGAGACACGGTACGTCGGCTGCTGTTTCTCCAAGCCATTGTACCGGTTCCTTCCGATCAGTGCGGCGTCGGTCGATACTCGATATATTTTGTGGTTCCAAAAAAGGCCGGAACGTTTCGACCAATTTTAGATCTCAAGAGAGTGAACCGGTGTCTCCACGTGTCTCACTTTCGGATGGAGACTCTCAGGTCAGTCATCATAGCGGTAAGAAAGGGAGAATTTCTTACATCATTGGACCTGACAGAGGCTTATCTGCACATTCCTATTCGGCAGGAACATCAAATGTTTCTCAGATTCGCGGTACCGATGGGACATTTCCAGTTCCAGGCGCTCCCCTTTGGGCTAGCTACAGCGCCACGAGCATTCACCATGGTCATGGTAGTGGTAGCAGCGGCGTTGCGGATGGAAGGAGTGTTGGTTCACCCGTATCTGGACGATTGTTTGATAAGAGCGAAGTCCAGGGCGGAAAGCGAGTCCGCTACGGCCAGGGTGATGGCCTTCTTGCAAAGCATCGGCTGGGTAATCAACTTCTCCAAGTGCACGATGCACTCTTATCAGTGGCTGGGCTATCTGGGTGCTTGCTTCGATACGGAGCTCGGGAGAGTCTTCCTGCCACAACAGCGGGTGCTGAGACTGCGGTGCTTGGTGCGCAAGTTTCTCAGGACACCAACTCCCATGGCGTGGTCTTATCTACAGGTGCTCGGGACCATGGCAGCGACTCTCGAGGTAGTGCCGTGGGCAAGAGCTCACATGAGACCGCTGCAAAGGGCGTTGTTGCGGAGATGGTCTCATCAGACGGATCAGCTGTCGCAGCGGCTGCCCTGTCCACCGGAGACACGCTTGGCACTATAGAGGTGGTTAAGTCCAGGAAATCTCGAAAGGGAAATGCCCTTGGAGGCCCCGGAGTGGATGTCGCTTACGACGGATGCCAGTCTGGTGGGCTGGGGGGCACATTGTCAGGGACGGTTCTTGCAGGGGCTATGGTCCGTCAAGGAAAGCAGTTGGGCCATCAACAGGTTGGAGTTGAGAGCGGTGACGCGGGCGCTTCAGGGGTTTCAACCTTATCTTCATGGAAAGGCCATTCGCGTATTTTCCGACAACGCGACCGCGGTGGCGTACATCAATCGCCAAGGGGGTATGAGCAGTGTGGCCATCGAGACAGAGGCTGGGGGTCTGCTCGAGTGGGCCGAGGAGAATCTGCTGGCCCTGTCGGCGGCGCACGTGGCAGGAGTGGACAACGTAGAAGCCGATTTCTTGAGTCGGGTGAGAGTGGACCCAGGGGCATGGGTGCTCCACCTGAAGGTGTTTGCTCTGCTGGTACAGCGCTGGGGTTCTCCAGTGATGGATCTCATGGCGTCCTTTCATTCAGCACAGGTCGAACGCTTCTTCAGCAGAAGAAGGGAGAGAATGTCAGAGGGGCTGGATGCCCTGATTTAGGCCTGGCCAGAAGATCAACTCCTATATGTGTTTCCGCCTTGGGTGTTGATAGGTCGAGTGGTGCAGCGCATAGAACAACACAGAGGTCAGGTGATTCTAATCTCGCCGGATTGGCCAAGGAGGCCTTGGTACGCCGATATGATGAGGCTGTTAGTGGACAGACCGTGGCAGCTCCCACTCCGGAGGGATCATCTTTCTCAGGGTCCGCTGTTCATGCCCCAAGTGGCTCGGTTCTTGCTTATGGCTTGGCTATTGAAAGGGCGAGGCTGAGGATATTCGGAGGGAGTTATCTCCATTTTGTTGAGAGCCCGTCGTAGGTCGACCTCGTTGGCGTATATCATAGTGTGGTGAGTGTTTGAATCATGGTGTGGGGACAGGCAGTTGGTGGCGTTAAAGGCGTCGCTTCCGCAGCTTCTGTCCTTCTTGCAAGAGAGGTTTCAGAAAGGCTTAGCAGCGTTTTCATTGAGGGTTCAGGTGGCGGCGCTGTCCTGTTACATTGGGAAGGTTCAAGGCATGTCGCTCAGAGTCCATCCAGATGTTAAACGATTTTTACGCACAGCGGCTTTATTGAGGCCTCCGCGTAGGCCAGTCGTACCGGCCTGGGATCTGCCCCTGGTCTTGCAGGCATTGGTGCAAGATCCTTTTGAACCTCTGTCAAGGGCCTCTTTAAAAGATCTTACCCTGAAGGTGGTGTTCTTGGTAGCTATTTCTTCTGCGCGATGGATTTCGGAATTGCAAGCGCTTTCCTGTAAGAAGCCATTCCTGTCGTTTTTGGCCGCAAAAGTGGTTCTGAGGCTGGTGCCGTCCTTTTTGCCTAAGGTGGTGTCGGCATTTCATGTGAATCAGACGGTTTCTTTGCCGGTATTCGGAGAAGGTGAGGTTGGTCCTTCTTCAAGCAACCTGAGGTGTTTGGATATTCGTCGGGCGTTAAAGAGGTATCTTCGCAGGACGGCCAGTTTCCGTAAGTCAGATAGGCTGTTTGTTCTCTTTAGCGGACCAAAGAAGGGCCAGGCGGCGTCTAAAGCTTCCATTGCTCAATGGGTAAAGGAGGCTATTGCGTCGGCATATATTCTGAGAGGTAAGCCTGTGCCGGAGGGCTTGCGAGCTCATTCCACTAGGGCGCAGGCAGCGTCCTGGGCGGAGTGCAGTTTAGTACCGCCAGTCGAGATTTGCAAGGCTGCAACTTGGTCTTCTCTGCATTCTTTTGTCAAACGCTACCGTCTAGACATTCATGCGGAAAGGGATACCTGTTTTGGGTCAGCGGTGCTTCAGGCTGGTCTACAGGGTCCCGCCCATTAGATGGTTCACTGCCCTGTTACATCCTCTAAGGTTCGGGACTAGACTGGAGGGACGATAAGGAAGGTGAAATTAGGCTTACCTGCTAATTGTTGTTCCTTGAGGAACTCCAGTCTAGTCCCGTATCCCGCCCGGGAGGATTCTGTAGATTAGGGCCTGAAGCAGAGTGGTATGACAGGTAAGCAAAGTGGTTTTGGAAGTGTCTGAAGGTCTGCGGGTCCATAGCAGGGGACAGGGGCCGAGTCACTTCTATAATGGTTCATCGGTATGTATATAGTTTGAGATGTGCAGCACAGTTCAGTTAGTTTCATACAAGTTGATTGATACAGTTTGCTGCTTAATTGTTGCTCCAGCGAGTCTGCTTTGTCAATAGGTTACTGGTAAGAGGAGGCGGTTCCGGAGCTTATGTTCCAGTGACATCACAAGAATGATGTTTCTCAGTCTCCAAGCTGCTGGAGGAGGAGCACAACTCTAAGGTTCGGGACCAGACTGGAGTTCCTCAAGGAACAACAATTAGCAGGTAAACCTAATTTCACCTTCCTGGTCTTCTGGATGTGATTCCTTAACAGCAAGTTGACTATGTTGAACAGTTCTCTAGACAATTCAGAGGTTATTTCCAGGGGTTAACCCTAGCGCTAATACCATGAGACGGCTATGGGATTGTGGGCACCAGTTTGAACCTGCTGCCCTCCAGACAGGAGTGAGTTGGAGCCATTCTTTTCCAGGGTCCCACTAGATCACCAGGCCTTTTGTTAAGGTAGGCCACTCGAGGGGGACTTTACGAAAGGGAGATGTTGGAGGGTATTCCTGAGAGTGGTGCTTTGAATGTGCCTTTGGGAACGAGGCATGTGTGAGGAGGGGAGGGCCTGATCCTTGGTGGTGTTGGGATCCCTGGACTACCTGCTCTTCATACAATACCTGGCCCCTTTAAAACTGCAGCTGGGAGCATCGGACCATGTGTTAGAGGCCCCATGCTCTCTGCTGGGGAAGCTTAATGCCAGCTTTGAGCTGGGGTTATTTTTCCTTGAATAACGCAACTTGTGGTGATTTACCGCAAGCTGCAGTATTCATTTGAATAATAATGAGGTGTTTTTTCATGTTTTTGTATGCTTTGCTTCTCTTTATTCAGTGCATGATATGATGCCAAATAACATGCATTATTGCCATCATGCAGTTTAGTAACTATCCTCATAATGAGTAGTAAACACAATTTAAAGAGGATAACATATACAGTTTGCAGTAAATATGAGAAGAGAGTGTCTGAAATCTACCCAGTGACAGTTAATATGCAGTAAATGGATTAACCGTGAACTGAGTGACTTTCAGGAGATGTGACATTAGATAAATAAAACTTAACTGAAATGTACTGGTAACTATGTTCTCATGTTTTTTTAAGTCTGTGAAGTACTTCTTGTCCTAATCAAGTAGGCACAGAAGTCTTAGTAAAAATATGTTTCTGTTATTTTCTATGGTGTGAATTCACCCTGCCTGTTGAACCACCCTTTGGAAAGATAATGTCAGACATTCAAGAGTTTTGAATAGCAAGTGTCATCATAAAAGCATCATTTAGGAGGTATATAGGATAAAGAAAATCTGTTTAGGATATCTTGTAAAAGAGATGGGACATTAAAATTTTCCATAAAAGCCCTCTGTTCCATCCTAAAGCCGTGCACACTAGCTTACACTACTTTTGCATAGCCTGTATTCAATTCACCTGCCTAGGGTATGATTAAGGTTCACACAAATAAAAGTCCAAACTCACATAAAATATCTAGGGTTCATTCTCGATCAAACACTATCTTTCAAACAACAGATTGCAAAAACAGCAAGGACAATATTTTTCAAAGCCAAGATGTTACAACATCTCAGACCACTGATAGACCCACAGGAATTCAGATCGGTCATGCAAGCAATGGCATTCCTCCACCTAGACTTTTGTAATGCCATATATCAAGGACTCCCGACCACCATCCTCAACTCACTATGGGCAGCCCTCAATACAACAGCAAGGATCATCCAAAAAGGGAAGAAATATGACCTTCCTTATTGTCCCTCCAGTCTAGTCCCGAACCTCTGGGGTTGTGCTCCTCCTTCAGCAGCTTGGAGACTGAGAAACGTCATCCCTTTGTGATGACACTGGTATATCCTCCCAGGATCCTTCTCCTCACTCCAGTTACCTCAGTCTCCAAGCAGCTGGAGGATTAGTGAATCTGGAGGGCCGAGTTCACTAGAGGAGCAATTAAGGAGAGATAGGGCTTCAGACTGGGTTTTTAGAAAATTAGGAAAAAGGAAAAGAAATAGAAAGATTTTCTTTTGGGTGTTCTGTGCCTTTAAGGCTGTGCTGAGGCCTTCCCTCCCCCCCTTCCCCATCCGCTATAATTTTAGGCAGAGGAGTAGCCCTCAAATTGAGGTTCAGGGTGCTCCAATAGCGCTGCAGGACCCAGTTTCCATGGATTTACCGCTTAGGGAGCCCATAGCTGGGACTTCGTCCGCTCCAGATCTCCCCTCCGCGCAAGCGTCCTTGCCGGGTGGACTGGCAGAAATCTTTTCCCAAGAGTTTGTTGTGCTTATTCAGCAGGCGTTTGGGGGCCAGTAAAAGAGGCTAACAACAAGTTCCACAGACGGGGAACGGGGGGAAAAGAGACCTGGAACTCCTCTGTGTGCAGGGGCGACAGGAAGCCTGGCAAAGAGAGCCAGGATGGAGAAGGAGCAGAAGGAACAGTCGGTGGCCTCGGAGGGGCTTCACTCCGATGAGAGGGATCCTGACTTGGAATTAGACGACAAGTTAGAGGAAGGAGAGATCACAGACAGAGAGGACCAAGCTAGGGTGGTCCGTGTGTTCCGGAGAGACGAGTTGCTGGCACTGATTTCTGAGTCACTAAAGGTGCTTAATATGCCATCGCCTGGACCTGCAGAGGATACTACTTTAGAAGATCCATTACTACAGGTTTTTCGGAAGACTCGAAGAGCTTTTCCGGTGCACAGAGTGGTTAGGGAAATGATAGAGGAAGAGTGGGACATGCCAGAAGCAAGTCTAAAAGGGTCCGGAGTTATGGGTCGTCTTTACCCGCTGGTGGAGCAGGATCATGAATTGTTCAAGTCTCCCAAAATAGAGGCAGCTGTCTCGGTGGTTACGAAGAAGACTACTGTTCCAGTAGAGGGAAGTGCAGCGCTCAAAGATACACAGGACAGGAAACTGGATACCTTGTTAAAGCTGGTCTTTGACGTAAATGCTCTGTCCATTCAGGCAGCTGTTTGTGGAGCGTGGGTGGTGAGAGCCTGCCTTCGCTGGTCAAAATGAATTCAGGGCAAAAAAGGAGAGGATGCAACCAGAGAAGTGTCCAGACTGGAGTCAGGAACGGCTTATCTAGCCGATATCCATTACGACCTCATTCGGGGCTTATCGAAAGCATGGCATCAGTGGTAGCGACTCGTCGTTACCTTTGGCTGTGCAATTGGGCAGCGGATGGATCTTCCAAGTCCAGGCTAAGTAAGCATCCTTTCAGAGGAAAGCTACTGTTTGAGGAAGATTTGGACAAGCTGGTAAAGGATCTGGGGGAGTCCAAAGGTAGAAGACTTCCAGAAGACAAACAAAAACAGGGATGCTCGACTCCCACATCCAAGGGTCAGCAGAGGGAGTTTCGTCGGTTCCATTTCCCTAGGTTCAGTCCGGCTCAAAGATGACGTTTTCCCAATAGAAACCAGGGGTTTCGTGGCTTTCGGGGAGCGGGAAGGGGTTTTGGTGCCTCTTCCACCTCTTCAAATCTTCGATAGTCGCAATGAAGTCAGGGGGACCCAGGTGGATCTAGTGCCCATAGGAGGTCGGCTACGGGATTTTTACCCTGCCTGGGTCCAAATTACGTCAGACTGGTGGGTGCTGGGGGTCATTCGAGAAGGTTATGCTTTGGAGTTTCAGAGGCCGGTAAAGGATTTGTTTGTACAGTCTCCCTGCAAGGCGCTGGCCAAGTGCGCCATGGTGAGAGAGACGGTACAGAGACTACTCGACCTCAACGCAATAGTACCGGTGCCTCCCGACCAATGCGGCTTCGGTCGGTACTCCATATACTTCGTAGTTCCAAAAAAGGAAGGGACTTCAAGGCCAATTTTATATCTCAAGAGGGTAAATCGTTGCCTTTGTGTATCTCATTTTCGTATGGAAACCCTAAGGTCAGTGATTGTGGCACTAAGAAAAGGGGAGTTTCTTACTTCCCTGGACCTGTCAGAAGCGTACCTACACATTCCTATATGGCAGGAACATCAGAAATCTCTCAGATTTGCGGTTTCTCTGGGTCATTTTCAGTTCCGGGCCTTGCCGTTTGGGCTAGCTACAGCGCCACAAATGTTCACCAAGGTGATGGTCGTAGTAGCGGCAGCGTTGCAGAAGGAGGGCCTTCTCGTGCACCCTTATCTAGACGATTGGTTAATCCGAGCGAAGTCTAGAGCCGAGAGCGAATCGGCTACAAACAGAGTGGTAACATTCTTACAGAGTCTCGGTTGGGTAGTCAATATGGCAAAGAGCAAGTTGGTTCCGTCACAACACCTAGAGTACTTGGGAGCTTGGTTCGATACAAACATTGGGCGGATCTTTCTGCCATAACAACGAGCGAATGGATTGCGGAGGCTAGTCCGGTAATTTCTGAGCAGAACAGCTCCCACAGTGTGGCATTATCTGCAGTTGCTCAGGACCATGGCGGCCACTCTAGAGCTCGTCCCATGGACAAGAGCTCACATGAGACCATTGCAGAGGCGTTGGTCACATCAGAACGATTCTCTGTCACGAAGACTGCCTTGTCAGAGGGAGACACGGCAAGTGCTTCAATGGTGGTTACTTCCGGGATGCCTAGAAAAGGGGATGCCTTTGGAGGTGCCTTGTTGGTTACCTCTAACGACGAACGCCAGCCTCTGGGGCTGGGGGGCTCATTTTCAAGGACGATTTGCCCAGGGTCAGTGGACCGATCGAGAAAAGAGCTAGTCAATCAACAGATTGGAATTAAGAGCGGTGATGCTATCTCTGCAATCCTTTCAAGTTTATCTTCATGGCAGTGCCATTCGGGTGTTTTCCGACAATGCAACCGCAGTGGCCTATATCAATCGGCAAGGCGGCACAAGCAGTGTTCAGATGGAAGCCGAGGCTGAACAGTTGTTCCAGTGGGCCGAAGTAAATCTACTGGCCTTGTCGGCAGCGCATGTAGCTGGAGTGGACAATGTGGAGGCCGACTTCTTGAGTCGAGTGAAGGTGGACCCGGGGGAGTGGGTCCTCCATCAAGACGTGTTCAAGATGCTGGTGCGTAATTGGGGAACGCCAGTGATGGATCTCATGGTGATGTTCCAGTCAGCAAAGGTCAATCGCCTTTTCAGCAGAAGAAGAGAAAGGATGTCAGAGGGCCTGGCTCTCATACAGGTTTGGCCGGAAGAGCAACTTCTGTACGTGTTTCCACCTTGGGTGTTAATTGGAAAGGTGATGCAGCGCATCGAGCTTCACAGAGGTTAAGTGATGTTAATAGCACCGGATTGGCCAAGGCAGCCTTGGTACGCAGATTTGATGAGGCTCTTGGTGGAGAAACCATGGCGCCTCCCTCATCGGACAGATCTGTTTTCTCAGGGTCCACTGCATATGCCTCACATGGATCAGTTCTCGCTTATGGCTTGTCTATTGAGAGGGCTAGACTGAGGACGAAAGGCTCACTCTGGTGATTAGCACTTTGTTGAAGGCAAGGAAGAGCTCTACCTCTTTAGCATATGTTCGCATCTGGCGGGTCTTTGAAGCATGGTGTGTTGATAGATGGTTTGAGGCGTTAAGAGCGTCAGTTCCGCAGGTTCTGGCTTTTTTGCAGGATGGGGTGGAGAAGGGCTTAGCGGCCGCGTCCTTGCGGGTGCAATTAGCTACATTGTCCTGTTATAGAGGAAAGATAGGGGGTGAAGCACTAGGAGGTCACCCAGATGTCAAATGGTTTTTAAGAGCAGTGTCTCTTTTGAGGCCACCGTGTAGACAGGTAGTGCCAAAGTGGAATCTCCCATTCATATTAGAAGCGTTGGGGCGAGAGCCATTTGAGCCTCTGTTAAGAGCGTCCTTAAAGGATCTCACACTCAAGGTAGTGTTCCTGGTGGCTGTCTGCTCGGCTAGAAGAATCTCCGAATTACAGATTTTGTCCTGTAAGAAGCCTTTTTTGTCCTTTTATGATACGAAGGTGGTTTTGAGGCCGGTGCCGTCTCTTTTGCCCAAAGTGGTTTCGGCGTTTCACATGAATCAGGTGGTTTCTTTACCGGTGTTCACTGAATCTGCGGAGGGTTCCTCCGCTGACAAGTTATATCTCTTGGACGTCCGTAGGGCTTTGAAAAAGTATGTCAGGAGGACAGCGGGTTTCCGCAAGTCAGATAGGCTGTTCGTCCTATTTGGAGGGCCGAAAAAGGGAGAAGCAGCATCAAAAGCTTCCATTGCCAGGTGGATTAAAGAAGCCATAGCTTCCACGTATGTTTTAAAGGGTAAGGCGGTACCGCAAGCTCTAAGAGCTCATTCGACTAGAGCGCAAGCGGTGTCTTGGGCTGAGTTCCATTTAGTACCTGCTGTAGAAATTTGTAAGGCAGCTACCCGGTCATTATTAAATTCTTTTGTCAAGCATTACCGTCTGGATGTTCAGGCGGAAAGGGATACAGGTTTTGGTGCTTCAGGCTGGTCTAGCAGGTCCCTCCTGTTGATGTTTTTTACTGCTCTGTTACATCCCCAGAGGTTCGGGACTAGACTGGAGGGACGATAAGGAAGATTAAATTAGACTTACCTGCTAATTGTAGTTCCTCGAGGAACTCCAGTCTAGTTCCGTATCCCTCCCTGGATTTTTCTGTGAGCTAGTGCCTGAAGCAAACGAGATATGACAGGTAAGAGGAAGAAGCTTCTAGGCATGGGGATTAGGTGTGGGTTGCTGTCCTCCATAAAGGGGGAGGGCAGGCCTAAGTGTTTCTAACAAGGATTCGCATGTTATAAGGGGAGATCAGTGAGCAAGATAATTTCTCTCTTAAAAGGTATTAGTTCAGTTAGTTACAGTTTGTTCGTAGTATGTTTACTACTTAATTGTTGCTCCGGTGAGTTTGCTTTGTCAATAGGTTACTGGAGTGAGGAGGCAGATCCTGGGAGGATATACCAGTGTCATCACAAAAGGATGACGTTTCTCAGTCTCCAAGCTGCTGGAGGAGGAGCACAACCCCAGAGGTTCGGGACTAGACTGGAGTTCCTCAAGGAACAACAATTAGCAGGTAAGTCTAATTTAACCATATCACCCCCATCCTGAGAGATCTCCACATCCTCCCTTTAGAAGCATGGATCAAGTATAAAACACTGGTTCTGATCCATAAAGCACTTCATCAACAAGAAGCCACACATATGAGTACCATATTACCATGACTGAACTCCAGAAGACTAACACGTCAGGCCACAAGCGATTTATTGACTGTACCACATGAAAGGACTAAGTTTAACTAACAAGCCTGTAACCGCATATTTGACTTATAGACCCCTACACTATGGAACTCCCACCAGCCAACATCAGGCACAACAAGGATCTTTCCTCATTTAGGAAACATCTCAAAACCCATATTTTCTCCATTCACTTCGGATGAGAAAAGAACCGCACCCAATGAAACATGCCCATGCTGTTCAAGAGAAAAGCTGAGACTGAGAGGCAGACTAAATTTTGGAATGTCTGCTCTTCCAAAATGTATATATGTTTGACATTCCCCCCCCCCCCCCGTAATGGTAATCCCCCTCCCCAAGTATATATGTTCTAACCTGTTATAATGTATCCCCCCTTTTTTCTGTAAACAGCTTTGACCCGGTGAAAAGCGGTATATAAGCACAGCTAAATAAATAATAATAATACATATATAAGCTGCTCCCAAAATGTGTCAAATTTATTTTCATTTTCACCCAGGGAAAATCCTGGGTGCCAGGCTGAGCTTCCTCTTGAACTTGCACTATTTCTTATTCTATTCATGTGAATTATGAAAGAAGTATAGAAGAGAGGTCCCAAACGGAAATATTTTGACAGCCTCTCTTTTCACTTTTAAAGAGACAGTGTGACTTTTTCTGTCCTAGATCATCATACAATCTTTCTAAAAGCCCTTTGCCAGATCCTATTTACTACACAAGAATCCTAACTCTCTTTTCACTAACTGCACATATCCCTTCTCTTTCGTCCTTACATCATTTCACAGGCACATGCACTGCCAACAGTCACACTGAACATATACCTATATTCCATTAATCATACAGCACTAAAGTTAGCAAAGACACAAAAGACCAAACTCAAAACCCCCCAAAAAACCCTTTTTTTCACAGAGAATTATGTTTATTGTATTTTGGGGGGTTTGGAATTACCTTTTGGAATTACCATATCTCAGATGTAACAATAGTGCAGGGAAAAAAGTAGACGAAATAAGGCTGCTGAAATCTGCGTATAATCCACAAGGCTCAAATAATGGAAGCAATATTGGAATGTCTCCATAAGCAGTGATATTCAAGAGATGACCTCGTCAATCACTTGAACTCCATCTCCAAGTAATAGCAATTCATTTATTGAATAATATGGTACTGGGTATAAATTTCAGCATCAGAAGACAGCCAAGCCAGTAATTCCAAACAAAATCATCTCCCATTTGTTCTTTTGTATACACAGTGCCGGCCCAGCCGCTAGGCAGACTAGGGAAGTAGAATTTAAGGGGGAGGGGGGCAGTAGTGTGAGCCTTGCTCAGCATGAGAGCAGCACTTTAATGCTGCTGGTGGCGTAAAATGGGCTCTTTCAGTGCAGGTTTGTGTTCAAGGTCTACCATATCCCGTTCCCTCAAACAGCAGGGGAGAGAGGGCCAGGATGCTGCAGTGTCTGAGCATAGGTAAGTTACTTTCATTTCACTGCATCTTGAGCCCCAGTGGAAATAGGGCTGTGATAGCAGCAGGGAGAAGGGAACGGTAGGGAGATTCTGTACATGAGGGTAGAAGAGGAGTTGCTGGCTACTTGGGGAGGGGGATAGGGAGGAGAAGAGGAGATGCAAGATACCCTGGGAATACAGAGGGGAAGAGAAGATGCCTAATCCCCTTCCCCACCATAGTCCAGCAAGGGAAGGGGAGATACTGTATACCTAGGGGGTAGGAAAGGCAAGAGGGGATACTGGACTATGGAAGGGGCTGACCTTGAGTATCCTGGGGGTGGGGTAAATGGTTCAGTACACTTCAGATGTGTAGAACACATCCCAGTTTTTGCTTCCCTGAAGCTGAGGTGCTAGGTCCCTAGCATCGCTTTCTTGGGGGAAAAAGAGAGATTGACTTTTCTTCCAAGCATCTTCTCCATCTTCTGTTGTGGTCCTACTCCTGGAAGGTTGTTCTGAAAGAAAATATGGTAGCCACATTGAGACATGTCTTTCTTTTATATTCAAGATGGAAACATCCCTAAAGCACAAAACTGAAACTAGGACACAGCAGACCCGCAATGGCACAAAGAACAGATACAAGCCATAGGTGTGCAGTGCATAAAACCTGGACATCAGACACAAATAAAACATACAGTTGATCTCTTGCCGCATCAGCATGGCTCAATCACCATATGAAGCCATACTTGTAGCCACACGTAGGTAGCCGTACTGAAGACTGAGAGACATAAGATGGATGAAAACATCCAGAGGGATGGCCATATTAGTCTGTAGTAGCAAAACCAAAAAGAGACTGGTGGCTTCTTATAATAGATAATACTCCTGGGATGGCATAGTTGCAGCCTCACCTGGTATCCAGCAGTGAAGGTGTCCCACTGCGACCCTCAAACCTTCAGCAAGATGTTAGTAAGATCCAGATCCATATGAAAAATACAAAAGCGAGTACTACTTCACAGTATCCATAAAGTTGTAAAAACCTACTGGAGTATTTTTTAATGTACACTATCACTGTGACAGCGGGAATCCTCAACTTGCTCATACCGTGAAGAAGTGGAAGAAAATTATAGGTACTAGGTCCGGCAGCACAGTGTGTCAAGGATTGTCTTCTATGTCCTTGCACTATTCTAGTAAGATTAGTTACAAGGAAGCTGGAAAGTGCAGAAGCAGCTAGAGGGTTACTTGACATTTGCCAGTCTGAGTCAGACATTGAACATGAGCTCTTGATGCCTGACTTTTGCTAGTGCCCAGTTCTACTGCTAAGAAACATTCTTTGCCTCTTTCTGACTATGACAGCATCCTGTTGACAAGGGGAAATATGTGCTTCAGATGTGTCCGATTTTTGTACGTTTGATACCATACAGTATCCCTGTACAGAGCTGCTAAAGTTGAGCAGAGCTTCATATTGTATAGGCCTCTCCCTCAATGTGGATGATGCATGTAAGGAGCAAGCTCTTGGAATGCTGAAAGAAGTAACATACATTTTGACTGTGTCTTTATATGAGGGCTTGATTGCTGGTGATAGCCTGTATGATATGCAGGGGCGGCCCAAGGGGGGTGCGGGGCCATGTGCGGAGACTCGGTGCGGGGCCTCATTTGCATAAGTGGCCTTATTTGCATAAATATTTGCATAATGTTACCATACACTAACTTTTAGTAAACATGTCTCTTAATGAGTGTATGGATAAAGAAAGACTAAAAGATTTCTACATTACTATAATCCAGTGCCAACCGCCAGGCACATTAGGAACTACTACAAACGCTGCCCATTTAGAACCCATAGCAAACCCGCTGTATCCTGACAGCATTACCAGGACTCACAAAGCACCAGACCCTACCTATCAAAAGGAAACACTGCAAATATTAAACCAGTACATTTCAGAGAATACTGGGGAAAGAGAACAAGTGGCAATGTCAAATAGGAATTACATAAACAGAATACCTCAGCTCAGTTACACATGCAGAACATAGACCATCACCAAACAAGGAATCGCAATTTAGAAACAGGAAGGCAATAATTAAACTGGGAACCCCAAAAGCCAAACTTGGAATGTACAACAACACTGTAGAAATAAAACTATAAATCAATTTCCTCTTGTACCAAACAAAGCGCAGACGTTAATGATGCACATTTCCCAGAGCTTTCATATTCCAGTTAATAAATTCAAAATAAAGAGATATATTTCTACCTTTTGTGCATTTTTTTTCAGTTGCAATTGCTCCAGCCACTTTCTTCTGGTTTCTTCATGTTTTCTGCTAACTCTCCATCGTCTGCTGTCCATTTGTCCTTTCTTCTCTCTTCTAGTTTTCTTTCCATCCTCTCTCTCTACATCTGCTTTAACATACTAATCTTTATCCTTTTGCTCTTTCCTCATTCTTATTTCATCCACACAAATTTTACCCCTCCATCCTCAATCCCCACTTACTCTCCCAATACCCGGCCAATTGTAGATTTTTCATCCCTCCCACACAAAATATTTTTCCCCTCTCCATTTTACTCTCCCAGCCCCATCCCATTCTAATCCTCCCCCAACATCAGCTCCCTTCTAGTTCCAGTCTCACCCAGCATCCATTCCCTTCTAGTCCCTGCATCAGCCCATTTCCAGTCCTAGCCCCCCATCAACCCATTTCCAGTCCTAGCTCCCCCATCCATTTTCAGTCTGAGTCCCTTCATCAGCTCATTTCCAATCCTAGCCCCCCAGCAGCCCATTTCTAGTCATTTCCTAGCCCCACCATCAGCCCATGTCAAATCCTAGCTCCCCTCCACTCAGCCCAATTCCAGTCCAAGCCCCCCCAGGAGCCTACTTCCAGTTCTAGCCCCTCCATGAGTCCATTTCAATTCAAGCCCCCACCACAGCCCATTTCCAATCTTAGCTCCCCCCAACAGCCCATTTCCAGTCCTATCCTAGCTGCTCCATCAGCCCATTTTCAGTTCTAGCTCCCTTCCCTCACAGCCCATTTCCATTCCAAGCTCCCTCCCCATCAGCTATTTGCAGTTCAAGCCTCCCCGTCCACTCAGTCCATTTCCAGTCATAGCAATCCCCCAACCCATTACCAGTCCTAGCCCCCCATCAACCCATTTTCAGTTTAAGCCCCCCCTATAACCCATTACCAGTCCTAACCCCCCATCAGCCCACTTCCAGTCTTAACCCCATCAGCCCATTTCCAGTCAGCCCCCCATAGCCCATTGCCAGTCCTAACCCCCCCCCCCATCAGCCCACAGCCCATTACTAGTCCTAACCACATCAGCCCACCTCAAGTCCTAACCCCTCCCCATCAGCCCTTTTCCTGTCCTAGCGCCCCCATAGCCCATTAGCAGTCCTAACCCCCCCCCATAGCCCATTAGCAATCCTAACCCCCATCACCCTATTTCCAGACAGCCCCCATCAGCCCACAGCCCATTACCAGTCTTGACCCCCCCAGCCCATTTCCAGTCCTAACCCCCCATCACCCCATTTCCAGTCAGCCTCCATCAACCCCCAGCCCATTACCAGTCTTAACCCCCCCAGCCCATTTCCAGTCCTAACCCCCCCATCACCCCCATTTCCAGACAGCCTCCATCAGCCCCCAGCCCATTACCAGTCTTAACCCCCCAGCCCATTACCAGTCTTAACCCCCCCAGCCCATTTCCCGTCCCAAACCCCCCCAGCCCATTTCCAGTCAGCCTCCATCAGCCCCAGCCCATTAGCAGTCTTAACCCCCCCCAGCCCATTTCCAGTCCTAACCCCCCCCCCAGCCCATTTCCAGTCCTAACCCCCCCCACCCCAATTCCAGTCAGCCTCCATCAGCCCCAGCCCATTAGCAGTCTTAAACCCCCCCCAGCCCATTTCCAGTCAGCATCCATCAGCCCCAGCCCATTAGCAGTATTAACCCCCCCTAGCCCATTTCCAGTCCTAACCCCTCCTCCAGCCCATTTCCAGTCCTAACCCCCCACCTTGCACATTTCCAGTCCTAACCCCCCCCCTTGCACATTTCCAGTCCTAACTCCCCCCCCCCTTGCACATTTCCCGTCCTAACCCCCCACCACCCCATTTCCAGACAGCCTCCATCAGCCCCCCCCCCCCTTCCCTTCCCTTCCCTTCCGGCAAATTAAAAAAAAAAAAAAAAAACCTGGCTCTAGCTGCTGCCGCTGCCGCGTCCGTCGCAGCAGCGGCAGAATGGCGTGTCCCGCGGGGCCCCCTCTCCTCGTCGAGCCCTCTGCAAGGGCTTTCAGATTCGCGAAGGGAGAGTGCTCCCTCGCGTCTCTGTAAAGCCTGCAGGGGCTAATGGGAAATTTCCCATCAGCCCCTCGCGTCTAAAGGGGCAGATGGGAAATTTCCCATTAGCCCCTGCGGGCTTTACAGAGACGCGAGGGAGCACTCTCCCTTCGCGAATCTGAAAGCCCTTGCAGAGGGCTCGACGAGGAGAAGGGGCCCCGCGGGACACGCCATTCTGCCGCTGCTGCGACGGACGCGGCAGCAGCCAGAGACAGGTTTTTTTTTAAAATGTAATTAAAAAAAAAAAGCAGAATGTTCTTTGCGCGGGGCCCCCTGAAACGCGGGGCCCTGTGCAAAAAACATTCTTGCTCAATGGACGGGCCGGCCCTGATGATATGGTGTAGGGTAGGAAGAGGAGAACTGAAACCCTTCTGTTGCAGGGACGGCCCAACCATTAGGTAAACTAGGAAGTTGCCTGGGGAGGGCACAGAGCAGGGCATTCAAAGCTAAATAATAGATTCTGAAAGCCAGGGGAGGTAAAAGGCTTAAGGTTTGCCAATGGTACGAACAGCTTAAATGAATAGCTGAAGATATAACTTCAGCGTCTAATTTTTCCATTAGATCAGTCCTGGGTCATGCTGTGGAGAACTTCCACTTGGACCTTTCTTAGCAGTAAGTAGGTAATAAGTTTTTGATATGAGAGGCAAAGTCTCTTTCGAAATCTTCAATATGTACAACATAGAGATCTTAAACAGTTCCTTATCCGAGACCACCTGGGATTTAGGAAAATTCAAAACACTAACATTTGTAGCCCTCACAGAATTTTCCAAAACTTCAATCTTCAGAAAAATATATCTTTAATCAAAGCAGTGACAGTCCTTGAACTGGAGCGTTCTTCAAATCCTGTTCTTTAGAAAAGTCTTTAAGGTAGCAATATCTTGCTGGCAAACTTCAGGCTGGGAGAGATTTTCAGCCACTCTCACAGAAATACCTTGTATTTGGGGTTGCATCAAACTTTCCAGCAGAGAAATAGTTTCCCAGATGGTCTCCAAAGAGAACCGAGCTGGCCACCGAAGAGGAACAAAATAAATAATGTCATTTGAAGTCGCACACAATGCCTCCAACATTCTTGATCCACTTACAATATGCTCCTGCTCAGAGGGGCGGACCAGGCCGCTCTCATGAGCCACTGCACCAGCTGCTCTGCCCACAAGAACTTCCTGCTGTGAACCGAGGTTCACAACACCGGAGTCACACCGTCCTGTGCCCTCCTCCCGAATTAGATTGGGGGGTGGGGGGAACCCTCATGCTGTATCCAGGTAGAAACTGAGGAGCGCTGGTTGCTGCAGTGGCATCCATAGCTCGGGGGAAGAAACAGGTGTTGAGGCCTAAGAAAGATGCCAAGTCCACCAACACCAGTGTGGCCTCAACCAGACACTTCCCAAGTTCTACTGGCCACCAGAACACAGGACAAATTTGTCCATCATTGGCATGAAGGTGGATTGGGATACTTCCTCACTCTACCTTTCTTCTTCCTAGCAGTGTCTGCATGCTACTGCCATTTTGGATCTAGCCATCTCCTCAAGCATATTTTAATGAGGGAATCAACACTTGCTACACCATTAAAAAATGTTTACTTAAAAATCCCTAATGGGAGGGGCAGTTTTCGATACCTATTTACTTGTGTGACCGGCTGTTTACCTATATGCAGGAAAAAGTAGGCGCATATGCTTTTACCTACATTTTCATGGCAGCATTCCTGGGGCCAATGTAAAGCTTTTTGGGTACTTTTCTATTGTGTAGCTTTTTAGGGAACAGATGCAAAATCTACAAGTAAATGTTTCTGTGAACTTTGCAGTAGCCCACACAGTCTTGAAAATCACCCCATCTACATTCATTATTGACTTGTTTGGGCTTCTGAAGAGCCATTTTCCAAATTCAAGATAACATATAGGATATTAAACTGACATTCTGAATACCCTTTCACCATGGCCTTCTTTCTAGTTTCTAAAGAGTTAATTCTACCCCTAGAGATATATGTTCAGCAGTGCACACAAAAACATGCAGAGAATGCAGTAGTTTGCTTCTCATATGCACATGATAGTTCTGGCAGCGTGTTGTCAAAAAACTGTCACTTGGAACCAGCTTGAATGCTGCAAAAAAAACACTTAAAATACTCTCCAGTTTCCATTTTCTTTTAAATAAACATATTTCCAATCTTATCCTTAAAAGGGAAAAGAAAACTATGACAGGTAAAAATTCTGCAGTAATAATTTATCAGTGTTGTAAGGTCTTGATGGGGCAGTTCTACATTCGTTAATGTAGCTTCATTTTCAGCTTTGTTAATACTAGGGGGATATATGTTTTTCTTGCTGCTTGCTAAGGAAATTTGGAAAATGGCCAGTCTTTGCCCTGTAAAGGTGCAATCTAAACTTGATGTAACTCATAGATAGCTGTTAGTGACTGACTGAAGAACTGTGCATGTTGTAGTCTGTCTTTCATTCTGGGCTGTAGTGTTTGCGCAGGTGAAGGCCATCACTTTTAAACCCATGAAAAAGAAAATGACATAGCCTTTCTAGTTTTCATAGCATGGCTTTAAACTACTAGCACATAAGGATGAAATGTTGCAACCATGAGAAAAACTAATTCCGCTGGAAATGATTCTGATGCACATTGCCCTGTGTGGCATGGTGAGTGGTTCCTGTTAAGAGGAAGCTTGAATATGCAATGTTGAATATACTTTGATTTACATACAAATATAAATATTTTATTCTTTTATTAATTATATAAATGTGATTGACTAATTGCTGTTTTCAAACCTAGAGCTTTCCAGGTGCTACCCTTTCCTGTCCCCCACTTCTGATATCCTCACTCACACCCCAGAGCCCTAAACCACTCACTCTATCCCCATTCTCCCACATTCATTCTTCCTACACTCCCATATCCCTTCCAGTCCCCTCACTCTCTCTCTCTACATCCTGCCCTTTAACTCCCTTACACACACCAGCCCTTCCAATCCCCTCATTCTCTCCCCAGTCTCCCCCTTGCAAACAACCTCTGACTCCTTCACTCACTCTTGCCCCCTATATTTCCTTACTCACTCTCTCAACATCTCAGCTTGGATATAGAAGGGAGATGGGGCAATATGACACCTTGGGGTGCATCCTCCTCCTCTGCTGCTTGGGGGCAGTGACACAGTTTGAACTGCAAGGGATATAGTTGTGCCGAGAAGTTCAAAGTGCTACAGTTTGGGCCTGGTGGCAGAGGAGGAAAGTATAACTTGAGGCACCAGTGTTTTTTTTCCTCCTAGGAAATCAAGATCAACATGGTATTGAAAGGGGAAAAAGTTAGTAAAACCACTGCCACTGCTTCTGATGCTCCTGCCCCTTTTCTGCCATATCAGTTCTATGAAATCTAGGGAATTCTCTGGCTTCTTGAAGCTGTGAAACGGTAGAAGACTAGGGGCCCTGTCTATATGGTACTACTTTGCCTAATCTGCTTGATTACTATAAGCTTTACTATAGAGGGATATTCATTGGCACTAATACGGTTAGTGCTGATGAATATCCACCGGTTCCGCTGCTACATGCCCTGATGCTATCCGTGTAGAATCGGGGAGTGTCATGGCATTCCAGGGCGGAGCAGAGGTGACACCCTTTGCTAACTGAGCAGCAGTGATATTGAAACACTGCCCAGTTAGCGACTCTCGGGTAAAGATAGGCATGAGAAAACCTTGACTATCTTTACCAGTGGGAGCTAACAGGCAGCAGCTCAATATCGCCAATGCACAGTTAACTTTTCCACTGTGTTGCTGCAGACCCAGATATTCAATTCCGGTGGCTGGATATGACCCCCGGATTGAATATCTGGAGTTAAAGTTCAGCAGCAATGGCTGTGCATCTTAGAGGCTCATAGCCATCGCAACTCAATATCGGGCCCGGTATGTTTTCTGCTTATAAATTTTAACTCAGAAGCAGCATAAATTGAGAAATAAACACATGAAGACACATTTTAGAAAGATCATCCAGGTGCTATTGGGGATGTGCAAAACAAAACATGGGGAAAGTAATGACAGTTTTGGAAAAGGCACCTGCGCATACACTGGCCTTCCAAAATCAGGACATCCCCTACTCCGAAGATACACATGCTCGGTCCATGGGGCTTGTACTCGTGCACATCAAAAACTGGCTGACATGTACTTGCAAAATACTCTAGGCTTTTCCTGACTGCCTGTTGAAAGGACAGAGTGACACCATGACTGATTTATGTATACATGTTGTCTGCTTCCCATTTTACTTTCCTGTAAACAAATGGAGTTCATTTTTCCTTCTTGTTTTTAGATATATTTATAACTATGTCAACCGCTCTGATGCAGTCTATGGAAGAACAGTATAGAAAGTCTCAATAAACATAAACACAAACATAGAGAGTAGTGGCCACAGAGATGTGTATCCACGTGCTGAAATACATATCTCTGTGCATGATTTTTTTTTAAGTTTTATTTCACGTGCATGGTACCCTTATGTGCACATGTGCTTAATAGCTACCCCCTCTACCCCCATAGAGCATATGCACATGTCTGTTTTGCCATGCTCAGAGAAGAGCAGGATGGCTATGAGACAGCCAGTCCTTTCCAGGGCAGAGACCCTGAAGCTGTGCTGGTCTGTTCTAGAGGGGGAGGAGGAGCTGCTTTATCCCCCATGACAGCATAGGTCTCCCCACACTGCAGCATGAAGGGTCTTGGAGAAGATTTGCATGGCCCTCATGAGGAGAGATTATCATTTCATACCTAAAGATGCTTCAGGCAAACACCCAAGTTGCAGGCAAGGAAATACAGTAGCCAGGGCTGAGCCAAAAATGAGCCAGGACAGGTGGTCAGGAAACAGCAGCAGCAATGTGAGCAGTCTAAAAGATCAATTCAACCATAGACACAGATATCCAGAAGAACAATCTGAATCCAGCAGGGAGAGTAGACATGCACATGCAAGCTGTAAACGGGGGCGCTGGTCGTGAAAGTCCACAGTCTTGGCAAAGGCAAAAATATTATTATGACTTGCAAAGGATTGTGGGGGTTTCAGTTCATTCATACCAGAATCAGCCGTTCACAAAATAATGAGTTGTGATGCTCAAGTGTAAGCAAAGAAAAACAGATTTTATTCATGGGGTTAATTCTCCCACACAGATTTACTTGGTAACACAAAAGGACACTTGCTTCAAGTATTGTACTCAGAAAAAACAAAACATGTTATAAGGTGTCACACCTCATCCGCCCCAGTGGTGACTACTGGTATTGTTGGGCTTTCTGAGGGTGGTAGTTGTGCCTTGCTTATATATATAGACCACACAGGAAAACTTTCTTTTCTTTTTAGGGTTTTATTCCCCGTCCCATGAGGTTTCTTCTTTCAAGTACAACAGAAATTAATAGCCTATTTTTGGCTTATAACAAAGGATAACTAGACAACAAAAATAGCTTCCTTCAGCTTGTAACTTTTAAACATAAGCTAATAACAAACAGCCTAATTGTCTGTTTGGCTGGAGAGAGAGAGAGAGAGAGAGAGAGAGAGAGAGAGAGAGAGAGAGAGTTGCAGCCTTGCCTCTTATATACTGGAGGTAAGGTCACACATTCACATTTACCTCAGTGAGAATTCTGGCTCTATTACAGTGAGAGAACAATCCATCATCTCTGGACTTGTTAATGCTTCTGAGTTTTCATACTCCATTAACTCCTGTTCATTAGTATCTTCATTATTCACTTCAAACGTGGGGTAAAAGTATGGCAGGCTTGCCTCGTCACTTAAGAAGTTTCTCTTTCCTTGTGCAGAACTGCCCCTCTGGGAAATATCGTAAAGCTCTGAGTTGTGTCTTCCAGAGCCCTGCCCCCGCTGGTGCCTTAACGAATACCTCAGGTCCTTGTTTGACCTACTAGCTGGGTAATTACGGTAGGCTCCTGGCCGGGTCTGTCCTAGCTTTCCAAGCTCAGCTGTGCCTGATTGCAAACGGTGTAACGGTGTTTCCCTAGAAGCTGGGAGCTCACGGTGATAAGGGATTTCTTCAGCTTTTCTTGGTAAGTGAAACCCCCTTCTCTTAGTGCTTTTATAATCAGGGGAAAAGCTATTATCAGCCTCTGAATATCTGGGCTTTATGTGGGTATTTCTATGCCTCCAGGGCTCTTCCCTTTCAGATAGCAAATAGCCCTTGTATTCACTCTTTGCCCCTGTACCTGCTGTTGCAGTCTTCTTATATTTCTCTTGCCTTCCAAACACATTCACGCTGTCAGGGTGTTGCCTTCTCCCAGAACCACACAGGTCTCTGGATTCTCTCCAACTTTCACACCGGCTCCCCTGTTGCCTTACTGACTCACTTTCACTGTCGTCGTCTTCCTCATGCCAGCTCCAGGCTTTGCATGGCTTCAACCGTATCTGCTGCTGCTCCAATTCCTCTCAAGGATTCTCTCCTCGACTCCTCTCTCAAGGATTTCCTCTCTCTCAAAGGTTCCCCATCTCCAAATGTTTGGGAGTCTATTTTATCTGCGTGTCTCCTGACTCCACCTTCACTCAGCTGCACTCTATTGGGTAAAACAAACTCCCTTGCTTTGCTCTCTGGGTGTGTCTTTCTGGGCTCTGTGCACGTGTGCCTAGGTTGTCCCTGGCAACCATCAAACATTCCTCTGTTTATCTTGTCACTTTTACCGTGATCATTCACACTGCTCTGCACTTTCTCAGGCTGCCCTAGGTCTACCCTGTGACACATTCCCCCCCTTAAAACATTACTTGTTGCCGCAGTTTCTGGTGGACAGCAAGTAATCCGGGAAAGCGCATCCGCATTCCCGTGCATCTTTCCCGCTCTGTGCTGGACTTCGAAATTAAACGCTTGTAGCGCTAAATGCCAGCGGGTCAATCGAGCATTGTTATTTCGCATTAAATGCAACCATTTTAAGGGAGCGTGGTCGGTCACTAATAACAATTTTCTGCCCGTGAGGTAAAAACGTAGAGCCTCTATGGCCCATTTTATCGCCAAGCATTCCCGTTCTATCGTGGCGTAATTCCTCTGCTGGCGAGAGTTTTCGGCTGAGGTACGCCACGGGATGCTCACTCCCCTCAAAAACTTGGGACATCACCGCCCCCAACCCCGTGTCTGATGCATCTGTTTGTATAATAAAAGGTAAGTTAAAATCTATACCTCTTAACACCAGGGGCATTGCATAATTTCCCCTTAAGAGCCTCAAAAGCTGTCTCGGCTTCCGGAGTCCAACGGATTTAGTTGGGCGCGTTCTTCCTCAGCATTTCGGTGAGGAGAAGGCTTTCCTCTGAAAAATGGGGCACAAAGCGACGATAGTACCCTATTAAGCCTAGGAAACTCCGCATTTGTTTTTTTGTTACGGGCCTGGGGAACTCTCGAACGCTTTCTATTTTGCTGGCTAGTGGTTTTACCAGACCTCTGCCTATTATGTGACCCAGATATTTTGCTTCCCTTGTAGCAAATAAGCACTTCTCTGGGTTTAGTGTAAGTCCCGCCCTTCTCAATGCTCTGAGGACTGCTTCTACCCTTGTGAGGTGTTGGGACCAGGTCGTACTGTATACCACTATATCATCCATATACGCGAGAGCGTATTCGTTGTGGGGTCTCAGTACCTGGTCTACGAGACGTTGGCATGTAGCCGCAGCCCCGTGTAATCCAAACGGCATCCGTCTAAATTGATACAGCCCAATCGGCGTGGAAAAAGCCGTTTTGGGTTTTGAGCTTTTGGTTAGCGGAACCTGCCAGTATCCCTTACTAAGATCTAATGTGGTTAGATACTTCGCCTGTCCTAAGCAATCCAGCAGGTCGTCTATGCGTGGCATAGGATACGCATCAAACTGGGATATGTCGTTAATCTGGCGGAAATCTATACAGAATCTTAAGGTGCCGTTTGGTTTCGGGACCAACACTATGGGACTGGACCATGGGCTCCGAGACTCCTCTATGATGCCCATGGCCAGCATTTCCTTAACTTGGTTAATCACCTCTTGTTTTCGTGTCTCTGCCATTCTGTACGGACGTTGCCTTATGACACACCCAGGGGGAGTAACTATCTCGTGTGCCACAAGATGAGTTTCTCCGGGTAAGGTGGTCAGGACGTCAGAGAATTTCATTAATAGTTGTGCTAATTCTTTTTGTTGCTGAGGGTTCAAGTCGGAGCCTGCCCTAGGAGAAGTTTGTTTCTCCCAGTCGGCTACTTGGGGTCCTAGATCCTCCTCAGTCTTTTCCTCCCCAAGGGCTGTTAAACTCCTCACCTCTCTCATCCCTGTAGCACCAAACCCGCTCTCTCCCCTCTCAGTGGATGGTAGTGACGCTACTTCCTCCACCGCCGGGAACCCTACTCGCTCACAGATTAACTGTGCAACTCTGTCTCCTTTTCTTACCTCAAAATCTTTATCCCCAAAATTGAATAATAAAATTTTTACGGGACCTCTGTAATCGGGGTCAATAACCCCTGCGCCAACATCTATGGAATGTTGCACTGCTAGCCCTGACCTCGGCGCTATTCGCCCATAGCATCCCTCCGGTACTTTAATTCGGATGCCGGTGTCTACAAGTGCTTTTCCTCCTCTTTTTACCATAACATCCTCCACGCTAAAGAGGTCATATCCCGCAGCCATTATAGAAGCCCTTTTTGGACCTTTTGCCTAGGGTGTACTCTTACAAAACTGCAGGGTAAATTTTTGTTTCCCTGTTAAAGGTGCTTCCTGAGGCGAAGACCCCTTTTTTGATGGTTTCCCGAATAAGGGACTAGGGATAGCAGTCGCTATGGCTTCAGTTTTTACTTCGTCTGCTATCACTGGGGGTTGTACAGGCGATGGGACCAGTATCCCTTGGAGGCTTTTCTCCATCTCCTGACAGAAAGGGATCCAATCACGTCCTAAAACAATGGCATATGGCAGCTTCGGTACTACCGCAACTAATATCTTTCGTAGGGCTCCTAGACCCTGTACGGCTACTTCATGTAGCGGGTAGTGAGAAGCTTCCCCATGCACACATCTAATGCGGACTTGGCCCTCTACTGGATTCGAGGGGGATGACCGACATTTTTCTATGGTTTCCCACAAGTCCTGAGAGACCATACTCTGATCGGCCCCCGAATCCAGTAGAGCTAAGGCTTGTATTCCCTCAATCTGTACTTCTTGCACAAACCCTTCCGGTATTATCTCCTCGGATCCTGTTATGAGGGCAGTCTTAACCCTACACGCTTTTACCATGTGGCCTGGTCTGCCACACCTATAGCACCTCCTAGTGTTCCTCTCCACATTATTCTTATCAGGGTTAAACTCATTCATTCTCCTGGGTGTATACTTTTTACTTTCATCCGTCCCATTCACACCTGTACCTTTTAAAAGGCTCACATTTGACACAGTAGCATGCTTTGCTTCCTTAAACACCTCTGCCATTTTAGCTGCTTCTTCAGTATTTGAGCAATTTTGTAATGTTAGGAACATTTTCATTTCCTGTGGTATGGCTAACAAGAATTGCTCTAAAACAAGCTCATCTAATACAGACTCCAGCATCCTATTCTCAGGGTCTAACCATTTATAAAGCAGGCTCTTCAGCCTCTGGCACAAAGCCTTTGGAGTCTCACTCTCCAACATTATTGCCTCCCTGAACAACCGTTTGTAATGCCTAGGTGTTAGACCAAGGCGATCCTTTACTGCCTTTTTAATTTCAGCATAATTATTAGCTAGGCTAGCTGGCATGGCCTTAAAGGCAGATAAAGCCTCTCCGCTTAGAGTCATGGCGAATCGCATCGCCCATTGTTCTGTAGGCCACTTTAAATTCCCTGCTATGCGCTCAAACGCTTCAATAAAGTCATCGGGGCTATCTTCATGCCCCAAATGTCTCAAAGCAAGACCTGTATGTATGTCTACTTGCGGTACTGTAGATTCTTTCTCTGAAGACTTTCTTAGTAGCGCAGTCATAGCTTCCAATAGCGGTCTTTGCTGCTCCTGCATCGCTGCCATATATTGTTCCTGCAGGTGTTGTATCATCCTGGCCTGCTGCTCCTGTTGCTCGCCCATCCAGGCCAGCATATCTTGAGGATCCATCCTCTTTTCCTCTTGCCCTGCACCTGAAATAAAGAGAAAGAGACCACCAAGTGCGGTACAAAACACACAGAAAGGTTTCTTTTTTTTTTCTCCCTTTATATCACCCCTTTTCTCACAATATCCTCTCCCGTCCACCCAGGTTACCAATACCACAGTTTCCTGGTAGACTCCAGCATGTGAGAAAAAGGTCTTTTCCACCGCTGGCCGGTCTGCCAGCCGAATCCTCTCCAAAAGTCCAAAAAATTGCCAGCATGGTTTAAAGCTGAGGTCAGAGAGGCTGTTGTTGCCAAAAAAGCATCTTTCAAGAAATGGAAAAAAGAGCCAAATGATGAAACCTGGAAACAGCACAAGCACTGGCAAGTCAAATGCAAGGCAGTGATAAGGCAGGCCCAGAGAGAATTGAGAAGAAGCTTGCTGCGGAAGCAAAAACGCGAATAAAGACCTTTTCAAGTACATTCGTAGCAAAAAAACCCGTGAGAGAGTCAGTTGGTCCATTAGATGATAAAGGGGTTAAAGGAGCACTAAGAGGCGACAAGGCGATAGCGGAGAGACTGAATGAATTCTTTGCTTCGGTCTTTACTGAGGAAGATGTAGGGATGTTTACCCACGACTGAAGTGGTATTTAAAGGTGTGGAAGAATTGAAGGAAATATCGATACATCGGGAAGATGTCCTACAACTATTAGATAAACTGAAGAGTAGCAAATCACCTGGGCCGGATGGTATACATCCAAGGGTGTTGAAAGAACTGAAATTTGAGATTGCAGACCTGCTATCAGTAATCTGTGAACTATCATTAAAATCATCTCTAATACCTGAGGATTGGAGGATCGCCAATGTAACACCAATTTTTAAAAAGGGTTCGAGGGGTGATCCGGGAAACTACAGACCGGTGAGCCTGACATCAGTACCGGAAAAATGGTAGAAACCATCATAAAGAATAAAATTACTCAGCATATAGATAGTCATGACCTAATGGGAGACAGCCAACATGGCTTTAGACAAGGAAGATCTTGTCTTACTAATCTGTTATGTTTTTTTGAAGGAGTGAATAAACAGGTGGACAAAGGTGAGTCGGTTGATATTGTGTATCTGGACTTTCAGAAAGCCTTTGACAAGTCCCTCATGAGAGACTTTTGGCAAAACTAAAGAGTCATGGGATAGGGGCAGTGTACTATTGTGGATCAGGAACTGGTTAAAAGATAGAAAGCAGAGGGTAGGGCTAAATGGCCAATTTTCCCAATGGAGAAAGGTGAATAGTGGTGTACCCCAGGGATCTGTGCTGGGTCCGCTGCTTTTTGACATATTCATAAATGACCTGGAAAGTGGAATAACGAGTGAGGTTATCAAATTTGCTGATGACACAAAACTATTTAAAGTTGTTAAAAACCCAGGAGGATTGTGGAAATTGCAAGAGGATCTTGATAAATTGGAAGACGGGCCATCAAATTGGCAGATGAAATTTAATGTGGAGAAGTGCAAGGTTATGCACCTAGGGAAGAACAACCCAAACTATGGTTACACGATGCAAGGTTCCACATTAGGAACCACCACCCAAGAAAAAGATTTAGGCGTCCTTGTGGATACCATGTTAAAACCCTCGGCCCAGTGTGCAGCGGCGGCCAAGAGAGCAAATAGAATGCTAGGTATGATAAGGAAAGGAATGGAAAATAAAACAAAAGATATTATAATGCCTCTATATCGTTCCATGGTGAGACCGCACCTTGAATATTGGTGCAATTCTGGTCGCATATCTTAAAAAAGGATATAGCAATTTTAGAAAAGGTTCAGAGAAGAGCCACCAAAATGGTAAAGGGGATGGAAGGCTACTCCTATGAAGAAAGGCTAAAAGGTTAGGGCTCTTTAACCTGGAAAAGAGACGCTGAGGGGAGATATGATAGAAGTCTATAAATTAATGAACGGAGTGGAACGGGTAAACGTAGATCGATTGTTTACCTTATCAGAATATAGAAAGACTAGGGGACATGCAATGAAGCTACAGGGTAAACTATTTAAGACTAATAAAAGAAAATATTTTTTCACTCAACGTGTAATCAAACTCTGGAATTTGTTACCGGAGGATGTAGTAAAGGCTGTTAGTGTAGCTGGGTTTTTAAAAAAGGTTTGGACAAGTTCCTGGAGGAAAGGTCCATAAACCATTATTAAGAAGGGACCCAGGATATCAATGCTTGAACCAATACAAGCATTGTGGAACCTGTGTCCCCTTGGGGAAACTGCTAGGTACGTATGACCTAGATTGGCCACTGTTGGAAACAGAATACTGGGCTTGATGGACCTTGGTCTGACCCAGTATGGCATATCTTATGTTCTTATGTTCTTATGTTCAATATTTCCTGGATCAGACTTTTTTTTTTTTTTCCTGGTTTTCAGCACTGTTCTTTTTCCTTTTTCAGGCAACTTCTTATGCCCCCCGAAAAAGTATCCTCAGTTCTACGCCATTTATATGTCACACCTCATCCGCCCCAGCGGTGACTACTGGTATTGTTGGGCTTTCTGAGGGTGGTAGTTGTGCCTTGCTTATATATATAGACCACACAGGAAAACTTTCTTTTCTTTTTAGGGTTTTATTCCCCATCCCTTGAGGTTTCTTCTTTCAAGTACAACAGAAATTAATAGCCTATTTTTGGCTTATAACAAAGGATAACTAGACAACAAAAATAGATTCCTTCAGCTTGTAACTTTTAAACATAAGCAAATAACAAACAGCCTAATTGTCTGTTTGGCTGGAGAGAGAGAGAGAGAGAGAGTTGCAGCCTTGCCTCTTATATACTGGAGGTAAGGTCACACATTCACATTTACCTCAGTGAGAATTCTGGCTCTATTACAGTGAGAGAACAATCCATCATCTCTGGACTTGTTAATGCTTCTGAGTTTTCATACTCCATTAACTCCTGTTCATTAGTATCTTCATTATTCACTTCAAACGTGGGGTAAAAGTATGGCAGGCTTGCCTCGTCACTTAAGAAGTTTCTCTTCCCTTGTGCAGAACTGCCCCTCTGGGAAATATCGTAAAGCTCTGAGTTGTGTCTTCCAGAGCCCTGCCCCCGCTGGTGCCTTAACGAATACCTCAGGTCCTTGTTTGACCTACTAGCTGGGTAATTACGGTAGGCTCCTGGCCGGGTCTGTCCTAGCTTTCCAAGCTCAGCTGTGCCTGATTGCAAACGGTGTAACGGTGTTTCCCTAGAAGCTGGGAGCTCACGGTGATAAGGGATTTCTTCAGCTTTTCTTGGTAAGTGAAACCCCCTTCTCTTAGTGCTTTTATAATCAGGGGAAAAGCTATTATCAGCCTCTGAATATCTGGGCTTTATGTGGGTATTTCTATGCCTCCAGGGCTCTTCCCTTTCAGATAGCAAATAGCCCTTGTATTCACTCTTTGCCCCTGTACCTGCTGTTGCAGTCTTCTTATATTTCTCTTGCCTTCCAAACACATTCACGCTGTCAGGGTGTTGCCTTCTCCCAGAACCACACAGGTCTCTGGATTCTCTCCAACTTTCACACCGGCTCCCCTGTTGCCTTACTGACTCACTTTCACTGTCGTCGTCTTCCTCATGCCAGCTCCAGGCTTTGCATGGCTTCAACCGTATCTGCTGCTGCTCCAATTCCTCTCTCAGGGATTCTCTCCTCGACTCCTCTCTCAAGGATTTCCTCTCTCTCAAAGGTTCCCCATCTCCAAATGTTTGGGAGTCTATTTTATCTGCGTGTCTCCTGACTCCACCTTCACTCAGCTGCACTCTCTTGGGTAAAACAAACTCCCTTGCTTTGCTCTCTGGGTGTGTCTTTCTGGGCTCTGTGCACGTGTGCCTAGGTTGTCCCTGGCAACCATCAAACATTCCTCTGTTTATCTTGTCACTTTTACCGTGATCATTCACACTGCTCTGCACTTTCTCAGGCTGCCCTAGGTCTACCCTGTGACAAAGGTAACTGAACTTCTTAAGCAATAAATCAATAAAGACCTTGATGGGAAACAGAAAAGGTCTTTTTTGATGGCTCCTGCTAATGACCTTCTTAGCAGTGCTCCAAAAAGCAAAAACAAACCCCAAAAGTAAAAATACTGTTCTTTATCAAGGATAACTTTCTTCTATTCACACACACAAGGAAGAAGTTTCCTTCTAGAGCTCACGTGCACTTGTGCTTGGCTCAATTACAAATAATTAGCCAGCTGCAAACCCCTTTGCTGGTTCACTCTCTCTACGTGGCTCAATCCTACCCTAAAGCTTTCTTGCAGAGACTTTTCTGGGTAGATAACAGAACAAGTTACAGTTCCTTTTGGTGGTTGTTGTATTAGTGAGAAACTACTTTAAAACAGCAGCCTAGACAGAGAGCAATCCATGTATTCCAATTGATCATTTGCTATATCTCCTTCTTCCTCAAATATCATGGAATCAGTATCATATTCTGGCTCAGAGGAATTCCTTAATTGATCACTCTCAGGATAATATTTGTTTCCCTGCTGTCTTCCTGATGATGAGCTAGGGCATAGATCAAAGTTCATACCTGTGATCCCCTTGCTGTTAGGTTTCCTCTTCAGGTATCCTGGCCAGTAAGTAGTCCAGCTTTTATGTCCAGCCTTCCAATCAAGATCCCTGGACACTGGGTCTCTCTTCACATACCTTCTTGTACCGGTCTTAGGGCCCCTTCCAAATGCAGCCGTCTCCCTCAAAGGTGCCGTTTGGGAATTCCTGGCTCTATAACCCCACTCCTCTGGCTTCCTCCAGTCCAATGGAGTATGCTTGCCTCTGGAATCACTCCTAACACACGTACTGCTGTGGGCTCCTTCTTTAGACCTCCAAGATGTCTTTCTCTTCTTCCTTCTGCGTTGCTTCTGCTGTTGTAGTCCTCTCTCTTCTTTCTCCAATGGCTTCTGTTTCTGGATCTGCAGCTTCTGCTTCTCCCTGTGCTCCTTATTCTCGATCTGTCTCTGTGTAGAATATCTTTTACTTTTAAAGTGCCTAGAGGGACACTCCACCCTAGCACAGCCCAGATGTGCTGAATCAAGCCCTGCCCTTGGAGATGAGTGATTGGGGATTACCTCATAGCTCTCCTGATTGAACACACGTTTCCCCACTTCAGCCCTCCTAGAGGCTGTTTGAAACCTGGTGCATTCTGGGACTGGTAGTCTTTTATGAAAACATTCTGTTTTAGTATTTCTACCAGCAAAGACAGGTTGCTTGTTCAGAGCCAATTCACCTCTTTTATAGCTCCCTCCTGAACTATGATAAGCTTCCTTATCACAAAGCATAGCAGTGGCACGGTACAGTTCCTGTTCGGTAATCCAGTTTAGTCCTCCACAATCGGGTAGTGCCCCTCCTCCTGCAGCCTGGAGACTGGACCAATCAAGTCTTCTGTAGTATATATGCAGACGGAGCTCCCAGAAGCCCCCAGTGTGTCCAATCTCCTTGCAGCTTGAGGACTGCTGTGCCCTTTCTGGGCACACTAAGTGACACTTGAAGGAGCAACACTAGTTAGTTAGTTCTTTTGGGGTTTTGTTTTTGGTCCTTTATTTACCATTTTTTTGCTAGGTAGCTGTATCTTTAAAAAGAAAAAAATCCATTACCACAGGGGACATCCTGGGGGAAGCCAGACCTGCATTGGGCTCCTGCCTTCCTGCCTGGGGATTTCTGAAGCCTGGGTTGAGCTCTCCCCTAGGCTGTACGGGGAAGAGCCATACCTGCTACAGCATTGTCTGTTACCTGGAGAAGCTGGCTGAGTTCCTGGCTGTTTCCTGAGCTGGTAGGAGTTTTCATTTCCTTACCTTTCTCGGGCACTGCTGCTCCCTCCTGTTTGATTTGTCAGAGGGTCTGTCAGCTCCCCTGCCTCACGATTTGCATTTTTTCCTGAATTTTTTCGCTTGCCCTGTATTTGAGGGTCGTTTTCTTTCTTTTCCATGTTATTTGGTTGCCTTTGTATTTTCGTGCCGTTTTGACCGCGGGTGAAAAAGTGCGGCGGCCATTTTGAATTTCTAAAGAGTGCTTTTTAGGGGCATTTTTTAACACTTGTGCACAGGTTCCCCTGGCATTTTTGGGGTTTCTTATGCTGGCGATTTTGCTCAGGGCACCCCTGGGATTCTGGGGAGTGTTTTATTTTCTGTAAAAAAAAAAAAAAAAGTTTTAAATTTAAGTCTGTACTAATTTGCATAGGGTTGGTCCCTTTGGTTTGGGCTTCCCTGTTTCTGTTCCCTTCTTTCCCGCTGGGCGGAGGTTGCCTTAGCATGGCTGCCAAACCCCAATGCATGATTTGTGGGTCCCGCAGAGGTGCGGTGACTGACTCTGGCATCTGCAGGGGCTGTGCTTCAGTTTTTTCAGACCTGGAGCGTCCTATTGAAGTTAAGGAACAGCTTATCCCCGGGGACACTTCTTTTTTGGGGGACAGTGTCCCTTCAACGAGCGTCCCCCCTTCTGGATCGGTCCCACCGTCCAATGATTCGGTACCTGAGCTCCAACATGCGGCTATAGTAGCGCCGCCTATGGACTTTTCCCCTGATTTCGTTCTCCTCATGCATCAGGCTTTCCGCTTGAGCCGGTCCGGTCAGTTGCCGGAGGCTTGGCCCGCCTCTCTCCCCTCAGGACCCGCAGGGGGGGGTTCAGCGGTCTTCTCAGCCCGCGGTCAAGCGGCTCAAGTTGGTGGACCAGGATCAGGTCACCCTTTGTCTCCCGGATTCCGAGGCGGAGGGTGATCCTGAGACTGAGGCTGAGGAGTTAGAGGACGGGGAGATCCCTGAGCCGGAAGATCAGGCTCGGATCATTCGGGTGTTTCGAAGGGACGAGGTGATCCCTTTGGTCACGGAGTCTCTGCAAGCGCTTAACCTATCGGCGGTGCGGCCCCTGGAGGAGGAGGGTCTTGAGGATCCTCTCATTCAGGCGGTCAGGGATGCCCAGGTAGTTTTCTCCGTGCACCGCGTGGTTGAGCAGATGATCCATGCGGAGTGGGAGCAGCCGGAATCCGGTTTGAAAGGGATTCGGACCATGAATCGTCTTTACCCCCTTGCCGACAAGGACAGGGACTTGTTTAAGTCTCCACGAGTGGATGCTGCAGTTTCGGCAGTGACCAAGAAAACCACCATCCCGGTTGAAGGGGCTGCGGCCCTGAAGGATGTTCAGGACAAGAAGGTTGATAATTTGTTGAAGCAGGCCTTCGACACCAATGCCTTGTCTTTGCAAGCCTCTATTTGTGGGGCGTGGGTAGCTCGGGCTTGTTTGCGGTGGTCACAGCATCTGCACTCGGGTTCCGGTCTAGACCAACAGGGTCTGCTGGACGTTACCCGCATGGAGTCGGGATCGGCCTACTTGGCGGATCTGTTTTATGATTTAATCCGCTCCTTAGCGAATAGTATGGCCTCCGTGGTAGCGGCGCGCCGGTCCATCTGGTTGCGCAACTGGGCGGCTGACCGTTCTTCCAAGTCTCGCCTCAGTAAGCTGCCCTTTAAGGGCAGATTGTTATTTGGTGAGGCTCTCGATAAGTTGGTGAAGGATCTCGGTGAGTCTAAGGGTGGACGGCTTCTGGAAGATAAGCCTAAGCTCAATAGATCGTCCACCTCGGCGCGCGGTCAGTTTCGGGATTTTCGCAGGTTTCGTTCCTCCCGACTGTGGACATCGCTGCGCGGGTCGTTTTGGAACCCGTCATCAAGGATTTCGTGGTTTCAGGGGAGCGGGAAGAGGCTTCTCCGGAGCCGCCTCTTCCTCGGCCTCTTCCTTTAATCGCAAGCCACAATGAAACGAGGCGGGCTCTAGAGGGAGGCCCGGTTATCGGGGGTCGTTTGCGCGACTTTCTTCCTTCTTGGGCCCAAATTACGTCAGATCGGTGGGTGCTGCAGATTATAGAAGAAGGCTATGCCCTGGAGTTTGCGTACCCACTTCCAGATTCCTTTGTTCTGTCACCCAGCAAGGGAGCTCAAAGGACGCGGGACATCCGCGTGACCCTGGATCGGCTGCTTTCACTAGGGGCAGTGGTTCCGGTTCCTCCTTTGGAAAGAGGCGCAGGTCGCTACTCCATCTATTTTGTGGTTCCCAAAAAGGGCGGCTCTCTTCGTCCGATCTTGGATCTCAAAGGCGTGAATCGTGCTCTCAGAGTGCCGCACTTCCGTATGGAGACCCTGCGGTCAGTCATCGTAGCAGTGCGTCAGGGGGAGTTTTTGACGTCCCTCGATCTCACCGAGGCCTATTTACACATTCCCATCCGGCCCTCTCATCAACGGTTTCTCCGCTTCGCGCTTCCGTGGGGCCACTTCCAATTCCGGGCCATGCCGTTCGGACTCGCCACGGCTCCCCGCACCTTCACAAAGGTAATGGTTGTCGTCGCGGCGGCCTTGCACAAGGAGGGCATCCTCGTCCATCCGTATCTCGACGACTGGTTGATTCGAGCAAAGTCCAGTCGGGAGTGTGGGCAAGTCACGAGCAGGGTGGTGGCTCTGCTGCGGTCCCTCGGCTGGGTGGTGAACGAATGCAAGAGTTGTCTGTGTCCGACGCAGGATCTCGAGTACCTGGGGGTTCGCTTCGACACAGCACGGGGCTTGGTGTGCCTTCCGGAGCGCCGCTTTCTGGCGTTGCGGGCTCTTGTCCGACTCTTCCGAGGGATGCCCGCTCCGTCGGCGTGGTGGTACCTGCGGCTCCTCGGAACGATGGCAGCGACCTTGGAGGTGGTGCCTTGGGCGCGCTTCCACATGCGTCCCCTGCAGAGTGCTCTTCTGTGCCGTTGGTCCAACCAGTTCAACTCATTGAACAAGAGATTGCCTTGCCCAAGGGCGGTTCGCCGATCACTACGGTGGTGGCTCTCCTCCGAGAACCTGACGCGGGGGATTCCCTTGGAGCCTCCACTTTGGGTTCCGTTCACAACGGATGCGAGCTTAACCGGCTGGGGGGCTCACTGCGAGACCCGCTTCGCTCAGGGGGAATGGTCTCCCCGGGAGGCTTCTTGGTCGATCAACCGTCTCGAATTACGGGCGGTACGGCTAGCCCTGTTGGCCCTGGAGACTCTAGTCCTCGGCCGACCGGTGCGGGTCCTGTCGGACAATGCGACCACAGTAGCTTACATCAATCGCCAAGGGGGCACCGGCAGCGTGTCCTTGGAAGCAGAAGCGACTGCCTTGTTCAATTGGGTGCAGACTCGTCTTCCGGCAATCTCGGCAGCACACATTGCAGGCGCAGACAATGTCCAGGCCGATTTTCTCAGCAGAGTGCGGGTAGACCCCGGAGAGTGGGAGCTCAACCCACAGGTTTACGCGCAAATAGTCCGGCGGTGGGGTCCGCTCATCATGGATCTCATGGCGACATTTCAATCGGCCAAGACAGGGCGCTTCTTCAGCAGACGAAGGGAGCGCATGTCCGAGGGGATCGACGCTCTCATTCAGCCGTGGCCAACGTCCGGTCTTCTTTATGTCTTTCCTCCGTGGGCTCTGATCGGCCGGGTCGTGCAACGCATCGAGAGCCATCGGGGTCGAGTGTTACTGGTGGCCCCGGATTGGCCCCGGAGGCCCTGGTATGCCGATCTGGTCTGGCTGCGCGACGGCGTTCCATGGCTCCTGCCCGCGCTGCCGGATCTTCTTCTTCAGGGTCCCTTGCGGATGCCCCAAGTGGATCGATTCTCGCTTACGGTTTGGCCATTGAGAGGACTCGGCTGAACAAGAAAGGCTACTCCCCCGCGGTGATTTCTACCCTTCTGCGGGCGAGGAAAACGTCCACTTCTCTTACTTACGTTCGGATTTGGAGGATCTTTGAGGACTGGTGCTCCCGGCGGGGAGTCCGGGCGGCGACGGTTTCCGTGCCCGTCGTTTTAAGTTTTCTTCAGGATGGTTTCGATAAGGGCCTTGCGGCTAGTTCCCTGAAAGTCCAGTTGGCGGCTATCTCGTGTTATCGAGGCAAGGTTTTGGGCCGTCTTCTCGGGGCTCATCCGGATGTACGTCGTTTCCTTACGGCTGTTTTTCATTTGCGGCCCTCCCGCAGGATTTTCGTTCCTCCGTGGGACTTGAATTTAGTGCTGCGGGCCCTGGTTCGTGAACCTTTTGAGCCCCTGAGTAGGGCGTCCCTGAAAGATCTCACGCTGAAGACGGTTTTTCTTGTAGCCATCTGTTCGGCATGGCGCATTTCTGATCTGCATGCATTGTCCTGCCGAGAACCTTTTTTGTCTTTTTCCGCGGATCGGATCGTCCTCCGTCCGGTCCCTTCCTTTTTGCCAAAGGTAGTGTCTCCTTTTCACATGAATCAAGCAGTGTTCCTTCCGGTGCTTTCTTCGCACTCTGTCGGTTCGGCGGACAAAGGTCTTCACCGGCTCGATGTGGGTCGTACGCTTCGTCGTTATCTGAAGGCTACCGAGATTTTTCGGAAAACTGACCGTCTTTTCGTGCTCTTCAGGGGTGCGCGTAAAGGGGAAGCGGCGGCTAAGGCCTCCATTGCAAGATGGCTCAAGGAAGCGATCGCGTCTTCGTATCTGTTGCAGCAGTGGTCTGTTCCGGAGGGGCTACGGGCTCATTCCACTAGGGCTCAGGCGACCTCTTGGGCGGAGTATAGCCTAGTTCCGCCAGCAGATATCTGTAAGGCGGCCACTTGATCGTCTCTGCATGCTTTCAGTAAACACTATCGCTTAGATGTGTCAGCGGCTCGGGATTCCTGTTTTGGTTCGGCGGTTCTGCGCGCCGGATGGCAAGGTCCCGCCCAGTCTTGACTGCTCTGTTACATCCCGATTGTGGAGGACTAAACTGGATTACCGAACAGGAAATGGAAATTACACTAACCTGGTAATTGTAGTTCCTGGAGGGTCCAGTTTAGTCCTCCTTCCCTCCCGACTATCTGCTATAATAATGCGGCGCGCTTTTCCGAACGGTTGATCATAAGACGGTTCCTCTTTTCCGTTCGGACCTTTTTGTCTTTACAGCCGCGTTTTTTGCTATGGCTCTTCCTTTTCTCAGGTGTTCAGTCAGCTCCTGAGATTTCTGATGGTGAGCTGTGTTTTGATTACCGGGGCGTCGGTACCGGCGCAATGCAGTGTTCTGACTTCCTCGTTTGGGGAGGGGGTTGGACATTTATTGGGGGGTACAAATTGTTCTTTCTTATGTCATTTTGTATATTAATCTAATGTGTTGCTTCGTTAAGTATGCTTTGTTACTAGTACACTGGGGGCTTCTGGGAGCTCCGTCTGCATATATACTACAGAAGACTTGATTGGTCCAGTCTCCAGGCTGCAGGAGGAGGGGCACTACCCGATTGTGGAGGACTAAACTGGACCCTCCAGGAACTACAATTACCAGGTTAGTGTAATTTCCATTTGGTCATGAGACTGGCAGGACATGGCTGACATAGGGCTCTGCACTTGATACTATATCATCCCAAATGCCCACATACAACAGGTCTTGCACACCTGAACAGGGCGATCCTCAACCTCCCCTCAAAGAGGGAAAGAGGTCAGGTGAATGCCAGGGGAAGAACTGGTGAAATAAGCATAGTACTAAGCATCTGTGCTCCTTTTATCCTCAATGGATACTTCTATGTTTTCCACGACTTGGAGTTAGTGAAGTTGTAATTCAAGGCAAAGTGGAAGACAACAGCACAAGGTAATCATTGGCACATATAGCATAGATGTCACATGTAGGGAAGGACCCCATATCACTATCTACAGTATGCAAGGTCATGCAGTGCATGCTAACTTTATGCATCCATGACATGCAGTGCCACACTGGGGCGCCATATGCACTGCCACAGCAACTAGGTCATAGGCTGGAATACTGATGTATATCAGAGAGCCACACAAGGTACGCAAAAAGATGACACCAATACCACGACTGAGGCAAATGCCAGCAGCAGTGGCTCCTCAGCATGGGTGATGGTCACATCGAAGGGAAATGAAGGAGAGGAGGAAGAATCTGCTGTTTTAGTCATCACGCTTGTTGAGAAGGATGACCAGTAGCCAGAATATGATCCAGAGGCTGCAAAAACGGTAGATGGCTATCAGCAAAGCCTGTGGAGGCAGGGGACTTGCGCATAAGAGCTACAAGATGTAAAATAGGGGGAGTGGTGATATTAGGGTGGGGGTGCAGAGGGAAGGAAGAGGAGGAGGCAGACGAAGAGATGGAGAGCCACAGCAGCAACCAGTGACCCTGCCTGTCCAGCCTGCCTCCATGCTAGACCAGGTGCACCACCACGAGTTCCCCAGGACCTTGGTGGATCCTGAGGACCTGCTGCACCTCACATCCCTGTGACAGGAGGTGCATAAGGGCTATCTCCAGGAACAAGCAGGAATGAGTCTTCACATATGGGTACGTCGGTACCGACGGAGCCTGCACGGGAATGCTCCCCAGCATCCAATCAGAAAGCTTTTGGGAGCATCCCTCGCGCCTGCGCGGTGACTTCCCGCCTTTCCCACTGCCTCTCCTCAGTTTTCGTTTTTCCGCGGAGCCAACAGGACGTCCTCCTGTCACCGCAGAAGCTTTTTACTTTAAAATCCTTATTTTGGTCGCGGCTTGTCTTTCCCGCTGATACCGGTACCGCCGGTGCTTTATTCTTTTCCTTTTCAAACTTAGAGAAATATTTCTCCTCACTTATCCGCCAGGTCGTGCATCTAAAGCACTTGATGCCTTTGGACGTCAAACCTTCCAAACTTCTATGCTGGCTTCAAGAATTATTTCATATATTTTTTATATGAGTCTGACACTTCAGGAGGTCACAGAGAAATTATCTCTTTTGTCTCCTTTTTTGTCAGAACCTAAGGCCTCTGACTATTCCTTGCTTCTTAATCATAGCAGGAATATCTCTTGGTTCCTTTCTCGTGCTTCTCTAGACTCTTTTGAGTCTGTTAGCAGATCCTCTGCTATTGCCATTGGAGCACGTCGTACAGCCTGGCTGCAGGCTTCAGACTTGAGCAGATGGGCACAACATACACTGGGTAATTCTTCTTGTACTGGAGAAAATCTCTTCAATAGAGAGGCTTTACGTCAGGTTGCTCATTGCTCCACTGACTTTCCTAGTTCTGGAAACCGTCCTAAGCCTTCTTTTTCCCCAGGGCATAGGAAATGTCCTATCAAACCTTCTTTCCTTAGGAAAAGAAAGTTTCATTCTTCTGCCCATTCTCCAGATGTACCCAAGCAAGGGACATCTCATCCTCGTCTGAAGTCTCCAGACTCTAACCAGGCTAATCATAGCCAGCAACCATAGGTTCCTGTATGTTGCAATCTACAGTTAACTTCTTCTTCCCAGAAGTTATTCTTCAAACCCTACACTGGTTTTTCTTTTCAGTATGCTAAGCTGTTAGTATATTTTTGTCCATGGGTTACAGAATTCTCCCTTTCTTTTTATTATAAAGGGAGATTACAATTATCCCATGATAGTTTCTGTCCGCACAGGGACATTTTTTCCTTCAGCTGACTTACCATATGGTACGTCACCTTCCAAGCCCCTCTCTTCCAGGGTTTCCCCTGCTCGAGTTGGTACCATACTGAAACACTTCTCTTCTTTCCAGTTTAGACTTTTTACTATCCTTCAATGCATGCTCTGAACAACTCATCAGACAAGGACGGGAATATCTCCGCTCCCTCTGTCTGTTTTTATACAGGGGGATCCCCTCTGCTCTTTTGTTCAGTTGCTGTACAAGCAGAAGTTCCAGTGCTTACTTTAATGTTTCTTGCAAGTTACTTTCAACTATCTTGCATGATACTACTCACTGCAGGTTATCTTCTTCTAGCCATATCCTTACCTAGGATGTGGCACCACATCTGACTGCTGTCAGTTTATCTCATAATTCTCCTGCACAATGCTCTCTACAATCTTCAGATAAGCTTTCTACTATGGGCCCTTGCTGTGGAGCATTGAACTTTGTCTCTGAGGGTTTTCCATATAATAGGAAAAGCTTATATAGTCATTCCATGGCTATATAGGTTCTTTATACTCTCTTTTCTCCTATTGTGATACAGAAGACAAGTTTTTTCTGCGTGAATGTCCAAGGAGTTCCCAATCTGGCAGGAATCTACCCCTTTTTTCCTTACAGCTTGGCATTATCTTTTCTACTCCAGTTGGACAACGCATACTCTTTTACTGTACATGATACCCCTGGCTGGGTCATCCAGGTGTCTTAGTCTATGCGTTATCTTGTCCTTTGGACATGTCAGAGTCCTCAAGTACTCCTGACATGCTCTTACCAGACTGCTATTATCCTCTGTTTTTCACGCAACCATACTGGTTATCCACTGAAATACATTCCTGCACCACGGAAATAGATTCTCTATATATCTTCAGGTGGTTTTCACCCCCTTATTATTAGATGAATCTTTTCCCATCACATTCCCCATGTGAATGTTTTTGTGGGGCTCAGTTGCAGACATGTATTCTCAGACTTATATTCATGTCTGTATATGTCCTATACATACATATTTTTGTAATCTGTATGGCATAAGCCATGCCTATCTATATCTATATATCTATATATATATACCTCTCTCTCTATATATATATATATATCACACATATCTGGACATATATGCACATATATATAGACATGTATGTATCTCCATATATATATATATATATATATATATATATATATATGCCCTTTGGGAGATGTCCATAGGACACTAGGTATTACCTACTATCTCCCTAACTGTCTGTGCTATAATGTTTTTACCTTTTTAAGGGGTCCAGACAGTCAACTTGCCTATTCTCATACGGCTCAGTAAGTGGGAGCGGTTATACACACAATTACTGCTGTGACGTCAACAGCTTCTATTTTTGTTATAGATCTCCCTATCCATGAAGTATCAAACTTCATTGTCTTCCTATCTCTTACCGGCTAGGAATGACAGTGTACATCTTCAGTATTTCTGAGTACACTTCTGTTCTCCATGGGAATAGGGTTTTTTTTCCATACCCCCTCTTCCCTTCCGGACTGGGCTACTTCTCCAGATCGGTCAGTCTTCTTCTTTTAGTCCTCAATATTAATAACTCTGTACCTAAAATAGTTTTCAGCTTTTTCCCATAAAGCTTTCCATTGAAGACCTGCCATTCTTCTCCTGCCCCAGTTGACACCTGGGTCACCTGCCCATTCCAGGTTTGGAACTTCATCCTCACTGCTGTGAAGTTACCTTGAAGATTCCGCTACTGCATCTACAGTACACGCCATCACAGTTCTACTTCCTACAATCCAGTAGGTAAGCTCTATATTGTACTAGTTCATTAAATATTTTAATGATACTTGACATACATTCTAAAGACTCCTCTCTCCTGTAGTCTTTAGATTTGCTGTTCCTTGCAGCTCTTCTCTATTCAACTCCTCCCCCCATCCCTCAGGGGATGCCGGGGATCCAGGTTTGGAAAATGCCGTCCTGTCCAGAAATACACCTTTTATGGGATCTCCCCTGGCACCCACAGCTAGGGAGTCCCCATATGTGAAGACTCATTCCTGCTTGTTCCTGGAGATAGCACAGTTACTTACCTGTAACAGGTGATCTCTGGGAACAGCAGGAATTAGTCTTCACAACCCACCCACCTCCCCTAGGAGTTGTATCTATCTATCTCCTTTCCTCTTTCTCTCCTTCTGTCTCAGCTAGGAAACTCAACTGAGGAGAGGCAGTGGGAAAGGCGGGAAGTCACCGCGCAGGCGCGAGGGATGCTCCCAAAAGCTTTCAGATTGGATGCTGGGGAGCATTCCCGTGCAGGCTCCGTCGGTACCGACGTACCCATATGTGAAGACTAATTCCTGCTGTTCCCAGAGATCACCTGTTACAGGTAAGTAACTGTGCTTTACCAGGGTAATGAGGTCCCTGGATCACTTGGTCATGCACCTGGAAGCCATGAGAGTGGAGATGCATCACATGGGTGGGGCCCTAGACCAGATTATGACATGTATCTTCACTCGAGCCACTCCAAGTGAGAGGGTGGGGGGTAGGGAAGCACCCTGTAAAAGGTGTGTTGTACATTCATACACAAGTGGCCCAAGTGGACACTGTAATAAAGGGATATAATTTTGGCAATATGTGTCAAGTGCCATCTTCGCATGTGCACAAACCAATCAGTGTAGCTATGCAGCTCTCCTATGTCCTCTGACCACAATATGTGCAATGAGGCCTGCTGAGGCACATGAGCACTTATATGTCCAGCATGGGAGCCCAGCTGCAGCCACCCCATCAAACCCTGGAGACATCTAACTAAGCACACAGCCACTGTAAGGGCCTGGGACACCATCCGTAGCAGATGTTCATACAGAGCCACATCGCTCCGAACTACTCTCCTGGGCATAATTCATATACAGCCCTCCTTGCTTGATGCCCCTTCTCCCTGTAGCACATGGTTATTGCCACCATCCTCAGGTCAGTCCAGGGAAAGAGGTGACTTGTAGGAAATGACATTGGTATGCAACATAGGTCTGGTGGGGAACTGCCTATTTTATTTTATTTATTTATTTAGTTAGCCATATTTATATACTGCTTTTCGCCGGGTCAAAGCAGTTACAACAAACACGGGGAGAGTACATTGAACAGATACAAGTGAGGGGGGGTTTAGCATATTTACAATAACATTATATTATTTACATTCTTTGACATTACAGTCCTTCTCTTCAGTCAAATTTGCATTTCAGTGCTATTTACATTTCAGGTTCTCTCTGTTATCTCAACCAGTTTTGTGTAGTTTTGTTCTGTGCTGTCCCAAGATGCTTCCCTAAGAGGATAGTTTTTATCTGCTTTCTAAATGCAGGGAGATCCTTGTTGTTGCGGATTAGGTTTGGTTGAATGCACGGTTACAGGTTTGAATATTAAATTTTGTTCTGTCATGAGAAACGAGAGTATTGTTTGAGGTCTGCCGAGTAGGCCTTCCAGAGTTCATCCAGGATAGCAGGGTTTGCAGGTGAGATGATGGCTGTTGGTGGATTGCTTTATATATGAGGGTCAGTGCTTTATATTTTATGCGTACTTCTAGTGGAAGAATGTGCAGATCTCTTAGGACAGGGGTTATGTGCTCATGTTTCTTTGTCCTTTGTATGATCCGTGCTGTTGTGTTAAGGGCAATCTCCAGGAACAAGCAGGAATGAGTCTTCACATATGGGTTTCGTCGGTACCGACGGAGCCTGCGCTGGAACGCTCCCCATGTCCAGTCAGAAAGCCTTTGGGAGCATCCCACAGCGCCTGCGTGCTGCCTTCTCGCCTTTCCCAACTGTCTCTCCTCAGTTCTTCTTTTTCCGCGGAGCCAGCAGGTCGTGTTCCTGTCACCGCAGAAGAATTTCTTTATTTTTCTTTATTTCTTTTGTGTCGCGACTGCCTTCTTCGACGCTCTACTGGTACCGCCGGTCTTTCTTTCTTTCTTTTAAAAAAACAAAACAAAAAAAAACCCCTTTTCTTCAGGTGCACTTGCGTTTTGGGCCTTAGGCCCAAAACATTTTTTCCTTAACATGTAAAAACCTGCCTCAGGGTTTAAGAAGTGCACAAAATGTGGCGGCACCATTTCCGTCACCGACACCCACGACTGGTGTCTAAAATGTTTAGGTCCTGACCATTCCATCACAGATTGTATGTCCTGTTCTATGATGTCTAAAAGAGGCCGGCAGAACTGAGCTGCCAAGCTCAGTACCCTGTTTCCCTCTGATGCGGCTTCGGTGGCATCGACGTCTTCCAGGGCTTCTTCTTCCTCACATGGATCTCAGATAACTAAACATAAATCCAGCCGGTCCTCGAAGGGTAGATCTCCTTCTAAGCATCGAGATGCCTCTGGTTTTGCCCTCGAGGATTCTGCACCAGCAAAATTACCCTGGCGGGAGGATTCGGCCTCTAAAGCATCGTCATCGGGGTTCCAGTATGATCTCGATGGCGTGGCCTCGACAGATCACCTGGTGCCATGCTCTGGGGTACCGGTGGCTTCCCCCGGTACCGACTTCCAAGCATTGGCGGCGTCGATGGATCAGAGGATTCTGTCCATGGAACGCAGTCTGGCGGCTTTCCTTGTGGCATCGACGCCCCTGGTACTGCAACAGACTACTTCACTGGTACCGGCTCTAGCACCGCCATCGGTACCGATCCCGGGTCTGGTGGCATTGACATCGGCTTTGGTGTCTGCTATGCCGGTACTCTGTCCTCTGAAGCCCTCTGGTACTGATACCCTGGTACTAATTATTCCCGATACCGATCCCGGTCGGTACGGGTATTGGGCTTTGCAAGAGCATCCGGACAGACGATACTTCAATTCCTCTGAAGACTCTGAGGATTCTGAAGAGTCCGTCGATGCAGTGATGCTTCTTCCACAGGAGAAGTCCTCTCCTAAATGAAGGATGTCTCCTCCAGAGGACTTGTCTTTTCAAGACTTCATCAGGGAGGTGGCTCGGGGCCTATCCATCACGGTGGCCCCTGAGACAGAACCCAGAGCCAAGGAGTTAGATATTTTACAATATCCTAAAACTCCTAAGGAGGCAACTACCTTGCCTGTTCATGAGATTTTGTATGATCTCATGTTGAGGATGTGGGAAGCACCTCTTACCACCTCTCCTCATTCTCGCAGGTTAGATACCATGTATCGTGTCCCTCCTTGTCCTGGTTTCCATAAAACTCAGCTTCCTCACCACTCTATTGTGGTTGAGTCTGCTATGAGAAAGATTAAAACTGCCAAAAGACATGCCTCTAATCCTCCAGGACGTGAATGTAGAACCCTGGATGCTTTTGGATGTAGAGTCTTCCAAGCTTCCATGCTTGCTGCTTCCTATAGTCTTTACATGGGAATGTTCCTAAAATAAGTCACTGATCATTTGCAGACTTTAAGTCCTTTCATTTCTGAAGATAAAAGACAGGACTTTCTCACTTGGCTCAAACATGCCCAAGATATCTCCAAATTCTCCAACCGTGCAGCTTTCGACTCCTTTGAATGTGTAAGCAGAGCCTCAGCTATTGCCATAGGTGCACGTAGAATTGCTTGGCTTCAAGCATCTGATTTGGAGATCTGGGTACAAGATGAATTGGAAAATACCCCTTGTACAGGTGAAAACCTGTTTGGTAAAGATTGGCAAGCAAAGGCCAATCAGATGGATGCTGAAAATTCTGCCTTGGATAGACTATCCAAGTCTACAGCTGCTCCTGTTAAGAAAAGGTTGTTCAAGAAAGCACCTTTTTCTAAAAAGGGAAGATTTTATCCTGCTTATGGTCAGCGGGCATCTTCTGCAGCTCAGTTCACTACCAAACGTCAGCAATCATCCAAACAGAACAAAGCAAAGGCTGCTAGGCCTCCTCCAGCCCAGCAACCTCAGCCCCCTCAGCCCCCTCAGCCCCCTTTGACTTTCCGCTAGAGAACTTAGCCTTCCTTGCTTTGGAAGAACCAGAGCCCTCCACCATTCCAGGAAGGTTATGTCATTTTGCTCCCAGGTGGGGACAAATTACAGCAGAGCATTGGACACTTTCCATCATAAAAGAGGGGTACAAACTTCATTTTTCAAGCTTGCCCCCTCACACAAGAGTGCACCAGTTCAATTCTCCGACCTCCCTCCTCAACCTGTTGGGGCAGGAGATTGCCACCCTTCTCGCCCAGGGGGCAATAGAGGAAGTGCCTCTTCAACAACAGGGCACAGGTTTCTACTCCCCCTATTTTCTTATTCCAAAGAAAACAGGGGGCTACAGACCCATCTTAGATCTCAGAGAATTTAACAGATTCCTAGTCAAGGAAAAATTCAAAATGAATTCTCTAGGAACTCTGCTGTCATACCTTCAGAGTCAGGATTGGCTTTGTTCTCTAGATCTCAAGGATGCGTACACCCATGTTCTCATCCATCCAACTCACAGAAGGTTGCTTCGGTTCCTTTTTCAAGAGAAGCACTATCAATACAGAGTGCTCCCTTTTGGTCTGGCCTCTGCACCAAGGGTGTTCACAAAATGCATGGCAGTGGTAGCTGCATTTCTGCGCACTCTGGGAATATTCGTATTCCCTTATTTGGACGACTGGCTTCATTCGAGCTCCCACTCACTCAGAGGCCAAGAGTTCTCTAGCCTGCACAATGCGTATCCTTCAGTATTTAGGGCTGATAATAAACATCCCAAAATCCAATTTAACCCCTACTCAGTCCCTGGAGTTTATAGGGACATTGCTGGATACCACAAGGGCAAGGGCCTACCTCCCCCAGGTCCGTTGCCTTCGCTTGGTGCAGTTAACTTCTCAAGCAGAGTTGAAACCCCACTTAACTGCTCGAGAGTTGTTACAGTTACTAGGCCACATGGCATCCACCGTGCATGTGGTACCATATGCTCGCCTTCACATGAGGGCAGCTCAGTGGACTTTATCCACCCAATGGACCCAGGCATTAGACTGCCTGTCAGACAAAATAGCAAACACAAACAAGTCGCCTCATTTTGTCCCTCCAGTGGTGGAAGTCCCCTCAAAACCTGTTGCTGGGGTCCCTCTTTCAGCAGTTTCTACCCCAAGCAACTCTCACAACAGATGCTTCTCCAATGGGGTGGGGAGCTCATCTGCAAGACCTTTCCACCCAGGGCATCTGGTCCCCACAGGAGAGTTGTCTACATATCAATCTCTTGGAACTCAGAGCAATCTTCCTTGCTGTGTGGGTGTTCCACACCCTGCTCAGCTACAAGACAGTCCTTATCCACACGGACAATCAGGTAGCCATGTTCTATATGAACAAGCAGGGCGGAACTGGCTCTCTGTCGCTTTGCAATGAAGCTTTGCGACTGTGGGCCCTCGCCAGAGAGCATCAGATTCATCTTCTGGCAGTTTATCTTCCAGGCGTTCAAAACTCTTGGGCAGACAGGCTCAGTCGAGTTCTGCTTCAACACGAGTGGTCCCTACATGTGGACCAGGTGGCCAGGATTTTTCAGATTTGGGGAACCCCGGACATAGACCTCTTTGCAAGTCCGTGGAATGCCAAACTTCCCCGGTTCTGTTCCAGAACTCCGGCTCAGGGAGCTCAGGCAAGGGATGTTTTCCTCCTTCACTGGGGTCAAGACTTCCTGTATGCCTTTCCACCCATTCCCCTAATTCCCAAAACCCTGTTCAAGCTTCAGAGAGACAGAGGCCACATGATTCTCATAGCTCCACATTGGCCACGGCAAGTGTGGTACCCTCTGCTTCTACATCTCTCTCAAGCTCCCTCCCTGGAGTTAGGGTCTGCTCCAGATCTCTTATCTCAAGAGGACGGAAAGTTATGGCATCCCAATCCCCAGTCTCTGCATCTCAGGGCTTGGTTGCTGAAGGCCTAGATCTCCAAGATCTTCATCTTTCTCAACAGGTGAAAGATGTTCTTTATGCTTCCAGAAAACCTTCCACTAGACGTTCTTATGCTTTCAAGTGGAAGATATTTACTATCTGGTGCTCTGAGAAGGGTCTTAACCCTCTTGCCATACCTCTGGAATCTTTGCTGGAGTATCTCCTCCATCTGTCTAATGCAGGCCTTAAGACAAATTCAGTAAGGGTCCATTTGAGTGCTATTGCAGCTTCCCTTAAGCCTCTAAATGGACAACCTATTTCCTCTCATCCTCTTGTAGCAAGGTTCATGAGAGGCCTCCTTTTAACAAAGCCTCCCATTAAACCACCTCCGGTGGCATGGGACTTGAACCTGGTTCTAGATCAGCTTATGAAGCCGCCTTTTGAACCTTTGGCTACCACCTCCTTGAAATACCTTTCTTGGAAAGTTATCTTTCTCATTGCAATCACATCAGCACGTTGTATTAGTGAAATGCAAGCACTCGTAGCTAATCCATCTTATACAAGGTTCCATCATGACAAGGTAGTCCTTAGGACTCATCCACACTTTATGCCTAAGGTGGTCTCGCCTTTTCACCTCAACCAGGTGGTCTACCTACCTGTCTTTTTTCCAGGACCTCATGCATCAAGTGCAGAGAGGAATCTTCATACCCTGGACTGTAAAAGAGCTCTGGCTTTTTACTTACAGAGGACACAGCAACATAGAAAGTCCTCTCAGCTCTTTGTTGTCTTTGATCCTTCTCATCTGGGACTACCAGTCTCCAAGAGAACACTATCTAACTGGATTGCCCAGTGTATTTCTTTCGCCTATCAGAGTAAGAACCTTTCTCTGGAGGGCCATGTCACAGCTCACAATGTGAGAGCCATGGCAGCCTCAATGGCTCATTTGAACTCTGTGTCTGTTGACGACATCTGTCGAGCAGCCACTTGGGCCTCGGTTCATACCTTCACAGCCCATTACTGCTTGGACAAGGACTCCCGCCGGGATGCCTTGTTTGGTCAGGCTGTTCTCAAACACCTGTTCCATACTTAATCAACTCCTACCCACCATCCCTGATGGGATGCCAGAGATCCATTGGGGGAAGTGGAGCCCTGTCCCAGGGACACACAACTTCTGGGGTCTCACCCTGGCATCTAAACCTAGGGAGTCCCCATATGTGAAGACTCATTCCTGCTTGTTCCTGGAGATAGCACAGTTACTTACCTGTAACAGGTGATCTCTGGGAACAGCAGGAATAAATCTTCACAACCCACCCACCTCCCCTAGGAGTTGTATCTCTCTATCTATCTTTCCTTTCCCTCTCTCTCTCTTTGTCTCAGCTTTAAAACTCAACTGAGGAGAGACAGTTGGGAAAGGCGGGAAGGCAGCACGCAGGCGCTGTGGGATGCTCCCAAAGGCTTTCTGATTGGATGCTGGGGAGCGTTCCCGCGCAGGCTCCGTCGGTACCGACGAAACCCATATGTGAAGACTTATTCCTGCTGTTCCTAGAGATCACCTGTTACAGGTAAGTAACTGTGCTGTCCGTAGTGGATTGATGGTGGCCTATAACCATGCCTGCATGCACACTATGTCTATGTAGCTCACCATGCTCCCAGGCCATAACTTTGTAATCGCAACAAGATAAACTGCGAAACATGGTTCTTTGTGCCAGGGGTCATCCATGCTTAACCACAGCTCACGGCATATGAGTTGAGAGCACCAATGTCCATATAGGCGTCGTCATGTCATTGGACTCCCATGCTCTACTTATATCTGTTAGATAATGATATTGTTTAATTTCAATCATTAATCTTCATGCTACTCAATACATGTTCTAACCCTTTCACTATTAGGATAATGAGTTTGAATTAATTATGGACAAAAGATCTCAGACTTATCAAGACGCCAACTTTCAGACTTATAGCATGTCTAGTGGCTGTGCGTCATTTTGCATCAGTAACCTTTGTCCTCATACCATCAGTTTTTTCCCCCAAAAATCTCTTTTCTTTATCCAAATACTTTGTTCTTTTTTTCTGTTTTTCAAAACATAAAACAGTGCTTAGCTTTTCTGTGCTTTCCCCAACGCCATGCCTCAGAGCCTTCTCTGTGTTTCACAGTGTTGTTTCTTCAAGGTTTTTTTCTTTTTAAAAGCACCAATGACAAATAAAATAGAAATTTTACCAATTAATCACGTCTGTACTCAATTTTCTATGTCTACTAATGATTACTATCGATTTGTCCAAACCGACATGTACTATTCGCGCATGTAAACTGTCGTCCAGCATTCTGCGTTTGGATAGTACTGGTCCATTTCCTCCACTCACATGTGATTTTCAATATCACGGCAGATCCTATAAGCTCAGAAAGAAAACATCGTGTAACACCAATCACGTGGTATATTGTATCCAATGCCCATGCGGCTTGATCTATGTAGGCAAAACAATTCGGCCTTTCAAAGGAAGAATGAATGAACATCGAAGCAGATTACACTGCAAAATAAGAGAGGCACCGATAGTAGATCACTGTTTGGAACAAAGTCACAAGTTTGAGGAGCTACAATGTTTCTGTATAGATCAAGTTGTTGCTGGTAATAATGGGAAATCAAGAGAACCAATTCTTCTGACCCGTGAGCAAAGGTGGATCTACAATCTACAATCAGTGCCCCAGGAGGTTTAAATGCTCAAATAGATTGGGGCGTCTGCACATGAAGTTAAAAACAAGCAATGCAGAACAACAGCAAGATAAGGATTGATTAGTTAAACTATAGACCAACTAGGATTAAATCAATAGTTATAGGGAACGACAAAGATCAAATTAAAACACAGGTGAAAGGCAGGAAATCATTAGTAACAGTTAAAATGTACATAGGGAAAAGGAAAAACAACATAGGTAAATTAAAAGAAAAAACAGGTGAGTGGAGGAAATGGACCAGTATTATTTAAACGCAGAACGCTGATGACAGTTTACATGCGTTATACAGCTGGGAAGCAGAGAGGTTCAGAGGAAAGCAGATGAATGAAAAGCTGACAGTGTTCATAGCACTTGTATAATGGAGGTAATTCAAAGAAACATAGTGGAGTAGTACAAGTCGGTTTGGACAAATCGATAGTAATCATTAGTAGACATAAAAAAAATGAGTACAGACGTGATTAATTGGTAAAATTTCTATTTTATTTGTCATTGGTGCTTTTAAAAAGAAAACCCCCCTGAAGAAACTCAACACAGTGAAACGCAGAGAAGGCGTTGAGGCATGGCGTTGGGGAAAGCACAGAAAAGCTAAGCACTGTTTTATGTTTTGAAAAACAGAAAAAAAGAACAAAGTATTTGGATAAAGAAAAGAGATTTTTAGGGAAAAAAAACTGACGGTATAAGGACAAAGGTCATTGATGCAAAATGACACACAGCCACTAGACATGCTGTAAGTCTGAAAGCTGGCATCTTGATAAGTCTGAGACCTTTTTCCATAATTAATTCAAACTCATTATCCTAATAGTGAAAGGGTTAGAACATGTATTGAGTGGCATGAAGATTAATGATTGAAATTAAATAATATCATGATCTAAAAGATATAAGTAGAGCGTGCGTTAATAAGGATTAAACAGTAAATTCCGCTCTGAAAGTAGACCGTATAGTTGCATCATTGGACTCCCATTGGCTGCCCAACCATCAATCCTGCAGGGTTCCCCAGTTACTCCACCACCATCTGGCAGTGGTTTTGCTTACAGCATGTGCAGAGGGATGTGTGCATGTGTGGTGAATGGAATGGCAATATTTCATGCACCACACATGCACACATAAATAAACTAGATGGGATATAGGATCTCGGTGTAGGCGCACAATGGATCTGCACCACAGAGACAAAGACATCAACATGACAATGTGCGACATGAGTTCGCAGCATAGATTTATAGATGGGATCAATCAAGCAATGATGTAATGGCTCTGACCTCCTGCCCTTTTGTACATGTTAAAATGAGCTGTGGGGGTTCTGGTGAGCACATATTTACAGGCATAAAACATAAAAGCTCTTCACCACCCTTTCTTTGAGTCCCAGTCAGCTCTGTTGCAGCTCACCACCTGCAGAGGAAGCAGAGAAACCATTGTTAGCGTCTAGGATCTGACATGGCAACACTTATTCACTACTTTGCATTCCTCTCCCAACACACAGCAACACCTTGTGAGGGAGCTTCATCCTGTGAATACCTACAGGTGTGACACATTTAGTTGACAAACCAGCCCATGACAGAGTGTACCCCTCATACATGTGAGCTCTTGCCAGAGGCTTGATCTGTACCCAAATACCATAGCTAGATGGAGGGCAGCTTATGCATTAGTGATAGCATCACACTTGATGTCCATAAGCTAGCTGTTTTGCAATGGGAAACATGCAGGTCAGCTACATGAATTTCGTCTGTTTATAAACTGGCCGCTGCGCATGATTGTATCCCATACACCTGCCCACCTGTGGCTCATTTCAGGACACAAACATAAATTGGGGACACGATGGTATACATGTTCCTGTAGGCCCTGTTGTACTACTCCTCTCCCTTTGTATGTGGGGCCATGATGGGGGTCAGTAGGCACTTCCTCAGATGGCAACCTGTATCACCTGCATAGACAGAGGGAGCATGGACACACATGAGCATAATACATCTTGATGTTTCATATGCTGTATAGGCACTGCAGCAATGGGCTGTGTTTGTCAAATGCTACAGCTCCCAGGGAACAGTGGAACCTCCAGGCATTTGCATGTCTAGGTGATGGAAAGGGCTGGTGTGGAGTTTACCTAGCAGTCACCCATTGGTGATTTCTCCATTCTCAAACTTCTTATAGATTTCAGAGTGGGTGAGAATGCACGAGTTGTTGCAGGAACCTGGAAACGTCTGAAGGACATTGATTATCCCCCCCTCCTAATTGCAGATCACCTGTATGATGAATGAGTGGAATGTTTTCTGTTGTGGTAGGTGGCCACTCTCTCTCATGGGGGCCTGAGAGCCACATGCATGCAATCGATGATACTCAGTACCAATGAAATCTGGCCATCTGCTGGAATTGGATTATGGTTTGCTGCCTTTGCTGCACAGTGTGTGGAAAGGCTACATATTGTCCATTGTGGGTTAGAAAGGCCCTCAGGTACTGTGCGATGCTTTGTGAGACAGATGGCTAACTGAGACCCACAGTGGCAGCCAACACAGACTAGAAAGTACCATTGGTTAGGAAGGTGACAGCCATGGTGATCTTGAGGTGGATAGGCATGGGCAGGCCCCTCTGTGCGGTAGAACAGAGGAATGGCTCTAGCTCCTGGAAGAGATGGTAGATAGCTACCTTGTCAAAGCAGAACTTGGTGAGACTGCTCATCTGTGAGCTTCAGCAATTAAGTCCTAAGCCTGTAGATCCTCTGAAATGGGTGCCACCTCATGACTCTCCCTGTGGGCCTCCTGAATCATCACCAGGGCAAGCGATGTGTTCATTGTATTCATGGTTCCTGACTCCCTTTACCCACACCGGCAACAATGTGCATGCACCTATGCTCAATCAGTGACTCCCACATCACCACCTCCTAACACCAGCACCCACAGAACTGCAAATGCATCTCCAACACACACACACTCACTCATACGCATACAGGCAGCAGGGACCCACACAGAGAGTGCAGGAAACATTGGGACACAGAGACAGGCGGCAAGAAGCCACAAAGAGATAATGGGGCACACGCAGGTGGTGGGCAACAGGGAACTGGGCAACAGGAAGATAAACACACCAAGGGCCAGGGAGTGGATTAATGGGGATTTGGGATTGGTACAGCTGGGGGAGAGGATGAGGGAGTGGGACTCTACAGGGGGTCTTGAAAATGGGGAGGGGAGATAGCTTTGAGAAAGGCACAGGATACACTTTAAAGAAACAAATGGTAACTCCAAAGAAACAGGCGACATCTAAGCCAAATATCACAAGCCAAGCTCCTCTAGTTGCCAGCACTACAAGCAGTCCAAACAGACAGCAAAGTCCCATCCTTATTCATGATTTACAGCAGGTTCAGACTGTCACATTTGAAAAATCTACCTTGCATGTCATCGGCCTATGTAAAATATGTCATGTATGTGCAGGTGCTGGCTTTGCCCAGGAATGCCCCCAGCGGGGATGTGCAAAGATTGATGTGCTGTCATGGAAATGTGCACCTTGTGGCCTTTCTAAAATTGTACTTTAAATGTGAACGTGGCTGCCACATTTTTCTGACATGCCATCTTTCATTTAAAACTGAAATAACCACCAAAAGTAAAATAGACCTGGGAGGAGGGTAATTTTATAATAGGGAGTCTATAGAAATTTTGCCTGTTTTTGTAAAGGCAACATAGGTGTCCTGTTTGCTTTTCCTAGAACTATCCACAGCACTGCACAAATGCTCTTGTACACATTTCCACACCGGCTCTGAGTCAAGAACAGATCTCTGCATGTGCATGTGTTATTTTATAAAGTACACGTGTCTACCCTTGCTCTACCCATGCTGCCCCCGGGAATGTTTACATATATATCAGGTAAAAGTAGGTGCTATATTTTTTGGTGCATAATTTTATATGTGTCACATAATTTTATAATAGCCATTCTCCACATTTAAAACATGCCTTACATTCAGAAAATACTTTATAAAATTACCCCCTTAGAGGAGTAATTTTCAAAGGCATTTCCACAAATAAAGCAGTGCTTTATGTGCAGAAATGTCTTCTTATAAAAGTTTCTGTGGTAGATTTGGGTAAACCGATGCACATCAAGTACAAAGTGATTGGGGGGGGGGAGGGGGTACATATGCATGTATGAACTTTAAGCCAGAAAATTTGTGTATCTCAAATAGGTGTAATTGTAAGTGCATAGATTTCCTAGAATAATTTAATTGTAAAAGTATGAGCATACCTTTGCTATGAAGAGGCAGGAGAGTCCAAAAGGGAGAAGTATGTGTATACATTTTGACAATATGCTAGTTTATAAAATTAACCCCTTAATGAAACCATTCAGGCTAGAACTTACTGGTGAAACCTCCGAATGCAACAGATAAAGCCAGCCTGATTTCACGACGTGTACTCTGCTGTGGAAGTTATCATTCCTTATCTTTCTCACATTGCTGTCTCTAAAAGAATTCTGTATAATTTATTGTTAATTTTATATTTTTAGCATTTTGAAGAATTTTTGTTAATCTTTATTGCCCTTGATTGTGTGAAAGTTCCAAGTGTATCACTTGTTTTTAGTTAATTGACGTCTAAGCTTCAGTTCCATTCCATTTCAGGGTATTTTATCAATGATCAATCAATATAACCTGAAAAGCTTCAATGTATTTTGCAATTTTATAACAGGATGCCTACGCGAAAAGTCCAAAAAGGCATATTTTACAAAGGCAACATAGGCTCCTATGTGCCTTTTTTTTTTTTTTTGCAATTTATATTTTTTATTAGCACACATCATACAACACTACAAATAACAGAGAACCATCACCCCATCTGGTATAAACCATTGTACATTCCATACTTCTGCTACAAATGTGAGAAATCCCCTCCCCCGATGTGTACCTGATTTACAACCATTTTTTATGTTGTACAATTTCCAGCACCAACATACGTTTGCATGACAGAAGAAACCCCCCCCCCCCACACCCTCTAAGATCTCCCCCCCATACGCTAAAGAACTAACATCTCCCAACCAAACTGATAGACCTATGAGTTATAACCCCAAGTTAACGGACCTAAACATTTCCCCCCTCCCCCTCCGTCCTAGAAACACACCCACACCACCCCCCTCCCCGCAATAATATTTTACAACAGAAAACAAAAATCCTTAACACTATCCTGAATAACATATTATATCAGCCATACATTTCAATCCCCATAAAGACTCCCCATCAATATTAGAGGGCAATATTACTACCCTTCCCAGAACTAACTTACTTATTTATTTTATTTAACATTCACTTATATACCGCTACCTTCCACAGATCAGGTGCGGTTTACAGAAAACAGGTGAAGAAACAGCGTAACAGGTCTGTTTTTTACATTAAACATCAGCTGAATTATGTACATATTTGCTATTGCTGAGGGAGGAGTGGTCTAGTGGTTAGGACAAGGTACTTCAGGCCAGAGGGCCGGTGTTCAAGTCCCACCTGGGGACAGCAATCTCAGGCCGGAGGGACTGGGATTTCTAGTCCTATAGGCACTCCTTGTGGTCTTGGGCAAGCCACTTAACCCTCCACTGCCCATGTTCCCTGTAAGTATTAGTGTATGTGTCTCATATCCCCTCGTGTTAAATGTATCCCCCAATTGACCGCTTTGACCCGGTGAAAAGCGGGATATAAATAAAGCTAAGTAAATAAAGCTAAGTAAAATTAAACTTCAATGAACTATGTGCAATCAACAGTTATTAAAGTAAACATTAGGTAACTATTTACAAACATCATGTATCAAGTATAAGGATTGCATTTTCTTAGGACATTAGAGAACTATACACAAACTTATACCAGTGATGTAAATTAGTGATGTAAATTAGAATAAGTCTAATCCTAACCCTTCCCTTCATCCTGCCCCCTCCCCCCGCCCCTACTCGCACCACTGTCCTACCCCCCCCCCCCCCCGTTCTCCACTGTACATACTGTCCCCACACCCTGTTATATCTTTGAATAATAAGTTTTTGATGCGCTTCAATGGCACAAAAGCTCCACAATTGCTCCATTCTCCCCACCACCTCCACTAGCGGAGGGACATCCGTTCTCTTCCACCAATGGAGAAGGCTCATCCGGCCCGCTATTACACAGTACCCCTGTAGTCTCCCTAACTCCTCCTTTCCCCCCCCCCCCCTCCACCCCCTCATTCAATATTACCAAACTGGGAGTGAACTGCACCTTCACCCTTGTAATATCTACCGTAAGTCTTTCCACCCCTAACCAATACTCCCGTACCTTAGGGCAGCTCCAAACCATATGCAACAAATCCCCTCTGGCCCCACACCCTTTCCAACAACAGTCCGGACTTTCTGGATATAATGCGTGGAGCCACACCGGGGTCCAATACATTCTCAACCTTAACTTATAGCTGTTTTTCAGCATTGCTGTCCCCGGAGCTAATTTGTGGGTCCGAGTATAAATACGCTCCCACCTTTCAGAATCCCACTGCCCTCCCAACTCCTCCTCCCACTGTAGCTGGCCACGTATGGCCCCCTGCTTTGATTCCCCCAAGAGCTTAGAGATTATCCGAGTAGGCAATCCTTTACTGCCCATCATCTCGTCAAATGGCGTAGGTTTTGAACTCCAATCCTTTTTCACCTCCCTCCGCTGTAGCCAATACCACAGTCTGACATACCCATATCTATCCCGCTCCTCCAAGTGATATTGCTGTTGGAGCTCCTCAAATCTCTGAATTCTCCCCCCATCTTCCACCAATTGACCAATTTTCCACAACTCTTTCTCCCCCCACCTCCTAAAAACCCCCGCCCCTCCCCCTTCTTGCCTTCCATCACTGTCTGAATGTGAGTTTCCCTAGAGTACTGCTTCCCTCCTAACAAATACCCCCTCCGTTTCACCCAGACCTGTCTCGTAAGCTCTCTGTATGGATTCTCCTCTACCCGTCCCCGTCTTCCCACCCCGGGGTCCCAGATCCAAGCCCCTGCGCTTTCCCCCTCCTCCCCTTCCATACCCACCCACCCCGGGCACTCCACCCCCTCCTTCCACGCAAACAATGCCCGAAGTTGCGCCGCCTCATAGTATCGAAGCAACGACGGGACCCCCAGCCCCCCCTCCTCCTTCGCCTTAAACATAGTAGCCCTACCCACTTTTGGACGTTTTCCATCCCAGATAAATTGTAAAAGCAGATTTTGCATCCTATCTATTTCCTTTCTTACCAACCTGCAGGGCAAGGACATATAGAGTGGAGGAGTGGCCTAGTGGTTGGGGCAAGGTACTTCAGGCCGGAAGGTCGGGGGTTCAAATCCCACTAGAGGACAGCAACCTTGGGCCGGAAGGACTGGGATTTCTAGTCCCACAGGTGCTCCTTGTAGTCTTGGGCAAGCCACTTAACCCTCCATAGCCCATGTTCCCTGTAAAATAGTTATCTCCAAGTTATAATGCCCTGTTCAATGTAATTTCAGTTTGTTCAATGTAAACTGCACTGATGCAGAATAGCGCGGTATATAAGAGAATATAAATAAATAATAAATAAAAAAATATAAACAAACAGCAACCTTGGGAGAACGTTCATTTTCACAACAGCAATACGACCCATCCAGGACAAAAACAACCCCCTCCATCGAGATAAGTCCTGCCTAATACTCTCCACCAATCCCTGATAGTTCCAATGCTTGATCCGGGTTAGAGGAATCCCCAGCTGGATCCCCAAATAGTGAAAGCTCCCGGTCACCCACCTAAACTTAAAATAATGTCTCTCGCTCTCCTCCACCCTAGGCACTAAGTTAAAACCCAATAATTCAGTCTTACCCTGATTCATTCTGTACCCTGCCATCCGACTGTACCGTTGAATAGCCGTCATCAACACTGGTAGTGTTGTGAGCGGTTGTGTCAAGGTAAAAATAACATCGTCCGCAAAGAGTCCAATTTTTTCCTCCCGCCCTCGTATCCTCACTCCCTTTATATCCCCCTTTCGTCTGATATACGCCGCCAACGGTTCAATAGCTAGTGCAAACAATAAAGGCGATAAGGGGCATCCCTGTCTAGTACCCCTATGAAGCTCAAAACTCTCTGAATACCCACCATTAACTCGAACTCTAGCACGGGGCCCCTGATATAAAGCCCTTATCCATCTGATATACTTCCCTCCAAACCCCATTTTCTCCAAAACCTGGAACATAAAAGGCCATTCCACTCGATCAAAAGCTTTTTCTGCGTCAACAGTAATCACCACTGCCAGTTCTTTAGTCCCCTGCAGTTGTCACATAATGTTCAAAATCTTGCGCACATTGTCACTGCCTTGCCGCCCTTTTACAAAACCCGTTTGGTCAGGGTGTATTAACTGCGGCACGATATCTTGAATCCTATTTGCCAGCACCTTTGACAAAATTTTTGCATCTAAGTTTATTAAGGATATGGGTCAATAGGAGCCGCATACTCCTTTATCCTTACCCGGTTTTGGTAAAACGGTTATGCCAGCCTCCGCCATTGTCCGTGGAAGGCCCTCCCCCTGCAGGACCTTGTTCACTACCCTAGTAAGGACAGGTATAATATATTCCGACATTACCTTATAGAACTTTGCCGTGTACCCATCCAATCCCGGCGCCTTGCCAAGTTTCAAGGTAGCTATAGCCCTCCTTACCTCTTCCTCCTGAATCTCCCTTCCTAAACGCTCCCGTTCCTCCCCCGACACCTGCAGTAAATCACACTCCGCCAAAAACTCTGCAATCTCCTCCCCCCCCCGCCCTGAGTTCACTGTTATACAAGTTCTCATAAAACTCCCGAAATACCCCCCTAATTCCCTTAGCTTGATATACCCATTCCCCTTTAGTATTGTGAATGCCCGCTACGTGCGCTGCCTGCCTCCTTCCCTTAAGCCTACTGGCCAGCAACCTCCCCGCCCGATTCCCCCCTTCAAAATGGGCCTGCTTCAGTACCGCTAGCTGGTATGCTATTTCTTGGGCCCTTAATTTACTCAGCTCCGCTTGTACCCTATGGAGCTCCGCAATTATATGCGGGTCAGACACTCTCTGATGAGCCCCTTCCAATCCTCTCAATTGTCTTAACAGTTCAGTTTCCTCTGCCCCCTTTTCTCTTTTTACTCGCGCCCCCAAACTAACCAGCTGTCCCTGAATAACCGCCTTTAACCCATCCCACACCACCCCCATGGGCACTTCCCCTGTGTCATTTAACAGAAGGTATTCCTTTATATGCTCCTTAAGCTTTCCCACGTGCCGCTCTTCCTCAATCAGGGAGTCATTAAGTTTCCAAAATTTTAAACTTTCATCCGTTCTTCCCATATCGAATTGAACACTCACTGGCGCATGGTCTGACCAAGTTATTGAGCCATGTTCCACTTCTTTTATTCTCTCTACCCATTGACCACCCACCCAAATCATATCTAACCTGCTGTAGGTGCTGTGTACTGGGAAGTAGAATGTGTATTTCCGTTCTCCCGGATGCCAGCTTCTCCATACATCTACTAAGCCCAATCGTTCCCTCATTTTATGCAGACTTCGCCTATCTCCTCGCCCTCCACCCCCTGCCCCCCCCGCTAGTATCCATTCTGGGATTGCACGTCAAATTAAAGTCACCTCCCACCCAAGATAATTTGGGTGTTCCCAAATCCCTCCAACTCCTTCAAAATTTGCTCATACGCCTCCCCCTGCTTCTCATTGGGGCCATATAGGCTTAACACCCACACTTCTTCTCACTCAATTTGCAATAGCACCCCACCCATCTTCCTCCTTCCCCCGCCTAAAACCCTTCACCATATTCTGGTATTCCCCCCCCCCCACCAAGATTCCAACCCCCCCTTTCCGAGGATTTACTCTCTGACCTGCCAAAAACACCTTGGGGTATTGCCTAGATTGTAAGATATACTCCTGCCCCACTCTCAGGTGTGTTTCTTGTATGCACATAATATCCGCACCCACTCTTCTGCCCTCCATCTCCACCAAACTTCTTTTCTGTCGCGAACGCAAGCCCTTCACATTCATTGTCACAATTGTTAAACTTCTCCGCTGCCCATTCCCCTTCCCCTGTTCCTTATCGTCACTCCAGTCCAGTCCCTTCACTTCTGGGGTTACGCAACCCTTCCAGCAGCTTGGAGGCTGAGCCCAACCTTTTTGGGGGATGGAGCGGTATAAATACCACTGGGACCACCCACCCATTCCAGTATTCTCAGCCTCCAAGCAGCTGGAGGGTTCCGTAAGCCTGGGGCTTACTGGAGTCCTACCTTGAACTTGTTTAGTTAAATTTCAGCTTTATTTGTGATCAATTTTACTGATTGCATTTATTTCATTAATTTGATTTTTTTCCTTAGCGTTTTGAGGGGCTCTGCTCCTTTAAGAATTAGCTTTCCTCTCTCTCTCTCTCCCCCCCCCCCCCGGGCTCCGACGCGGCGCACCGAGCAAAGCCTCGGGTTTGTAGCAGCGAGGCGGTGCTCTGCTACACTCGGCTTCATGCCCCCCTTGCTTTGCCGTCTTCGGGGGATACAGCCTCGCGCCGAAGCCCTGAAGGTGGCTGAGCGCTAGAGGCTGCAACGACATCTTGAGGGAAGTCTCCATCTTGCCCCGACGCGGCTGACCGCGGGGAGAGAACCGCGTGGTGCTCCGGTTTCCCACGGGGCGATCAGACGGCGATCGCACCCGTGCTGCGGTAAGGGCTCAACGCCGGTTTCAGCGGGGGAGTGCAGGCAGGCACCAGAGTCATTTCCCCGAGCAGGCTCCACGTGGTGAGGCCTACCACGTGTAGAGCCCTCGGGTGGGATTCGCAGCATCGGGTCCAGGATTTGCAATCTCCAAACAGCAAGTACCTCCCTTAGGGGACCAAGGAGTGATAGCCACGAATTGTTTTTAATTTCAATTTATTTTCGATTTAATTGTGATTAATTTGGATGTTTCTTTATTGCTTTGTTTTCATGCTCGATTTCTGTTTTATGTTAATCGCCATTAACCAATAAGAAATCCCTTTAAGTCTCCTAGGGGTATTTATAGGAGTTGAGTCCTAAGGGAAATTGGGTTTTGGTTGCTAGGGCCTACCAAGATAAGCCCCAACCCTTTCTCATGGCATCCAAGCCACGCTGTCCTTCTTGTGGGACGCGCAGGGGCACCTCCGCAGAAGCAGGAATCTGCAGGAGCTGCGCTGCAGCGGCTGCATCAGTTGAACAGGAGGTACTGCAGCCTTCCCAGGTTCATCTGACCCTCTAGTAGGGGAAGGGGGGTCCCAGAGTTCGGTCTCTACCCCCTCTGAACTACCCACTCCTCCTCTGCTCCCTCAGCCCCCCTCTCGAGTGCAGGAGGGGACGGAGAATTTTTCTCCCCTGACTTTATCCTTTTACTCCATAAGGCCTACTGTCTACGCAAGCAGGGCCTAGGGGCGGATGAGGGTATCCCCCCAGTGGAAGAGAGATCAAGACTCCTAGGGGCTATCAATCCAGAATCTGGCATCCCTTCTAAGCGTCAGCGGCTGGAAGGGGAAGACCCCCTACCGTCCCTTTCCCAGGGGACTCCGGAGGAGGGGGGCTCGGTGAAGGACTGGGACGAGGATGAGGAGGAGCTGGAAGAAGGAGAGATCCCGGAAGAAGATCAATCTCGGATAGTTAGGGTCTTTAGGCGGGAGGAGCTACCGGCGTTAATTAATGAATCCTTAAAAATACTCAATGTGGCCTCAGATGTGCCATCACAGGAAGAGGCATTGGAGGACCCCTTAATTCAGGCCATTAGGAGATCCCAGAAGGTCTTTCCGGTCCACAGAGTGGTACGCCAGATGATCCAGGAAGAATGGGACCAACCGGAATCCAGTTTAAGGGGAGTCCGCGCCATGTCTCGTCTATACCCTCTCCCAGAGTCGGATAAGGAGCTGCTAAAATCGCCCAGGGTGGACGCAGCGGTATCTGCAGTCACTAAGAAGACTACTATCCCAGTGGAGGGCAGTTCAGCCTTAAAAGACGCGCAGGACAGGAAGCTGGATACACTCCTGAAACAAGCCTTTGATGTAAGCGCTCTTGCATTACAGGCCTCCGTGTCAGGAGCATGGGTAGCTCGAGCCTGCTTAAGATGGGCTCAGCAGCTTCAGTCAGAGGACTCTTCGGCAGAGACCCAGGCAAACTCGGCCAGAGTGGAATCCGGCGCAGCCTACCTGGCGGATAGTCAATATGACCTCATCAGAAGCCTAGCCAAAAACATGGCCTCGGTGGTGGCGGCTAGGCGTTATCTATGGCTACGTAATTGGGCAGCGGACGCTTCCTCGAAGGCTCGGCTTAGTCGGCTCCCTTTTAAAGGGAAACTCTTATTTGGGGAGGATCTGGAGAAGCTGGTCAAAGATCTGGGCGAGTCTAAGGGTGGTAGACTCCCGGAGGATAGACCGAGACTAGGCCGCTCCCAAGCCCCAGTGCGCTCTCAGCCTAGGGAGGCGCGGAGGTTTCGAACAGCCAGGTCAAATCCCTTTTCCAGGGGCAGGTTTCCCTCTAAGGGGCAAGGTTTCAGGAGTTTTCGAGGGGCAGGTCGGGGATTTGGGGCTCCCTCCTCCTCCCCCTCCTCCTTTTCGGGCCCTAGGAAACAACAATGAGGGGTCGGGGGTCCAGGGGGAAGAACAGCCGGTAGGCGGCCGCCTGAGGCTGTTCCTCCCGGCCTGGACCCGGGTCACATCCGATCAATGGGTCCTAGAGGTGATCAGAGAAGGTTATGCGCTAGAATTCGCAAAGCAAATCCCACCAGCTTTTGTTCAGTCGCCCTGTGGAGCTCCAGCAAGAAGGGCAGCAATCGAGTCCACCCTTACCCGTCTAATAGCCTTAGGGGCGGTAATTCCAGTACCTCCAGACCAGTGCGGGTCCGGTCGATACTCGATTTACTTTGTGGTCCCAAAAAGGGAGGATGCCTTTCGGCCAATCCTAGATCTAAAACAAGTCAACCGCTGCCTCAGGGTACCTCACTTTCGGATGGAGACCCTACGCTCAGTCATAGCGGCCGTGAGAGGAGGGGAGTTCCTTACTTCCCTCGACTTGACGGAAGCCTACTTGCACATCCCGGTCAGGAAGTCCCATCAACAATTCCTGAGATTCGCGGTGCCAAGAGGCCACTTTCAGTTCCAGGCCCTGCCCTTTGGCCTAGCCACGGCTCCCAGGACGTTCACCAAGGTAATGATCGTAGTAGCGGCCTTCCTAAGGAAGGAGGGCATATTAGTACACCCCTACTTGGACGACTGGCTGATCCGCGCAAAGTCGGCACAGGAAAGCCACTCGGCAACGTCCAGGGTGATTCAGGTCCTAGAAGAGTTGGGGTGGGTCATCAACCGGACAAAGAGCAGGTTGGCCCCCTCTCAGGAACTCGACTACCTCGGAGCAAGATTCGACACCCGCAGGGGCAGGGTATTCCTGTCACGGTCAAGATCAAGGGACCTAAGAGTTCTAATCACGCAGTTTCTGGGCAGACGAAATCCCTCAGCATGGCATTATCTGCAAGTTCTGGGCACTATGGCGGCATCAATAGAGGTGGTGCCATGGGCCAGGGCCCACATGCGACCACTACAGAGGGCACTATTGCGTCGCTGGTCCCCCCAACTTCAACCGCTCTCGACGCAATTGCCTTGCGCTCCACGGACCAAACAGTCCCTCCAATGGTGGAGGTGCCCGAAGAACCTGGACCGCGGAATGCCCCTCGATCCCCATCAGTGGCTGCTGTTAACGACGGATGCCAGCCTGTCAGGCTGGGGAGCGCACTGCGAGGACCAGTTCGTCCAGGGGCGCTGGTCACAGGTGGAATCACAGTGACCCATCAACAGACTGGAGTTGCGGGCCGTCTCTCTGGCTCTCAAGGCATTCGGGAAATTAGTGCAGGGAAAGGCGATTCGCGTTCTCTCCGACAATGTCACCGCGGTGGCCTACATCAACCACCAGGGGGGCACCAGCAGTCGCGCCTTAGAGAAGGAGGCGGACTCTCTTTTCCAGTGGGCAGAGTCCCGACTACTAGCTCTGTCAGCGCAGCATGTGGCGGGAGAGGACAACATCACGGCCGACTTCCTCAGCAGGTGCAAGATAGACCATGGAGAGTGGGAGCTAGAACAAGAGACCTTCAACCAGGTAATAGCCCTTTGGGGCCGCCCAGTCATGGACCTCATGGCACGGTTCTCGTCAGCCAAGGTGGACAGATTCTTCAGCCGAAGAAAGGAAAGGATGTCCGAAGGGTTAGACGCCCTGTCTCAAAGGTGGCCTTCGGAGGGTCTTCTCTATGTGTTCCCCCCTTGGGCGATGATCGGGAAAGTTCTCCAACGGGTGGAATCTCACCAGGGCTTGGTAATCCTCATAGCTCCAGATTGGCCTCGCCGCCCATGGTATGCCGATCTGATCAGGCTGCTCGCCGACCGTCCTTGGCGGCTCCCTTCCAAAAGGGACCTGCTGAGGCAGGGTCCGGTCCGGATGCCTCACGTGGATCGGTTCTCGCTTACGGCCTGGCTATTGAGAGGGCGCGGCTGCTAAAACGAGGCTATTCAGGTGCGGTGATCTCGACGCTACTGAAGGCCAAAAAGCGCTCGACCTGTCTTTCTTATGTAAGAGTTTGGCGCATCTTCGAAGCTTGGTGCGCGGGGCGTCGTCGGAAACCGCTTTCGGCTTCGGTGCCGGAGATTCTGGACTTCTTGCAAGCAGGTTTCGAGAAAGGTCTGGCACATAGCTCCTTGCGGGTTCAGTTGGCGGCTATCTCTTGTTATAGAGGGAAGGTCCGGGGGAAACCCTTAGGGGCCCACCCGGACGTTGCCAGGTTCCTACGAGCGGTTAGCCGGCTATGCCCGCAACGGAGATCGGTCATCCCCCCTTGGGATCTCAACTTAGTGCTAGGGGCCTTGATCGGGGAACCCTTCGAGCCAGTGAAGAGAGCCTCCTTGAAGGATTTAACACTAAAGACAGTCTTCCTGGTCGCCATCTGCTCGGCCAGAAGGGTCTCGGAATTGCAGGCGCTTTCCTCCCAGCCCCCCTTCCTGGCCTTCCTCAAGGACAAAGTGGTTCTGCGCACAGTACCGTCCTTTTTCCCAAGGTTATCTCGCCCTTTCATGTGAACCAGACAGTTACCCTACCAGTCTTAGCGTCCAAGGGGCGGGCAGGTAAGGACGACAGGCTGCGTCTGCTAGACGTCCAGAGAATCTTAAAACGTTACCTCTCGCGCACAGCACCATTCAGAAAGTCCGAACGACTATTCATCCAGTTTGGAGGACCGCACAAAGGGGAGGCAGCGGCCAAAGCCTCCATCTCCAGGTGGATCAGAGAGGCGATTGCCTCCGCTTATATCCTGAAGGGGAAGCAGGTTCCGGTGGGCCTGCGGGCCCACTCCACAAGGGCTCAGGCGGCTTCTTGGGCGGAGTTTTCCCTGGTACCTCCGCTGGACATCTGTAGGGCAGCAACCTGGTCATCGCTGCATACCTTCTCCAAGCACTATAGGTTGGACGTGCAGAGTGCATCGGACGCCCGGTTCGGGCTAGCGGTTCTTCAATCCGGTATGCCGGAACCCACCCAGGGGTGAACTGCTCTGGTACTTCCCAGAAGTGAAGGGACTGGACTGGAGTGACGATAAGGAAATAGTAATTAGATCTTACCTGCTAATTGCTGTTCCTGAAGGAACGACAGTCCAGTCCCTGATCCCACCCGCTCCGGCAACCGTTTCAGACCGCAGGTACATGGCAAGGCATTGGTTTTGCCGTAGCTCCGGTACGGCAGGGGGAAGACCGGGAGGAAGCCGGCTCGGGTTCAAGCAGACATCTCCTCGAGCTATTCCCAGGCCTCCTCTCCTTTGTTTTTCCCTTAACAAAAAAAAAAAAAAAAAAAAAATTTCATCATATATGCCTGTTGCATAGGTTTGAGTTGTTTGTGGTTAGGTTTCATTATAGAGTGTCCAGTAGAAGTTAGTTACATCTGCTTTTTCAGTCGAATACTGGAATGGGTGGGTGGTCCCAGTGGTATTTATACCGCTCCATCCCCCAAAAAGGTTGGGCTCAGCCTCCAAGCTGCTGGAAGGGTTGCGTAACCCCAGAAGTGAAGGGACTGGACTGTCGTTCCTTCAGGAACAGCAATTAGCAGGTAAGATCTAATTACTATTTCCTGCCTCCCCTCCCTTCCCCTCCCCCCCTTACCCCTCCCCTTCCCCTTGTCATAAATCCCCACTGGCCTCCCCAATCCCTGCTGACCCCTTGCCCGCTCTCCCCTCCCCCTCCCTCCCCCCTCATCCTCCTGCGCTTCCAGAGGATAACTCAGGAGTAGTGCGCCCCCTACCTTCCCCAGCCCTTATACTTCCACTAAACTGCCCCCCTTCCCCTCGTCCCGTTAATCTCTCCCCCACCCTCCTCCACCAACCTGTACTCAACCACCCCCTCCCTCCCCCGCCTCTCCTTCCTCTTCACTCCTACCCTCTCCCTCTTGTTCCACTCTCCACCCCACCCACTGCTCATTCAACTGCACACCCTCTTCCTTCTCCATCAACCACCATGTTCCTTTCCCTACCCTACTCCCCCCAACTACCTCACCCCTCCCCTTACTCTCCCTACCACCCCACCCTCCTCCCCCTCCACTACCTTACATATTTCCCAAGACCCTCCTATTAAACATTCTTAAACAACATATGTAAACAACATACTCCCCCCTTGCCCCTCCATACATAACCAGCAAATCTCAGTCCTCAGGCAGCTTCAGGTTGCATTCACCAACCGATCCTCATGCAGCTCTTGCCCTTGTCCAACTGCCTGCTTGCTCTTTCTCTCTTGGCTGCCTCCACATTGCTCCTGCCCCCTTCCTGTTGAGGGACCCGACCCCAGGGGTATATCCTGGGACCCGAGGCCCGCTTCACGTAGTATCCTCATCGCCGCATCTGGTGTCTGTGTCCTCCATGACCGCCCTTTAAGGGTAAACGATAATCCAAATGGGTGCAGCCATCGATACTTAACTTCCGCTCTCCGCAGTATTTGTGTAGCTGGTTGCATCGCCTTCCTCCTCTGTAACGTGCCTGCTGATAAGTCCTCATATATGTTCACTTGGTATCCCTGCCAAATCAGGGCTCCACCCCTCTTCATTTTGTTGACAATTTATATCTTGCCAAACATATTATAATATCCCGGGGCCTATTTCCAACTGGTAGCCCCAGTGCTCTGTGCGCCCTTTCAAGTTGAATGTCCACATCCGCCATCTCCTCACCATCCTTCTGTAGTACCTCAAGACACACAGACCTTGCCACTTTGGCACAGTCTTGGAATTCTTTCTCTTCTGGAATTCCACGGATTCGCAAATTATTGCGCCGTGTTCTATTTTCCAAATCTTCCATCTTGTACAATAAGGCCTCGTATTGCGATCCCAACTTCGCCCCCGTCTGTATCTCTCCTGCCTGTTTCAGTTCAAGCTCTTGCAATCTGTTTTTGTGGTCTCCCATCCTGCACAGCAGCTCCCCCACTTCTTCTTTCTGAGGCCCCAGCAGCTCATTAAGCTCACTTTTCACAGACTGTACTTCATTTTTGATTTCAAGAAACTAGTCCCTAAGTTCCGCTCTGGTAATGTTTGGCGCAGGATCCATTCCAGGGGCTTTCACAGTCGCCACCTCTCCTTCTTCCCCCTGCTCTCCTGGCCCCTCCTGGTGCTTTTTGTTCTCATTCTGCCCTGGTTCATTCTTCCCTCCTTGTGACCCCGAGTATACGTATTCTCTGAGGTATGCTGCTTTCCTTCTGGTTGTCATCTTTGAGCCACTTTTGCCTCCAAATATTGGACGGATCACCTTGTTGATAGCCACTCCAGCCCAGTATTCAGACTTTTTCTGTCTGTTCGCAGTCCTCCAGGGCACACTCTCTCCCTGCCTTCGTTAGGGCAGCTCCCGATCCTCTCACTGCCCCTCCAGGGGTCTCGCCAACCTCACAACTCTTCCCTCCGGTCACTGCGCTGCAGATCTCCAAATCCAGGTGCCAGCACTAAGCTTGCTATCTGCACTCCTCCGTCCCTTCTCACCTCCAGCTCCGCGATTTCTCTGCTGCTTAGCTGCCTGAAGTACTCCTTGTGGTTGGGAGTATGGGCCTCCAGCTCCTCACTGCCTGATTCCTGCTTCTCCTGCAGTTTCCGCCGTCGCTCCGGGTGCTATTTTGCTTGCACACGCGGCTACCCTCTGCTCCCGCGGCTACCGCTCACCGCTGCTGAATTGGATTGCCACCGGCATTCTGCCGCCCTCCACCGCCTCCCGCCGGCTTCCTACACCCGGGGTGTCTATTTTCCACCTCCGGGGGGCTCCGCTTTCCTCCTGATGCAGGAGTCGGTGCCGGAGCAGCTCTCTCAAGCTGCCATCGGCTCCGGTGATGTCAATTCCTCCCCCCCATGTGCCTTTTTTAAAAAAGGCATCCAGAACCAGCCTCAACAGTGCACAAATCTACATGCAAAAATTTAGGCCTGCTTTGAAAATGGCATAGATTTGTGCTTGTATTCTGTTTGTACCTGTCTATTTTATAAAATATGTGCATACATCACAATTTCGCCTCCACTCTACCCTATGTCACCGAATAAGCCTACATGTGCTTTTTTGGTGTGCGCACTTAAAATATACATATGCAGTTGCACAATTTTTAAAAGCCCTTTTGCATGTGTAAAACAGGCCCTGTGTAAAAAAAAACAACCCAAAAAAACCCCTTTTATAAAATTACCTCCTTTGAGGTTAATTTTATAACTGTGCATAGACGTGAAGATAAGATATGTGCTTATGAGGTATGACAAAAAAGAAACGCGACTGTGGCAGCCACACCCATGACTCAATGCCAGTTGGCTGACTGCTTATGTCACTGTGTTGTGCAACATCTCACCACTATTCTGCTATAATATTTTTCATCTCTCTCAATCTGTTTTTCTTTTTCAGGTCTTTTTGTAGCACACTGCTCCATCGCTTTGTCATGCAACTGGAGGTGGCAGAAATATGGAGCAAAGAATCAACTTGAAATTTCTGGTTAAGTTGGAGAAGGGCCCAACTGAGTGACTCCAACTTCTCCAGAAGGCTTATGGAGAAGATGCAATGTCAAGGCTGCGAGTCTTCGAGTGGCTTCAAGACTGGCCACGAGGAGGTGGAGGATGACCCCAAGTCAGAATGGCCTTCCACGACAAAGACGGCTGAGAACATTGACAGAGTGAACCAGCTGGTGCGAAGTGATCACAGATTGATGGTGCAGATGATAGCTGAGGAGCTCAGCCTGAACAGGGAGTCAGTGTGGACCATCTTGGTGCAGGAGCTGGGGATGCGGAATGTGTGCGCCAAGATGGTGCCCAAGCTTTTATAGGACGACCAGAAGGAGCGCCGTGTCAATGTTTGTCGAGACTTGCTAGAGAAGATCGGAGAAGATCCAGAGTTTGTTGACCGAGTCATCACAGGAGACGAGACTTGGGTCTTCCATTACGACCCTGAAAGCAAGAGACAGAGCCTGCAGTGGAAGACTCGACTGTCACCCAGACCCAAATCAAGAATCAAGGTCATGCTGATCGCATTCTTCGACCAGAAGGGAGTGATCCATCATGAGTTTGTGCCTGTGGGTCAGACAGTCAGCCAGCACTTCTATCAGCAGGTCCTCAATCGCCTCCATGACTGGCTTCGGCGCAGCAGGGGGGCTCTGTGGAGAGACAAGTCATGGCTGCTCCACCACGACAACGCGCCTGCAAACACCACGCTCAGTGTGAGGCAGTTCTTGGCCAACAAACAGATCACAGCTCTTGACTACCCTCCTTATTCCCCAGATATTGCACCGTGCGACTTCTGGCTCTTCCTCAGGCTGAGGACTGTGCTCAAAGAAACTCATTTCACCTCTGTAGAAGAGATCAAGGCCACTGTGACGAGGGAGCTGAGGGACCTCAAGGGGGAGGACTTTACCGAGTGCTTCCGTACATGGCAGAAGCGAATGCAGACGTGCATTAACTCTGTGGGGGATTACTTTGAAGGGGACAATGCGTAATTTCTCTGTAGATTTTGTAATAAAACATTTATGGGACAGTCTCATTTCTTTTTTGTCACACCTCGTATATGCCTTTATGAAATTGCTTCCCCAAAAGCAGTTACATCAAGGCTCAGTTACACCAATATCTGCCCAAACTTGGGAGAAAGGTTATCTAGAAACCCACCCCAGGTCCTCCAAACTTCCATGCCTCTCTTGCTGGGGAACTCCCATGAATATACCATGTAAAGGTACACGTGATGAGCTAGGTAGCATATACGTTTTTGTGTGGATGGTCCTGGGCAATTTTATAAGCATTTGCTGCATGTAAAACTGTTTTAAGCACAAAAAAGTCTTTTAAAATGACCCCATTTGTGCATAAGATCTGTATGTTATTACTTGTTGGCAAAGAGGTAAATCCAACACTTATGTATGAATTATTCTATTTCTACTTCATGCAGCCGGGATACCTCACTCAGAATTTTCTTTTCTTTTCTGTTCTGGAATTTGCAAGTAGCTTGATGTATTTGACATCTGCCTGACAGTTTCCTTGTATATGAGAAGAGCAGTGTGCCGCACAGCCCAGCTGTGTGTATTTGTCTGTGCATCAACCTGAGGAGTTAGCAGTTAGCCAGATCTGACAATCAAATGTAAGCTAGTACTGTCTCTGCTCTAGAGCATTATTTTAATATTCTGCGTTTGCCATTTTACACACACTGAAAGAAATTGCATCAGATATTTCTTCATGTGTGTGTTTACCAAATAATGATTTTAGATTTTTTTTCCCTTCATCTACGTTTTCCCTCTCGCACAAACAGGAGACTTGGGTATATCACTTTGCTGCAAGAGTACTCTGATCTTTTCCATCATTTTAAAACCATAAGCAAGCTTAAGATTCCCTGACTTTTTGAGACTTGTGAGAATAATAGTTTAGAATATAATGCAGCAGACTAGCATGTCAGTTACAAGGAAAAAAAAAAGCTGTTTTCTCCACAAACTGAAGATCCTTCAGTTATATCGTAAAGATGTGACAAACAATTATGGAAGCCTGGTTTCCTTACAGTTAAACTGTGAAACCCATTCTTTATCAGAAAATGGCCTAACTCACTCCTTTGTTTCTGTTTTGACTTGTTAGCTTTCTTCTTGCTTCTTTGGACTTGCAGTCCAATTAGAACCAGGGCTGGCTTGGCAATATTACTTCTTAGTTAAGTGGTTAAAACCCACCCATTCTTAGAGCGTTCCTGGTGGCTCAATTGTAGTGCTGTGTACTAATGTATGGAGGGACTTGGGTTTGATTCCATCTCAGGTCTTCTGCTTTTCAGGTCAACTGGAACTGGAGATGCTGGGAGGGCAGCATTCAAAGCCTTTGGGGATAAGAGTCATAACCATATAATGGATAATCTCCAGGAACAAGCAGGAATGTAGTCTTCACATATGGGTATCGTTGGTACCGACGGAGCCTGCGCGGGAACGCTCCCCAGCGTCCAATAGGAAAGCTTTTGGGAGCATCCCACAGCACCTGTGTGCTGCCTTTCCCGCCTTTCCAACTCTCCCTCTTCAGTTCTTCGTTTTCCATGGAGCCGACAGGTCGCATACCCTGTCACCGCAGAAAATTTCTTCTTCTTTTGTTTTTTGTGGTCGTGTCTGCTTTCACTCAACGCCTACCGGTACCGCCAGTTCTCTTTTCTTCTTTTAAAAAAACAAGAACCTAACTTTCTAAAAGATTTTTTCTCAGGGGGCTCTCCCCTCTCGGCGCTAGGCGCCATTTTGGGCACTAGGCCCGCTTTTCTTCAAACATGGAGAAACCAGCTAATGGTTTCAAAAAAATGTTCTAAGTGTGGCAGTACCATATCTGTCACCGACACCCATGAATGGTGTCTTAAGTGTTTAGGTCCTGACCATTCTCCATCGGAGTGTCTCTCCTGTAGAAAGATGACCAAGAGGGGCCTGCAGAACAGAGCTGCAAAACCCGGTACCCTTTTTGCCACAGATACAATGTCAGTCGCATCGATGTCTTCCAGCGCTTCATCTTCCTCCCATGGATCTCAGGTAACTAAACCTAGGTCTTTTAAGACTGGCCAGTCCTCAAAGGGTAGATTTCCTTTCAAGCATCGAGATGCCACTGGCGTTGCCCTCGAGGAAAGTTCACCGGCAAAACAGCCCCGGCGGGAGGCTTCAGTTTCCAAAGCACTAACGAGGCTCCAGAATGTTCCAGAGGCTTCCACCCCTGCAGAACTACTGGTGCCATGTTCTGGGGTCGTGGCCGTTTCCACCGGTACTGACACCCAGGCATCGGCAGGAGCGATGGATCAAAGAATCCTTGCTATCGAACGCAGTCTAGCGGTTCTCTTAGCATCTTTGGTACCACTAAGACCGCTACAGACGGTTCCACGGGTATCAGTACCGACATCGGTGCCGGTACCAACTGCACCTGCCTCAGCCAGTATACTTCCTCCCATGCCGAGCCTTGAGTCTATTTCAGGTATCGAAAGATCGGTACCGAGACACCTCAATACTGATTTCATGCAATACCGGTACTGTGTGTTGCAGGAACACCCGGCACAGAGATACTTTGAATCCTCCGATTCCGATGACTCTGATGATTCTGCCGGTACTAGAGCAATCCTTCCAGAGGATCCCTCTCCTTCTCCTCAATGCAGAATGTCTCCTCCAGAGGACATGTCCTTCCAGGATTTCATACGTGATCTAGCTCGAGGTCTTGCAATCATGGTGACTCTAGACAAGGAACCCAGAGCAGAAGAATTAGAAATTCTTCAATATCTTAAGGCTCCTAAAGAGGCAGCGACTCTGCTCATTCATAGAATCTTGCATGACCTTATGTTAAGAATGTGGGAAACCCCTTTAACAGTGTCTCCACGCTCCCGACGTCTCGATACCATGTACCGAGTTCCAAGCTGTCCTGGTTTTCAAAATACTCAATTACCACACCATTCAATGGTAGTGGAATTGGCGATGCGTAGGATTAAGAGTGCTAAAACGCATTCTTCCAATCCTCCAGGCCGTGAATCGAGGATGCTCGATGCCTTTGCACGTCGATGCTTCCAATCCTCCATGTTGTCAGCCGGGATCAGCTCTTAAATTCTCTATATGGGAATGTTCCTCAAGGAGGTTACAGGAGACTTGGAGCTCATGAGCCCTCTTCTTCCTGAGGACAAAAGAGGGGAATTTCTTACTCTGGTCAAACATGCCCAGGATGTCTCTAAGTTCATGAACCTTTGATTGCTTTGAATGTATTAGCAGAACGTCAGCTATTTCAATCGGTGCATGTTGTATTGCCTGGCTTCAGGCATCAGACTTAGAACAATGGGTGCAAGATAAACTGGGAAACATCCCTTGCACAGGAGAAAATCTCTTTGGCAAGGATTGGCAGGACAAAGCAAATCAGATTGAATCTGAAAATACTACCTTGAACAGACTATCAAAGTCTACAGCCAACCCAGCAAAGAAAAAGTCAGTCAAGAAGCCCTTTTTCAACAAGAAAGAGGTTTTACCCATCTTACACCCATCATGCTCACTGTCCAGTCCATGTTCTCCAAAAGGGGCAGCAACAGAACAGACAGCAAAGGAAGCCACAAGTTCCAATAACTCAACCGGCTGAACAAGCTCAGCCTCCTCAGGGTCTTTGACTCTTTCCTAGAGAATTAGGAACCCCTTACCATTCCAGGCAGGCTATGCCATTTTGCCAAAAGATGGCAACAAATAACATCAGAAAATTGGACTCTGTCCATCGTACAACAGGGGTACAGGCTTCATTTTCACAGCATGCCCCCTCCTACAATGATAAGACAGTTTAATTCTCAGGTCCCTGCCACAAATCTCTTGGGTCAGGAGGTCGCATCACTTCTTGCTCAAGGAGAAATAGAGGAGCTACCCAAATCCCAACAGGGAACAGGATTCTACTCCCCCTACTTTCTCATCCCAAAGAAAACAGGGGGACACAGGCCCATTCTGGACCTCAGAGAATTAAACAAATATCTCTTCCGAGAAAAATTCAAAATGATCTCCCTAAGAACACTCCTGCCAAACCTTCAGAGTCAGGACTGGCTATGTTCTCTAGATCTAAAGGATGCATATACGCATATCCTCATCCATGCATATCACAGGAAATTCCTTTGGTTCCTTTTCCAGGGAAGACACTTCCAATACAGGGTTCTTCCCTTCGGTCTGGCTTCTGCCCCAAGGGTCTTCATGAAATGCATGGCAGTAATAGCAGCATATCTAAGAACTCTGGGAATATTCGTCTTCCCTTACTTAGAGGACTGGCTCATTCGAGCATCAACAGCTCTAGAAGCCAACTTCGCTCTTTCTCGCATGATGCAAATTCTGCGCTATTTGGGATTGGTCATAAACCTCCCAAAATCTCAGCTCACCCCTTCTCAATCTCTAGAATTCATAGGGGCTCGTCTAGACACAAGACAGTCGAAGGCTTTCCTGCCACAACCGCGCTGTCTTCATATAATACAGCTGGCATCCCAAGCAGCTATGAAACTCAGCTTCAGCTTCTGGGGCATATGGCATCCACTGTCCATGTGGTTCCCTATGCTCGCCTTCATATGCAAGCAGCCCAGTGGACCCTATCCTCTCAGTGGACACAGGCCTCGGGTCACCTATCGGACAAAATCAGAAACTCTCCACATCTCATTTCGTCCCTCCAATGGTGGCGATCACTGGAAAACCTTCCAATCGGATCTCCTTTCCAGCAGCCTCTATGCCAAGCCACCCTAACAACAGATGCATCGAAGTTGGGTTTGGAGGCTCACTTGCACAGTCTCTCCACTCAGGGTCTCTGGACCCCACAGGAGGCTTGTCTTCACATAAACCTCCTAGAACTCTGAGCCATTTTCTATGCTCTTCAAGTATTCCAGGCCCAGCTCAGCTACAAGACAGTCCTGGTTCAAACCAACAGTCAAGTAGCCATGTTCTATGTGAACAAGCAGGGTGGAACAGGCTCTCTGTCGTTATGCAACGAAGCTTTGCGACTGTGGGCCCTCGCCAGAGAGCTCCAAATCCACTTTCTAGTGGTATATCTTCCGGGCATTCAAAACCTTTGGGCAGACAAACTCAGTCGAATACTGCTGCCACACGAATGGTCTCTTCATGCAGACCAGATTGCTCGAGTCTTTCGAATATGGGGAACCCCAGATATAGACCTCTTTGCAAGTCCACAGAATGCCAAACTTCCCTGGTTCTGTTCCAGAATTCCGGCTCAAAACTGTCAGGCCAAGAGATGCTTTCCTCCTCCACTGGGGGCAGGACTTCCTCTATGCCTCCCCACCCATTCCCCTCATTCCCAAAACACTGTTCAAGATTCAGAGAGACAGAGGACGTATGATACTCATATTTCCACACTGGCCACGGCAAACTTGGTATCCTCTGCTTCTACATCTCTCTCAAGCCACACCACTGGAGTTGGGATATGCTTCTTTCCCAGGAGGACGGGATGCTATTGTCACCCGAATCCCCAGTCCCTGCATCTCAGGTCTTGGTTGCTGAAAGCTTAGAGCTTCCAGATATCAACCTTTCTCAACAGGTAAAGGATATCCTGGTGGCCTCCAGAAAACCCTCCACAAGGCGATCATACGCCTTCAAGTGGAAAAGGTTCTCTGTATGGTGTTCTCAAAGGGGGCTTCACCCCCTTTCAGTGCCTCTGGAATCACTACTGGGGTATCTCCTCCATTTATCAAATTCTGGTCTTAAAACCAATTCAGTAAGGGTCCATCTTAGTGCCACTGCAGCTTCATGCAAGCCTTTGGATGGACAGCCTATTTCCTCTCATCCACTCGTAGCAAGATTTATGAGAGGTTTACTCTTAATAAAACCTCCCATTAAGCCACCGCCGGTGGCATGGGATCTAAATCTTGTTCTCGGGCAGCTCATGAAACCGCCCTTTGAGCCTTTAGCCATTACAGCTCTAAAGTTTCTCTCTTGGAAGGTCATCTTCCTAGTTGCTCTCACTTCTGCGAGATGCATCAGTGAGTTACATGCTTTAGTGGCAGATCCTCCTTATACAAGATTTCACCATGATAAGGTAGTTCTTAGGACTCATACCCACTTTATGCCAAAAGTGGTTTCGCCTTTTCATTTAAACCAAGCGGTTTACCTTCCTGTATTCTTTCCTAGGCCTCATGCCTCTAATGCAGAAAGGAACTTCCATACTTTAGATTGTAAAAGAGCCCTGGCTTTTTACCTTCAAAGAACTAAGCAACATAGAAAATCTTCTCAGCTTTTTGTTGCTTTTGATTCTAGTCATTTGGGACTTCCAGTTTCCAAAAGAACTCTCTCTAGGTGGATTGCAAATTGCATATCCTTTGCATACGCGAGTAAGGGACTTTCTCTCGAAGGCCATGTCACAGCTCACAGTGTGAGAGCCATGGCAGCCTCTGGCTAATCTTCGTTCTGTGTCCATTGATGACATCTGTAGAGCAGCCACTTGGACTTCGGTACACACCTTCACAGTCCATTACTGTTTGGACAAGGATTTCCATAGGGATGCCTCGTTTGGCCAGGCTGTTCTCCAGCATCTCTTTCAGACTTAGTACAACTCATACCTGCTGTCCCGGGTTTGGATGCCAGAGATCCATGGGAGGAAGCATGACCTATCTCTCCACGGGTTTGCAGCTTCCTGGGGTCATGCCCCTGGCATCTTTCAGCTGGGGAGTCCCCATATGTGAAGACTACATTCCTGCTTGTTCCTGGAGATAGCATAGTTACTCACCTGTAACAGATGATCTCTGGGAACAGCAGGAATAAGTCTTCACACCCACTCACCTCCCCTAGGAGTTGTCTGTCTCTCTCTCTCTCTTTTTTTCTCTCCGTCTCTCCTTTTGTCTCAACTTTAAGCTCAACTGAAGAGGGAGAGTTGGAAAGGCGGGAAGGCAGCACGCAGGCGCTGTGGGATGCTCCCAAAAGCTTTCCTATTGGACGCTGGAGAGCGTTCCCGCACAGGCTGTGTCGGTACCGACGATACCCATATGTGAAGACTTATATCTGTTGTTCCTGGAGATCACCTGTTACAGGTGAGGCTTATTTCTGTTGTTCCCAGAGATCACCTATTATAGGTGAGACTTTACCTAGGGGGCAATTTTATAAGAACATAAGAAATGTCATACTGGGTCAGACCAAGGTCCATCAAGCCCTACTTAGTATCCTATTTCGAACAAAAGCCATTCCAGGTCACAAGTACCTTGCAGGTTCCCAAAGAGGCATGCAAAAAAACATGTTTTTGAAACCCGGTACCACATGTACGCACAGAGAGCAGATGCACATATTTGTACTTGCCTCAGATCAGGTGTGTAAATGTGTGCAAGAGTATTTGTGCTTTAATGAGGATAGTTCAAAGAGCCTATTGTAAAAAAGGATGTAACGGTGGAGAACCGCATTTTACATTGAAAGTAGGCTTTTATGAAAATGCCTAAGGGCATAGATACATATGAAGCAGGCGGACAGACATCTAGGGGTCAATTTTTAAATAGAGTTATACTTGGACTGGCAGCTAGTAAGCTTATAATGCCTCTGTCCATAGATATTTGAAAGCTCTCTGGAGAGTGCCAGGCTAAAAGTACATTTGGATGCACTCTTTGTATATTGGAGGGAAAGAGAGAGGGAAGCAACCAAAAATAATCCATGTAGCTGCAATATGTGGCTTGCTGAATAGCAGGCATAGACTAAATGGATAGCAGTAGCAGTGGCCAGTACGTATGTTCAGCACTGCTGACTATACAGTACATATAGCAGTGCCGAATATACATATTATTTTAAATGCCATGGCCAGCATTTAAATTAAAACATTGACTATCACACCTGCAGTGCCTGCTTTTACACATTATACATGTAATGCATTCCGGGTGGTGAGATTGGCACTTACACACTTATTTTATAAAATGTGCACTTACCCACCTATTCTCAAATGCACATGTCATAATTTCACTTGCCTCTGAGTAACTATAACTTTGTGCAGCAACTTTCCAGCGGGCTATTTTATAAAGACACACGGGCATATATGTTGTCTTTATAAAGTAGATGCAACATACGCGTCTATGTGCCTTTCTTGCCTAGGTGACTTGTTATAAAGTTACCCTCCTAGTGGCCAGATTTAGGGTCCATGATTATTGGTTTCTGAAATGAACCCTGATGCATGATTCCTGGATGTGGAGTGCTGCTGTGATGTTTAACTGTTACACAAAAGCACTTTTCACTGAGTAGGCTTTTGGGGGATGTAAGTGTGGGATTGTGTGGTTAGTTGCTGGGTGGCTATTAGTGGGGGACAAGGGATTGTAGAGGAATGTAGCTTGTGTGAAGGTGAGGAGTGTGGGATGTGGGATGTGGGAGAGAGGGATGGGGTTGATATGAGTGCACAGGGTGTGGGGTATAGCTGTGACTGCTCAGGGTATCAGGTATGGCTGAGTACAAGAGGAAGTATGGAGGAGTTTGAATGCAGAGGGATTTGCAGGTGGTGTGAGTATAGGGAAGGTTGGCTTTAAGGGGAAAGTGTGGGCAGGGTGAGTCAGTTCCTTCCTCCTTTCTCTCTGTCACATCCCCGTTCCATCTACTCCACCCCCTCCCTTTTTGATTCTTTTCCTTTCTGTTTCTCCTTCTCTCTCCTCCCCTGACCCTATCCTCTTTCTGTCTCTTTCTACTGTTCTCAGTCTAGGCCATATTTTTTGCCAGCAGGGACTTGGAAAGCTCCACTTGTAGTTTCATTTGTACCGCTGTCGGTCTGGCTGCATCTTAGCTCCTGGCACCTGTGAAATTCTGCCTGTACTTCCAGCTGTGCTGCCATGGGTCTGGCTGTATATTTGTTGGCAGAGGCTGTGCGCCTCTACCTCATCAATTCTTCTTTGTTCAGCCTCCACTGGCTTCACATTGGTCTCCTCCTCTGTCCTGTAGCCTTTTCTCTCATCCCTGTTGCTCCTTCTACTGTTGCCACCTTACTGGCTGTAGAGGGTTCGTCCACTACCCTGCAGCTGGCTGTCCCTGTGCTCTCTATGCTTATGGTTCTTTGGACATGCGTAAGTATGTGTGGATAGATGGATGAACCGGCAGCTGGGTGCACTATCATCTGTTGTGAAACGCGACTAAAAACCTTGGTAATTGCGAATGAAGGCTCATGATTGCAGATCCTAGTCCCAGTTCCCATCAAACACAAAGCAGCAGGAGGAAACTGCCAGTCCCTACTAAACAAAACACTCTTTTATTACAAGTTCAGTGCACATTAGAAATGTATAAGGACAAGAGGATTCTTTGAGGAACTGACAAAATTGCACTATCCCTTCTTATTATCTGACGAAATCATCTGAAAGACGTATCAGAAGTTTGCATTCCTCTGTAGTCAGTCTTCTCATTAGAGAGCCATTTTAATGCAGCTGTTTCTTTTTTTGGGGGGTGGGGGGCATTTCATTGCTTTATTGAAAGTAATCTGATGAGTGGAAATTCTTATAACTTTAGTGCTTATCATCTGCTGACATATGGGGTATAATGATAATGCTGATAAAATCAATCATAAATGTAGAATGATATGTTGACAGCAGTTCTTGGATGTACTGTTCTTTTGGTGAGACTTTTGGAAAGCAGATGAGACAATGTTTAGATTTTAGGTTCCACAGAAAATGAATTTTGGTTAGAGATGTGTGCGCATTTCAAACAACATAGGAAGCACCAACAGCATTTGTTGTTTCGTGTTTCTAATCTGAAATGGCAGAAAAAACAAAGCTTTGTTTCATTCCATTTTTGCATTTTACTCTATGCCAAGAGGATCATTTTATAAGGGGGCACCTATGTTAAGACAATTTTATAATGACAAGAAGGCACCTACTAGCTTAAATGGCAGATTTTGTGCTTACATTGTAGGCGTGGACATTTACAGCAGCCCAGATGTAAATGTCTGCACCTATAATTTTTAGCCATATGCATAAATTATAGTAGTTTATAATCTACACAAGTACTTATGCACTTTACCATTCTGTGGTCAAACACCCCACATGCATGCCTACCAGCTAAGTATGCATCATCATATTAAAGGGTGTTCTTTTATGCCACTCGGTGTTTTATAAGAGGCCATTTATATGTGTATGTGCCCACATGACTTTTTATTAATTACTTCCTGAATGCTAAAATACGGAAATGAAAAGAGAAAAAACCCAGCAATGAAACAAATGTTTTTCCCTTGCACACCCCAAACAGGTACACATTTTTGGTGTAAAATGTGTTTGTCCATTAGTTTTAGCATTTTCTCATTTGAGATATTTATGCAATAATTTGTTATGGTTTAGTGAAAAGCAAAGTTGGACCACGTATGCTGTTTTAAATTAGCACAGCAGTAAATATTTTTCAAGAGTGAAATAGATAATTAAGTGATAGTCTCCATGAAAGTCGATTCTACCATGAGTTAATTAGGTATGCTATATGCCCAGAGCCTAAGCAGAAAAGGCACCTAATGTGTAAGTGAAGGGCAATTATGAATACCAGCAGAGGTCACTGCCAAGGCACTTTAACACATTTGTTTACATTGCAGGCTTTGAAATGTTAAACTCAACTGATAGTTTGCTCGTTATTGAACATCACTGTTTTTAAACATGCTAAATCTTAAAACTGATTTACCCATTTCAACATTCCTTATTCTAGTGCTACATAACACTTATATTTGATGCTGTTCATGTCTCTGTTTAAGATTCAATGAATTGATTTCATAATCATCACATGTCAAACATTTCTTTCTTCCCCCATCCGTAACTTTTGTGTTTTTATTAACAGAAGCAGAAGCTCCTTGAGCAGCTTGGAGACAGATGGCTACCATACTTAACACCTCATGATACCGATTTCCACCAGCTGGTAGTATATTTTAATTAGTTTATCCATGTAATCACATGTATAGATATGTTTTGCAACATGAATTTAATGCAGTCATCTCTATAAACTACTACAACATTAAACTTATGGGGTTATTTTGGAAGCCTTACTCACATTTTAAATGTGGTTGTGGTGGGAGAAAAACATGCAAGACGCATCCATACGTAAAATGCAATTTTGGAATGGCTGCGATTTATGCGATCTTGCCCTCATCATGTTTATCTATAAATGTTTTTGCAGGAGGCTTTCCAGGGTGTCTTGGGGCATAGCCTGGATGAAACAAAAATCTACACATGGGTCTCCCACTTTAAAGAGGGGATGCATGTGTAAATCCGAATCTAAACCTGCTCCCAGACGTGAACAGGTATTTCAAAAGTGCTCATTTGCCCATCCCCTTACAGGAGGGATATCCAGCTTAATCCCCCCCCCCCAATGTTTGTTTCCTCCTCCAAATTGAAACAAGTTGAAGAAAGCGACCTCTGTGGTCAGTTAGTGGCATCTGCATGTCTAGGTTTCCAAAATGGCCGTGATACATGTATAAGTTCTAATATTTACTTGTGCTTGTTGGAAATGCCAGAACTTACATGTTCAGTTTCTGGGGTTCCTACATACGTTTTTCCCACATGCATGTTTAGAAAATGGCTCCTCCCTCTACACATGGTTTAACAGAGCCGTTTCTGAAATACCTTCAGAATTATAAACATGGGGGCCTCCACATCTCAATTCTGATTTTCATTTTTTTTTTTTTCTAAAATGCGCCTTCACATTCATAGGTACTCTGTATACATCCTTTGTGTGTATAATCATAAATTATGTGGTCCTCCAGTATAGCAGTCAACAGCCATTGAATGGATAAGTGTTTCTGGCGCTGACATTATTAGAGAAGAGACAGCCATTGTTTAATAATATCAGCTGTGAAAGAATCATCTGATGACTCGGTGCCCTTTTATATTGTTTAACCAGATGTATTAAAACTGAGAGCTTGGTTCATCATATTCATTTTGGACTTTGGAAAATAAATACAGCTAAAAATAAGAAGAGCTTGCATTCTTTTTTCTATCTCGTCCTTTTCCCCCCAAAAAACATCCAGGAGGTCTTACAATATCATCTTAGCATCACACACTTGATCTCTTAGGAATCCAGCCCCACATAAGAAGTGAACTCGGGTTTCTTCCCTCCTTATATACTGTTGTTTGTCTCAGATTGATGATGCAGCGCAGCCTGACTGCTCCTCTCTGAATGCATCCAGGGTTGATTGGTTCCTGAAGAATACATCTCTGCTGATTGGCTCTCTGTACCGATATAATTCAGGAACTCTCAGTCCATACTCTCCTCAGAAGTGGGTATCTGAGTGCTTTGTCATTTGCAAATCTTTAGTGACTGACCTCTGCTAGTCTTATTTATTATTTATGTATTTACTTATTTAACAGTGTTTATATACTGCCTTTTTACAAGGCAAAGCGGTTTATATTTAACAATGTGAGTAAACAAGAACATTTTAACAGATGTGATCTTACATTGAACAGTGTAAGGGGGTTAGGGGTTGTAGGTTTATGTACAGCATGCATGTCGTTGTGGAAATAGTGTCTGTGTGTTGGTAGGGGGGGATGGGCTAGTGAGGATCTGCTCCATAGAGTTCCAGGAATTGGTGAGTCTTTAATTTTTTACAAAACTCTTCCATAGATTCTATTTCTCTTAGGTGGTATGATATAGTATTCCAAATGGCCGAGGCATATAGTGAGAAGGCCCTGTTGCATGTCCTTTGGCTTGTTGTGGCTTTTGTGGCCGATACTTCTAGTAAGTTCATTGTGTGATGTCTCCTGGGTCTATTACAGTTAGGATTCTTTATGAGAGTTTGGAGGCAGAATACAGATTGCTTATTTAAGACTTTGTAGGTGTTGATGATGACTTTGTATTTGATTCTTGATTCGATTGGGAGCCAGTGTAGCTGTTTGAGGATTGGAGTGATATGGGTGTAACAAGAAGTAACACTTATAAGTCGTGCAGCCATGTTTTGTGCAAGTTGTGCTGCATATGAACTGTGCTTAGGTAGTCTCTGGTAGATTGAGTTACAGTAGTCTAATATGGGTGTAATGATGGCTTGGCACACTGTTCTGAAGTCTGGTGGATTTAGTAGAGGACACACGTTTTTTATGAGTCTGAGCTTGTGGTACACTGATTTTGTTGCTTGTTTTACTTGAGATTGCAGATTCAGCTCTTGATCTAGGAGGACTCATAGGTATTTAATTTCAGTCTTAACTGTCATATCTTTGTTGCTTAGTTTTATTGCTGCTGGTGGTCTGAAACTGGGATCTCGTATCACGTGTAGGATTTTGGTCATGTTGCAGTTGACGGTGAGGTTGTGGTCTTGTAGCTATTTGGTCATGTCTGTGAAGCATGTGTCTATGGAAGAGTAGGTTGCTGTGGTTGTACAGAAGGGGAGCGTAAATCATGATATCGTCTGCATAAATTTGATATTGTACATGTGACTTTGGATGGTGTTGAATAGGGGTTGTATGTATAAGTAGAATAATATTGATGAGATTGCTGAGCCTTGTGGTACTCCTTGGTGTAAGAAGTACGAAAGGGGGGACTTCCGGTATGGCACTGAGCTGATCGGGCGTAGTGCAGATCAGCTCCGGACCCCCACCCCACAAAACAGCTAAAAAATCTAGCAGTTCGCCACCGAATGCCCCAGGCAGCTCTCAAAAGCAACAGGGATAGTGGAGGGGCGGCAGTAGAACCTCCCTCGCGTCCCGAGCGGCACCTGATGGCTTCCAAAACGACCAAGAGGGAGAAGGCACGCGGCCCGAACCGAAGATGGCGGAGGGAGCGCCGCGGAGCCCGGGGTCTGAAGGAGAGAGCAGCATGGTGGCGGATGTGAGTGCCGCGGTGGTGAGGGCCCTAGACGTGCGTTTTACGGAGCTTGGCGATCAACTGCAATCTGTGGTGCATAAAATAAATGATTTCACCGGACGGATGGATCAAGCCGAGACCAGGATTTCGAGCGTGGAAGATGCCCAGCATACCCTCCAGATTAAAGTACAAGCCCTGGAGACCCTTGTGCAACAGCAAGGGGAGAAGCTGGAGGACTTGGAGAACCGGGGCCGCAGGAAAAACCTACGGTTTATTGGCATCCCGGAAACGGTGGCTGATGCTGCCTTACCTAGTTTCCTCCTGGACTGGATGGGGAATATCCTGGTCGAGACTGAGGAGGGCCAGATTGTGCTGGAGAGAGTACATAGACTGGGCCCACGGCGAGATCAAGCGCAGCGGCCGCGTGCCGTGATAGCGCGTTTTTTGGACTATCGCCAGAAGGAGAAGGTGCTGAAAGCGGCCCGCGCTCGACGGAGGCAAGTTGGGGACAATGATCACATCCTGGTCTTTCAGGACTACTCACTGCTGGTGAGCCAGCAGCGCAGAGCTTTCTCACCGCTTTGTGCTCAACTAGTGAACAGGGGGATCCGCTTTTCCTTATTGTACCCGGCGAAGCTGCGTGTGGAATTTCGGGGACAGATAAAAATACTGAATACCTTGGAGGCAGCCCGAACATGGCTGACACGGCTGGAGGAGACATCAGCGGCCGAGGCGTGAGGCCGGAGGTGAATGAGCGGATCTACGGGTTAAGGTTGGGTGCAATCTGCATCTGCACACCCCGAGAGTTGCTGTGCGGTGACTTGTATAGCCACCTGTGGCCTAGAACTGCATGAGACCTCCGTGCTCCACTTTGAAATGCTGTTAGATGTAAACTGCGGCCCAGCTTGAAGCAGACCCCCGGTTGGGAGGCCATTGGGGGAGCCAGTGATGGGAGCGGGTGCCTCGTGGTCCTAATCGTTAGCGGCCTAGGCTCCCGGGCCCCCTAATTTTCTTTGTTTTTTTTTCTCCTCTTTTTCTTTTTTGGGGTTTCTTTTTCTTCTCCACCCCCCCCCCCCCCCCCAGTGAGGCGAGGGGTTCCCCTCACTTAAGGTTTGTGATGTTTTAATATAGTTGTGGGCTGCCATACTCGGGGTGTAGGAACTGATTTCCTTGAGTACGGCACCTAGTTGTGTTACAATTTGGGTTTGCTACATTGTACTTGTATTCAGTTGCATTAAATGTTCCATACATTGTTACAGTACGGCTGGGGATTAAGCTGGGATACAGTTTCTCTGCCTTTGAATGTATTTTCTCTGTTATTCACCTACTCTATGGAACCCGAGCCCTGGCACATGTAGCCTTTGGGAAAGAGTGGGTAGGGGTGAGATTGGTGAATGTGTGGTTAGGAACACCCTGGGCTGGGCGCCATTTTGGAGCGGGGAGGTGTAAGCAGTAGTGTGGGGGAGAACTGGGGGGGGGGAATTGTGCTCTCCAGCAACGGGGGGGGGGGGATTCTTGCATATGTGTGTGTGTGTGTCTGGGGTGGGTCCGAATGCCAATGGAAGTGTCCGATCTGATGGACGGACTAGGAGGGGACGTAAGGAGGGGGGAGGGAAGGGGGGAGGAGGGGGGCAGGGAAGGGGGGCGAAGAGGGGAAGGGCATGGGATGGGAGGGTCCACACTCTGGGGAACTCATATAAGCAGCATAACAGTAATTGGGTAAATGTTAAGGAGGAAGCTCCAGGCTGGGGGAGCCCCTCTGATGTGCTTAAAACATTCTTTTCGGAGAGCCTTGACATTGCCTCACCACCCTGAGGGTTATCACATGGAACGTTTGTGGCCTGGGCAACCCCATTAAACGATATAAGGTTCTCCAAGCACTTGCCCGACATAATTGTGATATAGCCTTGCTCCAAGAAACCCATCAATCCACAGAAGAGCATAGTAAACTATGCAGGTCCTGGGTCGGGCAGGTCTGGGGATCTCCGGCAGTTGGGAATAAGGGGGGAGTTGCTATTTTGGTTCATAAGAGGCTTCGATTTGTGATGCAGTCCACCGTCGCGGACGACGTGGGCAGGTCCCTTTTGGTCCATGGCCAACTGGAGGGAAAGCTGGTGACCATTGGGGCTCTCTATGGCCCGAATGTCTCTGACCCTGGATTTTATAGCACTGTGGCCTCCAGACTGGAGCAGATCCCCGAATGCCCCTTGATCTTAGGGGGAGATTATAATGGGGTTATGGATGTGGGCTTGGACACGTCTCGAGGGGAAGGGGCCAGGGAGAGGGGGCTGTCCTCTCGGTTGCTACAAACGTTTTTGTAAGAGACTGGGTGTAATTGACCCATGGAGGCTGCTGCATACCTCAGAGAAGGACTTTACCCATACATCCAGAGCGCATGGCACCAGCGCCCGTATCGATTACTTGTTTGTATCCAAGGAATTGTTTGCTCACACAGAAGAGGCTCAGATTGGTCCCTTGGAAGTATCGGATCATGCTTTAGTTTGGCTAGATTTGCATTGGGGGCGTGAAAGCGCTCGAACGCGTCTGTGGCGCTTTCCTCTGGGGTTGTACCATGATGTGCAATTTCGTCAATTCCTCCGCCAACGTTGGACGGAATTTGCGAGTGATCACCAGGTCCATGTGGACGAACCTGAGTTGCTTTGGGAAACGGCAAAAGTAGTGCTGCGGGGAGACATCATCGGATATGCAGCGCGGAAATGTCGCTTGCTTGCAGAGCGCATTCTTGCACTAGAACAACAGGTTACTAAACTACGGCGTAGATGTGCCCAAGTTCCCTCGGCTGAAAATAAGAGGCGGCTGTGGGAATCCCAAGTTGACCTCAATGAGCTGCTGCATCAAAAAGCTAAGAAATCGATACTCTATTACCGTTACCGCCTGCATTGTTATGGCGACAAACCCGGTAGATCGCTAGCACGTTATTTGCGGGGTAGGCGTAGCTCAACACTGGTGGCGGCCCTGAAAGATGACAAAGGGAAAGTGTATAAGGAGAGTGGGGATATTGCCAGGGTTTTTCGGGAGTTTTTTCAGTCCCTATACAAGGCGGAGGAGGGCCACGGTGCGACTCTGCCCGCCTATCTGCGCGATTTGAATCTGCCGCGGTTGACAGAGGTACAGAGGGAGGTGCTAGATCAGCCCCTCACCGCCCAGGAGATACAGTTGGTTATTTCCGCGGCCAGCTGTTGTAAAGCCCCCGGACCGGATGGCTTGGGAGCGGAATTTTACAAAATCTTGGGCGACTGTGTTAGCCCTGTGCTAAGGGAGGTGTTTAGTGTGAGGGGGGAACGGGGGGCCTTTTCGTGGGGACAGAACCATGCCCATGTCACTCTGATTCCCAAACCGGGTAAGGATCCGTTATTAGCAGCCTCTTATAGGCCTATCTCTCTCCTCAATTTTGATTTCAAAGTCCTGGCGAAAGTTTTGGCCTTACGGCTAGGTGAAGTGTTGGGGAGCTTGGTACATGAATCACAGGTGGGTTTTGTTAAGGGGCATCACGCTGTTCGGAACCTACGGAAAATTTTGGCTTCCCTGGAATGGGTGCACGCTCGGCAATTGCCTTCGCTACTGGTCAGTTTTGATGCTGAGAAAGCATTTGACAGGGTGAATTGGCAATATCTGTGGGAGTTGTTGCCCTCATACGGCATAGGAGACGTCTTCTGTAATATGGTGCGTAGTCTATATATAACACCGACGGCGGGGATCCTTTGTAATGGAGTACTTTCAGAGGGGTTTGAGTTGGAGAGGGGCACGCGTCAGGGCTGCCCCCTATCTCCATTGCTGTTTGTACTTTCCTTGGACCCCCTGATTCGAAAAGTGGTGAGTTCGGACGCGATTAAGGGTGTGAAGCTGGGCTCGCAGGAGTTCGTAATTTCGGCTTTTGCGGACGACCTTTTAGTTCATGTGACGTCCCCAGTCGATTCTCTGCCGAATCTGTTGGGGGAATTTGGGCGGTTTGGGGTGCTGGCGGGGCTCCGTATCAACTATGACAAATCGGAAGCTTTGGATACTCTGGGTCACCTTCGTGGGGCCTGGGGGGAGCCCTTCCCACTTCGGTGGGCGGAGGAGGAATTTCTTTACCTGGGTATAGTACTGCCTCGTCAGCCCCAAGCGCTGTACAGACGCAACTTGGATCGGACCTTGCGGTGTTTGACGGTACAATTGCAGACTTGGGCATCTCGCCCCTTGTCTTTGCCTGGGAAGATAGCGGCGGTACAAATGGTTATACTGCCCCGTATTCTGTACTGGTTACAGACCCTGCCAGTCTGGTTACTTAGTCGAGACCTGCGTCGAATTGAAGCCTCCTTGAAGGGGTTCCTTTGGGGAGGGAAGCGGGCTCGGATTCCGTGGGCTAGGTTACTGGGGAAATGGAAAGATGGGGGTATGGGAATGCCTGATTTACAGACGTATGCCCTGGCGTGCCAGGCGCGACATCTAGGAGATTGGTTAGGGGGCTCGGAGGACTACACACCTCGGTCGGTAGAGGAGAGCTTAGTGGCGCCGTGGTCCTTGTTGGGGGTACTGCATGGGCGACACGGGGATCTGCCAGAGGTGGCTCAGAAAAGCGTCTTGGTGACCTCGGTTAGACACACTTGGCAACAGCTGAATAGGTGTTGGATGTCGCCCTGGAGGGTTTCCAGCTGGTTGCCCCTCAGGGGGAATGTTCAATTCCCCCCGGGATCCGACACGGCGATGTTTCGCGATTGGTGGACACGTGGTATTAGGATGGTGGGACATCTAGTAGAACCCTCGGGCTGCTGTAAGTCTTTCTTAGCCCTAAGCCGGGAATATGACTTGCCCTCGAGGCATTGTTTTGCTTATATGCAAGTCGCTCACTACGTGGCCTCACTGCCGAGAGAAGCTCTGCATACTGATCGTTCGGCTAGAATCGTGGAATTTTTTGGATTGGGGGAGGAAAAGCCCCCGTCCATTTCCCAGCTAAAGAGCCGTTTAGATTGCTATAGGGCCCTCCCCGACTATCGGGGGGTTGAGCTGGCATGGGCCGCTGAGTTGGGAGGGGAAGTGGCGCCGGGGTTGGTTGGTAAAGCCTTGAAACGAATAGTTGACGTGGCATATGGGGCCCGTTGGAGAGAGATCCAATTTAAGTGTGTGACTCGAGCTCATTTCTCACCGAGGCGGGCTCTTCGGAGTCGGCTGGAGACGGATGGTAGTTGCCCTCGTTGTATGGAACCCTTGGCGACGTTACTACATATGTGGTGGGGCTGTCGTAGACTGAGATCTTATTGGGAAAGAATACGGGTCTTTCTTAGTCGGTTGCTACAGAAGCGGGTTCGCTGGACGGGCCACTTCGTAGTTTTGGATCAGCTAGCGGCCCCAGCGCCAGTTAAGGCCGGAGAACGCTTACTTTTGAGGAAGGCTTGCCTAGTGGGAAAAGGGCCGATTCTCCGGCTATGGAGAGACCCTCAATCGCCTACCTTCATGGAATGGCGGAATAACTTTCACCAGTTAATGTTGCTGGAGCGATGGTTGGTAAGGGGCAATGTCAAGCGCTGGACAGTATTCATGTCCGTTTGGGAACCCTACATACAGCAAATGGGGGCACGCAGCCGGAATGAAATTCTCCAACTGGGGAGCTGAACGGAGGGTGGAGGGGTGAGTGATCCACTCTTCTCATTTAGGTCAGTTTTATGCTGCTGGAGTGTGGGGGGGGGGGGGGTGGAAGAGGGGGTGGGAGGACGGGAGGGGTAGGGGGGGGGGAGAGGATACTATCCTATGAAAAACGCCACCAATTGTATTATTATGCTGTCTCCTGGAGGGGATAAGAGTGCACCCCTCATGGAGAACTGGTTAATTGTTTTTTCTTTGCTTGTATGTATTGGTGGATTTAAAAATAAAGTCTTTAAAAAGAAGTACGAAAGGGATTTCTGTGTACCAGTTTTCACTTGTTGCATTTGTTGTGATAGATAGGAATGGAACCAGTTTTCTAGTAACAGACCTGTTCTGCCTACCCTGATTCTTGTCTGTTCCTGGATCTCGCTTCTGCCTGCTGTTTTGGATTTGATTCTATGCCGCCTCCTCCTGCCTGGCATCCAGTGTCTAATATTATAATGCATCGGTATCATTCCATGGTGCAACCGCACCTTGAATACTGTGTGTAATTCTGGTTGTTATATCTTAGAAAGGATATAGCAGAATTAGAAAAGATACAGAGAAGAGCCACCAAAATAGTAAAGGGGATGGAAGGATACTCCTAGAGGAAAAACTTAAAAGGTTAGGGCTCTGTTTGTTTGTTTGGAAAAAAGACGACTGAGGGGAGATATGATGGAGGTCTATAAAATAATGAATGGAATGGAATGGGTAAACATAGATCAGTTGTTTACCTCTTCAAAAAGTAGAAAGATTAGAGGACATAAAATGAAGCTGCAGTATAGCCCATTTAAGACTAAACATAGAAAACAGTTTTTCACTCAACATGTAAACTCTGGAATTCATTACCGGAGGATGTAGTAAAAACTGTTAATGTAGCTGAGTTTAAAAAAGGTTTGGACAAGTTCCTGGAGTAAAAGTCCATAAGCCATTATTAAAGAGGACCAGGGAAATCCACTGCTTACTCATTGGACAAGCAGCATGGAATCTGTATACCTTTCGGGAACCTGTCAATTATTTATTTATTTATATTTCTTATATACCGCGCTATTATAATCAGTGCGGTTCACAGTTGTAACAAACATGCTACAATGTAAATAGGCACATTGAGCTTACATAGAACAGGGTATTCAAACATGGAAGAACGGGGGGAACTATATACAAATTATATACATGTTACAGTAATGGTTAATCTCAATGGGTATAAAGGGGGTCTGTAATGAATACTGGTACACATGGAGCAGGGTGGAGAGAATGGAAAAGCTGATTAACCGTTATCAGTGGGGGAATGTGCAGTGGGGGGAGTTAGATAGGGGGTCAAAGGGATGGGTGAGTGCTTTTCATACTTGGGGACCGAGTAGTATTGTATGAACAGGTAGTGTTTGAGGGCTTTTCGGAACAACATCAGGTTTGGGATGGCTCGGAGTTCTGCTGGGAGGGCATTCCAGGCAATTGGAGCAAAAATGGTAAATGCTCTGTTGGCTGTTGACTTCGTACATTTTGTTATAAACTTGGGGACTTCAATTGTGTTCATCTGTGTAGTTCTCCTGATTCTGTTGGTTGGGGTACGGTGAAGAAGTGTGTTGATGGGCATGGGGGGCTGGTTCTTAAGGGCTTTGAAGGTTAGCATTAGAATTTTGTAGGTGATTCTGGCAGGTAGTGGCAACCAGTGTAGGCTTATCATGATAGGCGTTATATGATCAGACCTTGATGCTCCAACTAGAACCCTTGCAGCTGAATTCATGGAAAGTCGGAGTAGGTTTAAGGTTGACTGTGGGAGTCCATGTAGAATGACATTCGCAAAGTCGAGATGCGGGATGGTTAGAGCTTGGAAGATTGATCGGTAGTCGGAGAAGTCAAGTAATGGGCGGAGGTGTCTTAACGTTCGGATCTTGTGGTAGATTGCTTTTGTGGTGTTGGTGATATGGGCTGACATGTCAAGGCGTTGGTCAAGGGTAATACCTAGGTAGCGGATTGTGGATTTTGTCTTCAATTCTATATTATTGATCTGAAGTGAGGGAGGAGGCGTGAAGCTCCGGTTCTTGGTAACGAATAGGACGTCTGTTTTGCTATTGTTGATCCGGAGATTTTGGGTTAGAAGCCAGTCTGACACTGCTTCAAAACATCTCAATATAGGAGAGAAGTCGGGTTGGTCAATCCTAAATGGTGTGTAGATGAGGATATCGTCAGCATAGGCAAGGCATTGGGCATTGAAGGAGCGGATTAAGGCACAGATAGGCTGCATGTAGATGTTGAATAACAAGGCAGACAGGGATGAGCCTTGAGGTACACCTTGTTTCAGAGGGAAAGGCTCTGCTGTCGTGGATCCTGTTCTGACTTGTTGCCATCTGTCGCAGAGATAAGATTCGCACCAGGCCAGTGCCGAGCCCTGTATCCCCTTCTCTTTGAGTCGGAGTAGAAGTGTTTCATGGTTCACCAAGTCAAAGGCGGCCGCTATGTCCAGGAATATAAGGACAAATCCTTGATGGATATCGTCGAGGCCCGTGACTAGATTGTTGAAGAGGGTTGTGAGGATGGTGTCAATGCCGTGGGCTGCTCTAAAACCATGTTGGGAGGTGTCCAGGGGCGCTTCGGTGTCCACATGGTGTTGAATTTGTCGCAAGACCACTTTCTCAATGATTTTAGCAAGCAAAGGAATGCTTGAGATTGGCCTATAGGATTCAACTTTAGATGTGTCGAGTTTGTTATTTTTCAGTAGGGGTCGGATAGACGTGTATTTTAAGCTTTGTGGAAAGGATCCTGTAGATAAGGACTGGTTCAGGATTCTGCAGATAGTTGTGCTGAGGTCATGACGTAGTTCTTTGATCCAACTTGCTGGGCAGGGATCGTTAGGGGCAGTGGTGAGGTTGATGGAAGCTATGGTGTCAATGATCTCCTCCTTAGAAATCGCGGTGAAATTCAGCAGGGGATTTGGCTGGGAGATTACATGTAGAGTGGGGGTAGTTATGATGTTGGCGGTCGTGTTGGTTTGGATCATCTTCGACTGAAGATAATTAGAGTATTCTTGTGGCTGAGGCATGGGTGGGTGATCCAGTGTTGGGTCGCCTGTTATGGATTTTACAATATTGAATAGATCATGAGGTCTGTTTAATGATCGCTTCAATAATTCTGAGTGGTACTGTTTTCTTTTTTCCATGGTTTTTTCCCGGTGTCTTTGTAGGTGTGTGGTGTAAGCACAGAGTGCCTCAGAGGTCCGGTTGTGGCCCACTGCCTTTCTAGTTTGCGTAGATGGATGAGCGATGCACGAAGGTCCTGAGAGTACCATGGGGTATGTTCGCGTTTTGATATGTTCTTGTTAGTGGATGGGATGCAGGCAGCAGCTCTGATGGCGTTGTTCCAAGTGGTTACTAGTTCATCAGGATCAAGGGACTCTGTGGTAAGGAGTGGTAGGATCATCTTGAGGGCGCTGTCCTTGTTGAGAGGTCAGAAGCGTGATGTAGTAAGTCTAGGGGGGGTAAACGTTCTGTTGCTAACATTACAGAGGTCACTGGCAGGCATGTGAAATAGGAGTAGGTGATGGTCAGACCAAGGTACAGGTGATATGGAGAGCAACAGGTTCTGGGTAGGTTTGGTAGCAGTCTGGGGGGCGAAGATCAAGTCAAGTTTGCCACCCTTGCTATGGGTTGGATCTTCAACGAGTTGCGTAAATCCCAGCTCATTCATTGCTTCGAGAAAGGCAGATGAATGCATATCTTGTAGGGAGGGTAGATTAAAGTCTCCGATCAGCCAGGTTGGGGAGCGTGTGTTATGAGGGTTGCAGGCTAGGTTAATTATTGATAAGTCATCTGGTGATGGAGATGGTGCTCGGTATATGAGGTTAATTGAGCAATGTTCATTTGAACTGGAGACTATGTCCAAGTAGGTAGAGCTGATGGAGTTGATCAGTTACTTGTGACCTGGATTAGCCATTGTTGGAAACAGGAAAATGGGCTTGATGGACCCTTGGTCTGACCCAGTAGAGCATACAGTATCTTATGTTCTGATGTAACTGTTTTCAAAGGAGATATTCTACAAGAAAGGAAAATATTTGCAATGGCCTCCCAAAAAAGATGGGCATATTATGCCAGAGGAGGAACAGCTGCCTACCATAAATGCTCAGTTACTGTAACACATTCAATTTCACCCACAGATATACTTACAGATATTGAGTTACCTCTTTTATTAGTAGTATCCAACAGTTCTCCAGGACCAAGCAGGAAGTCAGTCCTCACTTATGGGTGACGTCGGCGCCGACGGAGCCCTCGCGGAGCAATTTTCCCCAGCTTTCAAAGAAAGCCTTTGGGAATTGCAGCGCGCATGCGCGGTCGTCTTCCCGCCCGAGGGTGCCATCTTAGCCAGTCTTCTTTTTTCCGCGGAGCCCTACAGACGTCCCCGTCTTGTCCCCGCGAAAAAGTTGATTTTCTTCTTTATTTTATCCTTTTTTCCTTCGGTTCGACGCCGATCTTTTTCCTGCCCGGACTCGCGACGCCGGTCACGAGTCCTCTTCCTTTTTTCGGTTTTTCTGACTTAGTCAGCTTTCGTTTTCGGTTTCCCTGGCAGCCCGGTCCTTTGACCTCGCAGGGGCCCTTTTTCCCCCGATGGCTGCCAGCGGCTTTAAGCGGTGTGGTCGGTGTGACCGAAATATGTCACTAACCGACACACGACTTTTGCCTCCGCTGCCTGGGCCCAGATCATGAGGAACTGATCTGTGGGCCCTGCAGCAAACTGTCCTCAAAGGCGTTGAGAAGTCGGCGGCATCAGCGCGAGAGAACCTTCGCTGACCCCAGCCGTACCCGGACCTCGTCGGAGGCCTCCGCGTCGAAAGGCTCCAGTTCGGACCGTCGCCGGAGCTCCTCCGACCGGGGTTCTCCCTCCGGGGACCATCGTCGGAAGGTGAAACCCGCGAGGGCGGCGTCGGTGGACGCTCCTGGTTCCGCGAGGGCCAGGTCGCATAGCCCCGACAGCCGCCCCGGGTCCTTGGAGAAGGAACACATCCCGAAGCGACCTCGCCTGGAGTCGGAGATGCCTGCCCGGGTAAGTCCTGTGGTCCTTCTGGACTCGCCTCCGCGACAGCCGACGTCGGGCCCGACGCCGTCGGGGCCCGAGTCGGGGGCTGCTGGGTCACCTGAGGTCGGACTCAGGTTGACGGCCTTGGAGAGCAGACTGTCTGCCTTCATGGACCAGCAGAGGGCACTGCTCGCTGGCCTCGCTGGCGCCGCTGCCCCGACCGCCGGGACGTCGACGTCCAAGTCGACCCCGGAGACCGAGCCGATCCTCGAGTCAATGAGAACTCGAGTCGATCCTCGGTCGAGGTCACCCTCGGCCTCCCGTTCGGGACCGAGGTCGCCGACGCCGACTCCCTCGGCGTCGGGGCGGCTGGCGCCGCACCCTGCCCGGGCCGACCCCACCGAGTCCTCGTCGGAGTCGGTCTGGGAGTCTGAGGAGGAAGAGTCACCTGATTCTTTCCGGACTCGGTGTGTCCCATCGGACTCACCGGAGTCCGAGCCTCGGAAGCAGTCCCCCCCGGAGGATGCCCGGTTCTCGGACTTCGTTAGGGATATGGCCAAGGCTTTGGCCTTCCCTGCGGATCCCGAGGAGGAGCCTCGAGCCGAAGAGCTCGACGCCCTCCAGTATGACTCTCCCGCGAGGGAACACTTTACTGTGCCGGTTCCTCCTATGCTGGAACGACTACTCTTCCGCATGTGGGAGAGTCCGGCCTCCTCGCCGGTTCTGAGCAAGCGGGTCGATTCTATCTATCGAGTCCGCAAGAGCCCTGGCTTTCAAAAGGCACAGCTGCCACACCATTCCATGGTAGTGGAATCGGCCATGCATCGTCTTAAGAGCCAGAAGATGCACTCCTCGGTGCCTCCTGGAAGGGAGGCCCGTAACCTGGATGGCCTTGGCAAGAAGTGTTTCCAGGGCTCTATGCTCGCATGTCGTGTCCAGACTTACCAGCTATACATGGGCATGTATCTCCGGGATCTGGCTAAAGAACTGGCCGGATTCTCCGCTGGTCTCTCCGAGGAGCCCTTGCGGAGGTTCCTAGCCTTGTCCACTGGCATTCGGGAATGCTCAAAGTTCATGTCCCGAGCAGCCTATGATGGCTTTGAAGCCTCGGCTCGAGTGGCCGCAGCCGGCATCGGTGCCCGCCGACAGGCTTGGCTTCAGTCGTCAGACCTTGAACCCTGGGTGCAGGACAAGTTGGTCGATGTCCCCTGCCGAGGCGAAAACCTCTTTGGCAAGCCCATGGCGGAAAAGGCTGCGCAGATTGAGACTGAGACTCTCACCCGGACCAGGCTTTCTAGGAAGACCTCCGCCCCTCCCCAGAAAAAGAAGGGCTCGGGGAAAAAGTCCTTTTACCCGAGGAAGGCGGCTGCCTACAAACGATACCCCCATTATCAGGCCCCTGCAGCTCCCCAACAGGGCCAGCAGGCCAAGGGACGGGGTAACGGGTCCCGTAGGCAGCAAGCCCCCAAGCCTGCACCACCAGCCCCTGCTCAGCAGGGTGGGGGTTTTTGACTCGCTCAGCATAGCCTCTCCCCCCGCTGGTTCCTCCCAGCACCGGAGGCCGGCTGGTTCACTTCGCCCACAGGTGGTCCAGCATCACCGCAGATGCCTGGGTGCTTCAGGTCGTGCGAGAAGGCTATCTTCTCCACTTCCATCAGGTCCCTCCCTCCTACTTTCCGGGAGAACCTCCACGACCCCCTCTGCACAGGGAACTACTCCTTCAGGAGTTAGCGGGTCTTCTGCAGGAGCAGGCGGTGGAACCGGTGCCCCAACCACCTGAGAGGTCTAGGCTTTTATTCCAGGTACTTTCTAGTACCAAAGCGGACAGGAGGCCTCAGACCCATCCTGGACTTGCGCAACCTCAACAAGTTCCTTGTGCGGGAGAAGTTCAAGATGCTTACCCTTGGAATCCTTCTGCCCTACCTCCAGCAGGGAGATTGGCTATGCTCCTTGGATCTAAAGGATGCCTACACGCACATCCTCATCCACCCAAGCCACCGTCAATACCTAAGGTTTGTGGTGGCAGGAAATCATTACCAGTACAGAGTACTGCCCTTTGGCCTGTCCTCCGCACCGCGAGTCTTCACAAAATGTCTAGCGGTGGTGGCGGCCCATCTCAGGCTTCACGGCCTCTATGTCTTTCCGTACCTCGACGACTGGCTCATCAGAGCAGCGTCCGCTCAGGAGGTCACCAACGCCACGTGCCGCACGGTGACTCTGCTGCAGCACTTGGGCTTTGTTATAAACTTCGCAAAGTCCACTTTGCTCCCCTCACAGGATCTCGAGTTCATCGGCGCAAGGCTGCACACCCCTCAGGCGCGAGCATACCTACCGCTCGACAGGGCTCAACGGCTCATGGACCTAGCCGACCGCTTTCGCAGCCAGCCCCTGGTCTCCGCCAGGCGCTTCCTGAGACTGCTCGGCCATATGGCTTCCACCATCCATGTGACCCCCAATGCCGCCTCCTGAATATGCAGTCTGCTCAATGGTGTCTCCGCCAGCAGTGGCGACAGGCCACGGCGGCCTAGCAGACCTAGTGCGCGTCTCCGAACCGCTGATCTCGTCTCTCTCCGGTGGTGGCTCCGGCTGCCGAACCTGATATTCGGAATGCCTTTCCAGTCACCTCAGCCGACCCGGGTGCTGACCACCGATGCATCCCTCCTGGGCTGGGGAGCACATTGCCAAGAGGCACGTACTCAGGGCCTCTCGACCACGTGGGAGTCTGCTCAGCAGATCAACTTCCTGGAGCTCAGGGCGATCCGCCTAGCTCTCAAGGCCTTCTCCCACCTGACTTCCCAACAGTCCGTCCTTGTCCAGACGGACAATCAAGTTGCCATGTTCTACGTGAACAAACAGGGGGCACGGGCTCCTTCCTCCTCTGCCGGGAGGCACAGAAGCTTGCTCTTGGGCCGTCAGTCACGGCATTCTCCTCAAGGCAGTTTATCTCCCGGGCCAGGAAAATTGCCTTGCGGACAAACTCAGCAGGGTCCTCCAGCCGCACGAGTGGCGTCTGGATCCCTTGGTAGTTCAGAAGCTCTTCCTCCAGTGGGGCCTCCCCACGGTGGATCTCTTTGCCAGTCCTCACAACCGGCAGCTTCCGCGCTTCTGCTCTCGTCAGCCACACCCCCTTCGGGTTGCGGCGGACGCCTTTCTGATCTCATGGTCGGGGAGCCTTCTGTACGCTTTCCCTCCCATCCCGCTAGTCTCTCGGGACTCTTTTCAAGGTTCTCCGAGACAAAGCCTTCATGATCCTGGTGGCCCCTCGCTGGCCCAGGCAGCCGTGGTTTCCGCTCCTGCTACAACTGGCGGTGGAGGATCCAATCCCTCTGGGGGTACAACCGGATCTCCTCACTCAGGATCAGGGGTCCCTACTGCACCCCAACCTCAGGTCTCTCAACCTCATGGCCTGGCTGCTGAGAGGGTAGTCCTTGCTCCCCTTCTCCTGCCGGCGGAGGTGGAGGAGGTCGTCTTGGCTTCGCGACGGCCCTCTACCCGCAAATGCTACGCCCTTAAATGGCGTCGCTTTGCAGTCTGGTGTACCCAACTGTCTCAGGATCCCTTCTCCTGCCCGGTGTCGGTGATCTTGCAGTACTTGCTGCACCTCTCTAATCTGGGACTTAAGTCCAACTCCGTCAAAGTTCACCTCAGTGCTCTTTCAGCACATCATGTGCCGGTGGAAGGCAGACCTCTCTCCAACGACCCTCTCGTAGCGAGGTTTTCTCCGAGGTCTCCTTCTACTTAAACCACCTCTGCGCCCGCCAGCGCCTGACTGGGACCTGAATGTGGTTTTGCAGCGGATCACCTGTCCGCCTTTTGAACCTATGGCTACCTGTTCTCTCCGTTTTCTGTCTTGGAAAACACTGTTCTTGATAGCCCTCACTTCCGCTAGACGCGTAAGTGAATTGCAGGCCCTCGTGTCTGATCCCCCTTACACTAGGTTCTACAAGAATAGGGTAGTCCTACGGACTCACCCAAAATTTCTGCCTAAAGTGGTCTCCCCTTTTCACATCAATCAGGAGGTGGTACTTCCAACCTTCTTTCCCAGACCGCACTCCAGCCGAGCTGAAACGGTCCTCCATACCCTGGACTGTAGAAGAGCCTTGAACTTCTACCTTGACCGTACGCGGGAGCACCGTAAAGCTGCTCAGCTTTTTGTGTCTTTTGACCCCAATAAATTGGGGCTCCCGGTCTCCAAGCGTACTCTGTCCATCTGGGTTGCGGACTGTATCTCTTGGGCTTATGGGGCAGCCGGACTCTCCTTGGAAAGTCGAGTCACGGCTCATTGCGTTCGGGCAAAGGCTACGTCAGTGGCTTACCTCCGCTCTGTTCCGCTGGCAGACATCTGCCGGGCCGCTACTTGGTCTTCGAGCCAGACTTTTGCGGTCCATTACTGTCTCGAGAGGGAGTCCCGTAGGGACAGTGCTTTCGGACAGGCAGTCCTCCGTAATCTCTTTGAGGTCTGAGCAACTCCTACCCTCCATCCCGGATGTGGGCTACCGGTGGGTGATAATTCAGCGAAGATTCTATCCTTCTGTGCTGCTGAGCTAGAGGGAGCTCATTTTTGTGCTTAGGGTCTCCGGTAGCCTTGAGCTTGGGAGTCCCATAAGTGAGGACTGACTTCCTGCTTGGTCCTGGAGAAAGCGTAGTTACTCACCTGTAACAGGTGTTCTCCAGGAGCAGCAGGAATCAATCCTCACTACCCTCCCTCCTCCCCTTGGAGTTGCAATCGTCTGCTTATTTTCTTTTTGCAAATTTTTATGCTGTCTTTTTTAGCTATGTCATCTGACTGGCTAAGATGGCACCCTCGGGCGGGAAGACGACCGCGCATGCGCGCTGCAATTCCCAAAGGCTTTCTTTGAAAGCTGGGGAAAATTGCTCCGCGAGGGCTCCGTCGGCGCCGACGTCACCCATAAGTGAGGACTGATTCCTGCTGCTCCTGGAGAACACCTGTTACAGGTGAGTAACTACGCTTTCTCATACCCACATAGATGTTCTCTTGCTTCAGACAGTCACAGAGGTGCAACTGTCATTGCTTCTTTTAAGAATTATTTTTGACATTTCACATTTTTATTAACTGAAGTTAACAGGAAGCTAGTTGGTTCAAATCCTTACCTTTGACTGTCAACAAACACAAAGAAAAAATTGTGGCCACTTTTCCCTAATTTATTTTTTTATTCATTGAACCTTTTTCTAATTGGCAAATTCATAAAAGCGTACAACGCAAGGAACAGTAGTATGGGCTGTTTCCTGCTTTGAAGTGGTGGGGGCAAACACAGTGAAAGAATTCAAAATGGCATGGAACAGACACAGTGGATTCCTTTAGACCTATCTTCTACTTTCGATGTTATCGATCACCCCACACTCCTCACACACCTTTATGACTATGGGGTGTGTGGGACAGTTCTTAACTGGTGTAGATCTTTTCTTTTCTCTCTCTCCTTCTCTGTTCTTATAGGCTTCTCCACTTTCCCCTCCCACTTCTCTCCACCGTGGGGTACCTCAGGGCTCTGTGTTATCCCCGCTTCTCTTTAATCTCTTTCTCGCCCCCCTCGCTCTAGTTATTCAGCAGTCCAGTGTATCGGCATATTACTATGCGGATTACATTGTCCTGCTCTTTCACACCTTTCTCCTTTCCCTAAATCTCTCGCCTCTTGACTCCTGCATTTCCAGTATTTTCTCCTGGCTGACTACTAACTTCTTACATTTAAACCCATCCAAGTCAGTGGCCATGTGGCTCACCTTCAATGCCCCCACCCCTGATCTCTCTCCCACCTTGGCTGGGACACACATTCCACTCACTTTGTCTCTGTGGTAGCTTGAGGTTATCCTTGACTTGGCTCTTACCGTCCATCAGCACATTACCTCACTTGTCCGCCATTCATTCTGTACCCTTCGCCAACTTCACGCAGTCCGTCCCCTTCTTTCTTCTTCCTCACTAACCACGCTCACGGTGTCACTTCTTCTATCTCACCTTGACTATGGCAATATTGTTTTGGCGGGTATTCCCCAATACCAACTCCGCTGCCTCAAATTAGTCAGAATACAGCAGTCAGACTCCTTACCCATTCCTCTCATAGGGATCACATCACTCCTCTTCTCATCAGTCTTCACTGGCTTCCACTTACGTGTCGCTATCAATATAAGATTCTTACCATAGTACACAAAACCATCCATACTGGTACCTTTCAGTAACTCACCGACCTTATTCACATGCACCTCCCTCCCCGTGTCCTCGGTTCCCTCCACAATGACCGTCTGGCTCTCCCATCCCCTGCCTGTGCTCATCTCAAGCATATTCGTCACTCTGCCTTCTTCTTTCTTGGTCCAGCCCTGTGGAACTCCCTCCCAGCCTTACTTCATGCTAAACACTCATATCCATGGTTTAAGTCCATGCTGAAAACGTATCTATTCCACAATGCATTCAACCTACCCCTCGCTACTTCCCCTATATACCCTCCCTAACTGCCAGCATTTCCCTTCATGTGCCTGTCCTTTGTTTTTCTGTGTGCTCTATCCTCTTTTCTCTCTTGTCATGTAATTGCGTTCTTTTCTCTTTTCTAGTCACAAGTCATTTATTGTAAACCACCCTGACGCTTTTTGCATGGGCGGTCAATCAAGCAACAGAATAAAGATAAAGGGTCACGGGTATAAAGCCAGCCTGTGGATTAGGAATGGTATGTCCAGGTGTGTCAACTTTATTCAACTTTTCCAGAACTGTAGCATCATGTGTAATCTTCAACATATTGGCCAGCATGAGTCCTCACACTCAGCTGCCACACTGAGAAACTGTATCGCCCACAGCTGAATGGCAGAGCAGGCTAACAGCACCGGCACATTGAGCAGGCCTGGACAATGGTGGAACATTAAAGGAGGCCGAAGGGGCAGGTAAGAATCCCAACTTGCACCACTTTTGGACAGCGGGGTCATGTGTTTGTGTGTGTCTCCCCACAGGATTGTGAGCTGCAGCAATGCACTGTGCATGCATGTGTTACCCAGGCTTTCTGGCTGCGCACACAACATGCTGCAGGTCAGCTATCCAGCAATTCTACATGCTGTGTGAGACCCCATGTACAAGCTGCCATGCTTTGATGCACTCTTGGGGGGGGTGGGGTTGGAGGGGTGGCAACTGCGTCTGCAGTGTAGGAGAGGGCATGTGCTGTACTGGCCAGTTTTGCAGGGTCCATGGCTAAGGACATGTCGTTATATGGGAGTACAAGTATGCTACTATGTTCAGTGCTCACTGCCAAAAGCTGTGTAGGAGGACATTGTAGTTGGGTATGTGTCAGACGTAGGTCATGGTGGGCCAGGATACACTTACAGCCTGTCTCTGACCCACTTTCTGCTGTACTTTGCATTATATAAGCTGTCCCCAAGTTCAAAATAGAAAGGGTACATAATGAGGAGCAGAGTATTCTGGGTATTGATTAAAACAGAGCAGTTTTCACAGGATGTATATAGGTCAGAGGTTAGGTACATGGCTGAGCCATCCTAAAATGGGTCTGCCATGGGCATGGCCTGGGAGCACACATCTGTTCATGCTGGGAGGCCACACTCAATCTGACTGTGCTGTGACCATGTCACAGCTATGTATCCACATGGTGCTAAGATCAAGCTGCAGAGATATGACTGTTTTTTGTTTGGCAGTCCAGTCACTAGACAGGCTGCTGGATGGCCGTGCTGTTTGTACATAGCTAATATGTCCATGGTGGGTAGCAGACTGGGCACAAATGGTAGGCGAATGACTGACACAGCCCAGTGTTGCCCCACATATGCAGGCTGCCTGTGATTGATCTAGCTGATTGGAATTCTCATAAAGTGAGACTAGCACCTGTTCTGACTTGTTGGTAACCTGCTGATAGGGTATGGTCTTGGCAGACCCGTCTGCTTCATGTCAGCATCCTCCACTTCCTGCCTAGCCAACCTTCACTGCAGTCGGGTTCCTTGGAAAAAGCTGCCGCAACCTTAGGGATTGACATGAGATGTTATTTATTTAATTTATTTAACAGGTTTTATATACCGCTTTATCATTTCAATCAAATCGGTTTACATTGTAACTTAAACTTGGTAATGTACATTAAACAGGGATATTGATAACTTGAATTTTTCTGAGGCAATGGAGAGTTAAGTGAGTTATAGGAGTGTCCTGACCAACAGGAGCTGGACACTAGGCCCAGATTGGACAGGCCACTTAAGCATACTGCAAATGTACAGAAGATCAAGTGACTAGCATCACATACTGCAGACAATACTTGTGTCAAGCTAACAGTGCAATAGAACTGCTTCAGGACCTGGAGCATCCATTTATTGCAGTACTTGCTCTGGAGACCAGGTGATGTGTGCCCTTCCTTACATTTAGGGTGACTGGTGAAAAAGGATCTCCAGGAACGAGTCTTCACATATGGGTATCGTTGGTACCGACGGAGCCTGCGCGGGAACGCTCCCCAACGTCCAAAAGGAAAGCTTTTGGGAGCATCCCACAGCGCCTGCGCACTGCCTTCCTGCCTTTCCTAACCGCCTCTCTCCAGTTCTTCTTTTCCACGGAGCCAGCAGGTCATGTTCCTGTCACCGCTGAAGAATTTCTTTATTTTATTTTATTTCTTTGGTCGCGCGTCTGCCTTCTCGACGCTGGACCGGTACCGCCGGTCTTTTCTTTCTTTATTAAAAAAAAACAAAAAAAAAACTACTGTTTTTTTCTCTCTTCAGTGCATTTTCTTCTTTGGCCTCAGGCCTAGGACATTTTTTCCTCATGGAACAGCCCACCTCTGGGTTTAAAAAATGCATGAAGTGCAGCGGCACTATTTCTGTCACTGACACCCATGAATGGTGTCTAAAATGTTTAGGTCCTGACCACTCCATTACAGATTGTGAGTCCTGCTCCATGATGTCTAAAAGAGGTCTACAGAATCGAGCAGCTAAGCTCAGTACCCTCTTTCCCTCGGATGCAGCTTCGGTTACATCGACGTCTTCCAGGGCTGCTTCTTCCTCACATGGATCTCAGGTAACCAAACTTAAATCCAGCCGGTCCTCGAAGGGTAGATCTCCCTCTAAGTATCGAGATGCCTCCGGGCTTGCCCTCGAGGAATCTGCACTGGCAAAATTACCCCGGCGGGAGGCTCCGGCTTCCAAAGCATTATCTATGGGGTCACAGGTTGACATCGATGGCTCGGCCTCGACCGATCACCTGTTGCCATGTTCTGGGGTACCGGTGGTTCCCACTGCTACCGACATCCAGACATTGGTTGCGTCAATGGATCAGAATATCCTGACCATGCAGCGTGCCATCACAGCATTCATACAAGCTGCGACGTCTTCGGTACCGCAACAAACTCCGTTGCCGGTACCGACTCCGGCACTGGTACCGACATCGGTTCCAATGCCGGTACCGATTGCATCGACATCCGCTTCGGTGTCGACTGCAGCGGTACACTGTTCTGTGATGCCCATCGGTACCAAACCGGTACCGATCACTTCCGATGTCGATACCACCCGGTACGCATATCGGGCTCTGCAGGAGCATCCAGACAGGCGATACTTCGATTCCTCTGAAGACTCTGATGAATCAGAGGTCTCTGTCGAAGCATCGGTGATTCATCCTCAGGAGCCCTCTTCTCCAAAAAGGAGAATGTCTCCTCCAGAAAACTTGTCTTTTCAAGACTTCATTAGGGAAGTGGCCAGGGGCCTTTCCATCTCAGTGGCCCCTGAGACAGAGCCTAGAGCCAAAAAATTAGATATTTTACAATATCCTGAGGCTCCTAAAGAGGCAGCCACTTTACCAATACATGAGATTCTTTATGATCACATGTTGGGCATATGGGAGACTCCTCTCACCACTTCCCCTCATTCTCGCAGGTTGGACACCATGTATCGTGTTCCTCCTTGTCCTGGCTTTCATAAGACTCAGCTTCCTCACCACTCCATTGTGGTGGAGTCTGCTATGAAGAAGATAAAGAGTACAAAAAGGCACTCTTCTGCTCCTCCAGGAAGAGAATGCAGAACCTTAGATGCCTTTGGCAGGAAAATTTTCCAGGCCAGTATGCTTGTTGCCAGAATCAACTCCTATAGTCTCTATATGGGAATGTTTCTAAAATAAGTTTACAGATCACCTGCAAACTTTATCTCCTTTTATTTCAGAAGATAAAAGGGAAGAGTTCCTCACCTGGCTCAAACATGCCCAGGATATTTCCAAGTTTTCCAACCGTGCAGCCTTTGACTCTTTTGAAGGTGCCAGCAGAGCCTCGGCCATTGCCATAGGTGCACGCAGAGTTGCTTGGTTACAAGCTTCTGATTTGGAACCTTGGGTTCAAGATGGACTAGGAAACCTTCCTTGTACAGGTGAAAACCTTTTTGGCAAAGATTGGCAAGCAAAGGCCACCCAAATGGATGCTGAAAATTCTGCTTTAGATAGACTTTCAAAGTCTACTTCTGCTCCTTTTAAGAAAAGGTTGTTCAAAAAGGGATTTTTTCCCAAAAAAGGGAAATATTATTCTGCTTATGGTCAGCAGTCATCTACTGCAGGTCGTTTTGCTACAAAGAGACAGCAACAACCGAAACAGGCCAAGCCTAAGGCTGCTAGGACTGCTACGGCCCAACAGCCTCAGCCTCCTCAGGGCCTTTGACTTACAACTAGAGAGCTTAGCCTTTCTGGCTCTAGAACATCCAGAGCCTCTCACCATTCCAGGAAGGTTGGCTTACTTTGCTCCCAGATGGGAACAAATCACAGCAGAGCAATGGACCCTCTCCATCATAAGGGAGGGGTACAAGCTTCATTTCTTAAACCTTCCTCCTCACACCATGGTGAGACAGTTAAATTCTCAAACATCTCTCCTCGACCTTCTGGGTCAGGAAATTACTACCCTCCTTGCCCAAGGGGCAATAGAAGAAGTACCCCTTCTTCAACAGGGCTCAGGGTTCTACTCCCCCTACTTTCTTATCCCAAAGAAAACAGGGGCTACAGACCCATATTAGATCTCAGAGAATTGAACAAGTTTCTATGCAAGGAGAAATTCAAGATGATTTCTCTCGGTACTCTCCTTCCATACCTTCAGAGTCAGGATTGGCTTTGCTCTCTAGACCTCAAGGATGCGTACACCCATGTCCTCATCCATCCAACACACAGAAGGTTCCTTCGGTTCCTTTATCAAGGGAAGCACTATCAATACAGAGTGCTTCCTTTCGGTCTGGCCTCTGCACCAAGGGTGTTCACAAAATGCATGGCAGTAGTAGCTGAATTTCTACGCACTCTAGGGATATTCGTATTCCCATATCTGGACGACTGGCTCATCCGAGCTCCATCCCAGTCAGAGGTCCAGACTTCCCTAACCTGCACAAGCCGTATCCTTCAGTATCTTGGACTTGTAATAAACATTCCAAAATCCCATCTCACCCCTACTCAGTCTCTAGAGTTCATAGGGGCCTTGCTGGATACCACAACTGCAAGGGCCTATCTTCCCCAGGCCCGTTGCCTACGCTTGGTGCAGTTAGCCTCACAAATTCAGTTAAAATCCCATTTAACTGCTCGAGAGATGTTACAACTGTTAGGCCACATGGCATCCACTGTGCATGTGGTTCCTTACGCTCGCCTTCACATGAGGGCAGCTCAGTGGACTCTGTCCACCCAATGGACCCAGGCATCAGGTTGCCTGTCAGACAAAATAGCAACCTCCAATCGCCTCTTTTGGTCCCTCCACTGGTGGAAGTCCACTCAAAATCTGTTGCTGGGGTCTCCCTTTCAACAGGTGTTAACCCCAAGCAACCCTTACAACAGATGCCTCTCCAAGAGGTTGGGGAGCTCATCTTCAAGATCTCTCCACTCAAGGCATTTGGTCTCTAGAGGAGACATCTCTACATATCAACCTCTTAGAGCTCAGAGCAATTTTTCTAGCTCTCAGAGTCTTCCACACCCTGCTCAGCTACAAGACAGTCCTCATCCACACGGACAACCAAGTAGCCATGTTCTACGTGAACAAGCAGGGCGGGACTGGCTCTCTGTCACTTTGCAACGAAGCTCTGAGATTGTGGGCCTTCACCAGAGAGCATCAAATTCATCTCATGGCAGTGTATCTTCCAGGGGTTCAAAACTCTTGGGCAGACAGACTCAGTCGAGTTCTGCTTCCACACGAATGGTCCCTCCATGGGGACCAGATAGCCAGGATCTTCCGAATTTGGGGAACCCCAGACATAGACCTCTTTGCAAGTCCATGGAATGCCAAACTTCCCCGGTTCTGTTCCAGGATTCCGTGTCAGGGAGTTCAGGCCAGGGATGCCTTCCTCCTTCATTGGGGGCAAGACTTCCTCTATGCCTTTCCACCCATTCCCCTAATTCCCAAGACACTCTTCAAACTTCAGAGAGACAAGGGGTCTATGATCCTCATAGCACCACATTGGCCACGCCAAGTGTGGTACCCTCTACTTCTGCATCTCTCCCAAGCTCCCTCCCTGGACTTGGGATCTGCTCCAGACCTCCTGTCCCAGGAGGAGGGAACGTTGTGGCACCCAAATCCCCAGTCTCTTCACCTCAGAGCCTGGTTGCTGAAGGCCTAGACCTTCAAGATTTGCATCTTTCTCAGCAAGTGAAGGCTATCCTTCATGCTTCCAGAAAGCCTTCCACTAGACGTTCCTATGCTTTTAAATGGAAAAGGTTTACCATTTGATGTGCAGAGAAGGGTCTTAACCCTCTTGCAATACCTCTGAATTCTTTACTAGAGTATTTGCTGCATTTATCCCATGCAGGCCTTAAAACGAATTCAGTAAGAGTCCATTTGAGTGCTATTGCAGCATCCCTTAAACCTCTCAATGGACAGCCTATTTCCTCTCATCCTCTTATAGCAAGATTCATGAGAGGCCTTCTTTTGACTAAACCTCCCATCAGACCACCTCCAGTGGCATGGGACTTGAATCTGGTTCTTGGCCAGCTTATGCAGCCACCTTTTGAACCCTTAGCCACTACCTCCTTGAAATTTCTTTCCTGGAAGGTTATTTTTCTCATTGCAGTCACTTCAGCTCGCCGCATCAGTGAGCTGCAAGCCTTGGTGGCTAATCCTCCTTATATAAGGTTCCATCATGACAAGGTAGTCCTCAGGACTAATCCACACTTTATGCCTAAAGTGGTCTCACCTTTTCATCTGAACCAGGAGGTTTATTTACCTGTCTTTTTTCCAGGACCTCATGCTTCAAGTGCAGAGAGGAATCTTCATACCCTGGATTGTAAAAGAGTTCTTGCTTTTTACTTACAAAGACACAGCAACATAGAAAGTCCTCTCAACTCTTTGTTGCTTTTGATCCCTCTCATTTAGGACTTCCAGTCTCTAAGAGAACTCTGTCCAATTGGATTGCTCAGTGTATTTCTTTCCCCTACCAGAGTAAAAACCTTTCTCTGGAGGGCCATGTCACAGCTCACAATGTGAGGGCCATGGCAGTCTCTATGGCTCATCTAAATTCTGTGTCCATCGACCAGATCTGTTGAGCGGCTACCTGGGCCTCGGTTCATACCTTCACAGCCAATTACTGCTTGGACAAGGACTCCCGCCGGGATGCCTTGTTTGGTCAGGCTGTTCTCAAACACCTGTTCCATACCTAACCAACTCCTACCCTCCATCCCTGGCTGGATGCCTGAGATTCATGGGTGGAGGTAGAGCCCTTCCCAGGGACTCACAACCTGGGTGATCTCCCAGGCATCTCTAGCTGGGGAGTCCCCATATGTGAAGACTCATTCCTGCTTGTTCCTGGAGATAGCACAGTTACTTACCTGTAACAGGTGATCTCTGGGAACAGCAGGAATAAGTCTTCACAACCCACCCACCTCCCCTAGGAGTTGTATCTCTCTATCTTTCTTTCCTTTCCTCACTCTCTCTTTGTCTCAGCTTTAAAACTCGAACTGGAGAGAGGCGGTTAGGAAAGGCGGGAAGGCAGCGTGCAGGCACTGTGGGATGCTCCCAAAAGCTTTCCTTTTGGACGCTGGGGAGCGTTCCCGCGCAGGCTCCGTCGGTACCGACGATACCCATATGTGAAGACTTATTCCTGCTGTTCCCAGAGATCACCTGTTACAGGTAAGTAACTGTGCTTTATTTGCACATGTGGCGGATGTTATGTGCAGGAAGTAAGACATATTACAGAGCTAATGTGATGGATCGCTGCATTCTCCTTAGGGACAAAAGTTGCATATTGCTGCTCAGACTGTGAGGTGCTTCAAGGGTAATGGAGGGGCTAACCAATACCGACACCCAGAGACCCACTTGCAGCCATAGTGAGGCTGTGATCACTGGAGCATTGCCCAGTTCCTGCTTGTCTTCTATGATGGTGGAAAACATGTTCATGGCCACACGTGGAGGGCAGGATGGCTCACATGGGTGTCCTGACTGTGGTTTACATTAGGTACACTTGTACATACACCTATCTCTCAGTGTACAGCAGGTCACAGGGGACTGCATGTCCTACACATGTGCTGCCTCAGAGTTTGGTGCCATACTGCAGCACAGCGGACCTCTGTGTGTGACTGTTGGTTGACACTTGAGGTACAGAAGAGGGATGGGCATCTTGCCCTCACATGTGGCTTAACCTTTGGAGCAGAGATGTATGCTGCAGCTGTGTGACTGTTATGCAGCTACAGTACGGCCTGTCCAGTGCAGTACATACTGCAAGTGTACTGCTGTGGGCAGGCCCAAGCTGTGCTATGCTGTACTACTGTCTCAGAATGTGCCAGCCACATGGTTTCATGTCCTGGGTTCCTGCCATTGCAGGAAGGGTCCTGTTGTCTCTTGGTTTGTACACTTTCCTGTGGAGAAAGGTGTAGAGGTGTAGCTTAATGGTTAGAGCAGTGGCTTTGTAAGCAGCAGACCAGCGTTTGAATCCCACCTATGCTCTACCTGGCTATGGGTAACTCACTTCATTTTATTAATATATATGTTATTTATTTATTATATTGCCAGAAACAGTTCAGGGTCTGCATTTTCTGGGAGACGCACACCATTATTGTTTTTAATGGGTTCCGATAACACATTGGGTTGGCAAACATGCACATTGCACTGCTGCCCATCTGACAACATGACCCTATTGGTTCTGCTGTAGCCCATTGCAAAGGGTCTGGCATGTTCATCCTGCAGATGCATGGTACATGGGTGTATATGATTAGTATATTTCATCATAATTGTGACTGCACATCTTTGGCTCCATTACATATATGCAGTACATGCAGGCACATCATGCTCATGGGATGGTCACCTGCAGAGATCATCAGAGGTCCTTACTTGCTCCATCTGGCCAATATAAGAGACAGTTGTTCATTTGTTCTATGCACATGTGTCAGGAAGATTGCATAGAAACACCAGCAGAAAAAGACCACATGGCCTATCTAGTCTGCCTTTCCATATCAACTGCAATAGTCCCCTTTTTACCTTTAGAGATCCTCTGTGTTTGTCCCATTCTTATTTGAATTCAGATACTATCCTCGTCTCCACCATCTCCACTGGGAGCCTATTCCATGCTTCTACCACTCTTTCGATAAAGAAATATTTCTGCATATTACTCCTGAGTCTAACCCCTCATAGCAGAGCTTGTCTTTAATTGAAAGAGACTCTCCTGTGCATTTATGCCACAGAGGTATTTAAATGTCTCTACATATCTCCCCTATCCTGCCTTTTCTCTAAAGTATACATATTAAGATCCTGACGTCTATCCTGATATGCTTCATAATGAAGACCACTAACCATTTTAGTAGTCACTCTTGCACCAACTCCAACCTGCTTATTTGATAGTTAGAAAAGCTGAGACAGCTGTCATACCCAACAAGCTGGTGTTGGAACGCCCCTGTGGCACAGCTAATATTTTTCATACACACTACAACTGCATTTGTGCGGTCACATCAGGTACTTCGGGGCAGCAAGGCCATACTACACTCGCATCTACCGCCATCCATCCTTCAGCCCTTCCATCAGCATATGCTCATCATGTACAGTCATGGTTTCTCCAGGAAGCTGCTACACCATGGCCCTCACTGGAAGATTTTAATCACTAGGATGTATCACTCACACCTCTCCTGTTTATTCATTTTATTTATTGCACATTTTTGCATACTTTTTTATCCTATAGTCAAAGCGCTTTACATTACAGCAGATTTGGGGGTACATTATGACAGGAACATAAAACTTGGAGGATTCATAACATACTGGGGTTGAACATTGCAGTTAACAGGGAGGGAGCAGGTTTTGTGGACATGTGCCTGCTCACTAAACGGTTCTGTTTTGTCATTGGTGAAACGTTCTCGGAATAGGGATGTTTGTTTGTTTGTTTTTTTCAGGCGGCTGTCAGGTCCTTTGTGGCATGTAAGTTGTTTGGAATTGAGTGAATGATCTGCATGTCACCACTCCTGCTCAGTCATCCTTTTGATGCCCACATCGTAGCGATGCTGGCTCCACCAGGACAGATGTCTTCCCAATCCTATGCCACACACTGACATTACAGCAGATTATATAGGCACCCCTCACTGATAGAGTACAAATGCCTTTCACATGATCATCTCACTTACTGACTAGCACGTAGGATCATATGACTCTGACATGTCCATCAGCTCTTATCTTTTCTTCCATCCATCACTTCACATCTGACTTTCACAGGGGCTCCCTTATCCTGCATTAAGGTGATTGCCGTTTTCGAGCGTTAAGGTGCACGCTTAGCACCTTAACGCCTGGTGTCCTGTTAGGACCCTGTAAGCGAGCCTTTGCACCCTTACCGCCAGAACGCCTACTCGCCCCGTCCTTTATTGCATGCAAACACCCTTATCGCTCGATACCCGGTGCTCCCTTAAAGCTCTTTAGTAAACATACCCCAAAATGTACCAACCAAAATCAAACCATCTAACTGTAAAAAAAAAAAAAAAAAAAAGTGGTTGAACTGCTGACCACATATTACCGTTACTAGAATGATTTTGATCATGTTTTGAAATGGAGCTAATTCTCTGATCCAGTTTTATTGGTAAAGAGTTCCACAATTACAGCTCGACCACTGAAAGGCTGCAGCTGCAGCATGAGTAAATGCTAACCCTGGAGTTTGAATGAAGGAACAACCAACAAATTTGCATCGGAAAGCTGGTATATTAAGGGATTAACAAATGTCTTTTACCAAATAAAGTGCATTAAATTTCAAAATCATCCATTATTTGCCCTTAATGCACATTTTTTTAATTTCAAGTTTCAGCTTTATTTGATATATCGATGTATATTTTGTGCAGTGCAGGTTAAGTAATAATGAGATGCTAAGCTTGCAATACATGAAAAATGCATAACACAGTTTGTGTTTGACCTTCACAAACTGGTTTGCTCATGGAAAGTTAATATCAGCTTTGAGATGGCGTTATCTTTCCTTCCTGGGAGAAGCCTCTTAAAGGAGCTGGTGCTGAGTGGCATGGCCAATCCAACTTCTATTCAACCTCTCTAGCCTGCTGATGAACTCATCAATCTGACCCACATTCCAGTCCTCCCATCTTCCTAATGAACTTGCCAGTGGAGCAGGAGTGAAATCAGTTGCAGCTGCACTGTCAGTGCCTGGGTTCAAAATGGCATCAAATTCCCTCTTCCAGTAGTCTTGTGGCATGACAGGTCAAGCTGTCAAATAAACTCACTAAGGGGATTTTGTTACCTTATTGAATTTAGGCAACGACGAGTTGGAGTGACTAGGGATTGTTCTTGCCCCCCATCAGTCACCAGGCAATACCTGGTAGGTAACAAAAAGCAAAAATAAATATTCCAAAAATACCAACAAATACCAGCAAAAATAAATGTTCCAAACTAAACTAACAATCAGACAGAGCATCCAAACATAGCACTGTGTTCACCTTAAAGAGGAAAAAACCTCAGCAACCCTCACATCCAAACCAAATGAGGGTGAGTGATAGATGATTCTGAAAGATGCAATGCAACACTGAGGAAGTGGCAGTACTCTGTGCAATCTGTAAAGCATGTGCAGTATAGGTTGGAAGATCTAAACAGATTGTATTTCAATAGTCAAGGCTTATGAAGACCACATACTGCATAACAGATCTAACCAAACATTAGGGAACAAGATATATTTCAGTTTTCAAACTAATCATAATTTTTTTAAAACTGTTGTTTTTGCTTGGTTTTTCAGTGTAAGAAAAATAATCTGGTCACATCCTTAAATTTCGAGCCAAAGAGGAAATCTGCAGCAAAATATCAGCAACTTGAATAGTTGTCATCTTTTCATATGTGAAGGATCTATACTTCGTTCTAATATTATGATTCTTTTTCTTTTATTTATAGCGGCGAACCAAGTATTCAAAATTTATACTGAAAGAAGCCAGCAAGGTATCTGAAGAGCTCCATCAAGAGGTTCAGCAAGCTTTTGTAAACTTGCTGGAACATGGTTGTTTCTTCCAAGATCTTGTTCGAATCAAAGGAAAAGATGTGTTCACGCAAGTATCTCGTATTCTCATTGGGAATCCAGGGTGTACATACAAGTATCTGAACACAAGATTATTTGCTCTTCCATGGCCTACAGAAGGTCATGAAATAGAGTATATCAATGAGAAAATACGTGCAGCATGTCAAGCATTAAACAGACTCAACAATTACTTTTGTGACGAGGCTATTGTGGCTTTGCAAGAGTGCAGTAATCCCCAGGCCAAAAAAATGGGAAACACATCTGTGACAGATGTGGCACAAGATTTTCCTGGCTTTGTGAAAGAAAAGGAGTACATGTTAGAAGATCAAAGAAGTTTCCATTCTCAGGGGAATGAATATGCTAATCTAAAGAGCAGAACATCTTATAATGTGACTTTAATAAATTATATGGATCCACAACAAATGCGCTATTTGAAACAGGAACCTTACTTTGGAATGGGGACAATGGCTGTTAGTTGGCACCGTGATGAGAACTTGGTTGAAAGATCAACAGTGGCTGTGTACAGTTACAGCTCTAAAGGTAGGGGTTGAAGATGACTGGTGCTGAAGTGTACAGTTCTCCAGGAACAAGCAGGAAGTCAGTCCTCACATATGGGTGACGTCGGCGCCGACAGAGCCCTCATGCGGAGCAAATCCCCAGCTTTCTAAGAAAGCCTTTGGGATTGCATCAAGCATGCGCGGTCCCCTTTCCGCCCAAGGGTGCTATCTTGCTCGGTCTCCTTTTTTCTGCAGAGCCCAATGGATGTTGTCCAAGTTCCCTTGCGAAAAAAGTGTTTAAAACTGTTTAAAAGTCAGAAAATTATTTTCTGTCTGACCGGTTTGATGCTGGTTCCCCTTCCCGCCTTGCCTCGGTACACCGGTATCGAGTCTGGTCCAAATTTTTGTTTTTTGTCCTTAGTGACTTTTTTCTTTTTAGCTGGCAGTCCAGTCCTTTGACCTCGCAGGGACCCTTTTTCCCTCGATGGCTGCCAGCGGGTTTAAAAATTGTGATCGGTGCACGAGATTAATGTCCCTCACCGACACACACACGACTGCTGTCTCCGTTGCCTCGGGCCCGACCACAACCCGACCACAACCCGAAGGTCTATGGCCCGTGTAAGAAAATGTCTTCCAAGGCCTTAGCAACAGGGTAGGATTTTTCCTGGGTCCGCACGCACCTGGTCCCGGACCTCGTCGGAGGTCTTGACCTCTCGGGAGCTCTCTGATCCTGAGCAGCATCAGGTGTCCTCTGAAAGGGGTCTCCCTCACAGAAACACTGGAGGAAGAAGAAATCCGTGAGGGCGGTGTCGTTAGATGGCGCCGAGCGGCCTGGTCCCTCGCGGGCCAGGTTGTGGAGCCCGGCCTGCCACCCCGGATCCTAGGAGTCGGAGAGGCCAGCAAAACTTCCTCGTAAGGAACCAGAGACACTGAGGCAAGTAAGCACTGTCCTCGTGGACTCTCCTCCGGGAGAGCCAGTGTCGGGACCTGATCCGGGGGCTGCGGAGCCTCCTGAGCGTGTTCTCAGGATGGCGGCCTTGGAGCGCAGCATGTCTGCCTTCATAGACCAGCAGCGGGTGCTGAACGTCTGTCTCACTGGTCCATCCACCCCGACCACCGGAACATCAACATCAACGTCGAAGTCGACCCCAGAGGCCGAGCCGACTCGAGACACTAAGAACTCGAGTTGATCCTCGACCTCCTGTTCGGGACCGAGGTTGTCGACGCTTATTCTACTGGCGTCAGGGCGGTCGAGACCGAAGCCCTCGAGGCCAGAGCCACTCGATTCCTCCTCGGAGTCCGGTTGGGAAACGGAAGATGAGGAGTCATCTGATACCCATTGGACCAAATACGTCCCCTCGGATTCCCAGGGATCTGAACCTTGGAGAAGGTTCGTCCGGGACATGGCTAAGGCGTTTTCATTCCCGGCAGAGGCCAAGGAGGAGCCTTGAGCCGAAGAGCTCGAGATCCTCCAGTATGACTTCCCCCCTCGGGAAGCCCTTACTGTACCGGTGCCTCCGATTCTGGAACGGCTGATGATCCGCATGTGGGAGTCACCAGACTCGATGCCGGTACTCAGCAGGCGAATCAATTCCATTTACCAAGTTTCCAAGAGCCCTGGATTCCAGAAAGCACAACTGCCGCACAACTCCATGGTTGTGGAATCGGCCATGCGCCGGCTCAAGAGCCAGAAGACGCACTCCTCGGTGCCTCCTGGCCAGGAGGCCCACAACATGGATGCCCTTGACAGGAAGTGCTACCAGGGTTCAATGCTGTCATGCCGAATCCAGACATACCAGCTATACATGGATATGTACCTGCGAGACCTGGAAAAGGAGATTGCCATGTTCTCAGCTGGTCTCTCCGAGGGACCTTTGCAGCGCCTCAAGGCTTTGTCCACTGGGATCCAGGAGTGCTCGAAGTTTATGACTCGAGCAGCCTATGATGGCTTCGAGGTGTCGGCACGGGTAGCTGCGGCCGGCATTGGTGCACGCCACCAGGCATGGCTACAGTCATCAGACCTGGAGCAATGGGTACAGGACAAGTTGGTTGATGTCCCTTGCTGAGATGAAAACCTCTTTGGCAAGCCGATGACAGAAAAGGCTGCCGAGATCGAGTCCGAGTACCTGATCCGGACAAGGCTCTCAAAGAAGACTTCTGCCCCTTCTAAGAAGAATGGCTTGGGTAAGAAACCCTTTTTCCCGAGAAAAGGTATGGCTTACCGCAACTGCCCCACATATGAGGCCTCCCCAGCTCCCCAACAGGGGCAGCAGGCCAAGGGATTGGGGCATGGCCCATGTAAGCAAAAAGCCCCCAAGGCACCGGCCCCGGCCCAGCCTGGAGGGGGTTTTTGATTCCCAGAACATAGTCCCTCTCTCCAAGGAAGCAAGGCCATGCACAGGAGGAAGGCTGACCCTGTATGCCCACAGGTGGCCAGCCATCACAACAGATACCTGGGTTCTCCAGTTAGTCCCAGTGGGCTATCGGTTACATCTCACCCAGGCACCTCCCTCTTACTTTCCAGGGGAGCCTCTCAGACCCCCCTCTTCACAGTGACCTCCTCTTAAAGGAGTTAGCAGGTCTCCTCGAGCATCAGGTGGTAGAACCGGTGCCCCACCACCTGCAGGGAAAGGGCTTCTACTCCAGGTATTTCCTGATACCAAAGAGAACTGGAGGCCTAAGACCCATCCTCGACCTGCGCAACTTAAACAAGTTCCTGGTGAGGGAAAAGTTCAAGATGCTTTCCCTTGGAATATTGCTGCCTTACCTCTGCCAGGGAGACTGGCTATGCTCCCTTAGACCTAAAGGATGCTTACACACACATCCTAATTCATCCAGACCACAGACAATATCTGATATTTGTGGTGGGAGGAAACCACTTTCAGTACAAGGTTCTTCCATTTGGCCTCGCCTCCGCACCCAGGGTGTTCACAAAGTGCCTAGCGGTGGTGGCGATCTTCCTAAGAGACCAGGGGGTGTTTGTCTTCTCCTACTTGGACGACTGGCTCATCAGAGCATAGTCAGCCCTGGAAGCCCAACAGGCCACGTCTCGCACTATCCATTTGCTACAACATTTAGGGTTTGTGATCAATTACACAAAGTCCACTCTGGTTCCCTCTCAAGGACTGGAGTTCATAGGAGCAAAGCTGGACACCCTTCAAGCAAGGGCCTATCTACCAGAAGACAGGGCACAGAGACGTTTGGCCCTAGTGCAGCAAGTGAATCGCAGATTCCAGATCTCAGCAAGACACTTTCTGCGCCTCCTTGGTCACATGGCCTCCACGGTACATGCGACACCCAATGCCCGCCTCCACATGAGAACAGCTCAGTGGTGCCTCAGGGACCAGTGGACACAGGCCACAGGCAGACTCAGAGACAGGATCAAGGTGTCCAAACGACTGGTGCAGTCGTTGACCTGGTGGCTTCAACCATACAACCTACTGGAGGGAGTGCCTTTCCAACCTCCTCCGCACATGAGAGTGCTGATTACAGATGCATACTTGCTGGGCTGGGAAGCCCATTGCCAGGAATTGTGCACTCATGGTGTGTGGTCTCCACAGGAGAGCACACAACAGATCAATCTCCTAGAGCTTTGAGCTGTCCACCTAGCTCTACGGACCTTCTGTCAAACCCTGGCTCATCAGCCTGTCTTAATTCAAACAAACAACCAAGTGGCAATGTTCTATGTGAACAGGCAGGGGGGCACAGGGTCTCGCATCCTCTGTCAAGAGACCCTGGACCTATGCTTTTTGCAGTCAACCAGGGTATGCACCTCAAAGCAGTTTACTTGCCAAGTCAGAAGAACTTCTTAGCCGACAAGCTAAACAGAATTCTCTAGCCACACGAGTGGCAATTGGATCCCAACATAGCCCAGCAGCTGTTCCAGTGCTGGGGGCAACCATCCATAGATCTGTTTGCGAGCCCACAGAATTACCAGCTGCCCTGCTTCTGCTCCAGACAGCCACACCCATGCAGGGTGGCTGCAGATGCTTTCCTAATATCATGGTCTGTGGGCCTCCTGTATGTGTTTCCTCCCATGCCCCTGGTGGCCCGAAATCTGTTTAAGATCCTTCAGTACAAAGCCTCGGTCATCTTGGTAGCACCCAGGTGGCCAAGACAGCCATGGTTTCCGCTGCTGCTGCAACTGGTGGCAGAGGCTCCAGTTCCTCTGGGATTACATCCCAACCTCCTGTCGCAGGAGGGAGGCACTCTCCTTCATCACAACCTCAGGTCTCTCAACCTGATGGCATGGCTGCTGAAAGGGTAGTCCTCGCACCACTTCTCCTCCCTAAAAATGTGGAGGATGTACTGCTAGCCTCAAGAAGGCAATTGACTAAAAAAACCTATACGTTTAAGTGGCATAGGTTTCAGGTGTGGTGTGATAAGCAGAGTGAAAACCCTTTCTCCTGCCAAGTGTCAGTGATGTTGCGGTACCTGCTTCACCTCTCAGATTTAGGCCTCAAGTCAAACTCTGTCAGAGTCCACCTTAGTGCCCCTCTCCAGTGGAAGGACAACCTCTTTCTGCACACCCTTTGGTGTCCAGGTTCCTGAGAGGTTTACTTCTGCTGAAGCCCTCAGTTTGCCCTCCGGCGACCGAATGGGATTTGAATGTGGTCTTAGAGCAGCTTACTCACCCATCTTTTTAGCCGATGGCTACCTGCCATCTCCACTTCCTCTCTTGGAAAGTGCTTTTCTTGGTGGCACTCACATCGGCCAGACGAGTGAGTGAGCTGCAGGCTCTGGTTTCCAATAGACCGTACACACGGTTCTATAGGAATAGGGTGGTGCTTCGCACTCACCCCAAATTCCTTACGAAAGTGGTCTCTTCGTTCCACCTCAGCCAGGAGGTGGTGCTTCCGACTTTCTTTCCCAGGCCGCATGCCAGTCGGGCAGAAGCAGTTCTGCACACCCTGGACTGTAAGAGGGCTTTGGCCTTCTACATGGAGCGTACGCGGGGACATCGAAGGGCTTCTCAGCTCTTCATCTCTTATGACCCCAGTAAGCTGGGGATGCCTATCTCCAAGCGTACGTTGTCCACTTGGGTGGCGGAATGTATTGCCTGGGCATACAGGGCGGCCGATCTCCCATTGCAGGGTCGAGTCACGGCCCACCGGGTCAGGGCTAAGGCGGCATCAGTGGCTCACTTCCGCTCTGTTCCACTGGCAGACATCTGCCGGGCCACCACATGGTCTTTGGGTCAGACCTTTGTGGCCCATTACTGCCTGGATAGAGAGTCCCAACGGAACAGTGCTTTTGGCCAGGCGGTACTCCGTAACCTGTTCGAGGTTTAGGCAACTCTTGCCCTCCAACCCTTTGGTGTCAGGCTACCGTAGTGTTACGTTCTCAGTTGAACTCCTATTATGGCTGCTGCGGCTCTTCTAGAGGGAGCCTATTTTCATTTATGGGTTCTCAGTAGCCGATAGCTAGGGAGTCCCATATGTGAGGACTGACTTCCTGCTTGTTCCTGGAGAAAGTGTAGTTACTCACATGTAACAGGTGTTCTCCAGGGACAGCAGGAATCAGTCCTCACGACCCTCTCTCCTCCCCTGGAGTTGCAGTCCTCCTATTAATTTTTATTCTTTTGCCGTCTTTTTAGCTATGTCATTTGACTGAGCAAGATGGCACCCTTGGGCGGGAAGGGGACCACGCATGCGTGATGCAATCCCAAAGGCTTTCTTAGAAAGCTGGGGATTTGATCCGCATGACGGCTCCGTCGGCGCCAACGTCACCCATATGTGAGGACTGATTCCTGCTGTCCCCGGAGAACACCTGTTACAGGTGAGTAACTATGCTTTATTTCATAATTCTCATAATTGTTTCATGGTTTATTTAGGGCTAGTACATTTGTCTGTAAAGTCAACATTAGTTAATTATTCTTCTGCTGTTTTCTGAAGTATGTCCACATGTGAATCCTTCAGTGCATTTCATTCTCTCCTTTCCTGTGCCAAAGATAAAATAACTATGTTTTCTCCAATGGTCCACTTGCAGTGTGTTAAGTGGACTGAAGAAGATGCTATAATTAACTCACTGATATAAAGCTAAGAAAACAGAAATCTGTCAAATTTAGACCCTGAGTTCCGAGGGGTACACATTTCCAGTCTTGTAAAATGTTTTATTGTAGTTGACATCACCACCTTTAGTAGAGCAATTTGTCAACTACAAACTTGCTCTTGCTTTCTGTTGATTTTACTGCCATCCTTGCTTTGCAAAGAACATGCTGCACTGGCTTTGTACAAAGGTGTTCCTTGTGCTTTTACTAGCCTGTATAAATTCTTGCCCAAGCATGTTGCCACTGTTAATGTAAATACAGGCAAGTGAGCATGTTTCATAACAAACTATTAGATAATCCTGGTACAGAATACTCTGTTTTGCACTGCTGTACACAAAGGAAGCTTTCTGGTTTTGTTGCGTAGCTAATGCCTGTTGGATCAAATTGAACATTTAGCCCACAGTGTGTTTTGCCCTCTAAAGGAAAGGACATTTGGGATTACAACTAGAAATCCCTTTGGATGTCTAATGATTTAAAAATAGGAATAAGGTAGATCAAAATGTAACATTTTTGAAAATTATCTAAGCCACTTTACAATTTGGTTTTAATGCTTTTTTGAAGGTTTATTTGTGCACGTAGTACTGTTATATTTTGTCCAGTCCCTGGCTAAATATGCAGATGATGTGCACTTGTATAAACTGTAGTTCCTGATCGTCCCTCCAGTCTAGTTCTGTAATCCTTGGGGTTGTCAACCTCATCTAGCAGCTTTGGAGACTGAGAAACTTCACTGTTGTGATGTCACTGGTATATAAGCACTGGCTCCTCGTCTTCTCACCAGTTATCAGTCTCCAAAGCAGCTAGAGAGGTGGTGAGCCCAAGGGTTAAGGGCTCACTTGAGGAACAATTAAGAAGAGTTTCCTTAAAAAAAAAAAAAAAAAAAGATATATAGAAAGAAAAGGAGTTTAGTTGATAGGTTAGTTAGGAGTAATTTATGGTTTTGACCTGCCTTTTTGGGCATTTTTCAGGTTTAGACCGTTGGTGCCTCTGGGGTCCTCAGATCCTCCCTCTTTGGAGTTCTTTATTAATTTCTTCTTTCCCTTCGGGGTAGCATCGGAGCCTGCCGCTGAATAGAAGCAGGCCGGTACTGGGAGGACCCGAATCTGATTACCTGCTCTCCCTGTCCAGACGCTGTAGTCAGCGAGGTCGTGGGGCTCAGCGTGCAGATGCTTTGCCTGTTAACGCTTGGAGCCATCCTGCCCTTTTAAGGCTGGGTTTGCGGTTAGTAAAGGGCAGCGATTTCAATGTTGAGAGGCTGCCGTGGGACTGAAGCAGCAAAGCCACGGTTTGGAGCAGGCGGTCAAACGCCCGAGAGGTAAGGGTGTCTAATTTCACTGCTTTCATTTTCTAGTGGGGCAATGACGCGCCGCATGTCATTCACGCGGGAAACAGCTCCATTTACAGTTTGGAACTTCGGGGGCTTATGGGGGCTCCAGAAGCTTTGTTTTTTGCCAATTTTCTTCAGGTTGAGGTCGGGGGAGGCAGCTGAGTATTTGGAATAAAGTTGGTTTTGAATCTTGGGGCTCCCGCAGTAAAACCATGCCAGCTAAGCAGCTTTGTCTCCTTTGTGGGACAAGGAAGGGCTCAGTATCCCCGGAGGGTGTGTGTAGGGATGGGTGAGTCTGGCGCTAGGGATCTACCGTCAGAGGTAGGGCCAGACGGAGAAGAGGGCTCGCTGGTGGGGGTTGAGCCGTCTTCTCCCCTGCCAGAGCCTGAGGCGGGGCCCAGTACTTCGGGGGTTCAAGATACTCCGCAGTCTCAGCTGCCGGCCTCCGGGTCTTTGGTGGCTATCTTTTCCTCAGAATTTTTATCTTTAATCCAGAAGGCGTTAGGGAGCCCGCAAGGGGTTCCAGTAGTAGGGCCATCAGGGGATGGCCTTAGAGTGAAAAGAAACACACAAATAGCGAGGGGAATTAGGTGGTCACCAATGCTTTATTGATTAAAACGCCCCAACGCGTTTCGGCAAAGCCTTCATCAGGGGGCTGAGAAAAATAGAATTGGTCAACAACCACTATAAATTGCACAGCAACCAATGTGAACCAATACCTAAAGTAAAAGCTTAAGTAGATAACAGACTGATTTCTTTTTTAAATCAATAAAGCATTGGTGACCACCTAATTCCCCTCGCTATTTGTGTGTTTCTTCTGGTGATTGCGAGAGGTTGCTCCTCTTGTGGCTCCCTTAGAGTGAAAAGGCTAGGTTCTCCATTGCCGGCGGATGTGGCTGGCGGGTTGGTGAAGAAGGCCAAGGTTGATAGGGAGCGGCTGGACCAGTCGGTTCTGTCGGAGGACATCCGAGAAGAGGAAGCGGACCTTGAAGAGGGCCTCGAGGAGGACCTGGAGGAAGGTGAGATTAAGGATCAGGAAGAGCAAGCTAGAGTGGTCTGGGTGTTTCGTAGGTAGGAATTGCCGGCCCTCATTGCTGAGTCTCTTAAGACTCTTAACATGCCGACTGGTGGTCCGGCCGAGGACGCTACACTGGAAGACCCTTTGCTGCAGGCTGTTCGTAAGTCGCAGAGGGCTTTCCCGGTGCATAGAGTGTTTAAGGAGATGATTCAAGAGGAATTGGATATGCTGGAGGCCGTGCTCAAGGGCTCCAGAGTGATGTCCCAGCTTTACCCGCTGATGGATCAGGATCGGGAGCTCTTTAAAGCTCCAAAGGTAGATGCGGCCGTCTCAGCAGTAACAAAGAAAACTACCATTCCAGTGGAAGGAGCGGTGGCGCTCAAGGATGCGCAGGATCGCAAGCTAGAGACTTTGCTGAAGCAGGTTTTTGAGGCAAATGCATTATCCCTGCAGGCGTCTATCTGTGGGGCTTGGGTAGCCAGAGCCTGTTTGCGATGGGCGCAGTGGATTCAGGGGGCAAACTCCATAGAGGAGACCGAGGAGGCGTCCAGTTTAGAGTCCGGTGCGGCGTATTTGGCTGATTATCCATTATGATCTAATCAGGGGGTTAGCGAAGAGTATGGCCTCGGTAGTAGTGGGAAGGAGGTGTCTGTGGCTCCGTAATTGGGCAGCAGATGGTTCTTCTAAGGCTAGGTTGAGTAAACTTCCTTTTCGCGGCAAGTTGAGTGGAGGAGTGGCCTAGTGGTTGGGGCAAGGTACTTCAGGCCGGAAGGTCGGGGGTTCAAATCCCACTAGAGGACAGCAACCTTGGTCCGGAAGGACTGGGGTTTCTAGTCCCACAGGTGCTCCTTGTGGTCTTGGGCAAGCCACTTAACCCTCCATAGCCCATGTTCCCTGTAAAATAGTTATCTCCAAGTTATAGTGCCCTGTTCAATGTAATTTCAGTTTGTTCAATGTAAACCGCACTGATGCAGAATAGCGCGGTATATAAGAGAATGTAAATAAAATAAATAAATAAATAAATAAAGTTACTTTTTGGTGAGGACTTGGAGAAGTTGGTCAAGGAGTTAGGGGACTCCAAGGGCGGTAGGTTGCCAGAGGATAAACAGAAGCCGGGGAGGTCCGGGCCCGGGCTTCAGGGACAGCAGCGGGATTTTCAATGTTTTAGGACCCCGAGGTTTGGTCAGGGACAATGGGGACGGTTTCCTGCTCATAACCAAGGTTTTTGGGGGTTTCGAGGGGCGAGCAGGGGATTTACGCCTGCGTCCTCTTCCTGCACTTTCAGAAAGACACAAAGAAGTCAGGAGGGCCCAGGGAGAGTTGGTTCCCGTGGGGGGTCGGTTGCGGGAATTTTACCCTACCTGGGTCCGACTCACTTCCGATCAGTGGGTGTTAGAGGTGATTCGGGAAGGTTATGCGTTGGAGATGCAGTGGCCGGTTTCCGATTCTTTCGTTCAGTCCCCATGCAAGTCAAGCACAAAGTGCAGGTCGGTGCAGGAAATGGTGCAGTGGCTTCTGGACTTGAGGGCAGTTGTACCGGTTCCTGCCAGCCAGTTAGGAAGCGGTCGATACTCCATTTACTTTGTTGTCCCAAAGAAAGAAGGGTTTTGGCATCCCATTCTAGATCTAAAGAGGGTAAATCGCTGTCTTCGGGTGTCTCATTTTCGGATGGAGACCCTCAGGTCAGTTATCGTAGCTGTGCGAAAAGGGGAGTTTTTGACATCGCTAGATCTGTCCGATAAGGCTGGAACATCAGAAATTCCTCAGGTTTGCGGTCCCGATGGGGCATTTTCAGTTTCAAGCGCTTCCGTTTGGCCTGGCTACGGCGCCGCATACATTCACCAAGGTGATGGTGGTGGTGGCGGTGGCCTTGCGCAGGGACGGGGTGTTAGTGCACCCGTATCTGGACGATTGGTTGATAAGGGCAAAATTCCGAGAGGAGAGTGTGTCGGCTACGGCCAAAGTGGCGTCCTTGCTACAGAGTCTCGGTTGGGTGGTGCACGTAGCGAAGAGCAAGTTGGAGCCGACTCAGGATCTGGAGTATCTGGGGGCTCGATTTGACACCGGCATTGGTCGGGTGTTTCTCTCTCCACAGTGGAGTTTGGCGCTGCAACGGTTGATTGTTCGGTTTCTCGGCATGCGGAGTCCCAGCGCCTGGGAGTACTTAAGGGTGCTGCGGACAATGGCGGCAACTCTGGAATTGGTGCCGTGGGCGCGGGCCCACATGAGACCGTTGCAGAGGGCATTGCTGCGGAGGTGGTCGCATCAAAGGGATGCCCTGTCTCGGAAATTGGTGTGTCCGCCTCAGACTCGCCAAGCCCTGCAATGGTGGTTAAGTCCAGAAAATCTGGAAAAAGGCATGCCGCTAGAGGTTCCATCTTGGGTAGCACTCACTACAGATGCCAGTCTTCTGGGCTGGGGAGCCCATTGCCAGGGGCGAATAGCGCAAGGGGAGTGGTCCGCCCAAGAAAGGTCGTGGTCGATCAACAGGTTGGAATTGAGAGAGGTGGCGTTGGCGTTACAGGAGTTTCATCCCTTTCTGCAGAGGAAGGCTGTTCGCCTGTTCTCGGACAACGCGACTGCGGTGGCTTACATCAATCAGCAGGGAGGCACTAGCAGTCGGTCCCTGGAAGCCGAGGCAGACAGCTTGTTCGATTGGGCAGAGCAGAATCTGGGGGCCGTGTCGGCAGCGCACATGGCGGGGGTGGACAATATGCAGGCCGACTTCCTGAGTCGAGTGACGGTAGACCCCGGGGAGTGGGTTCTTCATCCCGACGTTTTCGCAAGTCTAGTTCAGCGCTGGGGAACGCCGGTCATGGATCTCATGGTGACCTTTCAGTCGACAAAGGTCGACCACTTCTTCAGCAGGAGAAGGGAAAGAATGTCCGAGGGTCTGGACGCGCTGGTTCAAGATTGGCCGCAGGAGCAACTTCTGTATGTGTTTCCTCCATGGGTGTTAATCAGAAGAGTGTTGCAGCGCATCAAGGGTCACAAGGGGCGAGTGATCCTCATTGCTCCAGATTGGCCACGGAGGTCGTGGTACGCGGACTTGGTGAGGCTGCTAGTGGCGGTCCCCTGGATGCTTCCGGTGCGAACGGATCTTTTGACGCAGGGTCCTCTGTGCATGCCCCAAGTGGGTCGATTCTCGCTTACGGCCTGGCTATTGAACGGGCTAGGTTGAAATCGAGAGGTTATTCAAGTGCGGTGATAGCGACCCTGCTGAAAGCGAGACGGAAATCTACTTCGCTAGCGTATGTTAGAGTGTGGCGTATTTTTGAGGCCTGGTGTGCGGATAGGACAGTGGTGCCCTTAAAAGCGTCAGTGCCGCAAGTGCTAGCCTTCTTACAGGACGGGTTTCAGAAGGGCTTAGCGTCGTCGTCGTTGAAAGTGCAGTTGGCAGCTCTGGCCTGTTACAGGGGGAAGGCACTTCCCTGGCTAGTCATGCGGATGTGAAGCGTTTTTTGAAGGCAGTGGCATTGTTGAGGCCACCGCGGAGGCGAGTAGTTCCGTCCTGGGATCTGCCTTTGGTCTTGGAGGTGTTGCAGAAAGCGCCTTTTGAGCCGTTGGCTAGGGCGACGTTGAAGGATTTGTCCATAAAGGTAGTGTTTCTGGTGGCTATGGCGTCGGCGCGGCGAGTGTCGGAGTTGCAGGCTTTGTCCTGTAGGAAGCCCTTTCTGTCCTTTTCAGAGTCTAAGGTGGTTTTGAGGACGGTACCTTCCTTCTTACCGAAAGTGGTTTCAGGATTTCATATGAACCAGGTGGTGTCGTTACCGGTGTTCACGTCTAGAGGATCCGATCAAGTTGCGGAGCAGCTGCATCGCTTAGACATTAAGCGGGCCTTGCAGAAGTATCTGGCTAGGACAGCTAGTTTTCGTAAGTCGGACAGATTGTTCATTCTGTTTGCAGGTGCTCGAAAGGGTGAGGCAGCTTCTAAAGGTTTGATTGCTCGGTGGTTGAAGGAGGCGATCGCAACAGCGTATCTCTTGCGGGGCCGTTTGGTTCCGGCCGAGCTGAGGGCTCATTCCACTAGGACGCAAGCCGCATCTTGAGCGGAGTGTAGCTTGGTGCCAGTGGAGGAGATATATAAAGCAGCGACATAGGCTTCGTCAACAGAGTGGACTCCCCTGAGGGAGTGGTTAACATGAGGAAAGATCTACAAAAGCTGGAAGACTGGTCTAATGCTTGGCAACTACGATTTAATGTGAAAAAGTGCAGTGTCATGCACTTGGGTAGCAGAAATCCAAGGGAAATGTACACGATAGGGGGCGAGAGGTTGGTATGCACGGTTCAGGAGAAAGACCTTGGTGTGATTATCTCTGATGATCTCAAGGTGGCAAAACAGTGCGACAAGGCAGTGGCAAAAGCCAGGAGGATGTTGGGCTGCATACAGAGAGGGATTACCAGCAGAAAGGAAGAGGTACTTATGCCACTGTATAAGTCACTGGTGAGGCCTCACTTGGAATACTGTGTTCAGTTTTGGATACCATATCTTGCAAAAGATGTAAAAAGACTGGAAACTGTTCAGAGGAAAGCGACCAAAATGATTTGGAGCCTGCATCAGAAGCCTTATCAGAAGAGACTTGAAAACCTAAATATGTACACTTTGGAGGAGAGGAGGGACAGGGGAGATATGATTCAGACCTTTAAATACTTAAAGAGAAATGATGAACAAACAAACCTCTTCCAAAGACGGGGAAGCTGTAAAACTAGAGGGCATAACATGAATCTGCAAGGTGGTAAATTGAAGGGCAATATCAGGAAATATTTTTTCACTGAAAGAGTGGTGGATGCTTGGAATACCCTCCCGAAGGAAGTGGTGGGGGCAAACACGGTGACGGAATTCAAAACAGCATGGGACAAACACAGTGGATCCCTTTACAGCAATAGGATAAAAACAAAATAAACGGTACCATCTAACTTCTGAACCATATAACGTCTTAACAAATAGGGGTGTCCTACATGGAGTGGTGGGTTTACCCCTAAACAAAGACATGGGGAGGGGTGGCCTGCACAGAGTGACAGGTGCACCTACTCTTGCCATCTTGCTGGGCAGACTAGATGGACCATGCTGGTCTTTATCTGCCGTCATTTACTATGTTACTATGTCTCACTCCTTTTTAACAAAACCTCAATCACAAGCCCTTAAAGATTTACAAACTCAGATGGACATAGTAGTCCGCCGAGCTGATAAAGGAGGAGCCATTGTTTTACAGAATAGAGAACAATATCTTTCAGAAGCGAATTCACAGTTGTCTGAGGTAAATACTTACAAAAGACTGTCTAGTGATCCTATGGTTGAGTTGCAAAAATTAATAAGAAGCATTACTACACAAGCGCTACAAGACAAATTGATAGACAAGAAAGAATGGAAGTACATGAACCCACTGAACCCAACTATAGCAAAACTATATTTAGTGCCTAAAATTCATAAGAACTTGATCAATCCGCCAGGTAGACTTATAGTTTCTACCAGGGGCTCTATTTTGGAACCCCTTTCGACCTGTATTGATTCATTTTTGCATCCACTATTACTCAACATTCCGGCATATCTGAAGGACACGTCTCATTTTCTACAAATATTGTCTGATCATACACAATGGGCATCTCATTCTGAAATATTGTTAGTTACTTTAGATGTAACAGCTCTCTACACGAGTATCCCTCAAATGGCAGCCCAAGATACAAGTTTGTCAGCCTTACGAGGCAGAGGAGATTTAACCCTCACTCATCTACAGTTTTTGGAACGATTGACAGATTTAACTATATTTCATAATTATTTTGAATTTGAATATCAAATTTTTCAACAAATATCAGGAGTGGCCATGGGGGGCACCTGTGCTCCTTCCGTGGCCAACCTTTTTATGGGTACTTATGAGCACAATTGGATGTCCATATCTCCCTATGGCGAACACATCGTCATGTGGCGTCGCTACATAGACGACGTGTTCATGTTGTGGAAAGGTTCCGCCTGTCAGATGAATTCACAAACTGGTTGAATACGCAGAATGCACACATTCAGTTTACACATACTTTTCACAATAACAAAATAGTTTTTTTAGATGTTATGGTAGAGAAAAGCATTACAGGTTGGATTACTTCAATCTTCAAGAAACCAACAGATCGCAATACGTTTCTCCACTACAGCAGTGGCCATCCACGACAATTAAAGGACAGTTTACCTTTTTCGCAGTTCCTCCGTTACCGAAGGAATTGTTCAGATGTACGAACTTTTAAGACACAATCCAAGAGATTGATGATGGACTTTAAACTCAGAGGGTATCCCAACCATATCCTTAAGACAGCATACAAAAGAGCTTTATATAATAACCGAGCATTACTTCTTCAAACTAAGAATAAGACACTACTAGATGATCATACAGTTAATTTCATTACTAAGTTTTCTCCTTATAGTACACATATTAAACGTACCCTTAAGAAACATATGAATGTGATCAGCACTCTTCCGGGTTTAACACAGAAACAGATCAGATGCGTTTGGACACGTCACAAGAACCTGAAGGAGAGACTCAGTCCAACAGTATTGAGATCGACAATGGACTCTTTTCAAACAGAATCACAGGGACATAATATATGTGGAACATGTAACATCTGTGAACTTTCAGAGATGTTAAAAGAATTTCAATATAAGGGCACAAACTATATTCTAAAACAATCAACAACATGTACGTCCAGTTGTTTACTGCATCAGATGCCCATGCGACTTATTATACATAGGCAAGACAGAAAGACCGTTTCGGATCCGTATCAATGAACACCGTAGCAGACTTAAATGTAAAGTGTTGGAAGCACCCATGGTAGCACATTGTCTCTCAAAACAACATGCTTTTGAACAACTTAAATGTTTTTGTCTTGATATGGTGCAAGTTGGACAAAATAGTAAAACCAGAGAACAAACACTAATTATTCGTGAACAACGCTGGATTCATACTCTACAAACAGTTCATCCACAAGGCATGAACGCTGGGATTGATTGGGCTGCATGCCTGTGATTCGTTCACACGATCCACTGAATATGAGTTTAGTTTTAACAACATAGATAAAAAGGTTCTTCCTCACTGCATAGGGTTATCCTGGGCATCCCATTGGCTAGATGACCTTTGCGTCATTCGTAGTTTCAAACTTATTCATTAGATAAGAACCTCCTTTTTTAACAAGCCCGCATGCGTGGCGTTTTTTGAAGAAGCCGACAGGCTCCAAGTTAATACGCCAGGCATCAGGACTTAAAAATATCATCGGTGAGTTAACAATAAGGCTCTTTTCTGATTTTTAGAACGCTATTTTTGTGGATGTTTTCTCCTAGACTAGTTCTTTTTGCACACTTCATGAAATTCCGCTTTACAGTAACTGTTTATATTGACAGTGCCAGTTTTGGGACACATACAACAATTTCAAGGAGGATATGCTGAGATTCAACAGAGGTTTCAAGCTTAACCCCCTGAAGAAACTAATCAGCTTGTGAAACGCGAAACGGCAGCCGAAAGAAGGCGTCGGGGACTCACAGATAAGAATAATTAATCTGTTTATTTTAAACATGGAATGTCAGCTTGCCTGTCTAAGATCATAATAATATCAAGGGAGAAAACAGGTCATTGATGCAAAGACGGCACACATCCATGGACATAGTCTGCAGGAGAGTGCCTAGTTAAAGTCTGAGACCTGTTCTTAAAATAATTCAAAAAATCATTAGTTACCAACTTGGAAATAGATCATAGCCGGAGTTTTTGGCTTTGAGGGATTATCTGCTTACTTCACTCCTTTGTAAAGCATTGCCGCCTTGATGTGCAGGCGGAAAGAGATACTTGGTTTGGTTCAGCAGTGCTTCAGGCGGGGCTAGCAGGGCCCTCCCGTTGATTGCTTCACTGCTCTGTTACATCCCCAAGGATTCCGGGACTAGACTGGAGGGACGATCAGGGAGGTTAAATTAGACTTACCTGCTAATTGTAGTTCCTGGAGTAACTCCAGTCTAGTCCCGGGTCCCACCCGAGTTGGATGGTGCTAGGTGGCCTGAAGCAAGCGCATGGTTACAGGTAAGCAAGGTTTTGGTGTACGGTAGTTCGGTCGCAGGTCACGCTAGGGAGCTCATGTCTGGGGAGTGGTGAGGTCATCCTTCTTTACCTGGGGAGGGAGGATCTCGTGGCGCAGTCGGTAAGGTAAAATAAAAATTAAATTTCTGTGTATAGTTGGATCTTGGATCCTTTATTGTTAGGGCGGCATGTTTGCCCTGGTATTTTTATATAGCTACTTACTTGTTGCTCCAGTGAGTCTGCTTTGTCAATAGGTTAACTGATGAGAAGAGGAGGAGCCAGTGCTTATATACCAGTGACATCACAACAGTGAAGTTTCTCAGTCTCCAAAGCTGCTAGATGAGGTTGACAACCCCAAGGATTCTGGGACTAGACTGGAGTTACTCCAGGAACTACAATTAGCAGGTAAGTCTAATTTAACCTTATTAGAAACGGTGCGGAACTCGGCAAAATTTTGCTGTTATCACACAGCACTTTGAAGGTCAATGCAAAATATTTTATAAAAGGTCACTTTATCAAATTAAAACACTTATGCTGCAATGGCACTAACCTATTAAATGGTTTCTTTGTATCAAGAGTTACTCAATGTACTTTGTTAATTATCTTATTGTATTTTCTTCTGCCGCAAGGAAAGCCAAATAATATGTAGACAGAACCCATTCAATTCACAAATAATGATTTATAAGTAAGTTATTATTCAGAATGCTGTAGAAAGGTTAAGGTGAATTACCCAAGAGTTGATTTTGGCAGCTGGTTTAAAACTGTTTTATTTTATTTGGTGTCAATGGGAAGCATATTTTGTGCACTGCTGAATATTCCCGCACGCCTCTCACCTCAGCTGAGAAGGAAAATCGAGAAATGATATCTGAAAATATGTTTCTGCATGAAGAAGTGCTGTGTGATCATAAATGGAGTGCATTGGAAAATTCTATTTCCAAGCATAAAGGAAAGGACATTTGATGTTTAACAATTCAGAAGAGAAAAAATTATCCCTGATACTAGCGTCCACAAAGGATCCAATAAAATAAAAAAGAAGGAAAGAAAACACACAGAAAACCTAGAAGTGGCCAATACCTCAGGGAGTCGTTAGCAGGATGGGAACAGCTGGGGGATGTAGAAAAACTGGGCAAAACTGAAAGGGGATATTTTAAGGGCAATCAAACTTTTTGTTAAAATGGTAAATAAAGGTAAAAGGAAAAGGAGACCACTATGGCTTTTGAAAGAAGTAGCTGAAAAGGTGAAGAAAAAGAGGGAGGCCTTCATGAAATACAAGAGATCACAGAGAGAGGAAGACAGGCATCTATATTTGGAAAAACTTAGAGAAGCTAGCAAAGTAGTCAGGAAAGCAAAGATTGATATGATTGAGACGTTTAAATACCTCCGTGGCATAAATGCACATGGGGAGAACCTCTTTCGATTGAAAGCAAGTTCTGCTACAAGGGGACATGGGATGAGGGTGAAAGGGGATAGATTCAGGAGTGATATGTGGAAATATTTCTTTACAGAAAGAGTGGTGGATCAGTGGAATAGTCTCCCAGTGGAGGTGGTAGATATGAGGACAGTATCTGAATTCAAAAAAGCATGGGACAAACATAGAGGATCTCTAAAAGAAAAAAGGTGACTGTTGTAGTTGTTGATATGGAAGGACAGACTTGATAGGCCATGTGGTCTTTTTCTGTCGTCATTTTTCTATGTTTCTATATTAGTATGGAGAAGGCAAATTTCAAAAGTCATTTACCTGGGTGGGTACTTATTTCAATTTCAACTTTATTTTATATTCCATAGTTTAATAATAAGAGGGATATTTACTAATGTGCATTAATGCACAAACTTGCTCTAACACCTACTGCGCACTAAAAACAGACATTCATTGTAAGTCTCACGTTAATTGCTTAATGTGCCATGGGATGGGAACAAGGTGGGGTTTAAGCTGAGAATGGGCATGGAAAGCAGAGATAGCACAAGGTATGGTACCACATACTAACTGCCAAGGTGACCAATAGGGTGGGTGCACTTAATTCCCCCTCAAGAGGAGACTTTAAGTTCAGCCATGCTGCCAGCAACTGTTGGCATGGCTATGGCCAAACCCCCCCCCCCGTCCCCCACCCCCTCCCTATCAAAGTCCCTACATCTCTGATTCCGTTACCAGTCCCACTGATCCAAGCCCCATACTCCGATGTTATCAGCAGTCCTCTCAGTCCAAGCCTTAAGCCCCATGATGCCTTAACCATCCCCCATCCAAGCTTTTATTACAAGCATGAGTCCTAGTGGTGATTCTGCAAGACTACCACTAGAAGTTATAGCCACCATTTGAAATTCAGGTGACAACAGGGTAGGAGTGGAGAGGGTATGTGTCTTGCCCTGGACACATATCACCAGGCTTACGCCAGGAGGTGCTGGAGGGGTTGGGATAGGGATAGGGATAGAGTCAGGTAATGCTCATAGGGGACACTTTTCACATGTCTGCGGGGATACTTACAAAAACACTTCCTAATCCCCAGTCTATTCTCTGACTCACAACAAGCTTTTCTGAGTTTATTATAGCATAGAGCAGTTCACGGTAAGCATATATTAAAACAAAGGCTACTTTTAGTTTTTGGAAAATAGTTTCCTTCATATGATAAATAAATTTCTACTGAAAAAGATCACAAAATGCTATTACACACATGGAGGGTAAATTTATAAGGAAGCGCTTACATTGCACCCGAAAGTAGACACTTAATTAGATGCTATTTTATAAAGAAAAGTAGGCTCCTACTTTTCTTTTCTTTTTTTTTTTTTAATGTATTTAAAATTTTACAGACACACCATTTACAACCATATGAAACATTAACAATAACAATCTACATCTCCCACCCTTCCCACTCCGGCTCTTTTCTGGCCTCACAACCTTTGTCACTTGTCCAGCGGTGTTGCTCTAGGGGCGATCATCAAAAAGGGGAGAGAGAGCTTCCTTCTCTCTCATGAAGGTAGCTTAATACCCCACTGTGGCGTGGGCAGCATATTCATCAAGAGCTCTCCATCTGCCTACATTCATATTTCTTGGATTAATGACATTATTGTGTGCTTATTCATATTTGGAATAAAGACACAGGAGATTCCATCACATATGCCAATCTAGTTTGAGCAGATTTTTCCACCTCGCCAGTATTAATTTTATGGCACTTGATAGCATAAAGTTCAACAGGAAAAAATGTTCTTTTGCCAATGATGGAATTTCCGCCAGAGATCTCAGCAATACTATGTGTCATGTCAAGGGAGCTGTAAAGACCATATTGCACTCCAGAATATCTGAACCACATGAGCAAAAGTACCCACTTTCTCTCATTAGGACCAGCACCGGTTACCACTACTTTTGTCCCATTTTGAAAGCTTAACAGGGGTAATAAATGCTCAATGAGTGAGGAAATACATGGACTGAGTAAGTGCCACTGACCTAGAGATGAGAATAAGTTGTCCCCAAAAAAGCAGCCAGGACTGAGGCAGTAGAGGCATCGCCAAGTCGTTTTCCCATACTTTCCTCGCCAGAGCCGGAACAGGGTAATCGGCCCTTTAACTTTGGAGGTACCATCGGGCGCACGGCTGCAGCACGCCGCACACTTCGCCGGAGCCGGAACAGGGCATTCGGCCCTTTAACTTTGGAGGCGCCATTGGGCGCATGGCTGCAGCACGCTGCACACCTCGCCAGAGCCAGAACAGGGCAGTCAGCCCTTTAACTTTGGAGGCGCCATCGGGCGCACGGTTGCAGCACGCCACACACCTCGTCGGAGCCGGAACAGGGCAGTCGGCCCTTTAACTTTGGAGGCGCCATCGGGTGCACGGCTGCAGCACGCCGCACACCTCACTGGAGCCGGAACAGGGCAGTTGGCCCTTTAACTTTGGAGGCGCCATCGGGCACGCTTGCGCCTGAGGGCCTCGCCAGAGGGCCCTTTGGTGTGGCCCTTAGGCGGGGGCCAAAGGCATGACCTGTTCATCCAGCACCATCTATCCACCAACTAAACACCAGGCAGCCTCGAGTAGAAGATCAGATCCAAACGTTCCTCCACACTTCACCACCTGACCCCAACCAGCTCCCATACAAGTAAGCACCCACCACTGCTACCCACAGCCTGGTGTCTCCATTGCTACCCACTGCTTCCCCACCATCACTAACCCATTACCCGCAATTAATTCTGTGTAACCAAACTTGCTCCCATCACCTGCTTTGAACTTGCTACCCATCGCCTGCTTTGAACTTGCTACCCATTGCCTGCTTTAAACTTGCAACCCATTGCCTGCTTTGAACTTGCAACCCATTGCCTGCTTTGAACTTGCAACCCATTGCCTGCTTTGAACTTGCAACCCATTGCCTGCTTTGAACTTGCAACCCATTGCCTGCTTTGAACTTGCAACCCATTCCCTGCTTTGAACTTGTTACCCACTGCATGCTTTGAACCTGTTATCCACTGCTACACTGAACTTTTTCGCACAGGTTATAATCTCCCCGCGACCCACTGATGGTATGTTACCTATATTGCATAGCATGCTGTCCTCACTTGTAAACCAATACATACTGCATAGTGTGTAGAATCCCTACCAACATCATTGCTTGTAAATTATCATACGCTGCTTTGTCCCATCACACCTCTTCCATGGCCCCCCCCATCTCATTGTCCTTCTCTTCCTCATACTCCCCAACTGCCTCCCCTCCTACCAGCATCCTCACTCTCCCCCCTACTCCCCCTCTACCTTCCTCACCTGTCCCTCCATTCTGTCCTCTAACCTAGCATCTGCTCTTGAACTTCATTACACCCTCCCCCTCATTCAACCTGCCCCCCTCTCTCTAAGGCAACCCCACCCTCGCTTCCGCCGCACTGCCTCTGCCTTACCCTGCTCGCTACTACTCCTTCTCCTTCTCTCATCAGGTAGTATCAACCCCAACCCTGCCCCCCCCATTTTCTATCTCACTCTAAGAAGAGTTCCTCACGTACCTTATCTAATCTCATCCATATCCCTCTCCTTTCCCCATCTACCCGCCCTCACTCATACCCCAATCACTCATCTAGAGATATCAACCCCAACCCCATCCCTTTTAGAGCTCTGTCTCACTCCAAAAAAAAATCCTCATGTAACCTATCTAATCTCATCAATATCCCCCTTCATTCCCCTTCCACGTCCCCTCCCTCATGCCCCTCATCCAGAAACATCCACCTATACCCTAGCTCCTCTAAATCCCCATACTACTCTGGAAATAGATCCTCACATACCAGCCCCCCTAGACCACCTTCTTACTCGGAAAGAAATCCTCACGCAACTTGTCTAACCTTATCCATATCCCTCTCCTCTCCCCCTCCACTCTCCCATTCTCATGTGCCCTATATGGAACGCTTGCTCAGTCATCAACAAACTTCGTTTTACCCATGATCTCTTCATCTCTCATGCACTACATCTTCTTGCCCTAACTGAAACCTGGCTCCACCCAGATGATACCACATCCATCGCTGCTGTCTGCCACGGAGGGTACCAATTCTCCCATACACCTCACTCCACCGGCCGCGGTGGTGGAGTTGGGCTTCTACTCTCCCCCTCCTGCCAATTCCAACCCCTCCTGCTACCCAAGTCACATTCCTCCCTCTCTTCTGAAGTCCACTCCATTCGCCTCTCTATACCTCTTCCCCTCCGAGTAGCTGTTATCTATCGCCCAACCGATAAATCCACATCAACCTTACTTACGGACTTTGACTCCTGGCTTTCCATCTTTCTGGATCCCTCCTCCCCCACTCTTTTTCTCGGCGATTTTAACATTCACGTCAATAACCCCTCCGATCCCCATGCCTTAAAGTTCCTCGCCCTCACCTCCTCGTTCGACCTCCAACTCTGCTCCACTGCCCCCACCCACCTGCATGGCCACTGCCTTGACTTGATACTCTTCTCTAACTCCTGTCCCTCAAACCTCCGCAACTCAATCCTTTCCTCATCTGACCACCACCTTCTAACCTTTAATCTGCAGCTTCCACCGTCTCTACCTCGTCCTGTCTCCTCCGACCTATTTAGATATCTTAATAATATTGATCCCCTGACCATCTCCTCCACCATTTCTTCTTCTCTTTCCCCCATTATGTCCGCCAAGTCCGTCGACGAGGCAGTATCCTCTTATAATACTGCACTATCCTCGGCTCTCGATACTCTCGCCCCACCCACCCCACGCCCCATCCGACGTTCTGTTCCCCAGCCCTGGCTTTCTTCCACAACCCACTACCTATGCATCTGTGCCCGCTCTGCTGAACGTGCCTGGTCCAAATCCCGCTCCCCAGAAGACCACCTACACTTCAAATTCATGCTTGGCTCCTTCCAATCAGCCATAGCACTTGCCAAACAAGAATAGTACATCCATCTGACTAACTCCCTTGCTTCTGATCCTCGCCGCCTCTTTAATACCCTCAACTCCCTCCTTAAGGGGCCCCCACCTCCAGTCCCACCCTCTCTCTCCGCCCAAACTCTAGCCGACTACTTCCATGACAAAATCCACAAAATTACCCTCCAATTCCCCACTTCATCATCCACCTTCCCCCTCCTCAATTCTCCCCCCTCATCATACCTCCTCTTCTATCCTCTCCTCGTTCCCTACTATCTCCGAAGATGAAACCACACTCCTTCTTTCCTCCTCCAAACCCACCATCTGTTCCTCTGACCCCATCCCCACCCATCTCCTACACCCCATCTCCTCTTCCATTGTCCCCCCCATCTCTCATATTCTTAATCTTTCACTCTCCACTGCTACTGTCCCCGCCAACTTCAAACATGCTGTTGTCACACCTCTCCTCAAGAAACCCTCACTCGATCCCACCTGTCCCTCCAATTATCGACCCATCTCCCTCCTTCCCTTCATATCTAAACTACTAGAATGAGCAGTCCATCGCTGCTGCCTCGACTTCCTCACCTCCCAGGCCCTCTTGGACCCACTACAATCTGGCTTCCGTCCCCTTCACTCCACTGAAACGGCTCTTACAAAAGTCTCCAATGACTTGTTCCTGGCTAAATCTAAGGGCCTCTACTCTATCCTCATCCTTCTTGGCCTCTCCGCTGCCTTTGACACTGTTGACCACAATCTTCTCCTCACCACCCTCTCCTCGCTTGGTTTCAAGGGATCTGTACTATCCTGGTTCTCCTCCTACCTCTCCCATCGCTCCTTTAGTGTATGCTCCAGCAGCTCCTCCTCCACCCCGCTCCATGTCGGTGTACCCCAGGGATCTGTCTTGGGCCCCCTCCTTTTCTCCCTCTATACCCAATCCCTTGGTGCACTTATCTCCTCCCATGGCTTTCAGTACCATCTCTATGCTGATGACTCCCAAATCTACCTGTATACACCTAATATCTCTCCAGCAATCCAGACCAAGATCTCTGCCTGCCTTTCTGACATTGCTAGCTGGATGTCTCACTGCCGCTTGAAACTAAACATGGCCAAGACCGAACTCCTGGTCTTTCCTCCCAACTCCTCCCCTCCTCTTCCCCCTTTCTCAGTCTCTGTGGCTGGATCTACGATCCTTCCTGTTCCCTCGGCCCGCAATTTAGGGGTTATCTTCAACATCTCTCTCTCCTTCTCCACACATATCCAGCTTGTAGCTAAGACCTGCCGTTTCTTTCTCTACAACATTAGCAAAATCCACCCCTTCCTTTCCGAACACACTACCAAAACGCTTATCCACTCCTTAATCTCCTCTTGCCTTGACTATTGCAACTTGCTCCTTGCTGGTCTCCCCGCAAGCCATCTCCTTCCCCTTCAATCTATTCAGAACCATGCTGCTCGAATTATCTTCTGCCAGTCTCACCATGCCCACATTACTTCCCTTCTCAAGTCGCTTCACTGGCTCCCTATCCAATTCGGCATTCAATTCATACTTCTCCTACTGACCTATAAGTGCATTCACTCTGCGGCCACTCCATACCTCTCATCTCTTATCTCTCCATACACCCCCTCTCGGCGACTTTACTCCGCTAACAAATTACTTCTCTCTAGGCCTTTCAGTCGCACAGCTAACTCCCGACTTCGCTCCTTTCACCTTGCTGCTCCTTACGCGTGGAACAGCCTACCTCTTCCCATATGCAAGGCACCCTCTCTGGCTCTCTTCAAATCCAGGTTGAAGACCCACCTCTTCACACTCGCTTTCAGATCCTGACTTCCATCCCTTATCTTGGCCTTACTCCCGTCAATCTTCATGACTGAGTTGGAAGACCACACTGTGCTTCGCACCGTGTTGACTACTGCTCTGTATTGTCTCGCTTTTTGACTAATGCTCTGTATTGTCTCGACTAGATTGTAAGCTCCGACGAGCATAACTCTGACGAGCAGGGACTGTCTCGTATGTTTATCTGGAAAACACAGTCACAGGCGTGAGTAAAACGGAAAGACAGAGTCCTTTATTAAACCAAACGGCCGCCCGACACAGGCCGTGTTTCGTACCCTTCGTCAGGGGCTAGCCAGGCGAAAACTAAAAACATAAGCATATTAATCATAAAGACAATAAAGGAACAAACAAGCCATCCTTTTGATAAAACATTACAAACACTAATATTTAAAAATATAAAATAATAAATATATGAAAAAAACAATAAATATATAAAAAATCATATATATAAGCATAAAATTAATAATATTACCATAAATACAAATGCTAGAATAAAATAATAGTGCTAGTGACCAAACACAAAGTGTGCATAAATGAAATTAAAATACTGACCTCTGTTGCAGTTCGTAAAGTAAATGTAACTTCACACTGTTTGTGCTAACATATAGGTTATATGCTAATGCTAAAAAATAAAAGATACAATTAAAATAATAGGAACATATGATAAATTTAAACGGCAAATTACCACTAACTAAAAAAGGAGAACACAGGAGGAGGACATAAGGCAGGATATGTGATCAAATGCCAATGATCAACGCAACCGTGGCTTATAATAAAAAGGAAAGAGGGGGGGAGGAATATTTAAAAACAATAGGAGTGAGTCAATAAAGCATCAGGAGATCAAAACATGTGGAGAAACAATTCAATAAATTATTACTGTGACTATATGATGTCAAAAATCGGAAGTGGCAGCAACATATGGATGTATAGGAGGGACAGCACAAGAAATATTGACATGTATAAATGGCCTGTTCGTTCTAAAAAATGGTTTGCAAAGAAGGAAAAAAAAGGAGAAAAAAGAAAAAATATATCAGTAATACGCTGGTATTTGCAATCTGACCCAATAATTGCAAAATATCGTTGAAAGAGACATATGCTTAAAACGTGTAAAATTGAAAGGTACAATATGAAGGATAATGAAAATATATCAGTTGCCCTACAAAAACAGAAAGGGAAAAATCAAAAATAGTTCAGCTAAAAGAAAGACAACGTACCTCTCAGAACCTGCCGTCAACGCATAGTCGACGCGCAGCAGGGGAGAAGGACGCCCACACATGCGTGAAATAAGGCAAAGGAACTATTAGCTGAACTATTTTTGATTTTTACTCTTCCCTTTCCGTTTTTGTAGGGCAACTGATACATTTTCATTATCCTTCATATTGTACCTTTCAATTTTACACGTTTTAAGCATATGTCTCTTCCGACGATATTTTACATGTAGTGGGTCAGATTGTAAATACCAGCGTATTCCGTTTTTGTAGGGCAACTGATACATTTTTATTATCCTTCATATTGTACCTTTCAATTTTCCACTTTTTAAGCAAACGTTTCTTTCGACGATATTTTGCAGTTATTGGGTCAGATTGCAAATACCAGCGTATTACTGATATATTTTTTCTTTTTTCTCCTTTTTTTTCCTTTTTTTTCCTTCTTTGCAAACCATTTTTTAGAACGAACAGGCCATTTATACATGTCAATATTTCTTGTGCTGTTCCTCCTATACATCCATATGTTGCTGCCACTTACGATTTTTGACATCATATGGTCACAGTAATAATTTATTGAATTGTTTCTCCACATGTTTTGATCTCCTGATGCTTTATTGACTCACTCCTATTGTTTTTAAATATTCCTCCCCCCCCTTTCCTTTTTATTATAAGCCACGGTTGCGTTGATCATTGGCATTTGATCACATATCCTGCCTTATGTCCTCCTCCTGTGTTCTCCTTTTTTAGTTAGTGGTAATTTGCCGTTTATAATTTATTTATTTATTATTATTACAGACTCTTATATACCGCTCTATTTAGCATCAGCGCGGTTTACAATATAACAAAAAGACCAGAGCAACAAGCTGTTTGGTTTTACATAGAACAGGTTTTACATAGAACAGGTATGAGCAACTTGGATACATATGGGGGACATTGTTAACTGAAACTATTTACATGCTGTATATACATATGTTATATGTTTATCATATGTTCCTGTTATTTTAATTGTATCTTTTATTTTTTAGCATTAGCATATAACCTATATGTTAGCACAAACAAGTGTGAAGTTACATTTACTTTACGAACTGCAACAGAGGTCAGTATTTTAATTTCATTTATGCACACTTTGTGTTTGGTCACTAGCACTATTATTTTAATTCTAGCATTTGTATTTATGGTAATATTATTAATTTTATGCTTATATATATGATTTTTTATATATTTATTGTTTTTTTCATATATTTATTATTTTATGTTTTTAAATATTAGTGTTTGTAATGTTTTATCAAAAGGATGGCTTGTTTGTTCCTTTATTGTCTTTATGATTAATATGCTTATGTTATTAGTTTTCGCCTGGCTAGCCCCTGATGAAGGGTACGAAACACGGCCTGTGTCAGGCGGCCGTTTGGTTTAATAAAGGACTCTGTCTTTCCGTTTTACTCACACCTGTGACTGTGTTTTCCTGTGTTCAGCGTGATCTGTGCTTTTGCGGTGGTGTTCTTATGTTTATCTGTACAGCGCTGCGTGCGTGGTGCTACATAAGTGCAGGGATGGAAAAGGTTTCCAGGATGTGCCAGTGAGCAATTGTCCCACTGACCAGATACCACACTCCTGCCAAACTTTCCAAGCAAAGGACACCTTTTTGATTTTAAGCAGGGTGTTATACCAAAGCGGTAATAGCATTGAGTTAGGATTATCTGAACCCAAGGTCGGCAATAAAGCCTGGAAGGCATCTTGAGTTGAGATTACCACACGGCCGACCCGTAATTTGTCAGGGTGCCGCATACCCAATAGTAGCTGCATTAGACATGGAGCTTCCAGTCTTTCTTCCAATTCCAGCCAAATCAGTTTCTGTGGGAACTCATCATAGGCAACCCATAGGGCCCCTTGCTTAAGTAAGAAAGTGAAATGATACCAATGGAAATCTGGGAAGTGAACACCCCCACTGTCCTTACTAGTCTTCAATTTCTTTACAGCTATTCTAGCTGGCTTCCCTGCCCACAGAAAAGTGGTCATTAGACGCTCCAATGCTTTATATACTGCTGAGGGAGACAGAACAGGAAGCATTCATAACACATAATTTAACTTTGGTACAATAACCATCATAATGGATTCTAATTGACCCCATCATGTAAGATGGAGGGGTGACTATTTCAAGATAAAGGAGTGAACTAGGTCCATCAAGCACTTTATATTTACTTTCAGTGTCTCTTCCAGTGAGGCACAATAACACATTCCGAGGTATTTAATTGCGAAAGTCTCCCATTGAAATTGAAAAGCCGAAATTAAGGCTGCATGAGTCAGATTATTAAGAGGGATTGCCACCGACTTTGACCAATTTATTTTATATCCAGAAAGATCAGAATATTGAGCAATTGACTGTAGGACTGCAACTACAGATGTTGGTTGGGCAAAAAGCAGGTGGTCATTTGCATAAGCGGAGAGTTTGACCTGCAAATCTGCTATTGTGATACCTTGAATCTCTGAGGATTGCCAAATCAATAATGTCAGAGGCTCCAATGCAAGGTTGAATAGGAGAGGGGACAGTGGGCGACCCTGGTGAGTACCACGGTACAAGGAAAAAGATTGGGACAGCATCTCGTTGGCAAATATACGAGCCTCGGGGCGAGCATACAAAACTCTGAGCATGTGCACAAATTTCTTTTGAAAACCAAACCAAGTAAGAACTTTAAAGAGGAAGGACCATTCAAGCCTATCAAAGGCCTTCTCTGCATCCAGTGATAGGCCTATGCAAAGTGTGTCCAGACGTTCTTCCACTGCTAGTAGATTACAAAGTAAGCGGGCATTATCTGCAGTTGACCGACCTGATATAAAACCACATTGATCAGGATGTATCAACAAATGTAGAACTCCTGACAACCGATGGGCCAGTATACTAGAGTATAACTTGTAGTCCGAGTTTAAAAGTGAGAATGGCCTATAATTTCCTACATTCTTCAGATCTCAACCTGATTTCTCCAATACTACTATGGTGGCACAAGTGAAAGCCCCTGTACCCCCCTCCTGGGCCTGCAGTAGTTGGAAAAAAATCGTAAGGTAAAAGGTCCTCTGCAAAGATTTTATAGAATCTGATTGGTAGCCCATCTGGACCCACTGCCTTCCTAGAACTCAGGGCAGCTAGAGCAGCTTGCATTTCCTCAAGAGAGATGGGCTTGTGCAAGACTATAGCTTGATCCTCAGTTAACCTTTGATGTGCTACATGGCCCAGAGGATTTTCAAAGGCCCTGGGGGTCACTTCAGGAGCATATAACTGGGAGTAGAAAGCCTGAAAAGCCTCTATGATGTCATTTTTACTGACTAAGCTTCGCTGCTGATCAGTCGTGATGGACGCAATATATGATCTATTATGCCATGCCTTCAGGGTAGAGGCCAAAAGCTTGCCAGCCCTATTTTGTTCTGTGTAGTAGCGTGATTGCTGTGTAAACATACTCAGTACTGAGTGTAGTGTTGTACTGATATTGCAAATGCTGAAGGCGAAGAAGAACAGATGGGTCAGCTTGTCTCTGTAATAATCTTTTGCCTACCCAAATGTGCTCATCTAGGGCATGAAGCCTTGCCTTCTCCTTTCAAGCCACTCTAATAGACTAACTAGTAATTACAGCCCGTATCGAGGCCTTGAAGGCTTCCCACTAGGCCTAGCAGGACATATCCTCCAGCAGATTTACAACAAAACACTCCTTTATTGCATGCTGCACAGTTGTTCTGAAAGATTCGTCTGTAAGAAAGGATCTTTTAAAGGACCAGGGACCCCGAGCCGTGGGTTCCCCCTGATCTTGAATCCCTAAAACAATCGCAGCGTGGTCAGAGATGTGAGTAGGGACCTAGGCATGATTGTGTCTGATGATCTTAAAGTAGCTAAACAGGTAGAAAGATGATGGCGAAAGCCAGAAGGATGCTTGGGTACATCGGGAGAGGAATGGCCAACAGGAAGAAGGAGGTGATAGTGCCTCTGTATCAGTTTTGGTGAGACTTCATTTGGAGTATTGTGTGCAGTTCTGGAGACCGCACCTCCAAAAGGATATAAACTGTATGGAGTCGGTGCTGAGGGTGGTGACCAAAATGGTCAGTGGACTTCATCATAAGGCATATGGGGATGACTTAAAGATCTCAATAAATATACTTTGGATGAAAGACAGGAGATGGGAGATTTGATAGGGATGTTTAAATACCTCCTTGGCATAAATGCAGAGGAGGAGATCCTCTTTCAATTGAAAGAGTGCTCTGCAACCAGTGGGTGCAGAACTTTATGTGCCTTCTTATAAAATTATGCCCTATGAGGATCATTTTATGACAGGGTACCTAGGGTAAGGCAGTCAAAACACACCTGTTTTAAGCCTAGTGTATAAAGACAAGTAAGTTCTGACTTAATTTTATAAAATACTATCATAAGTGCAGAAAATACACCTTAATTTAAGGGATAGACATTTATACCTACTCTTTAAGAGGTGTAAATGAAAGCAGATAAAGATCACGAACATGTGCATAAATTAAGGTATATTATAATCACATGTGCATACTTGCTAACTCCGCCCATGCTCTGCTAATACCGCACCCTGATCTACACCTTCCAGCCAAGTACACACCTTATGTCGTAGCATGTAGTTTTACACAGGTAGTATAAATTCATCTAGGTCTTTGTTTGTCTACAATATGCCATTACAGTTCAATGAAAGGGGGGGAGGATAGACAAAGGTGATGAGACAATGTCTCTGTTGAGTCTCTTTGTGTTAGTTCAAAGTGTTTCATCATTCTAATTTCAGATATATTTCCTTTTCTGTATTTTTCTGAAATTTCCTTTCTGTATATTTATTGTAAGGTATTTGAGAGTGATTCTCTTTTAAGAATATTCAAACACTGAGCTGTCATTCAATTTTTTTCTGTAATAGTTTATGGTATATCTATGAAGACTGATATATGCCCTCAGTTTTTGGCTTGTTTATTTACTATAGTACCTCTCTTCACATATTTTTCTTTAGCTCACATACATTACATTCATAGAGAAGCAAGATTGTGAGCCCTTTATTTTGAAATTCTTACCCATATGGGTAGCTGTAGCGTGATGTCTTGCAAGGTTTTGTCCTATTTTCTTCTATTTGAGATTCTGTTTGGAGTTTACTCCTTAAAAGGTTTTGTTTCAGGTTGTGTGATTGGCGGAAGGTTAGAATTGGTGGTGAGGGGTGGCAGGTAGTGAAGGAATTAATTTTACTAATGCATCATCCCAAAATAAGGGTGAAGATCTTTTATAATTTTCCTGTGTTTTCTAGTTCTGGATTTTATGTTAGTACATGTGTGGTACCTGCTCCGTGGTTTTCCTTTCCTTGTACCGTGGTAGGATTGACCTAGGCGTTTTGGATGAGGATGCAATTTTCTTGGAGATATGTTTGGGGTAATAGTCCTTTTATTTAATGGATTTTGTTAGAGCTTTGAGGTGTTTATTCCTGTCTTGTCGGTCAAAGCAAACAGAGTGGTATCTTGTAGCTTGGAGGTATATAATTGTATTTTATTATTTTTATTTGTGTTTAGCTCATGCCCATGAATTTTTTATGTGTGGAGGGCAATGTTAGTTCTATCTGACAATTGGTTTCTTCTATATAGATGTTTAGAAATGACCATTGCTGATTGAGACTGTAGTGTCTTATCAGGTAATAATCTCCATAGAATGGTCCATTTTAAGTCTGATTGTGAAATGGGATGCATTGAAGGTAAAATCTGAAAGGTTTGTTTTGGTAACTATTCAGGAATATATCTTCCAAGTCTGGCGTAAAAAGGTTTGCATACTGTGGTGCCATTCTGGTGCTCATCGTGGTTCCCATAATCCGCAGAAGGCATTATTGAAGCCGAAGAAGTTGTGGGTTTGGATGAATCTAATTAGTTTTGTATCAGTTTCTAAAGTGTATTCTTGGTCTGGGGTAGTCGTCTTTAGAAGTTTGTAACATGCTGCTATGCCGTCTGCATAGGGGATGTTGCTGTACAGTGATTCCACATCCAGTGTGACAAGGTGGGTGTCGGGCAGTAGCTGTTCAATTTATTCATAAAATCTATAATGTCTTGTAAGAAGCTATTTGTCTTTTTCACTGAGGGCTTGAGGATCCCTTCTATCAGTGCAGATATATTATCTGTAAGTGTGTCAGTACCAGATACTGTATGATCAGTCTGCCAGGATTCCCAGGTTCGTGTGTTTTAGATAACATGATTTAGTAGTAGTAGTAGTAGTAGTAGTAGTAGAAGGTGGTTGCTTATTATCAACTGACACTGTGACTGCTTTGGAGATGTGCTGATGACATTTTTCAGTTTTCTATATATTCCCGTGTTGGATCCTTGTTAAGTTTCTTGTAATATGTATTACCCAAGAGTTGTCTCTGTCTATAATCATTACAGCACCTCCTTTGTGTGCTGATTTGATGGTGATGTTACTGTTGTTCGACAGGTTTTTATTGCAGCTCTTTTTACTGGGAAAAGATTGTATGCAATGTTCTGTTTATTGGAAAGCTGTGTTTTTACCCATTGTCAAAAACGTATGTATAATTATCTAGTTTTCGATTTTGCTTATCTTGAGGAGGGGAGGGGGGAGTAAATTATGTGTTCTTTATTTTGATTTTATAATTCAGTATATTGGAAGTTTTCTCTCTTTAGTGGAAATGCACCTTTAATTGCAGTTTTCTGAAGAATTTCATCAGATAGGGGTAGAGCTGAATTTCATCCAGTTTTGTGGAAGGGCTAAACATTAGTTCTTTTGACAGTCCTGAGATTTCATTTTGTTACAGCTGATAGAGGGATTTACTCTTCCTACGTCATTTGCACTTCTATCAGTATTTGTTTGTGGGAGTTTTGGTGATTGTCATGTCCTTCTGGCATTTGCATGCATCCAATAGGTCCCGAGTACTAGGTGATTTATCCCAATTGTTAGTTTGATTTTTGGCCTCAGGTGTTAAATTGTTGGTCTTAGAATAGATACTTTCTCCTAGGACAAGCAGGATTCGTCAGCCACACCTGGTGACGTCCTCCGACGGCACCGTATATGGAAGTGCTCTCTAGAGCTCAGTCTTACTGAGCATGAGCCAGAGGCCCAACCCACCAGCCCACCCCTAGCCAGCCAGTCTTTTTTTCTTCCGCCCTGCCTACCACTCGTGGATTCTTGCTCTCCTAAAAGCCAGAGAAGAAAAGAAGAACTTTATACTCACAAAGATGCCTTCAATGAAACCGGGGTTTAAAAAATGCCTCCACTGCTCCCGAAAGATGAGCTGCACAGACACCCATGATCGTTGCATAAGGTACTTGGGGGCTAATCACCATGTCTCTGATTGCCAGCACTGTTCTCGGATGTCTCCAAGGACCAGAAAATCCAGAGGCCATGCCTTAAAAGACTTCCTCACTACTTCCCAGCCGCCAGAAGCTTAAACTGTGGCACTCAGCCCCTCTCCGACACAGGATGTGCCTTTAGGGGCCTCCATCCCCGGTTGCTCGGCTGCGGACGACCCTGCCGCCAACAAGCTGCTCCTGGAGACACTCGCCGCTTCAAAAAGCGCAGGTAAAGCAGCTTCAGGCCATCGTAGCTCCTCCGGTGTGTCCCGCGACTCCCGCAGTGCCCTCGCACATGCCACCAGCCAGCCGGACCGAAAAATGGCGAAAGGGACAAAGAAAGCTCCTTTGGGTGCCGCCAAGGACTCCCGCAGAGCCAAAGTTCACCATGCTGCTGACCACGCTGCTCCTGGAGGCCACCATGCTGATGACGTCGAGCCTACAGACCTCTCCCGCTCTCTAGCCATTGGTCCTTCCCACGAGTCAGCAAGCTCCGCCCCTCTCGCACCCATTGGACAGCAGCAAGGGTTTTCTCCGCCTCCTCCCTCCGGCGCCGAAGCAACCCCCTCCAATGCGGGCAGAGTCTCCCCGTCGGCTCCTGAGCCCCGCTCGAAGCAGCAGCATCGGAGCCATGCACACAAGCACAACTGGAGCCGAGACCGGAGCAGGGAGCACAGCCAGCACCGGCACAGGAGGCACTGCTGCTCCCACAGCCAAGACACATCTGGGAAGCACCACCACCGCCAGAAATGACACGCCTCCAGCAGCCCTAGCCCAGAGGCCAGACCAAGCAACAAACATGCAAAACCATCAAAAAGCCCCAGCCTGAACCCCTCTACTGCCAGGCTGGACCAGCCAATGGACACTGCAGCAGGCAGGCTGCTTCCTAACCAGGGAGCTATCTTGCAGCTGCTGTCCAACCTCTCCAGCCTCCTATGTGAAGGCCTTACAAATGCCACCATTGCCTCAGATGACCAGTTCACAAACTCTGAGAAAAGCCCCAAGAAACGTTGCGACACCCGCGACTCTTCCGGCAATGACACGCAACACCTCGAGTGCACCTCGGACAGCTCCAAACCTCCATCTTTCCTCAGTTTAGAGGACGACGAGAGGGAGACTGCCTCATTGGGCCCTCAAGGGGCCACCACCACAGGTTCAGTGGAGGGATCTACCGCCACCTCGGCTGGCTCGGGCCCATCCTCATCCGTGCTGCCACCGGAAGACCTCACATACCCCAAGTTCTTGCGCAAGGTGGCATCTATTCTGAGCCTCTCACTGTCAGAAACGCCAGACCAAACAGGGCCAGAGGTCCTCATGTACCTCAATGCCCTGAAAGCGCCGGTCACGTTACCTATTCACCAGCATCTTCTGTATGCGCACTCCAAGCTCTGGCAGAATCCGGCATCTTCACTGGCATGCCCCCGGAAACTGGACGCCAAATACCAGGTCCAACAAGCTCCGGGATTCGGAAAAAGCCAGCTACTCCACCACTCCATCGTCGTGTCCTCTGCCCTGAAGCGCATAAATTTATTGTGCAACCATGCCAACTCTCCTCCCGGGAGAGACCCCAAACTCCTGTGCGACGTAGGGAAGAAAGTCTTCTAGGGCGGCATGCTGAACGCAAAGATTGCTGTGCACCAATTCCAGCACATCCTCTTCCAAAACACGCTGCTGGCGAATCTCAAGGACACCAATGCAGCCCTTCCACCTGAGGCTAAAGCAAAAGCTGCGACCATGATTGGGGACCTGAAGGAGTTCGGAAAACACATGATAAGCACAGTGTACGACACCTTCGAGATGACCACATGTACAGCTAGCACCGCCATCTCCACCAGGCGATTAGCATGACTACGGGCTTCAGGCCTACGTGAGGATACCCACAAGTGCATTGCGGATGCTCCGTGCAATGGCGAGTCCCTTTTCGGAGAAAAAATCAAGGACACCGTCAACGACATGAAAGACCTTTGCACTACTCTCCAGACTCTCTCAGAGGATGGTCTGGAACGCGGCTCCAACACTAAAAGAAGCTACGGCTGCAAGTCCTATCCCACACACAAAAATTACAACTCCTACCGTAAATGGCAGCCCCCACGATACAAGCAGGCAGCGTATCAGTCCTCATAAGCACCAAAGGGACAGAAAACAAAAAAAGCAGCCGCCCCCACCCGGGAAAGCGGCCCTTCCTTTTGACAACCAGCAGGAGGAAGAGCGGTTGACACTCCCAGTGGGAGGATGACTGACTGCCTTCTGGGAATCCTGGCAGCTTATCTCTACAGACGCATGGGTCCTCCAGATCATCCGAGAAGGCTACCGCCTACGCTTTCTGTCTCCTCCTGCACAGCGCTCAACCCCAGCTCAAACCAACCACGATGAAAAGGCTCTACTGATGCACCAGGAATTGCTACATCTCCTGACGCCTCAAGCGGTCGAACAGGTTCCCCCCGATCAAACCCATCAAGGTTTCTACTCCAGATTTTTCCTCGTACCCAAGAAATCGGAAGGGGTGAGACCCATCCTCGACCTCAGGAACCTGAACAAATTTATCCACAAGGAGAGGTTCCGTATGGACTCACTGGGCTCAATCTTCCCTCTCCTCCAAACCGGAGACTGGATGGCGTCCTTGGAGCTACAGGACGCCTACACTCATGTCCCGATACACCCAGACAATATCTGTGTTTTCAAGCCCTGGGGAGTCACTACCAATACAGGGCCCTTCCCTTTGGTCTCTCTCCGGCACCACGGGTGTTCACAAAATGCGTAGCTGTCGCAGCGGCACACCTCCGAAAACAGGGCATTCACGTCTACCCATACCTGGACAACTGGCTTCTCGCATCGCCATCGCCACGGAAGACCCAAACGGCAGTCCGACGGACAATCCGCCTCCTCACTTCTCTCGGATTCCTGATAAACCACCGCAAATCACAGCTCATCCCCATGCAACGCCTGGAATTAATCGGGGCCGATATAGACACCATGGAAGCAAAGGCGTTCCTCCCTGCACAATGCGCAGAGAAGTTGTCTGCTCTAGCTTTGGAAGTCTCCATTCAGACAGTCTCCACGGCTCGGACTCTCTTGCGACTCCTTGGCCATATGGCCGCCACCACACAAGTACTGCCTCTAGCGCGGCTACACATGCTCACTCTTCAGTGGCATCTACGGTCATGTTGGAACCAGCGCACCCAACCCCTATCTACGCACGTCACTCTCGATGCATGTACCCGGAAGAGCCTCCGGTGGTGGACTACCATACAGAACCTTACGGTGGGAAAGGAACTCCAGCAACCCAGACACCAGGTCACCATCACTACGGATGCCTCCAAGATGGGCTGGGGAGCACACATGTACCACTTACGGACACAAGGAGCCTGGACAGCAACGGAGGCGTGCCAGCACATAAACCTCCTGGAGCTCAGGGCCATCAAACATGCTCTACAAGCCTTTCTACCACACATCAAGGGAAAATCTGTCCTCGTCCAGACGGCCATGTTTTACCTCAACAAACAAGGGGGAACGGGCTCTCGGCCCCTGTGCAGGGAAGCGCTCACCATCTGGTCACTAGCCCTGGCGAATCACTGCTGGCTACAAGCGTCCTACCTCCCAGGCAATCAGAACTCCCTGGCGGACAGGCTAAGTTGACAGCTGAGTCCCCACGAGTGGACCCTGAACCCTGAGACCACCAAGGACAACTTCAGACACTGGGGCCCACCCCAGATCAATCTCTTCGCAACGGAGTGGAACAGGAAGTGCAACCTCTTCTGCTCTAAACATCCGTCAGCCTGCAGCATAGCCTTGGATACCTTCGATGTGTACTGGGGGGAGTAGTCTCTCGTGTATGCCTTCCCAACCACCCCGCTAATCTCCACGACGCTACAGAAGGTGATCCAGGACAAAGCACACATCATCCTTGTGACTCCACACTGGCCCTGGCAGATGTGGTTCCCAACACTCCTCCGTCTCGCACAGGACAAACCCCTCCACCTTCCCCTCCAGCCGTCCTTACTCACCCAGGATGATGGGCACACCCTGCACCCCAACCTGGGAGCCCTTGCGCTAATGGCATGGAGGTTGAGCGGATGAATCTCTCCTCACTGAACATCCCAGAGGAAGGTCAACACATTATCCTGGCAGCCAGACGACCTTCCACCAGAAAAACTTACGGGCTCAAGTGGAAGCGTTTCAACCTATGGTGCACTTCAAAAGGACTTAACCCGTCAACCTGCCCGGTTCCGAGTGTCCTACAGTACCTCGCTTCACTCTCCGAACAAGGACTCAAGACGAACTCCGTCCGGGTCCATCTATCCATCATCGCGGCCTTCTATGACCGCACGGATGACGTGCCCATCTCATCCTTGCCCCTAGTAGCAAGCTTTATGAAAGACTTTAACAACCTGCGGCCCCCTATACGAGTTCCTGCGGCCCCCTATACGAGTTCCTGAACATTGTCCTACAGCAGCTCACTCAGCCCCCCTTCGAGCCTATGCTATCAGCCTCCATGAAACACCTTTTTTTAAATTTTATTTATGTTTTATTTATTTAGCTGCATTTATATCCCGCTTTTCACCGGGTCAAAGCGGTTGGGTGATACATTTAACACGAGGGGATATGAGACACATACACTAATACTTACAGGGAACATGGGCAATGGAGGGTTAAGTGGCTTGCCCAAGACCACAAGGAGCACCTGTGGGACTAGAAACCCCAGTCCTTCCGGCCCAAGTTTGCTGTCCTCTAGTGGGACTTGAACCACCGACCTTCCGGCCTGTAGTACCTTGCCCCTCCCCTTATTTGGAAAACGCACTTCTTAATAGCTATCACGTCCGCCTGCAGAGTTAGCGAACTGCAGGCCCTTGTGGCATACCCCCCATACATGCAGATCCTCCCAGACAGAGCCACCCTACGTACACACCCCAAATTCCTCCCCAAGGTATCCTCTGAGTTCCACATCAACCAAACCATCGAGCTGCCTATGTTTTACCCAATGCCGCACTCCTCCCCCGAAGAGCAGAGGCTCCACACTCTGGACTGCAGCAGAGCCCTCTGGACCTATATCCGGAAGACAGGCCCATTCAGGAAGGGCTCTCAACTGTTCGTGTCCTACGACCCCAACATACCAGGACACCCAGTCACAAAATGGACTATGGCCCATTGGATATCGGATTGCATCAGTTTTTGCCACCAGCAAGCGGGGCGCACAGACTGCGCCACACGTGGGACCGCACCAGCTCAGAACGTTGGCAACCACCATCTCAAACCTATGCTCTATCCCTCTGAGGGACATCTGCAAAGCCGCCACTTGGTCCTCAGTCCATACTTTCCAGAAACATTACTGCCTGGACTTGGGCACACGAGCGCGATGCGCTTTCGGACAGGCAGTCCTCTCCACGGCCTCCAGTGGCCCTGGCAAGGGACAGTGACAATACAGTCTCTTAGCATGCTGCCTGAACCACTTGAAAATTGTGTTGCTGATATTGTTGTTACGGCCATGTTGGCCATATCATTGTTACGGCCATGTTGGCCAATTGTTAAAATTGGCTATGTTAGCCTTGAAAAATGATAAATAAACAAAACTTGTAACCTCTTCTGGTCTCGACCTCCCTCTCCACAGCTACATAACATGCTGTCATACAGCTAGGGAGGCACCAGGTGTGGCTGACGAATCTTGCTTGTCCTAGGAGAAAACAGGGTTGCTTACCTGTAATGAGAGTTCTCCATGGACAGCAGGATAAGTCAGCCAAACTATCCCACCCACCTCCCCAGGCCGAGGTCGGCCTCCCTCACCTCCTAGCCACCGGCTCACTGGGCACTGCTAGGGACACACTGGCTGGCTAGGGGCAGGCTAGTGGGTTGGGCCTCTGGCTCATGCTCAGTAAGACTGAGCTCTAGAGAGCACTTCCGTATACGGCGCCGTTGGAGGACGTCACCAGGTGTGACTGACTTATCCTGCTGTCCACGGAGAACTCTCGTTACAGTAAAGTAACCCTGTTGTCTCTAGCTGGTTGTGGAGGAGGGCATTCAGTTTACTTTGTTTTTCTCTGGTGGACCTGTGTTGTTTCTTAGCATGAGATCCTTTTAGCTCTATCTCTTGCTGATCTCTGAGGCTGGTGCTTAGTTCCAGTATTTCTCTCATGATTCCTTCTTTATGAGTATTTGTGAATAATGTTTTCTGGTACAGCTGGTGGATCAATTCATTCCTCAGTATCTGTGTAGTGCATTTGCAGAGCTCTTCTGCATAGACAGAGTTGTACATTTGTGCTCGAGGATTGGTGATTTTAAGTCTTTTTGGAATGATATTGTTGTTCTTGTATTGTCAGAGAAAACAGAAGTGGCTGTTAAGCTTTGTTTCTTTCTCAATAAATTTGTACATTTGTTTGTCTCTAGTAGTATTTGTCTCACTGTAGTGTAGCAAGTCCAGAATCCTGTTTTGAATCCATGGTTCTTGGTTCACTCAGTATACAGCTCCTTAAAAAGTGCCCCAGGCTGTGGGCAACACCCGGGAGGGAGGGAGCGGCTAACACATGCCTGTCCATTGAGCCACTCACTTTAGGCGTTGAGGCCATTAATTGTTTATCTCCAGGAACAAGCAGGAATGCACATATGGGCGTGAAATCAGTACCGACAGAGCCTGCACAAAAACACGCCCCAGAATCCAATTGGAAAGCCTTTGGGAGAACTCCACTGCGCCTGCGCATCTGTCTTCCCAACTCCTCTCCTCAGTTCTTCATTTTCCGCGGAGCCAGCAGGTTGTTTCTACCTGTCACTGCCAAAAGACATTCTTTTTTGGTGTTTTATCTGTGCTCTGCCTTTCAGTCGATGCTGCTACCTTCCCTGATATCGGACTCGACATTTTCTCATTTTTTTGTAATCTTTTCTTTTCTGTTACTTTTCTAATTGATGATTTCAATGCCAATTTCGGCCTCGGCCTACTTTTCTTGCCACACTGGAAAAACACTCCAGCGGTTTTAAAAAATGTACCAAATGCTCTGGTACTGTTTCAGTCACCGATAAACATGAATGATGTTTAATATGTTTAGGCCCAGACCATCTACCAAAAGAATCTCTTTTGTGCCAACAAATCTGAAATGAGGCCTAAAGAACAGTGCCAATAAGTATGATTCACTGTTCGTCCCGGTGGATTGCCGTTGTTTCTGCATCGTCAAGGATGTTGGCCTCCTCTCTTGGTTCTCAAGTCTCTTCAAAGTCCAAAGGTAAGTCTAAAACTAAAGTATCGGACTTCAATGCCGATGCCGATCATTGAGGCAAGTCCCTACATTGTCATTGAGATTCATCAGAACATGCATCCGATGCTGATCAGCGTGCCAAACGGCCCTGGCAGGAAGACCAACCCTCCAAAGCACCACAGGGGCTCCAGGACACTCCCAAGGCTTCACTCTCTGGAGAGCTACTGGTACCATGTTTGTGAATGGTGTCTTGAAGCCCCATACATGATTCCACCCAGGCATCGGTCTCCTCCCTCGATCAGCATATCCTTGCTATCCAGAGGAGTTTGGCAGCAATCCTGGCAGACTCGATACCATTGGTATTGGCAGCCACAGCAACACAAGCTCCAGTTCTCACCTTGAGACTGGTATCTCCCAGTCCCATGCTAGCTCTTGAGTCTATTTCGGGAGATCCTCTCCCTCCGATGCCAGCGTTGGAACTGACCGGCATCGTCTGTTCAGTTCCCGGTACTGATACATTTCTGCATGAGCATCGACATCGACATCTGGCCTCGACATCAGCATGGGATCATCGATACTTTCTTTCAGAATGAGACTCTTCCTTGTCCAATTCTGCGGACACATCGGAGGATTCCAGGGCCACCTTGGACATCTCTTCCAACTATTCCCCTCCTGAGTGGCGTTGGTCCCCGCCAGAGGACATGTCCTTTCAAGACTTCATTAGGGATATGGCAGCAGGTCTCCAGATAACCATGACATCAGAGATGGAAACGAGGGCAGAGGAATTGGAAATCCTCCAATACCTCTTGGCACCCAAGAAGGAGGCCACGTTACAGGATTTAATGCTATGTTTGTGGGAGGCCCCGTTAACAGTTCCGCCTATCAGCAAATGGTTCCATACCATGTACTGAGTTCCTCCATCTCCTGGCTTTCAAAAGCCTCAGTTACCACACCATTCCATGGTAGTGGAATCGGCCATGCAATGCATCAAGAGTTTGAAGTCTCATTCCTCCATGCCTCCAGGCAAAGATGCTAGAGCTCTCAATGCCTTTGGATGTCACTGTTTTCAGGCATGCATACTCATGTTCAGTTTCACTTCATACATGCTCTACATGGGTATGTATCTCAAGGATATCTCCAGAGATTTGGAGAATCTTGCTCCTCTCCTTTCTGATGACAAATGAGATGTATTCAAGCAAAATCAGAATACATCCAAGTTCCTTACAAGGGCATCTTTCAATGCCTTTGAGTCTTCCAGTGGAACTTCAGCAATCTGCAATGGTGATCGTAGAATGGCCTGGCTCTAGGCATGGGATCTTGAACAATGGGTTCAGGATAAATTAGCCAGTATTCCCTGCTCTGTAGAAAACCTCTTTGGAAAGGGTTGGAGAGAGAAGGCTGGGGAACTTGAGATGGATGATTTTGCTCTCAAAAGGCTCTCCCAAAAGACTTCTGACCCCTCCAGAAAGAAAGCCAATTCCAAGAAGTCTTTCTTTTCTAAAAAGAAGAGATATTATCCTTTTTTTTCACCTCAGGCTGCTTACCAATCCCACAGCAACAACCGAGGCAACAGGGCCCTCATCGGCCTAAAATGTCTAGGGCACCTAAGCCACAACCAGATGCTCCACCATAGTCAGCACCTGGTTTTGCAGGCAGACTTTGTTCTAACGCCCACAGGTGGCATCTCATCACATCAGAACAATGGACTCTCAACATTGTCCAAAGAGGTTATCTGCTTTATTTCCAAAACTTTCCCTCCACCACCTTCATGAAGGATTATCCAGCCAACCCCTTACAGGCCAACCTCCTTTCAATGGAAGTGGCTGCCCTGTTAACTGAGGGTACTGTCAAAATAGTTCCTCCTGCCCAAGAGGGCAAGGGCTTCTACTCTCCTTACTTCCTTATTCTCAAGAAGATAGGATGGGGGCGGAGCCTGATGTCCAGCGGGTAAGACGCTTCGCGCTGAAGCTCCCGAGAGGCCTACTTAGAATCCTGACATAATACCTATACAAACTTACTATTTCGCTCCGGGCTGACCGGGGTACCTCGGGGGGGATGGCGGCCCATAAACCAGCGCGCTTGGACTTCGGGTCTCCTTCTTCTTCTCACGGAAAACGCTCCAAAACAGAGGTGTCCTCCCCACAGAAGATGGTTCCATTTCGGGAGAACCCCGAAATGCACCTGGAGATTTTAGAGGAAATACGCGGCGTGAAGGAATTGGTGCAGTCCAATGGAGAAGCGCTTCGAGCCATGCGAGAAGACTTTGGAGTGCTCCAGGACCGACTTGAAGGTCTCTCATTACGGCAGGACAATATGGCGGGGGTCCTCGACTCGCACGCGGTGCGCTTGAGCACACTGGACAAGGCTGAGCGCCAGATACAGAATCTTCAAAAGGAGTTAGAAGATAGCAATAATCGAGCCCGTCGCAACAATGTGAGGCTCATTGGAATACCGGAGGGGGTGGAAGCGGGAGATATGAGAGAATTCCTGCTCAAAACTCTTCCCTCCTTGCTGAAGATCACCTTTCATAAAGAACTGGAAATCGATCGAGCACACCGTGTTCCTACCCACATGGCGCTCAACCGAACGACCCCCGGCCTATTATCTTTCGCTTGCTACGATATCAACAAGTGGAACAAATTTTAAATGCTGCCCGGGCGAACCATCATTTGGAATTTGAAGGTCACAAAGTCTCCTTCTTCCCTGATTTGGCAAAGCCTACAGTCGACCGACGGAAGAAACTCCTTGCTTTTCGCCCTCGACTTCAACAGCTACAGGCTCGCTTTGGCCTGTTGTATCCCGCGAAGCTCCGAGTGACTCTCCACAACCAAACCAGGACATTCGAAGATCCTGATCTACTATCAACATTTTTAGACTCCAAAGAAGCAGAGCAGATGCGCTAATCCAACGACTTGGACTTTTATTTGCCGGCTCTGTCCGCCATTTTGAAGGGCCCGATGCGGCGGTCATAGTTCAGTACTGAGACTGCCTGGACTTTCTTTTTTTCTTTCTATGACTTTTGTTGTGTGGTCTCCTATCCCTCCATGATGTGTGCCTCGGTCGGATTCGGAGCACGCACAGTCCTACAGGTTATGTGTTTTTTCAATTTCGGCCTTCTCTGGGGCTTCTCCCCGCAGACACATGGTCGCCAGTAATTTTTGGGGTTCTGCTTCTTCTCTACCGCGCTGCGGTTTTTCTTTTTTCATGTGGGGCGCTTCATTGTATTATCTCAGCTTATTTTCTTTTCTGCCATATGTACAGCCAGATACAGTCAATATGAGGGACATTGTGAAATTATGTGCGCTATCATGCTCAGAATTTTTAACCTGTCTGAATGGCTTTATGTAAAATCTTATCACTCAACGTAAAGGGCATTAATAGTCCAATCAAGAGAAAGAAAATCCTTAGCTATCTTAGCCATGAGCATGCTGATTTAGCGTTTCTTCAGGAAACGCACTTAAACTCTGCTGAAACACTGAAACTCAATGTTAAGCCTTACATGGTGGCTGCCTATTCTCCCGCCGTTTCCAAACGGTGCGGGGTAGCCATTCTGGTTAAGAAATCTTTGCAAGCTACTGTAATTGATACTAGCGCTGACAAGGAGGGTAGATGGGCCCGCGTACATCTTAAGGTTGGAGATAGTGAATTTACATGTATTTGCATTTATGCCCCGAATGTGGACAACCCTGCTTACTATGCAAGTATTGCGCAGTTGGCACAGGCCTCTGCCAATACTCCATTAATACTTGGTGGTGATTTTAATCAAGTGTTAGACCCTCTGATAGATAGACAGCCGCCTAGAACGAGTAGTCCACCCAAGAGTCTTGCTACCCTTACAGCTCTGATGCAAGATCTTGCGCTGGTAGATATATGGAGGCTACTTCACCCCTCCGACTTAGAGTTCACTTTCTTTTCTGCCCCCCATCACTCCCAATCTAGAATAGATTTCTTTCTCATTTCCAAAGCACTGATTTCTCAAGTAGACACGACTAGGACTCATCCTCTCCATATTTCAGATCATGCTGCCATATCTTTATCATTACGTGTCACTGCGCGGGACGATTCTCCCCGAGCTTGGTTTTTTGATAGATCCCTACTGGGTCAAAAAGATTTTCAGGTTGATATAAAGGCCGCTATCCAAGATTATTTTCATTTTAACTCACCCCATGACACAGCGAGCTGGGCTTGGTGGGAGGGTTTTAAAGCATCTATCCGCGCCACTATAACTAGCTATCAAATTCGGCAGGGGAAACAAAGAAAGCAGCATTTACTGATTCTAGAGCAGCAGATACAAGCTGGGGAGCGTCTCCTCACGTCCCGTACTGACCCATGTATTTTACTCCATTTACAACGCTTGCGTTTTCAATACAATCAGCTTTTGTACACTGCTGCTGTTAAAAATATCGAATCACAACAAGGGCTATATTATCGGGAAAATAATCGTGCTGGCAAATTATTAGCAAATGCCCTAAAAGGTCAAAAAGAAGCCAAGCGTGTTACCGCCCTCCGTAATCCGTCGGGGGGGGGCTTGGTCACTAAAGATACCGAAATCTTAGAACTCTTTCGTGATTTTTATACTCGGCTTTATCAATCTGAATGTGATTTTGAGCCAGATGTATTTGAACGCTTACTTTCAGGGGTACAAAGACCGACCCTATCTGACGAAAATAGAGTGGCCTTGGACACACCATTTACTGTCTCAGAAATTCATTCTGCTATCAAGAAATGTGCCTCAGGTCGAGCCGCAGGCCCAGACGGTCTCCCTGCTGAATTCTACAAAACTTTTCACGCTGACTTAGCTCCAGTTTTGAAAATTTATTTTTCTGCTCTGGCCGAGGAGGGTTCTCCTTCTGGGTCTTTTTCAATGGCAAATGTAGTGGTTTTTGAGAAAGAGGGGAGAGACCCGCAACTAACAGCTAATTATCGTCCAATTTCCCTTCTAAACGCGGACTATAAAATATTTGCCACCATTCTCTCTACCCGGCTCTCGGATAGGATGCCTACCTTAATACACCCAGATCAATGCGGTTTCATTCCTGGTAGATCAACTGCTGATAATGCTCGGACTCTATGCCATGTACTGACTACCGCAGTTAATCTTGATCGCCCATTTGTTGGCCTCTCACTTGATGCTGAGAAGGCCTTTGATCGCTTAGAGTGGCCCTTCCTGTTTGCAGTCCTCCGCTGGTACGGATTCGGGGAAGGTTTTCTCCGTTGTCTTCGCACCATGTACGCCCAGCCTACAGCCAGTATATGTGCCAATGCTTTAAAGTCTCAGCCTTTTCCCCTTCAACGCGGCACTCGCCAGGGATGCCCACTGTCTCCACTTCTCTTCGATCTTGCACTTGAACCCTTGGCTTTACTAATCCGGCAATCGGAGGAGATTCATGGAGTCCCCTTCACCCATAGGGAAATCAAAATTTCAGCGTATGCTGATGACCTTATGCTTTTTGTCTCTATAGACTCAGTACCGGCTGTCCTAGAGCAAATTGGTAAATACTCACAACTGTCCGGTTATAAGATAAATTGGACCAAGTCGGTAGCCTTTCCATTAAATCCTTTGCTTCATCAAGCAGATATGCAACCCTTCCCCTTTCTATGGCAACCTCGCATGGTCAAATACCTTGGGGTTCACTATTGTTCTCCTTTGGAAGACACTATCTCCTTCAATGCCAAAGACTTAACCTCTAAAGTCCGGGCGCTTACTCACCGCTGGACTCCTTTAACACTTACCTGGTGGGGTCGATTAGAAACCATAAAAATGATGATTGTTCCGAAAGTGAATTATATCTTAGAAATGTTGCCCTGTCTCTTCCCTCGACGTATATATAAAGATATAGAGGGCCTTCTGACTAGATACTTGTGGCAAAACAAGACACCTAGGATAGCGAAACATAAGCTGCAAGCAGATAAGGAAAATGGGGGTGTCAGATTCCCTGATTTCCTGAAGTATCATCAATCTTTTCTTCTCAAACAAGGCGCTCGTTGGCTGGAAGATCCAGTACCGAGTAGACCTGTGTGGCTAGACATAGAAGAGGACCTTTGCAAACCGATTCCTCTTACTTTTCTCCCTGGTATGACTCTCCAGTCAGACTCCCACTTTCCACCAATGCTTTTAGACACCTTAGGTGCCTTTAATAACCTTATGCACTCTTTAGACTCCCGACTCTGTCCGTTAGACAAGCTCCCACTTTGGTATAACACTCGATTTCGAATACAAAATAAGCCGATGGCGTGGAGCCCCTGGTACACTAGGGGCATTTGGATTCCTAGTCAGTTGTTCCATGAAGGTCGCTGGAAAACTTTTAGTGAATTGCAAATTGAATTTGGTCTCCCAGCGAAACACTATTTTCAGTTGGTGCAACTTCAGCATTGCCTTCGGAGTGCTAAGGTGCTCCCGCCATCGGCCTCCCCTACACAAGGTTGGTTGGAGACTATCCGATCTATCGGTAGTTCACCGGGTGTAGCATCCAATTTTTACAAAACCTTATGTAATGCTATAATTAGAGATACCCCTATAGCGCAGAAAGCATGGGAGAGAGAATTGCATGTGACTTTGACCCCGGAGCAATGGAGCCTTGTCTGGAGTAGAGTGACACGGGTCTCCCGATCCGCCTCACTCACTCAGACACTCTTCTTTCTAGCCCACCGGTGTTTTTACACTCCTGACAGATTAGCCAAATGGAATACTACTCAGGGCAATAGTTGTTGGACATGCCATGCGGCCATTGGTTCACTACCTCATGTTATGTATGAATGCCCCGCACTACAGTATTACTGGCGTCGGGTCTGGGGTCGTATCCAGTCTATTTTGCACTTTCAAGAGCCCCTTTCTTGGAAGATAGTGGGACTTCGCTCAGCTGCGGGGATCCCCTCTCTTCCAAAAACGGCTTACTTCCTTTTGGACTTTATGCTTGGCATTGCTATTTCCCTAATCACGAAATACTGGAAAAATAGCTCTCAGCTGAGCCCCAATGAATGGTGGAATCATGTCTGTCTCTACAGTAAATATGAACAAATACCTCGTATGTTTGCTTCCCCCATTCAGACTCCTCATCATCGGTCTAAATGGAAGATGCTCAATGACTATGTACATTCTGCTCAATGCTCTCATCTGACTGTCTAAATTTGTATCTATCTTTGTCCCATGATTATTCTGTATCGCAGATACTCTTTTGATTGTTTTTGATGTATAATCACTGTTGTTTGGAAGCGCTCACATGCTGACATAATCAGCTAGAGAAGAAGCATGGGGGTGGGGGGTACTTGGGTTTGCTTTTCCTTATTGTATACTTGTTTTGTCTCCTTTGGTGTGTTGTTTCTTTTGTTTGTTGCAAAATGAAAATAAAAGTTAAAAAAAAAAAAAAAAAGAAGATAGGATGGTTCAGGCCCATTCTAGATCTTCGAGATCTCAACAAGTTCCTTGTTTGAGAAAAATTCAAGATGATTTCCCTAGGAACTCTTCTGTCTTACCTTCAGAGGAACAATTGGCTATGTTCTCTAGACCTCAAGGAGGCATACGCTCATTTGCTGATCCACTCTCTACACAGACATTATCTGTGGTTCTGGGTTTGCAAACCTACTACCAGTATTGAGTGCTTCTCTTTGGACTAGCATCCGCACCCCGAGTATTCACAAAGTACATGGTGGTCATCGCAGGCTACCTTCGTACTTTGGGGATCTTTGTCTTCCCCTACTTAAATGATTGGTTAATAAGGGGAGAATACACAGAAGATGTAAAACTAGATCTTCATCGCACCATCATGGTGCTCCAAGTTTGGGATTTGTTCTAAACGTCCCCAAATCTCACTTGGTGCCCTCCCAGCAGCTCAAATTCATTGGGGCGCTTCCAGACACTATTCAGGCATGAGCTTTTCTCTCACAGAATCGCTCTGTTCATCTCATCGAGCTGGCCCACATTATAAGAAGCCACACAGTGGTCACCGCTTGAGAGATGCTGCACATTCTGGGTCACATGGCCTCCACGGTCCATGTCGTCCCATATGCCTGGCTACACATGTGGCAGGCTCAATGGAACGCTATCATTTCAATGGACCAAAGCAACCGGGTATCTCTCTGGCAAGATTTGCATCACACCTCTTCTGGTCAACTCCCTTCAGTGGTGGTGCACCCCTCAAAACCTACTCTGAGGGTCACCTTTTCGGATGCCTCCACCTCAATGCACCCTAACAATAGATGCTTCCAAACTCTGTTGGGGTGCACATCTGAACAGTCTCACTACATAAGGGCAATGGACACAACAGAAATATCAGATGCAGATCAATCTCCTTGAGCTTCATACTCTCACGAACACCCTTCGGGTTTTTCAACCCCAACTTTCGGGCAAACAGATTTTAGTCCAGACAGACAACCCAGTGGCTATGTTCTATGTGAACAAGCAAAGGGGAATGGGCTCCTATACCTCTGCCAAGAAGCCCTTCGTCTCCAGTTCTTCTCCATTGCACAATGTATCCATCTCAGAGCAGTGTATCTCCCCAATGAACTCAACCTCCTGGAGGACAGACTCAGCTGCATCCTACATCCAGACAAGTGGACTCTAAACAGGAGACAGACTCCTGGATCTTCCACCTATGGGGGACCCCCAGAATAGATCTGTTCATCACACAGGAAAATGCATGACTGCCGCTGTTTTGCTCAAGGCTTCTCTCCCCTCGCAGTCAGGCAACTGATGCCTTCCTTCTTTACTGGGGCAGGGGCCTGCCTTATGCATTCCCACCCACCCCCTTAATCCCCAAAACCCTCTTCAAGCTGCAGGCCAACAGAGGTTCTATGATTCTAATAGCCCCTTAATGGCCTCGCCAGCCATGGTTTCCTCTGCTGCTTTGTCTAGCACAGACTCCACCCCTCAGATTGGGGCACACACGTGGCTGCTGAGAGCATAATGTTTGATGACCTCGACCTTCCTCAGCAGGTTAAGGACATTTTACTTGCAGCACGCAAGCTGCCTACCAGACATTCTAATGCCTTCAAATAGTGACGGTTCACCATCTGGCGTACCCTGAAACAAATTAACCTTTCTGCCTGCCCAGTGGAATTTCTTTTATAGTATTTCTTCTACTTATCCACTGCAGTGCACCTTAGTGCCATTGCAGCCTACCATAGGCCAGTGGAGAGGCAGCCCATTTCCTTGCACCCCTTGGTGCAAAGCTTCATGCATGGTCTTCTGCTTTCCAATCCACCGATAAGACCTTCGCCTTAGTGATCCTAGTGCAGCTTCGAAAGTCTGCCTTTGAGCCTTTAGCTACCACTTCTTTGAAATTCCTCTCCTGGAAGATCATCTTCCTCACTGCCTTCACCTCTGCTTGCAGTATAAGCGAGTTGCAGACCTTAGTGCCAGATCCTCTGTACACTCGCTTCCACCATGACAAAGTGGTTCTCCGGACCCATCCACACTTCCTCCTGAAGGTGGTCTCAGTTTTTCATATTAATCAGTCTGTGATGCTCCTGGTCTTCTTTCCCAGAACTCATGCCTCTACAGCTGAAGCTGTGCTACACATGCTAGACTGCAAACACATTCTGGCTTTCTACTTGGACAGAATCAAGAATTTCAGTAAATCCTCTCAATTATTTGTCTCCTTTGATCCAAGTCACCTTGGACGTCCAGTGTCGAAGACTGGAGGAGGGCCAATGTAACGCCAATTTTTAAAAAGGGTTCCAGGGGTGATCCAGGAAACTATAGACTGGTGAGTCTGATGTCAGTACTGGGAAAAATGGTGGAAACCATCATAAAGAACAAAATTACTGAACATGTATATAGTCATGGCTTAATGGGCGACATCCAACATGGCTCTAGCCAAGGAAGGTCTTATCTTACTAATCTGTTATTTTTTTTAAAGGTGTGAATAAACAGATAGGCAGTCGGTTGATATAGCTTATCTGGACTTTCAGAAAGCCTTTGACAAGGTCCCTCATGAGAGACTTTTGGCAAAATTAAAAAGTCATGGGATAGGAGGCAGTGTACTATTGTGGATCAGGAACTAGTTAAAAGATAGAAAGCAGAGGATAGAGCTAAATGGCCAATTTTCCCAATGGAGAAAGGTGAATAGTGGAGTAGCCTAAGGATCTGTGCTGGGTCTGCTGCTTTTTAACATATTAATAAATGACCTGGAAATGGGAATAATGAGTGAGGTTATCAAATCTGCAGATGACACAAAACTATTCAAAGTTGTTAAAACCATGAGGATTGTGGAAAATTGCAAGAAGATCTTGATAAATTGGCAGACTGGGCATCTGAATAGCAGATGAAATTTAATGTGGGCAAGTGCAAAGTTATGCAACTAGGAAAGAAAAACCCAAACTATGGTTACACGATGTAAGGTTCCGCATTAGGAACCACCACCCAGGAAAAAGATTTAGGCGTCATCTTGGATAACATGTTAAAACCCTTCGCTCAGTGTGCAGTGGCGACCAAGAGAGCAAATAGAATGCTAGGTATAATAAGGAAAGGAATGGAGAATAAAACAAAGGATATTATAATGCCTCTGTATCGTTCCATGGTGCGATTCCATCTTGAATATTGTATGCAATTGTGGTCGCCGTATCTTAAAAAGGATATAGCGTTATTAGAAAAGGTACAGAGAAGAGCCATCAAAATGGTAAAGGGGATGGAAGGATACGCCTATGAAGAAAGGCTAAAAAGGTTAGGGCTCTTAAACCTGGAAAAGAGATGGCTGAGGGGAGATATGATAGAGGTCTATAAATTAATGAATGGAGTGAAACAGATAAACGTAGATCAATTGTTTATGCCATCAAAATATAGAAAGACTAGGGGGCACGCAATGAAGCTACAGGGTAAGCTATTTTTTCACTCAATGTGTAATCAAACTCAGGAATTTGCTACCGGACGATGTAGTAAAAGCTGTTAATGTAGCCGGGTTTAAAAAAGGTTTGGACAAGTATCTGGAGGAAAGGTCCATAAACCATTATTAAAGTGGACCCAAAATATCCACTGCTTGCCCTAATACAAGCATTGTGGAACCTGTGTCTTTTGGGGAGACTGCTAGGTACTTATGACCTAGATTGGCCACTGTTGGAAACAGGATACTGGACTTGATGGACCTTAGTCTGACACAGTATGGCATATCTTATGTTCTTATGTTCTAATATACACCCTATCCAACTGTATTGCGGACTGCATTTCTTTTGCTTGTGGTCAGGCAGGCCTCTCCCTTGACTGTCACGTTACTGCACACAATGTGCGGGTCATGGCAACCTCTGTTACCAACCTTCGATCTTTGTCTCTATCGAAGACATCGGTTGAGCAGCTACCTGGTCCTCAGTTTACACCTTTGTTGCTCATTACTTCCTAGATAGGGACTCCCGTCGGAATGTTTTTTTGGCCAGGCTGTCCTTCAGCATCTTTTTGAGACTTAAGCTCAACTCTTATCCTTCGTCCTGGACTCTAATGATACCAGACTCCTCTAGCCATGCTCTTACAAGCTGTAATTGAGTCCGATGGGGCCACTCTGTATCTATTTCTCTGGCTCCTCTATTTCTCTAGCCTCGTGGTTGTCTGTTTAGTCTGGTGCTTGGGAGCTAGTGAGTCCCATATGTGAAGACTGCATTCCTTCTTGTTCCTGGAGATAGCATTGTTACCCACCTGTAACAGGTGATCTCTGGGAGCAGCAGGAATCAGTCTTTACAACCCACCCTCCTCCCCTAGGAGTTGTAGGGTATTTTTTATTTTGTGTCTATCGCTCAACTATAAACTCAACTGAGGAGAGGAGTTGGGAAGGCAGGAAGGCAGTTGTGCAGGCACAATGGAGTACTCCTGAAGACTTTCCAATTGGACACTGGGGAGCGTTTCCACGCAGGTTCCATCTGTACCATATGTGAAGACTGATTCTTGCTGTTCCTGGAGATCACCTGTGACAGGTGAGTAACAACACTTTCTTTGCTTTTTCCTTTCCCCATTAGATGTCCGGTCTCGAAAGATCGTCCTGCAATTTCTTACAATCCACATCTGATTTAACAACTTTGAATAATTTGGATGCCATCTGCAAATTTAATGACCTTGTTCACTGTTCCCATTTCCAGATTATTTACAAGTAAGCCCTGAAGTGTGCACTCATCAACGCAAGGTCAATACGTACAAAATGGCCAATAATTACCGATCTGGTCACGACCCATAACCTTGATATCATCATGATCACGGAAACTTGGCTATCAGAATCTGACAACGCAATCATCAACCAGATGTTACCCACAGGTTTTTCAGTCCACACATGCCATAGAACCAATCAGAGAGGAGGAGGAACACTCATTCTTGTCAAAACTTCCCTAGGCTTCCAGATGTGCAACTCAACCAGCACAGCCCACCTGGACTCCCTCACCATAACAAATAACACCTGCACGATCAACCTACTGTACCGAGCACCAACACCATCCTCAGAGGATCTTGCAACGATAATGGGCCTCACCTGCAACTCAAACAGACCACGATCCCAGAACTGGATCCTAGGTGATTTCAACCTGCCTACGCTACATGAATCTCAAGCCTCTGCTTTCCTAGAAGCATTACAAGATCTAGGATATGAGCAACTAGTCATTAACCCCACCCACGTCAAGGGAAACAAACTTGACCTGATCTTTGCCCCACAGACGGATAAGGATACCACCCCACTAATACCACCTACCATAACTCCTGTGCCATGGTCCGACCACAGCCTGATTCAATTCCAGATACCTATTAACACACACAATAAAAACTCCAACAAAACCAACACTGCCCACGAACCCTCTTTGAAGCGCTTCCGCCCCTTTAATAAAGAAGAGCTTCGAGAGAAGATCCTCCCACTCCTCAACAACATACCACACGACCTAGATGCATTGGTGTCCACCTGGGACGAGAGCCTCAAGACCATTTCATGCATACCAGCCACAAATAAAACAACAAAGAAACGAGACCATGCACCATGGTATACCAAAGATCTCCGAGACTCACTCAAGTGCCTGCGCAGGCTAGAGAGAAGATGGCGTCGGTCTCACTCTACGGTTGCACAAGATACTTACATCGCTCACCTAAGAGTACACCGCGATGAATTAACAAAAAAGCGGAAACAATATCATTCCGACATCTTGAAGCGGTCACTAAACAAGCCCCACGACCTCTTCAATATAGTGAAATCTCTCATTAGAGAACCTCCTGCAGACCAGTCACAGATGCCACACCCCCAGGCATACTCCAACTATTTACAGTCAAAAATGGTCCAGACTACTACATCTGCAACCAACTACCTTCAACCTGAAGTGACCCAGGCTGGTACAACCTCGAACTCCGCGGAAAACAGCTCTCAGCATACCTTGCCCCAACCATCACCACTGTACAAATTTGAAAAAATATCACGCAGAGAGATTGAAGACACAATCGCTGCAATCAACCCTACTACCGCACCCAATGACCCATGCCCTGCTTTATGGATAAAGGAGTTACGATGTGACCTAAGCCAATATCTGAGCGAATTAATAAACCAATCTCTTACAACCGGATCGTTTCCACAAAGTCTGAAACAAACATCCATCAGACCACTGCTAAAAAATAACAAGCTGGACCCATCGAAAGTGGAATCATACAGACCAATTTCAAGTATCCCCATGCTTGCCAAAGTAATCGAAAAGTTAGTACAGCGCCAAATCCAACAGCATATTGATACTGAAGCCCCATTGGATCCTTCCCAGCATGGGTTCAGGGAAGCACATGGGGTTGAAACCCTCCTCACCAACCTATTTGACCATCTAGTCTCTGGAACCGACAAAATTCATCAAGGATTCGCCCTCATATTCCTCGACATCGCTGCGGCTTTCGACTCAGTGAGTCACAAGATACTCATACAACGCCTCAGCGAGAAAGGAATTCAGGGAACAGCCCTAAAGTGGTGCAAGTCATACCTGACTAATAGATGGCAACATGTAAGGTCAGGCTCCACAACCTCCGAACCATTTTTACAAAACCAGGGTGTACCACAGGGCTCGTCACTATCTGCATTGATGTTTAACATCTACATGCAGCCCATATGTGCCCTAGCACGTTCATTCAAGGTCAACTGTTTAGCCTATGCAGATGACATCCTCCTATACATCCCTTTCAGGACTAGCCAACCGGACCTCTCCCCTCTAACAAGATGTTTTGAGGCAGTAGCAGAATGGTTCAGCACACAAAACATGAGAATCAACTACAGTAAAACAGATGTCCTTTTCATCTCAAGGAACCAGGACTTCACCCCTCCACTCTCTTTAAAAATCGGCAACACAGAACTGAAAACCAAATCCACAATCCGCTACCTTGGCGTTACACTGGATCAACACCTGGATCTGAAAACTCACATAAAAAACACAGTAAAAACAGTATACATGAAAATAAAGACCTTAAAACATCTCCGACCGCTACTCGACTTCAGCGACTACCGATCGATCTATCAGGCATTAATATTACCTCATTTCGACTATGCCAACGTAATTCTACACGGTCTCCCTCAAGCAACCCTAGCTCCCCTCCAGCTTGCAATGAACACTGCTGCAAGAGTACTAACAGGGGCTTCACGGAGAGAGCACATAACGCCAGTACTGATGAACCTCCATTGGCTACCAGTTCAAGCAAGAATCCGCCACAAAGTTCTAACCTTAACTTTCAAAGCCGCAAACACTCTGACCCCCACAGCCCTCAGCAAGATGATACATAAAGTACCACAGAACAGAAATAGAAGACCCATGATGCAAAACACCCTAGAGGTCCCAAAAGTAATAACAAAATGCACGAGAACAACAACAAATAGGGCCTTTACGATTTACGCTCCCAGAGCATGGAATGCTCTCCCTACCTATATTCGGAACATCACTTACCTAACCCACTTCAGGAAGGCAATAAAGCAGCATCTGTTCACTACATACTACCCTGAATCTAGCCTTAGTAAACATACATATGGCCCCCCAGACAATCTCTCATTACAAGTAAACAATCAGACTCAGCATGAAAAAGGATAATCAAATGATCGCTCAGAATGTACCCCAGTGTAAATAAAATGTAGATATGTTCTGCCTGAAATCAGGTACCAGTGTGATACAATGTATAGAATTAAGAATGTACATAGTTTCACCCAGTTACTTCCAAGTTGATCTCCCTGTTTATTGTAAATACAACTCAAAGTTCCTTGTGTTGTATAGTTGATGTTAAATGTAAACCGCTCTGATCTAAAATAGAGCGGTATAGAAGAACTGTTAAATAAATAAATAAAATAAATAAGTATGTTTGAAAGCACAGATCCTAGTACAGATCCATGAGGACTTCACTATGCACCTTCTTCCATTGAGAAAATTGGCCATTTAACCCTATTCTCTCTCTTAACTAGTTCCTTACCTACAACAGGACATTGCCTCATATCACATGACATTTTAATTTCCTCAGGAGCCTTTCATGAATTACTTTATTTATTTATTTTATTTATTTAGACAGTTTTGTATACCGCCTTATCCTTCAATCAAAGCGGTCACAACACAATTGGGGGATACATTTAACACACGGGGATATGAGACACATACACTAATACTTACAGGGAACATGGGTAATGGAGGGTTAAGTGGCTTGCCCAAGACCACAAGGAGCATCTGTGGGACTAGAAACCCCAGTCCTTCCGGCCCAAGGTTGCTGTCCTCTAGTGGGATTTGAACCCCCGACCTTCCGGCCTGAAGTACCTTGCCCCAACCACTAGGCTACTCCTCCCTACTTTGTCAAAGGCTTTCTGAAAATTTAGATATACTATATAAACTAGCTTACCTTTATCCACATGTTCATTCACGTCTTCAAAAAAATGGCACAGATTGGTTAGGCAAGACTTTCCGTGACTGAATCCATGTTGACTTTATTCCATTAAACCGTGTCTATCTATTTCAGTGGTTCCCAAACCTGTCTTATGGGCTCCCCAGCCAGTCAGGTTTTCAGAATATCCACAATGAAAAAGCATAAGGTAGATTTACATGCAGTGGAGGCCGTGTATGCATATCTCTCTCATGAATATTTATAGTGGATATCCTAAAACCCCAGTTGGCTGGGGAGCCCCAGGACTACCAAAAGGGACTGTTATTGCTGGAAAGAAATCTGCATTTGTAAGTATTTGCCTGCTGGGAAATTTTCAAATCTTGGGGAAATGAGAATTCTTTGAGTTAAAGCTGATAAATCTATGTTAAGTCAGTCAGGGCTTTATACCACCAGAGAACTTTTCATTTAAATCAAAATCAGAGTATAGCTTAGCATAGAAGGTAGAATAAGGTAAATATTCTTTGAGTAAAAAGAAATAGTTACTGGAGACCTTTACAAAGAGGCCTTCCACTTAGGAGGCAAGAGACCAGTGAATTTGTTTTAAATAGGTGCTAAAGCCAAATGACAGATCAAAAGTGCAAATTGAAAGGCTCCCTCTATGAGACCAAGGGCTGTGTGAATCACCTGGGAAATTGTTAAGAGATTACCTTAGAAGTACAGGCCAGGGCACTATGTAGCAAGCCAGTTTACTAGATGTTTCTTTCCTTCCCACCCATCCCAGGCATATTCTTAGATTTATAGGCTCTTAAACCTATTAAAGGGAAAGAGGTGGTCAAATTCACTTTCAGGTTCAGAGGGTTATCCTCATCTAGAATAGATTAATTAAGGCCCTGAAATTAATTCATCTTGATATGAACAATGTCCTTTAAACTTAGTAGGTATAGTTGTATTGGTACAAGTATCCCTAGCAACTTTAATTAAGTAAACAACTTAAATATCTAAACAAATTCTTAAAAATTAAGATGTAGATAGCAGTCCAGCAGCAAGATGGAGGTTATTCAGTCCTTTGTATTGAGTGTCACATGTACGATTTTCTCCCAGTTGATGTGAGATCTTACATGTACACTAGGTGAAAGGAGCTCTTTGCTCTTGGGGAACAAGTCTGATTTCTGGAGGCTAGAGTAGCAGACTTGGAAGAGCTAAGAAAGACAGAGAGGTATATAGACGAGACCTACAGGAACGTAGAACTGAAGTCCCACTTCCAGTCTGGCAGCCTCTCTGTTGACACGGAGAAGGGAGGTCACATGAAAGGAGAGCATCATCTTGATGTGGCAGAAAAGTGATCCTGTAACTAGGACTTGTCTTCCAGGTGATGTAAAACCCTCTTGCACCAAGGTGGTTTCAACAGGGCCATGTGCCCATGAGGGAAGGTTTAGGACAGCCATTATAGTTAGCGATTCAATCATTAGGTATATAGATAGCTGGTTGGATGGTGGACATGAGGATCAGCTAGCAACATGCCTGCCTGATAAAAAGGTAGCGGACCTCACGTGCCACCTAGACAAGGTTTTAGATAGTGCTGGGAAGAAGCCTACTCTCTTGGAACATGTTGGTGCCAATAATATAGGAAAATATAGGAGGTCGGTTTTGGAGGTCAAATTTAGGTTTTTAGGTAGGAAATTGAAATTCAGAACTTCCAGGGTAGCATTCTCAGAAATGCTTCCTGTTCCACGCACAGGACACAAATGGCAGGCAGAAATCTAGAGTCTCAGTGAGTGGATGAGAAAATGGTGCAAGAAAGAGGGTTTGGGATTTTTTAGGAACTGGGTAACATTCTGGGGAAGGGGGGGATTTTCTGAAAGGATGGGCTCCATCCTAACCCCAGGGAAAAATCAGGCTGCTGGCATTAACCCTTATAAAGGAGATAGAACAGCTTTTAAACAAGATAATAGGGGATAGCTGACATTCGCCCAAGAGCGCTTGGTTCAGAAGGATGCATCCTTGAAGGATACTAGCAAAAGAGAGTTAAGGCATCCTGATAGGGAGGTTCCAATAAAGATAAAAGTAACCCAGATACCTTTAATTGCAGAGCAGACAGAGCTGAAAGATTCCAAATTACCCTTGTCAACTGATAAATAGATTGTTAATATGAATAAAATACAATCTCTAAAATGCCTGTATGCAAATGCTAGAAGTCTAAAAAATAAGATGGGAGAGCTAGAATATATAGCACTAAATGAAAGGTTAGATATAATTGGTATTTCAGAGACCTGGTGGAAAGAGGATAACCTATGGGATACCGTGATACCTGGATACAAACTATATCACAATGATAGAGTAAATCAAATTGGTGGAAGGGTTGCACTCTATGTTAGAGAGGGCATTAAGTCACAGAGGATGAAAGTTTTGCAGGACACAAAACACACTGTAGAATCTCTATGGATAGAAATTCTATGTAAAAAGGGGAAGGCAGTGGCAGTAGGGATATATTATCTATCTGGAGAGAGGAGTAGCCTAGTGGTTGGGGCAAGGTACTTCAGGCCGGAAGGTCGGGGGTTCAAATCCCACTAGAGGACAGCAACCTTGGGATGGAAGGACTGGGGTTTCTAGTCCCGCGTAGTTTAAACTCTAGCATGGCAAGTGAACAGCAGACGCATAGGAATGAGATACCATGCTGACCTGCTTAAGGGCAAAAAGGTATCATGCGTTCTTACCATGAGGACGAGCTGGAAGGAGAAAACATATTCCCTATTGGAAATACTATGGACCAAAGCAGGGAATTAGCAACTCCTTAAGCTTTCATGTAAGAGGAGGCCTATGTCCTTTATATTAAAAAGGAGAACTTTTCTAGTCATGGGAGACATGACTGAAAAAGGAGTGGAGGAGTGGCCTAGTGGTTGCGGCAATGTACTTCAGGCCGGAAGGTCGGGGGTTCATATCCCACTAGAGGACAGCAACCTTGGGCCAGAAGGACTGGGGTTTCTAGTCCCACAGATGCTCCTTGTGGTCTTGGGCAAGCCACTTAACCCTCCATTGCCCATGTTCCCTGTAAGTATTAGTGTATGTGTCTCATACTCCCGTGTGTTAAATGTATCTCCCAATTGTGCTGTGACCGCTTTGATTGAAGGATAAGGCGGTATACAAAAACTGTCTAAATAAATAAATAAATAAAATCTGGCCAGAATGACAGATGGATGATGAAATGCTAAAAGAACTTAGGGAAGCTAACAAAAGTTACAACATAGTAATAACAGGAGTGTGGTATAGTGCGGTGGGCGGTGACAAGGGATTCTTAAAAATACCAGGCAAACAACAGTTACGGCCTGAAAAACATCAAACTCACTGTTGAAGCAAGTTCCGCAGATGTGGAAGCTGCTGAAGCATTTCTGAAATATCTGCTTGAGTTCATTAAGAACAACTGATAGGTACCTGAGCAAGTATTCCGTGCTGATGAGACAGGCTTATTCTATAAGCAGACAGGAACGCGTACCTATATTTCAAAAACTGGCTTTAAAAGCATTTAAGGAGGTAGGATCACGTGAGCACATGAGCGAGTGAGGACGTGTCCTCAGTGCGCTCCCGGACCGTTTCCCTAAAAACGGCAAGAAAGCGGCAAGTTTGAGAGCGGGTGCGAGCGGTAATCGTGGGAGTACTAACCCGGAGACTCTTCGTGAGTAAAGAGCCTTGAAGGTGAGCGCGAGGTGCGGCGCATCCATGCGGTCTGCAGCAAAACGGGAGAAGGACAAAGTACCTGGGCCCCGAGACCATAAGATGGCGGCGACCACGCGGTCTGGAACGAGCCTGAGTTCCCCCGGGTCGTCTCCGGGCTCAGGAGCCGGCGAAATCGGGAGCGGAAGACCTTGCACAAGAAGTCGCTAAGTTGTTAGCACCCCAGCTAGATTCCATTCTGCACAAATTAGATGCAATGGCAGAGACATATGGCGAGCTTACCCGGAGAGTAGAGGAAGCTGAGCATCGCATCACAGCACTAGAAGAGGGTGAGGGGAAACATGATACCCTCTTAGCTCGGCACCAGAAGGAAATTGCAACGCTCCTTGAAAAAACGGACGATCTTGAAAATAGATCACGCCGCAATAATTTGCGGCTGGTGGGAGTACCAGAGGCCTGGTCTGATCAACAACTTGCTGGGCTTTTTGAATCTTGGCTACCCAAAGAGTTGGGGCTCGAGGATTTGATTGGCCGGGTCATAGTGGAGCGAGCGCACCGCCTGGGACCGAAGAGGGGCCCTGATGAGAGACCGCGACCGGTGTTAGCCCGGTTAATGAACTTCCAGCACAAAATGGCCCTACTTCAGGCATATCGCAAGAGGCGCTCCCTACAACTGGACAATAAAGTGGTTCTAATGTTCCAGGACTACTCTGCCGCCTTAGCGGGCTAAGCGAAAGGAGTTCTCCCCACTTTGTGGCCAACTGGTGAAAGCGGGCATTCGCTTTGCCCTTGTGTATCCTGCTATATTGCGTGTATACCATGAGGGGAAGACCCATAATTTTGATCGAACTTCGGCGGCAAAGACCTTCCTGGCTGCGATGCTGCGCACTGGGTCGGAGGACTGGCGTGGACACTGCGCCTTGATCGGGAATATGGACCTGCTTGACTGTAACCTGGATGGGCAGGCCTCGCGTCTCCTAGACTGGATGAGAGTGTCTAGTGTGATGGGGGCTGCCAATAGGACATTATTGTGGGGGTGACATGGCTGCTACACTGGTGGTGGATGTGTAGCTACAGGTTGATGATCTCTGTACCTGCTGGTTTAACCATGTTGTGTTATTAGCACTAAGCATGTTGGCTTTTTCTTTGCTGGGGTGCTTGGTTGAGCTGTGATTCACCCAGACTCTCTGTAGGGAACTGCAGGGGGACGGTCCGGAAGTGCGGGCTGTGATTCTCTCCTTTTGAGGGTTATGGTGGAGTTTTTTAAGGTAAAGGTAGAGGGAGGGAGGGGGAGGGGGGGAGTAGTACTGGTTCGGGGGAGGGAGGGGGGACGGGACCGAGAGGAGTTGGAGTGGTGGGCGGAAGGGAACGAGGTGGAGGTTGAAGAGAGGCTTGTAGAGAGGATTAGAGGGGTGTGGGTAGGGGAGGGCGGAGGATGGCACGCGGTGAAGACTTGGGAGGGAGAACAGGGGAGGGTTTTAAATGGGAGGGGGGCTAAAGTGTGGGTATTGGGAACGCAGCATGGTAGGCGGAGCATTGGGGGCCTTGAGATAACGCACCTGGAGATGAGGCTGGGCATCTCTGGGTGGCTTTATGGATGTTTGATTTGCTGGTTTGAATGGAGTGGGGACTATGCCTGAGATAAAGATAGTGTCTTGGAATGTTGGAGGCATAGGCTCCCAGATAAAACGAACTAAGATCCTGCAGGGGTTGAAGCGAAAGGGAACGCATATTGCCCTGTTGCAAGAGACCCATTTAAGTCCCAGGGAACATCAGAAATTGAGGCGCGATTGGGTAGAGGTTTCTTATGGTGCTGATTCCGGCACAAAGAAAGCGGGAGTAGCGGTGTTAGTACGGAGGGGGGTGCCCTTTGAAGTTCACACAGCGCAGGCAGATCCACATGGCAGATATCTCTTGTTGCAGGGCAAGCTCTTTGCTGAACCACTGTGGATATTGAATGTGTATGCTCCAAATGTTTATGAACACGCTTTCTTTACACATTTATTGGGCTTGCTGAAAGGTGCGGGGCGGGCAAACGTCATTGTGGCAGGGGACTTTAATTGTCCACATGATCCGCGATTTGATAAGTCCCATCATCGGGAGGAGGGTGCCTGGTCACGAAGGGGAGTTAGCTATCTTTGTAGGCAGGGTGAGTTAGTGGATGTGTGGCGCATGCTACACCCGGGTGACCGCACATACACTCACCAGTCCAGAGCGCATCTAACCTGGTCCCGCATAGACTCTATTCTGGTTAATGCGAAGGGAGTTTCGTGTGTCCTGCAGGCTGAGATAGAACCGATTATGATCTCGGACCATGGGATGGTTTGGATAACTTGGGATTGTGCAGGGCCGCCTAGAGCAGGATGGCGCTTTCCTGTCTACCTATGGGAAGACGAGGACTTTCGGGAATATTTGCAAAAACAGTGGGAAGAGTATGTCTCATTCAATGATACCCCGCAGTGTTCACCGATATTGTTTTGGGAGGCTAGTAAGGCCGTGCTGCGTGGAGCGATTATTTCGTATACTGCCCGTCGACGTAGGCACATAGACCGTAGTGTGCTGCAATTGGAACGTGACTTACGAATATTGCAGGGGAAGTTGGGTGGGCATAGGGATAGTGCCGTCCAGCGGGAATACACTCGAACGCAGGCAGTTCTGAATGCATTGCTCCAGAGTAGAGCGACGCTTTCGATACAACACTATAAACATCGTCTACATGTATTTGGTAACCGTTCTGGGAGCTTATTAGCAAAGCTTATTCGGACGTCCGGGGGTACTCGCTTTATCCCAGTCCTGCGAGATGAGACTGGTAAGATACAACATAGATCGGAGGACATAGCTAAGATTTTCCGTACCTTTTATGAGCGCCTCTATAGTGAAGAGGAGAGGGACTATGCCCAAGCGGTGGCTTTCCTGCAGAACTTAGAGCTGCCGCGTCTTTCGGCGGGAATATTAGCACAATTGAATGCCCCACTGTCGGTAGCAGAGGTCTTGGAGGGTATTAAGCGGGGTAAGTCTCATAAGGCTCCAGGCCCAGATGGTTTTAGCATGGAGTATTATAAAATTTTGGCTCCGAATTTGGCTCCTTCTATGGTGGTGATGTTTGAAGCGGCGCGGGATGCTGGGATATTTCCGCGAGATATGAGGTGTGCGGACATTACGGTGATCCCCAAACCGGGGAAAGATCCGATGGATCCTGCCTCATATCGACCGATCTCTCTTATAAATTGTGACTTAAAGCTTCTGGCCTCCGTACTGGCAAATCGGCTCACCCCGTCTTAACCGTCTCTTATTAATGAGCGACAAGTCGGATTTGTGCGGGGTCGGAGGCATCGTGGAATATTACTAGACTTCTTTTAGGTATGGATCATTGTTTGCAGCATAATGAGGAGCTCCTGCTAGTTAGTCTGGATGCAGAGAAGGCCTTTGATAGAGTGGCCTGGCGCTATCTCTGGGTCGCTTTAGAGGCCTTTGGTTTTCATGGGGATTTCATGCGCTGGGTTCGGGCACTGTATGCGCAACCTATGGCACGAGTGGGTTCTAATGGAGTTTTCTCGGACCCCTTTGAATTGGCGAGAGGAACTCGACAGGGATGCCCTCTCTCCCCATTATTATTTGTGTTGGCCTTGGAGCCGCTGCTACAGGCTCTGCAGACCGACCCCGGAATTATGGGGATTCAAATGGGTGGAGACGTGCTGAAAGTTTGTGCCTTTGCTGATGACATGTTGCTCTGCCTTACTACTCCGCTCATGTCATTGCCTCATGCACTAACTCTGATACGGGCATACGGACGATTTTTCGGGTCTAAAATTAACACTACGAAGTCGGTGGTTTTAGATGTGGGGGGGAGAGTGCGACCTCGTTGGGTAGGGAGTTTCCATTGGTGTGGGCGGACGGGCAGATTACGTATTTGGGTGTGCAGTTGCCGGAGCGACCAGATGATTTATATCGTGTTAATGTGCCCAGATTACTTGCTAGAAGTCAAAAGACCTTACTGAGCTGGCAGGTCTTCCACTGTCACTGAGAGGGCGGATCGCGCTGTTTACAATGGTAGAATTTCCTAGGTGGATTTATGTTCTTCGTATGCTACCGGTTTGGATTCTTGATGGGATTGGAGGCGCCTGGAACAATATCTTCGAGCGTTTTTATGGGGAGGTCGACGGGCGCGTATATCTTTACGGGCCTTGCAGACTAGACGGGAGGAAGGCGGTTTAGAGATGCCATCGCTGCGCAATTATAATCTTCGGTATTTGGCCCGCCACATATGGGCGATCCTGGAAGGACTCGAGGGGGGGGCTCTGGCCCGACAGGTGACAACGGCCTTCACCCCGTATCATCTCTCCTTTATCTCCTACATGTTGAGCACTTACCCCCGGTGTCCTCGGGGGGGGGTGGGGAGGAAATATTTGGAGGCCCTGCGCGCTGGCTGGAGGGTACTCTGTCAGAGATTTGACTGGGATCGCCGGCTGTCTCCACTGATGCCCCTGGTGGGTAACCCGGACTTTCGACCAGGTTTTTCTCAGCGTACTATCTTTTGCACATGGGCAGACAAGGGATTGGTGTGTCTTGGAGATTTGTATACGGGAGCGGCGGGTGTACTCGATAGTTTTCAGCAGATACGACAGCGATATGACATTCGCGCCCAAGATTTCTTTGGTTATCTGCAGGTGCGGCATTATTTAACCTCAACGATTGTGAGAGCTGAGGGGTGGTTGCTCTCTAGTTCTCCCCGTTTTGTGCTGGGAAAGTTGGTGGACCGCTTGCCGGGGGAGGAGATTAGTCGGCAGTTGCTCCGACCCTCCGGAGGGGATATGCTTTTGGTGGACCTTGCAGGTAGGTGGCGAGGGGATGGCGTAGAAGAGATGACGGCGGATATATTGCGCGTAGCATTTGAGGGGATTCTGAAAGGATCGAAGTGGGTCTATCTCCAGGAAATGCAGTATAAGTTTTTGTGGAGAGCATATACTAGCGACCAATGGGCTGCACAGGCTGGAGTTCGGCCTAATGCCTTATGCGGATGGTGTGATCGGGAAGTTGGAACCCTGCTCCATAAGTTTTGGGGTTGCCCGAAGGTGCATGATTTATGGGTGCGAGTTTGCGCTCAGCTACAACGGTGGACGGGTCAGAGTGCAACATACAGAGGGAAGTGTGTCTCTTCCATAATTGGACTTTAGGCTTTACTTACCTGCCGTACAGGCGTAGAGTGTTATTTGAGCGGGGCTTTCTGTTGGTCAAGCGGGCGTTACTCCGTCGCTGGATCTCTTCCTCACCCCCCTTTTTGGGGATGTGGGAACAGTCTATGTTTGATTTGATGATCATGGAAAGGATGACTGCTCAACAGAAGGGAGGTAGGGTTTGGGAGGAGTTTTGGGAAGTGTGGTCCCCTGTGATTTCTCAACTGTCCGCAAAGGAGCGAGGGGTGGTGCTTAACGTTGGTGGATGAGGCCCTAGGAGTGGGATGCCCGACTTGACGTGGGAGGCTTCCTGCCGCAGTGACGTAGCCATTCCTGCAGGGCTGTCCCGATGCTGTCTCGGGGCTGACCCAGTGTTGTCCCGGTGTTGCCCGGATGTGCTCTGCACCAGATATATGTAGTTTTCCCTTTCTCTGTGACTTTGGCCCCTTTTCTGTCTTGTGTTGGGCGCTGGGGAGTGGGGGACTAGCCAGTGGCTGTCTGTTGGGCCTTTTCTAGCTCTGATATGTGCGATGAATCCTACATGCTGTGAGGGGAGGGGAGGGTAGGGCAAACGGGGGGGGGGGGGGGTTAAGGGGTGGCTGGGTTGGGGGGTTATTAGTATCAATGTTATTAGTATCAATGTTCATTGGATATATCGGTTGTTGTTCTCTAATGCTGTATTGTTTGCTCTTTTGGAAAAATTTTCAATAAAAATGATGTGAACTAAAAGCATTTAAGGATCGTTCCACACTGCTTTTCTGCACAAATGCTAGAGATGACTTCAAATAGAAGTCTTTAATGGTGTACAGAGCCCAAAATCCTTGTGCATTGAAAGGAAACAATGTGAACCACATGCCAGTGTATTGGAGATGAAACCAGAAAGCTTGAATGACATCTGAAATAGTCTGGGATTGGTTCAACAACTGCTTCATCCCAGAAGTAAAACGATATCTTGATGGCAAAAACCTTGCATTCAAGGTCTTTTTGATGTTAGACAATGCACCAGTTCACATTTTAGATGAGCTGGAAAATGCACACTCAAACATCAAAGTCATTTTCATCCCCCCAGACACCACTTCTCTGATCCAGCAATTGGATCAGGGAATCATAAAGGCTTTTAAAAGCCTCTATATGGAGGAGCTCTAATGTAATGCATGCAATGCTTTGGATGTGAACCCGGAAACCACGAGGATGGACTTCCATCACAATTCATCACATTATTGACTATGTTGAAGTAGCATGGCAAAATGTATCTCAGGCAACAATGAACAATTGCTGGAAGAAGGTTGGGCCAGAATGTGTCACAAATTTTGAAGCCTTTTCTGGCGTTGATGAACATGTAAACAACAATGTGCAAGCAATCATGCAGTTGGCACATAGGATCGGTGGTGAAGGTTTCGAAGATATGCAAGAGGAGGATGTTGCAGACATTCTAGCGGAACACGCAGTAGAACTCACCATTGAAGAATTGGATATGATGGCTAAGCAGGGCATGATGACGATGACGAGTAGCAATCAACTCCAAAGACTGTGTGTCTAATAATAGCTAAAATTGAGAGATGGGCATCAATGGTGGAACCGCTATTAAAGGAGATAGAGGAATCTGATCCCAAGCTGGAACGCAGCCTGAAGTTCAAAAGCAATCTTGATGCCGCATTTCTTTCCTTCATTGAAACGCTGAAACAATTGAGATGGAAATCCAAATAAAGCATTCTGAAGCAGTACTTCAAGCCATTTCGGTCAAGAACATCTCCCACACCTTCAACCAGTTATGCAGAGGAGGAGGCAGCTGATGTTGCAGATGTTGAGCTGCTGTCCATCTTGCTATGTCCATTACCCACTCCATAGAATTGCAGCAACCTCTCCCTTGGTTATTGTGAGGGCAGCTAAGGTCGAGAGGTTTCCAAAAAAAATAGTGCCCCAATCCAAATCCAAAGAAAGCATAGAATGGCAGCAACCTCTCAGAGCTAAGGGTCATTGAGCATAGGGACTTCCAGTCCTAACACCTCCCTTATCTCTTTATTACGGACATTCGTACTGTATAAGATAGCATTGACATCCTGCAGGCAGTGGCTCCGCAGGTAGACCAGAAACACAAGGAGGAGCAGGCCTCCTGCGAGCAATATAAGAAGACACAAGGAGCAGGAGACGTTGGATGAACAGTTGAGTCTTTATTTGATAGGGACCCCAACGCGTTTCGGCAACGCCTTCCTCAGGGGGATTACAACTTGAACAAACATTAAAACAAAATAAGAACAATTAAAACAGATAAAACACAAATAAAAACAATAGGCATGATGTTAAATATATATGCAAAACTACAAAATTAATAACCACATAAAATGCTCTGTATAGTAAACAGTTAAAATAACACAGACAAACGTAGGGCTGAAGAACACAACATAAATGAATAAAGATATAAATAAGTTAAAATATACTAATCATCACTATATTTGAACAATTGTAGCTTAAAAACGGAAAAAACAAGTGAGAAACAAAGATAATTATATAAATATAATAGTAACAGATAAATAAATATATACTAACATGTCTAAAACATAGCAAATAACATAGAAATAATGCACCATATAAACTCATGACGGTTAAGGAGAATAATGTGTGACCATTTTATACAATAGTATACCATTTTGTTCTATCCACTTCATACAATAATATTCCTCTATTTGTCACACATTATTCTCCTTAACCGTCATGAGTTTATATGGTGCATTGTAATCCCCCTGAGGAAGGTGTTGCCGAAACGCGTTGGGGTCCCTATCAAATAAAGACTCAACTGTTCATCCAACGTCTCCTGCTCCTTGTGTCTTCCTTCCGCAGGTAGACCAGCCACTACAAGAGGATGCCCTTCTCAGCATCCCAGCAGAGATGATTGTGGATCCTCAAGCGCCATCTCTCTCGGTTAGTAGTCTGTTTTCTACAATGTGTTTTATGTTGATAGGCAGCAGTGGTTCAGTATTTGCGTTTTCAGTATTCGTGGCATTTTCAGGGAACCTAACCCCCGTGAATATCGAGAATTGATTGTATGTATATTCACCTATTTATGTAGCAGCACCGAATATGCATATTTTTTTCTTTGTGTTTTAAATAATTACAAGCCATAAATAAACTTATACAAAAATAATGGAAACTGGCGGATAACATTATCAACTGATACAAAGTAAAAAATAGCATCAAGCCAAAAGAGATAAAATAACATTCAGCCCCATGCTTCAGCTCTCAATACAGGGATATTACTTTACAAAGAAATGCTTATGTTTATGTTTATTTAGAATTTTATATACCGCCCATAAACAGTAGCAGAACCTAACAGACATTCTCTACAATATGGAAACTAGGAAACTTCAGACCATACAATTTGTGGTGGATGAACATTCAAAAAAGACAGCTGGGACAGATATAGGAATATGTTAAGAGGTAGAATGCAATTTAACCAAGCACTTACAGGGATGTTTGAGAAAAAATAAAGCCACAAGCTGGGAAATCCAAGGTCGGAGGAGGAGAAGTTCCCTCCTACAGCACTGGGTTTCCCTAGCAAGGTCCCGAAACCCCCTGACTCGCAAACCCTTGAAGTGGACCTTCCTTTTTCGGAAAAACATTTTCAAGAACCAATCTCGGTCCTATATTAAAGCTAGTTACAAGATAGGTAGGTGGGACAATAGATTCAGAGGATGAACTTTCTAATTTTGTGGAAACATTAAGAAGGTCCATCTGCTGAGACTGCAAAACATCAGAGCTAGCAGGGACCATTTTTGCAATAGGCCAATACATCTTAACCATTGAGGGATGGGGTCTCAGGGGCAACCTCCAAGACCTCCACCATGGAGTGGAGGAGTAGCCTAATGGTTAGAGCATTGGCTTGAGAACCAAGAGATCAGGGTTCATTAGCCATTGCAATCTTCCCAGCGGCCCAGTAACCAGCCGCAGCCACTCTCCTGCTCTTTGCGCTGGCACTGCATCCAAGTTGTCCTGGAAAGACTTCCATCTACCTCACATCACATTCAGTGGCTGGCCCCTGTGCTACCACTGGCAGATTGGCGGATCTGTTGGTGTTGCTCTGGCTTTCTGGAATCACCCCTACAGCTGCTAGCCTCAGAGGTTTCTGTACATCAGGAGGAGGCAGGTCAATCCCCAAAGATGACATTGAGTTATCCAAATCTGGCACCACAACAGCTGGGCTTCTCTCCACTTCTGTGTCAGCTGGCTCTCACTGATGAGAAACAAGAAATGTGTCCAAAGGACTCTTAACAGGTAAACCATCAGAAGGCACTTGGGCAGCTAGAGGCTGCTTGCCCGATTTAGCCTTACGCTTTCTCATGCAACTCTCGTCAGCGCTGTCAAGGGCTGCCTGCTGCCATCTTGGAAATCTCCTGAATATGCATATATTTTTAAATACTGCAGTGTGTTTTAAAAAAATACAGCAGATAAAAATAGTCCCCAGTGGTTTTAAAGAATCTTTATTTTTGCATTTAAAACTAAGTCTGACGTTTTGCCTAGAAAGTCATAAACTAAGGTGCATTTCAATGGATGATCAAAGGAGTTAACACAATTGATATAAAATTATGACTTCAAAACTCAATAAATTAAAGGTGGATGAACTGCACTGGGAGAGCAATTTTGAAACCATTCTTATCCTGAATTGCATAATTCTGTCTAAATCCTCTGAGATTTGTAAGTACGAGCAGACCATACCAAAAAATTATGATTCTGTATGTTTTGGGGATCATATTCCTGTTAATGTTCCCTTTTGTTGGCATTTCCTTTACTGTCTTTTTTTATGAGACATTCTAAAAGCAGAAATATATGATTCTTTGTAGACTTGGCAGCATTTTCTGCACACCATGAACTGACAATGTTTAGCAGCTTTGGAGAAACTTTCCTCTAACATATTTCAATGTTTCTCAGGTTCAAAGTGCAGAAGATACTGTACAGATTTTCTAGAATGTGTCTCAGGAGCACAGAAATAAGTGAAGACATATTTTTACACAGTAATTGCGTAGTTCAAATAACGAATTCTTACTGGACTTCTCTGTAGATTTTAACTATGGCAGGTTCATTTTCATTCTTGTCAGTTGCATGATGTAAAACATTAACAGATAGTACTGGCATTCAACAAGTTATTGTTTTACACTTTGTTCAATCAACAGTAACATCAGATCTGATTATGTCATATATGGAAATATATTTTTAAAGTAAGGAATCTTAAGATGAACCAAAAGTATTTTCATACATGTTGGAAGATAGGATAGCAGTTAGATAAGAACATATGAAACTGCCATAATGGGGCAGACCAAAGATCTTTCAAGCCCTGTATCCTGTTTGTAATGGTGGCCAATCCAGGTTACAAGTTCCTGGCAGGATCCCAGAATAGATTCCATGCTGCTTACGCCTAGGGATAAGCATGGATTTCCCAAATCTATTTGGTTAATAATGGTTTATGGGCATTTCCTCCAAGAACTTGTCCAAACCTTTTTAAAACCCAGCTATGATGTGAAACATTTGCTTCTCAAGAACAGGGAACATAGGGCCCGGTTTTTGAAAGGTATTTACATGGTTTACAGCCCAGTAAACCATGTAAATGCCTTAAATCAGGATATTCAATGGCACTTACAAGGCTAGTGCTGTTGAATATCCCCTTATAATTACCCTACGCACCCCGATGCTATCCGGTTAGCAATGGGGCATGTTGGGGGCGTTCTGGGGAGGAGCAGATGCAGCAACGGATGATAATCAGGCAGTAGTGACATTGCATCCTGCCCGGTTAGTGATCTGCGCCTAAAAGATAGGCAAAAAAACCTCTCGCCTATCTTTAAGGTGCAGGAGCTAACTGGGCAGCATGCAATATTGCTGCTGCCCGGTTAGCTTTGGCGGTTTCTGTTGTGCTAATGGAGGGGGAAGGGGGGGGTAATTATTACTTTGACTGTGTCCCTATACATGTGAGAAGCTAAACAAGACGTTTAAATAAACAACTTCAACCCATAGGATATGGGAAAGGGAAGATGTTGAGGTATTTGTTGTTAACTGATGATCAGGATGAGGAATAGGGGAGAAAAGTAAATCGTACATAATTTATTCTATGAATATTGTGAAAGATGTACAACAGAGTCAAATGTATGCCTTTCTCTTCTTTTGTTAAGTTCAATAAACAATTTGATTCATAAAACAAATTGGAGAAATATTTTTTCACTCAGTGCACAAGTTATTTATTTTATTCTAGGAAGATATGCTAAAAGCAGTTATATTTGAACTGTTTTATTGAATCAACAAAGCAAAAACATCAGACCATGTCACAAAGTACATTAGTATTGTTGTTGTTAAGTGCTGTCGAGTCGATGTCGACACATGGCGACCCTCTGGGTAGTTGACCTAAACTTTGTTCGGTCTTCAGTCAGGTGGCTCATTGTGACAGAGTGGCACCCATAGCTGCTGTTATTGTATCAATCCATCTCAATCTCCAGGAACAAGCAGGAATGTAGTCTTCACATATAGGTATCGTCTGTACCGACGGATCCTGCGTGGGAACGCTCCCCAGCGTCCAATAGGAAAGCTTTTGCGAGCATCCCACAGCACCTGCGTGCTGCCTTCCTGCCTTTCCAACTCTCCCTCTTCAGTTCTTCATTTTCACGGAGCCGACAGGATGCATACCCTGTCACCGCAGAAACATTTATCCTTATTCTTTTGTTTTTTGTGGTCACGTCTGCCTTCATTCGACGCCTACCGGTACCGCCAGTTCTCTTTTCTTCTTTAAAAAAAAACAAAATAACCTAGCTTTCTAAAAGATTTTTTCTTTCGGGGCCTTTCCCCTCTCGGTGCTAGGCGCCATTTTGGGCACTAGGCCCACTTTTCTTCAAACATGGAGAAACCAGCTAGTGGTTTCAAGACATGTTCTAAGTGTGGCGGTACCATATCCGTCACCGACACCCATGACTGGTGTCTTAAGTGTTTAGGTCCTGACCATTCTCCATTGGAGTGTTTTTCCTGCAGAAAGATGACCAAGAGGGACCTGCAGAACAGAGCTGCAAAACTCGGTACCCTTTTTGCCGCAGATACGATGTCAGTTGCATCGATGTCTTCCAGCACTTCATCTTTCCTCCCATGGATCTCAGGTAACTAAACCTAAGTCTTCTAAGACTGGCCAGTCCTCAAAGAGTAGATCTCCTTCCAAGTATCGAGATGCCACTGGCGTTGCCCTCGAGGAAAGTTCACTGGCAAAACAGCCCCGGCGGGAGGCCTCGGTCTCCAAAGCATTAACGGGGCTCCAGAATGTTCCAGAGGCTTCCACCTCTGAAGAACTACTGGTGCCATGTTCTGGGGTTGTAGCTGCTTCCACTGGTACCGACACCCAGGCATCGGCAGGAGCAATGGATCAGAGAATCCTCGCTATTGAACGCAGTATAGCAGCCTCTTAGCAGCTTCAGTACCGCTAAGACCGCTATAGACGATTCCATAGGTATCGGTACCTGTACTGAGTGCCTTGGCGGGTATACTCCCCCCCATGCCGAGCCTTGATACTCAGGTATCGACAGACTGGTACTGAGACACCCTGATACCGACTTTGAGTGGTACCGGTACTGTGTGTTGCAGGAACACCCAGCGCAGAGATACTTCGAATCCTCCGATTCCGATGACTCTGCCGGTACCAGAGCTATCCTTCCGGAGGATCCATCTCCTTCTCCTCAACGCAGAATGTCTCCTCCAGAAGACATGTCCTTCCAGGATTTCATATGTGATTTAGCTCAGGGTCTTGCAATCACGGTGACTCCAGAGAAGGAACCCAGAGCAGAAGAATTAGAAATTCTTCAGTACCCTAAGGCTCCTAAAGAGGCAGCTACCCTGCCCATTCACAGAATCTTGCATGAATCGCCACACTCTCGACACCCTACATTCTCTATATGGGAATGTTCCTCAAAGAAGTTGCAGGAGACTTGGAGCTCATGAGCCCTCTTCTCCCTGAGGAAAAAAGGGGGGAATTCCTTACTCTAGTCAAACATGCCCAGGATGTCTCTAAGTTTGTGAACCGTGCAACCTTTTATTGCTTTGAATGCATTAGCAGAACCTCTGCTATTTCCATCGGTGCACGTTGTATTGCCTGGCTTCAGGCATCAGACTTAGAACAATGGGTGCAAGATAAACTGGGAAATATTCCTTGCACAGGAGAAAATCTCTTTGGCAAGGATTGGCAAGACAAGGCTAATTTAATTTAATTTAATTAGCAAATTTTTATATACCGCACCTTCCATTGATCAGTTGCGGTTTACATGGAACCAACAGTAAACAGGCAGTGCTGTTTTTACAGATAACAATGTGATACTACATAAAATTCAATCTTACAATTAACAGTTATGAACTATGTACAAAGAACAAGATTATAACTATGTACAATGTATGTATATTTTCAAAAACATCGGTTTGGGGTTTTAGCACTTATTTCAGTTCAGTGATGGTTTAAGTCAGCTGGTAAAACTAACCTTTTTCTTGTTGAAAAGGTGAGTTCGACAAGGAACCGTAGTATGATGAGAATAGGTGTGTTTTCAGTTTTTTCCTGAACTCTATGATTTGAAATAGGGATCTTAATTCCGAGGGAATGGTGTTCCAAATTATAGGGGCAGCATGAGAGAATGCTTTCTTGTTTGTTGATTTTTTGGCCTTTATAAATTCCTTTGGTGTTATTAGTTTATTTAGTTGGTCTCATCTTTGGGGGATATGATTGGGTTCTTTATTGATAAGATTGTTTAGAGTACGAGGGGCTGAGTTATTTAGGACTTTGTATGTAGTTAAAAGAGTTTTATAATGAATCCGGCATTGAATCGGGAGCCAGTGTAGGTACTCTAAAATAGGTGTTATATGATGGAATGGTGGGGCATTCATGATAGTCCTGGCTGCTGCATTTTGTGCTATTTGAGGTTTTTTAAAATTATTGTTTTGTTACGCCTAGTAGGATTAAGTTCGCAAAGTCGAAATGGGGAGTTATTATCGCTTGTATTATACATTGAAAATCTTGTAGGTGCATTAGAGGGCGGAGTTGTTTTAATACTTTAAGTTTAAAATAAACTTTTTTTGTTATATTTCTTATATGTGTATCCATACTGAGGTGTTTGTCTAGTATTACGCCTAGGTAACGTATTTCAGTTTTTATTATGATATCATTATTTTGCAATGTGATATGTGATGGGGGAATGAAAGTTGTGTTTTTAGTTACTATTAGGGCTTCTGTTTTTGCGTGATTAATGAATAAGTTGTTTTCATTTAGCCAATTGTTTATTTCATTGAGGCAGGTATTAATGAGTAGTGTAGGAATATTAGGTATTGTGAATGGGACGTACATCATATCGTCCGCATAAAGGTGATAGTGAACATTGAATTTTTTAAATATTTGACAGATGTGTTTTAAGTAAATGTTAAAAAGAAGCGCTGACAGTGCAGAGCCCTGGGGGAGGCCCAATTCTTGATTGTAAGTTTTTGAAGTTAGGTTACCAATTCGTACCGTTTGGGTTCGGTCACTTAGGTAAGAGGAAAACCAGTTGAGAACCGTGGATTTTATTCCTATTTGTCTTAGTTTACTGATCATTGTTGAGTGGTGGATACTGTCAAAGGCTGCAGAGATGTCAATGAATATGAGTAGGAATGCCTGTTTTGAATTATCAATACCTCCAACAAGGGTATCAATTAGCACTGTTAGTAGTGACTCCACCCCATGATGAGGGCGAAACCCATACTGTTGATCATCAAGGGGGGCTGAACTATCAATGTATTCTTGGGTCTGAATTTGAACTGCTTTTTCTATTAGCTTAGCCATAAACGGGATACTTGATATGGGTCTGTAGGATTTAGGTGATGATTTGTCAAGGGTGGGGTTTTTTAAGATTGGACGAATCTGTGCATGTTTTAGTGAAGGGGGTAGGTACCCATTTTTTAGCGAGAGATTTATTATGGGGAGGATGAATTGTGAGAGGATAGGTAGAGAGTTCTTTATCCATGTTACTGGATAAGGGTCAAGGAGTGAGGTTGTTGTATTGATGTTAGTTATTATATTCTTGAGTGCAACATTAGATAGCGGTTGGAAATCAGTCCATTCGTCTGCAAAATGGGTTTGAGATAGGTTTTTAGTATTTGGTAAGTGGGTGTGGGACATAATTTTGTTCATGTAGTAGTTTGCCAAATTCTGTGGGGAGATATCTGTAATTTCATTGCTAGAGTTATGGGTGTTATTCGTTAGTTTTTGGGCTATTGAGAATAGTTCTCTAGGTCTGTTTATTGCATTGTTTAGTATTGTGGCATGGTAATTTTTCTTGGCATTGTTAATTGCATCTTTATATGAGTTAAGGAGAGTGATATATGAATCTTTATTAATGGGGTTTTTATTTTTTCTCCATTTGCATTCCGCTTTCCTCAGATTTCTTTTCATTTGGTTTAGTGTGTTATTGTACCAGGGGGCTTTATCAGTTTTGGAATGCATGTTTTTTTTTGTGGCTTGCTTATTAGCAGCTGCGTTGTAAATGATATCGTGCCAGTTAGATACTGCTACATCAAGATTTTGAGGTGAATTAGATAATTTGGGAATTATCGTTTCTAGGAAATCCTCTTCGTTATATTTTTTAAATCTGTAGGGTGGAACATTAGTTGGGGTTCGTTTAACTGTTGTGTTATTGATTGTAATTTTAAAGTCAATGAGATGATGGTCTGACCAAGGGGTTGAGATACATTTGAGGGAGTTGGGGTTATAAGATCTGTAAAGTACATCTGGCAGTAGGACCAAGTCAAGTATATTGCCTTTACTGTGAGTGCTGGCATTTACTATTTGGTGAAAGTCCATATCTGTGATGGAATCTAAAAAGAGGGAGGCGTATGATGCTGGTAAGGAGGGGAGGTTAAAGTCACCAAGCATTAGTATTGGGTTTTGGTCAGTGGAGGAGCTTAGGAATTCAATTAAGGGGTCCAGGTTTTCTGATTGTTGGTCTGGTGGTCTATAAATTAGACAGATTTTTATGTTTCCAATTTTCATAATGATTGTGTCAATGTTTGTAGGTAAGTGTGATTGTAGTTTTTTTGCATTTAGTTCTTTTTTTAACATTATTAGTACTCCACCACCTTTTTTGTGAGTTCTATGTGTATAGAAGGTGTCATAATTATTATTGCTTAGTTGGTTTAGGTATACGTTATCTGTGTCTGTTAACCATGTCTCTGTTACACATAATATGTCTGGAGTTTGGTTGTCTAGAATATCTGTGAATATAGGCAACTTATTTTTCATTGATCTGGCATTAATTAGAATTATTGATAAAGAATCTAGTCTTTTGCATGGATTGAGATTTTTAGGCTGCGGGAGTGAAGTGTAGTTTATATGAATTAATCTATGGTGGTTCACTTTAGGATAGTGTTCTATGTAGGGTTGCCATGCTGGGAGACTGTTTCTTGTTGGGCTGTGTATGATCGGGATGTTTTTAAAGTTATTATTATTTAGGCTGTGGGCAAGAATGGTTAGAATAGAAATAGTGAGGTAGATTAATGGTATTCTAGATTTGGAGGAGTTAAGTAATGACATTTTGGTTGGGGTAATGTAGGTATAGGCTACTGTCAACGGTAATGGAGTAGGGTTAATGTAGAGGAAGGTTACTGACAACAGTAATTAGGTGTGTTACTGGTAACAGTAGAATCAGGCTGGGTGTAGTGAATCAGGGCTAAAGGCAGGTGCAAAGAAAATGAGCAAAGTGTAAGATAATCACTGGTAATAGTTTTAAGTTAAGTAGGGAAATTTTGGAATGACTAAACACGCATTACTGACCACAGTAATGTTGGGGAAGACTACTGACAACAGTATTTAGATGTGTTACTGACAATAATAACCGAATTAGGTTGGGTGTCGTGAATTAGGGCTATTAGCAGATGCAAAGAAAAATGAGCAGAGTAAAGTGTGAGGTGAACAATGGCAGACTTTTTAAGCTAGGCAGAGAAATTTTAAAATGACTAACACGTTAATTTTGACCACAGTAATGCTTTCCTTTAAGGTGTAGTAGTGAAACTGTAAATCAATTCATATAAAATGTGGTACTGACAACAGTAGTGATGTATTGGTTATTTCAACTATTGCAACAGTCCAATGTAGTTACCGACGATAGTAGGATCAATGAGGTTGATTTTGCTAAGAGAATAATCTGAGCTAGGATAAAAATAGTAAGGTATATCCTTGGAATATATTACTGGCTATGGTAACAATGTAATGTTGAGTACCGTACAGTGGTTAGTGGTTAAATGCAATCACAATTGTAGAATACTGGCGACAGTATATCAATAATGCACATTGGGTTGTATTTGCTAGGTTTGTGATCTGATCTAATGTAATATGGTTAAACAAATTTAAAGCACATAGTTCAGTTGTTGGAGGAACGTCTGTTTAAATGTTTGTATTAGGTATACTTGCGGTTGCACAGTTGCAGTGAAAAGGTAGAACGCAAGCTCGACCCTAGGGGAGCTCAGCTGTGCCTTGTGACAGTTGTTGGTGTCGACGTAGATTTTCTTCGATGTTATCTTGCAATTCGGGATATGTGTCAGAGTGCAGGTAGCTTTCTTGTTACTTCCGTAGTGCTGTAATTTATTGAAGTGCCACCACCTAAGGGCCACGCCAAAGGGCCCTCTGGCGAGGCCCTCTGGCGCAGGCGCGCCTGGGATCGCGCTCTTTTAAAGGAGCCTGGGACAGCCCCGATTGGGCAGCCGACTCTCAGCTGGGCGGTGCAGTTCTTCTGAGGAGCTCAATCCCTCCTGGGAGAGCTTCAGGTGGCAGAGAGAGCTTCTGATTCAGCCACGCTCTTTTAAAGGAGCCTGGGACAGCCCCGATTGGGCAGCCAACTCTCAGCTGGCCGGTGCAGTTCTTCTGAGGAGCTCAATCCCTCCTGGGAGAGCTTCGGGTGGCAGAGAGCTTCGGGTGGCTAATCAGATTGACTCTGAAAATACTACCTTGAACAGACTATCAGAGTCTACAGCCAGCCCAGCAAAGAAAAAGTCAGTCAAGAAACCCTTTTTCAACTATAAAAAGAGATTTACCCATCAGTGCCACTGTCCAGTTCCTGCTCCCCAAAAGGGGCAGCAACAGACCAGACAGCAGAGGAAGCCACAAATTCCTAGAGCTCAACCGGCTCAGCAGACTCAGCCTCCTCAGTGGCTTTGACTCCTTCCTAGAGAACTTAGTCTTTCTGCTCCTGAAAGGTCCAGAACCCCTTACCATCCCGGGCAGGTTATGCCATTTTGCCAGAAGATGTCAACAAATAACATCAGAAAACTAGACCTCAGTCCATTGTACGAGAGGGGTACAGACTTCATTTGCACAGCATGCCCCCTCCTACAAATACTTCCGTGGCATAAATGTTCAGGGAGAGAGCCTCTTTCAATTGAAAGTAAGTTCTGCCACGAGGGGACATGGGATGAGGGTGAAGGGAGATAGATTCAGGAGTGATATGCGGAAATATTTCTTTACGGAAAGAGTAGTAGATCCATGGAATAGTCTCCCACTGGAGGTGGTAGAGATGAGGACAGTAACTGAATTCAAAAAAGCATGGGACAAACACAGAGGATCTCTAAAGGTAAAAAGGGGACTGTTGTAGTTGTTGATACGGAAGGACAGACTAGATAGGCCATGTGGTCTTTTTCTGTCATCATATTTCTACAATCATAAGACAGTTCAATTCTCAGGTCCCTGCCACCAATCTCTTCGGTCAGGAGGTCGCATCACTTCTTGCTCAGGGAGCAATAGAAGAGGTACCCATATCCCAACAGGGTCCAGGGTTCTACTCCCCCTACTTTCTCATCCCAAAGAAAACAGGGGGACACAGGCCTATTCTGGACCTCAGAGAATTAAACAAGTATCTGTTCCGGGAAAAATTTAAGATGATCTCCCTCGGAACACTCCTGCCATACCTTCAGAGTCAGGACTGGCTATGTTCTCTAGATCTAAAGGATGCATATACGCATATTCTCATCCATGCAGATCACAGGAAATTCCTTTGATTCCTTTTGCAGGGAAGACACTTCCAATACAAGGTTCTTCCCTTCGGTATGGCTTCTTCCCCCAAGTGTCTTCACAAAATGCATGGCAGTAATAGCAGCATTCCTGAGAACTCTAGGAATATTCATCTTCCCCTACTTAGAGGACTGGCTCATTCGAGCATCAACAGCTCCAGAAGCCAGCTTCGCTCTTTCTCGCACTATGCGAATCCTTCGGTATTTGGGACTGGTCATAAAACTCCCAAAATCTCATCGCACCCCTTCTCAGTCTCTAGAATTCATAGGGGCTGGTCTAGACGCAAGGCAGTCAAGGGCTTTCCTGCCACAGCCATGTTGTCTTCGTATAGTACAGCTGGCCTCCCAAGCAGCTATGAAAGTCTTCCTGACTGCTCGGGAGATGCTTCAGCTTCTGGGGCATATGGCATCCACTGTCCATGTGGTTCCCCATGCTCGCCTTCATATGTGAGCAGCCCAGTGGACCCTATCCTCTCAGTGGACACAGGCCTCGGGTTGGCTAATGGACAAAATCAGAAACTCCACATGTCTCATTTCGTCCCTGCAATGATGGCAATCACTGGAAAACCTTCTCCTTTCCAGCAGCCTCCATGCCAAACCATCCTAACAACAGATGCGTCCAAGTTGGGTTGGGGGGCTCACTTGCACGATCTATCAACTCAGGGTCTCTGGACCCCACAGGAGGCTTGTCTTCTCATACACCTCCTAGAACTCAGAGCCATTTTCCATGCTGTCCGAGTTTTTCAGTCCCATCTCAGCTACAAGACAGTTCTGGTCCAGACCGACAATCAAGTAGCCATGTTCTATGTGAACAAGCAGGGCAGAACAGGCTCTCTGTTGTAATGCAATGAAGCTTTGCAACTGTGGGCCCTCGCCAGAGAGCTTCAAATCCACCTTCTAGTGGTATATTTTCCGGGCATTCAAAATCTTTGGGCAGACAAACTCAGTCGAATACTGCTGCCACACGAATGGTCTCTGCACTAAGACCAGCTTGCTCGAGTGTTTCAAATCTGGGGAACGCCAGATATAGACCTCTTTGCAAGCCCACAGAATGCCTAACTTCCCCGATTCTGTTCCAGAATTCCGGCTCAAAACTGTCAGGCAAGGGATGCTTTCCTCCTTCACTGGGGTCAGGACTTCCTCTATGCCTTCCCACCCATTCCCTTCATTCCCAAAACTTTGTTCAAGAGGGACAGAGGTCATATGAAACTCATAGCTCCACGTTGGCCACAGCAACGTGGTATCCTCTACTTCTGCGTCTCTCTCAAGCCACACCTCTAGAGTTGGGATATGCTCCAGATCTTCTTTCCCAGGAGAGCGGGACCGTATTGCACCCGAATCCTCAGTCCCTGCACCTCAGGGCCTGGTTACTGAAAGCCTAGGGATCCCAGATATCAACCTTTCTCAGCAGATAAAGGAATCCTTGTGGCTTCCAGAAAGCCTTCGACAAGGTGATCCTATGCCTTTAAGTGGAAGAGGTTCTCTGTATGGTGTTCTCAAAGGAGACTTAACCCCCATTCAGTGTCTGTGGAGTTGCTTCTGGAGTATCTCCTCCATTTATCAGATTCTGGTCTTAAAACCAATTCGGTAAGGGTCCATCTGAGTACCATTGCTGCTTTTCGCAAACCTCTGGATGGACAACCTATTTCCTCTTATCCACTCGTAGCAAGATTTATGAGAGGTCTAAACAAAACCTCTCATTAAGCTACTGCCGGTGGCATGGGATCTGAATCTTGTTCTCGGGCAGCTCATGAAACTGCCCTTTGAGCCTTTAGCCACTGCAGCTCTAAAGTTTCTTTCGTGGAAGGTCATCTTCCTAGTTGCCCTCACTTCTGCAAGACGCATCAGTGAGTTACAGGCCTTAGTGGCGGATCCTCCTTATACAAGATTTCACCATGATAAGGTAGTTCTTAGGACTCATCCCCACTTTATGCCAAAAGTGGTTTCACCTTTTCATTTAAACCAAGCGGTTTACCTTCCTGTATTCTTCCCTAGGCCTCATGCCTCTAATGCAGAAAGGAACCTTCATACTTTAGATTGTAAAAGAGCATTGGCTTTTTACATTCAAAGAACTAAGCAACATAGAAAATCTTCTCAGCTTTTTGTTGCTTTTGATTATAGTAATTTGGGACTTCCAGTTTCCAAAAGAACTCTTTCTAGGTGGATTGCAAATTGCATATCCTTTGCATGAGAGTAAGGGACTTTCTCTCGAAGGCCATGTCACAGGTCACAATGTGAGAGCAATGGCAGTCTCAATGGCTAATCTTTGTTCTGTGTCCATTGATGACATCTGTAGAGCAGCTACTTGGGCTTTGGTACACACCTTTACAGCCCACTATTGCTTAGACAAGGACTCCCGTCGGAATGCCTCGTTTGGCCAGGCTGTTCTCTAGCATCTCTTTCAGACTTAGTACAACTCCTACCCGCCGTCCTGGGTTTCGATGCCAGAGATCCATGGGTAGGAAGTATGTCCCATCTCACCTTGGGTTTGCAGCTTGCTGGGGTCACCCCCCTGGCATCTCTCAGCTGGGGAGTCCCCATATGTGAAGACTACATTCCTGCTTGTTCCTGGAGATAGCGTAGTTACTCATCTGCAACAGGTGATCTCAGGGAACAGCAGGAATAAGTCTTCACAACCCACCCACCTCCCCTAGGAGTTGTCTCTATTGCTCTCTCTTTGTCTACTTCTCTCCTTTGGTCTCAGCTATAAACTCAACTGAAGAGGGAGAGTTGGAAAGGTGGGAAGGCAGCACGCAGGCGCTGTGGGATGCTCCCAAAAGCTTTCCTATTGGACGATGGGGAGCGTTCCCGCGCAGGCTCCGTCGGTACCGATGATACCCATATGTTAAGACTTATTCCTGCTGTTCCCGGAGATCACCTGTTACAGGTGAATAACTATGCTTTGCTGGCCTTCCTCTTTTATATTGACCTTCTACCATGTCTTTCTCTAATGATCTTTCTCTTCACATGATGTGTCCAAAGTATGAAAGTTGAAGTCTTGTCATCTGAGCTTCTAAAGAAAGCTTGGGTTTCATTTCCTCTAGTACCTGGATATTCAATTCCATCACTGAAAAGGCTCTGACAGGAAATTTGGAAGGCAAATTTATGGCCAACTGACTGGAAAAGATCTGTGTTTATACCAATACTGAAGAAAGGTGACCCGAATGACTGTGGAAATTATCGCACGATCGCTCTCATCCCACATGCCAGCAAGATTCTACTCAAGATCATTCAGCAGAGACTACAACCATACCCAGAACTGCCTGAAGTGCAAGCAGGGTTCAGGAAAGGGCGAGAGACATTATCGCGGATGTGAGATGGATCCTTGAAAAGACAAAAGGATATCCATAGGTGTTTTATTGATTGCAGCATGGCTTTTGACTGTGTAAACCATGAGAAACTCTGGGCCACATTAAGAAGCATGGGTATACCAGAACACCTGATTGTTCTCTTGCATAACCTTTACATTGATCAAGAAGCAACAGTTCGAACGGAACTCGGAGAAACAGAATGGTTTAAAATCAGCAAAGGTGTATGACAAGGTTGCATACTTTCCCTCTACCTCTTTAATTTATATGCAGAACAAATCATCAGAGAAGCAGGACTGTATGAAGACAACCAAGGTGTGAAGATTGGTGGAAGACTCATCAAAAACCTTCGCTATGCTGATGATACCACATTACTGGATGAAAGTGAAGACGATTTGAAACATTTGCTTCTCAAGATCAAGGAATATAGTCTTAAAATGGGTTTGCACCTTAACGTTAAGAAGACAAAGATCCTGACAACTGGCAAAATGAATAAGTTCTTCATTGATGGAGAAGAAATTGAAATAGTTGACAGCTTTAACTTACTTGGATCAACAATAAATAAAGAAAGGACTAGCAGTCAAGAAATCGTACGATGTATTGCTGTTGGTAGAATGGCTATGGAGGACCTAGATAAGATTTTTAAGAGCAGAGATGTCTCTCTCCATACAATTTTTGACTTGTCCAGTCCATGGTATTTTCAGTAACATCATATGGATGCGAAAGTTGGACAGTGAAAAAGATAGACAGGAAGAAAATTGATGCTTTTGAATTATGGTGCTGGCGGCGAATACTGTATATATCATGGACTGCCCGAAGAACAAACCAGTCAGTACTCGAGGAGATCGAACCTAAGCTTTCCTTAGAAGCTCAGATAACAAGCTTTAAACTTTCATACTTTGGATACATCATGTGAAGAGAGAGATCATTGGAGAAAGACATAATGCTTGGCAAGGTAGAATGTCACCATAAAAGAGGAAGGCCAGCAATGAGATGGATTGATACAGTAACAGCAGCTATGGATACCACTCTACTAATAATGAGCCGCTTGGCTTAAGATCGAACAAAGTTTAAGTCAACTATCCAGAGGGTCGACAGGAGTCGACACCGACTTGATGGCACTTAACAACAACAACATGGATGCAAAAGTTGGATGGTGAAAAAGACTGGAAGAAAGTCAATGCCTTTGAATTATGGTGCTGGCAAAGTAAATACTGTGTATACCATGGACTGCCCGAAGAACAAACCAGTGAGTACTAGAGGAGATTGAACCTAAGCTTTCTTTAGACTTTGACTTTCATACTTTGTTCACATCATGTGACGAGAAAGATCGTTAGAGAAAGACATCGTGGTAGAAGTCAGTGCAAAAGAGGAAGGCCAGCAATGAAATGGATTGATACAATAACAGCAGCTATGGATGCCACTCAATGAGCCACCTGACTGAAGGCTGAACAAAGTTTAGGTCAACTATCCAGAGGGTTGCCATGCGTCAACATTAACTCAACAGCACTTTACAACAACAATGCTAATGTACTTTGTGATATGGTCTTATGTTTTTGCTTTGTTGATTCAATAAAACAGTTCAAATATAACTGCTTTTAGCATATCTTCCTGGAATGAATTAAATAACTTAATTGTGCACTGAGTGAAAAAAAATATGTTCTCAATTTGTTTATTGAACTTAACAAAAGAAGAGCAAGGCATACATTTGACTTTGTTGTACATCTTTCACAATACTCATAGAATAAATTATGTACAATTTACTTTTCTCCCCTATTCCCCATCCTGATCATCAGTTAACAACAAATACCTCAACATCTCCCCTTTCCCATATCCTATGGGTTGAAGTTGTTTATTTAAACGTCTTTCAAAGAAAACCTGGCATGTGGTATCTCTTATACATACTGGCCCTCCATTCTATAGCTTCTCATGTGTACAGGGACACAGTTAAAACACTAATTACCCACCCCCTTCCCTCTCCACCCCTTCAACCCTCTACCTTCCCCGCAATAAGCAGCAGTCATTCTCTAACGTTTGCCATGCTTTTCAAATCAGAATTCTTGTTTCCCATTACATATTCAATACCTTGCTTCTAATCATGCCCGCCTTCCTACCTCCAATTACCATTATGTCAAATAGAAAAATCCTTCATTGGTTAGTAGTTAGTGGTTCAGGATTTCTCCTAGTAATTAAAATACACTTATGTGCCAGATGGCATGCCTTAATAGAAAAAATGCCTCTAACCTTTTCTCAAAAAAGGAAAGGAAGGAAATTAATCAAAAAGTTTCAAAGTTGTCTTTATTGGCACTTGTTGTCTCCGCACCCCCAATAAGAATCATGCCACCAACTTCCAGAAACCTTGGATTATGGGTCATAGTCAAAATAAATAGCCCACATTTGGCCCCAGCTCTCCACATCGCAAACATCTTCCATCTTTGGAGATCCTTGCCTATAGTACTCTCTTTGGTGATACAAATGCTCTCATCAAAAACTTATATTGCTGTCAATGATGCAATATCGCTGACGCTGTTGGCAAACTGAAGAATTGGTAATTGAATACCTAACTCACCACTCTGCTTAGTTGGTATTTAAAATTAAAAATGTTGTGTTTTTTTTTTATTTTGGCCACTACAAATCTAGCATAATATGAAATCTTCCATTTTCCTTCTATATCCAATTTAAAACACTCATCCAAGGTGTCTTATACCCCCCTCACAGATTTTCTCTATCCAGCATTTGGATATAATGCTGAACTTGTAAATAGGCAAAAATCCTTCCTTTTCCATCTAATATATCTGCATGCCCTTTCTTGACCAATCCATAAATATCCCATCCCCAGCAGGGAAATCCAAATGCCCACACAAAAAAGCAAAGGGGTCATCAACACCCTACACTGGACTTGTCCGTACTGTCGCGTACCGCCCCTGGTGGCCAGTGGTCATAGGAGTAGGTTGGACACAAAGATATTTTTATATGAGAGGAGGTTCCTTTAAGAGCCAGGTGCAGCCTGGTCTTAGTAGTTCAGCTCCTATTAAGAAGTAAATTGTGAATGCAGAGTAGAGGGATAACATAGGCTTTTATTTCCCTTTACGCAAACGGTTCAGGTGGGTCACAACATAGAGGAAAATGTCCTTTACTTCAGGAATGAAACAAACTCATGGTAAAGAAAAACTGTTATGCTTCACAGTTGTAACAAGGATTAATTAAGGCTTCCTAGAGTAACTCAACCGTTTCAATACTCTTCTTCCTTTTAGCATACAAGTAACTCTCTGGAGACAGCATATATTATTTATAAGTCTAACAGTGATTCTACACTGCTTGTAACGCATAGACGCATAGAGAACAGTCCATCTCCTCTTGAGACAAAAGACTAGGCTCCACCAATTCCACTTGCATCGGCTCTGAGTCAGAGTTATCCCTTTCTGTATCTGGGGTTTCTCTGGCTATTGGAACTGGCCAGTCGCTATTCTTATTCTCTGGGTGTTTGTAGAGTTTTTCTAAGGTTCGCCAGTGAGCGTGGCCTACCTTTGTGCTTTTACCATCTGGGTTATACAAAGTAGGTTTACTTTCCTTTCTTGTAAAACGAGCATTGCTTTTAAAAGGGCATTTATGAGATGAGCTTTTTCTCTTAAAAACAGAGTCAGCATACCTTGGCTTCCAACAGCATGTAGAACAGGAACTTTCTCCTTCCAGTAGTTCTCCAGAAATACAATCCTCGTGCCAGTCTTTTCCCTGAAAGCTCTTGTTACCTTTCAGTCTGGTCACTGGTTCCCCCGGTAAGCGCAGGCCTCTTTCCAAGCCTAACCTCTGGCTTCTTCCTTCAGCACTGCTCTGCTTCCCAAAGTGCCTGTTCCTTTGCTCAGCATTGCTTTCCCATTCACTCCTAGGGCTTAGTTCCAGGCTCCTGGTGCTTCCTTCTTCTTGGCCCTTGCTCGTGGTGCATTTCTCTCGCATGGCTTTGCTCCTGGTGCTTCTCTCCGGTCCACCTCTACCTCCACACCCTTTCCAGTCTCCAGCCTCTTGCTTATAAAGCTCTCCTGTGTTTGAGCTTTCTGGGCTGCTTGTCAGGTGGTGTCAATTAGCTAGGTGTGTCCAGTCAGCCTCTGTGCATGCACGCCTGCTCCCTCTAGCTGCTCTGTGTGGGAACTGCATCCCGGGCACATCTTTTATATTATGAAAAACAGCTTCTTTTCTTGCATCCTTGCTTCCATCAGCTCCTGCTGCATGACAGTACACATCACTTCCAAGCCTGCCACAAGGGCATAAATAAAACATTGGGAATTGTGCACTGTATGGGTGAAGCACAAAAGTTGATGGCAATGGCCTCAGCAGTTGCCTTTCTTTGTGCAGCAGGGTATAGTAGGAATACCTCGCAATCAATCTCCCAAATGTTGCATACTGCAAGCCCTGTTATACATCTGTATAATTTGTGTGTGTGTGTGTGGGGGCAAATACTCTTGCATGCTTATGTTTATCAACAGCTATAAAGTCAAACATAATTTCTTGCAACTCCATAAAAACTTAGTCACATCCTTCCTTTTCAGATACACAGAGATCTTTTGCACTGCGTGCATTTTGGCACTATGATCATCTGATACAAAAAGGTAGCCATCAATGATAATGGAAACATCATCCACTTCTGCAAAAGGCCTTGAGTTTCCTTCAACAGTGGTACCAAATTAACACAATATAACTTCTCCGGGTCTTGGTAAATAATACCTAGATATTTGAAAGAATCAGCTGTCACTGTGAAGGAAATCCAGCTCCTCACTGAGCATTCCAATTTACATTAACTGATATTGACTCATTCAAATAATTCAGCCTCAATCTAGAAATTTGTTCAAATGAATTGAATTCCTGCAGAGCCATATCCAACAAACCTTGTGGATTGGTCAGGAGCAAAATGATATCTGCAAAAGCTGAACAATCTCTCTCTTGAGAGTCTACCTCAGCTCCTCTAATTTGGGGATTCATCCAAATACATTACAATGGCAGTTCCAAAAACCAAAGAAATAATAATGGACACAAAGGGCAACCCTGATGAGTCCCTCTCTCCAGCAGAAAATCCAGTAAAGTCATACCATCAATCAATACTGCAGTTCTAGATGTCATATGTAACATCTTCATTGCTGCCATAAAGAATCCCCCCATACTATATTGCTCCAATATCTCAAACAAAATTTGTCAATTCACCCAGTTAAATGCTTTTTCAGCATCACAACTAACTGCTAGTAAAGTGGTCTTATTCAACTGACATTTCATCATAGCTACCAATATTTTTTTGCACATTATGCACTCTTTGTCTCCCCTTGATAAATTCTCCTTCATCTTCTGCAATAAGGGTAGAGATCTATTGTTCCAATCTATCTGCTAGGATTTTCGCCAAATATTTGACATCCAAATTTAACTGAGATATCAGTCTATATATAGGACACTGGTTGTTAAAGGAAAAGAGAATTGGATTTAGCTTTTGCCTTTCTCAGAAGTTCAAGGTGGCATTCAGGTGTAGAAAGTGGGCTTGCAATCTGAGTTTGTACCCGAGGCAATGGAGGGTTAAGTGACTTTTCCTAGGTCACAAGGAGCAGCCAGTGAGGTTTGAACCTGACTTCTTTGGTTCTCAGCCCACCGCTCTAAACATTAGGCTACTTCTCCACTTTATCTATTTTTGGTATCACTGTTATAAATGCCATATTGTCAGGCATGGGCCGGCCTCAAACGGAGGGCACTAGCTTTTCAGATGGAGCTATCCTGCCTTCAGGGGTCCTTGCTCCAACCAACCTATTCATAGAGGTGTTTGATAATTCTGTTAACTGTGGTGTCTGCTTCCTGATTAGCCAATTCGGGACCAGCCCAAGGGGAGCTTGATTATTTCAGCCCCCACCTCAGGATTTGCCCTCCACTAGTTCATTGATGTTTCTGTGCTTGATATTTGCTTTCTGTGCTGTTCCTGACCAGCCACCTTATTTTCTGAGGTTCTGCAATTAATTTGTGTATTTCCTTGCTTCCATTGCTTCTGAATCCCAACTTTTTGTATTCTTTGTTCGCCCTTTATGTTGAATACATTTCTTGAGGTACTGTGGCATGAAACATAACTTAAGCTATAATAGATCTTGGTTTGTTCTTATGTGGTATGCATGCCTTGTCTAATAGCTGGTTCTAACCCCAGCTAGGGATTCTGTGACACTTCCTAAATCCCCTCCAAAAATAACCTTGATTAATGATTTGGGAATAGTAGGCTTCTAATGGTACAGATAACTACAACTGTAATAACTTGTAAAATTCAGCTATAAATCCATCAGGGCCTGGTGCCGTATTCATCTAAGCCGCTTTAATTGCTCTCTGGATCCCCCCTCCTCCTGCCGCTGAAATAGGGACATTAACAACTCATTTAACAACAGGTTAGGAATCGTGCTGCAGCTAAAAATCCTTAACTTCTTCCTCCCTAAGCAAATGAATTGAGTACAAAGAAATAAAATGTCATAGAAATGTGCATGCAGTATCGCTGCTTTTATTCACCACACCCCCACTAGAGTTTGCCAGTGCTGCTTCAGATTTAAAGCCCATCCACCAATTCATCAGCCTAGCCAACATGTTTCTCTGCTTATCTCCAAATCTAAATAAGCGATTCTTATAATACAGTATATCCTTTTTTATTTTTTTGTGAATGAGGATAGTCGAGGCCTCCTGATTCCCAATAATTTGATATTTGCCACAGTTGGACAATGCACAAACAATTGCCTATTTTTTAACACTGCTCCTCCAAGGGCACAATATTCCGAGCAACAATTTTTCACTCCCTTATTACCCTAAGAATAGTTTTCCTTATTTCCCAAAACAAAATTGTTTCATTTTATATGACCAGTATTGTTTCGTCAGTAGTCTTCTCATTTACCAATTTAAAAGGATCTAAACCTATCATCCATATATAAATAATGAAGAAATATCATTCTGTGCCCACCTGTACTCTCATCTGTACCATCTATCTCCAGTCATATTAAAGTGTGAACTGAAATTTCAAATGGCCTAATTTTCATTTTTGGTATATTGGTGAGCAATCCATGAGAAACCAACATATAATCTTTCTCCAGGAACAAGCAGGAAGTCAGTCCTCACTTATGGGTGATGTTGGCACCAACGGAGCCTGCACGGAACAATTCCCCAGCGCCTTATAAGCGCTTTACTCCACCTTCAGCGCAAACGAGCGCTGAAGGTGGAGTAAAGGCTCCCTGAGGGCGGAGGAAGGCTCCCCAGGGGCGGAGAGAAGGGGTCAATGGGTGGAGAGTGGGAGGGGAGAAGCTCCTTGCACACTAACGCTGTGGATTTCGGGGCTGAAAACTAACACCAGTGAAACCCTGGCGTTAGAGTAGATTTAAAGGAAAGAGAAACCATTTCCGTCAGCAATGTACAGCAAAGCCAGGGAAACCTACAAAAGGTGATAATGTGATACATGTGCATAGAACAAAAGGGCAGATAAACATTGAAAATGACCTGAACAAACTGGAAAAAAACCATAAACTAGCTGGGCAATAGTGATATCAATGGGAAACATCAAAAAACATTACCGAGAAAGCTCCAAAAAAAGATATCAATTTTGGAAGAGGCTATGCTCTGTCCCCATACAAGGTGAATGATCCCACAGTGAAATAACGCTGATCAGGGTTCTCCCTTTCTATTGGACAGGTTTCCTATGGCATGCACATGTCCCGCAACAGCAGGGTGGGCATGTCGGAACGGGCAACTGGAAAGATGCTGGAAAAGGGGACACAGAGGGCTGCAGGCGGCACATGCTGTGGTGCAGCTGGGTCACAGTGCGGACTAGGGTGATGCCTAGCTGGCCCATACGAATGCTGAAACAGTAGAGCAGCCAGACAGCAACTGATGAGGGCCCAACACGGGAACGAGTGTGTTTCCCACAGTGTCACAGGGGATAGTACCCAGCAGGTACCCCCAACGGTACAGAACATTGGCAGGCGGTGCTGGGGGGAAGCGTGGACATCTATGCAGGCACCCCTACCCCAGAACCCAGGAGTGGAGGAGTGGCCTAGTGGTGGGGCAAGATACTTCAGGCTGGAAGGTCGGAGATTCAAATCCCACTAGAGGAAAGCAACCTTGGGCTGGAAGGACTGGGGTTTCTAGTCCCACAGGTACTCCTTGTGGTCTTGGGCAAGCCACTTAACTCTCCATAGCCCATGTTCCCTGTAAAATAGTTATCTCCAAGTTATAATGCCCTGTTCAATGTAATTTCAGTTTGTTCAATGTAAACCGCACTGATGCAGAATAGCGCGGTATATAAGAGAATGTAAATAAAATAAATATCCCGCACCATAGGCAGCCGCCTACCCGCACACTGAATGCCCCGAGACTGCGCATCACCACCAGCACCAGCAGAAGGGCATGTCAGCATGGTGGCACAGGGGTACTGGTGGTGGAGGGGGCAGTGGCTGCTGCCCACAGCAGACCATGGCCCAGCCCTGTTTAGTGGGTGCCATTCACTGCAACAGACAGGCTCTGTCTGACAAACAGTCATGGTATCTACAGGGAATGCACTGTCTCTGTGGCAGCACGGTGGTACAGGGCACACAGCCACTGTGTTCAGGAGCAGAAGGTCACAGGTTCAAGTCCCAGCTGTGGTTTCCACTAACCCAGTCCCCATATTTTACCCACTACTAAAATGTGGTAATACAGACAGAACCTTTAGTGCAGATAACGTAAACATGCCCAAAACGCCTACATTTTACCCTACAGAGCACATACACCATAAACATGCACATTACCTAGAGCAGAGTCTCCCAAAAGCAGTCCTGGAGGGCCAAACACCATTCAGGTCCCATGCTGTCTCCATTAAATATGGCTATGCTGCATTTCTATGCACCGCCCCCATGGTATGCAGATGTATCTCATGCATATTCATTAGGGACAGCATGAAAACCCGAACAGTGTTTGGCCCACCAGGACCGGAGTTGGGAACCTCTGCCCTAGAGCAGCGGCCAACAGGGGCAGACACATCCGCACCCACAGGCTCTATTATCCAAAGCCACCTGGAGAGGCAGGATTTTGGGCCCTGTGTGCATCTCCCAATACTAGCACTTGCATACCTTAGCAATGCCACCCTAAACCTGGGAATACGGTACACATCTATCAAAAGGTTGCTATGATTACTGGCAGATAGCATTTCCTAAGTTAAGCACAATTTGATGATTGAGCTGCATCATAGCAACCTTTCTGATGTCTGTGGAGTGTGCTACAGGCCTTGTGTCTGACAGTGTTTACTACCCTGGGGAGTGACTCCTACAGTATTGCGTACCATAGCCATGCCTGCACTGTGCCCAGGACTGGTGCGGTGGCCAGAGCTGCCAAACACCTCTATAGTTGCACAATGCTGGCATAGGTGTGGGGAGTGTGTGTCTGTCTATCCAGTGTGTGGTGGCTTCCAACACTCTCTTCAGCCCACACTGCTAGCACTGTTGCCAGTATTGGCCTGCCAATGTGCATAATGAGGAGCAAGGTACTGTGGGTATAGCCCGGACAGGGCGGCCTGGGCAGGATGCATCTGCACAGGGCATAGGCAATGGCTGGGACATTGTAGTGCCTGGCCACCACCTGCACAGACAGGGTGGCCACAGCATGTCCTGCTGGGAGGTCACTCTCACCCCGACTGAGCAGTGTCTCCGGCATGGCTAGGTTCCCCCATAGTGTTATATAGTATTTCTCTCAAGTGATATATATGGGTTCTCTTTTCTGGGGCCCAATCACTGACTTATCTGCTTGGTGGGTGTGCTCACATCTCCTCCAGTAACATGCACTATGGACTAACTAGCAGACTGTCTGCAGTTAGTATATGTATGGCTGGAACACCTTGCAGGGTGCAGCGGCTGGAGACTCACTGTGCTCGCTGCTGGAGAATGTCAGATAGTGGTGAGGGGCAGCTGAGCATTTCCAGGCCTACTCTCTGTCTGCTATTGCCTTATGGATGAGCTCAGATCTGCATTGACTGCCCTGTAGGGTGTCTGTTCCCCAGCAGGACTGAGGTTGCTGGTCCCCTCTACTGCCACCATTGCAGGGATGTAGAATGTGGATCTGTTGGTGGGAGATCCTGTCCCCCACCCTGAGCCCCAGAGGGCAGGTTGGGTGGTACTACATAATCCGCCTATGGGTCCAAACACCCCCCCCCCCCCCGTGACTTAAATCATGTGACCATGGCACCCACACAGGATATGCACTATTCTGGGTGTATCATATTCCACAAGGGCTTGACCTGACTGGTAAATACGGATGGACACAGGTGTAGCTACAAAGACTAGCTATCACACACTGGTACTGATGGGAACCTGCAGCATAGCCTGTCTCAGCTAAGCCAGGTGCTGTGGACATGGTGCTGGTCACCCCACCTCACCCTCAGGGTGAGCACAGTACCCGCACAATGTGATGGTCTGTAGCTACTCTGTGCCAGTAACACACACAGTTAGTTCCCCCTACCAGGCCGAGGTGCTGTGGGGGTGCATACCCCATCTTGTGATCATCTGTAGACTGCTGATCTGCATGTGCAGTGCATCATGGGTATGGGTGGGTTAACCCTATCCTGGTAACCACAGCAGACAGTTTGTGTGGTGACCTGACATCCTTCAATAGCCAGCCAGGGGTTTATCAGCAGCACTAGAGATGTAGCCCACTGGTTACTTCACTGCCTGTGGAGGCAGAGGTCATGGGTTTGATCCCACAGTGGGGTTATTTGATAAGACTGTCTGAGGCATTTTCTTTTTTTAATTTAAATTGGTGCTGCCAGCAAAAACACCCTCACAGTGCTGTAACCTTAAGGTGCCCTATAAGGCGCCTTATAAGGCACCCCATAGGGAACATTATAGGGTGCCTTGGCTGTCAGTGCACTTTATAATGTGCCCTCTGGAGTGCCTTATAGGGCGCCTTATGCGGCACCTTAGGTTACGGCCCTGTGAGGGTGTGTTTGCTGGCAGCACTACCTTAAATTAAAAAAACAAAATGCCTCAGACAGCACTGATTTAAAGTAAAGGGTAATGCCTCAGATAGCTTTACTCATTAAGCCCACTGGGGGATTGAACTCATGAATCCTGCACCATCAGGCAGTGTATTAACCATTGTGCTACAGCTCTGCTGCTGTGTTTGCAGGTCAGCGCACCGCCTTAAGATTAACACGCGTTAACGTACCACGGCTCCCTCTATCGTACGAAAAGGTACCTTATCGGATACTAACCCGAAATGCTACGTTAAGACCGACACGCCCACTCCTTTTATGGCATCCTGCACACTAACGCCGGCTGCATGTTAAGACTGCTTAGTAAACATACCCCTTAGTGAACATATTTTGGGAGTATCTCATCAAATACCTCTCCATTCACCTTTTCAGCACTCACAGTCCAGAATTCCTTCGGGAGGCTGTCACGTTAAAGTGGAAGAGAAAAGTGTCAAATCATCAGGGTGACTTTAGGAGCACAGTTAAAGTACAACCACCCTGCTGAGCACATCGCACAACCTCTCCAGTTTGTTTTAAATGTGCTACTTAGTTAACTGCATTCAGTGAGCCTTTTGTAAAACAAAATTTTGAACATTCCGACTTGGATGTCCCTTTTTTGACCTATGCAGAATCTGCCTTCACATCTATTTAATAGGTCAGGCTTACTCCCGCTTTTATCTACATTCCTATATAATTGTGAGAGATTTCCCTCTTTTGTGGGGGGGGGATCTTATTGGGAGTAAGCTATAAATCAAAGAATATGCCTGGAGTGGGTTGAGGGATGGGGAGAGAGAGGAAAAGAACAAACACACAAGAATTTTAAAAAATTTAGAGCTGTTTGTTGAACAAGTTGAACAAAGTGTGTAAAGAGAAACAAAAGGAGAAAAGAGTTAGTATGTGTTTGTATACTCTGACTGAATTATGTTTAATATATTTTTTAAATTCAGCATGATAGTTAAATAAAACTCTTTATTTAAAATTGTCTGGTATTTTGGAAAGACACCTATTTCCTTCATGTATTCTCAAGGCTATTGGAGCAGCATAGCCTCGTTTTTATTTTCTAGAACATTTGCCTTTCCTCTGGTAACACCACTGAGTGTGGGCTTATCCATCCTTTAATAGTCATGATAGAGAGGTGGGATTCCAGTCTCTGTGGTGGGAAGTCCTTTCTAAAGTCCACAGAACATCCACATAGTAACTTCACCAAAAATCCCACTGTGCCACTCTGATCCAAACAGCAGAAAGAACAAGCAGCAGCTTGCATGTGTATACGCATGCCCCACCTGCGGTTTTACAATATCAGTGCTTTCACCTCGAATGGATGGTATATCAAAATCTTCCGTATGCATAATATAGGCTGTAGGCAATAGTCACCAAAGCTGTACCTATTATATTTGGTATTTTATTAGGACTTAGTGTCTGTTAGAATGCAGTTTGCCATTACGTCCTCTGGATATGCCACAATTAATCAGAACATTTTTATTACTTAAAGTCATTGACTTTTAAAAATAAGTAGCAGCTTGCCTCTTCTTGATTGCAATATAGTATAGTAAGAATAATCCATTTCAATTGTAGCAAATCATTATAGTTATCCTCATTGGGGAGACTAAGTCTATGAGCTACATTTGAACTCTGTTCTTGAGCAATAAAAATTTATCAAATCGCAAAAACAATAAAATAAAAAAATAAATAACTCATTTTAACGAGCACATTCCAAAGGTTCTAGATTTATGTGGAGATGCCAGGAAACTTTGATTGAAATTGCTCTCTCTTATTTTAGTTCTGTGTTTTATTGGTGCCATATTGTGAAGAGTGCTATATAGGTAGAACGAGGGGGAAAGCAGCCCAAAAGACACATAGTTAACCTGCAAAGGTTACCTCTTTTTATAATACCCTTGATGTATTGCATTAAATATGCTTTGAAAACCATTATATTTGCAGTTTTCAGAAGCTTTTTCCCCCCTGAAATTAAGTTACAATTTATCTGAATGTAGTAGAACATATGAAAGACCCTGCAAGACTTTAGTATTGATTTTTTACAGCGTATTTGCTAGATCTTGTTTTCTCATTTGTGTACCCTTTGATAGAACAGCCTGGAGCAATGCACTGAGCCTTATCCAAAGCTTTAGCAGGACAGAGAAACAATGGGGACTTTTCATTAAGATTCCTCTTTCCAAATTTAAGCACTTTTTTCCCCTTATATCAAAGCTTTTCCAAAAGAATAAATTCTGTTGCCATGGGTGATAAATGACCTGGATATATTTGGTTAGCTAAGGTCAACACAACTATAAACATATGTTGAATAATAAAGATATAAATCTACTATAATGATCTCAAATTCTAAAAATCTATGATTAGAGGTGGTTTTTTAATTATTGCAACATAATGCATGGCTAGTTTTACATGTTTTATCATAATAAATTAAAATAAGTTCCTTTTCAAGGAAATTTGTATTTATCTTGGAGTTTTTAATTATACAAATCATTGATGGCCGCATAAAGAATATCACTCATTAGAAAACTAGCCTCCTGACAAAATGCTCTAATATAATAAGCTTATCTCTTGTAAAACTGTTAAAAGCTTCAGATGACCTTGCTATAAATGTCAGAGTTTCAACTTAGATTTTACTAGGCTCATGAGAATCGCTTCAGTGGAGACTAAAGTCCAAATGTTTTTCATGACTTCTTGTAACAATATATATATTTTAAATTCTAAGAAATTCAGGGGCAAATTTGCAAAGCCCTTATCTGGATAGCTCACAGAAGGCCTATTCAGATAAGGGCACTGAGAGAAATATTCAGTGGCACTATCTGAATAGTGTCACTGAATATCTCCACAGACCAAATGGCAGGGACAGTCCGTGGATGGAGCTAGCTTAGTGCAGCCACTATCCAGATAAGGGCCAAAATTGTTCAGATTGCGGTGATTTTTAGCTGGGCTTAGCCAGATAGCTTAGGCCACCAGAAAAGCAGACCTAAATTGCTATTTGGATAGTTGATGAAAATCACAATTATCAGAATAAGAGTAGCACTTATCTGGATAGTGGCCATACAGTCCAAATTTTCAATAGTAGCTATTATCCAGATAGTGCCGCTGAATATCTGGATTACATTTAAGTGCCATAGCTGACTGCCTTTGTGTTTAAATATAGGCCTGTTTGAATCCCTGATGGTCACTTGTTAATGACTTGAGAGTGGGAAAAATATTCACTGTAAAAGGAATTCTAGAGAAATTGCAGGTAAATATTAGTACAAACTGAAGACAGATAATTTACAGAGTCATTTGATTCTTAAATGAGAACGGAACTACTACCAAGGAGGCACTTGGACACCCATCCCACCATTAGCCCATCACCTTGACCAGCACCCACATTAGCTTGATAAATGTGGGGGTAGCAGAAAGGATGGCCATGTCTGTTGCTGGACAGAGGTCTATGCTGGATCCCTATACAGTGACAAGCAAGCCTGATTAACTAGCTCCAGGTGAAGGCATGGGGAGGACACATCAGCTACTTTGCTTGTGGCTGGCCTCTTTCTTCTCTGTTCTGACTGGCTTTTCCTGTACATCAGTTGGTATTATATCTTATGGACTTCCTTCAAAGGTTAGAGGGGAGTAAAGTTATCCTAAATTCAAGACTGCACTTAAAACTTGCCTCTCCTATCTCGCCCTTTATGGGTACATTTGAATATGATGACAGATCTCACTGTGCTGTGCTTTTTCTTAGTCACTGCTGCAACAGTCTTATTCATGTTCCCCCCTTGTGTTCTTTTGTATAAGAAATTGTATCTGGTTACTTGGTAAGCATGAATTGTTTTAACAACCTATTTGTGTCTTGCCCTCCCGTGTTTTTTATTGTGCCTTGTCTGCAATCAAAGCAATGTTGAAGGAAGAAAGGGAAGTGAACCTCCCTAACAAACAAGTTCAGAAAACAGAGAGATAAACCAGATGAAGGCCAAGGCCGCGGACACATAGATAATATTCAGTAGGCATTTATTAAAAGGACATGACTTGGTTGAGTTTCGACACACGTGCCTGCATCAGGTGTCTACAAATCATATATACATAAACATCAGTCTAAAGATTTATACAAAAAACAAGAACCATTAAAAAGAACTATAAAACAACCATATACAATAAATATAAATATAAAAAAAGGCCGGAGCTGCACTACACACAGCTAAGACTAAGCTTTTTTCTTTCTTATTTCTGCTGGGTTTTTATTGCAAATATAGAATATTAACTGTTGGTTAAACTTTTAGGTATTGGGGATATTGCTAATTGCTGGTCCTACATTACGTTTGGGGATATTCAAACTGCTTGATTTCCATGTGTAGCCTTAACAGATATCTCTGAGTGTGCCCACAATTCAAGTATAAGCCCACTGGGGCAGGGACACCTAGGTTCCCGCCCACCCTACCCCTCACCCCACCCACCCCTGGGGCTGTATTGCCTATATAGTGGCCAATAGCTTGGGATATGCCCACATTCTCTTAACCAGCATGTCGTGTATTCAGTGCAATACCTGCGGTACTTTCATTCCAAGAAAAATCATTTGGAGCCTAAGAGCATGTCCTATGTGCCGCAGGTCATCTGCCATGCATAACGAATTGACTCTACTGAGGGAAGACCTAGCTGCCATGTATAAAGAATTGTCTCTACTGAGGGAAGAACTGGCTGCTTCTAGGATACAGACTGAACAAAGTCCACCACTGCTCCCACAAAGAATCAAACACACCAGGAACAAATGGATCACAGTGGGTTCTGGTAGATTGCGACCTGTAACACAGAGACATCCTGTACATCAAGAGATATCCCTGCATAATACAGTCTCTGCCTTGGTTAATGAGGATGCCCAATCCAAAGAAACTGAACAGCCTTTAGATGAGTCAGTCAATGCCCAATCTCCTGCTAAAGCACAAAATATGAAGAAAAACTCACCAAACAGAAAACTACTACTACTTGGAGATTCCATCATCAGAGACACCAATTTGGGAACACAGTTCAAAGAAGAGAAGGCGGGGTCCGTGGCGAATGATTAAAATCATACAGAAATTGTGAGTCTATTTGTCATGCCTGTAGTTTGTGAAGGTAGTCTGCTGTTCTGTTTTCTCCTATCTGTGCTATCACTTTGTCTATCTGTTTCTCCTACTCTGTCCTATCTTATTAATGGCGTTCTTTTCTTATTTTCCATAACATAAATGTAGGATTGTAAACCGCTCTGATGCTTCTTGGCCTGAGCGGTATATCAAATGTAATAAACATAAACATAGTCAAATGCCTCCAGGCTCCTCAGCCGGCAGGAATAGAAACCAAAATCTCCAGGAACAAGCAGGAATGAGTCTTCACATATGGGTACGTCGGTACCGGCGGAGCCTGCGCGGGAACGCTCCCCAGCGTCCAATCAGAAAGCTTTTGGGAGCATCCCTCAGCGCCTGCGTGCTGCCTTTCCAACTGTCTCTCCTCAGTTTTCGTTTTTCCGCGGAGCCGGCAGGACGTCCTCCTGTCACCGCAGAAACGTTTTTCTTTAATTTTTTTAATTCTTGTTTTCTTGTGGTCGCGGCTGTTTTCCCGCCGCCACCGGTACCGCCGGTGGGGTTTTTTCTTTTCTTTTTCTCAAACTGAGGGAGAGTTTCCCTCAGTTTTTGTCTTAAAATCTTTGGGCCTATAAGGCCTCTCCATCATGGAGCCTTCTTCTCCTAAGAAGTGCCTTCACTGTGGAAATACAGTTTTCTTTTTAGACTCCAATAACTGGTGTCTAACCTGTTTGGGCCCTGACCCCTTTTCCCCTGAACCGTCAGGCTACAATGCTGTGAGAAGAGATTCTCTATTTCGAGTTTCCCTCGATACCATTTTCCCTCCCTGTGTCAGGGCACCGGCCATTTCTTCTCTACAGGATCAGGTAACCCACAAACAGTCTGTTAAGACTAGTCAATCCTTGAGTGGTATGTCACATGCTAAGCATGCTGACGGCCCCGGCCTTGCCCTCAAGAACCCATTGGCATTAAAACCTCGGTGGGAGTCTTCGGGCTCCAAAGCATTTCAGGGGTTTCAGGTTGTTCCTGGGGCTCACCCCTCACAGAACATACCTGAGCCATGCTCGGGGGTGGCATCCGCTTCGAGCGGTACCGATAACCCAGCATCGGCACTGGTGTTGAGCGATTCACTCCTCACCAGGGATCGTCATCTGGTGTACTCGGTGCCTTCGGGACCGATCGATACCCAGGTTGACTTTCCAGTATCGGCAGCTCCGTCGATACGATCCCTGACGCCGGTACCATCTAGACATGCATCGATAGATTCGCTTCCTTCGATGCCAAGTCTAGAATCGATATCTAGTCTGGAAGACTGGGTACCGACACGTCTCTGAACCGACACGCACCGATTCCGGATGCGCGGTACCGAGGATATTCACCGAGACTTTCGAGTTTCCTCGGTACCGTTTGAGCAGCCTCCGCTGACTGCTTCGGCGATTCCGGCACAGCTACCGGTATCGGTATCAATGTCGGTACCGGCAGTATCATCGGGACCAGCTCCTTCCATGCTTTTTTCACCTGGATCGCTCCTTTCTATACCTAGTTTGGAGTCGATACCTGGCATGGATGATGCACTACTGACTGTCTCAACTCATAACTGCCAGTTCCAGTGTCCATCCATTACAAATCCTGTTCTGCACCGGACAGGTACATCCTCCGGTGCCCAGGCTGCCTTTTCAGGTTTAACCTGTCCAGGGATGGTTCCCATCGGAGATCCTTCTTTTCAGAAATTTCTCCTTGACATGGTAACCTTCCTTAATATTCCTATCCCTGGCTATGAGTTTTCTCGGGATTTTTCTGCAGAAAAGGAAAATATAATGCTTCCTTTACATCACTCTCTGCAGAATCTTCTTCTGAGGGTATGGGAAAAACCTTTTAGGGTTTCTTCACTTCCTACAGCAACTGATCTTCTGTATCAGGTGCCCCCCTCTCCAGGATTTCAAAAGCCTCAACTTCCCCATCATTCCATTGTAGTGGAATCAGCAATGAGGAAGGTAAAAAGCAAGAAAAAACATTCTTCTTTCCCGCCAGGGCGTGCATCTAGAACACTAGATGCCTTTGGACGTCAAACCTTCCAAACATCTATGCTGGCAACAAGGATTCTCTCATATATTTTCTATGAGTCTATCCCTTCAGGAGATCACAAAGAAATTATCTCTTTTGACTCCTTTTCTATCAGAGCCCAAGGCTGCAGACTATTCCTTACTTCTTAGTCATAGCCCAAATATCTCTTGGTTTCTTTTTCGTGCTTCCCTAGACTCTTTTGAGTCTGTTAGCAGAACCTCTGCTATAGCCATAGGAGCACGTCGTAAAGCCTGGCTCCAAGCCTCAGACTTGAGTAGATGGGCACAACAAAGACTGAGTAATACTCCTTGTACTGGAGAAAATCTCTTCAATAAGGAGTCCTTACGTCAGGTTGCTCATTGCTCCACTGACTTTCCTGTTTCTGAGGGCCATCCTAAGCCCTCTCCTTCCTCAGCAGGTAGGAAATGCCCTACCAAACCTTCTTTCCCTAAAAGAAAGAGGTTTTCCTCTTCTCCTGCCCATCATTCGGTTGTTCCCAAGCAGGGGAAGTCTCGCCCTGATCTGAAGAATCCAAACTCTAGCCAGGCTGAATAAACACAGTAACCATAGGTTTCTGATTAATCTTTTTATAACTACACTTAATTCCTTTTCAGCAGAAGTTTTTCACTGTTTTTTCCATTCAAAACTCTGCTCAGGGATTCCTATTCTCAGGAAATCCATTTACTCTTCACTATGCTGAACTGTCAGGCTATTCATGTCTATAAGTTACAGAGTTTTCCACCTCTTCCTGACTAGAAGAGAGGTTTAGCAACTATCACATGATAGTTTCTCTGTACCAGCATGAATTTCTTCCTTCCAGGGACTTACCATGTTGTAAGTCCTTCTTCAGCTTTTATCTCTACCCTCTTCACCAGGGTTTCCCCTGTAAGAGTGGTACCATACCATTGAAAGACTTTTCTTGTCTTTCTTTTCACTGTAGAGTTTCTTCTCCTGAGTAAACTCCCTTCTTTATCTAAGCAGCTCTGCAGACAGAGACAGCTTGCTCTCTTTGTTCAGTCTGTTCTCTCTGTTTGACACAGACCGACTCTCTCTGTTGTCCTATTCAGTAGCTGCCCATGCAGGAGTCCAGTGCTTGACTACTGGTACTTTTCCACAAGTCCCAGTCTTGTCTTCCACCACTCCTGTCTGGCCTTAGTAGTGATTCCAAGAAAGTTTTCTACATCTTTCTTGGATAATCTTTTTCACTACAGGCTTCTTACACTATCTTCTACCTTTGCCATCTCCAATGTCTGGATTTGGCAACATAGTGGACGTGGCTGTCAGTTTTCTCCATCAGCCAGTTCTACATCCCAGTTCTCCTGCATAATGCTCTCTGCAATCCTACTGAGAAGCTTTCCACTATGGGCCCTTGCTAGAGAGCATAGAGTTTCTCTAATGGCTATCCATCATGGTTGAAAAATGCTTCCTCAGTCATCCCCTATGACTGTGAGGGTTCTTCATACCCTGCTCTCTTCTTTTTAAAACAAAAAAAAAAAAGGGAAAAGGACATAAGCCTTCTCCACTTGAAAGTCTAAGAGTTATCCCATTCCTTAGGGAATATACTCTTTTTTCTTGCAGCTTGTCCTCATGGTATCCTACCACTTCAAGGACAGCACATATTACTCTGAAAAACGCATGATACCTCCTTTATCCCTCACGTAGGTCAACCTGGTATCTCATCCTATGCGTTTCTGTCCTTTTACCATGCTGGAGTTCCACAGGACTCCGGACTTGCTGTTTACAGACTGATATTATCCTCTGTTTTTTCACTTAACCATCCTGGTAATTCACTGGATAGCATTCCTTTACCATCATCTCTGGGGGAATAGATTCTCTATATATCTTCTCAAGTAGGTTTCACCTCCTTGTTCTTAGATGAATCTTTTCCCTTCACATCTCCATGTGAATGTCCTGATATGCATAGCTCTGTCTGCTTACTGCAGGCATCTATCTTTAGACCTATATATTCAGGTATATATATCTACTGTATATATATATCTATATACCTATATACATCTCTGTAGATGTATCTGTCTGTCAGCTAAGTGTGCATATGCTATGCCCTTTAGATCTTATTATAGATATATATATATCTATATCCCCGTATATATATATATATATGTATATTGTGACGCTCGCGCCCCTACCAGGCGGTTGCCTAGTAGGGACGGCTGGCCATCTGATATCCCTTCTAGGATTTTTGTAGTTGTGTACGAAAGAAGAGCCAAGTGGTTAATAAAGCGCACAGGAAATTTTATTTGGTTTCCATGTTGGTAAGTGGTGAACATAAAATTCTTCAAGCATAACTTTTGGTTTCTCCAGACAAAAAGGAAATACAGGATAATTTCTCCCAGAAATCAAAATGTCCAAACAGTGTAACCTTGAACAAACTCATACCCGTTCTTGTTCCTTACTGCAACAGCTTAATCTTAGCATCAGAAGAAAAAGGCATTTTAAAACTCTTCACATAGTGAGTGAGGTATCAGCTTCAACCCTGCTGTTGCCACACACAAACAGTTTCAGCTGTTTGAACCTCCACTGAGCTCCTGCAGTTTCAGCTTCTTAGGAGAGTTTCTTAATCCTTTACATTCAGGCTTTCCCCTCTCTTCCAGCTTCTGGAACTGTCTTTAGGCTACAACAGCCCCCCTTTTTATGTTCCACTGTTCTAGCTCACACTAATACCTTAGTGCACAGCTCGCATTCCATTTCAGAGACATCAGAATTAACAACACTTCCCTCAGGGCCTACCTCCATGCTCTCTATTGAGCTACAGCTGGGTGCTCCTTGAAAGTGCTCCGGGCTCTTTTCCTTAAGAGTCTTCACCAGATTAAACAGCCTCTCCCAGTGCCTGGCCTTGCCTTCTCCAGGCCGGTCTCTTGGGGGTCTCTCCTGTTTAACTTCCCTAGTGAGATATTTCTTTCTGTGCTGAGCCTTCTGGGGTATGACAGTCTCCTCTGAGTCAGAGCAAGAACTATCCTCTTGGCAATGCTTGGTCCCTGCGTACCTTTCTTGGCTGCCTCTATAGTGGTTCCTCCTTCTGCTGCTCTCCTTGGCTGAAAAGCTTCTCTTCAGTTTGGCCACAGATCTTTCCGGTCTGTGCCTTCTGGGAACTGGGCTAGAACCCGGGCTAGGCCTGGAACTGCAACTGCCGCTTGTGCTTGCTCTTGAATTCCTCCTCGACCTTCTTCTCAAAGCCCCTTCCTTATTCAAACTGGCTCTCCCTCTTGTGTTTGTTTTCTCTCTGTTAACTGCTGAGCAAGGCAACTCCCTTCCTGGCTCCGCCCACTTGGACCTCCTACTCCTATGCAAGGTTGTCCTGTGGTCTGGGATTGGTTTACCTTTAGCTCTGCCCCCTAGGTTCCTTTCAGGGCTTTTAGTATGGAGTATGTGATTTTGTGCACCCATCCCCCGTAAAGAAGAAAAATTCTTCTTTTTTTCAGTTTTCTCTAGCTGGGCTGCACCCTACTTACCAATATATATATATATATATATATATATATATATATATATATATATATATATATATATATACACATATCTCTACATATATGTGTGTATCTGTCCAGATACTTATTATTATAGGTAGATATGTATTTCCATACTTATCTCCTGACTGTTTATGCTCATAAAGGTTTTTACCTTCCTGGATGTTTCTGACAGTGGGCTTGCACAGCTTCATACTGTTCCACAGTATGTTTTGGATATTTTGCACACAACCACTGCTGTGGAACTGACAGCCCTACCGTATCCTAGGTTTACGTATCCCTGAAGCTCCATGCCCCAATGTATTCCTACCTCTCACCAGTTAGGAAAGACATGGTGGATCTTCAGTGGATTTCAGATTCAATTCCTCAAACATCTGTCCTTTCTTGGGAGTATGGGGTTCTTCTCATACCCTTTCCTCCCTCAAGGACTAGGTCTGTTTGTCCAGATCGGTCAGTCTTCCTCTTTTGCTCCTACCTCTGAATACTTCTGTAGCCAAAAGAGTTTTCAGCTTTCCATGAAGCTTCCCACTGAAGACCTGCCGTGTTTGTGTTACCCTAATTGAATCCTGGGGTCACCTCTCACTTCCAGATGTTGACCTCCACCTTCACTCCAGTGAGGTCACCTTGAACATTATTCTACTGGATCCCCAGTAGACTCCATCAGCCTCTCTACTTCCTGCAATCCAGTAGGTGAGCGTCATATGGTGATTGTTAATTTTAATATTATGGTGATTGTTCATTTCAATATATCTTTTGATAATGATCATACATACATGGACTCCTTGAGGGTAGTCCTTTCTTAGGTTAGCTGGTTTTTCTGCAGCTCCTCTCTATGCAATTCCTGCCCTCCATCCTCAGGATGCCTGGCCATATGAGATGTAGCATGTTTTCAATCTTCAACATGTTATGGCTCCAGGCATCTTAGCTTGGGAGTCCCCATATGTGAAGACTCATTCCTGCTTGTTCCTGGAGATAGCACAGTTACTTACCTGTAACAGGTGATCTCTGGGAACAGCAGGAATAAGTCTTCACAACCCGCCCACCTCCCCTAGGAGTTGTATTTTTATATCTATCTTTCCTTTCCTCTTTCTCTCTCTTTGTCTCAGCTATGAAACTCAACTGAGGAGAGACAGTTGGAAAGTCGGGAAGGCAGCATGCAGGCGCTGAGGGATGCTCCCAAAAGCTTTCTGATTGGATGCTGGGGAGCGTTCCCGCGCAGGCTCCGTTGGTACCGACGTACCCATATGTGAAGACTTATTCCTGCTGTTCCCAGAGATCACCTGCTACAGGTAAGTAACTGTGCTTTATTGATGTATTTAGGGAGGAAAGCAAACACTCCAAACTTGATGTTGTCATCCACTTGGGTACGAATGACCTGGCTAGAAATAGTGCCTCTACAATCCAAAAGGACTTCCAATCTCTGGGAGAAAAACTCAAGCCCATTGTTAACACTGTTGCATTCTCAGAAGTTCTACCTGTTCTAGGTAAGGGGGCAAAAAAGCTAAATCACATTAACAGCTTTAATATATGGCTCAAGACCTGGTGCAAACAAGAAGGATTCAGATTCATTGGCGACTGGGAAAACACATGGACCAACAAGAGACTATACTGTGCTGACAGACTAAACCTCTCTGTCGGAGGCAAAAAAATCCTACGTGAAAAATTCAGGCAGTATATCGATTTGCATTTAAACTAGAAGAAAGGGGTGACGGATGGGGAAGGTCAGGTTCTGGACGTCACCCCCTGCAAAAGCAGAACAACAACAGAAACAACCACATTTTTAAACCACACATCAAAAGCATCTGGAAAGAAGTGGGTAGTACAAAATCAATGCAAAACACACACAAGCCAGTTAAATGCTGGAAAGCAATGAGCACAAATGCTCGAAGCTTGATTTGGGATATAGCCATACCTGGCTAGAATCTATTCAGAAGAGACAGAGACAAGGAAAAGGGGGAGGAGTAGCCTTGTATGTCAAAAGCAATATTAAAGCTACTGACATGCAGGGGGCATGGGGAAAAGAAGAAGCGCTCTGGATCGTGTTGGAAAGAGGAGATGGCACTGTCATCCATACTGCTGTAGTCTACAGACCTCCAACTCAAATTGAAGAGATAGATAACAAATTGATTATAGATATTGCCAAGATAGCAACAAAGGGGGAAGCGATCATATTGGGTGACTTTAATCTACCCGAAGAGGATTGGATTACTCCTTTTGCAAATCTGGAAAGAAGCAAAACAATTGTGGACACTATCCAAGATGCATTACTTAGACAAATGGTGATGGAACCAACCAGGGAAAGCTCAGTGCTGGATTTGGTGCTCACCAACGGTGATAGCATGTTGAATGTCTGGGTGAGTGACCCTGTGAGCAACAGTGATCATCACACGGTGTGGTATGAGATAAAAGCCAAGGTGTAGTCCAATCATAGCAAGCTCAAAGTCCTAAACTTCAAAAACACTGACTTCAATAAAATGGCCAAGTACCTAAAGGAGGAGCTGAAAGTGTGGAAGGGGATAAGGGAAGTGGAATTGCAATGGGCTAAACTAAAAGGGGCAATAAAAGGGGCAACAGATAAATATGTAAGAAAAGTAAATAAAAACAAGAGGAGAAGGAAACCTATTTGGTTTTCCAAAGAAGTGGCTGCTCAAATAAGGGCAAAAAACACAGCTTTTGCAAAATTCAAAAACTTGCAAACAGAGGAACACAGAAATGAATACAGGATTAAACTCAAGGAGACAAAAAGAGAAATAAGGATAGCAAAATCACAGGCAGAGGAAAAGATGGCTAAAGATGTTAAGTGCTGTGACAGAAATTTCTTCAGGTATATTCGGGAAAGGAAGAAGATCAAAGGTGGAATTGCAGGACTCAGAAGTGCTGGGAACGGACTCGTGGAAAATGACATTGATAAAGCAAAATTACTAAACAAATACTTCTGCTCTGTTTTTACTAAAGAAAATCCTGGAGAAGGACCACCTGTGATTCCCAAATATAAAAATGGGAATGAAGTAGATACCACACCATTCAGAGAAGATGAGGTGTTAGAACAACTTGCAAAACTGAAAGTGGACAAGGCCATGGGGCCGGATGGGATACATCCCAGGATACTGAAAGAGCTCAGAGAGGTTCTTGCAGGGCCATTAAAGGATGTTTTCAACAGATCCTTGGAAACAAGAGAAGTTCCTCAGGACTGGAGAATGGCTGATATCGTACCTCTACACAAAAGTGGTGACAATGAAGAAGTGTCAAATTACAGGTCCGTGAGCCTTACCTCGGTGGCGGGAAAGGTAATGGAGGCGCTCCTGAAAGAGCAAATAGTGAACTTTCTCAAAACCAGTGGGTTACAAGATCCAAGGCAACATGGTTTTGGCTCAAGCGCTCAACAGGTAGGCCTCCCCATCCTGGAGGGGGCACGGGGTATCCTTTCCAGGGGATGGAGGGGATATTAGTTTATTTAGACGTAGAAGTATTTGTTGCATGTTTAACTACTTATTTGTTGCTCCCTTGAGTCCGCTTTGTCAATAGGTACTGGGGCTGGTGGGTGGTGCCAGCTGCATATGTACACTAGTGTCATCAAAAAGATGACATGCTCAGTCTCCAAGCTGCTGGAGGAGGTGCACTACCCAGAGGTGCGGGACTGGACTGGAGTTCCTCAAGGAACAACAATTAGCAGGAAAGTCTAATTTCTCTATCTTCTAATATCCAGGTTTCCCCAAGCTAGTGGACATTCATGTCATTTGCTTTAATTGAGTGCTTCAACTGATGCCATCCCTGAGAACATTTTAAAACAGGGTCCAAAAACTAGCTAGTTCTCCAGATGTTTTTCGATTGCCATATCTTCAATTCACCAAATTGGAGGATTATTTAAAATCAGCATTCTACTTGGCTGACTGGAGGTTTACAAACTATGAATCAGAAAGCACTACCACTATGATACGTCCTGAGGTCTGGGAATTTCGTCTAAGCTTAAGCAGTTTCAACTTATGTAATGCTGTTCTTGAGGTCTGATTATTCAAAAGAAAGTGGGAGAGCAACACTTACATTTTTTTGTAAATCTGGTCAGAGAAGGTTAGAGGAAACATATCCAGGCTCATTCTATCCCAGACGTAGATCCCCTCTGTACGTCAGGTCTGAGCCCAGCCTGCACGTACAGGACCTTCCCGACTAACTCAGTGAAGTTTCTTCATGTTGCCATGGCTCCGTGGCTCCATTGAAGAGCTGCAATGCCGGCTGCCGGACTCCAACACTGCATTCCCCGCAGCTTGACCCCTGATCTGGCCTCCTAAGGGCGTGGGAAGGTACGAAAAACCCTATCATGTATAAAGTACCTTTGAGCAAAATCATTATTCACCATTTTAATTGATTCTTTCCTTCCCCACTATGCTAGACATAGCAGGGACCATTTCACAGTGAACTCACTAACCAATTCACCATTTTTCTTCACCATTTCCTAATGTGTCCTCGCAAATATAGCTCAAAGGCAGTATGAAAGAGGTGTGTCTTCAATAGTGCTTTGAATCTGGCAAAGGAAGTTTCAGAGCAGAGAATAGGAGGTAGAGAGTTCCATAATGCAGGACCCAGATAGAAGATGGCTGACTTCCGAGTCTGTTCGAGGTGTACCCGAGAGGTTGCAGGGAGGACCAAGCAGTTGACATGGATGGCCTTAAGGAGATGATGGGGGATATGAAATTGAAGCAGATCAGAAAGGTACTGCAGGATCCCAGTATAAAGAACTTTATGGACAATGATAAGAACTTTATAGTTAATGCGGTATTGAAGAGGAAGCCAGTGCAATCGAATTAGAAGAGGGGAGACATGGTCACGATGAGAGACGTGAGTGAGGATACGAGCGGCAGTGTTCTCTATGAGCTGAAGACGACGTAACAGGTAATGGGGAAGGCCTGCAAATACAACATTACAATAGTCCAACCTGGATATGACCAACGAGAGGAGGAGAGTTGTGACTTGTGAGGGAGGAGAGTATAAGAAAGGGACCGACTGCACGAGCCTGTCAGAGAGAAAAAGAGCATTGGACCAGGGATGTCACATGCTCATGGAAGGAGAAGGAAGAGTCTAGATGGACCCCCAAATATTGGAGAGAATGGACGAGGGGGACAAGAGTAAAAACAATCTGGGGTGCAAGTGACGGACAGGGAGTGTGGAAGCTAAACCAGATGGCTGCTGATTTGGATGGGTTAAGGTGGAGACAATGCACTGACAACCAGGAGTGTATGCTAGCTAAACAGGAGTTTATCGGAGAACGATCTGGTGAATGGGAACTGGTATGATGTAGCAGTATGATGTTGTCTGCAAAAAAGTAAGAGAATATGCCCAACTGCTGAATAAGCAGTGCTAATTGTGCCATAAAGATGTTAAAGAGCAGTAGGGCCAACACCGAGCCCTGGGGAACCCCGAAAGTGAGAGGAAGTGTAAGAGAAGAGGCCGACCCACAGGAGACAGAAAAGGAGCCAAGAGAAAGGTAAGACCTAAATCAATCTAGTACAGCATCCTGGAGACCACAGTTCTGAAGACGGGAAAGCAAGAGAATGTGATCTACCAGGTCGAAGGCTGCAGAGAGATCCAGTGAAACAGCAAGAGAGATATCACCCCGGTCGTGCACTGGGTGTGTTTCATTGAGGTGTGCAAGAAGGATAGTCTCTGTACTTTGTCCGGTTCGAAAATGCAACTGACGAGGTTGAAGGGCATGCGTGGAGACCAGGTGGGAAGATAACTATGTGAAGACAAGTTTTTCCAAGACTTTTGACAGAAAGGGTAAATTGGATACAGGACGCCAATTAGCAAGTACTGTACAGTGGGGTCTAGGTTGGGTTTCTTCAATATGGGCTGAATAATGGAGTGTTTCCACAAAGAGGGGAAGATACCGGATGAAAGACTACAGTTGAACATGATTAACATGGATGGCAAAAGGGCGAGGGACAGTTCTAAGAACCACTGTAGTGGAATAAGGTCATTAGGACAAGTGGTCTTGTGAGATGTAGGCATGACCTTCGAAAGCTCATGCAAATTAACCGGCCAGAAGGCAGACCAGGTATGAACACCAGGGGAAGAGGGAGAAGGAGGAAGAGGTGGTGACATAGTTGGAAGGGAAGAGTGAAGTGTTGCAATCTTATCCTGAAAAAAGTGAGCTAAGCGGTCTGGGGTAGGGGGGGAGCAGTTGCAGTAGAGGGTATGCAAGTGGAAGACAGGGAATGAAATACAGAAAAGAGCTGCCTGGGAGAATTGGCCGCAGAAGAAATTTTGTCAGAATAATAGGCTTTCTTGGCATCATGCAGACATGCTCTATAGCAGTGATAGTGAATAAAAGAAGTTTTTATATATCGGATGCTGGTGCTTCCAAGGATCTACTAAGGACATATCTTGAATAAGTGATTGCAGCATTCTCCAAGATTGAGTTATTCAATAATTACATTTAGACTGCCTGTCCAAGAGTGATCTAAGGGCAAATTGAAAATCCCCCGTCCCCCTTGATCAGCAGGGTATTACCCACCTGGATTATGGCATTGAGCAAAGTATTAAAAAAGGGCTAGAGTAATGATGCCAGACTATCTGATGATAAACAATATTAGACTTTAAAAACAAGCAATAGAACATTAAAACAAATATGAAATTCAGTGGGAAGCCAAAGAGGTTCCTGTGTGTGTGTGTGTATAAAGAAATCTGTTCTTGTAAGTATTTACCTGCTGGGAAATTCTCTAAATCTTGGGGAAAAGGGAATTCTTTGGGTTAAAACTGATAAATCTGTGTATGTTAGAACTCAGTGTTTTTGTTAAGTCAGTCTGGGCTTAGTACCACCAGAGAGCTTTCCATTTAAATCAAATCAGAGTATAGCTTAGCATAGAAGGTAGAATAAGTAAATATTCCTTGAGTAGAAATAAATAAATTTTTATAGAGACCTTCCAGTTAGGAGGCAAGAGACCTATGAAATTGTTTTAAATAAGTGTTAAAGCCAAGTGACAGATCAAAGGCTTCCTCTATCAAATCAGGGGCTGTGTGAATCACCCGAAAAATTGTAAAGAGATTACCTTAGAAGCAGAGGTCAGGGCACTATGTAGCAAGCCAGCTTTTACTAAGTGTTCTTTCCCTCCCACCTACTCCAGGCATAATCTTAGCTTTATAAGCTCTTAAACCTATTAAAGGGAAAGAGGTGGTCAAATTCACTTTCAGATTCAGAGGGTTATCCTCATCAGGAATAGATTAAATAAGACCCTGAAATTCATTAATTGTTGTGGTGAACAAAGTCCTTTAAACTTAGTAGATATAGTTGCATTTGTACAATTATTCCTAGCAGCTTTAATTACGTAAACAACTTAAATATCTAAACAAATCCTTAAAACTAAGATGCAAACAGCAGTCCAGCAGCGAGATGGGGGCTGTCCAGTCTTTTGAACTGTCACATTTATTATTTATTTATTTGGCTATGTGGTTTACAATGAACAATAATGCTAATATGGCTTTACATAGAAAATAAAGTCAGAAAGACAAAGGAAAACAATGGAACAAAGATATATTACATGATTTAATAAGTAAAGAGGTTGAGGAGTGGTAGTTATGTATCAAGATTTGAAAAATGCTCAAAGAACAGGTGTGTCTTTAGCTTCTTTTTTTTTCCATTTAACATTTTCATTGAATTTATTCCATACCTTTACAGATTCTTTCTGCTTATCTCAGCAATGTACATTTGTGTTTTATCAACAATCTGTCAACATCTTAAACTATTTCCCCCTAATTGCTATTACAACATTACATGTTACCTATTCTTCTTCCCTTCTCCCCCCTTCCCCCCCAAGCTCACTTAGTTATCTCCTCCTCCAACACCCGCTTATTGTCTCTCAATTACTCTCTCATGTGTATCTCTCGGATATTGATATGCCTTCGCCAAGTAGCCCAACATCATACAGTTATTTGCAAAACAACGTTACATTGGCCCTGTCTCCTGCTCTCGGGCTTTCCATGTTCCCAACCATTTCCAAACCCGTTGCCATTATTCCATACATTTGTCCCCTTTCCCGTGTCGCAACCCTGTCAGTCGATGCATCAAACACAGATCTTCCATTCGTCTGATAAATCCTACACTCTGAGGTACCCCCGCCCCTGTCCAATGTTGTGCTATCTCATTTCTAGCTGCCACTATACAATGATGTAGCACCCCCTCTCTCTTGCCGGGATATCCTCCCCCACCTGATGTAAGAGACATATTTCTGGCTTTTTTGGTAATCTATATCCTGTCATTTCGTATATTAGCCTAAGTACCTCCTCCCAGAAGCCTTGAATCTGCTGGCAATTTCACCACATATGCATCATATCCCCTCTCTCCTGGCACCCTCTCCAACACCGATCAGATATTCCCATCCCCGCTCTTTTTTGTCGTGTCGGTGTCCAGTACCACTTATAAAGTACCTTATATGCATTCTCTTTGATTTGGGTAGCGACAGAAATTCTCGCTATTGTCTGTAGGACTTTATCCCACCACTCTTCGGTCCATTGCTTGTCTAAATCTATCTCCCATTTCTGCATTAACTCTAGTTTACCCTCTCCTCCCTCCATTAGCCCTTTATATATCTTAGCAAGGGCTCCCTTGTGGCCTAGATTTCCTGAGCAGAGTGCCTCAAACCACCCTCTATTGCTCCAAAGGTCCCTCCATACACTCTGCTGTCGCACAAAATGGCCAATCTGGATGTAACTGTAGAAATCATTATTGGATAATCCATATACATCCTTAATACCCTCAAAATCCCTTAGGCCCTCCTGAACTACTAGCTGGGAGAGATGTGTGAGTCCCCGCTGTGCCTATCTCCTCAGTATTGACCCTCCTGGACCCTGTCCCCTCTCAAAACAAACCTTTATTGTCATCTCTTGTATATATCATTTATCCTGAACTAGTACTTCCCTATGTTGTTTCCAAATATGTAGAGTGTGCCCTACAAAGGGATTCGTGACACTGCTAGCTGATGATGAACTTCCCCCTCCATACCAACTTTTCCAATCCCCCTTCCCTTACCGAATCTTCCTCCATCTGAACCCAATGCTTTTTCTTTTCTCTGTGCCAGTCATAAAGCGCTTTCAATTGCGCTGCTATATAATATCTGCTGAAATTAGGAACTCCTAGCCCCCCCTCTCCCCTAGCTCTCTGTAATATGGACATAGAAACCCTAGGGCACTTATTTTGCCATATGAAGCTATCGATTTTTCGTTGTAGCAACTTTAACCGTTGCCTTGGTATTAATATCGGCAACGTTTGAAACAAGAACAAGAAGCGTGGCAAAAGCATCATCTTTACGGTTGCTATCCGTCCAAATGAAGAGAGATATCCCCGCCCCCCACTCTGTCAGTAAACTTTCTACTTGTCCAATTAATGTTTTGAAGTTTAAATCATATAAAACCTCTAGCCTGTTATTATTTGAATCCCTAGGTATCTAATCACCCCCTTAGCCCATCTAAATGGGTACTTCGTTCGTAATCTCACCTGTTCTTCTCCTGGTATTGACAAATTCAAAGTTTCCGATTTTGTCCAATTTATCGTGAAGCCCGACAACCTCCCATACTCTTCTAATTCCCACATTAATATTGGTATTGAGATTCTCGGTCTGGTCACACTCATGATGATATCATCTGCAAACAATGATATTCTGTAATCTTCCTTCCCTACTGTTATACCCTTCAAATCTTCTCTTTCTCTCACTCTCTCTGCGAATGGTTCCAATGATATCGCGAATAATAGGAGTGACAATGGGCATCCCTGCCTCGTCCCTGTCCCCTGCTTGAAGAAGTTCGAGTAGGCTCCGTTTACCCTAACACATGCTCTCGGGTGCCTATATAGTGCTTCCATCCAGCCCTTGAACTCTCCTCCCAGCCCCATTCTATCCATCACCCGAAATAGAAAATCCCACGACACCTGATCAAATGCTTTTTCCGCGTCTAGGGATATTAACAAGGCCTCCTTTTTGCTTTGCCCCACTGACCAAATAATATTCAGAAACTTCCTAATATTATCCGCAACCTGCCTCCCTGGAATAAAGCCTGCTTGGTCTTGATGGATCAATTTCCCAATAACCTTGTTTAGATGTGTTGCTAGTATTTTAGCCAATAATTTGGCATCTAAATTGATTAGTGAGATTGGTCGGTATGATGAACATTCTTGCCGATCTTTACCTTCTTTTATGTATGACTGTGATCCCCGCCCATCCCATTGTATCTGCTAACTCCCCCCCCCCCCTCCCTTAGTAGGTTAAACAGCCTCAGCAGTGGTGTAGTTAACAGCACACTAAATTTTCTGTAAAATCGTGCTGTAAGCCCATCCAACCCCGGAGCCTTATCTAGCTTTAACTGTTTTATAGCTTGTAAGATCTCCTCTGCTTTGATTGCTTCATTTACTTTTTTTTGATCCTCCTCCGCCAATGTCCGGGATCTTTATGGAGTTTAAATAACTCTTTATTCTGTCTGGGTCTGGAGATGCACGAGCTGCATATAGCTCTTGATAATATCTTTTAAAAGCCTCTCTGATTTCCCCATTTTTGTGAACTAACTTCCCTTCTCTGTCTCTGATTCTCAGTATCTGTGATCTTAATTTCCTTTGTTTCAACCGCTGCGCCATATACCTCCCTGCTTTATTTCCACCCTCAAAGAAACCCTGCTTCAGCAGCTGCATTCGGTATTTTATAATTTCAGCCTGCATAGCATTCAATTCCGCTCTAACTGCCAGCACTTGCTCCCTATATGTCCCTTTTCCATCTTGCATGTCTAATGCTTCAAATTCCATTAATCTTTCTCTCAATTCCTGTTCTCTCTTCTCCCTCTCCCTTTTCTTGCGTGCCCCCCATTTGAGAAAAACTCCCCTCACCACTGCCTTATAACCATCCCAACCCCCCCCAAGCCACCTCCCCATTGTCATTCCATCTAAAATATTCCACTATCTCCCTCTCTATCTCCTTCTGAACCCTTTCATCCTGCAACAGGGACTCATTTAATCTCCAAAATTGGGTTCCTCCTCCCTCCCTCTCCATTGTCAACCTTACTTCCACTAACGCATGATCCGACTATGTTATAGAATCCATATCTGCCCCTTTTACTCTACCCGCCAATTCCTTTGTAACCCAAATAGCATCTATTCTGGAATATGATCCATGCACTGAAGAAAAGAATGAGAGCTGCCTTTTCTGTGAATGCTGGAAACGCCAAGCATCTATCAAACAGTGCTGCACAACAAAATTTTGATATTTTCTTCTATCAGCTCTTTTGCCCTCCCGTTTCCCTGTTGCATCTCTTTCTGGGTTCCACGTTAAATTAAAGTCACCCCCACATATAAGTTTTCCCTCCCCTACTTTCCCCACCTCAGCATCTAATTTTGTCCAAAATTCACCTTGTCCTCCAGTAGGTGCATAAACATTCAGTATGCAATACCATTCATTTCCTATTTGCATTCGTATAAATATATATCCTCCCCTCTTTATCTCAGGTTATCTTCTGTATCTCCCCCTTCAGTTTAGAAGCTATAAAAACAGCCACCCCACCCTTCTTTTTCTCCACTGTGTTTGATGCATAGAGACACGTCCCATATCCTTGTAAGTGGACCAAGTGTTCTGTTGCCCTTATTAAATGCGTCTCCTATACAAGCACTAACGACGCTCTTTGGCGTCTTACTTCTGTATAGAGTTTCTGCCTTTTAATTGGCGAATTCAGCCCTTTAAGATTCAATGTTACAACTTTTAACTCACCTTGAAAATATTCTCACCCCTCCTGTTTGCCTCCCCACCCCCACCCTCCCTAACCCTCCCTCCCTCACTCCATCCTTCCCCCCTCCCACCCTACCTCCCCTCCCCCCTTCCCTCCCCCTTGCCCTCCCCCTTCCCTCCCCCTCCCTTCCTCCTCTCAGGAGTTGTGACTTCCATTAAGGTAACCGACTATCAGACCCCCTAACTTCCCCTCTCCCTCCCCCCCTCCCTTCCCATCACCCCCCTCGTCTACCCCTTCCCTACTTCCCCTACCTCTATACTTCAGCTTCTCCCGCCCACTTCCCCTTATCCACTTCCCCCTACCCCCCCCCCTATACCCATGCCTGCTCTAATGCTATCAATTCCTCTAATCCAAAATTCCCCTCCCTTCGCCCCCCTCCTTCTTCCCCAAAACCTCCTCTGACCCCCCTCCTTCTCTACCCCCTGTCATCTTTTCCCTACTACCCCCAACTTCTGTATGAGACTTATAATAATATTTCACATTTCTTCCCTTTTAAATTTTTGCCTATCTCAAGGCTGCACAGTGTCATCAGCTGCCTCCTGTTTCTTTTTCTGCAACTTTTCCTCTTTGGCTATCTTTGGCCATTTTCGCCAATCTCCTGCCACCTTCTGCTGCTCTCTGCTATCGTAGGCTATTTGCCCTGGGAGTAATGGTGCTGTTTTCAGCTGTCTTGACTGGGCTTCTGGCCGCCTCCGGGAGGTTAGGTACTTCCAGATCTCTCAACGCTTTCCAAGCTTCTTCACTTGCCCGCACTCTCCTCAACCTCCCTTGCACTATAATCAATAGTCCAAAGGGGTACATCCATTTATATCTCAGCTCTGCCCTCCTTAGGTATGTCGTGACCTCCTTCAGCGCTCTCCAACGCTGCAGCGTCCCATGGGATAAGTCCTGAAACAGTTCCAGTTTATGTCCTTCCCATTGGAAATTTCTCATCTTCCTTGCTGCTCCCAAAAGATGTTCTTTCATTTTATAGGACTTCAAGCATACCACGATGTCTCGTGGACGATTGTCCCTAATGGGCTCCAATCCTCTGTGCGCCCTTTCTATTTGCAGAGACTCTCCTTCACCCTCCTTGGCCATTTCTGTGTCTTTTAAGAGTTCTCTAAAGACTTTGTAGACAACCTCCTCACTATTCTTGTATTTTGATTCCTCAGGGACTCCTCGTACTCTATTACATCTTCTGGACCTATCTTCCAAGTCCTCCGTTTTCAGCTTCAGTTCCTCATGAGCTATCTTTAAATCTTCCCAGCCTTTTTGTATTATTTCCATTACAGTCTCTTGTTGTTCCAACTGGTTCTCGGTGTCTTCCACCCGTTCTCCCAGGTCATCTATATCTTGTCTGAGGCTTTGTAGTGTTTCTTTCAGCTCATTTTTTACTCCACTAATTTCCACCTTTAAGTCCTCTTTTAGTTCTGTAAGCCACTGCTTAATTTTTTTTGCCATCCCCGAGCTCTCCTCTCCCTCCATTTCCTCCTCCTGCTCTTGTGTCTTCTCCGCCACCATTTTACCTTCCTTCTCTCCTTCCTTCCCTCCTCGGAGAGGCCCGTAAGGTGATCTAAATTCTGCCAATTTTTTCTTCACCGACATCTCTCTTCTTGATTTATCCATTATAGTATTTTATTTCTGTTCAGTTTGCAGTAATTTCTGTGGGGTAACTTTGCTTCTCTCTCCCCCCCCCCCCCCCCACCAGGGCTTACGCTTCTGGTCTCTTTGCTGCTCATCTTTGTAGCCCTCCTTTATTTCTCTTGAATTCACTGGCTAGAGATATTGTAGTTGGCTTTGCCAAGTTTTTATATGCTATTGCCTTCTTGTTCTTCCCTGCAGTTTCAAGCTGTTGGGCACTGCTTTACGCGGTTTTTCTTCTCTGTGCTGTACTATGTAGCCCTCGGCCTACCTTAGCTTTCTCCGGTAGCAGCCAATGTCTCCCTTTGATATAACTCCTCCGTTTCTTCCTCCTTCACTGCCAGCTATGGATTCCCATTTCTTGCTCACTCGCACTCCAGCTCTTCCCCCGTTCTGCTCCTCTTCTGCTTTTAGTGTGTTCTCACCCAGCACATGGTTTGCCGTTCGGTCCTCTCCTCGCTCCCGATACTGCTGCTCTCTCCCTGATCGCTGCTATCCTGATCGTCTCTGCCGCTCCGGACACTCAGGACAGCAGATGTTTCTTCTTTCCGGCACTCACCAGCCCTCCTGCTGCTTTCTGCACTTCAACTCAATGCTTCGGCATGCACCGGTATGTTCGGGCCTCTCTCTCTTTATATCCCGCACATCGGGTAAGTGCTGCGACTCGCTCCGGCTCACCGCTCTCGCTACTTCTTCCGCCCCTCTCTTCTCCTCCCTGCACCTCCTTTTAGTTCATATTGGGGTACTTTTCTTCAATTTATCCGGCCTGGATGTCGGAGCTTCTTTTTCACTCCGCCATCCTCTCCGATGATGTCACCGGAAGTCCTTAGCTTCTTTTTAAAGTCCAGTAAGTCATTAATGGTGTGAAGTTCATCTGGAAGCATGTTCCAAAGAGCTGGAGCAAAGAACCAGAAGGCTCTGTTTAAGGTTATAAGGGAAACCTTAGTATACATTGATGATATAAGTAAAGTGTTAAGGAAATTCGATCTTCGAGTTCTATTGTCAGGTGTTTTCTGGATAAGGAATTGTAGGTGGAAGGCAGATAATTCATGGAAGATTTTAAAGGTTGTGAGTATAACTTTGAATTTGATTCATTGATGAATAGGTACCCAAAGTAGTAGTTTGAGCAGTGTTGTAATGTGCTCTGATCCCGTGGCATTAAAGAATAGGAGAGTAGTTGTATTCATTGCTAGCTGAAGGGTTTGGATTGTATATTTCGGGAGGCCTTGAAGCAAAAGGTTGTAGTAATCGAAGTGCAGGAAGATTAGAGCTTGTAGAACTGAGCGAAAATCATGTGATTCAAGGAATGACTTGAGATGTTTTATGGTCTTGAGCTTGTAATAGATGTTTTTCACAGTGCTGCTTATGTATGATAAGAGCGTTATCTATCTAGAATGACACATAATTATCGTTCTTTAGATTTGATTTGAAATTGAATGCCATCAAAGGAAATATTGGGTGGTGGTGTAAACTTAGTATCCTTGGTGATATAGATAAGTTATGTTCAGTAAGCCAGTGTATGATGGAACTGAAACAGGTTCGTAGGTGCAGGAATTCAGGATCAGTAGTGTTGATGGGAATATAGATCATAACATCATCAGCATACAAGTGATATAATATGTTATATTTTGCCATAATGGAACAAATTGGTTTAAGGAAAAGGTTGAACAATAATAAGGATAAATCAGATCTTGCAGCACTCCTTGCTGTTGTATGTGGGAGAGTTTTCACATCGTATTTTGACTTGCGGCTGTCAATTGGAGAGGTATGATTGAAATCAGTTTAGAGTGGCATCTCTTGGGCCTAGTGCATGTAGACATCTGAGTAAAGTGTTAGAGATAGAATCAAAGGCAGATTTGATATCCAAATAAATGAGGATGAAGCCCAGTGTGCGGGACCTGGCAAGGAGAGGTCTCTGATGTGCGCATCAGTGGAGCACAGCATGCAAGCAAGTACTAGCCAGGAGCACTCACTCCCCTTGTCCCAGGAGTCTAGGGACTCCAAAGAAGTGGGGGCCAAGGCAGGGAGCCCCGCATCCCAGTGGCGGGAGCCACCAACCGGCCCTCAACCCCTTCCCAGACTCTCCACTTCTCAGGGTGTAGATGAGGGAGGAGGCTGGGGAGGTTTCTCGCAAGAGTTTGTCTTGCTGTTGTAAAAGGCATTCTGCCTGCGCCAGCAAGGGGGCACATGGTCCCGCGCAGGAGCGCACTGCATAGCGTATTGCAGACCCGAAGAAGGTCGGATTTGTAGCGGCGGCGATGGTGGCAAACAAACCAGCCATCGGATGACAGGGTGGAGCTGTCCCCATGTTTCAAGGTCCAGGATGGAGATGACCTAGAACCGGAAATGGAAGTGGAAGATGAAGAGCTAGAAGAGGGCGAGATTCCGGACCAGGAGGAGCAGGCGCAGATTGTTTGCGTGTTCCACAGGGAGGAGTTGCCGGCGATGATCAGCAAGTCCTTAAATGCCCTTAATATCCCTACAGGCCTCCAGACAGAGGAGGAGTCAGTGGAGGATCTGCTGCTCCAAGCAGTACGGAAGAGACAGAAGGTTTTCCCGGTCCATCGGGTGGTCAAGCAGATGATCCAGGACGAGTGGAACGTGCCAGAGGCCGGCCTACAGGGATGCAAACTATGTCACACCTGTACCCGTTGCCAGAGTAGGAGAGAGAATTGCTCCGGTCCCCAAAGGTGGATGCCGCGGTGTCGGCAGTGACTAAGAAGACTACAATCCCAGTCGAGGGCAGCGCAGCACTTAAGAATACCCAGGATAGTAAGCTGGATACCTTGTTAAACAAAGCTTTGATATTAATGCCCTCGCACTTCAGGCGTCGATGTGTGGGGCCTGAGTAGCCAGGGCCTGTCTCTGTTGATCGCAATGGATTCAGCAGCCAGGAGACCTGTCAGGGGAGTTGGTGGGAGAGGCTGCAAGAATAGAGTCTGGTACAGCCTAACTCGCGGACACTCACTACAATCTTATCGGGGCCTTTCAAAGAGCATGGCCTCTGTGGTGGCAGCTCGCTGCTACCTCTGGCTCTGGAATTGGGCAGCTGATGGGTCCTCCAAAGCCCATCTCAGTAAGCTCCCCTTCAAGGGAAAACTGCTATTTGGGGAGGAGCTGGACAATTTAGTAAACAAATTGGGGGACTCAAAGGGCAGACGGCTCCCGGAGGATAAACAGAAGCAGGGCCGCAATCTCCCTCCCGTGCGGACCCAGCCACGGGAATTCTGGAGGTTTCGGATGACCCATTTTACACCCTATCCAAGGGGGCGTTTTCCCTCAAAGGATCAGGGCTTTCAAGGGTTTCAAGGAGCCGGTAGGGGTTTTAATGCTGCCGCCTCCTCCTCGGCACCTAGGAAAACACAATGAAGTGAGGGGGGTACAGGCGGGGGTGCAGCCAGTGGGAGGTCGGCTGCTAGAGTTTTACTCTGCCTTGGCCTGGGTCATGTCTGATCAGTGGGTCCTGGAAGTAATCCGGGATGGGTATGCCCTCGAGTTAGCACGCCCGATCCTCCCATCCTTAATTCAGTCTCCCTGCAGCGCCCAAGCCATGGCCGCAGCAGTAAAGGACACCTTGACACGGCTCATACTCTTAGGGGTGGTAGTCCCGGTGCCCGAAGGCAGTGCAGCTGCGGTTGATACTCCATTTATTTTGTGGTGCCAAAAAAAAAGGGCTCCTTTTGGCTAATCTTCGACCTCAAGCAGGTCAATCATTGTCTGCGGGTGCCACATTTTCACATTGAGACGCTGAAGTCGGTTATAGTGGCAGTCTGCAAGGGGGGAGTATTTAACATCCTCACGGAAGCATACCTGCATATTCCCATCCACCCAACCCATCAGCAGTTCCTCCAGTTCACGGTGCCAATGGGCCACTTCCAGTTTCAAGCATTACCGTTTGGCCTGGGGTTGGCCTCCCATACCTTCACCAAGATTATGGTCATGGTGGCTGCAGCACTCCGCAAGGAGGGAGTTCTCGTACATCTGTACCTTGACGACTGGTTGATCTGAGCCAAGTCCAAGGAAGAGAGCGAAAGGGCAAGGACCAGAGTGGTGGAACTCTTGTGCAGTCTCAGCTGGGTGATCAACCTGGTGAAGAGCAGGTTGGTTCCGGCCCAGGAGATTGAGTACCTCGGAGTGCGATTCGACACCCACAGAGGCAAAGTGTTCTTGCCGGAACACCGTGCACAGGGGCTTCGGCGCCTGGTGCGCCAGTTCTTAGCAATGATGGAGCCCTTGGCCTGGCATTATCTCCAGGTGCTGGGGATAATGGCGGCAACTCTGGGGCTTATCCCATGGGCAAAGGCTCACATGAGACCATTGCAATGGGTTCTACTCCGTCGCTGGTCCCATCAGCATCATCTGCTGTCGAGGAGGTTCCCCTATCCACCGGCGACTGGAAGGACACTCAGATGGTGGCTCCGTCCAGGGAGTTTGGTGGAGGATATGCCCCTCAAGCCTCCGCAGTGGATCCCACTGATGACGGACACCAGTCTGTCTGGATGGGGAGCCCATTGTGAGGGACACATTGCCCAGGGGCGCCGGAGCCCTCACGAAGCCCGCTGGTTTATCAACAGTCTGGAGATGTGGACGGTGGCACTGGCCCTCCAGTCCTTCGAGCGCTGTTTGCAGGGAATGGCGGTCCGGGTTTTCTCGGATAATGCAATCACAGTGGCCTAATCAACTGCAAGGGGGTCTTGGGCAGCGCCTCCTTGAAGGAAGAGGCAGAGAGTTTGATGGAGTGGACAGAGGCCCATCTTCAGGCGTTGTCAGTGGCGCATGTTACGGGGGTCGAAAATGTCACAGCGGACTACCTAAGCCGGGTCCAGGTGGATCATGGCGAGTGGATGCTCTGCCCAGAGGTCTTCAAGCAGGTGGTGAGCCGTCAGGGCCTTCCAATCATGGGCCTCATGGCAAAGTGGAGTTCAGCCAATGCGAGCTGTTTTTTTCAGCAGCAGGCGAGAAAGGATGTCGAAGGGCTTGAACGCTCTGGTTCAGAGGTGGCCCACAGAGAGTCTTCTGTGTTTCCCCCGTGGACTTTCAGCAAATAGAGGCTCATCAGGGCTTGGTCATCCTAATAGCCCTGGATAGGCTAAGACATCCGTGGTATGTCAACTTAGTACGGCTGCTAGCGGACCGTCCATGGAGGCTCCCATTGCAAGACGACCTCTTGACCCAGGGACTGGACCGAATGCCTCAGGTGGATCGATTCTCGCTTACGGTATGGCTCTTGAAAGGGCAAGGGTGTTGAAGAGAGGATACTCGGGATCGGTAATTTCAATGTTGTTGAAGGCTTGGAAGAATTCTACCTGTCTCTCCTATGTCAGAGTATGGCACATCTTTGAGGGTTGGTGTGCAGACTGAGAGCGCCGGCCTACTGCGATGACCGTTCTGGACATCTTAGCATTCTTACAGGCAGGCTTTGAGAAGGGCTTAGCTGCCAGCTCTTTGAGGGTGGAATTGACAACAATTTCATATTATCAGGGAAGAGTCCAAGGGAAGTTGTTGGGCAAACACCCGGATATAATGCAATTCCTAAAGGCAGTGGGACGCCTTCGATCTCCTTGGAGGATGGTGGTTCCGCCCTGGGATCTCAGTTTGGTGCTAATGTCACTGACGGGGGAGCCCTATGAACCATTGGGGCTGGCTTCCCTGAAGGATCTGACGCTCAAGGTGGTATTTCTGGTAGCGATCTGCTTGGCGAGACGGATTTTGGAGTTGCAGGCCCTATCCTGCAGCCTGCTTTTCTAAGGAGAAGGTGGTCCTATAGATGCTGCCCTCCTTTTTGCCCAAGGTGGTATCTGCTTTTCATTTGAATCAGTCTTCCTACCGTCCCTGGTGAGTGTGGGAGAGGAGACTGCGGATTCACGGCTGCATCTTTTGGATGTTCAATGAGTGTTGAGGCAATACTTGAAGAGAATAGAGTCGTTCCACAATTTGGATCGGCTATTTGTGTTTGGGGGACTGCGCAAAGGAGAGGCGGCAGCCAAGGCCTTCATTTCCAGATAGATTAGAGAAGCAATTGCTTCAGCATACATTTTGAAGGGCAAGCCAATCCTGGTGGGATTGTGGGCACATTCAACGCGAGCCCAGGCGGCCTCGTGGGCAGAGTTTAGTCTAGTGCCACCGGTGGATATATGTAGGGTGGCGACGTGGTCCTCTTTGCATACCTTTGCTAAGCATTATCTTCTGGATGTCTGCTTTGGTGGAGCGATCCTAAGGGTCGGTCTCACAGGTCCCTCCCGTTGATCGAACTGCTCTGTTACATTCCAAAAGAGCGGGACTGGACTGGAGGAACAACAAGGAAAGAATAACACAGGTACACTAAAAAAAAATTTTTTTAAACTGCCTCTAATGTTTCAATTGATTTTTACGTTTTTTGGTGCGCTGAATCCAAATCTGGTAACCAATTTGCTCCATCACGTACAGATTTTTTGCTACATTGGGTTAGCAGTTTGAGGTGAACGTTTCAGATTGAGTGCGATCGAGATAAAAGTTTCTTGGATGAATTCTTTATACTAATTGTTTAGTAGTAGTTCAAATAAGAATAAAGAAAATTGTAACAAGGCAGCACATAAGAATAGAGTAATGTCAACAAAACACACTGTGATGGTAGCAAAATTGTCTGCACTTAAAACAGCCACATACATGTGCACAAACATTGAGCATATAAGAGAGAGGTTAGACACAAAGCAAAGCAAAGAAATGTGCAAAAAATGTTGTACAGGTATGTATGTAAGAATAGAAAACGCAAACCGCACCATTGCAATACATGAAGACAAAACACCCGATGGTGTGAAAATAAAATTTTAATAAATGAGATCCGACACTGTGGTAATAACTAGCAAATTTTTATTTTAAAGTTTAGTAAAAACACGATATTTGTCAACACAGTTTAGATTTTAAAGTCATTCTTGGGTCAATCAATCTCCTGGTGGGCCCGTTTCTTCTTCCCCCGAATGCTTCTCTTGGTACGCTGCTTGGCGTATTTTTCATCTGGGGTTTCCCGCAGCAGCAACCAGCAGAAATCAGCCATCATAGTGGTGTTCCATCTTCCTTGGTACCTTCTCTCTGCGTCCTTGATGTCCTGGTGAAACCTTTCACCTTGTTCTTCACTGTACGCCCCCAGGGTTTCGGGAAAGTAGTTCACATGGGAGTGCAAGAAATGGACTTTCAGGCTCATGTTACAGCCTTGTTCTTTGAAGGCATTGAGCATCCTGGCAACAATATCCTTATAGTTCTCATCCCGCCTGTTCCCCAAGAATTTGAGAACAACATCCTTGAAGGAATCCCAGGCTTCTTTTTCCTTCTCAGACATCGTTTCAGCGAATGCTCCATCTGAAATGAGTTTCCTTATATCAGGACCAACAAACACTCCTTCCTTTAGCTTTGCTTCAGAAAGTCGGGGGAACTTTGAGCAAAGGTACCGAAAGCACTCACCATCTTTTGGAAGGGACTTGATGAATTGCTTAATGAGACCCAACTTAATGTGGAGATGTGGTAATAGAATTTTATCACGAGGTACCAAGTTCTCATGAAGAACATTTTTCTCACCGGGTCTCAAATACTCCCGAATTGGCCAGTCTTTTTTCCCCCAGTGTAGGTCGCGGGCCCGGCTATCCCACAAGCAAAGGAAGCAGGGATATTTGGTGAAACCGGATTGCTGCCCTAATAGCATGGATAGAATTTTAAAGTCTCCACAAATCATCCACTTATGCTCATCATAATGAATCTTCTGAAGAATCAGGGCCAAATTCTCGTATTTTTCTTGGAGAATAACAGAGTGAGCAATAGGAACTGAAGCGAATGTGTTGCCATTATGAAGAAGAACACCTTTTATGCTGTCTTTTGACGAATCAATGAACAGCCGCCATTCAGCAGGATCATACTTGAGTTTAAACTTTTCCATCACTCCGTATATATCGTTGCAAAATACCAAATCTTCCTCTTTGCTGAAATACTTCAAAAATTGTGTCTCGCGGTTGCAGTACCAATAAAAAGTTGTTCCTGGTGACAATAGATTTTTCTGTTTAAGCCAAGAACCTAGCAGTTGGGCAGCATCTTTTGGGAGTCCTAAATCCCGGACTAAATCATTCAATTCAGCTTGAGAGAAAAGTTCAGGTTTCGGATCTGGTTCAGTTTCAAACTCGGAAGTACTGGACTCATCGGGAAAAGCCATCTGATGAGTCTCATCATGATCAGAACCGTCCACACAAATATGATCCAAAGATTTTGGTGGTTCAGGCACAGGTACTTCGTTGCTATGAGGCATAGGCCTAATTGCTGAGGGAAGGTTGGGGTAACTTTATTACTTTCTTATTTTTTAAGTTGTATCCTAGCATCAGCAAAGTACTTTTAGTTTCAAATTAAAACACAGAAGAGAGCTTTCTGGTTAAATTTAGAATCCAGCAGAGAGCTTGTAGTTTAAATTTCATAATAGGTTAGAGCCTAGTAGCAGCAAAGAGCTATAATTTAAATCAAATCAGAATATAGTTTTCCTCAGCAGCACAGGACAAGGTACTGTGTAGCAGCCCTTTTTTAATAAGTGTTATATCCCTCCCTCCCTCCCCACACCCACCCTCCCCTGGGAAAATCACAGCTTTATAGGTACTTGCACAACTTAAAAGACAGGAGGTGCTCTCAGGTGAAGCTCATTACCCAAATCAGTCATACACCAAGGACCTGAGATTAATTAAGCTTCAGGTGAACAAGGTATATTAAACTTCTTAGGTACAGTTTTAGTGGTATAAATATCCATTGCACCCTTTAGTACATATGGAACTTAAAGATCTAAACACAAACTTAAAACTAAGATGCAGACAGCAGTCCAGCAGCGGGATGTGGGCTTTCCAGTCTTTTGCATTGAGTGTCACATGTATGATTTTCTCCCAGCTGGTGAGAGGTCTTACGTGTGCACTAGGTGCAAGGAGCTCTCTGCTCTCAGGGAACGAGTCCGTTCTCTAGAGGCTAGAGTAGCAGACTTGGAAAACATAAGACAGACAGAGAGGTACATAGACGAGACCTACAGGGATATAGTCCTGAAGTCCCACCTCCAGTCTGGCAGCATCCCTGTTGCCATGGAGGAGAGAGGTCACGTGACAGGAGAGCATCACCCTGGTGTGGCAGGAAGTGATCCTGTAACTAGGACCTGTCCTCCAGGTGATGTAAACCCCTCTCGCACCGAGGAGGTTTCTCCAGGGCCAAGTGCCCATGCGGGAAGGGTTAGGACAGCAGTTATAGTTGGTGATTCGATCATTAGGCATGTAGATAGCTGGGTGGCTGGTGGACGTGAGGATCGCCTGGTAACATGCCTGCCTGGTGCGAAGGTAGCGGACCTCACACGCCACCTAGATAAGGTCTTAGATAGTGCTGGGGAGGAGTCTGCTGTCTTGGTACATGTTGGTACCAATGACATAGGAAAATGTGGTAGGGAGGTTCTGGAAGCTAAATTTAGGCTTTTAGGTAGGAAGTTGAAATCCAGAACTTCCAGGGTAGCGTTCTCCGAAATGCTTCCCGTTCCACGCGCAGGACCCAATAGGCAGGCAGAGCTCCGGAGTCTCAATGCGTGGATGAGACAATGGTGCAGAGATGAGGGGTTCGGATTTGTTAGGAACTGGGGAACATTCTGGGGAAAGGAGGGGCTCTTCCGAAGGGATGGGCTTCACCTTAACCGGGATGGAACCAGGCTGCTGGCATTAACCTTTAAAAAGGAGATAGAGCAGCTTTTAAACTAGATAATAGGGGAAAGCCGACAGTCGCCCAAGAGCGCATGGTTCGGAAGAATGTATCCTTGAAGGATACTACAAAAAGCAGAGAGGTTCCAAAAAAGAGTAAAGTAGCCCAAATGCCCTCGAGTATGGAGCAGACAGAACTTAAAGATCCCAAATTACCCATGTCTACCAATAGCCAAATTAATATGAATAAAATACAGTCTCTAAAATGCTTGTATGCAAATGCTAGAAGTCTACAAAACAAGATGGGAGAGTTAGAATATATAGCACTAAACGAGAGGTTAGATATGATTGGAATATCAGAGACATGGTGGAAGGAGGACAACAAGTGGGACACTGTGATACCTGGGTACAAACTATATCGAAATGATAGAGCTGGTCAAATTGGTGGAGGGGTTGCGCTCTATGTTAGAGAGGGCATTGAGTCAGAAAGGATTAAAGTTTTGCAAGAAACAAAATTTGCTGTAGAATCTCTATGGATTGAAATTCCATGTAAAAAGGGGAAGGCGATGGCAGTGGGGGTGTACTATCGTCCGCCTGGCCAGAATGAACAAATGGATGATGAAATGCTCAAAGAAATCAAGGAAGCTAGCAAAAGTTACAGTGCAGTAATAATAATGGGTGATTTCAATTACCCCGGCATTGACTGGGTCAGTGTCACAACAGGACATGCTAGGGAGATAAAGTTCCTAGATGAAATAAATGACTGCTTCTTGGAGCAGCTGGTTCATGAACCGACCAGAGGGGAAGCAATATTAGACCTAGTCCTTAGTGGAACACCAGATGTAGTGCAAGAGATAAGGGTGTTGGGGCCACTTGGCAATAGTGATCATAGCATGATCGCCTTTGATTTAATTAGTGGAGGAGGGATAGTAAGGAAATCCACAGTACTACCCTTTAACTTTCGAAAGGGAGACTATGATAGAATGAGGAAAACAGTTAAGAAAAAACTAAAAGGAGCAGTTGCAAAGGTTAAAGACGTACATCAAGCTTGGGTGTTGTTGAAAAATACTATCTTGGAAGCCCAGACCAGCTGTATTCCACGCTTTAAGAAAAGTGGAAGGAAGTCCAAAAAATTGCCAGCATGGTTTAAAGCTGAGGTCAGAGAGGCTGTTGTTGCCAAAAAAGCATCTTTCAAGAAATGGAAAAAAGAGCCAAATGATGAAACCTGGAAACAGCACAAGCACTGGCAAGTCAAATGCAAGGCATTGATAAGGCAGGCAAAGAGAGAATTTGAGAAGAAGCTTGCTGCGGAAGCAAAAACGCGAAATAAAGACCTTTTCAAGTACATTCGTAGCAAAAAACCCGTGAGAGAGTCAGTTGGTCCATTAGATGATAAAGGGGTTAAAGGAGCACTAAGAGGCGACAAGGCGATAACGGAGAGACTGAATGAATTCTTTGCTTCGGTCTTTACTGAGGAAGATGTAGGGATGTTACCCACGACTGAAGTGGTATTTAAAGGTGTGGAAGAATTGAAGGAAATATCGATACATCGGGAAGATGTCTTACAACTATTAGATAAACTGAAGAGTAGCAAATCACCTGGGCCGGATGGTATACATCCAAGGGTGTTGAAAGAACTGAAATTTGAGATTGCAGACCTGCTATCAGTAATCTGTGAACTATCATTAAAATCATCTCTAATACCTGAGGATTGGAGGATCGCCAATGTAACACCAATTTTTAAAAAGGGTTCGAGGGGTGATCCGGGAAACTACAGACCGGTGAGCCTGACATCAGTACCGGGAAAAATGGTAGAAACCATCATAAAGAATAAAATTACTCAGCATATAGATAGTCATGACCTAATGGGAGACAGCCAACATGGCTTTAGACAAGGAAGATCTTGTCTTACTAATCTGTTATGTTTTTTGAAGGAGTGAATAAACAGGTGGACAAAGGTGAGTCGGTTGATATTGTGTATCTGGACTTTCAGAAAGCCTTTGACAAGGTCCCTCATGAGAGACTTTTGGCAAAACTAAAGAGTCATGGGATAGGAGGCAGTGTACTACTGTGGATCAGGAACTGGTTAAAAGATAGAAAGCAGAGGGTAGAGCTAAATGGCCAATTTTCCCAATGGAGAAAGGTGAATAGTGGTGTACCCCAGGGATCTGTGCTGGGTCCGCTGCTTTTTGACATATTCATAAATGACCTGGAAAGTGGAATAACGAGTGAGGTTATCAAATTTGCTGATGACACAAAACTATTTAAAGTTGTTAAAACCCAGGAGGATTGTGGAAAATTGCAAGAGGATCTTGATAAATTGGAAGACTGGGCATCAAAATGGCAGATGAAATTTAATGTGGAGAAGTGCAAGGTTATGCACCTAGGGAAGAACAACCCAAACTATGGTTACACGATGCAAGGTTCCACATTAGGAACCACCACCCAAGAAAAAGATTTAGGCGTCCTTGTGGATACCATGTTAAAACCCTCGGCCCAGTGTGCAGCGGCGGCCAAGAGAGCAAATAGAATGCTAGGTATGATAAGGAAAGGAATGGAAAATAAAACAAAAGATATTATAATGCCTCTATATCGTTCCATGGTGAGACCGCACCTTGAATATTGTGTGCAATTCTGGTCGCCATATCTTAAAAAGGATATAGCAATTTTAGAAAAGGTTCAGAGAAGAGCCACCAAAATGGTAAAGGGGATGGAAGGCTACTCCTATGAAGAAAGGCTAAAAAGGTTGGGGCTCTTTAACCTGGAAAAGAGACGGCTGAGGGGAGATATGATAGAAGTCTATAAATTAATGAACGGAGTGGAACGGGTAAACGTAGATCGATTGTTTACCTTATCAGAATATAGAAAGACTAGGGGACATGCAATAAAGCTACAGGGTAAACTATTTAAGACTAATAAAAGAAAATATTTTTTCACTCAACGTGTAATCAAACTCTGGAATTTGTTACCGGAGGATGTAGTAAAGGCTGTTAGTGTAGCTGGGTTTAAAAAAGGTTTGGACAAGTTCCTGGAGGAAAGGTCCATAAACCATTATTAAGAAGGGACCCAGGATATCAATGCTTGAACCAATACAAGCATTGTGGAACCTGTGTCCCTTGGGGAAACTGCTAGGTACGTATGACCTAGATTGGCCACTGTTGGAAACAGAATACTGGGCTTGATGGACCTTGGTCTGACCCAGTATGGCATATCTTATGTTCTTATGTTCTTATCCCTTCACAATGCAAGAGCAAAAATAGCAGTCACTGCTGTGGTCTCTTTGTTCACGCCACATCATAGGTATTCCGAAACGAAATGCTTGTTTTTTACCTTTCATCCATAAGCGTAGATCTTCCTCACATGTCTTGCACACTTTGTGAGGAGCCCACAGTTTGTCTTGATCGCCTAACTTCAAACCGAAATAGGCGAAATATACTTTTTTAATAAATGCAGAAATGTTCCTCTTCCGCTTTTTCACGGTATATTCCCCACAAATAAAACAAAAACTGTCCGGAGAGTTGACGCAACCTCTGGCTCTGTGAGCCATCACAAATACACAGCACTGCAAACTACAACTGTAGTGAACCACTTCGGAATAAAGCTGGATTACGACTGAGCAAACAAAAGGTAATAATGAACTTGCAAGAAACTGAAATTTGACAGGAACGTTCATGTCGCAACCACCGTGTTTGAGCGAGCGAACGAGGCGAGGCGAACAGGAAAGAACATGCGCCAGCGCGAGTACTGGATTTAGCCCCCCGCCTCCCAATTGTCCTGTTAATGTATAAAATGAATACAAAACACTCTAAAATATCATGAGGGAGTGTTTCTAGTTAGTTAACCATTACAACCTCTATTTTGGGCCAAAAAAATAAACTGCAGTCGGCTAAAAAGAAATTATGTGAACATTCCTTATATGGGTAAGAAATCTAATTTTGCAAGAAAACGTGACATGATGGAACATTTTGGCTATTTTTCCTGGATTCAGCACCCCAAAATCTATAGGAATCAGTTGCAAAACTGGAGGCAGTTATTTGGTAGTGTACCTGTGTAATTAGACCTTACCTGCTAATTAGCATTCCTGAAGGAACTACAGTCCAGTCACGGATCCCGCCCTGACTAGCTTCGTATGAGATACTGTTAATGCACCCCCGGCCTGAAGGATAAGGTTCAGGGGCCACAGGAGTCAGGAATTTTGTTCTGCATGCCTTGCAGGGCAGGGGCAGTGAGGGCGGAACGGATGAGCTGTCTGCCCCTCGCTATTTGGCCTTTGTGGCGAGTTGAGTCACAGGTAAGCCTCCTCCTCATCGGGGGGATGGGGAGTCCCTTCCGGGAGGGTGAGGGGGGAATATATTTGTTCTTAAAGTTGCAGTTAGATTTGTTTGACTACTTATTTGTTTCTTCGCTGAGTCAATAGGTTACTGGAGCTGGTGGGAGGTGCCAGCGGTATTTATATGCCATGGTCATCAAGAGATGCCGTGCTCAGTCTCCAAGCTGCTGGAAGAGGGGCACTACCCAGAAGTGTGGGACTGGACTGGAGTTCCTTCAGGAATGCTAATTAGCAGGTAAGATCTAATTACTCTTTTTTTTTTATAGACTTTATTTATTAACCATCATCACAATTAACGTACAATGCACAACAATCCTCAGAGGGGTGTACTCTCATCCCCTCACAGAGGATAAACAAAACAGAGATAACAGATGGAATGCTTTTCCCCCTTAATCCCCCATTCCCCTCCCACCCACTACCCACCTCCCCACCACTCCCCACCCAGAGCACACCACCCAACTGCCTCCAGTCACCCCCCGCTGCATTTCATACAGTTCCCCATGATCTCTAAAACACATGACTCCTCAGTTACCAACATGTAAAATCTCATTGCGACACCTGGTAGTAAGCTGCTGTATGTAAGGCTCCCAAACACGCATAAAAGCTGCCCAGCGTTTGACACTGCCCCGAGCCCTCCATCTCTCGGTGAGCAATAGTTGGTGAAAACAATTGCGCCACTCACCAAAGGAAGGTGGACTATTCTCCCTCCAGAGGCGCAGGATAGGTCCCTTCCCAACCAAGCAGGCCTTACGCACCAACACCCGTTCCCCCTCCGTCACTGGGCAGGGTGGGTCCAGTCGGTCCAGTACTACAAGGGCCCCAGTCCATCGCACGCGCCGCTGCAATAGTCGGTTTAGAAAAGCACTAATCCTAACCCAATAAGAGCGCACAAATCTACACCCCCACCACATATGGGAAAGAGTTGCCATAGGCTCGGAGCATTTCGGGCAAGACCCGTCTAACGTTATGCCGCTGCGGAACGCCCTCCGCGGGGAAAAATGCGCCCGAGTGACACATTTAAATTGTGTTTCCCTCCAGCGGGCCTCTAGAAACAGCTTGCCGATGCCTTTTAGGGCCTGAAGGACTGCCCCTGGGGGCACCTCTTCTCCCAATTCCCTTCCCCAGGCTACCTCGACGCCCCGATAATCAGGGGCCGAGCAAAGCCTAGCCCAACGCTTCTTATAAGCCGAGATCGTTAGGGGGTTCTCCTCTCCCAAGCCAAAAAACTCCAGAATCCTCGCCGAGTGGTCCACCTGTATCTCCTCGCGAGGAAGGGACGCCACGTAGTGTGCAAGCTGCAGGTAGGCAAAACAATGCCGAGGGGATAGGTCATACTCTCTACTCAGGGTCGAAAAAGATTTGCAGTGTCCAGAGGGCTCAACTACATGTCCTATATTCTGAATACCTCGGGCGGCCCATTCCCGAAACACCTTCGTCTCCGAGCCGGGGACGAATGTTGCATTCCCCTGTAAGGGGAGCCAGCTGGAGACCCTCCACGAGCTACGCCAGCAAAGATTAAGGTACTTCCAGGTACGCCGAGCGGAGCCAATCAACTCACTGCACACTACATGACGAGGAAGGGTCTGTTGTGTCCCATGCAAAACCCCCAGTAGTGCCCAGGGCGCCACAAAACACTCTTCAAGGGCTCGAGGGGTATAAACCTCTGTTCCTCCCAACCAGTCCCCAAGGTGGCGCGCCTGGCATGCCACTGCGTAGCACTTAAGGTCTGGAAGGCCCATCCCCCCCTCACGCCATGACCCCACCATCCGTGTCCAGGCGATGTGTGCCTTCCCTCCCTTCCAGAGAAACCGTCTAATGGTAGTCTCAAAGCGCCGGATGTCACGTCTTAACAACCAGACGGGCAGTGTTTGAAACCAATACAATAGCCTTGGTAAGATCACCATTTGAATCGCTGCAATCCTCCCAGAAAGGGATAGCGGGAGCAATTCCCAGGTTTTTAGCTGTTGCTGGAGCCGTTGTAGGGATCTTGCTAGGTTACGTGAATACAACAGATGTGGGTTACGAGGTAACACTATACCTAAGTAGGTGAATTCATCTCCCGCCCATCTAAGGGGAAAGGTCCCCGCCCAGCTCCCGGCCAACCGAGTGGATACGTCCAACGCCTCGGACTTGTCGCGGTTAATGCGCAGTCCGGCGAGGGCGCCATATCGCTCAAATTCCTCCAATAATTTCGGCAGCGAGCGTTCTGGAGAGAGTAAATGGACCAAAATGTCGTCAGCGAAGGCCGAGAGCCTGAATTCCTGGGAGCCTATTCGAATCCCGTGTATCTCTTTAGAAGTCTCTATAGTCCGGATCAACGGGTCCAATGACAACACAAATAATAAAGGGGAAAGAGGGCACCCCTGTCTCGTGCCCCGCTCCAGAGGAAAATCCTCGGAGAGGATACCATTGCAAAGCACCCCCGCCGTAGGTTGTACATACAAGCTCCCAATCATCCCGCAAAATTTATCGCCGAGTCCGTATCGCGGAAGAAGTTGGCGAAGAAAGTGCCAATCCACTCTGTCAAAAGCCTTCTCGGCGTCAAAGCTTATAAGCAGGGAAGGCAGTTGTTGGGCATGCACCCACTCTAAGGATGCCAGAATCTTACGTAGGTTACGAACCGCATGCCTCCCCTTAACAAACCCCACCTGGGAGTCGTGTACCAGTTGACCTATAACCTCGGCCAGTCGCGTCGCCAACACTTTCGCGTTCAATTTGATGTCAAAGTTAAGCAGGGAGATGGGGCGGTATGACCCCACCAATAAGGGGTCCTTACCCGGCTTGGGGATCAACGTGAGATGGGCATGGTTATGCCCCCAGCGGTAAGCCCCTCTTTCCGCTCTCCCATTAAAAACCTCCGCAAGCAGAGGGCTCGCCGGTTCAGCCAGGAGTTTATAAAACTCAGCGCCCAGGCCGTCCGGCCCCGGGGATTTATGGCAACTAGCAGTGGAAATTGCGGAAGATATCTCTTGTGCGGTGATGGGCAATTCTAGAGCCTCTCTCTTTTCGTCCGTTAGCCGTGGTAGGCGCAGCGAATTCAGGTATTCGTCGAGCTCCACCAACGATGGGGGCTGCGCCTTATACAATTTGTGAAAAAAGTCCCGGAAGGCCCGGGCTATCTCTACAGAGTCTTTCAATAAGCGTCCCTGTTCATCTCGAAGGGCAGTCACTAAGGGGGATCCCCGCTGCCCCCGTAAACAGCGCGCCAGCAGCTTCCCTGGTTTATTTCCAAAACAATGTAGACGGTATTTATAATAAAGGACAGATTTCTTGGCCCTTTGATGGAGCAATTCATTGAGGTCTACCTGGGCTTCCCAAAGCATCTTCTTGTTTGCTGTAGTCGGGTGATGAGCACACGTCCGTCGCAGACGGGTAACCAGGCGCTCCAAACCAATCACCCGCTCTGCTATCAGCCGACGCTTCCGGGCAGCAAACCCGATGATGTCACCCCTCAGCACCACTTTTGCGGTTTCCCACACCAACTCGGGGTCATCCTTATGGCATTGATGGTCAGCCACAAACTCCCGCCAGCGCTGTTGCAAAAAATGCTGAAACTCAACATCCTGGCACAACCCCAAGGGAAGTCTCCAGAGTCTCGACCGATTCTGTGCGAACCCCCAGTGTAGCTCCATCCCAACCAACGCATGGTCGGAAATTTCCAGGGGGCCTATCTGCACCTCCCCTACATGAGTAAACAGGGCCCCGGACACTAAGAAATAATCAATTCTGGCACTAGAACCGTGGGCCCGAGATTGGTGGGTAAAGTCTCTTTCGGCAGGGTGAAGCAAGCGCCACGGGTCAACTAAGCCTAGCCTATCGCGGAGGCGCTGTAGCACCCGAGCCAGTAGAATCCGCTCTCTCGTCGTCTCACCCCGGGAGGTATCAAGGTCAGCGTCTAGTACCCCGTTGAAATCTCCCCCCAAGATTAGCGGATATTCTGGAAGCTGTTCGACTTTGGAGGCAAGAGCATTATAGAAGCCAGGGTCGATACCATTTGGGCCATATACATTGCCAATAATCACCGATCGCCCTTCCAGGTTCCCAGCTAGGAGAAGAAACCGCCCATCTTCCGACGTCACTTTTGTTTCCATGGCGAATCTCACCCTTTTGTGAATCAGAATGGCTACGCCGCCCTTTTTCCCTTGCGCCGGGGACCCCCAAACCTGACCCACCCAACCCCGACAGAGTTTGGCATGTTCTGCCGCAGACTGATGTGTTTCCTGGAGCAGGGCCACATCGCAGTGCTGTCTGGATAAGGCCTGCAGGATTTTATATCGCTTGATTGGGGTCCCTAGGCCACAAACATTCCAAGTGACTACTTTCAGAGGCATGGGGCAGTGTCAAAAATCCTCCAAGTCAAAAAAACCATGCCCGTTAAGGGAGCTCCCCCAGCCTGGAGCTCCCCTCCAGTGATTGCCAGAGCCATACAATACAGCGTTTCCGGAGACAATAAGGTGTGTACTATCCCTTCCCTACGCCTCCCCCCTCCCCCCGCCCAACTCCCTCCCCCCAACCCTCCCATTATCCAACTTACCAGTCCACCCATGGATGGCCGACTTCCCTGTGGCAATCGGGACTGCCCCAAACAGCCCCGTTCCCTACGGTGAGCCTAATGCAGTCCTAGTAAGGATCTACTTCACTGGCCCGAACAGGTGTGTGGTCCAGGCGACTCCCCAAGCACCCCTCTCTCACCCCCCCCGAGCGACTCCACACAAACCCTTGGAGTTAGCCAAAGTTCTGACCCAGCTATCTGGGCGCCCCCCTGAGCCATCCAATACCCCCAATTAGGCCCCCCTCCCAAGAAGTGTCAATGAGAATCCTCTCTCCCCCCCAGGAGAGGGCCTCCATTCATCGCTCAGCTCCAGGGGCCCCCCAGCTGCCGCAATTCGCTTTGTAGCCCTTTGGACCCCGGATACACGGCCCGGCCCAAGTATCCCATCAGAGGTGCTACCCAACATCTTCTACTGGGCCCAAGGAGATGGATATCCGGTCAGAGCCTACATGTTCAAATTGTTAACCGGCTCTGGCTCCGCCGGTCCGCCTGCACGCGGCAGGCCCCCGCTAAACTATTGAGATGGGGAGTCACTCCAAGCTGGTCCCGGGGCACCGCCCCAGCAGGCTCCCAATGACGGTGCAGCTTAAATTTACATGGAGGCCGGGCCAGCACCTAATGGGCGAGGGCCCCTACTAGGCCCACTCAGCAGAGGAGGAGAGGGGGGAAGGGGGGGCCTTTAATCATTCAAGGGGGGGGGCCCAACATAATAAAGAAATAGAGCCCATCAGCGAACTTACCCCACTGCACAATTTTAAATGCCGCTTCAGCCGGCTCCCAGGTATAAGAAAAATTAAACTTGCCGAGAGACCGGGTCAGCACCTAGCGTGCGAAGCCCAGCGCTATTCCCGCTTAGCGGGAGAGGAGAGGGGGGGAGGGGCCCCGGCCCCCAGATGGAGGACAGACACTGGTAAAAATAAATCAATAATAATGAAGATGAAAAAAAATAGATTCTATTCGCGATGTTACCTCACATCCAAGTCTGCCCCCACCCCCCTCCCCCCCCCAACCAGCACCCCCGGGGTTCTGTACTACCCCGAATTTACCACTTACGGGGTAGCTTAGAGCAGGCAACAGTGCAACACAGTAACAGTAACAATTACAGCAAAATGAACCTTGTAATAATGTAACTAACTGTAACAGGTTACGTCTAAGGTAGTGCCGAAAATGCTACAGTGTAGCTGCTATTGTCAAGCTTTTACCAGCACTACAGTCCAGGCCTCTTACTGAGCCCGTGGCTCACACCGTCGAGGACCCATTGATTCTCCAGCCATGTGTGCGGTGTAGGCCTCATGAGGGAGACACGACTGGGGAAGACATCGTTTCCAGTAAGGAGGCAGCCGCCTCTGGTGTCGTCAGGAAGCGTGTCTGTCCGTTGGTCTCTACTCGCAGGCGAGCTGGATAGAGAAGTGAGAAGCGCACACCGCGATTCCTAAGTTGCGTACAGACCTCGGAAAAGGCCCGCCGCTGCTGGCTCACCAGCGCCGAGTAATCCTGAAAGACAAGGATTTGCGGCGAGCCCTGTTGCTGTAGAGTACGTCCACGGGCAGCCCGGAGCACCAGTTCTTTCTGTCTATAGTCCAGGAATCGAGCTATGACTGCCCTCGGGCGTCGCAGTTGTTCCCGCCGTTGGCCCAGCCGGTGGACACGTTCCAGCTTGATGGGGTCCGTGTTTTGGCCCTGCAGTAGATTTTCTATCCAGGACTGTAAGTGTGCAAACAGCTCGCCATCAGCCACGCTCTCCGGGATTCCGATGAAACGGAGGTTCTTTCTGCGTCCCCGATTCTCAAGTTCGTCCAACTTGTCCCCTTGTTGCTTGACCATTGCCTCTAGAGTCGCAACTTTGATTTCCAGGGAGTGTCGGGCGTCCTCAACATCAGAGACCCTGGCTTCCACCTGGTCCATGCGCCCTGTGAAATCGGTCAGATTCTGGCTCACAGTCTGGATCCGATCCACCAACTCCTGGAGGCGAGCATCTAGAGCCTGGACCACTGCCGCGCTCACCTCCTTTACCAAATCTGGGGAGCCATTGGCTTTCGGGCTGGCTGGTGGGCCCTCCGCCATTTTACTCTCCGTGGCTCTCAGCTTCTCTTTCCGCGGTGCTTTCGCTGCCATCGGGCTCCCGGTGACGGTAGGAGACTGCACTCAGCTGAGGAGATCCCCTGTGTCTCAGGTAATAGGTATACAGGGTTTGCGCCCACTTTTAAAAGAGTTTATAGCCGATCTGCGGGGCAGATTTCCCGGAGCTGATCGTATGCGACCCGATCAGCTCATTGCCCAACCGGAAGTCAGATCTAATTACTCTTTTACTCCATCAAAAAGTAGAAAGATTAGGGGACACGCAATGAAGCTACAATGTAATCCATTTAAGAGTAATAAGAGAAAATGTTTTTTCACTCAACGTGTAATCAAACTTTGGAATTTGTTACTGGAGAACAGGGCCGTACTGAGCCATAATTGCACCCTGTGCGACATGCACATCTGGCACGCACGCGCCCCCCCCCCCATCCACATCATCTTACCACCTTCATGTCCAGTCAGCTGCCTGCCCTTGCCCTGCCACCACCACTTTTATTCTTCTCAGAGGCGGCAGCAACGAAACAGACCTGACTTCCAGTAAGGTCTGGAGTTGCAAAGACCCGCATTTGAATTGTTGGCCTGGTCCCTCCCTCTTCCAATGCAACCTACATCAGAGAAGGGAGGGAGGGATCATAACCGCATACAAGTGCGATGTTGAAGAACCCGCATGTTTATTTTCACTGGAAGTCAGTCTGTTTTGCTGCTGCCGGCAGCCCGAAATGCCCCCTAAACCTTTGCACCCTGTGCAGCTGCACCACTTGCCCCCAGGGCTAGGTACTGCACTGCCAGAGAATGTAGTAAAAGTTGTTAGCATAGCTGGGTTTTAAAAAGGTTTGGACAAATTCCTGGAGGAAAGGTCCATAAATCATTATTAAACAGGACCCTGGAAATCCACTTCTTACCCAGGGACATATCCTATGTACTTTTTTGGGAAACTGCCGGATACTTGTGACCTGGATTGGCCACTGTTGGAAACAGGATACTGGGCTTGATGGACCTTGGTCTGACCCAGTATGGCTTATCTTATGTTCTTATGACTGGAAGTAGATTGTTAGGCTTATTTTCCGCACAGTAAGTCTACAGCATCTGAAATTCCAAGGTGGTCTCCCATCCAAATACTAATCAGGCCTGACCCTGCTTAGCTTCTGAGATCAGTTGAGATCAGCTCATTCATGGTGGTGAAGGCATAGTAGGCAGGGAGATATATGATTAAACTTAGACTTTTGCAAAATAATATGGGCCACTAAATTTTGGCTTTCTTGTAAAGACTGCATAGAAGCTTTTCGTAACACATTATAAATTATATTGCAAATTCTTGGTGTCGCACCAAAGATTGGGAAACAGTCCTAAAATCATTTAAGTCTAAAGATGGACGAACTCTGTGTATAATAGGCATTTTATAAAACACTGCCGTACTACATTCTTAATCTGAGATTGCATACTCAATTGTTTATTTAGACTAGACCTAAATACTGAATTATAGAGTATAGTGATACAACAACCTCTTTTAACTGAACAAATGTTGGAGGGAAATACCCAGCATCATAACAAAGAACCAACATTTAAAGTCAGCCGATGAATAGCTATGCATTCTGAAACTACTGAAAACAATTTGGTATAGAACGAGGAATTTCCTTACTAGCTATAAATGGTGTATAAACAATAATATCATCTACATAAATGTGATATAAGGCAAAAAAACACAGCAGGGGTAATCAGAACCCCCCACAGTTGGTAAATAGAACTCTTATTAAGCCCGACAACCATGTTTTGGCAAAAATTGCTTTCATAAGGAGCACTTTCACTACAAAAGTTATAAAATACACTAATAAAAATAGCCACAACTGTTGCTATGCCGCTTTAAGAAAAGTCTCAGCATTGTTACTCCTAATCACATCACATAAAGGTTGAAGATAAATATTAAATAATAAAGCAGTTAGGGTTGATCCCTGCAGGACCCTTTTTTGAGGGGGAGCCAACAAGACACTTGGTTCCCCACTCTAATCTGTTACATTCTATCTGATATATATGATAGAAACCAAGCTAAAACTAAAGTACTATTTCCCAACTGCTGAAATCTCTCTAAATGAATGGGGTGACTAATAGAATCAAAGGTTGCAGTAATATCTAAAAAAGATCAACAAAAAAGCTTATTTTGGTGTCTCAAATACACGAGTTAGCTGGTCAAATAACAAAACCATTAATTTCTCCACTCTGTATTTCTCATGGAATCTGTGCTGCTGTTTATCTAGTAGAACATTTAAATTATGATAACTCAGAGATCACGTGATGATCTGAGCACATGTGGGTGTGTCTGCCTGGGGCTCGTGGAAACTGTCCTAGCAATTCCCCTCCATCTGTGTGACAACATTTTGAAAATCCATAAAGAAACTGAGCAAGTCTATGGTGGTGCATGGAAAATTTTTTACAAAGCAAAGTGCAGAGGTGTAGGCTAAAATACTAAAAAAAGAATAAAGAACAGGGAAAGCAAGGAGACAAGATGATGGAGCCCGCTAGTGAGGCCCAGATCAGTAACCAGCTATCACACAAGATGAGTTTTGCATTCAGGACTTATTGATCTAGAACCGTGGACTAACTGCAGCGTTAATGCCCATTCAGTGATAAACTAAATGAAAAACCATGCAGGACATATTAACTAAGGTTACTGACTAGAAGATTACAAAATAAAAGCTGTGTATTTGATCGTTTAGTTTGGCTGTGATGTGGATTATCGTATTACCGTTCTGCAAGACCCTGCAGACATAGATAGCTTTAGCCCTGTGTGAGTACCAGTCCTTAAGAGATCCAAAGCGAGGCTTCTAGTGTAAAAATGATTTGAGCACTAGCATAAGATACAATGAAGGAGCTTGCTAATTTTAGTCTTTGGATTAGCCTCCTAGGCATTTGAATATTTTTGATGACTTCATTTGGGTCCAAGTACTGGTGACTGGTGCTTTTATTTTGGTTTTATCAGTGGTGTGACTTTCACGACTTAGTGGGGGCAAGGAACAGAACTGGGGGCGGGGGAGAAATAAATATAATTAAGATGGAAGGATGGAAGGGGCAGGAATACAACATCACGTGGTTTAACACTCTGATCTCTGGAGTGATAGTTCAAAGGAAGGAGAAGGGAAAGGGGAGAGGTGGTGGTGGTGGTAGGGAAAATACCAGACTTGCTATTGCATAATTTGGATGGAACAAATAGATATAGTAGTGTGTGCGATACATGTTTGTAATTTATGTGGAGAAAGAGAACCTGGTGGGGGCTGAACACCCAGTTATCTGAATCTGAACGTTATATATAAATGTTGCCTAAACATTTGGAAATTTGTTAATGAGGCTTGTGTATAGCTTTTGAATTCAGATACTGTCCTCTTCTCTACTACCTCCACTGGGAGACTGTTCCTATTTCTGTAAAGAAACACTTCCGCATATTACTTCTGAATCTATCCCCTTTCACCCTCATTCTATGTTCCCTCGAGGAGGAGCTTGCTTTCATAGTCACATAGTATCTGCTTTCAGATAAAGACCAGCATGGTCCATCTAGTCTGCCTAGCAAGATGACAAGAGTAGGTGCACCTGCCGCTCCGTGCAGGTCACCCCTCCACATGTCTTTGTTTAGGGGTGTATGCACTGCTCCGTGCAGGTTACCTTATTTGTTGATATATAAGAGATAGTTAAGTTTATTTTGATTTTATCCTGTTGCTATAAAGGGATCCACTGTGTCTGTCCCATGCCATTTTGAATTCAATCACTGTATTTGCTCCTACTACTTCCATCGGCAGGGCATTCCAAGCATCCACCACCTTTCAGTGAAACAGTATTTCCTGACGTTGCCTTTCAGTTTACCTCCTCGCAGTTTCATGTTATACCCTCTAGTTTTACAGCTTCCCCGTCTTTGAAAAAGGTTTGCTTGTTCATTAAGTATTTAAAGGTCTGAATCATATGTCCCCTGTCCCTCCTCCCCTCTAGTTTATACATATTTAGGTCTTCAAGTCTCTTCTCATACGTCTTCTGGCACACCTTTCTCTGAATATATTTATTTATTTATTTATTTACATTCTCTTATATACCCCACTATTCTGCATCAGTGCGGTTTACATTGAACAAACTGAAATTACATTGAACAGGGCATTATAACTTGGAAATAACTATTTTACAGGGAACATGGGCTATGGAGGGTTAAGTGGCTTGCCCAAGACCACAAGGAGCACCATTCTTTTTATATCCTTTGTGAGATATAGTCTACAAAATGAACATAGTTTTCCAAGTGAGGCCTCACCAGTGACCTTGTACAGTGGCATCAGTACCTCCTTCTTTCTGCTGGTAATTCCTCTGTGTATGCAACCCAGCATCCTTCTGGTTTTGGCCACCGCCTTGTCACACTGTTTCGCCACCTTGAAATCCTCAGAAATAATCACTCCTTCTCCTGGTCTGTGCACATCAACTTCTCACCCCCTATTGCACACAATTCCCTTGGATCTCTGCATCCCAAGTGCATGACACTGCACTTCTTCATATTAAATCTTAACTGCTAAGCATTGGACCATTCCTCCAGTGTTTTTAGATCTTTCCTCATGTTGTCCACTCCCTCAGAAATGTCCACTCTGTTGCAAATTTTTGTGACATCTGCAAAAAGGCAGACTTTCCATTCAGTCCTTCAGCAATATCGCTCACAATATACATTGTTCAGTACTGGTACCAGGACTGATCCCTGGGGCACACCACTAATCACCTTCCTTTCATCCAAGTGAGTTCCATTTACCATCACCTTCTGTCAGTCAACCAATTTCGGATCCGGTTCACCACCTTGGGACCCATCCCCAGACTGTTCAGTTTGTTGATAAGCCTCCTATGGGGAACAGTATCAAAGGCTTTGCTGAAATCTAGGTAGATCATATCCATCGCATGCCCTTGATCCAGTCAAAGAACTCAATCAGATTTGTTTGGCATGATCGTCCTTTGGTAAAACTGTGTTGCCTCAGATCATGCAACCTATTGGTTTCGAGAAAGTCCACTATTCTCTCTTTTAGGAGCACCTCCATTACTTTTCCCGCCACTGAGGTAAGGCTTACTGGCCTGTAGTTTGTCACTTCTTCCCTCTTGCCACTTTTGGGAAGAGGTACCACATCAACCCTTCTCCAGTCCTGTGGAACTTCTCCTGTCTCCAAGGATCTATTAAAAACATCCTTTAAAGGCCCTGCAAAAACCTCTCTTTCAGTATCCTGGGATGTATCCCACCCGGTCCCATGGCCTTATAATATTTCAGTTTTGCAAGCTGTTCAAACACATTGTCGTTCGTCGTTAAGTGCCGTCGAGTCGGAGTCGACTCATGGCGACCCTCTGGATAGCTATCCTAAATTGTGTTCGGTCTTCAGTCAGTCGGCTCATTGTTGACCGACTGGTACCCGTAGCTGCTGTTGTTGTATCGATCCATCTCATTGCTGGCCTTCCTCTTTTGCGTTGACCTTCTATCTTACCAAGCATGATGTCTTTCTCTAATGATCTCTCTCTTCGCATGATGTGTCCAAACTATGAAAATCGAAGTCTTGTCATCTGAGCTTCTAAAGAAAGCTTAGGTTTGATCTCCTCTAGTACCGACTGGTTTGTTCTTCGGGCGGTCCATGGTATACACAGTATTCGCCACCAGCACCATAATTCAAAAGCATCAATTTTCTTCCTGTCTGTCTTTTTCACTGTCCAGCTTTCACATCCATATGATGTTATTGAAAATACCATGGCTTGAACAAGTCGAATCTTTGTATGGAGAAAGACATCTCTGCTCTTGAGAATCTTATCTAGGTCTTTCATAGCCATTCTGCCAAGAGCAATGCGTCGTCTGATTTCTTGACTGCTTGTTGCTTCTTTATTGATAGTTGATCCAAGTAGGTTAATTTCTTCTCCTTCAACGATGAACCTGTTGATTATGCCAGTTGTCATGATCTTTGTCTTCTTTACATTAAGGTGCAGGCCCATTTTGAGACTATGTTCTTTGATTGTGATAAGCAAATGTTTCAGATCATCTTCACTTTCAGCCAGTAATGTGGTATCATCAGCATAGCGAAGGTTGTTGATGAGTCTTCCACCAATCTTCACACCTCTGTTGTCTTCATACAATCCTGCTTCTCTGATGATTTGTTCTGCATATAAATTAAACAGGTAGGGGGAAAGTATGCAGCCTTGTCTTACACCTTTGCTTATTTTAAACCATTCTGTTTCTCCTTGTTCCGTTCGAACTGTTGCTTCTTGATCAATGTACAGATTGCGCAAGAGAACGATGAGGTGTTCTGGTATACCCATGCTTCTTAATGTGGCCCAGAGTTTCTCATGGTTTACACAGTCAAAAGCCTTGCTATAGTCGATAAAGCACAAATAGATATCCTTTGGTATTCTTTAGTCTTTTCAAGGATCCATCTCACATCTGCAATGATGTCTCTCGTTCCTCGCCCTTTCCTGAACCCTGCTTGCACTTCAGGTAGTTCTTGTTCCAGGTATGGTTGTAGTCTCTTTTGAATAATCTTCAGTAGAATCTTGCTGGCATGTGGGATCAGAGCGATTGTGCAATAATTTCCACAGTCAGTTGGATCACCTTTCTTTAGTATTGGTATAAACACAGATCTTTTCCAGTCAGTTGGCCATGATTTTGTCTTCCATATTTCTTGGCAGAGCCTTGTAAGTACGGTAACAGCTGCATCAGATTGCTGCAATACTTCTATGGGAATGCTATCAATGCCTGGTGCTTTGTTCTTTGATAAGGCTTTCAATGCTGCTTCAACTTCTTCTTTCATCACCAATGGTTCCCGATCATAAGGTACAGGTTGAAACGGCTGTTGGTCAACTTGATCTTTATCATATAAAAACTCTGTATATTCCTTCCACCTTTTCTTGATCTTCTCAGCATCATTCAACATAGAACCTTGAGCATCTTGTAACATTCCAATTCGAGGCTGGAACTTTTCCTTTAACTCTCGTAGCTTTAGGAAAGCCGATCTTGTTCTTCCTCTAATAGTTTCTGCTTCTATTTCCTTGCAAGTGTCATTGTAGTACTTTTCCTTGTCCTGTCTTGCTGCACGTTGGAAATCTCTGTTGAGTTCTGCGATTGTCTTTCTTTCTCCTCTGGCTTTAGCTTCTCTGCGTTTCTGGGCAATTTTCAGAATTTCTTCTGTCATCCATTTTGGCCGTTTTTGCTTTTTCACCTTTTGTAGAGACTTCTCGCTTTCTTCCAACACAGCCTTCTTGATGTCATTCCATAACTCTTCCGGAGCTCTGTCATTTGTATCTAAAGCAGCAAATGGATTTTGCAGGCAGTCTTTAAATTCCAGTGGTATATTCTCAAGGTCATATTTTGCTGCATTCATGAGTGGTTTGCTCTTTTTTAACTTTTGCTTGAGTTTGCATACTAGTAGTTGATTATCTGTACCACAGTCAGCTCCAGGTTTCTCTTCTAAATAAATCATAGCCAACTATGGCTATATCCCATTCATTTGATTCTTTAAACCATGATTCTGTAATGGCCACAATGTCCAAGTCCACCATTAGGCCTTCCAGGTCAGGAACTTTGTTGGCTAGGCTGTGAACATTTGTGCTCATTGCTTTCCAGCATTTGTTGACTGGCTTGCCTGTATCTTGCATGGATTTTGTTCTGCACGTCTCTTCCTGCTTGCCATTGATGTGTGGGTTAATAGTGTGTCTGTTTCCAATGTTATGTTTTTGATGGGAGTGACGTCCTGAACTACTTGTTCTTCATTTGTCACCGTCTTTCCTTAGTTTAAACGCCTGTCTACGTAATGCTTGAATTTTTCACTTAGGCTCCTTTTCCCTGTGACAGAGAGACGTAGTCCATGGACCATACTGGTCTTTATCTGCCGTCATTTACTATGTTACTATGTTATATGTACACAATATAGCCTCTTGTTGTTCCATCTATTTCCCCACTTGCCAATATATCTAAATCTTTCTTTTTTTCACCATGTTTGGAGCCATGTATTAAAGTTGTTTATGCAATGCAGCCTTTCTGCCCCCTTACCAACAACAGGTAGAATGTCTGAGAATGCTATAGTGTTAACAATGGGTTTGAGTTTCTCTCACAGAATCTGGAAGTCCCTTTGAACAGTAAAGGCACTGTTTCTAGCCAGGTCATTTGTACCCAAGTGGATGATAACAAAAATTGTGGAGTGCTCAATTTCTATACTAACTATGACAACAATTTGGTTTGTATTCTTGCTGGCAGAAGAGCCTGGGAGGCATTTGACCATCTTCTCTTCTTTGAACTGTGTTCCCAAGTTGGTGCCTCTGATGATAGAATATCCAAGTAGTAGTAGTTTCCTGTTTTGTGATTTTTTTTCTTCATGTTTGGTGCATTATTAGTAGATTGGGCTTTAACCTTTTCATTTAGGGGAACTTCATTTTCCACTAATTGGACATTCTCGTTTACCAAGGCAGAGAAGGCATTATGTAGGGATATCTCTTGATGGAGAGGATGTCTTCATATAACAGGTTGCAACCTATCAGAGCCCATAGTGATCCATTTGTTCCTCGGCTGTTTGATTCTTTGTAGGAGTGGTGGTGGATTTTTTCCATTGTGTACCCTGGAGGAGACGTGTTTAATTGCAGCTAATTCTTCCCTTAAAAGAATCAATTCTTTATGCATAGCAGATAACTTGAGACATATAGGGCAGGCTCTTAGGCTCCAAATGGCACTGCAGCTATTGCACCTGAATACACGACATGCTGATTAAGATAGTTATAAACCAGTTCTAGGACAAGGAGAAAAGGTGGGTGTTACACCTAATTGGAGAACAGATGTCAATCTATATGATGACTATATAGGCAATGCAACCCCGGGGTGGGTGGGGTGAGGGGTAAGGTGGTAGAAAATGTAAGTGTCCCTGGCAGTAGACCTTTTATGAACTGAGGGCACACTCAGATTACTGATTTATAAAGTCTATGCAAGGAATATAGGCAAGCTAAAATTTCCTAATCTTATAACCAAAATGTAGCTTGTTTGTCAGTGGACTGTAGATTAAGGTGGCTGTGAACAGATAGAAATGCACTAGAGAAAGAAAAATAGGAGGAACAATGTTGTTGTTTTTTTCTGGTTCTTTTGTGTTTGTCCCCCTCCCTTGGTGCAGTTACCCTAACACACCACATTGCCAGGAAATATTATAAGAGAATAAAACAGATAAGCAACAGGTAAGGAAATGTTATATGAAAAAACATCCAAAATAGTAAACTTAGAAATCTTAGCTTTATAGACAGTCTCTTGAAGTTGTGATGGCAATCAAAAGAGGCTCTTCTCTTGTACATTTATGCCACAGAGGTATTTAAATGTCTCTATCATATCTCCTCTATCCCGCCTTTCCTCTTAATGTATACATATTAAGATCTTTAAGTCTGTCCTCATATGCATTATAACGAAGATCATTAACTAGTTTAGTTGCTGCTCTCTGCACCGACTCCATCCTGTTTATATCCTTTGAAGGTGCGGCTTCCAGAATTGCACACAGGCACTCCAAATGAGGTCACACCAGAGCACTGTTCCCTCTAAGCTGTGCGTGTGTGCGCGCGCACACACCTCGCCGAGAGAGCGTACATACTTTACAACAGAGCGCACAAAAATTACGTTTCTGATTCTGATAGAAAACAACACAGACATCTTAAAATTTAAAAGTTGTGATTGTAATTACTAGAAATTTTCCACTTCATTTAGTAATCGTCTATTTTCATTTAATTTGATTAAAATCAATGTGTACATAATGTATTCTGACGTGTAGTCAAATTTTAAGGTATATAACTCCGAGTGTCGTTATGTGGCACACAAAATTTTAACCTTCCTTCAAAAACTGCACAGCTGATATTTTATGCGCACACAGCCTACAGAAAATTAGAGGGAACATTGCACCAGAGACCTATACAGAGGCACTATCACTTCCCTTTTTCTGCTGGCCATTCCTCTCCCTATGCACCCAAGCATCCTTTTGGCTTTCACCATTACCTTTTCTACCGGTTTAGCCACTTTAAAATCATCAGAAATATTCACAGCCAGGTCCTCATTCATGGACAGAAGTACTTTGCCCACTACACATTACTGCCCTTGGATTTTTGTAGTGCAAGTGCTTCACCCTATATCTTTTAGCATTAAATTTCAGCTATCAAATTCTTGACCATTCCTCAGGCTTAGCTAGATCCATCCTCATGTTATCTACTCCTTCCTGGGTATATTCTCTATTGCAGATTTTGATATCATCTGCAAAGAGACAAACCTTACCCGACAGCTCTTCCGCAGTATCACTAATAAAGATGTTAAAAAGCATTGGACCAAGGACATATCCCTGTGACACATCATTGCTAACCAACTTCCTTCTCCTCTGAGTGAGCTTCATTTACCTGTACCCTTTGTTGCCTCCCACTCAACAAATTTCTAACCCAATCAGTCACTTTAGGGTCCATCGCAAGGGTGCTCAGTTTATTAATAAGTTACTTGTGTAGAACGGTGTCAGTCTTTATTGAAATCTAAGTACACCACATCTAGGGCTCTCCCTCGTCCAACTCTTTGATCACCCAATCAAAGAAATCAATCAGATTTGTCCAACAAGACCTGCCTCTGGTAAACCCATGCTGCCTTGGATCCTGCAAGCCATTGGACTCCAGAAACCACACTATTCTCTCTTTTAGTAGCATTTCCAATAATTTACTCAACACAGAGGTTAGACTAACAGGCCTGTAGTTTTCAACCTTATCCTTACTTCTGCTTTTATGTAAAGGGACCACATGTGCCTTTCTGCAGTCCTCTGGGACCACTACCGACTCCAAAGAAGCATCAAAAAGGTTAGTGAGTGGAGCCACTAGAACGTCCCCAAGTTCCTTCAGTATTCTTGGATGAATCCCATCCGGTCCCATCACTTTGTTTACTTTTAGTTTTAACTAGTTCCTCATGAACACAATCTTCTGAAAATCGTTCAAGATTCCTGTCACTTAGAAACATAGAAATATGATGACAGAAAAAGACCACATGGCCTATCTAGTCTGTCCTTCCATATCAACAACTACAACAGTCCCCTTTTTACTTTAGAGATCATCTGTTTGTCCCATGCTTTTTTGAATTCAGTTACTGTCCTCATCTCTACCACCTCCACTGGGAGACCATCTACTACTCTTTCCGTAAAGAAATATTTCTGCATATCACTCCTGAATCTATCTCCCTTCACCCTCATCCCATGACTCCTCGTAGCAGAACTTGCTTTCAATTGAAAGAGGCTCTCTTCCTGAACATTTATGCAACGGAGGTATTTAAACATCTCAATCATATCACCTCTATCCCACCTTTCCTCTAAGGTGTACATATTAAGATCCTTAAGTCTGTCCTCATATGCTTTATAATGAAGACCACTAATCATTTTAGTAGCCACCCTCTGCACTGACTCCATCCTGTTCACATCCTTCTGAAGGTGCGGTCTCCAGAATTGCACACTATACTCCAAACTAGGTTGCACCAAAGACTTATACAGAGGCATTATCACCTCCTTTTTTCTGCTAGCCATTCCTCTCCGTATGCACCCAAGCATCCTTCTAGCTTTTGCCGTCGCCTTTTCTACCTGTTTAGCTACTTTAAGATCATCAGACACAACCACGCCTAGGTCCTGCTCTTCTTTAGTGGACAAAAGTACTTCACACCCTATACTATATTGCTCCCTTGGATTGCTGCAGCCCAAATGCATGACCTTATATTTTTTAACATTAAATCCCAGCTGCCAAATTTTAGACCATTCTTCAAGCTTAGCTAGATCCGTCCTCATGTTATCTACACCTTCCTGGGTGTCTACTCTATTGCAGATTTTGGTATCATCCGCAAAGAGGCAAACCTTACCTGACAGACCTTCCGCTATATCACTAACAAAGTTGTTAAAAAGAATCGGACCAAGGACGTATCTCTGGGGCACACCACTGGTAACATCCTTCTCCTCAGAGTGAGCTCCATTTACCTGTACTCTTTGTCGCCTCCCACCCAACCAATTTCTACCCAAGCAGTAACTTTAGGGTCCATCCCTAGGGTGCTCAGTTTGTTTATAAGTCACCTGTGAGGAACAGTGTCAAAGGCTGTACTGAAATCTAAATACACCACATCTAGGGCTCTCCCTCAGTCCAACTCCCTGGTCACCCAATCAAAGAAATCAATCAGATTTGTCTGACAAGACCTGCCTCTGGTGAATCCATGCTGCCTCGGATCCTGTAATCCGCTGGAATCCAGAAACCTCACTATTTTCTCTTTCAGCAGCGTTTCCAATAATTTACTCACCACCGAAGTTAAACTAACCGGCCTGTAGTTTTCAACCACATCCTTACTTCCGCTTTTGTGTAAAGGCACCACATGAGTCTCTCTCCAGTCCTTTGGCACCACTCCCGACTCCAACGAGGCATTGAAAAGGTCAGTCAGTGGAGCTGCTAGAACGTCCCCAAGTTCCCTCAGTATTCTAGCATGTATCCCATCCGGTCCCATCACTTTGTCTACTTTTAGTTGAGCTAGTTTCTCACGAACACAGTCTTCTGAAAATTGTTCAAGATGTCCCTCGCTTCTGTTCCTGTTTGTGGGTGTTTTCTAAGGTCCTGCTCCTGGTTCTTCATCTGTGAACACAAAACAGAAATATTTTTTAAGCAATTCCGCTTTATCCTTATCAGCTTCTACATATTCCTCCCCTGCACCCTTGAGTCTGACAATACCACTTTTGCCCTTCCTCTTCTCACTAACATATCTGAAAAATGTCTTATTCCCCCCATTTTATTGCATTGGCTATTTCCTCCTCCTTTTGACTCTTTGCCTTCCTTTCTACTTTGCTAGCTTCTCTAAGTTTTTCCAAGTATAGATGCCTGTCTTCCTCTCTCTGTGATCTCTTGTATTTCATGAAGGCCTCCCTCTTTTTTCTTCACTTTTTCAGCTACTTCTTTCGAAAGTCATGGCGGTCTCCTTTTCCTTTTACCTTTATTTACCATTTTAACAAAAAGGTTGGTTGCCCTTAAAATATCCCCTTTCAGTTTTGCCCACTGTTTTTCTACATCCCCCAGCTGTTCCCATCCCACTAACGACTTCCTGAGGTATTGGCCCATATTGGCAAAGTTAGTCTTCCTAAAGTCTAAGATCCTCACCTTTGAATGGATTCTAACAGCCCTAGTCCTAATACTGAACCACACCATCTGGTGATCACTGGATGCAAAATGATCTCCCACTACAACATCAGAAACACTTTCTGTTTTTATTTATAAAGTCATTTAATTAGTTACAACAACCAAGTAAATCAGGTCAATCCCATAAACTTCCAAAACATACCAAATCAATCCCATAAACTTACAAAATAAAGAACGTTATTACATCAAGTAAGATAATAGAAAGCTATGATGAAGTCCACATCATGAGATCAGACTGTTGAAAATCTAAATAATAAAACTAGGAAAACATGAATGAAAGCTATCCACAATTGGAGGTCATCCTATCTCATCCCCTTCTTTGCTTAAACCCCGTTTCCCAGACAGAAATTTTTCAAGATGAGAAATATCAACAAAAGAATATGAAACACCATCATAACCAATAATACATTTACAGGGAAACCGTAAGAAGAATGTAGCACCCAGTGCCAAAACACGGGACTTAAGATTTAAAAATTGTCTCCGGCGCAACTGGGTGCTATGAGCAACATCAGGAAAAATGCTGACCGTCTGGCCACAGAACTTAACCGATTTGACCTTAAAAAAGGCCCTAAGTATGCGTTGCTTGATTTCCACTGAAGGAAAAGTAACTAATAATGTAGCACGAACATTAATAATATCCTAGGAGTCCTTCAGGAAGGCCGTCAAATTAGCCATAGGGGAAACAATCTCGTCTAACTCCCCTTCAACTGCATTGAGCTTCTTTACAGTTGAAGGAATATAATAGAGTTTAAACTCCTGTTACAATGTAAGCACAGAACAGTCTTCTGACTATGCACCCTTGTTATATGTGAACCGCACTGATAACAAATAGCGCGGTATATAAAAGTTGTTAAATAAATAAATGTGCAAAAAATCAATATTATCAGTAATAGCCAAAACTTCTTTCATAAATCTATTCAAAAGGATTCTATGCGATATTAGAGGAGACTGAGGAAAATTTAAAAATCTCAGGTTGGTTGCTCGAATAGAATTCTCCAGTGACTCTAATTTAGAATGCAGCACCATAGAATCTTTAATACTAGCCACACTAGAAGCATGTAATGGAAGCACCTGAGACTCCAATTTGGTAACAGCCACATCAGCAGAGGTAATTTTTTCATCTAGCTGCTGTAACAAGCCAACTGCACCCTGAGAAAAGGTACTAAAAGAATTCAGAGAAGAAGACATTTTAGTATCTATACATTTTAAAGCCATCCAAACATCATTCAAAGTAATTTCAGAGTCAGAAGGGAGAACAGGGAGCTCAACAAAACCACTCACCTCCAATGATAAAACTGGAGGCGGTATATTAATCGGCTTTAACTTCCTTATCATACCGGAGGACTCCACAGGACTATCGAATAAACTACCGGGATTAGGGCACAAAGGAGATGATCTCCCACTGGAGCACAAAGATACCGCTTCCGGAGAGGACTGCGCAATCGGAAGGGGGGCAAAATGTTTGTCCAAGGGACCGACTGGTTTAGTATCACCAGCCCCAGTCTCAAGAGCTTTAGCCCCAACCTTGGCCTTACATTTCCCCATAACCCGAGACAAGGCAAATAACAAGAAAAATTTAAGTTACTTCCACTAGGAAATAATACGCCTCGAATGAGTTAAGGGGAAGCACAACCAAGGACCAATAAAAAAAAAAAAACCACACAAACTAAACCAATCAGCAGTCTCACAAAACGCCGCTGTGTCGCCGAAGGGGCGCCAAAGGGGCAGAACCTGCCCCTTTGACATGCCCCTTCGGACCACGCCCCTTCATACACGCTCAGTGTGACACAGGAGGAAACAAATTTATACAAAAAAGAAAAAGAAAAAACCCAAGCGATTAAGCTGTCCCGCCTGTGCCTGCCCAAGGGGAAGGGAACAGCACCTCTCAACACCTCCGCCACAGCGGCAGTCTCCGGGCGAGTGAACGGCTCCAGGCACCTCCTCACAGCAACAGCTGATCCACTTGAGTAAACCTCCAAGCACAGCTTTTATTCTCGGCAGGTAAGACCCCCGGTTTGAGTTGTCCCGGCTGTGCCTGCCTGATGGAAAGGGGAAGGGAACAGCACCTCTCAACACCTCTGCAGCAGCGGCAGTCTCCGGGCGAGTGAACGGCTCCAGGGACCTCCTCACAGCAACAGCTGATCCACTTGAGTAAACCTCCAAGAACAGCTTTTATTCTCGGCAGGTAAGACCCCCCCGGTTTGAGTTGTCACGGCTGTGCCTGCCCGATGGAAAGGGGAAGGGAACAGCACCTCTCAACACCTCCGCCGCAGCGGCAGTCTCCGGGCGAGTGAACGGCTCCAGGCACCTCCTCACAACAACAGCTAATGTCCGTGCTACATTATTAGTTACTTTTCCTTCAGTGGAAATCAAGCAACGCATACTTAGGGCCTTTTTAAAGGTCAAATCGGTTAAGTTCTGTGGCCAGACGGTCAGTATTTTTCCTGACGTTGCTCGTAGCACCCAGTTGCACCGGAGACAATTTTTAAATCTTAAGTCCCGTGTTTTGGCACTGGGTGCTACATTCTTCTTACGGTTTCCTTGTAAATGTATTATTGGTTATGATGGTGTTTCATATTCTTTTGTTGATATTTCTCATCTTGAAAAATTTCTGTCTGGGAAACGGGGTTTAAGCAACGAAGGGGATGAGATAGGATGACCTCCAATTGTGGATAGCTTTTATTCATGTTTTCCTAGTTTCATTATTTAGATTTTCAACCGTCTGATCTCACAATGTGGACTTCATCATAGTTTTCTATTACCTTACTTGATGTAATAACATTCTTTATTTTGTAAGTTTATGGGATTGATTTGGTATGTTTTGGAAGTTTATGGGATTAACCTGATTTACTTGGTTGTTGTAACTAATTAAATGACTTTATAAAGAAAAAAAAAGAAACACTTTCACCATTGGTAAGCACCAAGTCCAGTATGGCCCCTTCACGTGTGGGGTCTGTTACCAATTGCCTGAATAGTTCTCCCTGTAGAGAATCCAGGATTTCCTTACTTCTAGATGATACTGCAGCAGGAATGTGCCAATCAACATCTGGCATATTGAAATCTCTTATCAGTAGCACTTCCCCTTTCCTAGCAATGCTGCGTATGCCTTCAATTAACTCTCTGTCCACCTCTTCCTCTTGTGAGGGAGGTCTGTATATCACACCAATGCAAATAGATTTCTCCTTCCCTCTTTCTAGTTTAACCCACAATGCCTCCTCTCTCCCTTTTAAGCTCTGTAATTCCAAAGCTTTAATAGTAGTTTTTACATATAGTGCCACTCCTCCTCCACTTCTTCCTATCCTGTCCTTTCTGAATAAAGTATAGCCAGGTATAATTACATCCCAATCATGGTTTTCTGTGAACCATGTTTCTGTAACTACCACTAAATCCAAGTCAGCCACTCCCACCAAAGCTTCAACATCAGGGATCTTATTTCCCATGCTACGGGCATTTATACACACTGCTTTCCATATGTTACCCCTGTTACCCATTTCCATAAAGGTATTTCATGTATCACCTACCTGGGGGCTTTCACCTACCTTGGGGCTTTCTTCACCCATCCCCATCGAATCTAGTTTAAAGCCCTCTTTAGTAGAATAGCCAGTCTACTACCGAAGATGCCTTGACCTTTCTTGGAGAGATGGATGCCATCTCTGCTCTGCAACCTTTGGAACAGCATCCCATGGTCTAGGAAACCAAAATGCTCTCGATGACACCATCCACGCAGCCATGCATTCATCTCCAGGATGTGAGCCTCTCTGCCTTGGCCTTTACCCTCAACAGAGAGAATTGAAGAGAACCTCACCTGTACGCCTAACTGCTTCACCCTCTGTCCTAGAGCCATGAAGTCACTTTTGATACGTACTGAGGGATACCTGGCAGTATCATTTGTTCCAACATGGATTAGCAACATTGGGTAATAGTCAGTGGGCTTGATGAGTCTTGGCAAACTCTCCGTAACATCTTGGATTTTGGCACCAGGCAGACAGCATACCTCTCTGGACATCAAGTCTGGTCGGCAGATGGACGTCTCAGTACCTCTCAGAAGAGAGTCTCCAACCACCACTACCCTTCGCTTCCTTATGGTCACTGATTCTGCAACTTTGGGGTACTTGAGTTCTGGTTCTTCCCTTTCCAGGGATTCTTTCACCTCCTCCATTTCCAGGGCTGCATAATGGTTCTTCAATTCAAGGGCTGGAGAAGTTGGATTGGTGATTCTACAGGCCCTGGTGACTTCTGTCCAACCATCGACATTCTGTTGGCACCCATCTTCTCCTCTGCTGGAGAGCTTGGTTGCTGCAAGAAGCATCTCATCAATGTATTTCTCACTGTCTTGAATGCTCCTCAGGCTCGCCACCTCCTCTCTGAGTTCCTCCACTTGTTTCCTCAGAGCTTCAGCATGCAGGCACCCTGCACATGGAACCGGTCCTTCAACTGGCATTAGGACCTCTGTCTGGACAGAGGCAGAATCTGTAATGGGGGCAACAGCTTTAGCGATACGATTTTTTCCAGCCATTGTTCTGTTCGTGGAGCTTAGGTATCTGTTAAAGCAAAAGAGAGAGATCTACCAAGTACCAGCCAGTTTCCCAGCGTTGTTTGACCTGTAGAGCCCCTGTTAGGAATGCCTGTTCCTTTTTGTGTGTATTTTCTGAGGTCCTGCTCCTGGCCCTTCATCTGTTAACACAGAATAGAAATATTTGTTAAGTAATGCTTTATCCTCATCAGTTTCTACATATTCCTCCACTTCACCCTTGAGTCTGACAATACCACTTTTGTCCTTACTCATCCTATGAACATAGCTGAAAAATGTCATCTCCAGGAACAAGCAGGAATGTAGTCTTCACATATGGGTAGGTCGGTACTGATGGCATCCCTGGGCGGGAAGGGGACCGCGCATGCGCGCTGCAATTCCCAAAGGCTTTCTGCGAAAGCTGGGGAAAATTGCTCCGCGAGGGCTCCGTCGGCGCCGACGTCACCCATAAGTGAGGACTGATTCCTGCTGCTCCTGGAGAACACCTGTTACAGGTGAGTAACTACTCTATATCCTAAAACTCCTAAGGAGGCAGCTACCTTGCCCATCCATGAGATCTTGTATGATCTCATGTTGAGAATGTGGGAAACACCTCTTACCACCTCTCCTCATTCTCATAGACTGGATACTCTGTATCGAGTCCCTCCTTGAACTGGATTCCAAAAAACTCAGCTTCCTCACCACTCTATTGTAGTGGAATCAGCTATGAGAAGGATCAAGAGTGCAAAGAGGCATGCCTCTAATCCTCCAGGACATGAGTGTAGAACTCTGGATGTTTTTGGACGTCGTGTCTTCCAAGCTTCCATGCTTTCTGCCAGGATCAGTTCCTATAGTCTATACTTGGGAATGTTCCTGAAGGAAGTCACAGATGACTTACAGGCTTTGAGTCCTATTCTTCCTGACGATAGAAGACAGGATTTTCTCACATTGGTCAAACATGCCCAAGATGTTTCGAAATTTGTCAACCATGCAGCTTTTGACTGCTTTGAGTGCATAAGCAGAACCTCGGCCATTGCCATAGGTGCACGTAGAATTGCTTGGCTCCAGGCATCTGATCTGGAGCTCTGGGTACAAGACAAACTGGGAAATATTCCTTGTACTGTTGAGAACCTCTTTGGTAGAGATTGGCAAGAGAGAGCCAACGAGACGGATGCTGAAAACTCCACCTTGGACAGACTGTCCAAGTCTACAGCAGCTGATCCTGCAAGAAAGAAATCTTTTAAGAAACCAAATTTTATCCTGCTTATTCTCAGCAGGTACGTTCTGCAGGTCAACCTGTCCAGAAAACTCAGAAACCACCCAAACAAAGGAAGGCAAAGACTGTTAAGCCTCAACCGTCTCAGCAATCTCAGCCTCCACAAGGTCTTTGACTTTTATCTAGAGAACTTAGCCTTCCTGGCCCTCAATGGACCATAGTCTTCCACCATTCCTGGAACGTTATGCCATTTTGCCCCCAGGTGGGAGCAGATAACAGCAGAGCATTGGACACTCTCCATTATCAGAGAGGGGTACAAGCTGTACTTTCTGTGCATGCCCCCTCCCACAATGGTAAGACGGTTCAATTCTCAGACCTCTCTCATCAATCTGTTAGATCAAGAGGTCTCTACACTTCTTGCCCAAGGGGCAGTAGAAGAAGTACCATTCATCAACAGGGTACAGGGTTCTACTCCCCCTATTTCCTTATCCCAAAGAAAACAGGGGGATACAGACCTATCTTGGACCTCAGAGAATTGAACAAATTCCTGTTCAAAGAGAAATTCAAAATGATTTCTCTAGGAACTCTGCTGCCATACCTTCATAGTCAGGATTGGCTTTGTTTTCTAGATCTCAAGGATGCGTACACCCATGTTCTCATCCATCCAACTCACAGAAGGTTCCTTCGGTTCCTTTTCCAGGGAAAGCACTTCCAATACAGGGTGCTTCCTTTTGGTCTGGCCTCAGCTCCAAGAGTGTTCACGAAATGCATGGCTGTGGTAGCAGCATTTCTCCGCACTCTAGGCATATTCGTCTTCCCCTACTTAGACGAATGGCTCATTCAAGCCCCATCAGAGTCAGAGGCCAGAAATTCCCTATCTTGCACAATGCGTATCCTTCAGTATTTGGGTCTACTCATAAACATCCCAAAATCCAGTCTAACTCCCACTCAGTCTCTAGAGTTCATAGGAGCTTTGCTAGATACCAAAAGGGCAAGGGCTTATCTCCCCCAGGCCCGTTGCCTTCGCATGGTGCAGTTAGCTTTTCAAGCAGTGCTAAAACCTCATCTCACTGCCCGAGAAATGCTACAACTACTAGGCCACATGGCATCCACAGTGCATGTGGTTCCTTATGCTCGCCTCCGTATGAGAGCAGCCCAGTGGACTTTATCCACCCAGTGGACCCAGGCATCAAAATAGCAAAAACAAGTCATCTTATTTTGTCCCTCCAATGGTGGCAGTCCACTCAAAACCTGTTGCTGGGGTCCCCTTTTCAACAACCCTTACCACAGGCAACACTCACAACAGATGCTTCACCAGTGGGTTGGGGAGCTCATCTACAAGACCTCTCCACCCAAGGCACCTGGACCTCACAGGAGACTCATCTGCATATCAATCTCTTAGAGCTCAGAGCAATCTTCCGTGCTCTTTGAGTGTTCCATACCCTGCTAAGCTACAAGACAGTCCTCATTCATACGGACAATCAGGTAGCCATGTTCTTTGTGAACAAGCAGGGGGGAACAGGCTCTCTGTCGCTTTGCAATGAAGCTTTGAGACTATGGGCCCTTGCCAGAGAGCATCAGATTCATCTCCTGGCAGTGTACCTCCCAGGCATACAAAACTCTTGGGCAGACAGACAAAGTTGAGTTCTGTTTCCACACGAATGGTCTCTCCATGCAGACCAGGTGGCCAGGCTTTTTCAAATTTGGGGAACCCCGGACATAGACCTCTTTGCAAGTCCGTTGAATGCCATACTTCCCCGGTTCTGTTACAGAATTCCGGCTCAGGGCTCTCAGGCCAGGGATGCCTTCCTCCTTCACTGGGGTCAGGACTTCCTTTATGCCTTTCCGCCCATTCCCCTAATTCCCAAAACCCTATTCAAGCTTCAGAGAGACAGAGGCCATATGATTCTCATAGCACCACATTGGCCACGGCAAGTGTGGTACCCTCTGCTTCTACAACTCTCTCAAGCTCCCTCCCTAGAGTTAGGGTTTGCTCCAGATCTCCTGTCTCAGGAGGACGGAATGTTATGGCATCCCAATCCCCAATCCCTGCATCTCAGGGCTTGGTTGCTGAAGGCCTAGATCTTCATGATCTTCCTCAGCCAGTAAGGGATATCCTTTATGCTTCCAGGAAACCTTCCACAAGACGCTTTTATGCTTTCAAGTGGAAAAGGTTTACCATATGGTTTTCACAAAAGGGTCTTAACCCCCATGCGATACCTCTGGAATCACTACTGGAGTATTTCCTTCATTTATCCAATGTAGGACTTAAGACTAACTCAGTAAGAGTCCATTTGAGTACCATTGCAGCTTCTTTCAAGCCTCTGAATGGGCAACCTATTTCCTCCCATCCTCTTGTAGCAAGATTTATGAGAGGTCTTCTTCTAACCAAGCCTCCCATTAGGCCACCTCCAGTGGCATGGGACTTAAACCTAGTTCTTGGTCAGCTCATGAAGCCGCCTTTCAAACCTTTGGTTACTACATCATTGAAATTCCTTTCTTGGAAAGTTATCTTTCTCATTGCAATCACATCGGCGCGCTGCATCAGTGAGTTGCAAGCTCTAGTAGCTGATCCACCTTACACAAGGTTCCATCATGACAAAGGTAGTCCTTAGGACTCATCCACACTTCATGCCGAAGGTGGTCTCGCCTTTCCATTTAAACCAAGCGGTTTACCTGCCTGTCTTTTTTCCAAGGCCTCATGCATCTAATGCAGAAAGGAATCTTCATACTTTAGACTGTAAAAGAGCTTTAGCCTTTTACTTGCAAAGAACACAGCAACATAGAAAATCCTCTCAACTCTTTGTTGCTTTTGATCCTTCTCATTTGGGACTTCCAGTCTCCAAGAGAACACTGTCCAACTGGATTGCAGAGTGCATTTCCTTTGTCTATCAGAGTAAGAACCTTCCTCTGGAGGGCCATGGCAGCCTCAATGGCTCATCTACACTCTGTGTCTGTCGACGACATCTGTCGAGCAGCTACTTGAGCCTCAGTTCATACCTTCACAGCCCATTACTGCTTGGACAAGTACTCCCACCGGGATGCCTTGTTTGGTCAGGCTGTTCTTCAACACCTGTTCCATACCTAATCAACTCCTACCCGCCATCCCTGGTTGGATGCCAGAGATCCATGGAGGGAAGTGGAGCCCTTCACAGGGGCACACAACTTCTGGGGTCTCTCCCTGGCATCTAAAGCTAGGGAGTCCCCATATGTGAAGACTGCATTCCTGCTTGTTCCTGGAGATAGCATAGTTACTCACCTGTAACAGGTGATCTCCGGGAACTGCAGGAATTTAGTCTTCACAACCCACCCACCTCCCCTAGGAGTTGTATCTCTCTATCTATCTCTTTCCCTTTCCTTCTCTCTCTCTTTGTCTCAGCTTTAAACTCAACTGGAGAGAGGCAGTTGGGAAAGGCGGGAAGGCAGCACGCAGGCGCTGTGGGATGCTCCCAAAAGCTTCCTGGTTGGACGCTGGGAAGCGTTCCCGCGCAGGCTCCGTCGGTACCGACGTACCCATATGTGAAGACTAAATTCCTGGTGTTCCTGGAGATCACCTGTTACAGGTGAGTAACTATGCTTTATCCCCTCTTTTTATTGCATTGGCTATTTCTTCTTCTTTTTGTATCTTTGCTTCCCTGACTACCTTCCAAATATAGATGCCTGTCTTCCTCTCTTTGTGATCTTTTATGAAGGCCTCTGTCTTTCTTCACCTTTTTAGCTACTTCTTTTGAGCACCATAGTGGCCTCCTTTTCCTTTTACATTTACTTACCTTTCTAACAAATAGGTTTGTTTCCCTTAAAATATCCCCTTTCAGTTTGCCCATTACTTTTCTACATCCTCCCAGCTGTTCCCATCCAGCTAATGACTGCTTGAGTTATTGTCCCATCTTGGCAAAGTTAGTTTTCCTAAAGTCTAAGATCCTCACTTTTGAATGGATATCAGCCCTAGTCCTAATACTGAACCAAACCATCTGGTGATCACTGGATGCAAGATGATCTCCCACTTTAACATCGGAAACACTTTCCCCTTTGGTACGCACCAACTCCAGTATGGCCGCTTCATGTGTGGGTTCTGTTATCTTCTTACTTCTAAATGACACCGCAGCAAGGATGTGTCAATCAACATCCGCATATTGAAGTCACCTATCAGTTGCACTTATCCTTTCATGGCAACACTGCATACGTCTTCTATCAAATATCCATCCACTTCTTCTCCCTGTGAGGGGAATCTGCATATAACACCAGTGCAAATGGATTTCCCTTTCCCTCTTTTTATTTTAACCCACAGCACCTCCTCACTCCCTTTTAAACTCTGTAATTCTATAACTTTAATATTATTTTTTACATATAGTGCCACTCATCCTCCCCCTTCTTCCTATTCTGTCCTTCCTGAATAAAGTATACCCCGGTATAATTACATCCCAGTCATGGCTGTCCGTAAACCATGTCTCTGTAACTGCCACTATGTCCAAGTCAGCCTCTTCCATTTAATGTGGACAAGTGCAAAGTTATGCACCTAGGAAAGAACAACCCAAACTACAGTTAAACGATGCAAAGTTCCACATTAGGAACCACCACCCGGGAAAAAGATTTAGGTGTTATCATGGATAATACATTGAAAACCTCTGTCCAGTGTGCAGCAGCCGTAGCCAAGAAAGCAAATAAAATGCTATGAATCATAAGGAAAGGAATAGAGAATAAAACTAAGGATATTATAATGCCTCTGTATCGTTCCATGATTTGACCTCACCTTGAATATTGTGTGCGATTCTGGTTGCCATATCAAAAAGGATATAGCAGAATTAGAAAAGGTATGGAGAAAAGCACACAAATGGTAAAGGGGATAGAAGGATACCTCTAAGAGGAAAGGCTTAAAGGGTTAGGGCTTTTCAACTTGGAAAAGAGATGGCTGGGGGCAGATATGATAGAGGTCTATAAATTAATGAATGGAGTGGAACAAATAAGCATAGATGTGTTGTTTACTCTGTCAAAGAGTAGAAAGACTAGGGGAACATGCAATGAAGCTACAATGTAACCCATTTAAGACTAATAAGATAAAATATTTTTTCATTCAACATGTAATCAAACTCTGGAATTCGTTACTGGAGGATATAGTGAAGGTTGTACTATAGTGTAACTGTTTAAAAAGGTTTGGACAAGTTCCTGGAGGAAAAGTCCATAAAGCATTATTAAAGAGGACCCCGGAAATCCACTGCTTGCCCCGGGGGAAGCATTGTGGAACCTGTGTGCCTTTTTGGGAACCTGCCAGGTACTTGTGTCCTGGATTGGCCACTGTTGGAAGCAGGATACTGGACTTGATGGACCTTGGTCTGACCCAGTATAGCATTTCTTATGTTCTTACATTCTTATATTCTCTGCCCAGGCACTATCTGTATAGTGCCATGGTGGATAGAGAAATTTTCAGGAGCACTATCCTATGACATTTAACGATGGCTACTAAACATATAAGTCCTTCTGAATATTGACCCATTTGTTTTTAACAGTCTTCTTGTTTCATTTTTTTCTCATTTAGATTCATTAGTTGACAAAATGAAAGAAGAGGACCTGAAAGGTAGAGATCCATCCATCTGGCATGTTGGACTAAAGATTGCATGGGATATTAAGACACCAGGATTAGCAGTGCCTCTTTACCCTGGGGACTGCTACTTCATGTTGGGTAATGTTCATTTTTGAAAGAAATGTATATCTAAAGGAATATGATGAGAATTTAAGATTGCTGTTTTCTTTTGACCCAAGGGGACCTTTTCTACCTGGCCCTCTGACTAAATTGGAACCTTTCTAACTCCTCTCCCCCAACCATCTTGTTGATAATGGTATGCCCAAAGTTGACACCATAGGCCTAATATGGTTTGAGAGGTTTTTATCTCTATAGTCCACAATCTCTGTACAGAGCTGCATATGTCTTGTAGCAATATATAAATGATTAGTTGTAATAGTAGATTTTCAGCCTCTATATGGATAGTGGTGCACTGAGCATCTTTCTAGTCGCTCCAACACTATCTATATGACAGAGGGGTGGAACAAACATAGCAACCCAAAACTATCCATATGGCTGTGAAACATTGTGTCACCAAAGCTGTTGACCCCTTTACAGTTATTGCCACTATCCAGACAGACAGTCTGATCCAAGATGAGGGACTAATTCCATGGCCAGTATACCTGTAAGATGAATCCCTCTTGAATGAAGTGGAGAAACTGAGAATGGAGATGGCGAGGCTCAGAAGTATCCATAATAGTGGCCCAGCCGCCTCTGCCCCCATGCTAACAGGAAGTCGGCATTGTGCATCAGAAGGGGCAGAAGCACAAACAACCCCGCACAGCCCGAGGTTTAGATAAGCGCTGCAGAGCTGTTTGAAGTAATGGCTGTGACCACAAGTCCCGGAAAAGGGTGGCAATGGGAGCAGAGGGCATGAGAAGTAAGTTTCATCTAGGGTGTCTCATATCCCTTACACCAGCCCTGACAGAAAGTAGTGTTAAATGGTCAATTTTCTCAATGGAGAAAAAGGAATAGTGAAGTACCGAGGGGTCTGTACTGGGACTTCTGCTGTTTAGCATATTTGTAAATCATCTGGAAATGGGAACGGGTGAGGTGATCAATTTTGCAGACAATAAAGAATTATTCAAAATTGTTAAATCACAAGAGGATTGTGAAAAATTGCAAGGCCTGAGAAACTGGGAGACTGGACATCCAAATGGCAGATGAATTGTAATGTTTATAAGTACAAAGATATACACTTAGGGGGTTATTTGAGGCATGAATAGCGGGGATGACGTCCATCCCCACTATTCCTGCCGGCTCCTGCCCCTGTATGACTTCCCTGCCGGTTGTATGGGGAAGTTATACGGGAGCAGAGAAGGGGCGGCACGGGGGTGGAGAGTGGGCAGTGGGCAGTTGCCATCCCTCGACGTACATGGACGATTCTCATGTCGGCCCTGTACGTCCAGGGCCGGCAAAATGTCTGAGGAAGTTATTCCACCCAACTTTCCTGGACATGTTCTTTCGGCAGCTCCGGGGCATGGATAGGGCTGGGGGGGGGGCAAAAGTTAATTCCCCGCAGCCCGATCCTGGCCTTAAGAGGCCAGATCGGGGGTCAGGCTGCGGGGAATTAACTTTTTAGCAGGCGGCCGGCATCGCGGCATTTAAATGGAGCCACGGCTCCATTTAAATGCCCTGACTGAGTTATTTAGGCTTTGCTGTACGTGCAGGCTCGGACTGAATCGCAGTCCCGGCCTGCATGTACAGTGCTGTTCGCAATTCTGATCCCGCGGAGCTAGATGTGCCCCGCGGGATCAGAATCGCGATCTCCTTTGTATGTCCAGGTCAGCCCGGACGTACAAAGGAGATCTACATTGGGATCAGAATCGAGCCCTAAGGGAAGAACATCCAATCTATAGCTACATGATGCAACGTTCCACATTAGAAATCACCACCTAGGAAAAGTATCTAGCCGTCATCATGGATATGTTAAAATCCTCTACTTAGTGTGCAGTGGAGGCAAAGAAAATTAATAGACTTCTAGGAATTTTAAGAAAAAGAAGAATAAAACAAAGGATATCATAATGCCTCTGTATTGCTCCGTGGTGCAACTGCACCTTGAGTATTGCATGCAGTTCTGGTTACCACATCTAAAAAAAAAAGATAGTGGACTTAGAAAAGATACAGAGAAGGGCAACCAAAATGATAAAGGGAGATGGAAGGATTATCCCTATGAGAAAAGGATTAAAAGGTTAGGACTGAGAGGGAGGTATAATAGAGGTCTATAAAATAATGAGTGGAGTAGAACCGAGTAAACGTGAATTGGTTATTTACTGTCAAAAAGTACAAAGACTAGGGGATGCACAATGAAGTTACGAAGTAGTACATTTAAGACTAATTGAAGAAAATATTTTTTCACTCAGTACATAATTAAACTTTGGAATTTGTTGCTGGAGGATGTAGTAAATGCTGTTAGTGTAGCTGGTCTTAAAAATGTTTTGGGCAAGTTCCTGGAGGCGAGTCCATAAACCATTATTAAAGGGGACGGTGGAACATCTATCCCTTGTATATAGGTCCTATACATGCTACAAATATGTACATAGTTTCCCTAAGTTATAATCCCAGTTGTATATTTCCTGTTATATGTAAACTCACCACAGTCTGTTGATTGAAATGAGTATTCCTGTTTAATGTAAACAGCGCTGATGAAAAAGAGTGCGGTATAGAAGAAATACAAATAAATAAATAAATAAATCTGCTGCTTATCCATGGGATAAGCAGCATGGAATCTGCCTTTTGAGATCCTGTCAGGTCCTTGTGACTTTGATTCGCCAAAGTTGATGTATTTTTGGTCTAATAAAGTATGACAATTCTTATGAGCTTGATATTTAAAACGATTAACACTGTTAGCAGACCTGCTTACCATGTTAATCGCAGTGAACGGGATATTCAGTGGCAATATTCAGCCACTGACTGGTTATCTCTCGGTGGCGAAAATCAGTCACAATAAAGGCTGTCCTAACTTTCATTACTGAAGCTGAGGAGTGGTTGAATATCACTGCTCCCTGGTTAGCTTCCTGGCTATCTGGTTGACCCGGATATTCAGTACTGGTGGCCAGATATGTCCCTGACATTGAATATTCAGGCCTAGGGTTCAGCGGCAATGGCTAACTGCTGTATCGCGTTAACAGACTCTGCTAAATATCGGGCCCTATGTTCTTACCTGTATAGATATAAGAAAAAGGTAACTTTTGGAAAACTGGATATACAAATGCCTGTTGTATGGGAAATAAGTGCCTAGATCTACATAGTAACTAGTATCTGATGGCAGATAAAGACCAGCATGGTCCATCTACTCTGCCCAGCAAGGTGGCAAGAGTAGGTGCGCCCGCCTCTCCGTGCAGGTCCTCCCCATACCTTTGTTTAGGGGTGTATCCACCACTCCATGCAGGTCACCTCTACTTGTTGAGATATCAGAGACAGTTAAGTTTATTTTTATTTATTTGACTGCGTTTTTATACCGTTTCTATAAAGGGATCCATTGCATCTCTCCCATGCCATTTTGAATTCTGTCACTGTATTTGCATCCACCACTATAATGGACGAGGCTCATTTCGATTTAGTGGCAGTCACAGAGACATAGTTCATAGAGAACCATGATTGGGATATGGTTAAGCTAGGCTCTAATCTGTTCAAGAAAGAAAGGGAGGAGGAATGGCATTACAGTATATATAAAAAAAACATAAAAAGAAAACAGAATTTCCTTATTGTCCCTCCAGTCCAGTCCCGCACCTCTGGGTAGGGTACCTCTTCCAGCAGCTTGGAGACTAAGCATGTCATCTTTTGATGACACCAGAGTACAAATAGAGCTGGCACCGCCCATCAGCCCCAGTATGCTCAGTCTCTAAGCAGCTGGAGGAGGTAGTGAGCCAGGGTGCTGGACTCACTGAAGGGACAAATGAGCATAGGCCAAGATTAGGAAGTGGTTTAGTTTTTCTTTTGTCCTGTCAGCTACAGGTTCTTTGTTTTCTTGCTAGTTAGCGTTGCGTTAGTTAAAAAAAAAAAATAATAAACAGAAGTTCCTTATCGTCACTCCAGTCCAGTCCCTTTACTTCTGGGTTGCGTAACCCTTCCAGCAGCTTGGAGGCTGAGTCTAAACCTTTTGAGGCTGGTTAGGTATAAATACCCCTGGCACCACCCCTAAGCCACAGTAATCTCAGCCTCCAAGCAGCTGGAGGGTTCCGTAAGCCAAGGGCTTACTGGAGTCTCCCATTTAGTCCTTTTGATTGAAGATCTAGAATTTAATTTAAAGGATTTTTTTGTACCTATTTTATTTCTTTGATTTCCTAGTTTCTTTAGTCTTATTTTGGTTAGTGCCCCTTTAAGTTCTTGTTCCCCTCCCCCCCCCTCCCTTCTCCGGCGATTGAGCTCTCGGCTTGCAAGGCCTTTTTGCCGGTGGGAGAGGTACTAACTCACCTAAGAGGTTTGCCGGCGGCAGGGGGTGGACCGCGGGATATCTCCAGTCCTCCGGCTCTCGGACCTCGGCAACGGACCCTTCCGCCTCGCGCCAAAGCCCTCAGGCAGCTGAGCGCTTGAGGCTCCAAAGCGCCGTCCCTCCTCGCTCCCGGCTTGGCGAAGCAGCTCGGGAGCGGCCGGAGGTTCCAGACGGCTGCGGGATCTCGCCTACAAACTAATTGCGGGTACGGCAGTGCGAGCCGAGCCGCCGGGTCTCGGCCTGCTCTCCACGTGGCTGAGGCCTAGCCACGTGTAGTACTCCGGAGGGCGTTCTTCATTCCCGGAGCTCAACGCGGATCGTGGAAGGCTGTAAACCGCAAGTACAGGGGATTCCCCCTATATATAGTGGAGTCCAGCCATTAATTTAACTTAATTTAACTTTGATTTACTAATTATTTCAAAGGATCTCTTCGGGGAGTGTGGGGGGAGGAAGATTGGGCCCTGTTGCAGTCTAGAGCTACAACACAGGAGGTAGCTTAGGGTTAATCCTCATAATTTGTCCTTTTTATTTCTTTAATTTTCTTTTCTTTTTTTATTTCTTTAATTTTGTCCTTTTTAGTATATTAGTGGCCTTATTTGGAGCAATGTCCAAGCTACGGTGCCCTTCTTGTGGCATCCGCAGGGGCACGGCCTCAGAGGCAGGGATCTGCAGGGGCTGCGCTGCAGAAGCTGCCTCTGTGGAGCAGGGCATTCAATTGTCTATTTCTCAAGCTAATGAGGGTCCAGTGGAGCATCTGGAAGCAGAAAGAGAGCCATGCATCCCTCCGCCCTCGACCTCTGAGTTTCCCACTCCATCCCTGCCCCACCTCTCCCCTGCCCTTGGGGAAGAGGGTCCCTGTGATCTGTTTTCGCCCGAATTCGTCCTCCTGCTGCACAAAGCCTACTGCATGCACAAGCAGGGGCTGGGGGCAGGAGGCCAGAGCACAGGGAAGGAAGGCCTGGGGGTTAACCCAGGGAAGGCCATTCCCCATGATTCCGGCATCCCATCTAAGCGCGCGAGACTAGCGAGTGAAGAGCCGTCCGCTTCCCCTCCTCACGACATGCAGGAGGAGGAGCTCTCTGATAAGGAGATAGGGGATGAAGAGGAGGAACTCAAGGAAGGAGAGATTCCGGAGGAGGATCAATCCCGCATAGTGCGAGTCTTTCGACGGGAGGAGCTCCCGGGGCTAATCAGTGAGTCCCTGAAGGTCCTCAAGGTGGCTTCTGACACCCCAGCAGAAGAAGAAGCGCTGGAGGATCCCCTGATCCAAGCAGTCAGAAGGTCTCAAAAGGTATTCCCTATACACAGGGTCGTCCGCCAGATGATTCAGGAAGAGTGGGACCAACCAGAATCCTCCCTGAGGGGTGTGTGGTCTATGACACGCCTTTATCCAGTACCGGAATCGGACAGAGAATTGCTGAAATCGCCCAAGGTGGATGTGGCGATATCTGCAGTTACTAAGAAGACGACTATCCCAGTAGAAGGTAGCGCGGCCCTGAGAGACGCGCAGGATAGAAAATTGGACACATTGCTAAAGCAGGCTTTTGATGTTAGTGCCCTCGCCTTACAGGCTTCGGTTTCGGGGGCCTGGGTGGCACGGGCTTGCCTGAGGTTGTCCCAACAGCTTCAGCTGTCGGAGGGTACCGCAGGAGACCTACAGCCCATTGCAGCTAAGTTGGAGTCAGTAGCTGCCTACCTGGCGGATAGTCAGTACGATCTCATCAGGAGCCTAGCTAAGAGCATGGCATCCGTAGTCGCAGCTAGGCGCTATTTGTGGCTCCGCAATTGGGCAGCCGACACTTCTTCAAAGGCGTGGCTGGGTCACCTTCCTTTCAAGGGGAGATTGTTATTCGGTGAGGACCTAGAAAAGTTAGTAAAGGACCTGGGCGAATCCAAGGGAGGCAGGCTTCCGGAGGACAGACCGAAGCAGGCTCGCCTCCCAGCGCCATCCCGGAGCCAGCCAAGAGACTCCCGGAGATTTTGGCCTCCCAGGACAAATTCCTTTCCTAGGGGTCGCTTTCCGTCCAGGGGGTCAAGCTATAAGGGGTTTCGAGGAGCAGGGAGAGGTTTTGGGGCCTCTACCTCCTTCTCGGGACCTAGAAATTCGCAATGAGATAGAAGGGGTCCAGGCGGGCGATTTACCCTTGGGGGGCCGCCTAAGGCTATTTCTTCCCGCCTGGGCCTGGGTCACATCCGATCAGTGGGTCCTGGAAGTGATTAGAGAAGGTTATGCCCTCGAATTTGGAAAGCAGATCCTTCCAGCCTTTATTCAATCCCCCTGCGGCTCTCCGACAAAAAGGAGGGCGATAGAAGCCACACTGTCAAGACTTATAGCGCTTGGGGCAGTGACTCCGGTTCCACCAGACCAATACGGCTCCGGTCGGTACTCCATTTATTTTGTAGTCCCAAAAAAGGAAGCTCCTTTCGTCCTATCCTGTACTTAAAGCAGGTCAATCGCTGTCTCAAGGTACCCCATTTCCGGATGGAAACCCTGAAGTCAGTCATTTCGGCCGTAAGAGCCGGGGAGTTTCTCACATCTCTGGACCTGACAGAAGCCTACTTACACATTCCAGTCCGAAGGTCTTATCAACAGTTCCTGAAGTTCGCGGTGCCAAGAGGTTATTTCCAATTCCAGGCGCTGCCCTTCGGTTTAGCTACGGCTCCCCGGACTTTTACCAAAGTAATGGTGGTGGTGGCCGCCTTTCTACGAAAGGAAGGAATCCTGGTACATCCATACCTCGACGATTGGCTTATCAGGGCGAAATCAGAGGAGGAAAGTTGCTTGGTTACAGCCCGAGTAGTAGAGGTCCTGGAGGAGTTAGGGTGGATCATCAATCAGTCGAAAAGCAAGTTGATACCCGCTCAGGAACTCGAGTATCTCGGGGCAAGATTCGACACCAGAGAAGGAAAGGTGTTCCTCCCTCGGAAACGGGCAAAGGATCTAAGGACTCTTGTATCGCAGTTCCTGGGAAGACGAAACCCCTCAGCGTGGCTTTACCTCCAATTACTGGGTACCATGGCTGCGACAATAGAGGTAGTTCCGTGGGCCAGGGCCCACATGCAGCCTCTACAACGCTCCTTGTTACGTCGTTGGTCTCCTCAGAATCATCTCTTGTCCGCACCACTACCCTGCGCGCCTCGAACCAGAAAAGCTCTCCAGTGGTGGAGGTGTCCGAAGAACCTGGAATGCGGGACGCCTCTCGAAACTCTGCTGTGGATCCTGCTAACAACGGACACCAGCCTGTCGGGCTGGGGAGCTCATTGCCAAGGCCAGTTCGCTCAGGGCCTTTGGTCCTCGGTGGAGTCGCAGTGGTCCATCAACAGGCTGGAGTTGCGAGCAGTTGCCCTGGCGCTCAAGGCGCTCGAGCCACTAGTGAGGAGAAACGTAATCCGCGTCCTCTCAGACAATGTCACCACGGTGGCCTACATCAACCGCCAGGGGGGAACAAGCAGCCCCGCTCTAGAGAAGGAGGTGGCCAGCCTGTTCCAGTGGGCCGAGACCCGGTTGTTGGCCCTCTCAGCGCAACACGTGTCCGGTTCAGACAACGTCACAGCAGATTACCTCAGCAGGTTCAAGGTCGACCAGGGAGAGTGGGAGCTGGAGCAGGGAGTCTTCAACCAGATTGTCTCCCTCTGGGGCCCCCCAATCATGGATCTCATGGCCCGTTACTCGTCGGCCAAAGCAAATCGTTTTTTCAGCCGAAGAAAGGAAAGAATGTCCGAAGGCCTGGATGCTCTGGCTCAGAGGTGGCCCTCCGGGGGGCTCCTGTACGTGTTCCCTCCTTGGGCCTTGATCGGAAGGGTTCTTCAGAGGGTGGAATCCCACCAAGGCTTGGTCATCTTCATTGCGCCAGATTGGCCTCGCCGCCCTTGGTATGCGGATCTAGTGAGGTTGGCAGCCGACCAGCCGTGGCGGCTTCCCTGCAAGAAGGATCTTCTGAGACAGGGGCCTCTCCTGATGCCTCACGTGGATCGATTCTCGCTTACGGCCTGGCTATTGAAAGGGCGAGGCTCCGGAAGCGGGGATATTCGGGTCCAGTGATCTCAACCTTGTTGAGCGCGCGAAAGCGTTCAACGTGTCTATCCTATGTGAGAGTGTGGCGCATCTTTGAAGCCTGGTGTACGGAACGCCGGATGAAACCCTTTTCAGCCTCCATCTCAGAGATCCTAGAATTCTTGCAAGCGGGTTTTGAGAAGGGTCTTGCTCCCAGCTCCCTACGGGTCCAACTGGCAGCCACCTCTTGCTATAGAGGCAAGGTCCGGGGGAAGCCCTTAGGAGTCCACCCGGACGTGACCAAGTTCCTGAGAGCGGTTAGTCGTCTGCGCCCCCAGAAAAGATTAGTAATCCCTCCCTGGGACCTTAACTTGGTGTTAAATGCCTTGACCAGAGAACCTTTCGAGCCAATAATGGAAGCCTCACTTAAAGATTTGACATTGAAGACGGTCTTCTTGGTAGCCATCTGCTCAGCAAGACGCGTCTCCGAGATCCAGGCGCTGTCCTCCCAGCCTCCCTTCCTCTCCTCCTTTAAGGACAAGGTGGTCTTACGAACAGTTCCTTCCTTCCTCCCTAAGGTAATTTCGCCTTTCCATCTGAACCACCCAGTTTCGCTGCCTGCGTTCCCAACCGTCGGGTGGGGAGGGAAGGATAGCAGATTACATCACCTAGATGTACAGAGAGTGTTGAAGCGCTACCTCTCCCGCACGGCCTCCTTTAGAAGGTCTGAACGTTTGTTCATTCAGTTTGGGGGTCCTCACAAGGGGGAGGCCGCGGCTAAGGCATCCATCTCTAGATGGATCAGGGAAGCTATTGCTTCCGCCTATATCCTGAAGGGGAAACAGGTTCCGGCAGGTCTGCGGGCCCACTCCACGCGAGCACAGGCCACTTCCTGGGCAGAGTACAGCCTGATTCCTCCGATAGATATTTGCAGAGCGGCGACTTGGTCTTCTCTGCATACCTTTACCAAGCACTACAGGCTGAATGTGCAGAGGTCTGCAGATGCTAGCTTTGGGGACGCGGTAATTCGTTCCGGGATAGCGAACCCCACCCAAGTTTGAACTGCTCGGTTACATCCCAGAAGTAAAGGGACTGGACTGGAGTGACGATAAGGAAGAGATAATTAGTCCTTACTCCTTACCTGCTAATTAGTGTTCCTGAAGGAACGACAGTCCAGTCCCTGATCCCACCCGGGCTACGGAGAATATAGCGGAATGATTCCAAGTACGAGGCAGAGGCGGAAGGTGTTCTGTTTGCTTGGGTCAAGTGAGCCGGGGGTCGAGGAAGGCTGCGGCAACCTCAGGTAAACCTTCTCTCCCCTCCTACTTCTTGTGGTCCCTGCAGGTTTCTGTTCCTACATTATTTAAAAAAAAATAAAATTAAAATAAATAAAAAGAATATTGTGGAGTGTTAATTTCAGGTTTCTACAGTTAATGGTTTGTTCGTTAAGTCTGCTTTTTCAATAGATTACTGGGGCTTAGGGGTAAGAACTTGCAGACAAGTCTTCAGAGCTCAGGACTGCCGGGGGTGGGGGAGACGTGTGCAGGGCCGAGGAGTTCAGTTGCTTGCAGAGAGGCCCGATATCAGCGTGAGAAACTCAACGCGCCTTTTTTTTTTTTTTTTTAGCAGGCCTAGTCGCTCTTAGTTCTCTTTGCTCCTGCCAGGGCTTTTGGCCAGGGGAACTCAGCAGATGCCACGGTTTTTGCCTGGGAGAGCTTGTTTGTTCTCCATTTGCCTTCAGTTAGATATCTTTTTGGTTTCTTTTATTTTCTTTATGGTATTTCATTATTTTAGGGGTTGGTTGTCTGCAAATAGATTCCTGTGGGGGAAGGGGGGCCTAGGGTTTATTTCTTTTGCCCCTCGAAGTTATTTGGGAATCTGAGAAAGAAGGTTTTTCTCTCTATTCCGGCCAACCTTACACCACCCCGGCCAGGCCACAGTGTCTCATGTGCGGGACCCGGCAAGGAGCAGTTTAGGAGGGAGAGGTCTGTTTCAGCTGCACACAAGAGGCTGCTTCATTAGAGCAAGGCTTGCAGGACAAGGCACGGCAGGGAGTGCAACCAGAGGGTTCTCCCATGTTGCAGGAGACTCCTGAAGAAGGGGGGAAAAGCGTTGCTATCACAGGAGGCAATCCCTGACCCCTCTACAATGCCCGGACCTTATACCACCCAGGCCCCGGGAGCAGGGCTTCCAGGGGACTTTTCACCTGAGTTCGTCCTACTCTTGCACAAGGCGTTTTGCTTGCACCAACAGGGGCTGGCAAGCAGCTCCTCGGTACCGGAACGGGGGCCAAGAGGACATTGGACACTAAGGAGGGCGAGCGTTTGGGGACCAAGAGAGACAGGGCTCGGAGGAGTGGCAACATTCACCACTGTCGGAAGAGCTGGATGCAGATGATCAGGACACAGACTTGGATCTCCAAGAAGATCTGGAAGTAGGCGAGATCCCAGAGCAGGAGGACCAGGCCCGAATAGTTTGGGTGTTTCACCGGGAGGAATTGCCGGTGGAGTCCTTGAAGGCCCTGAATATGTCCACGAGCCTCCTGGCCAAGGAGGAGGTACTGTAGGATCCTCTTCTCCACCAAAGCAGCACGGTACCACGTGAACAGAAGAAACCCAGTACTAGTTCGTGGTACCAAAGAAGGAGATCTTTATTTCACACAATTTGCCCAAACGCCCGATACAGGCTGTGTTTCGAATCCTCTTCGTCAGGGGAATTCAGGCGTTTTCTCCAACAGGTTCAAAGTGATTATGTAAACCTTGTGCTGAAGAATAATATACTCGATCGCAGCCACAAAGAATAACAGAACAAAACCTCCTCTTGTATATAAACCTTTTCACAGCAAGGACACAGTGTTGCTGTTGCCTGTCAAAAGTCAATCTAACTGTTGGAGAGTACGCCTGAATTCCCCTGATGAAGAGGATTTGAAACACGGCCTGTGTCGGGCGTTTGGGCAGATTATTTGAAATAAAGATCTCCTTCTTTGATACCACGAACTAGTACTGTATCCTCTTCACCAGGCAGTATGGAAGTTGCAGAACGTCTTCCCAGTACTAGGGTGGTCTGACAGATGATCCAGGAGGAATGGAATCTGCCGGAGGTGGGTCTCAAAGGGTTGCGAACCATGTCGCACCTGTACCCGCTACCGGATACTGAAAGTGAGCTCCTTCTGTCCCCCAGAGTGGATGCAGAGGTGTCGGCGGTTACTAAGAAGACGACGATTCTGGTAGAAGGCAGCTTAGCTCTCAAGGATGTCCAGGATAGAAAGTTGGATATCATATTGAAGCAGGCATTTGATATTAATGCTATGTCGCTTCAGGCTTCCATCTGTGGGACCTGGGTGGCGAGATCCTGTCTGCGCTGGTCACAAAGAGTATGGCAGCCCGGAGACCCGGAGTCGGACTTAGCTGGTGAGGCTGCCAAGTTGGAGTCGGAAGCGGTCTATCTGGCTGACACTCATTATGAGCTCATTAGGAGTCTCTCTAAATGTTTGGCCTCGGTGGTAGTGGCACGCCGCTACCTATGGCTCCGGAACTGGGCTGTTGATGGCTCCTTCGAGCCTCACTTTAGCTAACTTCTCTTCAAGGGCAAGCTTCACTTTGGGGAAGACTTGGATAAGTTGATTAAGGATTTAGGGGAGTCCAAGGGAGGCCTGTTGCCCAAGGACAAGCAGAAGCAGGCCCGCAACCATCCGTTGCCACAAGGACAGACGAGGGACTTCAAGCGTTTTCGGACCTCATGCTTTAGCCCAGCCCAGAGAGGCAGATTTCCTACCAGAGGGAAGGGGTTTCCGAGGTGCAGGCAGGAGGTTTGGTGCCGCTGCCACCCTGGAAAATAAAGCACAATGAAGTGAGGGGGGCCCAGGTGGGAGTGCAACCTGTGAGAGGTCAGTTATGGGAGTTTTATGCTGCCTGGGTCCAGATAATGTCTGACCAGTGGGTCCTGGAAATTGTGCGAGAAGGTAATGCCCTCGAGTGGGCTTGTCTGGTCCCCCAGTTCTTTGTGTGGTTACACTGCAAAGCACGGAGCAAGGCAGAGGCAGTGGAGCAGACTTGTCTCATCTCCTGCAGCTCGAAGCATTGGTGTCGATTCCTCCAGACCAGTAAGGCTGCAATCGATTCTCCATTTATTTCGTAGCACCCAAAAAGGAAGGTTCCTTTCATCTGATTCTCGATCTCAAGGGCGTGAACCACTGATTCCAGGTACTGCACTTCCACATGGAAACGCTGAGATCGGTAATAGTGGTGGTAAGGTGCGGAGAGTTCTTAACATCTCTCGATCTCACGGAAGCGTATCTGTACAATCCCATCCGTCCAGAGCATCAGCAGTTTCTCCGATTTGCGGTACTGAGGGGTCATTTCCAGTTTCGAGCTTTGCCTTTTGGCCTGGCGACCGCACCTCAGACATTCACCAAGATCATGGTAGTAGTGGCGGCAGTGCTCTGCAAGGAAGGGATACTTGTGCACCCGTACCTAGATGATTGGTTGATCCGGGCAAAGTCCAGGGACGACAGTGAAAGAGCTACAAGGGAAGGTGGTGGAGTTCCTCCAAAGTCTCGGTTGGGTAGTAAACATGGCCAAGAGTTGGTTGCAGCCAATCCAGGTGCGGGAATATTTGAGGGCGCACTTCAACACCCATGTGGGAAGAGTGTTTCTGCCACAATGACGGGTACAGGAGCTGCAGAAGTTTATACGGCAGTTCCTGAAGATGTCGAGACCGTCGGTGTGGCATTATCTGCAGATTCTGGGAACCATGGCCGCCACTCTAGAACTGGTTCCCTGGGCAAGGACGCATATGTGTGCACTGCAGAGGGCGCTGCTCCGTCGGTGGTGCCATCAGAGTCAACCTCTATCACAGGTACTCCCCTGCCCACGGGGTGTCCAGAGAACTCTCAGGTGGTGGCTGCATCCGGGGAACATGGAAAAGGGCATGCCTCTCGAGTCCCTGGTGTGGATTTCCTTGATGACCGATGCCAGTTTGTCAGGTTGGGGAGCCCAATGCGAAGAACATTTTGTTCAAGGAAGGTGGAGCCCGCAGCAAGCCCTTTGGTCAATCAACAGGCTCAAAATGTGAGCAGTGTCCCTGGCACTCATAGCCTTTCAGTCATAGTTGCAGGGGAAAGTAATCCGGGCTTTCTCAGACAACGCAACCATGGTGTCTTATATCAATCGACAAGAGGGCACCAGAAGTACTGCCCTGGAGGAGGAGGCTGAGGGTTTGTTCTAGTGGGCAGAATCTCATCTCCTAGCGTTATCAGCGGCACATGTAGCGGGGGTCTACAATGTGGTGGCAGATTATCTCAGCCAGGTATGCGTGGACCCCGGGGAGTGGCAGCTCAACCAGGCAGTGTTTGAGTAGATGGTCCATCGGTGGGGCGTGCTGGTCATGGACTTCATGGCAACATTCGAGTCGACCAAGGCCAGTCGTTTTTTCAGCAGGTGAAGAGAGAGGATGTCAGAGGGGCTGGATGCCCTAATCCAGTGGTGGCCCGCAGAGGGTCTTCTCTTCGTGTTCCCTCCATGGTCATTCATAGGCCGAATAGTGCAGCGGATAGAGGCACACCAGGGATTGGTGATTCTGGTGGCGCCAGACTGGCCAAGATGCCCGTGGTATGCCAACCTGATTTGCCTCCTAGCAGATTGGTCATGGCGGCTCCTGGTTCAGCTGGAACTTCTTATGCAGGGGCTGCTCCACATGCCCCTGGTGGATCAATTCTTGCTTACTGCTTGGCTCTTGAAAGAGCTAGATTGAAGAAGAAGGGTTATTCAGGCTCAATGATAGTGACCCTTCTACAGGCAAGCAGGAGGTCTACAAGCCTGGCGTACATCCATGTGTGGCAATTGTTTGAGTCTTGGTGTGCGGAGTGGCAGGTCGCCCTTCTGCTACTTCGGTCCCAAACATCTTGGCTTTCTTGCAATCCGTTTTTGATAAGGGTCTAGCTGCCAGTTCTCTGAGGGTGCAGCTGGCGGCGATTTCCAATTATCGGGGGAAAGTCCAAGGAGTACTGCTGGGGACTCACCTGGATATGCTGAGATTTCTAAGGGCGCTGACTTACCTCTGCCCGCCAAGAAGGGCAGTTCACAGGTTTTCAACATAGCATCATCATAACGATAACCTTAAATTGAAAACGTCCAATAGAAAAACAAGACTGCAAGTTTGGGCTTATTTACATCATTTGGTGAGATCAGGCAGAGAACTACCTGCAGCCGAACTATCAAAGTTCCTTTTAGAATATATCTGTAAACCGCTGTGATACACACAGTAAAGGACTGTATATCAAATGCATAAACCATAGTACTGCCTTGAGATCTCAACTTAGTGCTGACTACGCTGCCTGGAGAACCCTTTGAACAATATTCCTGGTCACGATCTGTAAGGCATGCAGGATTTCGGAGCTCCAGGCCCTATCTTGCCAAGAATCTTTCCTTCCTTTCTCCAAGGAAAACGTGGTTCTGTGCACTGTGCCTTCCTTTTTGTCCAAGGTGGTATCAGCATTTCATATGAATCAGACCGCTTCCTTGCCAGCGCTGACGAGGGCGGATGGGGGGCCCTGTCATGCCGCAGCTGCACTTCCTCGATGTTAGAAGAGATCTGCAAAAGTATGTCAAGAGGTCATTGCCCTTCCGGAAACCGGACTGTCTCTTTATTCTGTTTGTAGGGCCACGCAAAGGGGAAGCAGCAGCTAAGGCTTCCATTTCCAAATGGATCAGAGAGACGATCGCGTTGGTTTATATTTTGAAGAGTAAGCCAATACCGGCGGGGTTGAGGGTGCATTCTACGAGAGCCCATGCGACCTCGTGGGCGAAGTACAATTTGGTTCTGCCGGTGGAGATCTGTAGGGCAGCGATGTGGTTGTCACGGCATATATTTGCAAAGCATTATTGCCTGGACATCCAGACAGCGGGGGATGCGTGTTTTGAATCGGCAGTGCTTCAGGCCGGTTGTGTGGGTCCCGCCCGTTATATTACTTGCTATGATACATCCCAGAGGTGTGGGATTGGACTGGAGGGATGATAAAGAAAGAGGAATTAGACTTATCTGCTAATTGTTGTTCCTTGAGGAGCTCCAGTCCCAGAACCCGCCCTGTAGGATTTCTGGTTTAATAGGCGTGCACTCCGGCCCTGAAGGTTTCCTTGGTAAGGGTGTGGCTAAGTAGAGTCGGGAGTAGGGATGCACTGTCTGTGGAGTCTGGAGGTTGGGGGCAGACTGATAGTATGGTCGGTCTTGCTCCTCGCTGGTTGGAGTGGTTCGGCTGCTCAGCAGGTGGGCCTTCTCATCCTGGGTGGGGGGGGGGGGGTCAGGATATCCTCCCTAAGGGTTGTGGAAGGGGCGCGTTTAAATTTAGGTTGAGAACTGTTGGTATGTTTAACTACTTATTTGTTGCTCCTGTGAGTCTGCTTTGTCAATAGGTATTGGGGCTGATGGGCGCTGCCAGCTCTATATGTACTCTGGTGTAATCAAAAGATGACATGCTCAGTCTCCAAGCTGCTGGAAGAGGTACACTACCCAGAGGTGCGGGACTGGATTGGAGTTTCTCAAGGAGCAACAATTAGCAGGTAAGTCTAATTTGTTTTTCAGGGCTTAAGTGGGGATGTTCTGTGGGTTAATCTTGAGAGATAGAATGAAACATCTCTTTGGATTGATGTGATATACAGACCTTCTTCATAAACAGAAGTGGACAAAAATTCAGATGGAGTGGAGGAGTAGCCTAGTGATTAGAGCAGGGGCCTAGTAACCAAATAGTTGTTGTTGTTGTTAAATGCCATTGAGTCTGTATCGACTCATGGCGACCCTCTAGATAGCTGTCCTAAACTGTATTCAGCCTTCAGTCATGCGGCTCATTGTTGATAGAGTGCCATCTATAGCTGCTGTTATTATATCGATCCATCTCATTGCTGGCCTTCCTCTTTTGTGTTGACCTTCAACCTTGCCAAGCATGATGTCTTTCTCTAATGATCACTTGATGTGTCCAAAGTATGAAAATCGAAGTCTAGTCATCTGAGCTTCTAAAGAAAGCTTTGGTTTGATCTCCTCTAGTACTGACTGGTTGTTCTTTGGGCTATCCATGGTATACATAGTATTCTTTACCAGCACCATAATTCAAAGGCATCGATTTTCTTCCTGTCTATCTTTTTCACTGTTCATCTTTCGCATCCATAAGATATTATTGAAAATACCATGGCTTGGGCAAGTTGAATCTTTTTATGGAAAGAGACATCTCTGCTCTTGAGAATCTTGTCTATGTCCTTCATAGCCAGTCTGCCAAGAGCAATGCATCGTTGGATTTCTTGACTGCTTGTCATTTCTTTATTGATTATTGAACTAAGCAAATTAAAGTTGTACACTATTTTTGTTTCTTCTCCATCATCGATCAACTTATAGATTTTGCCAGTTGTCAGGATATTTGTCTTATTTACATTAAGGTGCAGGCCCATTTTAAGACTATGTTCCTTGACCTTGGAAGCAAATATTTCTGATAGTCTTCACTTTCAACCAATATTGTGGTATTGTCAGCATAGCAAAGGTTGTTGATGAGTCTTCCACCAATCTTCACACCCGGTTGTCTTCCTACAGACCTGCTTTTCGGATGATTTGTTCTGCATATAAATTAAACAGGTAGGGGGTTAGGGAGAAAGTATGCAGCCTTGTCATACACCTTTGCTGATTTTAACCATTCTGTTTCTCCTTGTTCCGTTCAATTTGTTGCTTCTTGATCAATGAAAAGATTGTGCAAAGGAACTATTAGGTGTTCTGGTAGACCCATGCTTCTTAATATGGCCCAGAGTTTTTCATGGTTTACATAGTCAAAAGCCTTGCGGTAGTCAATAAACCATATATAGATATAATTTTTGGTATTTTTTTGTCTTTTCAAGGATCCATCTCACATCTGTGATGATGTCTCTCGTTCCTCATCCTTTCCTGAACATTGCTTGCACTTCATAAAGTTCTCGTTCCAGGTATGGTTGTAGTCTCTGCTGGATGATCTTGAGTAGAATGTTGCTGGAATGTGGGATCAGAGCGATTGTGCGATAATTTCCATAGTCAGTCAGATCACCTTTCTTCAGTATTGGTTTAAATGCAGATCTTTTCAAGTCAGTTGGCCTTTATGTGGTCTTTCAAACTGATCCTTGTAAATATGGCAACAGCGACATCTGGTTGCTGTAATACTTCACTGGGAGTGCCATCAATACCCGGTGCTTTGTTCTTTGATAATGCTATCAATGCTGCATTGACTACTTCTTTCAACACCAATGGTTCCTGATCATAAGGTGAAGGTTGAAACAACTGTTGGTCTACTTGATTTTATGGTATAATGACTACTTTCCACCTTTTCTTGATCTTCTCAGCATCATTCTACATGGATCCTTGAACAGCTTGTAGCATTCCATTTCGAGGCTGGAATTTTCTCTTTCCCAATCTTGTTCTTCCTTTAATAGTTTCTGCTTCTATTTCTTTGCATGTGTCATTGTAGCACTTCTCCTTGTCTTGTCTTGCTGCATGTTGGAAATCTGTGTTGAGTTCTGTGATCTTCTCTCTGCCCTCTGGCTTTAACTTCTCTGCATTTCTGGGCAATTTTCAGAATTTTTTCAGTCATCTATTTTGGCCTTTTTTGCTTTTTCACTTTTTGTAGAGACCTTCTCACTTTGAGCATTACTTTTTTTGATGTCATCCTATGATTCTTCTGGTGCTCTGTCATTTGTATCCAAAGTAGTTTATCGATTTTGCAAGCAGTCTTTAAATTCTGGTGGTCTGTTCTCAAGGTAATATTTTGCTACATTCATGGGTGTCTTGTTCTTTTTCAGCTTTAGCTTGCATTTGCATACGCTTTGTTAATGTTGTTGAGTTTTTCCAATATTGACTTCCACAGATATAGTTATTTGATTTTTGTGTAATCTATTGAGTGAAGTCCTTGTGTTTATGTTGCTGGAAAAAGGTGTTTGAGATGAATAGATTGTTGGTCTTGCAGAATTCTATCAGTCTTTCTCCAGCTTTATTTCTGTTGCCAAGTCCATATTTTCCAACCATTTTGCCACCTTCTTTGTTGCCAACCTTTGTGTTCCAGTCACCCATGACTATCAGAATATCCTGATTGCATGTTCTATCAATTTCAGCTTGTACTTCAAATCCCACTGACATTTCTTGTGGCCATGGGTAATTTACTTCACTCTCCATTGCCTCAGGTATAAATTTAGATTGTGAGCCCTCTGGGGACAGAACCTGATTGTAAGTTGTCTTGAACTACTATTGGAAAGGCGTAAGCTAAATACCAAATAAATTTAATTGAAGACGTTCAAAATATTGCAATGAAAGGAGACATGTTACTGATAGGCTGATTTCAGTATGTTGGGTGCTGATTGGGATGTCACTGTTGTGGTGCCATCTAGAAGTATGGATAGTACAAGAGATGTCAGAAAGAAAAAGGTGAGCATCAATATTTGGAAACACTAGGAGAAGCTAGGAAATTACTCAGGAAAACAAAGATACTAATGGAAGCAAAAATAGCCAATGCAGTAAATTGGGGGGACAAAACATTTTTCAGATATGTTAGTATGAGGAAAAAATGCAAAATTGGTATTGTCAGACTGAAGGATAAAGGGGAGGAATATGTAGAAGCTGATAAGGATAAAGCGGAATTGCTTAACAAATATTTCTGTTCTGTGTTCACAGATGAAGGCTAGGAGCAGGATCTCAGAAAATACTGACCCATAGGAACAGAAGTGAGGTAAATCCTAAATGATTTTCAGAAGACTGTGTTCTCATTGAGCTAGCTAAACTAAAAGTAGACAAAGCGATGGGGCCAGATGGTATACATCTTAGAGTATTAAAGGAACTTAGGGAAGTTCTAGTGGCTCCATCATCTGACCTTTTAAATGCTTCTTTAACATTGGGAGTGGTCCCAGAAGACTGGAGAAGGGCACATGTCTTCTCTTTAGATGAAAGCGGAAGTAAGGATGAGGTTGGGATCTACAGGCCAGTTAGTTCTAACCTCTGTGGTGAATAAACTAATGGAAGCACTGCTAAAACAGAGGATAGTGAGATTTCTGGAATACAGTGGATTATAGGATCCAAGCCAGCATGGTTTTAGTAGAGGTAGGTCTTGTGAGACAAATCTCATTAATTTCTTTCACTAGGTGACCAGAGAGTTGGACTGAGGGAGAGCTCTAGATGTTGTGTACTTAGATTTCAGTAAACCATTTGACAGTGTTCCACACAGACTACTTATAAATATATTGAGTGCCTTAGGGATGCACCTTGAAGTGACTGACTGGATTAGAAATTAGTTGAGTGGGAGGCAACAAAGGATAGAGGTAAATGGATTTCTCTCTGAGGAGAAGGATGTTATAAGTGGTGTGCAACAAGGTTCTGTCTTCGGTCCGATTCTTTTTAGCATTTTTGTAAGTGATTTTGCAGAAGGGCTATCGAGTAAGGTTTGCCTCTTTGCGGGTGATACCTAAATCTGCACTAGAGTAAACACCCAGGAAGGTGTAGATAATATGAGGTGGGATCTAGCAAAGCTTGAAGAATGGTCAATAATTTAGCAGCTGAGGCTTAACGCTAAAAAATGGAGGGTCATGCATTTTGGCTGCAAAAATCCAAGGGAGCAGTACAGTATAGGGGGTAAAGTACCTCTGTCCATGAAGGAAGAGCGGGACTTGGAAGTGATGATTTCTGATGATCTTAAGATAGCTAAACAAGTAGAAAAGGCAACAGCAAAAGCCAGAAGGATGCTTGAGTGCATAGGGAGAGGAATGGCCAGCAGGAAGAAAGAAGTGATAGTGCCTTTGTACAGTATAAGTCTTTGGTGAGACCTCTTTTGCAGTATTGGGTGCAGTATTGGGTGCAAATCTTCAAAAGGATATAAATAAGATGGAGTCTATGCAGAGGGTGGCTACCAAAATGGTCAGTGGGCTTCATCCTAAGGCATATGGAGACAGACTTAAACATCTTAATACTGTATGTCTACTATGGAAGAAAGACAGTAGAGGGGAGATATGATAGAGATGTTTAAATACTTCCATGGCTTCAATGCACAGGAGGAGAGCTTTTTTTCAATTGAAAAACAGTCCTGCAATGAGGGGGCATAAGATGAAGGTGAAAGGAGACAGACTCAGGAGTAATTTGCAGAAATATTTCTTTATGGAAAGAGTGGTAGATGCGTGGAATAGTCTCTCAGTGGACATAGTACAGACAAAGACTATATCTGAATTCAAGAAAGAATGAGACAAACATAGAAGATCTCTAAAGTTAAAAAAGGGACTGTAGAGCTTAGTAGTTTGTATGTAAGGGCAGACTCGATTGGGCATATGGTCTTTATCTGCCATCATGTTTTCATTGCTGTGGATGATAAATCGATCCATAGAACCAGTGAATACTCTAAAGATAACCAGAGTTTTAGCGGTAACGTTCCCTTTCTGTTCACTGGTCTTTCTGCCCATGTTGAGGAAACGTTCAGAAAACAGCCGTCCAGCCAGCCTAGTTCAACACCATCTGGCTTCATGACCACTTCCCCTTTGCTTATTTTGCATTGTAAAATTTTAAAATCCTAACTAAAAAACATAAATCTACACTTAAATAATCTAGGCGCAAAATTTACAGCTGCTCTCGAAGAGCTGTAAATGTCCGTATCTGAAATGTAAGCGTGATTCCTACCACTTATGCTGGTATTTTATAAAGACAATAGTGCCTACTAGCTGTCTTACACTAGCTGCCCTTTTATAAAATTACCCTTGTGAAAGGTATAAAGTCATTGCCTAGTTAATGCACTTTCTCACATGTGTATTTTACACCTGTTTTATAAAGTCAAGTACACGCATGTTTGTCTCGATAAAGTACTAGCATAAGTGGCAGTGAATATGCCTTGAGTTAAGGTACTATGACTTATACAGCTTTAGAGTTGGTGTATAAGACTGTTCCTGCTTTTTGCATGTACATGCTTAAATTATAATAATCTGTAATCAATGTGTGTATTTGCACACTCTACCTGTGCTCTGTCCAATCTCTGCCCATGTGCATGCCCACAGTGAAAGTACACTTGCTGCAAGCAACAAACACATAAATGACTAAAACACCAACATTTAGACATGTCGTTGGCACCTAAAAATAAATGACTCCTTGTAAAGTTATCCCCAATATATCTTTCTTCAGAATTTACTATTCAACATCATAAGTCTGACCACCAGATGTTGCCATTAGGTAATAGTGAGGATTCCCTTACCTATCTCCTATAGAAGATGTAAAACCTGCTTCTGCAGTATCCCCAAGCAAAGCCACTTCAAGGCGCAGAAACCAGACTCGGGCATCAAATCCAGATCACCTATATGACAACAAGCAGCACTGTCACTGAAACCAACATAATAGATTTTCTTTGCACAGATACTGATATTACTATGGGTAGACACATTAATTAATCTGCCGTTTTCCCCTGGCTATAAAGTTTTCAGCACACACATTTAGTTTTGCCAATTGATTGAAAAGTTATCTTGTGGAAACAGATGTTTATTCTCCCTGATCATGCTGTAGGGTTTTTTTCTCTCTTGCTCCGTAAATCACGGCAAGAACTGTGTCTGTTGGCTAAATTTCTAAATGCCGAGGGCAGTTTTTATTCTCTCGATAGAAATTAACCTTACAGTTCAGGCACCACTGGAAGTACTGTGAAAAATGGGTCAAAAATGTTATTTTATTTAACACCCTAACAACATCCTGATCATGTTAGGGTAAAAGTAGAGGACATATTAAGTGTTTTCTGTCTGTTGTGTGTAAATCACTGCATTATAGTGATAGCTGATACTGATGCTTTTGGAACCTATGGTGTTTCATAAAATAAGTGTACTCTCCTCTAGCTTCCTTATTCACACAGCATTCATTTCCTTTATGGGTGAGCATAAAATGCTTTATGTTTTAACTCAACAGTGAGAGAATTCCATAGATGCTCCAGCGAGACTTTATTTTATCAAGTTAACATACCCAGGCCCCTGTTTACCACATGCTAATTGTTAAAATGAATGTGCAGTAATTGCAAAAACTTCAACATTAATTGTTGGGGTGTTCCCAGCAGTTTCTCATTTAGTTAACACAGACAACATTTTGTTTTTACCGTTCAGGTGGCATCAACTATGCCGTGTTTTCTGCTGTGTTTACAATTAACGTCGATAAATTACTACACATTAACTGTTAGGTACAGGCCTTGCCCATTCTCCATTCACGTTCCATGTTAATTGCAAATCTGTAAATTACTGTGCATTAATTACTAAGGCACCACATTAACTGGTAGCAAGACATCCGTACTAACTGATAGCATGCATTAATTGTTGCATTAACTACTAACACAGGTTAGTAAATAGGCCCCACAGTGTTTTCTGGAAAATGTTTTCTGTAACATTTTTTTAACTAGTTGAATTGTAACTGCCTTAGTAATGTACTACATCTGAAAACAAGTGCAGAATGCTTCTCTCTTCTGCCTTTTCTTTCTTTTTATTCCCATGGCAATTCTTTGTTTTGTTTTTTATTATTTTTATGATCTGGCATTCACATGCATTTGAAGAGACTTGAGCATGTAGAAGAGTATTTTTCTCACTCAAGTAAGTGGTTATACAGTTGCCCTGTCATAGACATGCTTAAAAGTAGGTGCTAGACAAACATAGTGCCTGCTTTAATGGGATACACATCTAGACATTTCCAGGGACTGAGAATAGATAGGGGGTAGGCTCAGTACTTAAGCATGTAGCTTATAGAATATGTGCATAAGTATTATTCTTATCGGTATACATATGCACGAAGATGTTCCTACTTTGAATCAGGTGCATCTTTGTGCAGGAGCTTTTGGTGAAGCTATTTTATAAAGGTATATAGGCACTTTATAAAATAAGCACAAGATCAGCTCTGTTGATAAGAAACTTAGCAGAGCCTTTCCTTTTCAGTAGATGAGGCAGGGCACTGGTATATTATTTACTTTATTTGCAAAATGAGGTGGATGCATCACCATAGAATTCTAATCAGTAACTTTCACAGCTAACGTACAGCCCTGTTGCACAACTTAATTCAAAGTGCAGTTCAACAGGTAATACATTTCCCTCTGTCAAGTAGCCTCACCACCTCTAATTCAGACTTCAGCCTATTTGCTTTAATGTAGCATTCTGTTAGCTTCCTAGTCACTGAATACAGCTCTTGCGTGATCAGACTCAATATAGTACAGAATTCAGCATCTTGACATTTATCTATCAGGATGAAGCTTAATGATCGGCTTCTTAATAATTTTTCCAGTCAACATACCCTAACTTAGGGAACATTTTCTCATCGCCTCTCCAGTCCAATCCAGACACATGGCTTATGTACTTCCACCAGCAGATGGAGACTGAGAACAAACTGGTTTGATGATGTCACCCCATAAGGATCCTGTGCAATCCTTCTCTGACCAGTATTTCTCAGTTTCCAGCAGATGGAGGTTGTTTTACTCTGTGCAGGCTCAACTGGAGTGATGGAATAGGATAAGGATTTTGGGTGTGGGTCGGATGTTGCCAGCAGCGGACTCTGGTGGTGCCAGGTCCCTCCCCCTTCCCACCCATCCCCCCTTTCTCATATGAGAAGCAGGCTATGAATAGCCTTGATGAGGGTCCCCACTTCCTCCTCTCCAACATTTTGGAGAAGGCATGGGTGAATGTATGTTGCATGGTCATCTCCCTTCATTAACTGGGGAGAGGAGGCTAGTAGAGGTATGCTGAAGAGGAGATAAAAAAAGAGAAGAGTGCAGTAAGTAATGCCTTCGGGTAGGATATTCTTACATCGCCTCTGCTATCCAGCTCAAAGGGAGATCTCCGGCTGTCATCCGTTTTAGTGGGGAGAAGACCGATCAGTAGACCGATCAGTGAAAGCCCTGCGGCAGCTGTCTCCTTTGGTGGGGAAGAGACTGAGCATCTTGGGATATCTATCTTCTGTTCCCTTCAAGGAGAGCAGACTTCTACCATGGGCATGCAGGAACAGATCCCAGCAAGGTACTCGGAGTATATCGGCTGTTATGCCAAAGCATGGGGCCCATTTTTTTCATTGCCTTTGTGCAGGAGCAATTAGGTCATTTTTCTTGCACGTAGCAGAGGTGGGCCTGTTCTGCCAGGCTGCAGCAAGAGTCAATGCCAGATAAGATTGTGGCAGGCTGTCCTATGCCATTTTTTGGCGGGAACAGCAACGTTAAGTCCTGGACTCTCCATCATGCATTTTGCCTGCTGAGAGAGCCTAAGAACAGAGTCTTAATGGGCTGATGAAGGCAGCTTCATGGTGAGTGACTGCCATGGCAGGCCAGGCTGGTGTCCTTGGATGGCTGAGGGATTTCAGCGTGAATGACCGCCAATTTTTGTTTTGAGATCTGCCCTCTCTATTGGCAGGTTGGTGGGACTGCTTGTAAGGTGCACGGGGCTGAGACAGAGAACCTTAAAAGCAAAGGGCTGCCTTTTCCTGGATTGGGCCTTAGGCTACCTATTTTTGCAAGAGAATACACTGGCCTGGAGAAGGATGTAGGGTTGGAGACTGGAGGGGGTGGAGCTGGTGGAAAATTCTGTTGTAAACTAGAGATTTTGGTGGAAAAGAAGGTGCTAACTGAGTGGCAGTAGGAGAATCATCCACATTGCAGGGTTTGTATGGAGATGCTGAGAAAGAGGGAGAGGATGGAGAAAAGCTGACGAGGTTGTGAAGAGGAATTGGCGATGAGAATATATTGGCCTGCAGAAGGGAGTTTTTCTCCATATTGAAACCCTAGAACTTGTAGGGGGGTCTTACCTTGTCTAGCATGGCTGTTTCAGTGCAGCTAAGTGCTGGACGATCCTTTCCTTTTAAATAAATTTTAATGAAGCATGGGGATGTCACAATCGCTGTTCCACCTGATCTATCTTCAGCATTCAACCTCGTCAATCATAATCTTCTCTCTCAGTTGTACGACCTTGGGTCTCGTGGCATAATTCTTCAATAGTTCACTTCTTTTCTATCACAGCTTTCCTTTTCCATCATTAAGGGCACGTCTGTTTCCTCCTCTCACCCTCTTTCCTCTGGTGTTCTTCAGGACTCTGTATTAGCATCTGTTTTTTCAATATTTTTCTCTCGTCTCTTATGATCCAACAGCTTGACTTTTCAACATACTTTTATGCAGACAACATTCTTCTTCTATTTCACACGGACCCATCTCTGCCGGATCTCTCCCCCTTGAATACACGCCTCGCTCATGTTGCGACCTGGTTGTCTACCAATCACCGTCTTCGAAAACTAACGCAACCTGACTCACTGGTCCTAATACCCCTCCTTCTGTTTCCCCTATTCTCGACAGGTCACCTATTCATCTCATGTCATCTTTTCACTACCTTGGAGTCACGTTGGAGTCTTCACTCTCTTTCCATGATCACATCACCCAAAATCGTCCATTGCTCATTTTTCTTTCTTCATTGTATCAAAGCAGTCCATTCCCTTCTGACCACTCCTGCCTTAACCACTCTTGTTGTCTCTCTCATTCTATCTAGACTTGACTATTGTAATGTAGCACTTGCCGGCATCCCTCAATAGTCTTTAAAGCGCCTTCAATTTATTCAGCACACTGTGGCCAGATTAATTTTTCACGCATCCAGATTTGATCACATCACCCCCCTCCTCATCCATTTACACTGGCTTCCTGTGCCATCCCATATTCATTACAAGATTCTCATCCATGTCCATAAAACACTTAACATTAGTTCCCTGGATTACTTAGCAGCCTCCCTTATTCCGCTTGCCCCACAACGCTTTCTCCATGCAATTCATATGAACCATCTTTTCCTACCCTCTCCCTCTCTGGCCCATCATCAAGCTACTCGCCATTCAGCATTTTATTTCCTCGGACCCTCCCTTTGGAATAATCTTCCTCCACATCTCTGGTTAGAATCTTCTTTTTACAAAGTTCAATGCCCAACTTAAAATTCACCTTTTCTGCCCAGTTTTTGACTTCCCACTGGATTCTCTCAGTTGACTTCCTTATGTTTCTTATCCACCCCCTCCTCTCTCACCATCCTCTTCCGGCCCTGCCTTGTCTTGTCTCATTTTTCCGTCTGTCCTATACAAACTGGCGTTCTTTTCATTTTCTACTTCAGTTTTTATTGCATTCTATTGTAAACCGCTTTGCTGTACCCACATTAAGCAATATATCAAATTTTAAATAAATGAAATGAAATGAAGACCTTTTAGCAGAGGCTGATGGTATCAGGATGCATGTGGTAGTTTAAAAAAAGAATTGAAAGGATCAATAGTCTGTCAGGGGACTTGACTGTTTTCGAAGTATTTGTAGTTTCTTTTCATTTCAGTTAACAAGCTTTAGTGTTCTTTCAGGTGACTTTGGCGTGTTCCCAACAGAAACTGGTTACAGAGGTCAGGTTGGTTTAGTTTCAATCTCCAGGAACAAGCAGGAATGAGTCTTCACATATGGGGTACGTCGGTACCGATGGAGTCTGCGCGGGAACGCTTCCCAGCGTCCAATCAGAGCTTTTGGAAGCATCCCACCATGCCTGTGTGCTGCCTTCCCGCCTTTCCCAACTGCCTCTCCTCAGGTTTCGTTTTTCCGCGGAGCCGGCAGGACGTCCTCCTGTCCCCGCAAAAAATTCTTGTTTTATTTCTTTAGTTTTCTTGTGGTCGCGACTGTCTTCCCGACGCCACCAGTACCGCCGGTGTTTTCTTTTCTTTTCTTGTAAAATCTTCCTTTTTCAAGGAATATTTTTTCTTCATAGTGTCCCACGGTGTCTTAGGCCTTTTAGGCCTCTTCTTTTTCCTTCATGGAACCGCCAGCCACTTTCTCCAAGAAATGTTCAAACTGTGGCGGTACAACTTTATTTTTAGACCCTCGAAGTCGGTGTCTAACCTGCTTGGGTCCTGACAACACTTTGGTGAGAAGAGGTCTTCAATATCGAGGTTCCCTCGATACACGGTTTCCCTCCAGCTTCGGGGCACCGTCCCCTTCTTCTTCTACACAGGATCAGGTAACCCACAAACAGTCTGTTAAGACTAGCCAGCCCTCGAGTGGTAGGTCTCATGCACAGCATGTAGACGGCTCCGGCCTTGCCCTCGAGGGCTTACTGGCTTCAAATCCACGGCGGGAGTCTTCGGTCTCAAAAGCCTTTCAGGGGTTTCAGGTTGTTCCTGGGGTTCACCCCTCACAGAACATCTCTAATACCTGAGGATTGGAGGATCGCCAATGTAACACCAAGTTTTAAAAAGGGTTCGAGGGGTGATCCGGGAAACTACAGACCAGTGAGCCTGACATCAGTACCGGGAAAAATGGTAGAAACCATCATAAAGAATAAAATTACTCAGCATGTAGATAGTCATGACCTAATGGGAGACAGCCAACATGGCTTTAGACAAGGAAGATCTTGTCTTACTAATCTGTTATGTTTTTTTGAAGGAGTGAATAAACAGGTGGACAAAGGTGAGTCGGTTGATATTGTGTATCTGGACTTTCAGAAAGCCTTTGACAAAGTCCCTCATGAGAGACTTTTGGCAAAACTAAAGAGTCATGGGATAGGAGGCAGTGTACTACTGTGGATCAGGAACTGGTTAAAAGATAGAAAGCAGAGGGTAGGGCTAAATGGCCAATTTTCCCAATGGAGAAAGGTGAATAGTGGTGTACCCCAGGGATCTGTGCTGGGTCCGCTGCTTTTTGACATATTCATAAATGACCTGGAAAGTGGAATAACAGGTGAGGTTATCAAATTTGCAGATGACACAAAACTATTTAAAGTTGTTAAAACCCAGGAGGATTGTGGAAAATTGCAAGAGGATCTTGATAAACTGGAAGACTGGGCATCAAAATGGCAGATGAAATTTAATATGGAGAAGTGCAAGGTTATGCACCTAGGGAGGAACAACCCAAACTATGGTTACACGATGCAAGGTTCCACATTAGGAACCACCAGCCAGGAAAAAGATTTAGGCGTCATTGTGGATACCTTGTTAAAACCCTCGGCCCAGTGTGCAGCGGCGGCCAAGAGAGCAAATAGAATGCTAGGTATGATAAGGAAAGGAATGGAAAATAAAACAAAAGATATTATAATGCCTCTATATCGTTCCATGGTGAGACCGCACCTTGAATATTGTGTGCAATTCTGGTCGCCGTATCTTAAAAAGGATATAGCGATTTTAGAAAAGGTTCAGAGAAGAGCCACCAAAATGGTAAAGGGGATGGAAGGCTACTCCTATGAAGAAAGACTAAAAAGGTTGGGGCTCTTTAGCCTGGAGAAGAGACGGCTGAGGGGAGATATGATAGAAGTCTATAAATTAATGAACGGAGTGGAATGGGTAAACGTAGATCGATTGTTTACCTTATCAGAATATGGAAAGACTAGGGGACATGCAATGAAGCTACAGGGTAAACTATTTAAGACTAATAAAAGAAAATATTTTTTCACTCAACGTGTAATCAAACTCTGGAATTTGTTACCGGAGGATGTAGTAAAGGCTGTTAGTGTAGCTGGGTTTAAAAAAGGTTTGGACAAGTTCCTGGAGGAAAGGTCCATAAACCATTATTAAGAAGGGACCCAGGATATCAATGCTTGAACCAGTACAAGCATTGTGGAACCTGTGTCCCTTGGGGAAACTGCTAGGTACGTATGACCTAGATTGGCCACTGTTGGAAACAGAATGCTGGGCTTGATGGACCTTGGTCTGACCCAGTATGGCATATCTTATGATCTTATGTTCTTATGTACCTGAGCCGTGTCCGGTGGTGGCATCCGCTTCGAGTGGGACCGATACCCTGACATCGGCATTGGTGTTGGATGAAACACTCCTCACCAGGGATGGTCATCTGGCGTCCTCGGTGCCTTCAGGACCGGTGGATACACTCCAGACTGACCTTTCATTATCGGTACCAGCACCGATACTACCACCGACGTCGGTACCCTCCAGACGTGCATCGATAGCCTCGCTTCCTTTGATGCCGAGTCTGGAATCGATCTCCAGTCTGGAGGACTGGGTACCGACTCGCCTTGGTACCGGCTCTCGGCAGTACCGAAGGCTCGGTTCCGATGATTCGGATCCGCAACTCTCGGTTCCCCCGATGCAGATTGAGTTGCCACTAGCTGACCTTCATTCACCGGTATCAGACACGGTACCGAAGTCGGTACCGATGTCCTCATTACCTTTACGGTCGGTGCCTTCCATGCTTCGCTTATCGATGCCGAGTTTAGAATCGCTCTCTAGTCTGGAAGACTCGGTACCAATACACTTTGGTACCGACACCGATCGATACCGGTGGCTCGGTACCGAGGATAGCACCCGGAGGTTTTCGGTTACCTCGGTACCGATTGAACTGTCACCGATGACTGCTCCGATGTCTTTGTCGGGCTCGGCTCCGACATCGGTACCAGTATTGGCATCGGTACCAGTATCCACAGTAGCATCGTGGCCAACTCCTACCATGCTTTTTTCAACAGGATCGCTCCCTTCTATGCCAAGCTTGGAGTCGATACCTGGCATGGACAATGTGGTAATGACGGTCGCTGCTCCTGACAGCCATTAACGGCGACCATCCTTTAAGCATTCCACACTGCACTGTGCAGGATCTTCTATTCCTGTATATCTGGATAGCTCTGTCGGGGCTCAGGCTAGTTCTTCAGATCTAACCTGTCCAAGGGAAATTCCTGTTGGGGAACCCTCTTTTCAGAGTTTCCTCCTGGATATAGCAAGATCTGTTGCCATTCCTATCCCAGGACATGATCCTGCACAGGGCTCTTTTTCTACCAAAGCAAAGGAGAACATAATGCTTCCTTTGCATCATTCCTTGCAGGATCTCCTTCTAGGAATGTGGGAAACACCTTTAAGGGTACCCCCACCTTCCAGAGCAACTGATCTCTTATATCAGGTGCCCCCCTCTCCAGGGTTTCAAAAGACTCAGCTTCCTCATCATTCCATAGTTGTGGAATCAGTAATGAGGCGGGTAAACAGCAAGAAAAAGCACTCTTCTTATCCGCCAGGTCGTGAGTCTAAGACACTTGATGCCTTTGGACGTCAAACCTTCCAGACATCTATGCTTTCTGCAAGAATTCTCTCATATATTTTCTATATGAGTCTATCTCTTGAGGAGGTCACAAAGCAATTACATCTTTTGACTCCTTCCCTTCCAGAGTCCAAGAGTGCAGACTATTCTTCACTGCTCAAGCATCTCCAGAATATCTCTTGGTTTCTTACTCGTGCTTCCCTAGACTCTTTTGAGTCTGTTAGCAGGACTTCTGCTATAACTATAGGGGCACGACGTGTAGAGCCTGGCTCCAAGCTTCAGACTTGGACAAATGGGCACAGCACAGACTGGGACATACTCCTTGCACTGGAGACAATCTTTTCAACAAGGAGTCTTTACGTCAGGTTACTCAGTTCTCCACTGATTTACCTGTTCTTAGGGGCTGTTCTGCACCTTCTTCTGTCTCAGTAGGTAGGAAATGTCCTGCCAAACTTTCTTCCCATAGGAGAAGAAGGTTATATGCATCATCTGCCCATCATACAGTTGTTCCCAAACAGGGGAAGCATCGTCCTGGTCTGCAGAGTTCAACCTCTCACCAGGCTCAGCAAACCCAGCAACCACAGGGTTTCTGATCAATCCATCAGATGCTTGTGACTCTTGGGATTAGAATCTGCAGTTGCTTCTTCTCAATAGAGGCAATCCACTGCTGTCATTCTAAATCCTAAACATGGATCTCTTCCCGAAAGACATCCATTCCTTCTATGTTCTATGAGCTGTCAGGATGTTCATGCTTCTAGGTCACAGGGTTCTCCTCTTTTTTCTGCTAGGGAAAGAGGTCTATCCACTATCAAGCAATAGTTTCCTGTGCCAGCATGTCTTTTTTCCTTTCTATAAACTTACTACTTTGTAAGTTTTCTTCAGCTCCATTCTCTTTACCCTCTTACCAGGTTTTTCCTCTGTAAGAGCGGTATTGCTTCACTGGAGGGCTTTTTCTTCAGCCTCTCTAGTTTTCTTACTTTTCCAGTGCGGAGTTCTCTTCTCGAGTTGACTCCTCTTTTTCAATTTTGCTTTGAAGCAGTTCATCAGACACGTCCAGAGTTTTCTACTCTTGTTTTGTCTGTTCTTTCTGTTTTTAAACAGTACCATTCTTCTGCTGTCTAGCAAGCAGCTGCCAATGCAGGAGCCTTTATGTTTGGACCACTGGTTCTTGTCCACCAGCAACCAGATTTGTCCTCCACTAACATTCTGTCTGGTCTTAGTAGTGGCTCCAAGTCAGTGCTGTCATCTGTCTTGGAAATTTTTCACTACAAGCTTGTTGGATTGTCTTCTCTTTCTGCCATCTCCATTCCACTGGGTTTGGCAGCATAGTTGACATAGGTACTGGCTCTCCTGCAGCCAGTTCTCTCTCCTCATTCTCCTGCATCATACTCTCTGCAATTCTACAGAGAAGCTCTCCACTATGGGCTCTTGCTAGAGAGCATGGGGGGCTTTTTCTCCAACAGCTATACTAGATTTTATTATTATTTTTATTACATTCTCTTATATACCGCGCTATTCTGCATCAGTGCGGTTTACATTGAACAAACTGAAATTACATTGAACAGGGCATTATAACTTGGAGATAACTATTTTACAGGGAACATGGGCTATGGAGGGTTAAGTGGCTTGCCCAAGACCACAAGGAGCACCTGTGGGACTAGAAACCCCAGTCCTTCCGGCCCAAGGTTGCTGTCCTCTAGTGGGATATGAACCCCCGACCTTCCGGCCTGAAGTACATTGCCCCAACCACTAGGCCACTCCTCCACTCCTTTTTCAGTCATGTCTCCCATGACTAGAAAAGTTCTCCTTTTTAATATAAAGGACATAGGCCTCCTCTTACGTGAAAGCTTAAGGAGTTGCTAATTCCCTGCTTTGGTCCATAGTATTTCCAATAGGGAATATATTTTCTCCTTCCAGCTCGTCCTCATGGTAAGAACGCATGATACCTTTTTGCCCTTAAGCAGGTCAGCATGGTATCTCATTCCTATGCGTCTGCTGTTCACTTGCCATGCTAGAGTTTTAAAATACGCGGGACTTGCTGGCTGCAGACTGATATCATCCTCTGCTTTTCACGTAACCATCCTGGTTATTCTACTACCTAGCATCCCTGTAGCCATAACCAGTGGGAATTGATTCTCTATATATCTTCTCAAGTAGGTTCCACCTTCTTGTTATTAGATGAATCTTTCCTCTCCACATTTTCCTATGTGAATACCATTTTGTAGGCATATCTCTGTCTGCTTTTTTGCAGACTTCCATATAGAGGCCTATATATTCATACCTATAGCACACATCTTACAGATGTCTTTGTCTATCATTTGTTTATTTATTTTATTTATTTTTGGTTTTTCTATACCGCACTATTCGGCATCAGCGCGGTTTACAATGAACAGGTTTGTACAATGTGGAACAATCAGACATTGAACTTACATATAACAGGGAATTCCAACTTGGATAACAGGTGAACTTTATACACTATGTACATAAAGAGGGTTGCATTCTGGTTCTATGTAATTGAATGTTAAATTGGAGATTGGTTCGGCGGCTTTGTGTTGAGAGACTGTTGTGTCGTGTAATGCTGTCTAGGTAATGTTGTCAGAGTTACAGAAGTGCTGTTGAAATAGGTGGTGTTTGAAGGTGTATTTTATGCCCTTCATATCTCACTATAGATATATTCTCATATATCTATATGTTATATATATATATATCTATATATATATATATATGTATATCTATATATATCTGTATCTATATGTATCTGTTGAGATATTTTACTATCGGTAGATATGTATTCTGCTTTATCTACCTGACTGTCGAGGCTCATATAGCTATATGATTCTGACAGATGGGCTTTACCCATACTTATGCTATCCAGCATGTTTTGGGGTCCTACACTCACAACCACTTTGCTGGTAGTTAACACCTACCATAACCTTAAGGTTAGGTACCTCTGAAGCTCTCCATGTTCCAATATCTCTCCCTGCTGACTTCAGTTAGGAGAAACATTGCGGATCTTCAGCTAATCACAGGCTCTAACACCTCCGGCGTTTGTCCTTTCTTTTGGGATACAAGGGGTTCCCATACCCTTTCTCCCCCCAAGGACTGGGCCTGTTTGTCCAAATCGGTTAGCCTTTCTTTTTTTGTTCCTAAGAGTGAGCCACTCTGCCACCAAAAGAGTTCAGCTTTTATCATAAAGCCTTCCGCTGAAGGCCCACCGTTTTTGTGCTACCCCAGTTTTTCCTACTGGGTTACCTGTTACCTTTCAGGATTCTGACCTCCATTGCTTTTCCTACAGGTTTACTACCTCCACTTACAGTGAGGTCCTTCTCGAGGTTCCTCTACTGGGTTCCCCAGTAGATCCCATGAACCTCCATACTTCTCTGAAGTCCTGTTAGGGGAGGTCCATATTGCAATATTTTTTCTTTGCAATATCATTGATGACAATTATCATCCACACATGGACTCCTTGTCTGCAATCCTATGCTAGGTTAACTGTTCCACAGCACCTTTCTCTCTTCATCTCCTACCCTCCATCCTCAGGATGCCTAGTGTTTGTGGGGGATAGCATGTTCCAACGTATGACATGCTGGGACTCCAGGCATCTCAGCTTGGGAGTCCCCATATGTGAAGACTCATTCCTGCTTGTTCCTGGAGATAGCACAGTTACTTACCTGTAACAGGTGATCTCTGGGAACAGCAGGAATAAGTCTTCACAACCCACCCACCTCCCCAGGAGTTGTATCTCTATCTATCTTTCCTTTCCTCTCTCTCTCTTTGTCTCAGCTTTAAAACTTAACTGAGGAGAGGCAGTTGGGAAAGGCGGGAAGTAGGGTTACCAACTTTTTCACCGAGAAAAACCCGACACCTGTGGCTCATCATGCTCCACCCATTCTCCGCCCCTAGTCCCACCCCTGCCCCGCCCCCAGCCCCACCCACAAAAATTACCGAGGATACGTGTAGGCTAACTTCCTTGATCAGATAATAATATAAACTGGGAACCCCAAAATCCAAACATGAAATGTACAACACTGGAGAAATAAAACTATAAAGTCATTTCCTCTTGCACTAAAGAAAAACGCAAAGATGTTAGCAATACACACTTCCCAGACTAGACATATTCCAGTTAATAAATTCAAAATAAAAAGTATTTTTCTACCTTCTGTTTGGGCATTTTATTTTTCAGTTGCAATTGCTCCAGTCACTTTCTTCTGGTTTCTTTGTGTCTTCTGCGAGCTATCCATTTGTCCTTCCTTCTCTTTTCCATTCTCTCTCTATTTCTGCTTTAACATACTGATTATTTCCCTTTTGCTCTTTCCCCCAATTCTTTCCTTATTCCTTTATCATCCATTTAAATTTCACCCTTCCATTCGCAAGCCCCTCTTACTCTCCCAATACCCAGCCCATCATAGACGTTTCTTCCACACAAAATATTTTTTCCCCTCTCCATTCTCATTCCCCATCCATTCTAGTCCTCCCCCAAAATCAGTTCCCTTATAGTTCTAGACCCACCCAGCATGCACTCCCTTCTAGTCCCATTCTCTCATGCCCCACATCAGCCCATTTCCAGTCCTATTCCAGCTCTTCATCAGCCCATTTCCAGTGCTAGCCCTCACATCACAGACCATTTCCAGTCCTAGCCCCCCCCAATCACAGCTATTTCCAGTCCTAGGCCCCCCCACCATCACATCCCATTTGCAGTCCGAGTCCCCCCGCACCATCACAGCCCATTTTCAGTCCTAGCCCCCCCCCACCATCACAGTCCATTTCCAGTCCAAGTCCCCCCCCATAGCCCTTTTCCAGTCCAGGTCCCCCTCCCCATCACAACCCATTTCCATTCCATGTCCCCCCCCCCCCGACATAGCCCTTTTACAGTCCAGGTCCCCCTCCCCATTACAGCCCATTTCTTTCCAGTCTAGTGCCCCCCCCCCATAGCCCTTTTCCAGTCCAGGTCCCCCCCCCTTCACAACCCATTTCCAGTCCAGGTCCCCCCCATAGCCCTTTTCCAGTCCAGGTCCCCCCCCCCATCATAGCCCATTTGCAGTCCTAGCCCCCCTAATCACAGCCTATTTCCAGTCCAAGTTCCCCCTCCCTCCACCATAGCCCATTTCCAGTCCAAGTTCCCCCCCCCCCATAGCCCTTTTCCAGTCCAGGTCCCCCCCCCCATCATAGCCCATTTCTTTCCAGTCCAAGTCCCCCCCACACATAGCCCTTTTCCAGTCCAGGTCCCCCTCCCCCATCACAGCCCATGCAGTCCTTGGCCCCCCCCCCCCCCCCCCCCACCAGCACCGCGGTTGTCTGAGGCTTCAGAGGGAGCAGGGTAAGCTCGTGCGAGGCCCCGGCTCCCTCTGTACAGCCGCCAGCGTGAAGAGCCTTTTCCTTCACGCTGGCGGCTGTATCTGTGAAGCTGCGAATGCTGGGAAAGGTTAAAGGGTATACCGCTGGTGGGTTTTTTCTTAAATTCAGGGACATTTTTTTCCCTCAGTTTCTGTCTTGATTTTTTGGGCCTGCAAGGCCTCTCCATCATGGAGCCTTCTTCTCCTAAGAAGTGCCTTCACTGTGGGAACACAGTTTTCTTTTTAGACTCCAATGCCTGGTGTCTAACCTGTTTGGGTCCTGACCCTTTTTCCCCTGAACAATCAGGCTGCAAAACTGTGAGAAGAACTTCCCTCTTTCGAGTTTCCCTCGATACCGTTTTCCCTCCCGAAGTGCGGGCACCGGCTTTTTCTTCTCTACAGGATCAGGAAACCCACAAACAGTCTGTTAAGACTAGCCAATTCTTGAGTGGTAGGTCTCATGCCAAGCATGATGACGGCTCCGGCCTTGCCCTCAAGACCCCCCATTGGCATTAAAACCCCGGCGGGAGTCTCCGGGCTCCAAAGCATTTCAGGGGTTTCAGGTTGTTCCTGAGGCTCACCCCTCACAGAACATACCTGAGCCATGCTCGGTGGTGGCATCCGCTTCGAGCGGTACCGATACCCCGGCATCGGCACCGGTGTTGAGTGATTCACTCTTCACCAGGGATCGTCATCGGGCGTCCTCGGTACCTTCGGGACCAATCGATAAGACCCAGATTGACTTTCCTGTATCTGAGCCATGCTCGGTGGTGGCATCCGCTTCCAGCGGTACCGATACCCCAACATCGGCTCCGGTGTTGAGTGATCTACTCTTCACCAGGAATCGTCATCTGGCATCCTCGGTACCTTCGGGACCGAACGATACGACCCAGATTGACTTTCTTGTATCGGCAATATCGCCGATACCATCACCGACGTTGGTACCCTCGAGACATGCATCGATAGACTCGCTCCCTTCGATGCCGAGTCTGGAATCGATATCTAGTCTAGATGACTGGGTACCGACGCGTCTCGGAACCGATGTTTATCGATTCCGCATGCACGTTACCGGGGATAATCACCAAGGGGTTTTACTTACCTCGGTACCGCTTGAGCTGCCTCCGATGACTGCTTCGGGGTCGGTTTCACCTTCGATGCCGGCGCAACTACCGGTATCGGTATCGATGCCGGTACCTACAGTATCATCGGAACCAGCTCCTTCCATGCTTTTTTCATCTGGATCGCTCCTCTCTATACCTAGTTTGGAGTCGATACCTGGCATGGATGATGCACTACTGACTGTCTCAACTCATAACTGCCAGTGTCCATCCATTACAAATCCTGTGCTGCACCGGAAAGGTACTTCCTCCGGTGCCCAGGCTACCTTTTCAAATTTAGCCTTTCCAGGGATGGTTCCCATCGGAGATCCTTCTTTTCAGAAATTTCTCCTTGACATGGCAACCTTCCTTAATATTCCTATCCCTGGCTATGAGTCTTCTCAGGGTTTTTCTGCAGGAAAGGAAAATATAATGCTTCCTTTACATCACTCTTTGCAGAATCTTCTTCTGAGGGTATGGGAAAAACCTTTAAGGGTTTCTTCACCTCCTACAGCAACTGATCTTCTGTATCAGGTGCCCCCCTCTCCAGGATTTCAAAAGCCTCAACTTCCCCATCATTCCATTGTAGTGGAATCAGCAATGAGGAAGGTAAAAAGCAAGAAAAAACATTCTTCTTTCCCGCCAGGGCGTGCATCTAGAACACTGGATGCCTTTGGACGTCAAACCTTCCAAACATCTATGCTGGCAACAAGGATTCTCTCATATATTTTCTATATGAGTCTATCCCTTCAGGAGGTCACAAAGAAATTATCTCTTTTGACTCTTTTTCTGTCAGAGCCCAAGGCTGCAGACTATTCCTTACTTCTTAGTCATAGCCAAAATATCTCTTGGCTTCTTTCTCGTGCTTCCCTAGACTCTTTTGAGTCTGTTAGCAGAACTTCTGCTATAGCCATAGGAGCACGTCGTAAGGCCTGGCTCCAAGCATCTGACTTGAATAGATGGGCACAACAAAGGCTGGGTAATACTCCTTGTACTGGAGACAATCTCTTCAATAAGGAGTCCTTACATCAGGTTGCTCATTGCTCCACTGACTTTCCTGTTTCTGAGGGCCATGCTAAGCCCTCTCCTTCCTCAGCAGGTAGAAAATGCCCTACCAGACCTTCTTTCCCTAAAAGAAAGAGGTTTTCCTCTTCACCTGCCCATCATTCGGATGTTCCCAAGCAGGGGAAGTCTCGCCCTGGTCTGAAGAATCCAAACTCAAGCCAGGCTGAATAAACACAGTAACCATAGGTTTCTGATTAATCTTTTTATAACTACAGTTAATTTCTTTTCAGCAGAAGTTTTTCACTGTTTTTCCATTCAAAACTCTGCTCATAGATTCCTATTCTCAGGAAATCCATTTACTCTTCACTATGCTGAACTGTCAGGTTATTCATGTCTATAAGTTACAGAGTTTTCCATCTCTTCCTGACTAGAAGAGGGGTTTAGCAACTATCACATGATAGTTTCTCTGTACCAGCATGAATTTTTTCCTTCCATGGACTTACCATGTGGTAAGTCCTTCTTCAGCTTCTATCTCTACCCTCTTCGCCAGGGTTTCCTCTGTAAGAGTGGTACCTTACCATTGAAAGACTTTTCTTGTCTTTCTTTTCACTGTAGAGTTTCTTCTCCTGAATAAACTCCTTTCTTTATCTGGGCAGCTCTGCAGACAGAGACAGCTTGCTCTCTTTGTTCAGTCTATTCTCTCTGTTTGACACAGACCGACTCTCTCTGTTGTCCTATTCAGTAGCTGCCCATGCAGGAGTTCCAGTGCTTGTCTACTGGTACTTTTCCACAAGTCCCAGTCTTGTCTTCCACAACTCCTGTCTGGCCTTAGTAGTGATTCCAAGACAGTTTTCTACATCTTTCTTGGATAATCTTTTTCACTACAGGCTCCTTACACTATCTTTTACCCTTGCCATCTCCAATCTCTGGGTTTGGCACGTAATGGACGTGGCTGTCAGTTTTTCTCCATCAGCCAGTTCTACATCCCAGTTCTCCTGCATAATGCTCTCTGCAATCCTACTGAGAAGCTTTCCACTATGGGCCCTTGCTAGAAAGCATAGAGTTTCTCGAATGTCTATCCATCATGGTTGAAAAATGCTTTCTCAGTCATCCCCTATGACTGTGAGGGTTCTTCATACCCTGCTATCTTCTTTTAAAAAAAAAAAAAAAAAGAGGGAGAAGGACATAAGCCTTCTCCACATGAAAGTCTGAGAGTTATCCCATTCCTTAGGGAATATACTCTTTTTTTCTTGCAGCTTGTACTCATGGTATCCTAATACTTCAAGGACAGCACATATTACTCTGAAAAACGCCTGATACCTCCTTTGTCCCTCACGTAGGTCAACCTGGTATCTCATTCTATGTGTTTCTGTCCTTTTACCATGCTGGAGTTACACAGGACTCCGGACTTGCTGTTTACAGACTAATATCATCCTCTGTTTTTTCACATAACCATCCTGGTAATTCACTGGATAGCATTCCTTTATCACCATTCCTGGGGGAATAGATTCTCTATATATCTCTCAAGTAGGTTTCACCTCCTTGTTCTTGAATGAATCTTTTCCCTTCACATCTCCATGTGAATGTCCTGATATACATAACTCTGTCTGCTTATTGCAGGCATCTATCTTTATACCTATATATTCAGGTATATATATCTATATCTATATATCTATATACATCTCTATAGATGTATCTGTCTGTCAGCTAAGTGTGCATATGCTATGCCCTTTAGATCTTATTATAGATCTATATATATATATCTATATACCTATATATATATATACACATATCTCTACATATATGTGTGTATCTGTCCAGATACTTATTATAGGTAGATATGTATTTCCATACTTATCTCCTGACTGTCTATGCTCATAAAGGTTTTTACCTTCCTGTATGTTTCTGACAGTGGGCTTGCACAGCTTCATACTGTTCCACAGTATGTTTTGGATATTTTGCACACAACCACTGCTGTGGAACTGACAGCCCTACCGTATCCTAGGTTTACGTATCCCTGAAGCTCCATTCCCCAATGTCTTCCTACCTCTCACCAGTTAGGAAAGACATGGTGGATCTTCAGTGGATTTCATATTCAATTCCTCAAACATCTGTCCTTTTTTAGGAGTATGGGGTTCTTCTCATACCCTTTCCTCCCTCAAGGACTAGATCTGTTTGTCCCGATCGGTCAGTCTTCCTCTTTTGCTCCTACCTCTGAATACTTCTGTAGCCAAAAGAGTTTTCAGCTTTCCATGAAGCTTCCCACTGAAGACCTGCCGTGTTTGTGTTACCCCAATTAAATCCTGGGGTCACCTCTCACTTCCAGATGTGGACCTCCACCTTCACTCCAGTGAGATCATCTTGAACATTATTCTACTGGATCCCCAGTAGACTCCATCAGCCTCTCTACTTTCTGCAATCCAGTAGGTGAGCATCATATGGTGATTGTTCAATCCAATATTATAGTGATTGTTCATTTCAATATATCTTTTGATAATGATCATACATACATGGACTCCTTCCGGGTAGTCCTTTCTTAAGTTAGCTGTTTTTTTAGCAGCTCTTTTCTTTTCAACTCCTGCCCTCCGCCCTCAGGATGCCTGGCCATATGAGGGGTAACATGTTTTCAATCTTCAACATGTTAGGGCTCCAGGCATCTTAGCTTGGGAGTCCCCATATGTGAAGACTCATTCCTGCTTGTTCCTGGAGATAGCACAGTTACTTACCTGTAACAGGTGATCTCTGGGAACAGCAGGAATAAGTCTTCACAACCCACCCACCTCCCCTAGGAGTTGTATCTATCTTTCTATCTTCCTTTCCTCTTTCTCTCCTTTTGTCTCATCTATGAAACTCAACTGAGGAGAGGCAGTGGAAAGGGCGGGAAGGCAGTGCGCAGGCGCGAGGGATGCTCCCAAAAGCTTTCTGATTGGATGCTGGGGAGCTTTCCCGTGCAGGCTCCGTCGGTACTGACGTACCCATATGTGAAGACTTATTCCTGCTGTTCCCAGAGATCACCTGTTACAGGTAAGTAACTGTGCTTTCTCTAAGACCGAGAGAAAAGGAAGGTTTGAGACAGGGCGCCAGTGTGTAGCAATGGAAGGATCCAGGGTGGGCTTTTTGAGGATGGGACAAGTTAAGGCACACTTCCAAGGGGAAGAGAAAATACCAGAGGAGAGGCTAGAGTTAAACATACAGAGAATGAGCGGAAAAAGGGTGAGAGAGGGCTTGGAGAGCCAGTGGGAAGGAATTGGATCTGAGGGACAGGTGGTCTTGTGGGAGGAGGAGAGAGCTTTGGACAGTTCCACAGTAGAGATTGGGTGAAATGAAGACCAGATATGTGATAGGGAAGGGATTGAAGGGGGGGGGGGGGGACGACAAGGAAAGGATTTCTGGAGGGGAGGGGGTACAGAGAGAGAGAGGACAGGCAGGAAATGTGGAGTGCAGTGAGAGGACTTTCTCAGAGAAAAAGATAGCTACATGAGCTGGATCTGCAGCAGAAGAGGGGAGAGTCACAGATGGAGAAGTACAAGAAATGGAAAGTGAGCAGAGAACTGAATAAAGTTGCCAGGAAGAGTTGGAAGAGGAAGAGATTAGATTGGAATAATAGGACTATTTTGCATGGATCATGGTGCGATAATGATGATGGCAGTAGCATAAGTGCAATAGGGAATCAAGAGAGGGGTGCTTACGCCAAGAGTGCTTCACACGGCGGAGGTAGGTACACTGCAGGCGAAGCACAAGGTGATAGTAGGGATAGCAGGTGGATGAATTCAAGGGTGAGGTTGGGCACAAAGGGGCCAGTTGATCGAGGACAGAGGTTAGAATAGTATTCTGCGATTGTGCTTTAGTGTCAGCCAGAAGAGAAACAAAATCTGGGGGAAAAGGGTGTCTGCAGGAGGGAACTGTTCGAGTGTAGCAGGAGTGATACAGCGCCTGAGGCAGGCTGGCAAAGGAATAGGGGAAAAACTAGGCAGGGAGGTGTGAAGTGGAGGGATAGAGAGAAGAATGCACATAAATAATTGGACCAAGGGAGCGATAGGGTGGAAATGGAAGAAGGTGCGAAGGGAAAGTCCATGAGAGTAAGGATCAGGTTCAATGTATGTCCAGCAGAGTGGGTGGGGTAATGGATGTGTTGATGAAAGGAAAGGTCATTGAGGAGAATAAGAAAGGCTATGTCTTTGTGTCTGGTAGGCGAGTCGAGATGGATGTTGAAGTTGCTGAGAACACTAGGTGGGGATATGAGAGGGAGATGTGAGAAAGGTTGAGCAATAGGGAGTCCCACAAGTTGGGGCATAGAGAAGGAGGAAGTGAACAGCTAGAGTGGAGTCTTACTGGAGTAACAGGGATTCGGAGTAATGTAGGGCAGGGAAGTGAACTTCACAAATGGGGAGGGTGGAGCAGTGAAGGATAACCACTTATCCATCACATCAACCCGACTGGGAACTAGAGAAGGCAGAGAAACCTTGGGGGAGGCAGCAATTGAGCAGAGGGCCCTCGCCCTCCTGCAACCAGATTTCAGTAAGGAACAAAGCATCGAGAGAGTACTGGAGGAGGGTGTCTTGGATGAGTACTCTCTTGACACTTTGTTTCTCACTGAAACCTGTCTGTGGGAGGGTGAGGACCCTCTGCTTAATTGCTGCTTCCCCCCAGGGTGGTGTTTTGGATGAGAAGTGATTTGGAGCATAAAGACATACAGTTGATGAGGGCTAAGCTGAGAAGACATGGCTGCTCTGTGGCGCCTAACACATGGCCCCTGTGTGTGAGTGAGAAGGGTCATGGGTTCAAGACCAGCCAGTGGATCAACAGGAATATGTCCAGGTGTGTTAACTTTATTGTGTGGAACAGTAGCCTAGTGGTTAGAGCAACAGCCTAGTACCCAAGAGATCAGGGTTCAATTCCCACTGGCACTCCTTGTGACCTTGGGCAAGTCACTCCATTGCCTTGGTCATACTTTGAAAGAAAGCCCAGGTGCTGCTGGGTTGCCAGGAGTCAGCGTTGACTTGATGGCACTTAAAAAAAAGAAAAAGCTGAGAAGAAGATGGGAGGAAGCAATTGGCTCATAGGAGCTAGAGAAGGAAGAGAGAGGGGACAAGGCAAAAGATTAGTAGTAACATAGGAGAGATGGCTGGGCAAGGGGGAGGTGAAGGGCAGGGGGCGCTAGCCCCAATGTAGAGGGATTGCAGACATAATGAAAAGAAGAACAAGGTAAGAGGTGCATAGGAGGAATGAAATGAAGGACTGAGGCAGATGGTGAGACTTACCCATAAAGACACAATGAGGAGCAGCAGCAAGGTGCTTTAAGATCAAAAGGCGAGGAGACCACATGACGCATGAGCGAGTAAGAGGTCTCTCTGCTTGCTCCGGGGCTGCCTCACCCTTATTTTGATTTTTTCTTTGTCTTATCCCTGGTAAACGCTTCGGCAAAGCGCACGGCTGCAAAGGGGGAAATTCTGGAGGTCGCCAGTGCAAACATTAGCTTCCCATATGCCTCTCTCAGTGAGAAAAGAACGAGAGAAAACTTCAAAGGCGGGAGCGGCCTCGGTGGGGAAGCCGGTGTCCAACATGGCGCAACCACGCTTCCCAGGTACGGAGAGTGTGGAGTCCGGATCGGAAGAGCTGGCCAGGGAAGTGGCTAAGCTTTTGGAGCCGAAATTTGACATGATTCTTCATAAGCTCGAAACAGTGGGTGAGACCCTGACGGAGTTTGGCCAGCGTGTTGAAGAGCTTGAGCACCGCGTGTCAGAGCTGGAGGATGTAGAGGGGAGTCACGCCTGGGAGAAGGCCGCGCTGCAAAAAACCATTGAGACATTGCGAGATGAAGTGGATGATTTGGAAAATCGTTCCCGTAGGAACAATATACGGCTCGTGGGTGTCTCTGAGTCTAACACGGAGGCTATGTTATTGCCTATGGTGGAATCCTGGCTCCCGCGGGAGTTGGGGCTGGAGGACCTTGTCGGAAAAATGAAAGCAGAGCGGGTTCATCGCATTGGGCCTAAGTCGGAGGCTAACCAGAGACCTAGAGTGATTATAGCACGCATATTAAATTTCCACCACAAATGGAGAATCCTGCAGGCCTATCGGAAGAAACGGACATTGATGATGGACAATCAGAAAATTCTTCTTTTTCAGGACTATTCTGCCGCTGTTGCAGCACAGCGGAAGGCTTTTTCTCCAATTTGCTCTGCGCTATTTCAAAAGCAACTCCGCTTTACTTTGGCATTTCCTGCGATGCTCCGGGTACAACATGAAGGGAAGAATCATGTCTTGCCTACTGTAGCCGAGGCTAGGAAATTTATGGAAGATTTGGAGCGGCAAGAGCAGCAGAGAGGCAGTGATACCTGAAGGGATGACCATCACTCCGCGGGCAAAGGATGGGACAGTTATGCCACACGTCAGGATTTGAGGCAGGAGTGGCGTGCATTTAGAAGTTTAGAGCTGTGAGTTAAGGGTTCGGCAGCGCAAAAGAACCTTGCGGCTGCAGGATTGTGATTGTTATTTTATTTTGTTTTCTTTGAGAGCTCATAAGGCTGTCCACGGCAGCATCGGTTGTGGGGTTAATTGTGTTGTTTTTGAAGGGAGGGAGCGGGTATTCTCTATGCAAGTAGTGCGGAAGTTGTTTTATGCTGTGTTGATTTGTCTGCTTATCTATGGTGGGCGGGTGGAGTTCAGTTCTCACATGGAACACGGCCATACTTCTGCAGGTTATGCTATTGCTTTGGGTTTGCAAATTATGGTGGAGGGGGGAGCTGACTGACACATGCGGGAGGGAAGGGCGGGGCAGCCCTGTAGCGCACGAATGTGGGATCTGAGCCTGGCTGATATAGCCGGGAGCAGTGGGGAGATTGTTTTTGGAGGGGGAAGGGGCAGTTGGGACTGAGGAGAGGGGCACTGGGGAAGGGGAGGACAGGGGTAGTGGGTAGAGGGGGGCTATTATGGGGGGATGGGGAATATGGGTGTGGTTGGCCTGGGGCCAGGATGGGGGGGTAGGGGGGGTCAATGGGGGAGAAAGGGGTGGGGAGAGTGTGTGAGAGTTATAAATGAGTGTGAATCGGATAATAGGCAGTTGGGGGTCCCGCGAGTTTTTGGGGTTAGAAGTTGGGTAGGACTGGGAGCTGAGGCTGGGCGGCTCACAGTTCAGGGTTCCTGGATAGAAGTTGCGAGGGGATTGGCATGGGGGTGGAAGGCTGATGGGGTCTGACCTGCAATTTATTTCCTGGAATGTTGGGGGCATAGGTACACCACTGAAGCGTACTAAAGTGTTACAAGCCCTAAGGAAACAGGGGACACATGTAGCATTTCTGCAAGAGACACATCTTACTGATAGCGAGCATGCAAAATTGAAAAGAACTTGGGTAGGCCAACTATATGCGGAAGAAGGAGTGGGGGGGGGGGAGGAAAAATGGTGTGGCTATTGTGTTTCACAGACAGTTAAAAGTGGAGGTTCTTAGGGAGGAGAGAGACCCCAAGGGGAGGTTTATCTGGCTACAGGCAAAACTCAATGGGGAAGAAATGCTTTTAGGGAATGTGTATGTGCCCAATGTGTATAATCATGCGTTCTTTAAGGCCCTGGGGAGGAAATTGGGAGGTACTCCTAATATACCAATAATTTTGGCTGGAGACTTTAATTGCCCACACGATCCTCTATTAGATAAATCAGCAGCGCCTTCGGGAGTGGGGGGTTGGAGTACACGTGGGATATTGTACTTGTGTCAGACAGGTGGGTTGTTGGATGTGTGGAGGGTCCTACATGGGGGGAGCGCGATTACACACATCTGTCTAGAGCGCATCGTACTTGGTCTCAGTTGGATTATATTTTAGTAACGCAGAAGGACTTCAGCAGGGTGGGTAAGGCGATGATTGGGCCAGTACAAGTTTCGGACCATGCGATGGTTAGTATTAGTTGGAAAGGGCGTCATCGGCTGGGTGGTCGGTGGTCGTTTCCCAGGCAGTTTTGGCAACGAGAGGAATTTAAGGAGTTTGTGCGCAACAAGTGGCGTGAATTTCTCACAGATAATGAAGGTAGTGTTTCTTCAGTGGCCATGCTATGGGAAGTGGGCAAAGTGGTCGTACGGGGGCATATCATAGCCTATGTAGCTAAAGAACGGAAGAGAGTAGACAAGGTCGTAGTGCAGTTGGCGGCCGAGCTTCAGGCAACGAAAAAGGAGTCACTCCGGAACTCGAATAGTGGGGCGCTGCAAAGATATTTGGAGATCCAGAGACGGCTGAATACTTTGCTGCACGAGAGAGCGGTCTTTGATATGCAGTTTTACCACCATCGGTTTTTTCGATTTGGGAACCGGACAGGAACGCTGCTAGCTCGCCTGGTACGAGACTGGCAGGGCACTAATTTGGTGACGGTGATTAAAGATGGCACGGGGGCTAAGCTCACAGAGCCGAAGGATATAGTGAAGGAGTTTAAACGCTTTTATAGTGTACTTTATACCCCAGAGCCTGAGGACAGGGGGCAGGAACGTAGTTTTCTGGATGGTGTGGTCCTGCGCCAAGTGACAACGCAGGAAAGAGCGGTGTTGAACAAGCCTATCTCGGGGGCGGAGATTCAATCGGTTATTAAGGCGGGGAAGATACATAAGGCGCCTGGACCAAATGGGTATGGGGCAGAGTTTTATAAAATTCTTGAGATACACGTGGTGCCCACTTTAGCAGCAGTCTATGCGGAGGCATTAGAGTCAGGGGGGTTTCCGAGGGACATGAGAACAGCATCTATCTCGCTTCTCCATAAGCTGGCAAAGGATCCCGAAGAGCCGGCCTCTTATCGGCTAATTTCATTTATTAATTTCGATATGAAGATCTTGGCTTCCATTCTGGCGACGCGGGCACAGGACGTTCTGGCGCGTCTTATTGGTAATCATCAGGCGGGCTTTGTACGGGGGCATGTGGCTGCTTTTAACATTGCAAAGGTTTTGCTGGGCATGGAGAAGTGCCTCCGAGGGAAAGTACCGTTACTGTTAGCCAGTCTGGATGCGGAAAAGGCTTTTGACCGCGTCTCATGGGCCTAATGTTTGAGGTGCTGAGACGTTTTGGTTTTGAGGGGCAGTTTGTGGCTTGGATCAGAGCGTTATATGCAGAACCTTGTGCGTATATCATAATGGGGGGAGAGACCTCGGCTCCCTTCGTGTTAGGATGGGGCACCCGGCAGGGATGCCCTTTGTCGCCGCTCCTATTCGTGCTTCAGTTAGAGCCTTTGTTGATTACGCTGATGCAGCATGAGGAGGTCTCGGGGATTAGTTGGAAGGGGGAGGAAACCAAAGTTTGCTCTTTTGCGGATGATATGCTGCTATGTCTCACAAACCCACAGATGTCGTTGGTAAGGGCATTAGAGATCATAGATACATTTGGAGCCTTTTCTGGGTTAAAAATGAATAAAGTCAAATCATTGGGTTTAGACGTGGGGGGGCGTAATAAGGGGCTCTGGCAGGGAGTCTTCCCACTGCGCTGGGCAGACGGTCACATGCGGTATTTGGGCATTCAGCACCCTGAGGGATTGGACCAGCTCTATCAAGTAAATGTTTTGGCTTTGCTGGAGGGGACGATAAAACGGCTGAAGGGGTGGAGGGCGCTTCCGCTGTCATTGTGGGGTAGGATCGCGCTATTTAACATGGTGGAATTCCCCCGCTGGGTGTATCTACTGAGGCATCTGCCAGTGTGGGTTCGGAGGAAGGAGGTACGGATCTTACAGAGTCATCTGTCTCGCTTCTTGTGGCGGGGACAACGAGCATGTATAGCGTTGGATACTCTGTGCCAACCCAGAGAGCATGGGGGAGCTGGTTTATTGTCGCTACGAGGATATAACATGGCCTGTTGGGTGAGAATTTTACAAGATCTCGTCATGGGGACCTCAGAGGTCATGCCGGTGGCAATTCTGGATGAATTTGTGGCTCCTCTGCATAGAATGGCCGCGTTGCAGGAACAGGTGGGGACGCTCCCGAAGGGGTGTAAGTCTTCGGCTTTCTGGAAAACGCTACATGTTGCCTGGCGGACCCTGTGTCGGTTTCGCCATCTGGTCTGGAACAAGACTGATTGCCTGCCTTTAATGGGCAATGCAGCTTTTCTCCTGGGAATGCAGACTATAGTGGCCAAGAGATGGGCAGAAAGGGGATTGAACTATGTGGGGCAGTTACGTCTGGAAGGGAGCGAGGTAGTTGATTCGTTTGCCTCCTTGAGTGTGAGGTTTGGCTTAGGGCCCCGAGACCAGTTCTTCTACTTTCAAGCCTGGCATTATGCTCAAGCGTTGCGAAAGGAGCAGGGACGATTGTTAGCGGCGGATGGTATGCTTGACTTGTTTAATAGTTTGGAGGGGAAGATAACTGTTCGAGGTTTGGGGATGGCTCTCCGCCCAGAGAGAGAGAGTGAACGATTGGTTGTGTTAGCGGAGAAGTGGAGGACTGATGGTGTGCTGCAAGCTACGGAGAAGTGTCTGCGTGGAGCCTTTGCCGCCATCAAACTGATCTCGGAGGCAGTTCAGTTACAGGAGATCCAATATAAATTCCTGTGGAGAGCTTATGTGCATAATATGTGGGCGGCGAGAGTCGGTTTGGCAGAGACAGATGTGTGTAGTTTGTGCAGGGTGACCAAGGGAGGATTTGCGCATCGGTTTTGGTTTTGCATACACATCCAGGGTTTCTGTCTAGGGTTTGGTAGAGCCTTGGGGAAATGGCTGGGGAAGGATGTAGCACCCTGTCCCAAGTGGTGTCTATTTGAGGGATATGAGGGGGGGGGTTGTGTTAGCTGGAGCTGAGCGTAGGCTGTGTGTTAAGGGGTTTGCAGTAGCGAAGCAATGTATTCTATGCCATTGGTTGGCTGATGTGGCCCCCACAGTGGGAGAGTGGCAGCGGACGCTGATAGAGCTGAGGGAGATGGAGCAACGCTCGGCCCGGTTAGCAGGGCAGAGAGCGTGGGATAATTATCTGAGGATATGGGGGTCTGTGTGTTTAACTGGGTCCGAGGAGAGCGGGGAGGACTGACTGGGGTCTGTGAATGTGTTGATTCGCTAAGTAGCGAGACAGAGGGGGAGAGGGGGCGGGGGGAGGGAGGGAGGACAGAATGGGGGGGGGAGGGGGTGTTGAGGGTTGCAGAAATTGGATGGATGTGTACTTTATGAAAGGTGCATTACGGTGGAAACTTGGACCAGTAATGTAACCCAGAGCCATTTAGTTTGGGGTGATAAGTACTGTATGTGTTCTATTTTCTTTGTTGTAAATTGTGTTTATCTACACAAGACTGTTTTCACGGATGTACTGTTCGGTTGTTTGCATACAGATTTGGTATGGAATGTTCTAAAATTCAATAAAAATGATTGCACTAAGATCAAAAGGCAAAAAAGAAATGTACTCAACAATATTATACATATCTAAACATATCAAAGAAACAATTTTTCACATATCATATGTCAAATTCATATATTACAAAATAACCAGTGTGTGTTAAAAATGTATTTTAATAGTATAATTTAATATTACCCAAAACACGTGCTACAAAATTATTTAATACCACTTATACATATTACATAGTTAATACCACTTATACATATTACATATCATAAATATTACACTTTATTACATTAATATCACAATATTACACTTTAGTCATACAACTAAAAATATTGAAGTCTCCACAAAAATTCTTTCTTATAATAACAATACCGATTATATTTATGTATATTTACTCCAGTAACTATTCCTATATTCCTCATTTAGCTGTCCTCAGCTACTCTATGAATTATTTCTCGTTAGCTGTTCTCAGCTGCTCTGCAAATTATGCACAAATACCATATTCAGGTCCTCCAACTGTTGATTATGGTGATTCTCCCATGGAATCATCAGAGGCTTTTATGCCGTAGGGAACAGCAATTCATTTTTCGTTGGAACACTGTGGAACCCAATGGATTAAATTCTCAGGTGGAATGGCATTGGCTCTATTGGTGTTTAGAGGATTTGTATCTGGTCATAAATGCTCAAGCACTGGCGTTTTTTCGCTTGCTGTTATCCATCTGATCAAGTTTCTAAGACTCGAGAGTTATAATCGTGTTAAGGCTTCTTTTTTAATAGGTATTATTATTGTGTGTGTTTGTAAGATACATTGAATTTGAGTAAAGTTTTTCATTTGTTTTTGTCATATAGGAAGTTTCCCTGAGGAAGCCGTTAATTCGGTGAAACTGTGATTTATGGTGCTTTTATGCATTTCGGTAGTAAGCCGCACGGATCTTATTGGATGTTAATGCGCTTGCCTTAAACGTCTCAGATTTCTCTTCTAGATGCCTTTTTAATTGTTCCCATGGAATTTTATTCTTAAGAGACGATTAAGGGTGATATTTTGATGATTGGTATGTATATTTAAGAAGTGTATATTTCTGGTGAGTTGTCATTTTTCTTGTTTTGGATTGTTATGTTTATTATTTATTTTTGTTAGATTCTGTTGAGTCGTGTTGAAAATCTGTTTTGAATGATTTTTTTGGAGCGTCCATGAAGAGGTGTTGTGAGAAGAAAAAGACACTTTGATATATTAATATCTTATGCGGTTTTGTAATGTTCCGTTCTATGGGGCAGCAACATTGTAAAGAATTATTCAGAAGTTCCGTGGGAGAATCACCATAATCGACAGATATAGGACCTGAATATGTTATTTGTGCATAATTTGCAGAGCAGCTGAGAACAGGTAATGAGAAATAATCTGTAGAGTAGCTGAGGACAGCTAAATGAGGAATATAGGAATAGTTATTGGAGTAAATATACATAACTATAATCGGTATTGTTATTATAAGAGAGAATTTTTGTGGAGACTTCAATATTTTTAGTTGTATGACTAAAGTGTAATATTGTGATATGAATGTAATAAAGTGTAATATTTATGATATGTAATATGTATAAGTGGTATTAACTATATAATATGTATAAGTGGTAATTTTGTAGCATGTGTTTTGGATAATATTAAATTATACTATTAAAATACATTTTTAAACACACTGGTTATTTTGTAATATATGAATTTGATAAAGATATGTGAAAAATTGTTTTTTTATATGTTTAGACATGTATAATATTGTTGAGTATATTTCTTTTTTGCATTGTGTTTTGTATGTTTAATTGATTTGCAAATTAGTGGTGATTTTTTCTTGATTAAGATCAAAAGGATCATAAAGTAGGAAGATGAAGTGCCATTGTCGCCCCAAGGAGCTCACCCTTAAGCGCAGATGGCTTGAATTTATATTTCAGGATACCTCGCAGGGATCCTGGGCATGTTTCCACACAGGTGGTACCAAGGAGAGCAACAAGTACCTGCACACTGTGTGTAAGAACCAACCAAGCAGGTACAAAGACTGGCGACAAATAAGTTTGGAATAAATGCTTTATTGGACCCCAACGCGTTTCGGCTACACAGCCTTCTTCAGGGGGTATTTAAAAAGAGGAACACACTTCAAAAAAAACCCCAATAATAAAATGTAAAACATTAATATCCAAAAGAATATGAAATATCACAATATTTAATATAATGAAAACAATTTATCAAAATAAATTATGTTATATAGAAGATGTAGGTCCTAATAGACAAATGTGAATACATAAATAAATATTCATATTTGTCTATTAGGACCTACATCTTCTATATAACAATTTATTTTGATAAATTGTTTTCATTATATTAATTATTGTGATATTTCATATTCTTTTGGATATTAATGTTTTACATTTTATTATAGGTTTTTTTTTGAAGTGTGTTCCTCTTTTAAAATACGCCCTGAAGAAGGCTGTGTAGCCGAAACGCGTTGGGGTCCAATAAAGCATTTATTCTGAACTTATTTGTCGCCAGTCTTTGTACCTGCTTGGTTGGTTCTTACACATGTTTCCACACAGCCACGTCACTTCCAGGTAGATAGGATGGAGGCAAGTGATTGCTGGAGATGCCAGGAGCACTAACAATATCTAAAAGACCAAGGAGAATTTCAGTCAGCAACAGCATACAGTAAGTGCGAGCACAGAGATAGTGATAGAGGCAGGCAGCACTTGGAATGCTGCAGATGGCTTCAATTTATATCCCAGGATACCTAGCAGGGACCCCAGCCATGTTACTTCCGGGTAGGTGAGAGGGGAGGCAAGTGATTGATAGAGATGCCAGGAGCTCTTCTGAGCTGCAGTGGGGAAGCACTCCTGTTTTGGATCTGCTTCATGCTATTTGTGCTTACCTTTCTCTCAGGTGGTCTGTGGCCTTGATTTGATCAGCCTACTTTTCAGCTTTAGCTGGGCGCAGATGTTTCACAGTGTCTTCCCTCTTGGGGAAGAAGATATGTTTGCTGGGGTAGAGAGTCAGAATGGCTCTTCCTCAGGATGCCTGTCTGCTTTCTCAAGAGCTCAGTCTGGGACTTGGAAGGGAAAAAAATCTGTATCTATCTATATATATTATACATATTAATTATATATAAATAAAGTCAGTTTGGGAGACAAGTTTTAAATCTTGTATATTTGCTCCATAAGGTGCGTGTATAGCAAGGAAGCAAGCTACTTCAGAAGATTGTGTTTGTGAGGAGCTAGCTAAATTAAAAGTAGACAAAGCAATGGGACCGGACTGGATACGTCCAAGAATATTGAGGAAACTTAGGGACGTTCTAACAGCTCCACCAACTGACCTTTTCAATGACTCTTTGGAGTCGGGCATGGTGCCAAAGCACTGGAGAGAGGCACATATGGTCCCTTTACACAAAGCGGAAGTAAGGATGTGGTTGAAAACTACAGGCCGGTTAGTTTAACTTTGGTGGTGAATAAAGTCTTGGAAGCGCTGCTGAAAGAGAAAATAGTGAGGTTTCTGGAGTCCAACGGATTACCGGATCCGAGGCAGCATGGATTCACCAGAGGCATGTCTTGTCAGACAAATCTGATTGATTCTTTGACTGAGTGACCAGGGAGTTGGACCGAGGGAGAGCCCTAGATGTGGTGTATTTAGATTTCAGTAAAGTCTTTGACACCGTTCCTCACAGGCGACTTATAAACAAACTGAGCACCCTACAGATGGACCCTAAAGTAATTGCTTGGGCTAGGTATTGGTTGAGTGGGAGGCAACAAAGGGTACAGGTAAATGGAGCTCACTCTGAGGAGAAGGAGGTTACCAAAGGTGTGCCGCAGGGATCGGTCCTTTGTCTGATTCTTTTTAACATCTTTGTTAGTGCTATTGCGGAAGGGCTGTCGGGTAAGCTTTGCCTCTTTGCAGATGATACCAAAATCTACAGTAGAGTAGACACCCAGGAAGGTGTAGATAACATGAGGAGGGATCTAGCTAGGTTTGAGGAATGGTCTAGAATTTGGCAGCTGAGATTTAATGTTAAAAAATGCAAGGCCATGCATTTGGGCTGCAGCAATCCAAGGGAGCGATACAGTATAGGGGGTGAAGAACTTCTGTCCACAAAAGAAGAGCGGGACCTAGGCATGATTGTGTCTGATGACCTTAAAATATCTAAACAAGTAGAAAAGGTGATGGCAAAAGCTAGAAGGATGCTTGGGTGCATAGGGAGAGGAATGCCCAGCAGAAGAAAGGAAGTGATAGTGCCTCTGTATAAGTCTTTGGTGCGACATCATTTGGAGTATTGTGTGCAGTTCTTGAGACCGCACCTTCAAAAGGATAGAAACAGGTTGGAGTCGGTGCAGAGGTCTTCATTATAAAGCATATGAGGAAAGACTTAAGGATCTTAATATGTATACTTAGAGGAAAGGCGAGATAGAGGTGATATGATTAAGACGTTTAAATACCTCCATGGCATAAATGCACAGAAGGAAAGCCTCTTTTAATTGAAAGCAAGCTCTGCTATGAGGGGGATATAGTGTGAGGGTGAAAGGGGATGGACTCAGAAATAATATGCGGAAATATTTCTTTACAGAAATAGTGATAGATGTGTGGAATAGTCTCCCAGGGGAGATGGTAGAGATGAGGACAGTATCTGAATTCAAAAAAGCATGGGACAAATATAGAAGATCTCTAAAGGGAAAACGGGGACTGTTGTATTGGTTGATATGGAAGGGCAGACTAGATAGGCCATGTGGTCTTTTTCTCCCTTCATGTTTCTATGTTTCTGCATTCTTTGGAGGGGTGACTTTGCGTGACTGGTCTCCTAAAGTTCCTCAGTCCCCCAAGTGTATGGCAGCAGTATAGACTTTATTGGTAACTGTGATGGCGCAGCTGGGTTAAACTCTAGAGAAAGGAGGCGAAACCATTCTTTTTCCCCTGAAAGCAAAGAGCAGTGCAGGAAGGGAAAGGGTTAAACCTCCAACAAATGAAAAAAACTCTATGCACCGAAAGCTAGAGAGGGAGCCATGGTGACCAAGGGAGCTGACGTGAGAGGCAGGTGGGCTGAGTCAAAGCCCATAGGACAGCCCCAAACACTTAAGCAGGAAGAAACAGTTAGTGAGAGGGGTGTGGAGAGAGAGAGGAAAAACCACGGGACAAGCAGCAGAGAGAAGGAAGAGAGAAGAAGAAATAATCCTCGAGAGGAAAGGCTGGAAAGTTTGTCCAGGAGTCAGAGGAGTTCTTCTCAGGAGTCTTCTGTTGAAGCTGTTCTGGAAGGTGGGAGAATAGGCAGAAACAAAGCTCCTTTGGAAAAGCTGCATAAACACTCTTTTTGCAGGCAGCGTGTCTGTAGCTCCAGTTCTGAGAGAAGCACAGCTGATAGAAAGCAATTAGCTGACCGGAAGCTTGGGAGACAGGAGTCAGAGCCAGACCCTGCTGAGAAGCATGCCACAAAAGACCAGATGAAGCAGTCTGGGGACAAGTGGTTGCCTCTAGCACTACCAGAGAGGGCAAGAAGTGCTAGGAAAAAGGTGAGCCCTTTTGAAACCCTTAAATCAGTGTTAAAGGAGACTGGTATCCTTGGTTCCTCCCCCATACCTCAGAGTAAGGAAGAGTCCCGATGGAAACAGCTTAAAACCTTATTAGAGCAATGGAAGCCTTCTGTGGAGAACCCTGTAAATAGGCAGGTTATATCAGATTCGGAGGGAGAAGCCATGCAAACTGAGGAAGCTCCTGGGGAAAGTGAATGTTCTGATATGGAGACAGACTGTGCTTATTGCCAAAGAGAGTAAAAGCTGTTAAACGTTTATGCTGTTGATAAGTGCTGGAAAAAGCCTGAAACTGTGTTGGTGGGATTCACACTGGGGAAGGCAGTGAGCGGCCAGAAGTGTAAAGCCGAGCCAGTTTGGCAACTGTGAAGGAAGGGAACGCTACTGTTTTATTGATGGTTATACGAAGGCACTGTTGCTGGAAGAAAAAGCAGTTAATGTTTGGTAACTGAAAGAAGGTTTGAGAAAGTAAGTTGAAACAGACATGCCTGCATGTATAACACATGGACTTTGCTGTATCAGTTAACTTTATTTCGGTTTGGAGAAGAATCCTTTATTTCTGTTCAATAGGGGTAGTAGAAAAATACCTGTGCAACAATAAAACTTATTGTTACCCCAAAATCCTTGGCTGTTTCCGTCTTGACCACAACTACATAGGACCTAAGACCCACATCACTTATAAGGATATAAATGTGGTCCGTTCATTCCTACTAGGCGTCCGCCTATACCCAGGAGTGGACGTGACAGTACCTAAGGCCAGTGCTCAGGGACTCAGCCATTTTGAGTCTTATGATGAGCAGAGCTATCTTAGTCAGCCTTTGCCCTCATAACATATTTCATCTTCAGGTAGCCTTAGTGAGTGCGACATAAGTTATACAGTTCAGGAGCTCTCTTGGAGGGTCAGTTCTAATTTCCTTGAGATTTCCAGTTCACCTGGGCTCAGTCAGAGCGACTCCATTGGCAGGAGGAGAAGTCAGCTGAACTCCATTTGGTTGCATACATGCACTTGCTAAGTTCTTGCCAGAGGGTGGCAAGAAGAGTTATTAAGACTGTAGGGTTTTTTGCTCTACCCTGGTAGAAACATAGGAGTGATATCTTTGAAACCTGGGCTTCTCATTGGTTCTTTGTCTCCACCAATCTGCTGGTAGGGGGAACACAACCCACTTGTCTGGACTGGTCTAGCAGAAACGGTATGGAATTTCACCTTCCTCATCATCCCTCCAGTCCAGTTCAGGTGCACGGGATGTAACAAAGTAGTACCTAATGCTGGGATTGGAACAGAAGAGCCTGGCTTGCCAAAACCTGTGGCCCCAAAGATATGCCATCCTCCATGCTGTAGCCTCTCAGTGCCCCCCTGATGCGAGACAAGATAAGACATGGCACAGTTATGCTCAAGAGACACAGATGAAAGACTCTGAGCAGGACTCTTCCCCACGAAAATCCTGAACATAGTGGAACCAAAATCTACATTGATAGAATCGATCGAACAACTATATTCAATCGCCAAAAGTGATCTGTGAGTCATTGTTGCCCTCATTGAGGTTTGTGAGGTTTGTCATGCTTTTCCATATGCTTTGGGACAAGTACTGAGTTGCCCATTATTAGTCTTAAACGGGTTACACTGTAGCTTCATTGCATGCCCCCTAGACTTTCTATATTTTGATGGCGTAAACAATCGATTTATGTTTACCTGTTCCACTCCATTAATTAATTTGTAGATCTCTATCATATTTCCCCTCAGCCTTCTCTCTTTTCCAGGATGAAGAGCCCTAACCTTTTTAGCCTCTCCTCATAGAGGTATCCTTCCATCCCCTTTACCATTTTGGTGGCTCTTCTCTGTACTTTTTCTAATACTATTATATCCTTTTTAAGATACAGCTACCAGAATTGCACACAATATTCAAGATGCGGTTGCACCATGGAACGATACAGAGGCATTATAATATCCTTTATTTCATTCTCCATCCCTTTCCTTATGATTCCTAGCATTCGATTTGCTTTCTCGGCTGCCGCTGCACACTGGGTGGAGGGTTTCAATGTGTTATCCATGATGATACCTAAATCATTTTCTGGGTGGTGGTTCCTAATGTGGAACCTTGTATCGTGTAACCATAATTTGGGTTGTTCTTTCCTAGGTGCATAACTTTGCACTTGTCCACATTAAATTTCATCTGCCATTTGAAAGTCCAGTCTTCCAATTTATCAAGGTCCTCTTGCAATTTTTCACATACTTCTTGGATTTTAACAACTTTGAATAATTTTGTGTCATCTGCAAATTTGATTACCTTACTCGTTATTCCCATTTCCAAGTCCCTGGGGTACCCCACCTTTCTCCATTGGGAAAATTGGCCATTTAGCCCTACCCTTTGCTTTCTATCTTTTAACCAGTTCCTGATCCACGGTAGTACACTGCCTCCTATCCCATGACTTTTTAATTTGCCAAGAGTCTCTCATGAGGGACCTTTGAAGAATGGGTTAGTGAGACCAATTTGACGCAACCCAGGGCAGATCCAGCAGTGTTAGCAAATTGACCAGTGACTAATGTACCTTTTCTAGGAAAACTGACTGAAAAGATAGTAGAACAGTACTTTGTAGATTATAGGGGTTCTAAGGTTATACCTGTGAATCTCATTCAGATATTTAGAAGTACTTTAGTACTGAGACTCTTATTGACCTTGATGGGTAAGGTTATTGAACTGTGGATATGGGAATAAATTTGGTGGTCATATTTTTAGATCTTCTGCCAATATTTGATATAATGCAACATGACCTTTGGAAACTGCAATCAAAAGAGATTGGGATTGCTGGTATAGTTTTACAATGTTTTGGTTCCTTTTTAGAAGGCCAAAAGCAGTAGGCGATGGTGGGAGAATCACATTCTGAGGTTTGGGTAACGAAATATGGAGTTCTGCAAGTCTCATTTCTTTCTTCCCTCACTGTTTAACATTTTCTACATTTCTTCTCTGTAAAATTTTAAGATCAGTGTGTTTGAAATTTCATCTTTTTGCTGACCATAGGGAAGGGGGAATAAGGGTGATTTGGGCCAGTAAGGAAAGGAAATTGAGGTGAATTAGATAAGGTCAATAGGGATTGGAAATAATGATTCATATGTTGTAGGGGAATAAGATAAAATTGAATGCAAATACACATAAGACAGAAATGTTGTGGATTGGAAGAGAAAAGTCTGAATCAAATTTTATTATTCAGGTAGTTCGTAAACAGATACCATTCCAGAAAACTGTAAGCATATTGCTATATTCAAATTTATCTTTAGAAGGTTCATATCTCTAAATTTCAGTGCCCATTCATACCAACTTCTGAGGCTTACAATTCCCTCCTCTTTTTCTTCTTCTCAGCTGTGAATGCTTCAGCAAATAAGACCTTATTTAAATAGTAATCTGTAGATAGCAATCCAAACCTTGATTTGATTAGATTGGATTATGAAAAGGCAATATTAGTAAGCCTTCTGAAGAAATCACTACTTCATTTGCAATTATTAGAGTACTAAAACAAGATTAATAGGGGGATAGGGAATGAGAGATTATATTACTCTGATGTTAGTGCATCTTCATTGGTCACTGGTTGAGATTTTTATAATCCTGACATTGTTTAAAGTGAAAATAGAATTGGGATTGCAATGCCTTTTCGTGTTGTTGACTCCTTATGTTCCAGAATATAATTTGCAATCATCTCAGTTTAAATCCTCTTTTAAGATGGGCCTTCAATTTTCATGGAAAGGGAGTTTTTCATTGGTGGCCCTGTAGCTTTGGAATAGTTTTCCAGAGGAATTATAAAGAGAAAATGGTTATATCCTATCTCCAGTAACAAGCAGGGATGCTGTCTTCACATATGGGTGACGCCAGCACCAACGGAGCCTGCACGGGAACACTCCCCAACATCCAATAGGAATGCTTTTGGGAGCTTCCCTCCATGCATGCGTACTTGCTTTTCTACCTTCTCAGTAGCTCCCAGTTGTCTTTTTTCCATGGAGCCATTAGGACACCGTCCTCTTCCTGCTGGTAAAATCCATGCTAAGTGCCTTCAGGTACATTGTGCTTCACCTTTCCGTCGAGCCAGTACTGAATTAGGTGCCCTGGTCTCTTTTTTTCCTTTTCTATTTTTCATTTTGATCTTTTATTTTTTTTACTGAATTCGCAGCCTTGCCACATGCTTGGCTGGCTTAGGCCGACATTGCTTCTTTTGATTTGGTCTCTGTGGCTTCTCAGGCATGGAGAAACCACATAGTGGTTTTAAAAAATGCACTAAGTGCCAAAACACAATCTCGGTTACAGATAAGCACGACTGGTGCTTAACGTGTTTGGGCCCAGACCATGATGCTTCGGCTTGCCCCCTGTGTCAGCAAATGACCAGTAGGGGACTTAAAAAACGTGAACAACAACGGGGAAAGCTGTTTCTGTCAAACTTCAGCACACTCTTCGGTAGCCTCCATACCGCCAAGGGCATCCACCTCGTCACATGGTTCCCATACCTCCTCCAAGCTCAAACATGGCAACAAACCAGCAAACACAAGTTCTCCACAGAGGTAGAAAGGGTATCGAAGACCTCGGCGTCAGCATCCAACACTGATTCCCGACATCGGCACCGACACTTCCCATCAGGGGAACCAGATTTGGACCAGCCAGCAAAACAGCCCCAGCAGGAGGATGCTTCCTCCAAAGCACCGGAGGGACTCCGGGATGCTCCAGAGGCATTGTCCTCTGTGGAGCTTATGGTACTGTGTTCTGGGATGGTGGCGCAGGGCCCCATGCAGGAATCTACCCAGACACCTCCAGTCTCCCTTGACCAGTGGGTGCTGGCTATTAAACAGAGTCTGGCTGCTATCCTGGCGGCAGTAGTGCCAGGGCCCTCGAGGCCCTCGAGATCCAGAGTCCCAATGCCCGAGATCCAGAGTCCCAATGTTCCAGAGGCATTGTCATGCGGAAGAATTGAAGGAAATATCGATACATTGGGAAGATGTATTACAACTATTAGATAAACTGAAGAGTAGCAAATCACCTGGGCTGGATGATATACATCCAAGGGTGTTGAAAGAACTGAAATATGAGATTGCAGACCTGCTATTAGTAATCTGTGAATTTTCATTAAAATCATCTGTAATACCTGAAGATTGGAGGATCGCCAATGTAACGCCAATTTTTAAAAAGGGTTCCAGGGGTGATCCTGGAAACTACAGACCGGTGAGCCTGATGTCAGTACCGGGAAAAATGGTAGAAACCATCATAAAGAATAAAATTACTCAGCATGTAGATAGTCATGGCCTAATGGGAGACAGCCAACATGGCTTTAGACAAGGAAGATCTTATCTTACTAATCTGTTATGTTTTTTTGAAGGTGTGAATAAACAGGTGGACAAAGGTGAGTCTGTTGATATAGTGTATCTGGACTTTCAGAAAGCCTTTGACAAGGTCCCTCATCAGAGACTTTTGGCAAAACTAAAGGGTCATGGGATAGGAGGCAGTGTACTATTGTGGATCAGGAACTGGTTAAAAGATAGAAAGCAGAGGGTAGGGCTAAATGACCAATTTTCCCAATGGAGAAAGGTGAATAGTGGTGTACCCCAGGGATCTGTGCTGGGTCCGCTGCTTTTTGACATATTCATAAATGACCTGGAAAGGGGAATAATGAGTGAGGTTATCAAATTTGCAGATGACACAAAACTATTTAAAGTTGTTAAAACCCAAGAGGATTGTGGAAAATTGCAAGAGGATCTTGATAAATTGGAAGACTGGGCATCAAAATGGCAGATGAAACTTAATGTGGACAAGTGCAAAGTTATGCACCTAGGGAAGAACAACCCAAACTATGATTACATGATGCAAGGTTCCACATTAGGAACCACCACCCAGGAAAAGGATTTAGGCGTCATTGTGGATAACATGTTAAAACCCTCAGCCCAGTGTTCAGCGGGGCCAAGAGAGCAAATAGAATGCTAGGTATCTGTGATAAGGAAGCTTATCAGGGCCCAGGAAACAAGGATAAAGAGGGGGAATTTACCCTTATCAAAGGACCTGTATTGCCAGGTCAGAGATACAAAACCTCAGTTGTACCTAGAAACCAGATTGTACCAGGCTGCAATAGGTTGCAGAGTGTCCCTAGTGGTGAGAAGGAGGGGGAAAGCAAGCTCAGAGTAAGGAACCCTTACGTCACTGACTTTCCAAATTACTCAGCTGCCAAGGGGCAGACTGATTTGCAACACCTGAGAGGAGAAAGGGCAGGTTTAGAGCCTGGGAGGTTTAAAGCTAGGACAGAATATTCAGGAGGAGAAGGAGTAGGAATGCCTACTGGAGGAGAAATGGAGCTGAAGCCCTGAGAACCAAGAGCCCATGCTGGAGGGCAAGACAGGGAAGCTCAGATACATGCTGGCCAGAATATGAGGGAGGAACCACTGAACCAAGCCTTGACCCAGGTATGAGTTTTGGAAGCCTGTCTGATGGGGAGCATTACAGATTTGCTGGAGACAGCGCTTGTCCTGATGGGAGGCAGTCAGCTAAGCCCTCTGAGCCAGAAGTAGAACCCATGCAGCTAGGAGAACAGGAATTAGTTCTGGAAGAGGATGATTCTTACATGGACTGTTCTTTATGCCAAACTGCCAAGCACAAAGAGGTCCTGAGAGGGAATATATCATAATGGAACCTTCCAGAGTCCAGTACCCTAGACAGCCTGTATGTGATGTGAAAACGTTCTTTGAAAAGGAAAATACTTGTGCTGAGAATGTGTGCAGCTGCTTAATTGTTTGCTCATTGACCAGCTGAAGTCAGTGCAGTGCAGAGCTTATGCCGTACTCACGGTGGATTTAAAAAGTTTCCTTTGGAACTGAAAAGAGAGCTGTTTATGTGAAGCTGATATTTTTGGTTTTGTTTTAAACAGCACTGCTAGGCACGTTTGCTAGCAGTGGCTGTGGAAAGACTTTCTGCTTTGCATTAAAAGACATTACAAGCTGTTTGTGCTTAAGTTCAGTTATATCCTGTTGTACTAAATATAATCCTGTAGAAGAAATCCAATAGGTGACAATTTGTGAACCTTATTTGCATTTACCTCATAAATAAATTCTGTCAATGCCTTAACTCTCGACCAACTACAAAAGAGTGTTTTTCTGCCTAAAAGTCAAGTGTAACCTGACTGGACTACCTTATCCATGGTGCACTTCAAAGTCAGTCAGTCAGGCACATTGCTGAAGTGGTGGAATCTGCTATAACGAGCACGCCCCTCCACACTGCTGTAAGGGGCTATGGGCGTGACAATCATAAGGAAAGGAATGGAAAATAAAACAAAAGATATTATAATGCCTCTATATCGTTCCATGGTGAGACCGCACTGTGAATATTGTGTGCAATTCTGGTCGCTGTATCTTATGTTTAAATCTTTTTATTCATTTGAAACATGGTAAAACATGAGAAGCAGCTTACATATAAAAACATTGGTAATAGAAAGCATAATGAAGCATTGTGAAGCAGCAGACAATGTAAAACTCTGTAAGCAGCATGCAGATTAAACCCCCCCCCAACATTGTAGACCGTATACATTATGAAACATTGGAAACCGCATACATATGAAAACATAATAAACTACAATATCGTAGCCCACTGCAGGAAATAACTGTTACAGTTTCTCTCCCCCCCCCCCTTTTTATCTTGGTTTTTTTGTTGGGTTGTTTTATAGGAGAAAAAAAAATAACTCCAGTTTATTGATAATCAACTACACGCCACCGGAGGGGCACCGTAGAAACAGTCAGAAAACATCAGAACTATACAACAAGTCTATTAACACACTAAGCATACCAGCACTCAAACAGATGAGCTCTAGTTTTTCCATTTTGTATCTTGTGTATTTCCCTTATTTTTGGAGTAAACCTCAGAGAACCCCCCCTTCCACCCCACCCCTCCCAATGCCCCTCCCCCCCCTCCCAGAAACAAACATACGGGTTTACACCTATACTCCCCCACTGGACTCTAACACCCTTCTCCACCCAAGATCCGACTCCTCGCTTTGGCGGGCATACACTGAAGATGAGGACCCCAGCCCTTCAAAAAGGTTTACCAACGCTGTGGGTGACCCTGCGCCCGATATCGCTCTAACCACAACAGACCATGCAATCGAACCCTCCATTGCCCATACAACGGTCCCCTGGGATCCACCCAAGTTTGCAAGATAGTCATACGGGCTGTAACAAGCACCAAACGCAACCAATCCCACTGTACCTTATCGATATCATGCCCTATCTCCTCCCTCCAAACATCAAGCACCAGATATACAGGTGTCAACATCAACACTATGTCCAAGCATTTTCCCAAATAGCCAAGAACTTTACCCCAGAACTCCGTACCCCAGAACAATGCCAAAACATGTGGCCCAGGATAGCATCCGCAACCCCACACCGTGGACAGCAGTTCGTCCGCACTATCCCCACCCTCCAGGCCCGGTTAGGTGCAAAATATAACCTACGAATCAACCCATATTGCATGTCACGATAATTCACCGACAATGTTAACTGGGGGATACGCGCTATGGCAGTCACCACCTCCTCACTCGTCAAGAGCTCGCCAAGGTCTCGTGCCCAGGCCGCCGCCAATACGTCCTCCCTCACCGAAGGCTCCAGCCCCAGAAGGGACTTATGTAGGTGAGCCACTCTAGCCACCTGCTCCCCTCCCAGCAGAGACTCCTCCATCCGGGAACATATATCACCCTTCAGCGAGGCCACAGGCAGTGTACGAATGTAGTTCCGAATCTGAACATACGGGAACACATCCCCACTCGTCCAAGAATACTGCCTACTCAATACAGCAAAGGATTCAATAAACCCCTCCCCTGTGAGCAACGATTCTATAGCAGTAATTCCCAACCGATCCCATCGCACAAAGCTTTGATCGGTCTGTCCGGGCACAAAATCTTTGTTCCCGCGTACGGGAAGATATGGAGAGGAAGAGGCCGAACAGCCCAATTGTCCACAGAAATACCGCCAGGCTCGCACGATGGGAGAGAGCAATACCAACCACACCCACCAGTCTAAACCTTTCGCCCCTTTCATATGTAAAATGTATGTAATGCGCAGCGGCGCAACCAAGGCTCCAATCATCTCGATCAGGGTATAGTCACCAGACCCCCCATAACCTGTCCCGCACGTGCCGGAGAAGGCATGCCCAGTTGTAAAGTTTGATATCGGGAAGACCCATTCCCCCCTTACTCCACGGGCGCTGTAACACCGCCAGGTGAACCCGGGGACGCCTGCCCTGCCAGAGCAGAAGATTAATCTGCTTTTCCATCAGCAGGAGATCCTTCCGGTGCACCAACAGAGGGAGCGTCTGCAAAACATATAGCCACTTGGGAAACAATGTCATTTTATACAAGGCAATCCGGCCTCCCAAGGAGAGCGGTAATTCTTTCCACTTTTGTACCCTATCTGCTAAATGCTTCATCAACAAGTTGACATTAATACGGTAAAGATCACGCAAATCCACTGGCAAATAAATCCCCAAGTATTTAAACCGATCGCCCACCCATTTCAAGGGGAAGGTACCCGGCCAGCACTGAACAATATCAGCAACAAGCGGCAGGGCCTCAGATTTGTCTAAATTTAACTTGAAGCCGGAAGCATGACCGTAGACCTGAATGAGCTTCAACAATGCGGAGAGTCCTTCCTCTGGCTTATCGATATGCACCAAAAGGTCATCGGCAAAGGCCGCGACCCGAAACTCCGTCTTCCCCACCGGTATCCCCAGAAAATCTGGCGAGGTTCTAAGCTGACTCAATAAGGGCTCTAAAGTTAGCACAAACAAAAGGGGAGAGAGGGGACAACCCTGTTGAGTCCCCTTCTGAATCACGAATTCGGGAGACATATTACCGTTAACCAAAATCGCCCCCTTAGGGTCCGCGTACAACAACCGTACGACTTCCACAAAAAAACCCCTGAATCCCCACCTTCTCCAAGACTTGATACATAAAACTCCGGTCGACCCTGTCGAAAGCCTTTTCGGCATCAAAACTAATGAGCAAAGAACGCCGTTTATCTTTTCTGCTAGCGCACTTGGAGGCTAGTACACATTGCAAGCTATAGGTCGCATGTCTATCCCTCACAAAACCAACCTGATCCCTATGTATCAGGGCAGGAAGGAACCCGGCCAACCTCTCCGCCATAATCTTCGCTAGGATTTTTATGTCAACATTCAACAGGGAGATAGGTCTATAGGAACCAGGTAAGAGCGGATCCCGGCCCGGCTTGGGCAACACAGTAACTAGGGCTTTATTCGCCTCATAAGGAAACTGACCCCTACGAATCAAGTCCCCGTAGTAATCCAATAAAGGGATCACCACCTTGTCTTCCATGATTTTATAGAACTCCCCCCGCAAGCCATCTATGCCGGGGGCCTTCCTGCGCTTTAAGCTCCTAATCGCTTGCTGCACCTCCTGCGTCGACAATGGCGCATTCAACACCTGCAATTGGTCCGACGTTACACTCGGCAGGGCACAGGCCTCCAGGAAGTCCCTTCCATCCCCCTGAGCCCCACCCTCCCGCGCATACAATTTTTGGTAGTAGTTACAAAAGATCCGTTCAATATCCTCCGCGGTGGACCTAACCGTACCATCCTCATGGCGAAGCACCCCAACCCGTCTGGGACCCCCCTCAGCTCGCACCAGAGCGGACAGTAACTTACCAGCCCGATTCCCATGCCTATACAACTGAAATTTATAAAACATCATGGATTTCCTAGCCCGTTGTCCAAGCAACAGCTCCAGCTCAGATTGTAGTTCTCGCAACCGTGCCCTAGCCTCCCCACTCTTACTTTGTGCATGCCAGCGGCGCGCTTTTGCCAAGGCTTTTTCTAACTGTAAGATACGACTATTCAATCTCTTCCGCTTCCGACAGTGATAACTAATAATCTCCCCCGCATCACAGCCTTCCCCGCCTCCCAGAAGAGAGCGGGATTGTCCGTATGTTGGGAATTGTTCTGCGAATATTCTACCCACTTCTCCCGGATGTACTTCACAAACGCTACATCCCCTCCAAGATCCAAGGGATATCTCCAAAGCTTCCTAGTCCCCCTATCCCGTTGCTGCATTTCCAAGACCACCATAGCATGATCAGAGAGAACGGGAGGTCCAATGTCCACCCGGGAAACCCAACCAAACAGGTCCCTAGAAATAAGGAAGTAATCAATTCTCGACCATGTCCCATGAGCCCAAGACAGATGCGTATATTCTCTGTCTCCCGGATGCAGTACCCTCCAGACATCCATAAGATCATACCCCTCACACAACCCTCTCATTCTCCGGGAGCGCCACTGGTCCCGCGCCCCACACCCCTTGGACCTATCCAGGGTATCATCCATGACAGAGTTAGTCACCCCCTAGATACAAATGGTAGTTCCCCAAGTTGGTCAACATTCGTGACATCTGTCGGAAGAACCGGGCCTCAAAATCATTCGGCGCATAAATAGACCCCAATACCACCCACATACCATCTAGTGTCCCCCAAACAAACACATAGCGCCCCTCAGGATCAGTTTCCACTCGTTCTTCAATCCAGCCCACTGTTTTAGCAATTAAAATTGCCACTCCTCTCTTTTTCCCCACTGCTGGGGACCCATAAACTCTACCAACCCAGCCTTTACACAGTTTTGCATGCTCCACTGAGGATTGGTGCGTTTCCTGTAGCAGGGCTATGTCCACCCTCTTGGACCGCAGCTGCTGCAGCACCTTATAGCGCTTTATAGGGGATCCCAAGCCACACACATTCCAGGATGCCAATTTCAAGGTCTTACCCATTGTCCGGGGGCCCCCACACCACCATAGACAGAAAAAGCTCGCTCATAGTTGGTACAGACCCCCCCAGCCTAGGGTCCACACCACCCCCGTCCTCCGCCCAGCTCAAAGTCCAGCAATTGCCAAGCAGCAAACCCGTATCTAATTGCCACAAACCCGCCAACCCCCCCACCCCTCTCAATCTCCACCCCGCCCTCCCCCCATCCTTATCAGATCACTCCAGTTAACCCCCCCGAAACACCTACCCCCCTACCCCCCTACCCCCCCTCCCCTTTCTCCCCCCTCCCCTAGTTCCCCTCCTCTGTCCACCATCTCCGTCCCTTACCACCTGGGACCCCGTACCAATGGCATTCGAGTCTACCCCAACTACTAAAAAATAAATAAACAACCCCCCCCCCCGACATAGCCCCCCACTTCCTGCAAGCCCTAAAGGATTCAACTTCCCTCACCCAGGCCTCCCCGCCATGCACTGCCACCCCTCCCCACTATCCTTCCATCCACCCATCTGCACCCGATCACAACATCAGTACACAACACCATGCAAACAGAACCAAAAACACAGAAAATAGCAAGTATACAAAACTCCACGTTCATACAACAGTGAATGTGATAGAGAAGCACAGTCCCCAGCATACAACCTATGGCAGCCATAGGTAACACTGTTTGCCTCAGAATCCTGAAAACAGGCTATACCCAGCCTCCACCACAGCTCACACATACTGCCGACCACATGCCGGTACTCCGAGGCCTAGCCGTCCTCAAGGGGCCGATCCTCCACCAAGTTGCTCCACAAAAGCTTGTGCCTCCTCGGGAGTTGAAAAATACTTCATGCATCCATTGTGGTCCACCTGCAACTTTGCTGGATACATCAAAGCAAAGCGCAGGTCCCTGTTAGCCAATTGCCCACAAACAGCATTAAAGGCCTTGCGTCGCTGACTCACTGATATGGAGTAGTCTTGAAAGATCAAAATCTGGGGCGCATCCCCCGGCTGCCGTCGTCATCATCCACGAGCAGCCCGCAAGACCACCTCTTTCTGCCGGAATTCCAAAAATCGAGCAATGACTGCACGTGGCCTGCGAGCTCCATCCTGGCGCTGGCCCAGTCTGTGCACACGTTCTAACTTGAGTGGGCCTGTAACTATGTTAGGGAAAGTCTGCGCGATCCAGGTCTCCAAGAAGCTAGTAAGCTCCCGGTCTGTGACCGACTCTGCGATGCCCATGAAGCGCAGGTTCTTCCTCCTACCCCGATTTTCGAGGTCGTCTAACTTTTCCCGCTGCTGCTGCGCTATAGTCTCCAAAGCTGTCACCCATTCCTGCAAGGTACGCTGCGAGTCCTCCACGTCCGAGACCCTCGCTTCCACTTGCTCAATGCGCCCCGTAAAATCTCCGATGCTTTGGCTGACCTGGGTGAGTTGCTCCACTAAGGAGCGGAATCGGTCATTGAGGGCACTGACCACCGCAGCGCTCACTTCAACCACCATGGCCTGGTGTGTGTCAGCAGCAGGGCTGGCCGGCCGCTCATCCGCCATCTTGTTCTCTGGGAGCCGACCTTTCTCCTTCCGACCTGGTTTCGAGGCCATCGAGGTATTTCAGGAGACCGGAGTAGGGTTCACCTCTCCCACCTCGCCCTCCGCGATTCGTACGGGAGCCAGATATGAGCTCACCCCAAGCTGAAAGGGGGTTTCTGTACAATTAATTAGGGGTGTCCCCGGAGCTGATCCACTTGCGTCCTACCAGCTCATTGCCACCGGAAGTCTCTCCTGGTCGCTGTATCTTAAAAAGGATATAGTGTTATTAGAAAAGGTTCAGAGAAGAGCCACCAAAATGGTAAAGGGGATGGAAGGATACTCCTATGAAGGTTAAATGTTTTAGGGCTCTTTAACCTGGAAAAGAGACGGCTGAGGGGAGATATGATAGAAGTCTATAAATTAATGAACAGAGTGGAACGGGTAAACGTAGATCGATTGTTTACGTTATCAGATTATAGAAAGACTAGGGGACATGCAATGAAGCTACAGGGTAAACTATTTAAGACTAATAAAAGAAAATATTTCTTCACTCAACGTGTAATCAAACTCTGGAATTTGTTACCGGAGGATGTAGTAAAGGCTGTTAGTGTAGCTGGGTTTAAAAAAGGTTTGGACAAGTTCCTGGAGGAAAGGTCCATAAACCATTATTAAGAAGGGACCCAGGATATCAATGCTTGACCCAGTACAAGCATTGTGGAACCTGTGTCTTTTGGGGAAACTGTTAGGTACGTATGACCTAGATTGGCCACTGTTGGAAACAGGATACTGGGCTTGATGGACCTTGATCTGACCCAGTATGGCATATCTTATGTTCTTATGCCCGACCTAGATGTCAGTGCCTCCAGGCACTCCATGGCATTGCTGATGGAACTGGCACCATCACAAGCTCCAAGCCCGAAACCCCTGTTAGAGCCCATAGCTTGACTGGTCTTGGGGCACATCAGTTCCGATACCTCCATGCATTGGCACTGAGACCCAATGTCGGCATTGGAACAGCATTGATGCCAGGGTACCAACCGACACTATTTTGACTTCTTACCAAGTTCTGATACCACTTTCTCAGTATCGGACATCGAGTCAGTCGGTTCCATAGGTTTCCAGGACATTCCTTCAGATCCCTCTCCACCACATGAGCAGCACTGCTCACTGCCGGAGCATATGTCTTTTCAGGATTTCATCTGAGAAATGGCGGCAGCACTCTCAGTGATGGTATCCACCGAGACTGAACCGAGGGCTGAAGAACTTGAAATTTTTCAATACCCCTCGACTTCTATAGAGGCTGCTACCCTGCCAGTACATCATATCCTTCAAGGACTTAAGCTCCGCATGTGGGAAGCTCTCTTGACGGTTTCCTCGGTCAGCAGGAGGCTGGATACTCTCTGTAGAGTCCCCTCTTGCCCAGGTTTTCAAAAGCCTCAGTTACCACATCATTCTATGGTTGTGAAATCGGCAATATGTCAGGTTAAGAGTTCTAAAAATCATTCTTCAGTTCTCTCAGGAAGGTAGTCGATGCATTTGGATGTCAGTGCTTCCAAGTGGTTATGTTAGCATCCAGGATAAACTCCTATATGCTTTACATGGGTATGTTTTTGAGAGATGTAGCTAAAGATCTGGCCGAGTTCTCCCCTCTGTTGCCGCCTGACAAGCAAGATCCGTATCAGACCTTGGTTAATCATTATTATTAACATTTCTTATATACCGCACTATTTGCCATCAGCGCGGTTTACATTGAACAGAAACATCCGACAACTTTCATATGTCTGGTCATTACATTTAACAGGAAGTAGAACTTGGAGAAACAGGGTAACTATATACATAGGTGGTTCAAATAAAAAGGGAACATGGTCAACTATATACATAGGTGGTACAATGATACAGGAAACTGCTTGTTATTTACATTGTGGGGTACACCTGTTGCGAGGGTCTGCCTGTTTGACTACTACTACTATTGTTGTGGTGCTCACTATTCGAATGGTGATTATGTTCGGAGCTGTTAGTGAGATATTTAAGGAAGAGGAAGTGTTTTAGTGCCTTTCTGAACTGGCTCAAGTTGGGGATTGCTCTGATATGTGCTGGTAAGGTGTTCCATAGAGTTGGGGCGCAGAATCGGAAGGCTCTGTTGGCTGTTGATTTGGTGCATCTTGTGGTTTCTTTTGGGATAACTAGCATGTTCAACTCTGTGGTTCTTCGTGGTCTGTTTGCTGCAAGTGGTTGGATGAGTTCAGAAAGAGAAGAGGAGGTGAGCCCCTTGCCAGCTTTGAAAGTTAGCAGTAAGGTCTTAAAACTGATCCTTGCTTGAATGGGGAGCCAGTGTAACTGTTTTAGGAGGGGTCAGAATATCTCCAAATTCCTCTCCAGGGCTGCCTTTGATGCTAAGTCTACCAGTAGGACAGCAGCAATTTGTATATGAGCCAGGAGAATGGCCTTGCTGCAAGCCATTCAAGATAAACTTGCTAACATTCCCCGTATAGGAGAGAACCTCTTTGGAAAAGGGTGGCGAGAAAAGGCTGGGGAGTTATAGATGGATGATCTCACCCTGAAATGTTTGTCTAGAAAAACAGCTGATCCAGCTAAGAAGAAGACTTCTTCCAAGAAGCCCTTCTACCCCAGGAAGAAGAGGTACTACCCTTCTTTTCCACCATATTCCTCTTATCAGTCTCAACAGCCACATCAGAAGCAGCAGGGGACACATCAGCCCAGGAAGCCTAAAGCCTGCTGCTGTTTTTGACTGCTTCCTCAAGGGCACAGCCAGTCTACCCTTACAGAATCCTCTCCTTTCCCACATTGCAGGCAGGTTAGTCCACTTTGCCCACAGAGGGCCCCTCATTACGTCAAAACCATGAACTCTGAGGGTCATGAGCATGGGATATCAGCTCAATTTCCAGAACCTGCCCCCCACTTTCTTCTTGGGGGAGTCCCCCATAGATCCTCTGCACTCCACCATGCTTCAGCAAGAGATACTCACTCTTCTAGCAGAGGGAGCCATAGATGAAGTTCCACCACCTCAACAAAGGCTTGGGTTTAACTCCTGTTATTTTCTCATCCCCAAAAAGACAGGGGACCTCAGGAATCTCAACAAGTTCCTGATGCGGGAAAAGTTAAAATTGGTCTTCCTAGGAACTCTACTCCCTTACCTTCACAAGAACGACTGGCTCTGCTCTCTAGATCTCAATAATGCCTACACTCACATCCTCATACATCCCACGCATAGAAAGTACCTATGCTTTTTGTTCCAGGGTCTTCACTAGCAGTATCGTATTCTACCCTTTGGTCTCGCATCTGCACCAAGAGTTTTTGCAAAGTGTCTGGCAGCTGTAGCAGCTTACCTCTGCACACTGGACATCTTCGTCATCCCTTGCTTAGACGATTATCTCTCCAAAACATCATCTCGGTGCTTCAGCATCTGGTCTTTGTGGTCAACTACCCAAAGTCCCATCTCGCTCCAACTCAAAAACTAGAATTCATTGGGGCACTTCTGGACACTACGCAAGCTCAAGTCTTCCTTCTAGAAGACCGGCTCCTCCGCCTCATTGAACTAGCAGATCACTGACAAAGCAGGTCCCCCATCAGGGCAAGGGACATGCTCCATCTCTTGGGGTACATGGCCTCCACAGTTTGTCATCCCATATGCTCACCTTCACATGTATCCAGTGCAGTGGACTCTCTCCTCTCATTGAAAGCAGTCAGTGGGTCATCTCATGGACAAGATCACCATCACGCCTCATATGGTGAATTCCTTCAAGTGATGGTACACCCCACAAAATCTTCTCATCAGTTTATCTTTTTGGATGTCTGCACTGTAGTGTGCTCTGATGACAGATGCTTCCAAACAGCGCTGGGAAGCTCACCTCAAGGGCCTCACTACACAAGATCGCTGGTCCTCCAGGGAAGCCTCTTACCACATCAACTTTGCAGGGAGACGATTTGCCACTGGGCCTTCACTATATCTCATCAGATGCTTCTTCGAGCGGTTTACCTTCTGTAGGAGCTGAATGTGCTTGCAGACAAATTGAGACGAGTCCTTTGACTACACAAATGGACTCTTCATCGTGAAACAGTGCAGCATATCTTTCAATTATGGGTAACTCCCATCATCGACACAGAGCCAGGCCTTGGATGTGTTTCTCCTTCATTGGGGACAGAGACAGTTTTACGCATTCCCACCCATTCTACTGATACCGAAGACCCTCTTCAAGCTATAATTAGACAAGGGAATGATGATTCTCATCACCCCATTCTGGCCACATCAACCATGGTTTCCCCTGCTCCTTCAACTAGCGCAACACAGACGTCTCAGTCTGAGATGTGCACCCAATCTCCTATCCTAGGAACAGGGGTCACTCCACCCCAATCTGAGGGCACTCTGGTTGACGGCTTGGCTGCTGAAAGCCTAGTCTTATCTCATCTAGATATTCTGGAGGGCATCCAGAAAAGACTCCAGGCAATGCGCTTATGCATTCAATATAGACCCTTGCCTGGTGGAGCCTCTACTTCAATACCTTCTCCATCTCTCTAGGGCAGGAGTAAAGATAAATTCAGTTTGAGTCCACCTTAGTGCCATTGTGGCCTCTCACCATCCAGTCAATCTCTGCTCATCCTCTGGTAGCACGCTTCTTGTGCAGCCTTCTCTTAACAAAGCCACCAGACTACCTCCAGTAGTCTGGGACTTCAATGTTGTCCTGGCTCAACTGCTCAAACTCCCCCCTTTGAGCTCCTCGCCTCAGCCTCACTGAAGTTCCTCATTTGGAAGGTTACCTTCTTGGTTGCTCTATCATCGGCTCATTGTATCAGTGAATTAAAGGCTCTAGTGAACTATGGTCCTTACACATGCTTCCACCATGATAGGGTGGTTCTCTGGACCCATCCCAGATTTCTTCGAAGGTGGTCTCTCCTTTCCACCTTAATCAGTCAGCTTCTCTTACGACCTTTTTTCCAAGACCCCATTCTTGGTGGGCTGAAGCAACAACTGCATACTTTGTATTGCAAGAAAGGTTTAGCCTATTATTTAGACAGAGCTAAAGCTCATCAGCAGTCCTCACAAACGTTTGTCTCATTTGACCCTTGTCATTTGGGTCTACCAGTCACCAAGCGCACCCTTTTGATCTGGATTGTGAACTGCATTTCTTTTGCTTATGCGCAGGTCACAGCTCATAACATCTAAGCCATGGCCACCACAGTCGCCAATCTATGCTCTGTCTCCATCTCGGAGATTTACCGAGCTGCCATTTGGTCCTCCATTCATAATTTTTCTGCCCATTACTGCCTGGATAAGGACTCCAGTAGGGATGCCAACTTTGGCCAGGCCGTTCTTGGCACCTTTTTGGGACTTCACTACACCTCCTTCCCCCTAGCCCTCTGTTCCTACTAGCTACCTGAGCAAGGAGTGTGCTCAAGGGGCTGAGTCTGACAGATCCATACTTTACCCTCGTTGCGGTTTGGGTTTTTTTCACCCATCTATCACACCTCTTCCTCTGGCTTTCAGGGTATCCAGAAGCTAGTGAGTCCCATATGTGAAGAGTGCATTCCTGCTTGTTCCTAGAGATAGCGTAGTTACTCACCTGTAACAGATGATCTCAAGGAATAACAGGAATCAGTCTTCACAACACGTCTTCCTCCCCTGGGAGTTGTAGAATGGTGGGATTTTTTTGGAGTTTTTTCTCAGAGCTATATACCTTACTGACGAGAGCTACTGAGAAGGCGTGAAGGCAGGTACTCGTGCCTGGAGGTAAGCTCCCAAAAGCATTCCTAGTAGATGCTGGGGAGTGTTCCTGTGCGTGCTCTGTCTGTGCCATTGTCACCCATATGTGAAGACTGATTCCTGCTGTTCCCGGAGATCACCTGTTACAGGTGAATAACTATGCTTTGTCTTAAAGGGGTTAAAACCTCAATACGGTAATATATATTTGAAGTGGCTGGACGTTCATAGTGGGCTGATGGTTTTCAGGGTAAGGGTAAGGTTTGGGTTTTATTTAATTTTGATTTTATGTACATTATTGTATATTATTTTATTTATTTATTTAACAGGTTTTCTATACCGCCTTATCTTAGATTCAAGGTGGTTTACATTGTAATAACATAGCTTTACATTAAACAGGGAGATTTAATTTGGAGGTTTCAGTAGGATTAATGATTTGTACATTGTATGCGTTTTATTGTATTTTGCTTTGCTTTGCTTCAGGCATCCTTTGTAGAAGCAATTGAGAAATATTAGTAAAATAACTATTAAGATACAGGATAGGTATTCTCCTATCCCAGAGAGCTTACACTCCAAGGGCTAGATTTACTAAAGTATGCTAATGCCATTAGTGCATGTTATTAAGAAATAGGTCCAACTGCATAAAACAAGACCTTTGATAAATTAAATGTCAATACAGTAGTCTTGCCTATGACCATGCAACCATGAGTGCACGCAATCTCATTTGATCTCAGAAGCAAAGCAGGGTCAGGCCTGGTTTGTACTTGGATAGAAGACTGCCTTGGAATAAGCTTACTGTACCTAAGGAAGGCCTGCCAATCTACTTCTGGTTACACCTTGCCAAGAAAACCCAGAAGATAGACACAACATGGACAACTATCCACAGGGTTGCCAGGAGTCAACATTGACTTGATGGCACTTAACAATGCAATAAAGCAGTGAAAGTTTAAGCCACTTGCACAGAGCTGCAAGGAACAACGGCATGATTTAAATTCTGATTTCCCTGGTTCTCATTCTGCTGCGCTAACAACTAGACTATGTCTGCCCACAACTTTCTGGTGGTGAACTGCTCTGTAACCAGTGACAAGTTGTGCAGCAAGTCTCAGCACGTATGTGCCTTCCAGACATACTAGTGAAGGAGAAAAACACCAAAATGGCATTGATTATAGCGTTGTCAGTTCCAAATGATTTTTCTGTGAATCAAATGGAGAGGGAGAAGATCCTCTGGTACCAAGAAATGCAGTCAGAGACCATGAAAATGTGTCAAAAGATGCAGAAATATTTCCCATTGTACAGGTGCCAAGGCTTGATTAAAAAGTATCTTCTAATTCATTTTTTTTCATACATTTTAAATGGTTACAACACCAAATTTATAGAATGATGAAAAGGAATAACAAAACTAAACAATACATGAGAAACAGATCTCATCTTGTTATAGAAATATCTCCCACTAAACATCATCAAGCCTACATTATTAGAAATAAGGGGACCGAGTAAACATAAATAGAAATCAGAAAAAACAGAATGCTCATCCAAATATTAATATCATAAACCCAAATTCACATCACCGTCTAACCAATAACGAAAGCAAAGAAAACCAAGAGCTTGGAGTCTTCAAAAATTCCTCTAACTGCATTGGTTCAAAGAAGCAATATCATTTCCCTTGATGAAATACCAAGCATTTACATGGGACTTAAGAAAACATGTAGAACCCATACCTAAGACCCAATGTCTCAGCTCCAGGAAGGCCTTACGCTGAAGCTGCATAGGCCTAGAAACATCAGGGAAGATATTGATTCTTTGACCACAAAATAAAGTTTCTTTCTTAGGGAAAAAGAACTTCATTAACATTTGCTTATCAGCCTCTGAAACAAATGAGACTAATAAAGTAGCACGGGCAGTAATAGTGTCAAAAGATGATTCTAAAAAATTGGATAAATCGAGACTAGGAGCATCAGATACTTGATCTAACTCTCCATCTGCCGCAGCCACCACTTTCTTACCCTTAGGAAGGTAATAGATACTACTAATTTGCAGCCCTGAGGGATCTTCAGTAAGCAAAACTTCTTTCAAATATTTATGGAAAAGAATCATAGGAGATAAATGATGAGTCACAGGAAAGTTAAGGCTTCTGATATTCCTACCCTGAGAGACGTTTTCCAATTGTTCTGTTTGTCGGTGACAGAAAAGACTATCCTTAATGTAAGCAGCAGAGACTGACTGTGCAGTTTTCAGCTGATTCTCAAATTTACCAAGCCTCTTCCCCAACTGTAACATTTTTGAATCGTGGTCAATGAGTTTACCAACCAAATCTTTGGTGAACTCCTGCAATTGATTTGAAGTACCCGTCAAAATAGCCTCAGTCTGAGAGAAAATGGCCCAGATATCTTTAAGAAACACATCTTTATCCACTAAGTCTTTCGTTGGGCAGTTAACCCAGGAAATTACTGCAAAACTTTAGGTAAAGGAGCCCCAGAGACATCATTGGGCATCGACTCAGGTTGAGGTTGATCAGGTAACGATGAAATAATGGGTGAGGAAGCCTTGGCATGAATTTCCTCCCCACTTTCCAAACTTAAAAAGTCAGATGGTAAGAGTTGGATTACACCTCCAGTGGATGGCTGCAGAGAAGAGGAATCAAACAGTTTCTGAGAAAGAAAGATAGTTCTTAACCCTCCTGACAAAATGTTTGCCCAATGGACCTTCTACCTTAGATGTTTTCACTGTGGATGTAACTGGCAGAGGAATCCTCACCTTCCCCTTCCTCATAATCAGGATACAAATCTTCTTTTCCTCTGCGTCAAGTGCACCAAAGGGGTGTGCCCTTCACCTTTGGACACACCCCTTCGGACACGCACCTGCAGGAATGCATCTGCTACTGCATCCTGGGGGAGGCAAGATGTTAAAGCCCCTACCGACGTCTGCCGCAATACCAGAGCACATGCTGGGTGAATCAGCTGCTCCTCCTCCGCTCCCCTCACTTCCAGGATCCAGTAGTCTGGGGCCCCTGCCGACATCTGTCACAATACCGGAGCATACGTCAGGTGAATCAGCTACCCCCACTCTCCTCTCACTTCCAGGATCCAGCAGTCTGTGACAAGCTTTTAAAGCCCCTGCCAATGTCTGCCGCAATACCAAAGCACACACCAGCAAATCAGCTGCTCCTCCTCTGCTCTCCTCACTTCCCTAATTCAAATATTTTTGTCATATGTATATATTTTGTAATTACAATCAACAATTCAGCATCAACGATGCAAAATAAAAATAGAAAGAAAATAACAAATAAAAAAAATCAATTGCTCAGAAATATCTTCCCACAGAGAAAGTAAGAGGTAAAGTATACAAAAAATAATAATTAACTAAGACTGAAAAACTACACTCGAAAAATAGACATTCGTTGAGCATCAGTCAACTGGATCTGTACAATACTGCGACACTTTAGCTTGAAGAAAAAATTTAAGCTGATCTAGTTGCAGAAATACATAAACATTGGAATTATACTTAATTCAACATTTACAAGGCTCGTATAAACTGAAGGTAGCTCCAATTACTAACACTTGAGATTGAAGAGACAAGAATTGACGCCTGTGTTGTGGAGTTGTATAAAATGCATCAGGAAACATACGTATACTTCTCCCAAGAAATTTCATACCATGAGAAGGAAAAAATGTTCTGAAAAGCCAGCCATGGTTAGTTTCCAAAGTCGAAGACACCAATAATGTATCCGAAGCTATAGATTCATGTCATGCAAAGATGAGTCTGTTGTATCTCCATTCATCAAAGATGACTTTTAACTGCTGTGTTTTTAATGGGTACATAAGAAGCAGAAGTAAGTGGAGGTAAATTAGCTTCAGGGACCATCAGTACTTACAGAGTTAATTTTTAAACATGTCACTGGTCGATACTTGTGATGCTTTGGAAAATTCACAAGTCTAACATTTTTGTGTCTTAGCTGATTTTCAGTGAGTTCTAATTTCTGAGTAGTATCAACTGAAGACTTAACCAACATCTCTGTAGTTGTTTGAACTGATTTTTATCTCGGCTTGCATAGAAAAAATGTTCTGGGCACAATTTTGAACTGTTTTCTCACACTGCTGAATATGTTGCTCAGATTTAACCACAACATTATGTTGTAACTTTGATTTTGTAACCATAAATTGTTCCAAGTGTCAAAAAGCATTTAAAATCTTATTGACAGAGGAATCATTCAGAGCCAAATCATTTTCTAAAACCAGCATTTTAAGCGAAGTAGGTTTGTTACCTACTAAATTCCTGTGCATTGCTGAGAAAGGAGAATCATTCTGCCAAGGATCCAAAGAGTTAGTATGTACAGCACAGAGACTCTCCCCATTCTAATCATGGAGCAGAATGGCACTCCATCTTACCATTGCCAACTGAAGTTGGATAGCAATGCTGCACCAAAGATTCAGTCGAGGCAACTGAGTTCTAAAACATGGCCAAAGAAGTAATGAAATTCTCGATTGAGTCAATCTGCTTCAGATCAGCAGACAGCACAGTAGGCGACAAACGTACACTTGTAAACCCTTTCTGAAGGGAATTGTTCTCTTCAGCCATGGTAGCCTCAAAAGAAGAGTGCCAGATGACTTTTACTTCAGGGATGAGATCCAGTTCATGCCGAGGATCTGATTTAGAGACCTGAGAGCCCCTCAAATCTCAGGTGACTTCTCAGATGCATCAAGAAAGGGAAGACTCAGCAATTGGTACGGCTTTCCAGAGTTTGGGGAAATAACCTTGCACTTGGTCATTGTTCTAATGCAGAGAGTAGCCAATAACTAGAGTTTAACATGTAGCCATTCCTTCTCATCAAACAGAATTTTCAGGCACACCTTAATAAGTTGCCCATACATGTATGGATGTAACATGTAAGGCAACTAAAGTCCAAAGGAGAGCGCACACACCCTGTCACGCCACCACCATTCGCCTCTAGCTTAGAGGGGCATGGATTTTTGAAGGAACATTCTGCTGTATGCTTTTTCAGCTTTTTTTTAACTATTTCCCTGCAATGCCCTCTGGGAAATGTAGTCCTTATTCAGCTGTATGAGTGTACCATGCAGAAAGCTGTAGTCAGGCTCAAGTAGGTAAGGCAAATGACAGAAATTTATTATTTTTATATACACAATGGTTCGATCATACCACACATAGGATTGTTGGTTCAGGACTCTTCGAAGCAAAAATTGTCCAAAATATATCCAACCACAAAATGCAGTTTAAAGGTTCTCTCTATTGCAGGATACACAGTCTTTACGAGCAAGCCTCTTGTATTCCCTTCTTAGCCTTGCTGGCTAAAGCACCAAACAAGAAAGCACATTTAAAGTCTGTCGTAAACTTCCCCTCTATAAACACAAGGAAAACACAGCCACCCTGCTTGTGGAATAAGAGTACCTTTTTCCTGGAAAACCTTATTTCAGGACTGGCTTGCTTTGTCTACGTTCTCAGGTTTACAGCTTGGCACAAAGAACAGTCCATGGGAGTGTCCTCCTCAATCATCTTCACCTCGGGCTCTCCCAGCTGCATAGGCTCTGACTCCCCACCTTGCTCACAGTGCTCAGCTAACAGCCTTCCGGGGAATCCTGGAGTCTCTCTTGTTCCTGGCTCCAAACTCTCCTGCAGCCGTGCTACATGCCAAATAGCACTCTCTCCAGCTGGAAGGTCCGTTCCTCTGCTCTGCTCAGCCTGGCTGCCTGCTTCTCCTCTCCTCCTTTCCACTAAATCATACTCTGTTCTGGGTTTATACTTCCAGGGCTCTAGCTCCAACTCCACCCTACTCAGGTGACGGTAATCAGCCTGACTCCGGGCATCTGAGTGCTTGAAGCATTCACTGCCTAAAGGGCTCTGAGCCTTGTATCCTCTCCCCTTCATTCCACTAGGGGGAGCGTGAAATGTGGTCCACGTGGAAGTTTTCTGATCCCTGGAGGTTTTTATGGCTTTCCTACCCTGACCTGAGTAAAGGGGGCCCTTTACTAGGGTGAATTCCCTGTCTCTTTGTCCTCCCCCAGACTCTGGATAGGCCTCCTTGCCACAACCTGTAGATAATGTAGACCACAACAAAAATCAGGTGCACCAAACAGTGGTAGGTTTGAGCAGCTTTATTAGTAAAACACCCCAATGTGTTTCGGCTGAACGCCTTCTTCAGGGGGTACTGGCCTCAAATCAGAACATAAAAATATAACAGAAGGTCATTAAAAACATCAAATACATAAGATTAACAATCACAGAAATAAATAAATAGATTTAAAACTATGAAAAAAATAAATCCCTAAATATGGAAGCAATAAAGATCTTTAAAATCAAAAGTAAAAGCATATAAAACAGGAAGGCTTACAACGTGCTATCTGCTGACAAGGAATATTGCTTATGACAAACATATACAACAACAAAAACATGTGGAGGAACAAGGAGGACATATGCTGTTGCTGGCAAAGGTGAAATTCAAATTTTAGTGGCACCAAAATATGGACTGTAATGAACCAGAGACAGGAGAATGACAATAAGGAAGTATATGGAGGGAGAAAAGAAACAAATGCAGTATAAACTCACTGTATTGCTGCCAACAAGAGCAAGGTTAAAAAGTGGACCGCATATGAGAAATCCTAAAATAGAAGTGAAGACTAAATTACACGAGAATACCATCCGCAGTACTGAGTGTTGTATGCCTAAACAAAATGAAGTCTAATATGAGGAAAGCAAACATTTGCCTTTGCCACGGACCATGGCACTTTCAGACACCAATCTGATAGGAAACAGCACAGTTGCATTGTTGCTTAAAACCAGCGGGTGTGTTTTACATTTTATTACAGTTTTGGTCTTATGTTTTTACTTGTGTGATGTATATATAACCACATGGCTTTTATCAATAAGGTTTTTCAAATTTATTGTTTTTTAAATATATAAATCCCTTGAGTAACAATCATGTGATATACCAATTAATGACCTCCAATTTCATTATTGTTTTATGGAACCCATGGTTGCAATAGGGGATCCCTTTTTTTTTGTTCACTCTTTTATATTCATATCACCATTACTTCCTGTTTGTCTTCAATGTTCCTGTGTTTATTAACCCATTTTTGTTTATCACTTTATGATCATATGTAGGGTCTGGAGTATGTCTCCTCCACATACCATGGCAACCCCTTTTGTTAAGAACATAAGATATGCCATATTGGGTCAGACTAAAGTCCATCAAGTCTAGTATTCTGTTTCCAACAGTGGCCAATGTAGGTCACAAGTACCTAGCAGTTTCCCTAAAAGGCACAGGTTTCACAATACTTGTATTGGGGCAAGCAGTGGATATCCTGGGCCCCCTTTAATAATGGTTTATGGACCTTTCCTCCAGGAACTTGTCCAAACCTTTTTTATTTCAAATCATTTTTATTGAGTTATAAACAGGTATAAACAGCAACACTATATTTCAGCCTCAGTATGTCATAAACAAACAAACACTCGAAGAGCTTGGGCCAGCCCTCCATAAATGCCAAATAGTGACAACAAGTCAACATACATTTCAACCCCCAAGGGGAGAAAAGAAGAAAAGAAGAAGAAGAGAGCAGAGAAGGAGCAGTGAAGAAGGGATGGGAGCAAAGTAATACTCCATGTCCCACAGCATCCGGCAACATCCCTGCCCCACCCGCTTCCCTAAAAGCACCGCAAAATCCAAACCCAAACTCCTAAGCTCAAAATTCGAAGCTCAATCCTAAGCACACTCTCCCCCCCCCACCCTCCCGCGTCCCACATCCACTCCCCCAGTTCCCCCCCTCCTCCACCCCTCCCCCCGCAACTAACTCACTCAAACATACCCTCCCTCACTCAGACCTAGGTATCCAGACACCCCTCCACCACCACTTCATAAAACGTCAGCTAAACTGTCACAGGCACTCCTCGCCAAAGTTTCTCGCACTCTACATAACGCTGGCCTCCCAACAATTGGGCTGTGCGAAATTCATGGCCCCTTAAGATAAGCAGACCACGGGACCATTCCTCTATTCGGGGGGGTGCATCTTCTATCCAGTGCCGCAGGATACACTGTTTCGCTATAAGAAAGCCTCGCTCATACAGTTTAACAGCTTGTGGGTCCAGCACACACCTCCCTCCTCGCTCCCCAGCAACGCGGAGCACGCCAAGCAAGCACCACTCCGGAGTTAACTCTCCAGGACCGGGTCTCCAAGCCCATAGCAACGTTTTCACGCCCCTCCAAAAATACTGGATATGCTTACATTCCCAAAAGCGATGCATCAATGTTCCCCGCTCCAACCCACAGAGTTGGCACGCATCCGTCGAGAGTAACCCCATCCGCGCCGCCCACACGTTGGGCACATATGCTCTCCACAACAGTTTATATTGGATTTCTTGCAGACGCATAGATTCCGAAAGACTGCGAATCTTCTTGAAGGCTTCCTGCAAATCGAACACAGTAACCTGCATATTTCCCTCATGATTCCATTTACAGACCAGTGACACTAACGGGCCCAAGTCCCCCCCAGGATACCACTCTTCTCGGAGAGTTCTCAAAGACAAAACCTGGTCAGTTCCAGATATGAAATCCCACAGCCCACGGTCACCTGTCCAGAGGGCAGACGTCTTCTGCAACGTAAGAACATAGTGCCGCGCTTGCAAATAGAAATAAAAGGTAGAAGGCGCAAGCCGATATCGGCTGACTAAGGACTGGAAGGCATCCAGCTCCCCACGGGACTGCATACGCAACTGTCCAAGGCACCCCAAACTGGAGGCCGCCCAACTCACTGGGAGTCCCCCTTTCAACCCCGGTGTAAAGTCCAGGTTGTCTCTCAGTGGAAGGCAATCCGTAACACTCCAGGAAAAACCCTTCTTCTGACACAAAAATCTCCACGCCTGCCGGAGTGCCCCCATATAGACCGACTGCCTCCAACGGATTGGGAGATCCTTACTCTTACAATGCAATAGGTAAGCCGCACTAGCTGGAGTTGACAGCCAAGTGATTAGGTGCGGCGGGAGTACCTCCCATGTTCCAAGAAACAAATCCCGCAAAGGTCGAAGTAAACATAGAAAGTTATAGTCCCGCACGGAAAAGAGGCCCACTCCCCCCTCTGCTATAGCACCCATCAGCACAACTATCGAAATCCGCGACTTCTTCCCCTTCCACAAAAAACGTACAATATGCCTTTGCAACATCCACACATCTCTACGAAGTAGCCAGATAGGCAAGTGCCGCAACAAGTACATCCATCGTGGCGCCTCCATCATTTGGAACAAGGCCACTCGCCCCATCAGCGAGAGCGGAAGATCTCTCCACTTTTGGAGGGTTGCCGCCGTTTTAGCAAGCATTGGTCCCACATTGGCAGAGTAAAGCTTGGACAAATGATCCGGAATCTGTATGCCCAAGTAACGAATCTCTCCCTGCGCCCAGATCAAAGGGAACGGGCCGCACCAAAGTCGACGCGCTCTGCCACCGACATCTAAAGCCATGGATTTACTCACATTAACACGGAGTCCCGAGAAGGTGCCAAAATTGCCTATAATCCCTAAAGCCTCTTCCAGAGAACTCTGCGGATTACACAGACAGAGCAACATATCGTCAGCGAATGCGCTCACTTTAATGCCACCATTCGGCCACTCAACGCCCCGAATCCCTTGCGCTCGCAAAAGCGCAAGCAGGAGGGGTTCTAATTGCAGAACAAAAAGTAAAGGCGACAGGGGGCAGCCCTGTCTCATTCCCCTTCGCAGCTCAAATGTCGGGGAACAAGTCCCCCCACTCGCCACACACGCAAGCGGTTGCGTGTAAAGCGCTCTCACCCAATCCATGAAGGCTCCAGCAAAACCAAATCTCTGCATTACCTCAAACATATAGGCCCAAGACACACGATCGAAGGCCTTCTCAGCATCTAGACTCACTAAGATCAAGGGTGTCTCTTGCGACAGACATTGTTCCATACCCAATAGCACCTTACTAATATTAGGAAATGCGCCTCTGCCCTTTACAAATCCCGATTGGTGATCCCCCACCAAGCGGGGTAGGAGTTTCTGCACCCTAGCCGCTAAAACCGAGGCCACCACCTTCATGTCATAATTGATGAGTGAAATGGGTCGGTAAGATGCAGGATCGTCCGGATCCCGGCCCTGTTTTGGGATGATAGAGATTGCTGCTGTCCGCATATCTCTAGGAAATAGGCCCATTTCTCTGACCTCTTGATACAAAGCTGCCAATGTGGGCGTAACCTGGGTCAGCAACATCTTAAAGAATTCGGAGCCATACCCATCAGGTCCCGGCGCCTTATGCACCTTCCCCTTCTTAATCACTGCCTGTATTTCCGCCACCGTGATATCCGCATTAATCTCTTGTAGTTCCTCAGGCGTCAAACAGGGTAAGGAGACATCATCTAAAAACTCCCGCTCCCGCTCCCTATCCTCCACATCGGGCGAGTAAAGCTCTTGATAATATTGACTGAACACTTGTACAATCCCAGTAAGCTCCGTATGGCATTGTCCATTCTGATCTCTGATCCTCGCCACCCTCTGAATACCGCCACGCGGTTTCACTAAGCGCGCGAGCAACCTTCCCGTTCGCTCCCCATAGCGAAAGAGTTGATGTTTATAGTACTCCAGTGAATGAGTCGCCCTTTCTTGCAACACCTCATTTAAATCCTTCTGTATCTCTAAATATTCTGGGAGCCTATTCGGTGACCTCAACGACTGTCGTTTAGCTTCTTGCAGCTTAGCTGCCAATTCGAGTAACCGACTATTAAGCCGCTTCCTCTCCCCAGCTACGTAAGCGATGATGTGCCCCCGCAGCACTGCTTTCCCCGCCTCCCAAAGTGTGGCCACTGTAACATCCCCTGTGTCATTTAGCAACAAATATTCCTCCCATTTTTGTACCAAATAGGTCCGAAAATCCTCCCTTTTCCACAGATGGCCCGGGAAAGACCATTTGTAACCTCCAGAGGAGCGCAGGCTCCACTCCAGGGCCACCTTAGCATGATCAGAAATGACCAAGGGCTCAATCTCCACCGCAGCCACCTTGTCTAAACTCTCTCTGGAAACTAAGATGTAATCTATCCTAGACCAGGACTGGTGCACTCTCGACAGATGCGTGTAATCTCTTTCCACCCCATGCAGGGTCCTCCATGAGTCAACTAGGCCCCCCATGTGGCAAAGATAGCCCACTCCTTTACGCTGGGTCCAAGTCCCACTAGGTCCCCTCGCTCGAGATCTATCCATTACTGGGTCGTGGGGACAATTGAAATCGCCTGCCAATATCAACGGCACCTTCGGCACTCCCAGTACCTTATTCAAAACAGTCTGGAAAAATTGGTGGTCGTAGTTGTTAGGGGCATATATATTCCCAATAAACAACTCCTCCCCTTGTATTTTTGCATGTAGGAAGAAAAACCTACCCTGCGGATCTGCATCTTCTCGAAGAACCTCAACCAGGAGACCCTTTTTCACCAGTATTGCCACTCCCCGCTTCCGATTGTCAGCAGGGGCCGCGAAGACCTGTCCTACCCAGTCTGTCTTGAGCTTGGCGTGCTCCACAGCACTCAGATGTGTTTCCTGCAATAACGCAAGTTGCACTTGCCCCCTTTTTAAAGCCTGCAAGATCTTCGTCCTTTTAACTGGAGTCGTGACCCCTCCCACATTCCAAGAAACCAACTTTAGTACATCTCTCATTCACTCACACCTCGCACTGGATATCCATCATGGTCTTCCCCCCATATTCGCACAAGCCCTGGGTCGCCCAGCCTCAACCCAGGGGAAACCGTAGCATCAGGCTTCCTCGCCCACAAGGTCCCTCGTTTGCATAGGGTCTGCGGTATGCAACATGTCTGAGTGTACCCCTCTTCTCATTCTTATTCAATACAAACATTCGGCACACAATCGCCATCCAAGCCAAGCAACACCCCCCCCCCAACTCCCCTCCCTCCCCTCCCACCCCTCCCCCCACTCCTCCCCCCCCCCCCTGCTCCTCTTCCCAACCTGGATCCTTCCCATCCCTTCGTGGTAAAATCCCACACTCAATGCCTCAGCTATAACCGCTGAGGAAGAACCAGCAAATGCAGCAGGGCCATCCCGGGCTCCAGCCAAAATTAGTAGAGACACACCCTGCCCAGCCAAACAGAAAGCATTAACAAACCAAAATTACCAACAATAGGACTCGACTTGGTAGGAATTAAGACTAAGACAGGTCATATCCACAGTAAAATAGCACACCAAATATACAGCAGAACTCTAGTCCGGGGTTCTCACGCAAGTAGTATTCGGAGATCCGCCAAACACACTGCACTCCAGTAGCGCTGTCAGCTCCAGCTCTTCCCATCCGATTTGGTGCAGCCCCGGGTGATCAGGTCTGTGCAGCCTCCGTGGTCGAATTTACCGGCAGACTCTCCACAAAGCGTTTCGCGGCGGATATTGAGTCAAACGCCAGATTCTTCCCCTGATGCGTTACGCGAAGTATCGCCGGAAAAGCCAGAGTAAATCTCACATGACTCTTAAACAAGGTATCACAGAGTGGAGTGAATTCTTTCCTCTTTTGTGCGACCAATATTGAGTAATCCTGAAATATGAGGATTTTACTGTTGTCCAAATGCAAATCCCTTTGACGGCGAAACGCTTGCAAAATCTGGACTTTGTGCTGAAAGTTAAGGAGCCGCATGATGACTACTCGTGGTCGCTGCTGCTCCGTTCTCCGTGGCCCAAGGCGATGTGCTCTCTCAATATCAAGTGCTCCCATTAGCGCATTAAGGCCCAGGGATTTAGGCAGCCAATCTCCCAAAAACTGCACAAGCTCACTTTCCTTGTAGGATTCCGGAATTCCTACCATTCGGAGATTGTTCCTGCGAGAGCGATTCTCCAGGTCATCCACCTTGGCCTGTAGGGCCTCCAGCTGTTTGCCGTGTGCTGCCCGTTCCCGCTCACTCCTCCCCTCCTCATCCTCGATCGCCGAAACGCGGTGCTCCAGCTCGTCCACTCTTTTGCCCATATCCGCCAGAGTATCAGCCAGGTTTGCCAGTTTTTGCAGGACTAGATCAAATTTCGGCTCCAACAAACGTGCCACTTCTTTAGCCAGATCTTCCGCGCCAGGTTCAATACTATCCGCGCCAGGGGAAGATGGCGGCGCCAGCGTGGTCGCGCCGGCCCCAGATTTGGTCATCCGTTCTTTGTCTTTTTTCGGGGCTGCCGCCATCGCGCCTTCCGCTCGGGAACTCCGTTTCATACCTCAAGGCTTCCCGCAGGCTTGAGGTCTAACAGTTCGCTGTTGGGGCGGTTTATGTGCTAGTAAGTAGTAGATTTGCCCAGAATGGCCCCGGAGCAAGCAGACCCACGTCTTGCTCACTCACGCATCACGTGGTTCTCCTCCAAACCTTTTTTAAACCCGGCTACACTAACAACTTTTACTACATCCTCCTTCTCAAAGCGGTTTTCAGCAAACAGAACTTTGTTTACATAAAATGTTTCTAAAGAACTATTTACAAAATCTGTTAACAGTGCTTACAATTTAACTATTTACATGGGGTATGAGCTCTGCGGATGCTTGGGGATTGCCAAGGTCTATCTGACATGATAGTCAATACAGTTACATAACAGGTGCGATATTGAAGTGTTCGGTAAATAGGTGAGTCTTCAAGAGTTTTCTGAAGTCAGTGATGTCTGTGGTTGCTCTCAGGTGGTGTGGGAGAGAGTTCCATAGTGAAGGGATGCAGAGTTTAAATACTCTGCGTAGAGCATTCTGAGAGATGCCTGTGTATATAGTAGTGTTTGCAAGGGAGTTCTGGTTCTGTGTTCTCCTTGATCTGTTGTCTGGGACTCTTCTGATTAGGTTTTTTAGGCAGCCGGCAGATTAATTGTGTTGTATTTTGAATGCCATCATTATAACCTTATATTTTATTTGTGAATTGATGGGGAGCCAATGAAGGGATTCGTGTATGGGGGTGATATGGGCATATTTATTAGATCTTGTGATTAGTCAGGCTTCTGCATTTTGGGCTAGTTGTAAGACTTGGTTTGCACATTTGGGTAAGCCGTGTAGAATTAGATTGCAATAATCTAGGTGCGGTATGATTAGCGCCTGACATATGGTTCGGAAGTGGTTCTGATCGAGTAATGATCAAAGGTTTTGCAGAAACTTCATTTTGTAATAGACTTTCGAGGTAGCTTTGCTAATGTGAGACTCAAAATTGAGTCTCTGGTCGAGGTATATTCCTAAGAATTTTATCTCGCTTTTTACTGGGATTGATCTGTTTCCTATTGTTATGTTGTCTGGGGGGGTTGAATGTGGGGTCCTTCATGACTCCGAGGGCTTCTGATTTTTTGTAGTTGATCTTGAGATTGCGTTGTATTAACCATTCTGTTATTGCTGTCATGCAGGATGAGATGGCGAAGTAGTTGGGTTTCTTTATGTCTAGGGCGGAGTATTATCATTAGGTTGTCTGAGTATAGGTGGTAGTATATGTTATGTTCTTGTGGTATTTTGCATACTGGCTGTAAGTAAAGGTTGAAGAGTAGATCTGAGAGTGATGATCCTTGTGGAAGATCTTGTTTTAGTGGGAAAGGTCTTGATGTATTGCATTTTATCTTGACTTGTGATCTTCTGTCCAATAAGTAGGAGTGAAACCAAGCCAAAGCTGTGCCACTTACTCCTATTTCGCTTAGTCTATCCAGTAGTATGGAGTGGATTATTGAGTTGAAAGCAGATGTTATGTCTATGAAAATGAGGACAAAGCCTTTCTTGATGTATTTGATTCCTTTGATTACTGTGTTCAGGAGGGATGTTAGTAAGGTTTCAACCCCGTGGAGCTCTCGGAACCTGTGCCATTGGGGGTCAAGTGGGAAGGTGGCGTCGACATGGTCTTGGAGTTGGCGTTGGACCATTTTCTCAATTAATTTGGATAGTAGAGGGATGCTAGATGTGGGTCGATATGAGGCAGGAGAGGTTGGGTCGGAAGTGTTCTTTAGTAGAGGTCTAATGAACGAGATTTTCAGTGTAGGTGGCATGATTCCTTGTGAGAGTGAAGCGTTTATTATTTTGCAGTGTTGGAGCTAGTTCATGTGCCATTGTCTTTATCCAGGGAGCTGGGCATGGATCAAGTGGTGAAGTGGACGTATTCAAGGATTTCAGAAGGTTGGTGCAAAGGTCTTCTGTGACTGAGTAAAAAGAGGTCCAGATGCTTGGTCGAGTTTGATCAGTCGAAGATGGGGAGGGTTGATTTAGTGAGGGTTGTGGACAAGATAGCTTGCATTGGAGATAGGATGCAAAGGTCTCTGGGATTAGGGCATCTATGTCTTGGCTTTGTGAGGCTTTTGATAGTGTTTTCACTATGAAGAATAGCTCCCTGGGGTGGTTTAAGGAGCTCAATATGATGTTTGTGTGGTGTTGCCTCTTTTGGTTAAGGATTATCTCATTGTATGTTCGCTGTTTTGTCATGTATTCTTGTCGATCTGATTGTGCTTTTGTTCTCCTCCATTGTCTTTCCAGTCTTCTTAAGGTGATTTTTGCTTGCTTGATTTCTGGTGAGTACCATGGGGCCTTTTTTTTCCCCGTTTTGAAGCTCTCTGGTTCGGAGGTGCGGTGGCAGCATGTAGGAATGTGTAGTTCCAGTTCTCTATCAGTGATGGGAGGTCTGTGGAACTGGTTTCAAGTTTGGAGATTATTTGGTCGATAAGATTGTCCTTATTGAATTCTTTGAAGCGTCTGTATGAGTTTGAGTGGTGCTGTCTAGGTTGCAGGGGGGTCAAGAGGAATATTAAATGAAATCACGTACTGATCTGACCATGGCACAGGGGTTATATGATGAGTAATCTGCGGGTCAAGGGTGTGGATAATAGTGAGTACAAAGACTAGATCCAAGGTGTTACCACCAATGTGTGTCTGAGTTGAGATAATCTGGGAGAGATCTGAGGCGGTTAAGGCTTCCTGGAATGCTATGGCTTCCTGGAATGCTATGGCTTGGGCTGAGGTTAAAGAGCTCAGATTGAAGTCACCTAAAATTATTGGTAGCTTACCTTTGTTAGTATGTCTGGTGGCCAACTCGATTATGGTTGAGAGGTCATCGGAGTTAGGTGTGGGAGCTCTATAAATTAGGAATATTACTAGGTCTTTGCTTTACAGGGTTATGGAGTTGAGGGTGGGCGTAGAGAGCTTGCTGATGAGTTTAAGGTTTAATTGCTTGTCTGCCAGGATGAGTGCGCCCCCTCCTCTGCGTCTTCTCTGGTCGATTGATGAGCGTCCACGTAAGTTGGGGTGAGTTGGTTTAATAGGATGGAGTCTGCCTCTGTAAGCCATGTTTCAGTTATACACATGATCTCTACATCCTGTGTGTAATCTGATATAGTGTGGATCTTGTTATGAATAGAACGGGCGTTTATTAGGGAGCACTTAATTATTTGTGTCTGTTGCGTAGTTGTTGTGTTAGCCCAGGTGCCTTCGTTTGCATGTATCTGGATGAGACGGTGTGGTCTTTTGTGGGGGTGGAGAAGGGGGGTTGAGTTGTTAGTAGCTGTCTGGGCCTGTATAGGATTGGAATTGAGTTGTTCCAGCTGTATGTTGTTCTGAATGGTCTTAATGAAAGAGAAGAGTAGGGAGGCTTGAATCCACTTCATGGTTGCTGTTTCGAGCTGCTGCTATCTTGTTTTGCTGGGGTCAGCGTATAAGTTGTGGTGTAGTTGCAGCAGAGAGCAGTAGGGGATTCTGCTCAGCTAGGGTAGTTGGGTGGCGAGTCTTGAATCTGTGTTGGCAGTTCCTTCATGAGTCGGGTTTGATAAGATTTGCTTTTCTTTAGCAATGTGAGTTATTGGTTTTGGTGATAGAAATCTATATCTCTAGGCTCGATAGTATTATTTTTGTCTAATTGAGGTGTAGGGAGCTTCAGAAGGAGTCCAAGTAATGTTTAAGTAGTTAATGGAGGTAGCAGTTTTAGATTATACATACGTTTGTTGGCGGTGAAGATCATCAGCAATAATGTTCCCGTGTGTTGGTTTGGTGTTCTTAGGGTGTCGTGCTGTCGTTGGAGCTCTATTCTGGGCTGTGCTTTGCTGTAGGGTGAAGCATAGTGTGCGGGTTGATGTTTCCACCTTGAGACCCTGCCTAAGGGCCATGCCAAAGGGCCATGCCAAAGGGCCCTCTGGTGAGGCCCTCAGGTGCGGGCACGCCGGATGGCGCTTGTCTTTTAAATTTGGCAGCGAGCCCCTGATTGGGCTGGAGCTGGAGAGCAGAGGTGGAGTTTGGCAGCGTGCTCTCTCGCTCTACCCCGAACAGAGGAGCAATGGTGGAACTGAAGAGCTGCTCCAATCCTCGCGCCGGATTGTGCTTGTCTTTTAAATTGGGCAGCGAGCCCCTGATTGGACTGGAGCTGGAGAGCGGAGGTGGAGTTTGGCAGCATGCTCTCTCGCTGTACCCCGATTGGGGGAGCAGTGATGGAACTGAAGAGCTGCACTGATCCTCATGCTGGATGGCGCTTGTCTTTTAAATTGGGCAGCGAGCCCCTGATTGGGCTGGAGAGCAGAGGTGGCGTTTGGCAGCATGCTCTCTCGCTCTACCCCAATCGGGGGAGCGGTGGTGGGACTGAAGAGCTGCACCGGATGGCATTTCTCTTTTAAATTTGGCGGCAAACCCCTGATTGGGCTGGAGGTGGAGGTTGGCAGTGTACTGTCTGCTGTCTCGCTCTACCCCGATCGGGGGAGAGGTGGTGGAACTGAGGAGTTGCACCGATCCTCACACCGGATGGTGCTTGTCTGTTAAATTTGGTGGCGAGCCCCTGATTGGGCTGGAGCTGGAGAGCGGAGGTGGAGTTTGGCGGCATGCTGTCTTGCTCTACCATGATTGGGGGAGCGGCGGTGGAACTGAAGAGCTGCACCGATCCTCATGCCAGATTTTAGAGGCTGTATTTTATTCATATTAATCTGGCTATCGGTAGGCAGGGGTAATTTGGGATCTTTAAGCTCTGTCTGCACTGTACTCAAGGGCATTTGGGCTACTTTTGTCTTTATTGGAACCTCTCTGTTGATTTGCCCTAACTTCAATTTTTTGTTAGTATCCTTCAAGGATACATTGTTCCGAACCATGCTCTCCTGCGTTTTTAGTTATGTTATCAGTTTGTTTTAGTTCATTTTTTTATTAAGATGTTTTTACCATCACTTTTTTATCATCATTTTATGTATTTTATTGTTTTCATCAGTGAGCACATACCATTTTACCTTTTGTCCTGTTTTACTTAACTTTCATAGTTCGTATTCTTTTTAAGTCACAGTGGTATCACATTGTTTTTATTTTGTATTCACGTTTTATTTTGGACACTCTGTTTTGGTTATTTTCTTACTTCGATTTTTATTTTACACATTGCCACTATTTAATGTTCGTACTCCAGTTAGTTTAGCACTCATTTATCTTATTTTTGAGGATCACCCTGTATTGACGTTTAGGATCTGGTGTAATGTTTCTTCTATATTCCCATGGTAAATTACTATGATGGTGTTTTTATACTACGTTATTATTTATCACTCCTTTTACACATTATTCTGTCTTTTACAAAGATGTCCTAGCTGACATGACATGGTCATTGTTTTGCTTTAATATCTTCTGATGTTTTTACGTTCTGACGCTTGGACATTTAGAATATATCACTTTAGGTTTTCACTTAAAATAATGCCAAGGCTTTACTTTTTATTATTATGGTTATCATTCACATTTGTTACATCCATTGGACTTATGCAACCGTGGATGGACTTTTTTTTTGCTGGTCTCCTCTTTAGGATAGACATCAATCTCCAGGAACAAGCAGGAATGAGTCTTCACATATGGTACGTTGGTACCGACGGAGTCTGCGCGGGAACGCTTCCCAGCGTCCAATCAAAGAGCTTTTGGAAGCATCCCACCACGCCTGCGTGCTGCCTTCCCGCCTTTCCCAACTGCCTCTCCTCAGTTTTCGTTTTTCCGCAGAGCCGGCAGGACGCCCTCCTGTCACCGCAGAAAATTATTGTTTTATTTCTTTAGTTTTCTTCTGGTCGCGGCTGTCTCCCAACGCCACCGGTACCGCCGGTGTTTTCTTTTCTTTTCTTGTAAAATCTTCCTTGTTCAAGGAATATTTTTTCTTCATAGTGTCTCACGGTGTCTTAGGCCTTTTAGGCCTCTTCTTTTTCCTTCATGGAACCGCCAGCCACTTTCTCCAAGAAATGTTCAAACTGTGGCGGTACAACTTTATTTTTAGACCCTCGAAGTCGGTGTCTAACCTGCTTGGGTCCTGACAACAGTTTGGTGAGAAGAGGTCTTCAATATCAAGGTTCCCTCGATACACGGTTTCCCTCCAGCTTCGGGGCACCGTCCCCTTCTTCTTCTACACAGGATCAGGTAACCCACAAACAGTCTGTTAAGACTAGCCAGCCCTCGAGTGGTAGGTCTCATGCACAGCATGTAGACAGCTCCGGCCTTGCCATTGAGGGCCCACTGGCTTCAAAACCCTGGCGGGAGTCTTCGGTCTCCAAAGCGTATAAGGGGTTTCAGGTTGTTCCTGGGGTTCACCCCTCACAGAACATACCTGAGCCATGTCCGGTGGTGGCATCCGCTTCGAGCGGTATCGATACCCCGACATCGGCACTGGTGTTGGATGAAACACTCCTCACCAGGGATGGTCATCTGGCATCCTCGGTGCCTTCGGGACTGGTGGATACACTCCAGACTGACTTTCCATTATCGGTACCAGCACCGATACTACCACCGACGTCGGTACTCTCCAGACGTGCATCGATATCCTCGCTTCCTTCGATGCCGAGTCTGGAATCGCTCTCCAGTCTGGAGGACTGGGTACCGACTCGCCTTGGTACCGGCTCGCCTTGGTACCGGCTCCCGGCAGTACCGAAGGCTCGGTTCCGATCATTCGGATCCGCAACTCTCGGTACCCCCGAGGCTGATTGAGTTGCCACTAGCTGAACTTCATTCACTGGTATCAGACACGGTACCGAAGTCGGTACCGATGTCCTCATTATCCTTACCGTCGGTGCCTTCCATGCTTCGCTTATTGATGCCGAGTTTAGAATCGCTCTCTAGTCTGGAAGACTCGGTACCAATACACTTTGGTACCAACACCGATTGATACCGGTGGCTCGGTACCGAGGATAGCACCCGGAGGTTTTCGATTACCTCGGTACCGATTGAACTGTCACCGATGACTGCTCCGATGTCTTTGTCGGGCTCGACTCTGACATCGGTACCGGTATTGGCATCGCTACCGGTATCCACAGTAGCATTGTGGCCAACTCCTACCATGCTTTTTTCAACAGGATCGCTCCCTTCTATGCCAAGCTTGGAGTCGATACCTGGCATGGACAATGTGGTAATTTATTTATTTATTTATTTACATTCTCTTATATACCGCGCTATTCTGCATCAGTGCGGTTTTACATTGAACAAACTGAAATTACATTGAACAGGGCATTATAACGTGGAGATAACTATTTTACAGGGAACATGGGCTATGGAGGGTTAAGTGGCTTGCCCAAGACCACAAGGAGCACCTGTGGGACTAGAAACCCCAGTCCTTCCGGCCCAAGGTTGCTGTCCTCTAGTGGGATTTGAACCCCCGACCTTCCGGCCTGAAGTACCTTGCCCCAACCACTAGGCCACTCCTCCACTCGTAATGACAATCACTGCTCCTGACAGCCAGTACCGGCGGCCATCCTTTAAGCATTCCACACTGCACTGTGCAGGATCTTCTATTCCTATATATCTGCATAGCTCTGTCGCTGCTCAGGCTAGTTCTTCAGATCTAACCTGTCCAAGGGAAATTCCTGTTGGGGAACCCTCTTTTCAGAGTTTCCTGCTGGATATAGCAAGATCTCTTGCCATTCCTATCCCAGGACATGATCCTGCACAGGACTCTCTTTCTACCAAAGCAAAGGAGAACATAATGCTTCCTTTGCATCATTCCTTGCAGGATCTCCTTCTAGGAATGTGGGAAACACCTTTAAGGGTACCCCCACCTTCCAGAGCAACTGATCTCTTATATCAGGTGCCCCCCTCTCCAGGGTTTCAAAAGACTCAACTTCCTCATCATTCCATAGTTGTGGAATCAGCAATGAGGCGGGTAAAGAGCAAGAAAAAGCACTCTTCTTATCCGCCAGGTCGTGAGTCTAAGACACTTGATGCCTTTGGACGTCAAACCTTCCAGACATCTATGCTTTCTGCAAGAATTCTCTCATATATTTTCTATATGAGTCTATCTCTTGAGGAGGTCACAAAGCAATTACATCTTTTGACTCCTTCCCTTCCAGAATCCAAAAGTGCACACTATTCTTCACTGCTCAAGCATGTCCAGAATATCTCTTGGTTTCTTACTCGTGCTTCCCTAGATTCTTTTGAGTCTGTTAGCAGGACCTCTGCTATAACTATAGGGGCACGACGTAGAGCCTGACTCCAAGCTTCAGACTTGGACAAATGGGCACAGCACAGACTGGGACATACTCCTTGCACTGGAGACAATCCTTTCAACAAGGAGTCTTTACGTCAGGTTACTCAGTTCTCCACTGACTTACCTGTTCCTAGGGGCTGTTATGCACCTTCTTCTGTCCCAGTAGGTAGGAAATGTCCTGCCAAACTTTCTTCCCATAGGAGAAGGTTTTATGCATCATCTGCCCATCATACAGATGTTCCCAAAAGGGGAATCATCGTCCTGGTCTGCAGAGTTCAACCTCTCACCAGGCTCAGCAAACCCAGCAACCACAGGGTTTCTGATCAATCCATCAGATGCTTGTGACTCTTGGGATTAGAATCTGCAGTTGCTTCTTCTCAATAGAGGCAATCCACTGCTGTCATTCTAAATCCTAAACATGGATCTCTTCCCGAAAGACATCCATTCCTTCTATGTTCTATGAGCTGTCAGGATGTTCATGCTTCTAGGTCACAGGGTTCTCCTCTTTTCCTGCTAGGGAAAGAGGTCTATCCACTATCAAATGATAGTTTCCTGTGCCAGCATGTCTTTTTTCCTTTCTATAAACTTACTACTTTGTAAGTTTTCTTCAGCTCCCTTCTCTTTACCCTCTTACCAGGTTTTTCCTCTGTAAGAGCGGTATTGCTTCACTGGAGGGCTTTTTCTTCAGCCTCTCTAGTTTTCTTACTTTTCCAGTGCGGAGTTCTCTTCTCTGAGTTGACTCCTCTTTTTCAATCTTACTTTGAAGCAGTTCATCAGACACGTCCAGAGTTTTCTACTCTTGTTTTGTCTGTTCTTTCTGTACCATTCTTCTGCTGTCTGGCTAGCAGCTGCCAATGCAGGAGCCTTAATGTTTGGTCCACTTTTTCTTGTCCACCAGCAACCAGATTTGTCCTCCACTAACATTCTGTCTGGTCTTGGTAGTGGCTCCAAGTCAGTGCTGTCATCTGTCTTGGAAATCTTTTCACTACAAGCTTGTTGGATTGTCTTCTTTTTCTGCCATCTCCATTCCTCTGGGTTTGGCAGCATAGTTGACATAGGTACTGGCTCTCCTGCAGCCAGTTCTATCTCCTCATTCTCCTGCATCATGCTCTCTGCAATTCTACAGAGAAGCTCTCCACTATGGGCCCTTGCTAGAGAGCATGGGGGGCTTTTTCTCCAACAGCTATACTAGATGGTTGAAAAAGGCTTTTTCAGTCATGTCTCCCATGACTAGAAAAGTTCTCCTTTTTAATATAAAGGACATAGGCCTCCTCTTACGTGAAAGCTTAAGGAGTTGCTAATTCCCTGCTTTGGTCCATAGTATTTCCAAGAGGGAATATGTTTTACCTAGCATCCCTGTAGCCATAACCAGTGGGAATTGATTCTCTATATATCTTCTCAAGTAGGTTCCACCTTCTTGTTATTAGATGAATCTTTCCTCTCCACATTTTCCTATGTGAATACCTTTTTGTAGGCATGTCTCTGTCTGCTTCTATGCAGACTTCCATATGGAGGCCTATATATTCATACCTATAGCACACATCTTACAGATGTCTATGTCTATCATTTGTGTGTATTTTATGCCCTTCATATCTCACTATAGATATATTCTCATATATCTATAGGTTATATATATTGTCACACAGTGGCATAAAAATTATTATTATTAGATAGGAGAGTCCTTTTTAAGAACGAAGGAAACTTGGTGTAGAGGTTTTAAACTCCAATCCTTTAAAGCAAACAATTAAAGCAGAGTGATAGGGATGAAAAAGGCTTTTATTCCCTTTACTTATGGGGTCATAAATTGGTCACAACTGAAAATAATGTCCTTAACTTCAGGCACAAAAGAAAACACAAGGTTTAAGGAAAACTGTTAACTTCACAGTAGTAGCAGGGCACAAACATAGCTTCTAGTTTGAAGCAACTTTGTACAATTCTTCTGCTCAGCACATAATAGACATTCTGCAGATACCACAAGCCATTCATACGTCCTCCAAAGACTCTGTGCTATGGGAAATGCAGAGAGAGCAATCCATCTCCTCTGGGTCTGGTAACTATTCCACCAGTTCCACTTACATCGGCTCAGGAATTGGTATGTCTAATTCTGTGTTAACAGTCTCTGGAATATTGTATTCTGGAGCTTTGTATATTTCCCTTAATACTTTCCAGTGCCTCGGGCCTAGCCTGGAGCGCTTTCCACATGTCCCCTTAGTATTAACTGGGCTTTCTCTTCTTAGAGATTCCACACTTCCTTCCCAAGAACTTTTACAGGGCAAAGGTTTCTTTGTAGGAATATAATTCTCATACCTCTTATTGCAGCAGCACGCTGAGGAAAGGTTCTCTCCTTGGACTTGCTTCCTCCCTTCAGAAACTTCGTGCCAAGCTTTTCTCTGAGAGTTTGGTTCCTCTCTCACCCGTGGGAACAGCTCTGCTAGTAAATGCCTGCTCTTGCAATAGCCCAAATCCTGGCTTCCTTGCTCAGCCTGGCTTTTCCTTCCTGGCTGATTCCTACTTGCTTCTTGCTTGCAATCTGTATAAGTCTTTCTCCTCTGCCACGGTCCTCGCTCTTTCTCCGTCCGTGTCTCTTTCTGTCTCTTCCTCTTTCTGTTTAACTTGAGGCAGTGCTTCCTTATAAAGGACTCCTCTCTTTGAGGCTTGTGAAATGTTTGTCATGTGCTTCTGACCAGCTAGGCGTGGCCCTTCAGTCTTCCTGACTGCACTCCTGCTCCCTCTAGCTGGTCCCAAGGAATATTGCACCCTGCGCACATCTTTTCCTTGTTGACAAACAGGTTCACTTCTCTCATCAGGGCTCTCATCAGCCTCCGCTGCATCACAATATATATATATATATGTATATCTATATATATCTATATCTATATGTATCTGTCGAGATATTTTACTATCGGTAGATATGTATTCTGCTTTATCTACCTGACTGTCGAGGCTCATATAGCTATATGATTCTGACAGATGGGCTTTACCCATACTTATGCTATCCAGCACGTTTTAGGGTCCTACACTCACAACCACTTTTGTGGTAGTTAACACCTACCATAACCTTAAGGTTAGGTACCCCTGAAGCTCTCCATGTTCCAATATCTCTCCCAGCTGACCTCAGTTAGGAGAGACATTGCGGATCTTCAGCTAATCACAGGCTCTAACGCCTCCGGCGTTGTCCTTTCTTTTGGGATACAAGGGGTTCCCATACCCTTTCTCCCCACAAGGACTGGGCCTGTTTGTCCAAATCGGTTAGCCTCTCTCTTTTTGTTCCTAAGAGTGAGCCACTCTGCTGCAAAAGAGTTCGGCTTTTATCATAAAGCCTTCCGCTGAAGGCCCACCGTTTTTGTACTACCCCAGTTTTTCCTACTGGGGTTACCTGTTACCTTTCAGGATTCTGACCTCCATTGCTTTTCCTACAGGGTTACTACCTCCACTTACAGTGAGGTCCTTCTCGAGGTTCCGCTACTGGGTTCCCCAGTAGATCCCATGAACCTCCATACTTCTCTGAAGTCCTGTTAGGGGAGGTCCATATTGCAATATTTTTTCTTTGCAATATCATTGATGACAATTATCATCCACACATGGACTCCTTGTCTGCAATCCTATGCTAGGTTAACTGTTCCACAGCACCTTTCTCTCTTCAACTCCTTCCCTCCATCCTCAGGATGCCTGGTGTTGTGGGGGATAGCATGTTCCAACCTATGACATGCTGGGACTCCAGGCATCTCAGCTTGGGAGTCCCCATATGTGAAGACTCATTCCTGCTTGTTCCTGGAGATAGCACAGTTACTTACCTGTAACAGGTGATCTCTGGGAACAGCAGGAATAAGTCTTCACAACCCACCCACCTCCCCAGGAGTTGTATCTCTATCTATCTTTCCTTTCCTCTCTCTCTCTTTGTCTCAGCTTTAAAACTTAACTGAGGAGAGGCAGTTGGGAAAGGCGGGAAGGCAGCACGCAGGCGTGGTGGGATGCTTCCAAAAGCTCTTTGATTGGATGCTGGGAAGTGTTCCCACGCAGACTCCGTCGGTACCGACCTACCATATGTGAAGACTTATTCCTGCTGTTCCCAGAGATCACCTGTTACAGGTAAGTAACTGTGCTTTATAGTGGAAGTCACAGACGTAGTATGATCCACCTATAGTGTTCATAGTTTATGATAATTTGCACTCATTTTCTCAATCATTTCACAATACTCCAGTGACCTTTTGTTATATTTTTATGTTCTGATTTGAGGCCAGTACCCCCTGAAGAAGGTGTTCAGCCGAAACACGTTGGGTGTTTTCCTAATAAAGCTGCTCAAACATACCACTGTTTGATGCACCTGTTTTTTGTTGTGTTCTACATGTAAGGCAACTTACATCCTATGAACTTCAGAAAGAAGCTCTCTTTGGCAGGATGGAATTACTATGATGAGTGTTTTTGAGACCATACTCCACATATCTAGCCTTTCGAATGAGGTTCATTGCTGCCTTAGTATGCACAAAACTAGTCCATTTGGAATCCTTGCCTGTCTAAAGGGAACATTTTATAAAATATTTTTCACATGAAAAGCATGTTTTACATGCTGAAAATGTCTCATAAATTTGTTTTGTAATACTGTGAAACAATAGAAGAAAACATTGCCATTTGGTCATGGTGGACAAAAAGGAATAGAGGGAAGAGGTGGGACTGCTGCAGTGTGCAAACTAGCAGATGTTTCCTCTAGAAGCTTGTCTGCTTGAAACCAATGTGCAGTCATATAACTACTTGTTTGCCTTGGTGAATTTGCTTATCTACAAGAAATAGTATTGAAACTAATCAAAAATCTTTAGCTTGTAGAATAACTTTGCAACTATTTATATTTGATTCACTCAAAAAAAACAAAGCATCTGGCCAACTAGCTGTCGCCAATGAACTTATGACTTGGATATTCAATCTGGGTCATATCTAGCCACCGGCATTGAATATTCGGATCAACTGGATAGTGGCAAAAATAACCAGGCTGTAGCGCTATTCACCTACTGCCCGGTTAGCTTTTGTGATGAAGGTTAGCCCATCCACATTGCTGCTACCTGGTTATTACCAGGTGCTCCCTCCTCTCTGCCCCTAAAACCAGAAGATGTATTACAAGTATTTGATAAACTGAAAAGTAGTAAATCACTTGGACTGATGGTATACATCTGAGGATATTGAAAGAACTGAAAGATGAGATAGCAAACCTACTATCATTAAAATCATCTGTAGTACCTGAAGATTGGAGAATGGCCAATGTTATGCCAATTTTTGAAAAGGGTTCCATGGGTGATCTGGGAAACTACAGACTAGTGAACCTGACATCGGTATCGGGGAAAAATGGTAGAAACCATTATAAAGAATAAAATTAGTGAGGATGTAGATAGTCATGGTTTAATGGGAGAAAGCCAACATAGATTTAGCCAAGGAAAGTCTTGTCTTACTAATCTGTTATATTTTTTTGAAGGTGTCAATAAACAGGTAGACCAAGGTGAGCCAGCTGATATTGTTTACCTGGATTTTCAGAAAGCATTTTATAAGGTCCCTCATGAGAGACTCTTGGCAAAATTAAAAAGTCATAGGATAGGAGGCAGTGTAGTATTGTGGATCAGGAACTGGTTAAAAGATAGAAAGCAGTGAGTAGGGCTAAATGGCCAATTTTCTCATTAGAGAAAGGTGAATAGTGGAGTACCCCAGGGATCTGTGCTGGGCCCGCTGCTTTTTAATATATTCATAAATGACCTGGAAAAGGACATAACGATTGAGGTGATCAAATTTGCAGATGATAAAAAAATTATTCAAAATTGTTAAAACCCATGAGAATTGTGGAAAATTGCAAGAGGATCTTGATAAATTGGAAGACTGAGCATCCAAATGGCAGATGACATTTAATGTGGACAAGTGCAAAGTTATGCACCTAGGAAAGAATAACCCAAAATATGGTTACACGATGCAAGGTTCCACATTAGGAACCACCACCCAGGAAAAATATTTAGGTGTCATCGTGGATAATATGACATATGACACCCAGTGTGCAGTGGCGGCCAAGAAATCAAATAGGAATCATAAGGAAGGGAATGGAGAATAAAACCAAGGATATTATAATGCCTCTGTATCGTTCCATGGTGTGACCGCACCTTGAATATTGTGTGCAATTCTGGTCGCCATATCTTAAAAAGGATATAGCAGAATTAGAAAAGGTACAGAGAAGAGCCACCAAAATGAAAAAGGTGATGGAAGGATACACCTATGAGTAAAGTCTTAAACGTTTAGGGCTTTTCTACTTGGAAAAGAGACTATTGAGAGGAAATATGATAGAGGTCTATAAATTAGCAAATGGAATGGAATGGGTAAACGTTGATCGGTTGTTTATGCTATCAAAAAGTAGAAAGGCTAGGGGACACACAATGAAGCTACAATGTAACCCATTTAAGACTAATAAGAGAAAATATTTTTTCACTCAATTCGAAATCAAACTCTGGAATTCATTACTAGAGGATGTAATAAAAGCTGTTAGTTTAGCTGGATTTAAAAAAGATTTGGACAAGTTCCTGGAGGAAAGGTCCATAAACCTTTATTAAAGAGGACCTGAAAAATCCACTGCTTGCCCTTTGACAAGCATTGTGGAACCTATGTGCCTTTTTGGGAACCTGCCAGTTACTTGTGACCTGGATTGGCCACTGTTGGAAACAGGATACTGGGCTTGATGGACCTTGATCTGACCAGTATGGCAGTTCTTATGTTCTACAACCTCGGACACCACAATTAATGCATTGAATATCAGGCCCAACAGATTTTAATCTCACCATTGTGTGTGGGTCTTATAAATGTTGCCATACCTTTGTTCATCTCAAAGAGTGTCATTTCCATCATCTTATTTCTGGCCAGTACTTTTATTTGTGCCAAGGTCTTTTCACGCAGATGTACACATGTCAACAAAATCACACATAGATTTATGCGGAATGCATGTGGGTATTCCCGGGGGCTTGGTTTGGGCAAATGTAATGTAGACACATTTTTTATAAAATATGCATACTGTATATATACATAGAGGAGATCATCCAATTTGCGTTTAGTGGGGATATACGTCTGGGTTGGACGTATATCCCGGCTAAATACCAGGGTGCTGATTCCACTCACAGAGCTCCTCGCACGTACTGCAGAGATGTGCAGGGAGCTCTGGATGGGGGCAGGCCAAAGGAGGAGCAAGAGCGGGGAGTAGACAGGACCCTGACCCCGGACATACAGGACCAATTCTGATGTCTGCCCTGTAGTCCAAGGTCAGCGATCTAGACAGGGGACGTATTCCCCCTCCCCCAACGATGGAGAACAGTGATGCCAGGACCCCTGGACAAGGTGAGGAGGGGAGGGGATTCCCCGCAGCCTGATTACGGCCTTGCAAGGCTCGATCAGGGGTCGGGTGGCGGGGAAAGACATATTTTGGAGATGTTCGGGTGATCGTGGCTTCTGCCTGGAGCCATGGCAGTGGGGCTCCATGGCACAACTGCTCCATGCAGTAACCTGGCTTTGCGAGCCGGGGAAGTGTCTGGACATCCGGAAGCACGGAATAGGGGCACGTCTGGGATGTTCAGGCCTTTTGCCCCAATTCTGCTCCCGTGGGGCCATCTAGATCCCGCGGGATCTGAATCGGGTGCATATCTGGGTCATCCAGATTTCTGGACTGCCTGGCCGTACCCCGTCATAATCGACTTCAGAGTACCTTCACATATTTTCACTACCTTTTGATAAGGGTGATTCTCCGGGAATAAGCAGGAAGTCAGTCCTCACATATGAGTCTTCTCACATATGGTGATGTCGGAGAACACCTTTGACAGCTGAGTAACTATGCTATTTGTACAGGAGAATTATGCGTTACTGCTGGGGAGGGTCACTGCTGGAGCCGCCTTCTTTTTTTATAAAGGTACGGGAACACCTATGTTGTCCTTATAAAATAATTATAAAGTAGACACTTGCTCTGAAATTTAAGTGCCCTATTCTGAAAGTGCCCCAGATTCTTTGCAAATAAAAATCTAAACTTTAGTAGGCTTATCATTGCTCAGTTTCAGAGCATCTGTAATCCACTATATACGCTCTGACTGAGTGAAATGAGTAGAAAAGAAATTTTTAAATGAAATGAAATTTTTCTTAAAAGTGTTTCAGTCTCTTGGGCTTTGCTCACAGTTGCAATCATCATGGCTCATACTGTAAATACTGCACTATGCTATTTGCAGCAGGGGACACCACTGCTGGTGCTTCTTTATGTTCTTGGCTCACAATCTTGAAATTTCTATTATTAAAAGCCGTGACAAATGAAGGCATAATCACAACATACAATTGGTCCATAACAACATGTTTAACCAGATATTAGCAATATTTTCTTGCCATAAATTTTGAAAATCTGCTTTCATAATGTATGTAGAACTCTGCTCAATTTTAAATGCCAATTTGTTATAAGTAAAGAAGAAGAAAAGTTATTTACAGATTGGTCAGATTTTGTCCTGCTTTTAGCTTTGCCAATGATATTTCATTACATATGCAACTCTTCCATCATTCAGTGTGCACAACCTTTCTGAATGGCTGAGAGAACCTGCCTTTCACCAGCCAACACAGAAAAATGAATACCGAGAAGGAATCCCTAAAACTTTAATATGTCATCTTTTAGAAAATGTTCAGGCTTTACTAGCTTATGAAGTTAAGTCAAAGGTACAGCTTGTTTTTGTAGTACAATAGAATGATCATATCAAATCACTGCATCTCATCCTGAAGAATGATAGGATTTGTAACCCTTGTTGCTTTTCCCTTTCTTCTACTACTTTATAACATGCTTTACAGAGAAAAAAGATGAATTTAAAAAGTGAAGATGTAGATCTTTAAACAATAGAAGCTTGAAAACATTAAAAGAACCAAAACTGAAACACACTGTCCTGTTGCTAAAAGAGCTTTCTTGTCACCCTGCAGAAGGAATGAGTCCCTAGAATGAGGTTATTCTACCTCTGCCCTCTGCTTCTTCCTGTAAGAGAAAGAGAAGTGTGTGTGGAGGGGGGGGGGGGAGGGGAGGCTGGGGTAGAGGAAGAAATATTAAGAGAACAAGAGCTATATCTAGTGAAGAAGGAATTTGTTTTATAATCATACTGGTGCCCCTTGACACTATTTTTCTTTTGTTAACACTTCCTAATCATCACCCCTCGAACTAACAACCTTAAGCCCCCCTTCCATATCTCCCTTTTTACCATCCCCACTTCTCCCAGCATCTTGTCAGCTACCCTTTCATCAGCTCTTGAGCTTCACCATTTTCTCCCTCTCATTCAGCCTTCTCTGTCTTAAACAACCTCACCTTCATTTCTTCCATGCTGTCTCCTCTTTGCTCTGCTCTCTTCTACTCCTTCTGTCTTCTGGAGATATCAATCCCAACCCTGGCCCCCATAGACTTTTCTCACACTTCTATGACAGATCCTCACGCAATTGCTCAAATCTTATTCATATCCTTCTCCTTTCCCCCTCCTCTCTCCCTTTCTCTTGTGCCTTGTGGAATGCACACTCCATCTCAAATAAGCTTGCCTTTATTCATGATCTCTTTATCTCAAATGCTCTCCATCTTCTTGCTCTAACTGAGACCTGGCTCCTCCCAGAAGACTTGGCTTCAGTTGCTGCTCTCTGTCATGGTGGCTATTAATTCTCCCACACATCTCATCCCACTAGCCATGGTAGTGGTGTTGGGCTTTTACTCTCTCCCTCCTGCCAATTTCAGCCCCTCCTTCTGCCTCAGTCTCACTCCTTTCCCTCCTTTGAAGTCTACTACATCTGTTCTTTTTACCCCACTACCTCTCCGGATAACTGTTATTTATTGACCCCCTGACAAGTCCACCTCTACCTTTCTCACTGACTTTGACTCATGGTTTTCCTTCTTTCTGGACTCATCTTCCCCCTCTTTTGTTCTTGGGGATTTTAACATTCATGCTGATAACCCCTCTGACCTTTACACTTTAAAGTTCCTTTCCCTTAGCTCCAACTTTCCTCTACTGCCCCTACTCACTGACATGGCCATTGCCTTGACCTTGTCTTCTTCTCTAATTGCTTACCCTCTAACTTTTGTACCTCAGTTCTTCCCTTATCTGACCATCACTTGTTAAGCTTCATTCTTCATCACCCCCCCCCCCGCCTCAAGCTCGCCCAGTCTCCTCCAGCCTCTTTAGAAATATTCATGCTATTGACCAACTGACTCTCTCTACTACTGTCTCACCATCTCTTACCTCCACTATGTCCTCTGAGTCTGTTGATGAGGCAGTAGCTTCCTATAACACTGCACTCTCCTCTGCTCTGGATGCGTTTGCCCCACCCATGCCACATCCTGTGAGGCATACCGCACAGCCCTGGCTGTCTTCCATTACCCGTTATCTACGTTCCTGTGCCTGCTCAACTGAGTGCACTTGGCTCAAATTCCGCACTCTTATGGACTTTCTACACTTCAAATTCATGCTTGCCTCCTTCCATTCAGCCATAGCACTTGCCAAACAAGACTATTATGTCCATTTGACTAATTCTTTTGCCTCTGGCCCTCGCCGTCTCTTTACAACTCTCAACTCTCTCCTCAAGGCCCCTTCGCCTCTGATCCCTCCTTCCCTTTCTGCCCAAATCTTGGCTATGTCCATGACAAAGTCCACAAGATCACACCCCAATTCCCCACAATGTCAGCTCCATCACCTCTTCCCTCCCTTCATTCCCAACATTTCCCCTCAACCTCTGCTACCCTTTCTTCCTTTTCTATGATCTCTGAGGAGGAACCCACACACCTTCTGTCCTCCTCCAAACTCCACTACCTGGTCCTCTGATCCTGTTCCCACCCATCTCCTAAGCTTCATCTCCTCCACTGTAACCCCTTCCATTTGGTTGGGGAAAGTTACCTCAGGCTGGAGGGCCATGGGTTCAAATCCCACTAGAGGGCAGCAACCTTATGTCAGAAGGACTGGGGTTTCTAGTCCCACAGGTGCTCCTTGTGGCCTTGGGCAAGACACTTAACTCTCCAGTGCCTCAGGTACAAAAACATAGATTGTGAGCCCTTCGGGGACAAGGGAAATATATATACAGTACCTGAATGTACACCGCTTTGACTTGTTGAAAAGCGGTATATAAGCCTAGTTAAATAAATAAATAAATATGCTCAACCTATTCCTCTCCAGTGCAACTGTTCCTGCAGTATTTAAGCATGCTGTAGTCACACCTCTCCTTAAGAAGCCCTTACTTGACTCTACTTGTCCTTCTAACTATCGACCCATCTCCCTCCTCCCCTTCATCTCTAAACTAGTAGAACATGTGGTTCACCGCCATTGCCTTGACTTTCTCTCCTCTGAAGGCCTTCTGTATCCCCTACAATCTGACTTTTGTCCTTTGCATTCTATTGAAATGGTTCTTGCCAAAGTCTCCAGTGACATGTTTCTGGCAAATCCAAGGGCCTTTACGCGATCCTCATCCTTCTTGACCTTTCTGTTGCCTTTGACACCGTTGACCACAACCTTCTCCTTGATACCTTGTCCTCACTTGATTTTAAGGGCTTGGTGCTATCCTGGTTCTCTTCTTATTTCTCCCATTGCTCCTTCAGTGTTTGTTCTGGTAGATCCTCCTCTACCGCTATTCTGCCTACAGTTGATGTACCCCAAGGATCTGTCTTGGATCCACTCCTTTTCTCTTTCTATACCCAGTCCTTTGGTGCGCTCATCTCTTCCCATGGCTTTCAGTGCCATCTTTACGTGATGACTCTCAGATCTAACTCTCTACACTCAAAATCTCTCTGCAATCCAGGCCAGGATCTCTGCCTGCCTTTCTGAAATTGCTGCTTGGATTTCTCACTGCCGCTTGAAATTGAACATGCCCAAAACTGAGCTTCTTATTTTTAAAACCTCCTCTCCCCTTCCTCCTTTCTCCGTCTCTGTGGATAACTCTCTAATCTCCAGGAACAAGCAGGAATGTAGTCTTCACATATGAGTGACATTGGGAACCACGGAGCCCGCACAGGAAACTCCTCAGCTAGCAATAGGAAAGCTTTTAGAAGCAATCCACTGTGCCTGTGCTGGTACCTTCCCGCTCTTCCAACGTACTCTCCTCAGTTCTTCTTTTCCGTGGAGCCAACGGGACCTCTCTCTGTTACCGCTGAAGAATCATCACACACCTTCCTTTTCCACTTAATTTCAGTATTAATCTATACTACTTTTCCCTTTATTCTTTATTTTTTATTTTACTAAAACAAACAAAAAAAAAGTAGAATTTTTCCTTTAGGTCCTTGTGTCCTGTGGGCCTTGCCCACCTCTTTACAATCATGGAAAAAACCACTAGCGGTTTTAAAAAATGCACAAAATGTTCAGGCACTGATAAGCACAATTGATGCCTTAAATGCCTCGGCCCCAACCACATCCCTCAAGAGTGCTCCCTATGCAAACAAATGACCAAAAGGGGCCTGGGGAACCGGGCCAAGAAGTTCGGAGAGCTTTTTCCTTTGGACACAGTATCGTTGGCCTTGACTTCTTCAAGGGCATCATCGGGCTCTCACACATCTAAACAGTCTGAGTCCAGACATGGGGAGAAGAAATCAAAGAAGCCTTCAGTAGTAGTAGTTATTTTATTAGGCGCTTTTAGCGATAGTGCCTTTTGGGGATTCTCCAGCTAGCCGAGCAAAATTCTGTCTGTCTGTCTGTATGCATGAGGCGCAACCAAGCTGGCGGGAGTCCCTATCCCACTGGTATGAAGAACAGGGCTGCATCCAGATATTACCAGTGGGAGTCCCTGGGTCCCATTGGCATGAAGAGCGGGTCTGCTTCCAGAAATCGCTGGGGGAGTCCTTGGGTCCCACATGCATGAAGAGTGGGGCTACAGCCTGGCTGCCTGTGAGCTGCTAAGTGGGTAGAGCATGAAGAGAAGGGGCATAGTTAGAGGAGGAAGGCAGGCAAAATATAAGGGAACAGGTGGGGCTAAAGAGGAGGGAAGGGGGAGTGGAGTTAAAGGAAGGACTCAGACCTACAAGAGTTCAAGTGAGCAAGTGAAAGTCAGGGAAGGGGAGAATGCAAAGTTTGATGGGAAGAGTGCATGGCTGAGTGAAAGGTAGGGGGAGAGAGTGCCAGAGGGAGGGTACTGAAGGATAGGGATGGGGAAACTCCAATGATGCACAGAGACATACATGCAGGCACCCCCTATGAGACACACACATGCACACACCGCATCATCCCACATGACCTAGACACATGCACGCACTCCCAAACGCACCCATGACACACACACTTGCACAAGCCACCCAGCATCCCCCATGACACAGACACAAGACTACACTCATGTCACTGGAAGCAAACTGGGTGAAACTATACAGAGAGGGAACTGTGAGACTGATGGATAGCAAATCATTTACTGCTATCTCCAGGAACAAGCAGGAATGTAGTCCTCACATATGGGTATCGTCGGTACTGACGGAGCCTGCGCGGGAACGCTCCCCAGCGTCCAATAGGAACGCTTTTGGGAGCATCCCTCAGCACATGCGCGCTGCCTTCCCGCCTTTCCAACTGTCCCTCTTCAGTTCTTTGTGTTCTGCGGAGCCGACAGGATCTATTCCCTGTCACCGCAGAAAATTCCGTCTTTAAATTTCTTTTCTTGTGGTCGCGTTGCCTACCACACGATGCCTACCGGTACTGCTGGTTCTTTACTTTTCTTTTCTTACAAAAAAAAAAACCTAGGCTTTAGACTGTTTCTTTTCAGAAACTTTTCTCTTTGGTGCTAGGCGCCATTTTGGGCACTAGGCCCCATATTCCTAAATCATGGAAAAGCCAACTAGTGGTTTTAAAAAATGTACTAAGTGTGGCGGTACCATTTCCGTCACTGACACCCATGATTGGTGTCTGAAATGTTTAGGACCTGAACATTCTCCAACTGAATGTCTCTCCTGCATGGGGATGACTAAAAGAGGAAGACAGAACTGGGCTGCAAAACTCGGTACCCTCTTTTCTTCAGATGCCAGATCCATTGCGTCGACATCGTCAAGGGCCTCTTCTTCCTCCCATGGATTTCAGGTAACTAAACATAAAAGCCGGTCCTCAAAGGGTAGCTCTCCTGCTAAGCATCGAGAGGCCATTGGCATTGCCCTTGAGGGAACCACACCAGCAAAACAACCCCGGTGGGAGGCTTCATCTTCCAAAGCATCGATGGGGCTTCAGGATGTTCTCGAGGCCTCAACCTCGCAAGAACTACCTGTGCCATGCTCAGGGGTTCCAGCCGTCCTTACCGGTACTGACACCCAGGCATCGGCAGCGTCGATAGACCAGAGGTTCCTCGCTATCGAGCGCAGCATTGCAGCTCTTCTTTCAGCTGCGGTACCGATGGTCCCACAGGCACCGATACCGACATCGACACCGATGCAGGTACCGACACCGACAATACTGGTACCGGCCCCGGTGGGAACTCTTCCCATGCCATCTCTGGCTGGAATTGACAAAGTGGTACCGGGTCAGCTCGGTACCGACTTCGATCGGTACCGGGATCATGCTTTGCAAGAGCATCGGGGTCAGGAATACTTCGAGTCCTCCGATTCCAAAGACTCTGACAATTCTGCTGGCACTAGAGGTTTCTCTTAGAAGATCCCTCTTCTCCCCAACACAGAATGTCACCTCCAGAGGACATGTCATTTCAGGATTTCATCCGTGATATGGCCAAGGGTCTTTCAATCACAGTAGCTCCTGAAGACGAACCCAGAGCAAAGGAATTGGAAATTCTCCAATATCCTAAAGCTCCTAAGGAGGCAGCCACTCTGCCTATCCATGAAATTCTGCATAGCTTGATGGTCAGAATGTGGGAGACACCTCTGACTACTTCTCCTCACTCTAGGAGACTTGATACTATGTATCGAGTTCTGCCATGTCCTGGATTTCAGAAAACTCAGCTGCCACACCATTCAGTGGTAGTGGAATCAGCCATGCGTAGGATGCAAAGTGCAAAAAGGCATGCAACCAATCCTCCAGGTCGTGAATGCAGGACTCTGGATGCTTTTGGACGCAGGACTTTTCAAGCTTCTATGCTTTCAGCTAGGATCAGTTCATATATCCTATATATGGGAATGTTCCTCAAGGAAGTTACTGGAGACTTGGAACTTATGAGTCCATTTCTCCTGGATGATAAGAGACAAGATTTTCTTGCTCTAGTTAAACATGCTCAGGATGTCTCCAAGTTTGTCAATCGTGCCGCCTTTGACTGCTTCGAATGCATCAGCAGAACTTCTGCTATTGCCATTGGCGCACGACGGATTGCCTGACTACAGGCATCAGACTTGGAGACTTGGGTATAGGACAAGTTAGGCAACATTCCTTGCACGGGAGAGAATCTCTTCAGCAAGAACTGGCAGGAGAAGACTAACGAGTTAGATGCTGACAATTCTACCTTAGATAGATTGTCAAAGTCTACAGCCACTCCAGCCAAAAGGAAGCCTTATAAAAACCCTCTTTTAGCAAAAAAGAGGAAGTTTTATCCTTCCTATACCCAGCAGAGTCAAACTCCAGGTCAGGTTGCCCAAAAGGGACAAACTAGACAGCAAAAGAAGCCAAAAGGCCCGAGAGCCCAACCTGCTCTCTAGGTTCAGCCCCCTCAAGGGCTTTGACTCCTTCCTAGAGAGCTTTGCCTTCCTGCCTCTGAGGGGTTCCCAACCCCCCAATATTCCAGGCAGGATATGTCACTTTGTCAACAGATGGCATCAAATAACAGCAGAAGATTGGACTTTGTCCATTGTAGGAGAGGGGTACAAGCTTCATTTTCACAGCATGCCCCCTCCTACAATTCTAAAGCAATTCAATTCACAAACCTCTGCAGACAATCTGCTAGATCACGAGGTCTCCACACTTCTTGCCCAAGGGGCAATAGAGGAAGTACCCATTCTTCAACAGGGTGCAGGGTTCTACTCCCCCTATTTTCTTATTCCAAAGAAAACAGGAGGACACAGACCCATTGTAGACCTCAGAGAATTGAACAAATATCTGTTTCGAGAGAAATTCAAAATGATTTCTCTAGGAACTCTTATGCCATACCTTCAAAGCCAGGACTGGCTTTGCTCTCTAGACTTAAAGGATGCATACACTCACATTCTCATCCATCCAGATCACAGGAAATTTTTACGTTTCCTTTTCAGGGGAAGACATTTCCAGTACAGGGTTCTTCCTTTTGGTCTGGCTTCAGCACCAAGGGTATTCACGAAATTCATGGCAGTAGTAGCTGCATTTCTACGAACCCAGGGGATTTTCGTCTTCCCCTACTTAGACGACTGTCTCATTCGAGCCCCTACAGTTGCAGAGGCCAGCACTGCACTGTCCCATACAATGCGAATCCTCCAATACTTGGGATTGGTAATAAACTTCCCAAAATCTCAACTAGTTCCTTCCCAATGCCTAGAATTCATAGGAGCCTGTCTGGATACCAGACAGGCAAGGGCTTTCCTTCCACAAGCCCAGTGTTTTCGAATAATGCAACTAGCTTCCCAAGCAGCAGGCAAATCCTCCCTCACTGCTCGGGAGCTACTGCAGTTACTGGGACACATGGCATCCACAGTTCATGTAGTCCCATATGCTCGCCTCCACATGCGAGCGGCTCAGTGGACCCTCTCCACACAGTGGACACAGGCCACGGGTCATTTGTCGGACAAAATAACAATCTCTCAACGACTAATTTTGTCCCTCCAATGGTGGCAATCACTAAAAAATCTGACAGTGGGGTCTCCTTTCCATCAACCCCTCTTTCAGGCCACCCTAACAACAGATGCATCACAGGTGGGTTGGGGAGCACACCTGAATCATCTCTCTACCCAGGGCACCTGGACTCCACAGGAGGTTGGTTTACACATAAACCTCCTGGAATTAAGAGCAATTTATTTAGCTCTTCGAGTGTTCCATGCCCAGCTCAGCTACAAGACAGTCCTAGTCCAGATGGACAATCAGGTAGACATGTTCTATGTGAACAAGCAGGGCGGAACGGGCTCTCTGTCGTTATGCAACGAAGCTTTACGACTATGGGCCCTCGCCAGAGAGCATCAAATTCATCTTCTAGTGGTATATCTTCCAGGCATTCAAAACCTTTGGGCAGGCAAACTCAGTCGAGTACTGCTGCCTCACGAGTGGTCACTCCACCTAGACCAGGTGGCAAAGATATTTCATCTCTGGGGCACTCCAGACATAGACCTCTTTGCAAGTAACAGATATCCTTCAGGCTTCTAGGAAACTTTCCACAAGAAGATCTTATGCCTTCAAGTGGAAATGTTTTACTATATGGTGCTCCAAGAGGGGATTAAACCCCCTGGTCATACCCTTAGAATCGATACTAGAGTATCTCCTTCACTTATCGAATTCTGGTTTAAAGACCAATTCTGTAAGAGTCCATCTTAGTGCAATTGCAGCTTCTTATAAAACTCTGAATGGACAACCAATTTCCTCTCATCCACTCCTATCAAGATTTATGAGAGGCCTTTTATTAACTAAACCTCCCATCAAGCCACCACCGGTGGCATGGGATCTAAATCTAGTTCTCGGGCAGCTCATGAAGCCGCCTTTTGAGCCTTTAGCCACTACAGCCCTTAAGCTTTTGACCTGGAAGGTCATCTTCCTAATTGCAATCACCTCTGCCCGTCGCATTAGTGAATTGCAAGCTTTAGTGGCTGATCCTCCTTATACTAGGTTTCATCATGATAAGGTTGTTCTTCGAACTCACCCACATTTTATGCCAAAGGTGGTTTCGCCTTTTCATTTAAATCAATCAATTTACTTTCCTGTATTTTTTCCAAGGCCTCACGCCTCTAATGCAGAAAGAAACCTTCATACTTTGGATTGTAAAAGGGCCTTGGCCTTTTACATACGAAGAACACAGCAACATAGAAGGTCCTCACAACTTTTTATAGCTTTTGACCCTAGTCATTTGGGACTTCCAGTCTCCAAAAGAACTTTATCTAAATGGATTGCCCAATGCATATCCTTTGTTTACGAGAGTAAGGGTCTTCCTCTTCAGGACTATTGTCACAGCTCATAATGTGAGAGCCATGGCAGCTTCTATGGCTAATCTCCATTCTGTGTCTATCGATGACATTTGTCGAGCAGCCACCTGGGCTTCAGTACACACCTTCACAGCCCACTACTGCCTAGATAAAGCCTCCTGTTGGAATGTCTTCTTTGGCCAAGCTGTTCTTCAAAATCTCTTTCAAACCTAAACCAACTCCTACCCACCAACCCTGGTGGGATGCCAGAGGTCTATGGGAGGAAGGATTCCCACCTTCTACGGTGGCACTGTCCTGGGGCTATCTCCCTGGCATCTTCAGCTAGGGAGTCCCCATATGTGAAGACTACATTCCTGCTTGTTCCTGGAGATAGCGTAGTTACTCACCTGTAACAGGTGATCTCTGGGAACAGCAGGAATTTAGTCCTCACAATCCACCCACCTCCCCTAGGAGTTGTCTCTCTCTCTCTCTTTGTCTCTTTCCTCTCTCCCTCTATCCTTTCACTCAGCTTCAAACTTAACTGAAGAGGGACAGTTGGAAAGGTGGGAAGGCAGCGCCCATGTGCTGAGGGATGCGCCCAAAAGCGTTCCTATTGGACGCTGGTGAGCGTTCCCACGCAGGCTCCATCGGTACTGACGATACCCATATGTGAGGACTAAATTCCTTCTGTTGTGGTCTTGGGCAAGCCACTTAACCCTCCATTGCCCATGTTCCCTGTAAAATAGTTATCTCCAAGTTATAATGCCCTGTTCAATGTAATTTCAGTTTGTTGAATGTAAACCGCACTGATGCAGAATAGCGCGGTATATAAGAGAATGTAAATAAATAAATAAATAAATAAATAAATAAAACAAACCCTCCTTTGAACCAGTAGAAAAGGCTGGGGTGCAGTAAAGAAACAATTGATCAGAGGCACAGATACCTGCAGAACATGGCTGCAAATGAAAGTAAAAGTGCTGCACGCGATGAGGTCTGCACACACTGAAGGTATTGAAGGAAACATACTGCCCTTGTTTGTCCTGGGTCAGAACTGGAAAACTGTGCCAGGCCACCAATTCTCTGTCCTTAACTCCTCCTCATGAGGCTGACCTCTTTTCCCTTCACTCTAACTACTCAAACTGAGCTGAAGGTGCCCCAGATCTCTCTCACCCATCCTCTGCAGAAGCCCCAGGAATTAATAGAATATTTATCCCATCGAACATGCATTTCACATGCAGAAGGCACATCATCTCCGTATTGTGTGGCAGGCTGGATGAAAGCAATTTGCAAAGTTGGACAAAAGGTACTTGTAGACTAGAAATGGTCCACGGACCATAATTTGTCTAACCCTGAACTACAGGGTAGTGCTTCTTAGTTAAAATCTTGATGCAGCACATTGTGTCCAGTGGTTATTACTAGAGCAATATATCTATAAAATGTTTCATATTGCCATGAATTACATTCCTAAGGATGTTACATGTACGCGCACGCACACACACTTGATATTGTAAAAATGTTGTGTTTTCTGGGGGAGGTGCAACCAGAAGTAGATTGTCAGGCCTTTCTTCATGCAGTAAGCTTACAGCACTTGTCATTCTAAGGTGGTCTCCCATTCAATTACTTACCAGGCCAGACCCTTGTTAGCTTCCAAGATCAGATGAGATTGGACTCACTCAGGGCAGCATGGCCGTAGTTTGTAAAAATACAGTCTTATAAGCAAGCTTTTACTGGTCTTTATTTATTATCATGATTAAACTTTATTATTACTCTTGTTTATTGCTACATACTTAATGTTCCATGTAGAACCACCCTGGCCATGGTGTTTTGATGTAAACCTCTTACATTCTTAGATTTAACGGTATATAAAAATAGTTAAATAAATACATGAATTATTATAAAAAATTAATGGCATAAAAAGGATATTAATATTTCATCATTGTTGTTCAATATAAAGTTAATTTCTATAGTACCAAAATCCCAAAAGTAGTTTTAGTGCCTTCCTTTCAAAAATATTGATTTTGGTCTGTTTGAAATGTGATTCATCATTGTCACTAATCTCTTTAGCATTTAAATATAAATGTTTATGCCTCTCCTTGATGTCTTGGCTGCTGTTTATACCATCTAGGTAAAAATCTGCTTTTTTTAGATTAAGCCATCCATTCTCTGGGTTGTGATAAGCCCGAGGTGATCAAATTCTTCCTTCTTAAGATATCAGAGCATTCAGAAGAAAACCCGTCTGATTGAAAAAGAGCCTAGTTAACTTAGCCTCGTTTCATATCATTTTCTTTGTACCTTATTTAATGTAAGAAAAAGAGTCATGTGGAGGGACCTGCAAGTCTTCCTGCAGATAACTGAAATCTGAACTTACAGCACTTATGAAAAGGAAACTGGTTAGCTCAATTTATAATAATATATTGGTCTGGAGAGGAAGTACATAGTGAACCCTGCTGTCTCAAGTACAGACTCCAGGGGAGTGTAATACAGAACGTGTCAGGTGCAGGCAATAAATCACAGCACGTGGGGATGAGTGAAGGGTCCCCAACTGCTATGCCCAAGAGCATGCTTAACTAGGGCTGTCATGGTCGTACTATGAAATTGGAATCTTTAACCTAATCTAAGAGGTAGACATGACTAGATTGACAAACAGATTTACGACTTTTCGCTAATTTTCCTACCCTGACTTGAAAACACACTTAACAGAAATACAGTCTGGCCTTTTTCAAAGGAAGATTACGTTTTTCATTTTCCTACAGCTATTTTATTGTGTTCAAATGTTTGAAAGCTTGGAGGTTTAAAACTGTATGGACATAAACTGCATAGATTATGCCAGGCAAATGAACAAATTATAGTTTTTGCAGCATCAAAAATTATTGTCATTATCCTGGAATGCAGGCTCAGAAATAGCAGTGGGGAATGAAATTATACACACAGCATATGAAAGTATTTTTCTGCAGAGGTCTGTTAGCCTGTAGGGTATGTAGAAGCTTTGCGTTAAGTTGGTCAGCAAAGGCTAAAAGTGAATTAAAATCAATTGCAAAATCCTTCTGCTCATTTTTTCTGGTTATTCAGTTATCAAACATAAGATAATATAAGAACTCAAATATAAATTCTATGATGCTATGAGCTATGATGTTGACTGGTAGCAGGCCACTTGAGTAGGAGTAGATAGAACGAGAAACACACACAGCTCCCACACTGTTTTAAATGCCAAAGATAAATCAACATTTTTCTTTTTATTAGGTCAACATTTCTCGGTGTGCTGTTAATTAAGCTATAACCCTTTTCCTTGGGAACCTATGACACTCGGCTACACCTCATGCTTCCACTTGCAGGGCATGTATATAAACAGGTGCATGAGAACACACATCCTATTGTACTTAATTACTTAGGCTCATACACCTATGTAGATGGCAGCTCTCTCCAGCAGCTTTCCCTCTAAACAAAGACAACTCTGTGTTGTGGAACAGCATCAAATAGGATGATGCATGAAGGCAGAGACATTATGTTATAATTGTTTTTACTTTATTAAAAATAAAATATTAGTGTAACCTACAAATACACATTGCTAAGCACTTTTTACCAATTAATAAAGTCGTTTTGTACTTGAACGAACAAGTATATCACAATATTTCTTCATAATCCAGCCATATGATACAAATATACTATTGATAAAAGGTAGCTGAAATTCAAATGGCCAGGATAGAGTAGGTTTTGGTAGTGGGCGCAGTTGCAGGGGATTGTTAAATCTGAAAAACTTATTTTTCTATGTAGGATTAGCCTGCTCAAAACAAAAATATATAAAAGGGTTGATATGTATATACTACCATCATCTAGTCATTTTATTTACAGCTTCATCTTGGTTAGAAAGATATTGTAGTCCTCCTTTTCATTATGTTCTCCTTCACCGCCTGTTTTAAAGGCTGAAATTATTTCCATGCAGTCCATGGATTAAAATGTGTGCTTTGCAGCTACTATTACTCCTGCTAGTCTGCTAATGTTTGGTTAGCCTGATTTAGGATCTCTTATTATTCTTTCCAACACAATGGAAGTTGGAAAGTGTTATATAAAAGGGGTCGAGAATGCCTGACTTTCTGTCCGAAAATTTAACGGAATGGGCCAAATCATATTGTGGGTTCCATAGATATAACCTCCTCCCACCCAAAAAAAAGCCCAATGCATTTCTATGGGAGAAGGAGTTCCTGCTTCTGTGCCATAGAAAGATACTTCAGGTCTCCCTGCTCTATCCGATCGGGGTAGAACAGACAGACACGTGCTCGAGTCTGCCGGCCCCAAGCCAATTGGGGACCGTTCCTGCCATTTAAAAGAAGAACCATCGGGACCCGTCTCCAGGAGACCTCCAGTTGCCGCTTCCTCCTCCGCTCCCAGGATCGGGGTAGAGCAGGCAGACACGTGCTCTTGTCTGCCAGCCCCAAGCCAATCGGGGGCTATTCCTGCCATTTAAAAGAAGAACCATCGGGACCCAACTCCAGGAGACCTCCAGCTGCCGCTTCCTCCTCCGCTTCCCCAATCGGGGTAGTACAGGTAGACACGTGCTCGTGTCTTCTGGCCCCAAGCCAATCGGGGGCCATTCCTGCCATTTAAAAGAAGAACTATCGGGACCCAACTCCAGGAGACCTCCAGCTGCCGCTTCCTCCTCCACTCCCAGGATCGTGTCTGCCGGCCCCAAGCCAATCGGGGGCCGTTCCTGCCATTTAAAAGAAGAACCATCGTGCGTGCCTGTGCCTGAGGGCCTCGCCAGAGGGCCCTTTGGTGTGGCCCTTAGGCGGGGAACGGAGTCAGACACCGCTGCGCCAGAAGGATATGCAATCTGAATTACTTTCATCCTGTCTGAAGCCTTCATATGAAGAAATTACAACAAAGTTCCAGCACTGAGCTGTGAGTCTACTGTCTCTGGGCACAACTACTACTGTGCCTAATTACTGCTCTACCTATAAAATTCTACTGTCATTGTGAATGATTGATTGATATTCAAATTTTTTATCTAAGAGCTGTGTCTGAATTCCTCAGTTTAATCTGATAACAAAACATCACCATAATATCAACTACTCACATTGACATGGAGAAATATTACCTAATTTACTACCTGTGCCTACTACTCCTCATAACTCCTCTAATCCACTCGCCCCACCCATCTCCTCTGCTCCATTGTAACATCCCAATCATACAACACCATCACAAGAGGTTCCCATCAATCCCCCATTATCATTATACTTATTATCTCAATAAACTCCACAACACAAGACTTATACACATAAAACCTCATGCCTATGATCACCCTATACCAGTGATGGCTAACCTTTTTGAGCCTGAGTGCCCAAACTGCCGCACAAAACCAAAGAATTTCCTCAAAGTGCCAGCACGTCATTTGCATAAGTGGTCTTATTTGCATAAATATTTGCATAATGTTACCATACACTAACTTTTAGTAAACATGTCTCTTAATGAGTGTATGGATAAAGAAAGACTAAAAGATTTCTACATTACTATAATCCAGTGCCAACCGCCAGGCACATTAGGAACTACTACAAACGCTGCCCATTTAGAACCCATAGCAAACCCGCCGTATCCTGACAGCATTACCAGGACTCACAAAGCACCATACCCTACCTATCAAAAGGCAACACTGCAAATATTAAACCAATACATTTCAGTGAATACTGGGGAAAGAGAACAAGTGGCAACGTCAAATAGGAATTTCCTCTTGTACCAAACAAAGCGCAGATGTTAATGATGCACATTTCCCAGAGCTGACATATTCCAGTTAATAAATTCAAAATAAAGAGATATCTTTCTACCTTTTGTGCATTTTTTTTCAGTTGCAATTGGTCCAGCCATTTTCTTCTGGTTTCTTCATGTTTTCTGCTAACTCTCCATCGTCTGCTGTCCATTTGTCCTTTCTTCTCTCTTCTAGTTTTTTTTTCCATTCTCTCTCTCTACATCTGCTTTAACATACTAATCTTTCTCCTTTTGCTCTTTCCTCATTCCTATTTCATCCACACAAATTTTACCCCTCCATCCTCAATCCCCAATTACTCTCCCAATACCTGGCCAATTGTAGATTTTTCATCCCTCCTACACAAAATATTTTTCCCCTCTCCATTTTACTCTCCCAGCCCCATCCCATTCTAATCCTCCCCCAACATCAGCTCCCTTCTAGTTCCAGTCTCACCCAGCATCCATTCCCTTCTTCAAGCCCCCCACTTCCCCTCAGCCCATTTCCATTCCAAGCCCCGTCCCCATCAGCTATTTGCAGTTCAAGCCCCCCACTTCCCCTCAGCCCATTTCCATTCCAAGCCCCATCCCCAACATCTATTTGCAGTTCAAGCCCCCTTCCACTCAGCCCATTTCCAGTCCTAGCAACCCCCCAACCCATTACCAGTCCTAGCCCCCCATAGCCCACTCCCAGTCCTAATCCCACCAGCCCATTTCCAGTCCTAACCTCCCCATCAGCCCACTCCCAGTCCTAATCCCCCATCACTCAATTTTTAGTTTAAGCCCCCCCAGTGCCTATCACCACCCCTCACCCCCCCAGCGCCAATCACCACTCCTAACCCCCCCAGCCCAGCGCCCATCACCACTCCTAACCCCCCAGCCAGCCCAGTGCCCATCACCACTCCTAACCCCCACCCATCCATCCCAGTGTCCATCACCACTCCTAACCCCCCCAGCCCAGTGCCCATCACTACTCCTAACACCCCCCAGCCCAGCCCAGCCCAGCCCATCACTACTCCTAACCCCCCCAGCCCAGCCCAGCCCATCACCACTCCTAACCCCCCCAGCCCAGCCCAGCCCATCACCACTCCTAACCCCCCCCAGCCCAGCCCAGCCCATCACCACTCCTAACCCCCCCTCCAGCCCATCACCACTCCTAACCCCCCCAGCCCAGCCCAGCCCATCACCACTCCTAACCCCCCCCCCAGCCCAGCCCAGCCCATCACCTAACCCCCACCCCCCCCAGCCCAGCCCAGCCCAGGGAAAATTAAAAAAAAAAAGAAAACCTGTCTGCTGCCGCTGTCGGGGCCGCCGCGGCAGAATCGAGCGTGCCGCAGGGCCCCCCTGTACCCACCCGGCAGAGCCTGCCCTCCCCGTAGCAGCTCTCTTTTTGGAGCTGCAGTCAGACGCGCCGGCTTGCAGAGTGCGAGGGAAGAGTTCCCTCGCTGCTCTGTTAAGCCCGCGGGGGCTGATGGGAGTTCCCATCAGCCCCCGCGGGCTTAACGGAGTCGCGAAAGGGAAACTCTTCCCTTCGCGCTCTGCAAGCCGGCGCGTCTGACTGTAGCTCCTAAGAGAGAGCTGCTACGGGGAGGGCAGGATCTGCCGGGTACAGGGGGGCCCCGCGGCACGCTCAATTCTGCCGCGGCGGCCCCGACAGCGGCAGCAGACAGGGTTTTTTTTTTTTTTCGATTGCGGACCTTCCCGCGTGCCAGCTGCAAGGCCTTCGCGTGCCACAGCTGGCACGCGTGCCATAGGTTCGCCATCGCTGCCCTATACTGTCAACAGCTATATCATACCCTATAAAATGCCTCCTGCTGAACATAAGATCGACCAGAAACAAAATTCCAATTCTGTTAGATCTAGCTAGAGAGAAAGCTCCTGTCTAACAGAAACTTGGCTAACAGGAACTGACTCAGTACTAATTAACCAGCTTGTACACCCTGATTACAAACTATACCACTGCCCCAGACCAAATAAACGTGTAGGAGGTGTCCTAATATTAGCCAAAAAAGAGCTAAACAACATCTAAACAAAAACATTGAGGACACTGACATCTTAACCATTGAAAATAAATACTTCTCACTTACCCTAATTTACAGATCCCCCTCGACCTCCCCTGACAACCTCGCCACCATTCTGGAATTAGCATGTTCCACAAAAGCTAATAAATCACAAATCATTCTTGGAGACCTCAGTCTCCCCTCTCTGCATAACACACACTCTTCTCATTTCTTAAATGCAATGGCAGACATGGGCTTCAATCAAGTAGTTCAATGCCTCACACACAATAAAGGTAATGTTCTAGACCTCATATTCCTCCACAAAAATACCAATCAAGATATTTGCTACTCTAGCCCAATAACCACCCCGCTACCATGGACAGACCATTTCCTTATATAATTTACATTACCTATATTGCCCCCTATAAATACACCTGATAAAATCCCAACAATCCTTAGTAAATATAAAACATTCGATAAAGAATCCTTCCTAGATAACTCCCTACCATGCATTGACAGCTCCCTCACTAACTTGGGTGACATCATACAAAACTGGAACACAACCTTAACCAATGCTGCCTTAGCCCTAAATACTCACAGAAACACAAAAAAAAGAAACACTAATAACTGGTACACATCAGATCTAAGAAAATTGAAACAAAAATTATGAAAAATAGAACACAAATGGAGACGTACAAAATCAAAAAAATGACAACCAGCAATACATGCAAACACAAAAAATGTACAAAGAAGCCATAAATAAAAGAAAAAAAGAATACCATACAACATAACTCACAAAATCCCTTAAAAGACCAAGGAAGCTATTTTCCATTGTGAAATCTCTAACAAGAACACACACTCCTGAGGAAGATAACATAGCATCACACCCACAACTGATAGCAAATTACTATATAAACAAACTCAGCCACCCGACTCAGAATGAGAGTCCAATGGTCCCACTTAGCCCCCAGCCCATAAACTCAAACTCCCATAATAATGCAACATGGTCAATGTTTCATGTTATTGATAACAAACATCTCAAGAATATTATAACTAACATCAACACTACTACCTCTCACAGTGACCCCTGCCCGGTCACCTGGTTGAAAACATCTAAAGACAAGTTCTACCCAATCATCCATGAGATAATAAATACCTCATTGCACCAAGGATACATGCCTACTGCCTTAAAACAGGCTACAATCCATCCTATACTAAAATCTGCAACATCTGAAAAAAGACCTACCTAATTCAAATCGCCCAATATCAAGCTTACCATTCCTAAAGAAGGTCATAGAAAAAGTTGTACATTTGTAACTACAAGATTTAATTAAACTAAATGCACCACTGGATGGGAATCAACACAGGTTTAGATCTCACCATAGTGTCGAAACCCTTATGCTATCATTCGTAGACAAACTTATACGTGGCCTAGACTCTAGTAAACAGGCCTTTATCATAATTTTTATAGACATCACTGCAGCTTTTGATAGCATAAATCACAAACTACTTATAAACAGACTAAAACAAATTGGACTGCAAGGAACAGTCATACAATGGTTTGCATCCTATCTAATCAACCGAACACAACAGGTCCGAATAGGCCAAGACTCATCCTCAGTCTTTAATCAGAAACAAGGTATCCCCCAAGGCTCTTCTTTATCCGCCCTATTGTTTAGCATTTACCTTCAGCCAATTTGCAACATATTCAAAACACACAACATTAACTATCATCTCTATGCTGATGATATTATGATATACCATCCAGTAGATACTACCAGTCCAGACCACTCCCAAATAACCGCATGCATGACCAAAATAAATGTGTGGTTCAATACCCATAGCCTCAAAATCAACCTTAAAAAAACTGAAGTCCTTTATATCTCAAGAAATCCAAACTTCACCCCTCCCCCCAGCAAAATACTCTTACAAGATGCAGAACTTGAAGTTAAGGATGAGGTGAAATACCTAGGCGTAATATTAGATCAATCTCTAAGCATGACCTCCCACATAAAAGTAGTTACAAAAAGTATATACTTTAAATTACGGACAATCCAACGTCTCAGACCACTATTAGAAAATCACAACTTCAGAAATGTTCTCCAATCACTAATAACTCCACACATTGACAATTGCAATAGTATCCTCCAGGTACTTCCAAAGAAAACCATTCACCAGCTCCAACTAGCACAAAACCTAGCTGCATGCATAGTATCAAAGTCAAGACGCACTGATCACATTAGACCTATACTTCATGACCTCCACTGGTTACCATTCACCTCAAGAATAAAATACAAATATTTAGTGATTATATTTAAACATCATAACAAAATAGCCTCAACCCCTCTTTCCGCCCTCCTCATATCACCCAACACTTCCAGGGTAAGAAGACATTGTTTCCAAAACACCAATAGAATACCCTCCCACATCCACAACACGAACCAATGCACCAGCTCCAGAATCTTCTCTTACAATGCCCCAATATTGTGGAACTCCCTCCCCAGTGACTTAAGAGCTACAAAAGACCTCCTGCAATTCCGGAAGGATTTAAAGACATTTCTATTCATTGAATGTTTTGGCGACTCAAACAATGTCCCCAAATCCCAAGAAATCTGAAGCACTGTAAAGCAACTTCTCGTGACAATGTGAGATCATAAATTAAGGATACATCAGATTTTAATGATACATATGTTTTCGTCCATGCTTTATACAGTTTATTATATATAGTTATAACAAGTTAACTGTACATAGTTTCTAAGTTTAATGTAAAGTTTTGCTGTGACGTTTCATGTAAACCGCCCTTGATTTCAGGAAGGGGCGGTATATAAAAGCTTGGTAAATACAAATAAATAAATAAATAAATACATATAGCGAAACATAGCAGTTAGGAAATTGCTCCTTTCAAACACCCTATCCCTCTTCTCTCCCAACCCCCCCATCCAAAAACTGCCTCAATTGCCCCACTGTAGCAGCAAAGCGCAGACAAACCAATGATACCAGGAGTCTGTTCAGAAGGTCCAAATCATTTATTTGTGCACAAGTCTCGAACCAGTCAATTTCAAAATGGCTGAGCAAAGTTTTCAAGCATTACAACAACTTTTATAGACTTCTGTTCCATTCTAGGTATAGAAAAACATTTCATTGGTCCCGGTAACCTCCCGTACCTCCCGTACCCCTTCCATTGGTCCCGGTACTGATAAGTTTATCCAGTTATGTCCCTTCTGTGGGCATGACACCTGCATGCCCCCCTTCTAGTCCCAATTACAATGGTCAGTTCATCAACTTGTTACTTTCACACTCTCAAGGCCATATAGCCAATTTGTGCATGCAGAGGAGCAGGGCTCTGCAACTCATCTGTCAGCACTCCCAATTATTTCTTTGCAGATGTACTTTTTCTTATCAGTAACTTTTAAACATGTCTTTCTGTATTTTTCCATCTTTCAGCTCTGCAGTTCTGCCTACCTAAGCTAATTCAATACTTCTACTGAGTTCTATCTTACAATAGCAGCATATTGGGGGATGTGCAATCCTATATGCCTCTCCACAGGCCTCATTTACAGGTCAAGCTAGCCATGCTGGCCTGCTTATGTTCAGACACCGTGGGTCACAGGCCTGCACCTGCCACATTCCCCCCTTTGATTAATCTCACCCTATTACTCAATAAGGTGTGAGAATTAAATCACCTTTAGAAGAATCACATCATGATTGAAGGATTTCGACTAGGACTAGCTTTGTATAAAGCCATTATTTTAGTTGCGGTCTTCCGCTCTACTGTACTATCAATAGTGTTATGAATGGAACGCATGCAACATGGGATTAAACATGGTAATAAGAAGATAACAGCAACAAGAATTAGTACTAAAACAATGAAAGTCTTAAATCCTCCCACCCATGAAAAGAGGTTAGCAAACCAGTTAGGAAACTTCAATGAGTGCCAAGTCTGTACTGGCACATAAGCATGTCTTTGCATATCTTTAGCAATTTCTTCAACTACTTGACCCTTATCATCTATTTTCAAACAGCAATTAGTTAAATTCAGTTTACCACACACTCCTCCTTCAGCTGCTAACAAATAATCAAGTGCTAAGCGGTTCTGATATATAGCAGTGCACATCTGAGTACTTTGTCTAGCTAAGAGCGTGAGAGCATGACTAGTTTCATTGGTTATTATTTCAACTACTGCTTGTAAGCGAATAATACGATTAATCATATAAATTGGAGTACGATAACCATACATACCATCATCATTCCAAGTGGCAGGTCCATAATACTCAATGATTCTTTCTGGTGGCCAATCATCACCTTGCCACTTCTCCCACTTGCCTATCTGTAAGGCTTCTCTTTTCTGTCTTAATGCTCTTTTGTGTCGGTGGGTAGTGTATACAGGGTATCCTAATTGTTCTCCATGTTCAGTGTTCAAAAGAAAGAAAGAAGGTCTGATGGTTCCTAAGACACATGCTCCTCCCCAATGTGGCGGAAGTTGTGCATATGCTCGGTTTCCACAGATCCAATATAGGCCAGGTGGGGCTTGCCAGGCTTGGACTTTGGCAAGGTTAGTCCATAAACCAGCAAGTTCAGGAAATCTGGCTAATGGGTTAGGAGGTTCAGGATGTCTGATTCCTGACCACCATGCTGTCTTTTTGGTCGTGGCATTATAGTACTTCTGGCTAAGACAGACCAGCTGTCCTACCTTCTGGGTGAACTGGGGTCCAGTTCTGGCATAGCAAAGACGTCCAACGATTGAGTGCGCTAACACCCATTCACTGGTAGCCTTGTGTAATTCAGTCTGATTGTAAATCATAGAATAATTCAATTCTTGGGCTTCCCATGGCCATTGGTCTCCCATTTGGGTTCCTCCACAAAATTAGCTATCTGAGATCTTAAGACTAGATACTACTGCTCCGGCTAATTCTAGAAATAAATTCTGTGAGGGGTGAGGGATCTCAAACTTATTTACATGCATGGCTTCATAAAAGGTATTATGAATATGATATTTAGATGACTTGTGGGCTTGAGTATTTAATCTGATATACACAATGGTCCCTGGATCTATTGCCCCTCCAGCAATACGTAAACCAAACTTGTATCCTTGTTTCCATGCATGGGGATTGTGTATACGTAAGTGTAAGGGGTTGCAAGCATCTTTCTGACATTTATCATTTGTGGTTGGCTTGGTTAGAGTAGCCATCCGTTTATCTATTTTCTCATCAGTTATACCAGTGTTCCAGGTAGCATAAAAAACACATCCCCAATACGGGCAATAGTAGTCTGCTGCTGGGGCAGTACTATAGCCTGGTTCCTTTTTACCTGTACACTTTCTCCATCCTGTGGCACCTTCTGGACACATGTACTTATGGTCATTTCGATACGCTTTCTCCCATGTACCACAGGTGGAATGACTATCTCTATTAATAGCATTACATGCATCAAAATTCAAAACAGCGGGTTTAGTAATGTCCTTAAGTGGTGGCGTAGCAGCTAATATAGGTCCATCTGCATCCTTCCATCTTATTTCCAACGTGTAATAGGATGGATTCTGATGCGGATTATAGCATGCTTTGATTTTGCCATGAGTGCAAACATTTAGTTCAGTGGTGTTATAGATACACCGAGTCACTGTTCCCTTGCAAGTATAGTAAGAATGATAAAGCAAAGTCTGAGTTACTTTCAGTCCAGTTCGAGTAGAGGTAATGCAAGCAGTGCATGGAGGTAAAGCATAAGTCAGTTCAAAACCTCCTAAGAAGGCAACCAAGGTAAAGCAAAAACAAAGATACATGTTGATGTTGATTGGAGTTCTTCTGAATCCTCAGCTTGCTGATCTTGATCACGACGGTCTTTTATTCTTCGTCCCGTTTGCTAATGAAGCAATTTAACGGGTGCTGAGTGTTGATTGAAGATCCTCAGGTTGTCCAGTACACATTGACCAACTTTTTAGCAATTTCAGTTGGCTTGTGAAGTCTGGCTTAGTCAATGTAGTCTCGAAGTAGTGTGTCAAATCACACACAAATTGGGTTCGTTGAAACAAAACTGTTGCTGCATGGAAAACAGCAATCCTCTTCGAAAGACTTGGCTACTGCAAAGCACTTGTGATGAAGTGTCTAAGCTGCTGGTTGCCGTCTCAGAGTAACTCGCAAGGGTGCATCAAGATGCTGTTCTGCTGTCCACTGCTCTGGTTCAGGATCAGCGGCGGGCTTGACTCTGCTGTGGTGGATCCAGGCGTCGATCTCGGCTACCTTTACTGCAGTTGGGGTAGACAGGATGACGGTGTACGGTCCCTTCCAATGGGGTTCCAACGGTGTCTTCTTCCAATCTTTGATCCACACCGAAGTACCAGGCTGATAGGGATGCAAGGGTTCCGTCAAGTTGATAGGCAACTGATCTTGGATCCACGTATGGAGAGTCTGCAGAACAAAACTAAGAGCTAGGAGTTCTTGTCTGGTTACTTCTGAACCAATCTGGGCTAAACTTCCTTTGACTCCCTGCACTATTGGTGGAGGTTTACCATACAGAACTTCAAAAGGGGAAAATCCTGTTGACTTTACAGGAGCTGAGCGTATTCTGAGTAAAGCTATGGGGAGCACTTGGGGCCACTTCAAGTGTGTCTCCTGACAAAGCTTGGACATTTGGGCTTTCAAGGTACGATTCATTCGCTCAACTTTCCCTGAACTCTGGGGTCTGCATGCAGTGTGGAGTTTCCATTGTATCTGCAAGGCTTTTGCTAACTGCTGAGTAACTTGGGAGACAAATGAGGGTCCATTGTCTGACCCTATTACTGCTGGAATTCCGAACCTGGGGACAATCTCTCTCATTAAGACTTTGGTAACTTCTCGGGCTTTCTCAGTTCTGGTTGGGAATGCTTCTACCCACCCAGAGAAAGTACAAACTAATACTAATAGGTAATGGTATCCATTGGCTCTTGGCATTTCAGTAAAATCAACTTGGAGGTTGTGCATGGGGGTAACACCTCCTGACTGAACTCGGGGTGCCGTTATAAGGCCTTGCTTGGCATTATTTTTGGCACAGGTTAGACATTGACGTGCTACTGAGGCTGATATGGTTGTCATCAGAGGGATGTAAAAATGTGGTCTGAGTGCTTTTTCCATAGCACTCTTCCCATAGTGGGTGGCTTCGTGGAAAGCTTTGACAAAGGATGGTCCTAACAGTTCAGGAATTACTATTCGTCCAGGAGGTTGACTGCCCTCTTCTGGTGGCAGCTCAATCCATCCATCTTTCAGTATTCCATCTTCTCTGTTACAATAGTAATCCAATTCTTTGGTGGTATATCGTGGGGTCCATAGATTCAAAGGTACTGGAAACAATGCTGCTTGCATTGGCATAGCTTGTGGGGCAATCTGTCCTGTCATAGCTGCTTGTCGTGCTGAGGCATATGCAAATCTATTTCCTCGGGCAACTTCTCCTTTTCCTGCTTGATGTCCTCTACAATGCATGACAGCTACACGTGTTGGGGCCCACACTGCATCAAGTAACATCAATATCTCGGGACCATACTTGACTGATTTTCCTCCGGATGTGATGAGTCCTCTTTCTTTATAGAGAGCTCCATGGGCATGCAAGGTAGTGAAGGCATATTTGGAATCTGTATATACATTCAGCACGAGTTTTTCTCCTAACAATAATGCTCTGGTGAGTGCTATCAATTCGGCTTTCTGGGCTGATGTGCCTGAGGCTAGAGCTGATGATTCAACTACTTCGTGTTGAGTGACTACTGCATATCCGGCACAGCGTCGTCCATCAAGGATGAGACTGCTCCCATCAACGTAATAGATCTGGTCAGGATTGTCTATGGGCACATCTGTCAAGTCGGGTCGACTGGAGAACACAGTTTCCATGACTTCGATACAATCATGTTCTGGGAGTTCTTCGCTGATGGGTATCAAGGTGGCTGGATTCAAGGCATGGCTCACTTCAAGTTGTATCTGTGGGTTTTCACATAACATGCTTTGGTACTTCAACATTCGGGAATTGGTGAGCCAATAATTTGCTTTTTGTTCCATAAGGGCAAGGACTGCATGTGGCACAGTGACTCGTATGTTCTGTCCTAGTGTGAGTTTGTCTGCTTCACTCACTAGTAGCGCTGTAGCTGCAACTGCTCTCAAGCAAGGTGGCCATCCTTTGGCCACAGAGTCCAATTGTTTCGATAGGTATGCTACAGGTCGCTCCCAATTTCCCAATTTCTGAGTCAACATGCCTAAGGCATTTCCCTGTGCTTCATGTACAAACAAGTGGAAAGGTTTGTGGACATCTGGTAGTCCAAGTGCTGGTGATGACATCAATTCTTCCTTTAACGTCTTGAAGGCTGTATCCTGCTCAAGTCCCCACTCCATTGGCGACTTTTCTTCTCCTTTTGTGGCTTCATACAGTGGTTTGGCAATTTGGGCAAAGTTGGGTATCCAGATTCGGCAATATCCTGCCGCTCCCAGAAAGGCTCTGACTTGCTTTCTGGTTGTTGGAGTTGGAATTCTGCATACTGCTTCTTTTCTTTCTCTGCCTAATCTTCTGCTCCCTTGGGTAATACGAAAACCCAAGTATTTCACTTCTTTTTGGCATAGCTGTGCTTTGGCTCTGGAAACTTTGTATCCAGCTTCATCTAGTAACTGCAAGAGATCTTTGGTGGCTAGTATACATTCACTTTCTGATATGGCAGCTATCAACAGATCATCCACGTATTGGAGAAGCACTCTCTTCCCCGGGGCTACTGGATAGCTTGAAAGGTCTTGATTCAGTGCAGCACTAAAGATGGTAGGTGAATTCTTAAATCCTTGGGGTAATCTTGTCCAGGTGAGTTGGCCCCCTCTTCCAGAGATGGGGTCCTGCCATTCGAATGCAAACAATATTTGGCTTACTGGGGCTAATCTTATGCAAAAGAATGCATCTTTCAAATCCAGTACGGTGAAATGGGTAGCTTCAGCAGGTATCAGTCCTAGAAGAGTGTAAGGATTGGGTACAACTGGATGTATGGTTTCAACTGCATCATTTACTCTTCTTAAGTCTTGTACTGGGTGGTAATCCTCCGTCCCAGGTTTCTTTACTGGCAAAAGTGGAGTGTTCCATGGGGATTGACATACTTTTAGTAGGCCATACTCGAGCAATCTTTGTAGGTGGCGATGAATGCCTTCAATTGCAGCTCTTGGGAGAGGGTACTGTTTGACGTGCACTGGTGTAGCACTAGGCTTGAGGGTTACAATCACTGGAGCTATATGCTTGGCTAGGCCTGGGGGACTGCCTTCTGCCCATACTCCAGGTGGTGCATCGATGTTCTTTAAAGTTTGTTCAAAATAGGTGTCTTGGATGGAGTCATCAACGTAATATCTCCATTCTTCTTCTCGGGGCACTGTCAGCAGCATTACTCCTGCTGGTTTGGCTTGGGAATTTACTGTCATTTGCATTTCTCCTTGTTCAGAGAAAGATATCTGTGCTTGAAGCTTGGCTAGCATATCTCATCCCAGTAATGGCACTGGACATTCGGGCATGTAAAGGAATTGATGAGTTCCTTAGCATCCCTCTAGTCCAGTCCCGGAAATGTAGAGTTGTCAACCTCCACCAGCAGCTTTGGAGACTGAATGATGTCATCATTTTGATGTCACTGGTACAAATAGGCTAGATCCGCCCCCTTTCACCAGTACTTTCAGTCTCCAAGCAGCTTGGAGGTTCTGAGCCCGGGACTGGGCTCAGAGGAACAAATAAGCAGAGCTTTAATTCTTTGTTTAAATTTAGGATTTTTCCTTTGCTTTCTTGTTTTTTTAGCTGCCTGCTGCTGCTGACAGAGATTCTGTGCTGGTGGGGGTGTTTCTTCCCGTGCCTGCCCTCTCCTCCTCCCCCCCCCCCCCTTCCTTCTCTTTTCTTTCTTTGCCTTATTGCCCCAGCATTTAAACGAGCATTGTGAGTGCACTGGTGTGTGCCTGGCATTATCTCCCTGCTCCCGAACCCACTTGGAAGGGTGAGGAGCAGGTTGAGCACGTTTGGACTGCTGGCAGCAGGCAGGGGGAGTGTATAGCAGTCTCTCCAGGAGCTGATGCCGATTTAAGGGCTGTGCTCTTGAGGGGTTCAGCGCTGCCCTTCCTCACTCTCCTCCCGGTGTTTGGTGAGTAAATTTGCCTTAGGGTTCCTTGGGGGAGTGATCTTTGCTGGCAGCAGGGGTTTGTCAGCTCCATCAGGGTGCAGGAGGCCTGGCCGCATGATTTTTGGCGCCGCAAACGTTGCGGCGGCCATTTTGGATCCCGTTTTTTCTTCTGCCTAACAAGATCGTTTTTTCAGGGTTAGGAGCTTCGTTTTGGCAAACGGTGTTAGGGGGCAGCTAGTTAGAGCTAACTGCATCGATCTGTGTAAAAAAAAAAAAAAAAAAAATCGCGTTTGTAATTTAGCTGTTCCTGGGGCTTTCAAAGGCTTCTTCTGCACTGGTACAGCGCTGTTTATTGATCATGCCTGCCAAGCCCCGCTGCCTCGTGTGTGGGGTGAGGCGCGGAGAGCTTTTGGACACTGGGGTGTGTAAGGCGTGCTCTTTAGAGGCCATGGGCATGGAAAAGTCCCTGGGGGAAGGCTCTCAAGGGCAGGGAGAGGCTTCTCTGGAAGGAGAGGGGTCTATCCCCCCTTCTCTGTCTGCTTCGGAGCCGGTTGCGGGCCCGTCCTCCGCTGGCAGCGTTCCTCTGTTGCCGGAAGGGTCTCAGGGGGCTGGGCTGCCAGGTGTCCCTTCAGAATTTTTCTCCTTGATGCAAAAAGCTTTTGCCTTACTGCAGCCTGACCGGGGGGTTCCGTCCCCGGGTCCTGCGAGGGGTACGAGGCGACGCTCATCCACTCTCCATGAAGGAGACGTGGCGTTACCAAAAAGGCGACGGGACGATTTCGATTCGGCTTCCCCGGCTCCTTTGGAGGAGGACCTGGGAATGCCAGATCTGGAAGATGAGGTGTCGGATGAGGACCTAGAAGACGGGGAATTGTTGGAGGAGGAGCAGCAGAGCAGGCTGGTCCGCGTATTTCGGCGGGAAGAACTGCCTGCTCTGATCTCCGAGACGCTAAAGGTGTTGAATATGCCCGCGGGTTCCACGTCCTCCGCGGAGGCGTTGGAGGATCCGCTGCTACAAGCCGTGCGCACTTCGCAGAGAGTGTTCCCCATCCACAGAGTCTTTCGGGATATGATTCAGGAGGAATGGGACTCGCCGGATTCGGCGTTGCGGGGGACCAGGGCTTTGGATAGGTTATACCCGATCTCTGAGCAGGATAAGATGCTTTTTTTCGTTCTCCTAAGGTGGATGCCGCGGTGGCGGCGGTCACTAAAAAGACCACCATCCCGGTGGAGGGGGCGGCAGCCTTGAGAGATGGTCAGGATAGGAAGTTGGATACTTTGCTGAAGCAGGTGTTTGATATGAGTGCCCTTTCCCTGCAGGCCTCCATAGCAGGGGCCTGGGTGGCGAGGGGCTGTTTGCGCTGTTCCCAACGTATCCAGAGCTCCCTCCCAGAGGAACAATCAGCGGATGGGTCTCGGCTGGAGTCCGGCACCGCCTACCTGTCTGATGCGCACTATGATCTTCTTCGTGGTCAGGCCAAATGTATGGCTTCGGTAGTGGCGGCTCGCCGTTATCTGTGGCTCCGCAACTGGTCAGCGGATAGTTCGTCCAAGTCGCGGCTCAGTAAGCTTCCCTTCCGGGGTAAACTTCTCTTTGGAGAAGATCTGGAAAAGTTGGTCAAGGACCTCGGGGAGTCCAAAGGGGGCCGGCTCCCAGAGGATAGACCGAAACAGTCTCGGGGGGCTTCTGGGTCTCGAGGCCTCTCGAGAGATTTTCGTAAGTTTCGCACTCCTCGTTTTCAGCAATCGCAGCGGAGCAGGTTTCCGTCGCGGGGCCAGTCCTTTCGTGGATTTCGGGGAGCGGGAAGGGGTTTTGGTACCTTCCAGCCCTCCGGTGCCAAGAAGTCCCAATGAGATGAGGCGGGCCCAGGTGGGCGACGTGCCCGTGGGAGGCAGGTTACGGGAGTTTTACCCTGCCTGGGTCCAGATTACCTCCGACCGGTGGGTATTGGAGGTCATTCGGGAAGGATATGCCCTGGAATTTCGGCGCCCCGTAGGAGATTCCTTTGTTCTTTCCCCCTGCAGGGCCCCTCGGAAGCTGAGAGCTGTGGGCGACACCATAGGGCGGCTCCAGCGGCTCCGTGCAATAGTGCCCGTTCCGGTCGACCAGTGCGGCGCCGGTCGATACTCCATTTATTTTGTGGTTCCCAAGAAAGGGGGTACGTTTCGTCCGATTCTCGACCTCAAGAGGGTAAATCGTTGCCTTCGCGTGTCCCACTTCCGCATGGAAACCTTGCGGTCCGTCCTGGCGGCGGTTCGCGCGCGGGAGAGTTTTTGACGTCCTTAGACCTGACGGAAGCTTATCTTCATATCCCCGTGCGCAGGGAGCATCAGCGCTTTCTGCGTTTTGCGGTGCCGATGGGACACTTTCAGTTCCGGGCGCTTCCTTTCGGTCTGGCGACCGCTCCCCGGACATTCACGAAGGTCATGGTTGTGGTGGCGGCCGCTCTTCGCAAAGAGGGGATACTGGTACACCCTTACCTAGACGATTGGTTGATACGAGCGAAGTCAAGAGAGGAAAGCGTGGTAGCCACTGCCAGGGTGGTGGAGTTCTTGGACAGCCTCGGTTGGGTAGTCAACGGGGCGAAGAGTCGTTTGACCCCCTCTCAGGTTCTAGAGTATCTGGGGGCGCGCTTCGAGACTCGGTCGGGCCGGGTCTTCCTTCCCGACGTAAGGGCGCAGGCCTTGAGAGAACTGGTGCGTCGGTTTTTGAGGCTTCGGGCGCCGACGGCTTGGCAGTACCTGCAATTGCTCGGCACCATGGCGGCGACGATAGACTTGGTGTTGTGGGCCAGGGCTCACATGCGGCCGCTACAGAGTGCTCTTCTTCGGCGGTGGTCTCATCAGTCGGACGCGTTGTCTCACTGCCTGCCCTGTCCGGCGGTGGTGCAGGACAGTCTGCAATGGTGGCTGCTTCCCGACAGTCTGAATCAGGGCGTGCCTCTGGAGCCCCCGTGCTGGCGGCTGCTCACGACGGATGCGAGTCTAGCGGGCTGGGGGGCTCATCTAGAGGGCTCGTTTGCGCAGGGGACTTGGTCGCCGGAGGAGCAACTGTGGTCCATCAACCGGTTGGAAATGCGAGCGGTGGTTCAGGCCCTGCGGGCGTTTCGACGGGTGCTGGGGCAAGCAGCGGTCAGGGTGCTATCAGACAACGCAACCACGGTAGCGTATATCAATCGGCAAGGCGGTACGGGCAGTGTGGCCCTGGAGGAGGAGGCGAGTGTGCTGCTGACCTGGGCGGAACTGAACTTACAGGCTCTGTCAGCTCAGCATGTCGCAGGAGTCAACAACGTCGAAGCGGATTATCTCAGCCGCTGCCGCGTGGATCCGGGAGAGTGGACACTGCATCCGGACGTCTTTGCAATGCTGGTGCGCCGGTGGGGGATCCCGGTGATGGATCTCATGGCGACATTCGCGTCGGCAAAAGTGGAGCGTTTCTTCAGCCGAAGGAAAGAGCGGATGGCAGAGGGCCTGGATGCTCTGGCGCAACGATGGCCCACGGAGGGGCTTCTGTATGTGTTCCCTCCCTGGGCACTCATCGGCAAGGTGATACAACGCATCGAGAGGCACAAGGGTCAGGTGGTGCTGTTGGCGCCAGATTGGCCAAGACGGCCGTGGTATGCGGATATGGTGCGGCTGGTGGCCGACGTCCCGTGGCGGCTCCCACTCCGGGAGGACCTGTTGCTTCAGGGGCCCTTGCGGATGCCTCAGGTGGGTCGGTTCTCGCTTACGGCCTGGCTCTTGAGCGGGCGAGGTTGACGGCCCGCGGTTATTCGACGTCCGTGGTAGCCACTCTGTTACGATCGCGCCGGAGGTCGACTTCCCTAGCATATATACGCGTTTGGCGTGTTTTTGAGGCCTGGTGTTCCGATCGGTCTGTCATCCCCATGCGGGCTTCTGTGTCCGATGTCCTCTCCTTTTTACAAGCAGGGTTGGAGAAGGGCCTGGCGGCCAGTTCTTTACGAGTGCATTTGGCGGCTGTCTCCTGTTTTCGCGGCAAGATTCAGGGTCAGGTGATAGCGACGCATGTCGACGTTCGGCGCTTCCTGCGAGCGGTTTTGCTCTTGCGTCCGCCGAGGCGTTCGGTTATTCCTCTATGGGATCTCAATTTGGTCTTGGAAGCCCTGATCGGGCCACCTTTTGAGCCTTTGAGTGCAGCCTCGCTTAAGGATTTGACTCTCAAGACTTTGTTCCTAGTGGCGATCTGTTCCGCCAGGAGGATTTCGGAGCTACAGGCGCTGTCTTGCCGGGAGCCTTTTTTGATTTTTTCCCCGGACAAAGTGGTGCTACGGACGGTGCCAGCCTTTTTACCAAAGGTGGTGTCCGCTTTCCATGTGAATCAGGTGGTGTCGCTGCCAGTATTTTCCGCGGAGCAGAGGGCTCAGGCGGGTGGGCGCTTGCATCGGTTGGATGTGCGGAGGGCGCTCAAGAGCTATCTCCGTCGTACGGCTTCCTTCCGGAAGTCGGACAGGCTTTTTGTCGCCTTCGGAGGCCCTCGGAAGGGCGAGGCGGCAGCAAAGTCTTCCATTTCTAGATGGCTGAAAGAGGCCATTAGTTCCGCCTACATTCTGAGGGGCAGAGAAGTGCCGGTCGGCTTGCGGGCGCATTCTACGAGAGCTCAGGCAGCGTCGTGGGCGGAAGTCAGTCTCGTTCCGCCGGCAGACATTTGTAGAGCTGCAACCTGGTCCTCGTTGCATTCTTTTGCTCGGCATTATCGTTTGGACGTACAGGCGCGCGGGGATGGTCGTTTTGGGTCAGCCGTCCTTCAGGCTGCAGTTTCCGGACCCTCCCGTTGATATGTACTGCTCTGTTACATCCTCTACATTTCCGGGACTGGACTAGAGGGATGCTAAGGAAGAGTAAATTAGACTTACCTGCTAATTGTTGTTCCTTAAGGAACTCTAGTCCAGTCCCGGATCCCTCCCATTCGAGGGGTGTGGAACAGCCTGAAGTTTCTGGCCGCGCGAAATGTGAGTTTGGACAGCTGCTGAACCTTTACAAGGAAAACATCATTATGGGGAAATCTAATTTCTTCGTGTCAGGGCGCTCGGGGAGGCGCAGGAATGAGGGGCGTCTTCAGCGGGGGTCTCTGTGGGGTTGGCAGCAGGCGACATGGGCCGGGGAGCGCCGGGGCTCTGGTGCTTCAGTTGCCGGTTCTTTGGGGACATCACCCGTCCTTTCGGGGCGGCCCTGTCTTGTCTCTCACAGTCTTTTTCTTTCTGTATGGACTGTTCATTATCTTTTTTCTACCTGTATATACTGTTTCTTATAGTTTTGAGATAACTACTTATTTGTTGCTCTGCTGAGTCTGCTTTGTCAATAGGTACTGGTGAAAGGGGGCGGATCTAGCCTATTTGTACCAGTGACATCAAAATGATGACATCATTCAGTCTCCAAAGCTGCTGGTGGAGGTTGACAACTCTACATTTCCGGGACTGGACTAGAGTTCCTTAAGGAACAACAATTAGCAGGTAAGTCTAATTTACTCTTATTTGCTGTCCTCCTAGACTGCATATACGATTCTGAAGAAAAGATTTTGTAGCTTTGGCACCAGTTGCTCCTATAATGGTGACTGCTTTTGTAGAAAATGGGGCTATCTTTTTGTCTATTACTGAATGTTGTGCTCCAGTATCAACCATAAAGTCCATAATTTGGTCTCCTATTTGTACTCCGACCATAGGCTCCTGGAGACCTAAAGCAAACTTGGAGCCCGGTCTGTCCTAATCCACGTCATTCTCATCATGGGCTGGTGTGGCTAATGCTTGAATGGCTCCTCCTCCTCTCTCTCGCTGGAATTGTTCTCGATTGGCTCCTCCTCGGCTTCGGGGATAGCCTCGTCTTTCTTCTCGCCACTGATGACTGCTGTCGTCATCTTGCTGGGCGTCTTCGAGTTGCGGGCACGTATCTCTCCAATGTCCTTCCTCTCTGCAATAGGCGCATTGGTTCACGCCTAGTCTCTGGGTCCGGCCTCCGCCTTGACCCCGCCCTCTTCCTCTGCTCCTTCGACTAGGGACAGCTCCCCTTTTCTGTTCCACTATGGCCGCAGCCAAAAAATCAGCTTTCTTCTTCATCTTTCTATCACATTCTCTCTGTCTTTCATTATCACGATTCACATACACTTTATGAGCGACTTCCAATAACTGTGTTGCATTCATGCCCGCAAACCCTTCTAATTTCTGTAATTTATGTCTAATGTCTGGTTGAGACTGGTTTACAAAAGCAGAATTCACCATACATAAACTTCCTGGTGCCTCAGGATCATAGGGAGTATACATTCTGTATGCTTCAGTTAATCTTTCATAAAAATCTGCTGGGCTCTCATCTATCCCTTGGATAACTCCTGCAACTTTGGAAAGGTTCATAGCTTTCTGGCCCCCCCTTTTCAGGCCTTGTAAAAAGCCTTGGCGAAAACGGGCTAGGGCTGTGGATCCTTCATCTGTATTTGGATCCCATTGGGGGTCTTCATTCGGGAATTCTCTCTGAGCTGCTTCCCGACGGTCTATTATATTCTGCCCCTGTCTCGGAGCTACAGGGTTATCTGCCATCCACTCAATAGCTGCTTTTCTAATTCTTGCTCGTTCTTCTGTCGTGAATAGGGTAGTCAGGAGCTGGCGACAATCTGGCCAAGTGGGTTGGTGAGTTTCCATAATAGTAGTTACTAATTCTGTCAGCTCCTGGGGCTTACTAGTATAGGAGGCATAATGCGACCTCCAATTTAACAAATCAGTTGTAGAGAAAGGGATATACACATAAGTTAGGGGTCCCGCTACCACTTCATCATTATCATTCTTTACGGGCACTCCTGGGACTTGCCGTAAGGGAAACATTTTGGCCGCTGTAGGTGTCTTTTGGGATCTAAGGGTTATTGTCGTAATTGCCTTTGAAGGGGTCACTTTCTTTTTCTCAACAGGTTTTGCTTTGGGTTTATCTTTTGCTAGTTTACTAGTACTGGCAATCACTTGTACACTGTCCTCCTCGTCTGGGGGATTCTCTTTTTCTCCTTCTTCTACCTCCGCTTCTGGCTCACTTTTTATGTCCTCCTCTTCTCTTTCAGCTAATTCCTCCTCTTCCTCCCCTCCGGGAGGTGGATCAGGGGTTGGGTCCCGCTCCGGCTCCGGCCGTCTCTGGGGTTCTGGGGCAGGACGCCGGGCTACTCTTATTGGACCTGGGGTTCGGGGCTGCCTGAGAATTATTTCTGGGGAATCAGGATCTACCAGGATGGGCTTCTTTCTGGCTTTCTTATCCTGCTCTTTCATTTTAGGCTGTTCCGTTTTCTGTCTAGAATCTGTTTTCGCTAACATTATTCTGCACTGTTCCTCATTACAGCGCTGCGCCCAGGGGGGCGGATCTTCACAAATACTTAACCAGGAATCTATGTAGGGGTACTGATCGGGGTGCGCTATCCGCACTCTACGGTGTATGGACTGAATAATCTCTACATTGAACGTTCCCTCTCGGGGCCAGATGGGGTCTAGATCGGGCCACTCCCTAGTACACAAAATCTGCAAACGGGCTGCTGTCATTTTAATACCATAATCTCCTGAATATCCCTCTTTAAAATGTGCGATCATACATTCTAATGGAGTGTTTCTAGTAGACCCCGCCCCTCCCATTTCGATGTGTGCGCGCAACAACAGACAGAAGGGAAAAGGAGGGCGGACCGTGGGTAAGGGGTCCGCACGGTCCTGGAAACGTATAAGGAGTACAAATAACAAGACAAGACGACAATCGCTTCCCCCTTTTCGCGACCTGAACGCGGTCGCCCGGTCAGGAAATGCGCTACTCAGGGGTCCACCTTCACTTGGTCCGTGCTGCCAGACCTCTCATTCACACTTCGTTCACACAATCATGCTAGCAACGTATCCCAGAATGCATTCGTTTCTATCTATTCTGACTAGTCTTTTTCCCAATTACAAAAAGGATGAGGGTTTCACCCGGCGAATTCCCATGCGGGGTTACTCGGCCCTTCCTTGAGAGGTGATCATGCTCTCTTACCAATTCCCAATATCTCGAGATTACAAATTCCAAATTCCAAGTTCCAATGGCAGTACTGCTCTTTCTATCTCTGTCTAGACACCAAATCAAAACTATACTCACCGGATCCGGTCCTCAAACTTCCCAAGCAGGCGCATGAGTTGGACCTCGGACTCCCCTCACTCGGGTTCGAGGCGTTGGCTCCAGCTGGGCCCGGCACCCGCCGAGGTCCGACCAGCTCCCTCCGATACAAGGGACCGGTGGCGCCAGGGAGCAGCCCTCGTCGGAAGGGCGCGATCCCGGCAGGACCAAGCCTATAGAGGCGGAAAGTCGTGGTATATTGCCCTATATACACTTTGATTCCACAACTTCCCGGCCAACGCACCAAGAATATGTAGCAGCAAAGCGCAGACAAACCAATGATACCAGGAGTCTGTTCAGAAGGTCCAAATCATTTATTTGTGCACAAGTCTCGAACCAGTCAATTTCAAAATGGCTGAGCAAAGTTTTCAAGCATTACAACAACTTTTATAGACTTCTGTTCCATTCTAGGTATAGAAAAACATTTCATTGGTCCCGGTAACCTCCCGTACCTCCCGTACCCCTTCCATTGGTCCCGGTACTGATAAGTTTATCCAATTATGTCCCTTCTGTGGGCATGACACCTGCATGCCCCCCTTCTAGTCCCAATTACAATGGTCAGTTCATCAACTTGTTACTTTCACACTCTCAAGGCCATATAGCCAATTTGTGCATGCAGAGGAGCAGGGCTCTGCAACTCATCTGTCAGCACTCCCAATTATTTCTTTGCAGATGTACTTTTTCTTATCAGTAACTTTTAAACATGTCTTTCTGTATTTTTCCATCTTTCAGCTCTGCAGTTCTGCCTACCTAAGCTAATTCAATACTTCTACTGAGTTCTATCTTACAATAGCAGCATATTGGGGGATGTGCAATCCTATATGCCTCTCCACAGGCCTCATTTACAGGTCAAGCTAGCCATGCTGGCCTGCTTATGTTCAGACACCGTGGGTCACAGGCCTGCACCTGCCACACCACCACCTCACAAAAATAATCCCTCACAACTGCCTTATCAACTTGTCAAATGTCCCTACCAAAGAACTACCCCTGCACAACTGCTCATCACCCTGCAAACTGTCCCACCCTCAAAAGCTACATCCTCCACAACTGCTTACCACACCGCAAACTGTCTCCACCTCAAAAAGTAACCTTCCAGAACTGCTTGAACACCTTACAATCTGCCCAGTCTCCATAGATCTACACCCCTTCAACTGTCCCATCTCCCCACAAACTGCTCCCACCCCTAGACAATATCCCCTGTAATACCCCCGAAACCACACACTGCCTCTACTTCTAAAAAACAAAACTAAACACTCTATCGCAACTGTTTTATCATCCCACAAACTGCTCAACTCCAAAGGAACTCGAGGACATTCTAGCAGCTCCACTGACTGACCTTTTCAATACTTCTTTGGAGTCGGGCATGATTCCAGAGGACTGGAAAAAGGCACAAGTGGTCCCCTAGCACAAAAGTGGAAGTAAGGATGAGATTGAAAAGTACAGGCTGGTTTGTCTAACCTCTGTGGTAAGTAAATTATTGAAAACACTGCTAAAAGAGAGAATAGTGAGGTTTCTGTTGTCCAATGGACTGCAGGATCCGAGGCAGAATGGGTTTACCATAAGAAAGTCTTGTCAGAAAAATCTGATTGATTTCTTTGACTGGGTAACCAGAGAGTTGGATCACCGTTCCGCACAGGCGACTTATGAACAAACTGAGCACCCTAGAGATGGACCCTAAAGTTTCTGATTGTGTTAGAAATTGGTTGTTTGGGAAGCAGCAAAGGGTGCAGGTAAATAGAGCTCACTCTGAAGAAAAGGAGGTTACTAGTGGTGTGCCGCTGGGATCTGTCCTTTGTCCGATTCTTTTTAACATCTTTGTTAGTGATATTGCGGAAGGGCTGTTGGGTAAGGTTTGCTTGTCTGCGGATGATACCAAAATCTGCAGTTTCTCCAGGACCAAGCAGGAAGTCAGTCCTCAAATATGGGTGACGTTGGCGCCGACGGAGCCCCCGTGCGGAGCATTTCACCAGCTTTCAAAGAAAGCCTTTGGGAATGCAGCGCGCATGCGCGGTCCCCTTCCCGCTCAAGGGTGCCATCTTGCTCAGTCGTCTTTTTTCCGCGGAGCCCGACAGACATGTTTCATTTTCACCCGAGGAAAAAGTGGATTTTGTTCTGTGTTTGACCCGTTTCTTTGGTTCGACACCGGTTTCCCTTTCCCGCCTGGGTCCGATACATTGCTATCGAGCCCGGTCTTCTTTTTCGGTTTTTGTCCTTAGTGACTAGCGTTCGCGCCATTTTTCTTTTTTCACTGGCAGCCCTGTCTTTTGATCTCGCAGGGGCCCTTTTTCCCCCGATGGCTGCCAGCGGGTTTAAAAAGTGTGATCGGTGTAAGAAGCTTATGTCTCTCACCGACACACATGACTGCTGCCTCCGGTGCCTCGGACCTGATCATGACCCGATGATCTGTAGTCCATGTGGGAAGATGTCCTCGAAGGCTTTGAGGAGTCAGCAGCACCAAAAAGAAAGAATCTTCTCTGACTCCGTGTCTGGTCAGGCCTGGACTTCGTCAGAGGCCTCGACGTCTCGGGAACCCGGGCCCAAGCAGCACCGAGGTTCCTCTGAGAGGGGGTCTCCCTCGCGGGAGCATCGCAGGAAGAAAAAACCCGCGAGGGCGGCATCGGTGGACGCACTTGGCTCCTCGAGGGCCAAGTCGCATAGCCCCGAGTGCCATCCCGGGTCTTCGGAGTTGGAGAGGCCTGCAAAACAACCTCGTGTGGAGATGAAGTCCCCGGGTCACGTAAGTACTGTAGTCCTCGTGGACTCTCCTCCAGGGGACCTCAGGACTCAGTGACACCAAGCCACAGGAAGCCTCACGGACAAAGTGAAGGTGCCCAACCTACTAGAGTCTTCTCTGCAGTGGTGGCTTCATCTTCCAAATCTGGTGCAAGGGGTGCCTTTTCAAGCACCTCTGCACTCTCAGGTGCTGACAACCGATGCTTCTCTTCAAGGTTGGGGTGCACATTCCCAAGGAGCACGTACTCAAGGCCTGTGGTCTCCTTGGGAGGCTGCACAGCAGATCAATCTCTTAGAACTGAGAGCTATCCACTTAGCCCTGAGAACTTTCTCCCATCTCATCTTTCACCAGTCCATCTTGGTTCAGACGGACAATCAAGTTGCTATGTTCTATGTGAACAAATAAGGGGGCACAGGGTCCCACCTTCTATGTCAGGAAGCGCAGAAACTGTACTCCTGGGCAGTCAATCACGGCATTCTTCTCAAAGCGGTCTATCTCCCAGGTCAGGAAAATTACCTGGCGGACAGATTGAGCAGGATCCTGCAGCCGCACGAGTGGCAGTTGAATCCTCTAGTGGTTCAACAGATCTTCCTGAGATGGGGTCTTCCAACCATAGATCTCTTTGCCAGTCCTCTGAACCATCAACTTCCCAGGTTCTGCTCCAGGCAACCGCATCCTCTCAGAGTTGCAGCAGATGCGTTTCTCATTCCATGGTCTACAGGCCTTCTATATGCATTTCCTCCCACGCCTCTAGTGTCCAAGACACTATTCAAGGTGATCAGGGACAAGGCCTCGCTGGTCCTGGTGGCCCCCAGGTGGCCAAGGCAACCCTGGTTCCCACTTCTTTTGCAACTAGCGGTGGACACTCCTCTTCCTCTGGGGATGCAACCCGATCTCCTGTCTCAGGAGCAGGGATCTCTCTTACACCCCAATCTCCAGTCCCTCAATTTGATGGCCTGCCTGCTGAAAGGGTAGTTCTAGCGCCTTTACTATTGCTTAGGGAAGTGGAGGATGTGGTCTTGGCCTCTAGGAGGCAGTCCACCAGAAAGTCTTATGCCCTTAAGTGGCATAGATTCTCTACCTGGTGTACTCAACACAACGAGAACCTTTTCTCGTGTCTGGTACCAGGGGTGCTGCAATATTTGCTTCACCTGTCCAACCTAGGCCTTAAGTCCAATTCTGTGAGAGTTCATCTTAGTGCTCTTTCAGCACACCACTCCCCAGTGGAGGGTCAATCTCTCTCAAGCCATCCTTTGGTGGCTCGCTTCCTCAGAGGCCTGCTTTTGCTTAAGCCTCCAGTGCGTCCACCTGCCCCTGAATGGGATCTAAATGTGGTTTTGCAACGGCTTACTTGCCCACCATTTGAACCTATGGCTACTTGCCTTCTGCGTTTTCTCTCCTGGAAAGCGTTGTTTCTGGTAGCCCTTACCTCAGCAAGGCGAGTGAGTGTGCTTCAGGCCCTAGTATCAGATGCACCTTATACTAGGTTCTATAGGAACAGAGTAGTCTTATGGACTCACCCTAAGTTCCTTCCTAAGGTTGTCATCTCCTTCCACCTCAGTCAGGAGGTGGTTCTTCCAACTTTCTTTCCCAGGCCGCATGCCAGCCGGGCTGAGATGGTCTTGCATACCCTGGACTGTAGGAGGGCATTGTCCTTCTACCTTGACCGTACGCGGGAGCACTGGAGGGCTGTTCAGCTCTTCGTCTCTTTTGACCCCAATAAGTTGGGGTTGGCTGTCTCCAAGCGTACTTTGTCCATTTGGGTAGCCGACTGTATCGCCTGGGCTTACAGGGCAGCCGGCCTCTCGTTACAGGCTCACCGTGTCAGGGCGAAGGCTGCGTCAGTGGCTCATCTCCACTCTGTTCTGTTGGCAGACATCTGCCGGGCCGCTACTTGGTCTTCAAGCCAGACCTTTGCGGCCCACTACTGCCTTGAGAGGGAGTCCCGCAGGGATAGTGCTTTCGGGCAGGCGGTACTCCATAATCTCTTTGGGGTTTAGGCAACTCCTACCCTCCGGCCCTGGTGTTGGGCTACCGTTCGGGGGCGTTATCAGAGAAGATTCTTTTCTTGCATGCTGAGGCTCTAGAGGGAGCTCATTTTTCAGCTTTGGGTCTCCGGTAGCCTTAAGCTGGGGAGTCCCATATGTGAGGACTGACTTCCTGCTTGATCCTGGAGAAAGAGTAGTTACTCACCTGTAACAGGTGTTCTCCAGGAGCAGCAGGAATCAGTCCTCACAACCCTCCCTCCTCCCCTTGGAGTTGCAGTCCTATGATTTATTTTGTTATTTTTGCTGTCTTTCAGCTATGTCATCAGACTCAGCAAGATGGCACCCTTGGGCAGGAAGGGGACCGCGCATGCATGCTGCATTCCCAAAGGCTTTCTTTGAAAGCTGGGGAAATGCTCCGCACGGGGGCTCCGTCGGCGCCGATGTCACCCATATGTGAGGACTGATTCCTGCTGCTCCTGGAGAATACCTGTTACAGGTGAGTAACTACTCTATAGTAGAGACCCAGAAAGGAGTAGATAATATGGAGAGGGATCTAGCTTGAAGAATGGTCTAGAATTTGGCAGCTGAGATTTAATGCTAACAAATGTATTTGATCTGCAAAAATCCAAGGGAGCGGTACAGTGTAGGGGGTGAAGTACTTCTGTCCACAGAAGATTTGCGGGACCTGGGTGTGATTGTATCTGACAATCTTAAAGTAGTTAAACAAGTAGAAGAGATGATGGTGAAAGCCAGAAGCCTCTGTATAAGCCTCTGGTGCGACCTCATTTGGAGTATTGTGTGCAGTTCTGGAGACCGCACCTTCAAAAGGGTATAAACAGGTTAGAGTCCGTGCAGAGGGTGGCTACTAAAATGGTTAGTGGTTTTCATTATAACGCATACGAGGACAGACTTAAAGATCTTAATATGTATATTTTAGAGGAAAGGCGGGATAGAGGTAATATGATAGAAATGTTTAAATACCTCAGTGGCATAAATGCACAGGAGAGTCTCTTTCAATTGAAAGCAAGCTCTGCTATGAGGGGACATAAGATGAGGGTGAAAGGGGGTAGACTCAGGAGTAATATGCGGAAATATTTCTTTACGGAAAGAGTGATAGATACATGGGATAGTCTCCCAGTGGAGGTGGTAGAGACGAGGATAGTATCTGAATTCAAAAAAGCATGGGGCAAACACAGAGGATCTCGAAAGGTAAAAAGGGGATTATTGTAATTTATATGGAAGGGCAGACTAGATAGGCCATGTGGTCTTTTTCTGCTGTCAATAAAAAAAAAAAATAATCATGAGTGAAAAGAGGAATATGTAGAGGCTGCTGAGCATAAAGTGGAATTGCTTAGCAAATATTTCTGTTCTGTGTTCACATATGAAGGACCAAGAATGGGACCTCAGAAAACAAATGCAAATAGGAATAGAAATGAGGTAGAACTCAGGGCCGGCCCGTCCATTGTGCAAGAATGTTGTTTGCATAGGGCCCTGCATTTCAGGGGGCCCCGCGCAAACAACATTCTGCATCTGCCGGTAAATTTAAAAAACAACAACAACTTGCTGCTGCTGCCATGGCAGCGGCAGAATCGAGCGTCACGCGGGCCCCCCCCCTGCCTGGCAGAGTCCTCCATGCGGCCTCAGCTCCCTAAGTGCCGGCTTTCAGAGCTGCGAACAGAGAGAGCTTCTCCCTCGCGGCTCTGTTAAGCCGCTGGCGCTGATGGGAAACAGTATTTCCTGTTTCCCATCAGCCCCGCGGGCTTAAACAGAGCCGCGAGAAAGGGAAACTCTCCCTTTGCGGCTCTGAAAAGCCCGCACTGAGCGAGCTGAGGCCGCATGGAGGACTCTGCCGGGCAGGGGGGCCCCGCGGGACACTCGATTCTGCAGCTGTTTTGGGGTTTTTTTTAATCTACCTGGGCTATGGGGGGGCTAAGACTGAAAATGGGGTGATGGGGGGTAGACTGGTAATGGGCGATGGGGGGCTAGGACTGGAAATGGGCTGATGGGGGGCTCGGACTAGTAATGGGCTATGGGGGTGGGGGCTATGACTGGTAATGCGCTATGGGGGGGGCTAGGACTGGAAATGAGCCAATGGGGGGGGGGCTAGGACTGGTAATGAGCTATGGGGGAGCTAGGACTGGAAATGGGCTGATGGGGGGGCTAGGACTGGTAATGGGCTATGGGGGGCTAGGACTGGTAATGGGCTATTGGGAGGGGCTAGGACTGGAAATGGGCTGATGGTGGGCTAGGACTGATAATGGGCTATGGGGAGACTAAGACTGAAAATGGGGTGATGGGGGGGCTAGGACAGGTAATGGACTATGGGGGGGGCTAGGACTGGAAATGGGCTGATGGTGGTCTAGGACTGGTAATGGGCTATGGCGGGGGCTAGGACTGGTAATGGGCTGGGGGGTTGCTAGGACTGGAAATAGGCTGAGTGGAAGGGGGCTTGAACTGCAAATAGCTGATGGGGAGGGGGGCTTGGAATGGAAATGGGCTGTGAGGGGAGGGAGCTAGCACTGGAAATGGGCTGAGTGGAAGGGGGAGCTAGGACAGGAAATGGGCTGATGGAGGGGCTAGGATAGGACTGGAAATGGGCTGTTGCTGGGTGCTAAGATTGGAAATGGGCTGTGGTGGGGGCTTGGATTGAAATGGACTCATGGAGGGGCTAGAACTGGAAGTAGGCTCATGGGGGGCTTGGATTGGAAATGGGCTGAGTGGAGGGGAGCTAGGATTTGACGGGCTGACGGTGGGGCTAGGAAAGAACTTGAAATGGGCTGATGGGGGACTGGGATTAGAAATGAGCTGATGGAGGGACTCAGGACTGGAAATGGATGGGGGAGCTAGGACTGGAAATGGGCTGATGCTGTGGCTAGGATAGGATTGGAAATGGGCTGATGGGGTCTAGGACTAGAAATGGGCTGATGCAGGGACTGGAAGGGAGCGGATGCTGGGTGGGGCTGGAACTAGAAGGGAGTTGATGTTGGGGGAGGATTAGAATGGGATGGAGCTGGGAGAGTGAAATGGAGAGGGGAAAAATATTTTGTGTGGGAGGGAAGACAAATCTACAATTGGCCGGGTATTGGGAGAGTAAGTGGGGATTGAGGATGGAGGGGTTAAATTTGAGTGGATGAAATAGGAAGGAGAAAGATTAGTATGTTAAAGCAGATGTAGAGAGAGAATGGAAAAAACAACTAGAAGAGAGAAGAAAGGACAAATGGACAGCAGACGATGGAGAGTTAGCAGAAGACACAAAGAAACCAGAAGAAAGTGGCTGGAGCAATTGCAACTGAAAAAAATGCACAAAAGGTAGAAAAATATCTCTTTATTTTGAATTTATTAACTGGAATATGTCAGCTCTGGGAAATGTGCATCATTAACGTCTGCTCTTTGTTTAGTACAAGAGGAAATTAATTTATAGTTTTATTTCTACAGTGTTGTTGTACATTCCAAGATTTGGCTTTTGGGGTTCCCAGTTTAATTATTGTCTTCCTGTTTCTAAATTGTGATTCCTTGTTTGGTGATGGTCTGTGTTCTGCATGTGTAACTGAGCTGAGGTATTCTGTTTAATGTAATTCCTATTTGACATTGCCACTTGTTCTCTTTCCCCAGTAGGTCATGTATTATTGTTCTCTGAAATGTATTGGTTTAATATTTGCAGTGTTGCCTTTTGATAGGTAGAGTATGGAGCTTTGTGAGTCCTGGTAGTACTGTTACGATACAGCGGGTTTGCTATGGGTTCTAAATGGGCAGTGTTTGTAGTAGTTCCTAATGTGCCTGGTGGTTGGCACTGGATTATAGTAATGTAGAAATCTTTGTCTTTCTTTATCCATACACTCATTAAGAGGCATGTTTACTAAAAGTTAGTGTATGGTAACATTATGCAAATATTTATGCAAATGAGGCCCCGCACCCCCCTTGCGCCGCCCCTGGTAGAATTTGAACTATATTACCAAAAGGTCTTTCAGGAAAGGTATGCATCTTTACGATGATACTAAAATCTGCAACAGGATTAACATACTGGAAGCTGGGAATAAGATAAGGAGGGATCTAGTGAAGCTTGAAGAATGGTTGAGATTTTGGCAGTTAAGATTCACTTTTACCAGCCCTATGGCTGGTGTAAAGGACTGCATCTATCTTACGCACATATGCCTGTATTTTATAAAATGCGCACATAAATGTACTGTTGCCTATGTGAATGCCAAAAGTGAAAGTGAAACAAGCCAGGTTAGCATCAGGGCATTCAGATGACCTAGGAGGGGACGTTCAGTGGCACAAACCAGGTGTGTGCCACTGAACATTCCGATCAGCGGGATTAATGTGGTTTGCAGGTCTGCAAACCGTGTTAGTCCTTTTGAATATTCCCCACTTTGCTGCTGTTCATTAATAATGTGTCAATACTGTTATTGTTGTATGCACTGCGTTGTGGTTATGTGTGTAGTATTGTGAGCTGCCTATAAATTGTCAGGATAGGCAGGCTATAAGTACTAAAAACGAAATGAAAAGTTGGGTAGATTTAGGCAGGCCAATTGGTCCTTGTCCGTCTTTATTGAATATGTTACTATTGTACATTAGATCTAAATGCAAATTAGGTAGTGCACACAAGGTGATTCAAAATGTATGTTTAGTTTGACTCCTAGAAATTTGCAGATTGCCCTTCTTTGAATGGAAATGATTGTTTCTACCTAAAGTATGCAGGAAATGCACAATGTATAGAAAAATATAAAAGTTGACATAATTATTCGGTGTTCTTTATATATAAATCTTAACTCAAAAAACATTCTGCTTTCTAGTAAATGTTTTTATTGTAGTAGACAGTTACAGAAGCTTGTTTAAAAAATGTATCAAAAGCTGCAAATAGCTAAATAATCAAATCTGTCTGGTTTTTTAACACAACTTTGAAATGATGAAGTGTTATAAACCAAAAAAGGCTATTGCCCTGCTATTGCTTCATTCTGAGCATCACACTCTTTCACAAATTGGGGGAAGGGGACCCTTTTTCATTCTGCTTTTGTGTTGTTTCTTGCATGATTGCCTAGTTTAAGAAACAGCAATATTGTTTACTTAGCCAAATATTTTTTTCTATTTTATTTACGCCTATTTCTAAGGCACTGAATAATTTTCATGAGTGTCATATTTTTCTGTACAGTATTATTGCTCGTAGAATTTAGTTTAGCTAGTGTGCCTCCCCATTAATAAATGCAAAGTAAATTCATGACTGCAAAACACCTGAATGGGACATTAGTGTGGTGTTAGGTAGGAATGAAAAAGCGAAGCAATTTCTACTAGAGACCAGTAGAATTAATTTTGCATATATGTGAACACATTTATTTTCAGTTTTTGAAGTTTGAGACCTAAGCACAGGAACTTAACCTACTAAACAAATTTATCATTGTCACAGCTTAGCAAAAACCCTCTTGAACCCAGGTTTTGTAGTGTAAACATTTACTGTGCATCTTCCTCTGGATGACATACAAGCCACTGCTTTCAAACCCAGTGAGACTGAAGTTCATTTTAGTATGTTCCAGGTTTTGGATTAAATTTTATTTTGAAATCTGTCCTCAGATGATCTCAATATGACCCATCAGCACTGTGTCCTGTCTGGTTTCCAGCCTCGGTTTAGCTCTACTCACAGAGTGGCAGAGGTAAGCAAAAATATTTCTCATTAACTCTGTTGCTCTCTTAGTGTGGCTTCTGGTTCTCACAAGCAGCATCAATCAAAGAATTACTTAGACGGCAATTGCTATAAGAACTTTTATTTCAGCATAACAAAATAGCAGTGTCATACAGAACAGCAAAAGCCCGTCTATAGAAATGGCAGACAGTACTTTCTCTCTCTGTGAAGAGGAAGAAAATACTGCCCACCCTTACCTGAAAAATAACTGCCTTATATATATTTCTCCCCGTCTCAAATGTCTGTTTCAAATTAATCATACATTCTTAAGTGTCAGCAGGGCCCTGCAACACTTTTCCCAGTGGAGAATCTCCTTACATTTGTACATCTGGACCTGCACTTAGACCTGCTTATTTATACATGGCCTATGACCTCTATACATCTGGAAATGCTTTTAGGTCTATTTATCTATGCATGGCCTGTGACCTCTGCCCCTTCCTGTGTATTTTCTTCTTCTGGCACTAATTGAAACCTTCAGGGTAGGAGAGTGTGTTAGCCTGTATTTTTTCTTGCTTAGGCTCAAATACTGCTAGGCCCAATATTTTTGCATACTCCTATGCAGAATATGGTTACCCAGAATTCTCCATAGCAAATCCTCCATAGCAGGCCACATCTACTCCTTTATACCCACATGCTTGTCTTCTGTGCCATCCATATACTGTGTAGTATCATCAGGCAAGGGTGCAGTCATATAAAGCTAATATAAAGCCAATATATATATAGCAGACCTAAGGCAGATTTAAGTCAGATTTCCCTACATTCGCCACTTTTTGTTTTGTGTTTTTGTTTTTTGTTTTTTTTTTTTGTTTGGGGGGTAGTAAAAGTAATCCCACTAAGGGGCGTGAATAACAACCATTTGAGACAAAGATGGATCATTCAAAGGCAATCGTTGGTACTGTTCCCTTGACACAATATACATGGTTTTAGTGCTTTGCGATATCATTCGTTTACAACAGGCAAGTAAAATGGATAAGGCACAACAGGCAATGATTGCAAAACAAGCGATACTTAAAAGCGTAATAAAGAAGGCTTTAAGTCCTACACCTAAACTAGCAAACCATGAAGCAATACTACCCCACATATTATTAAGTTGAAGCCCCCCTTTAAAATCATCAATATGTAATTCAGAGAGATGCTTTATCTTATTCATTGCATCTAACACAAACACCGTGTGGTTAGCGATTACAGTACAACAGTTTGTAGCATTAATGAAAGTGCATGTTCCGCCTTCAGCGGCCAAAAGTAAATCCAAAGCTTGCCTATTCTGCAGAGTCATTTGTGTATTTTGCTCAAGGGACTCGGCTAGGCGTGATATGGATTCAGTAACAGCTTTCATTTGAATATGCAACAAACATTGCAAACGGCGTACAGCCATACCAAGCTCAGCAGTAAGGGCGGGGGTGGCAAAGGGAATCCAGGCCGTTGCGCTAAGGGCATCCAAACGAGTTTTAGTCATGGGATAAGTGGAATTGATATACTCAAATGAGGCCTGAATGGCATCATCCTCGGCTATAGAGGAATCCCAGGGGCTAGCATAAGCTGAGGAGCTACGTTTTAATCTATGCAGGGTGGAGCGAGAAGCAGAATGATGGGTAACATTAAGAGGTATCAAGACAGAAAAAGAAGAAACTTTAACCAAAGCGCAGGGTAATAGGGAGAGGTTAATTACCTGATACAGAGTTTCCCCACACAACCAATAATGACCCATTACAGCAAAGAGGTTTGTAGCAGGTGTCCATATGCGACTCATATGATGCCCATCAAACCACTTAACAAAAGATTTTCCCGTGGTAGCTGAGGTAAGATCCCTCCTGAAACTGGACATTGGGAGATAGCAAGAAGTATATGGAGATTCATTCTGAGAACCCGTTGTCAGCACAGCTGAACCATCGTGATAAATGGGACCAACCCCCACATACCAGCGGAAGTCAGCTCCATTAAACACTACCGGGTTTCTTGTAATATTTCTCCAATCATATTTCATATTGGAGGGGTCCATATTACCGGATTGATTATACCACTTTATCATGACAGAATTACTAGCAAAATGAAAGGATCCATTAATAACATTATACGACAGGTTACACCTGTCTGAAAAAGCAATGGATACATTTGTTATTAAACATAGATCAAATATCATATTCGGGTCAACATATACACGCAAAGGGTCATGTATCATATTCATTGCATGTCACGTCTGGGAACAATTAAAAGTTTCATAACAACTGGCAGAAAAATTATTATTATCTACACAAGCAAGCTGTCCTGCATACTCATTTAAGGGAACCTTTGAAACATGTACTGGAGCATATGATACACCCTTCGGTAAAGGGGTACAAATAATGCAGTCTGTAATGTTCATCAGGGAAACAATGTGTAATACTGATTGCTTCCACAAGTTCAGAGAGCCTTCAGGTAAAGCCCGGGATGCTCGAGATATCGTCTGGTTAGTCTGGTTCCATCCCTGGAGAAACAAGGCTAGCTGTCCATCTGGATGTAAACACTCAATAAGGAGCACGATTATGACAGAGATTCCCAGAAAAAAAGCACAAGGACGCCCACGGAGTAGGCTTGACAGCGATCATCTTTGGTACTAATAACATAGCACTGTGGTGAGAACACGTGAGTTCTGTAGGGAAATAAAACTGATTAATCAGATGAGACAGCTGGAGACGCTTTTAGATGGCTGACATGCACCCAAGTATCAGTATCATTCAGTCTGGCAGCAAAAGGGGAAGCAGCAGTGACAACGTGGGGTCCTGAAAAGGTTGGGCAGTCCCAGGATGCACGAACACAATTTCTTTTATAGACAGTGGACCCTACAGGGAAGCAAGGTAATAAGGATGGACTGGACAGAGACTGTGTGTCTGCTACACGGTCAGCAATTTCTTGGAGCGCAATCCGGAGTCCTGCAAGGTAAGCAGAGAGACTATCATGAATCGGAACTTGGGACTGTGATAAATTAGTTGTGCGCATACGCCTGCCAGTGGCCATTTCATGAGGTGTCAGATGTAATCGCTTGATCGGGCTATTATGCAGCTGAAATAAGCACATTGGTAATGCTTGTAGCCAGGTCATATGACCAGAAGCACAAATTTTTCTGAGTTGAGTTTTCAAAATGCCATTACATCGTTCAACAAGACCATTGGAAGTAGGTTTATACACAGAAACATACTTCCACTGAACAGGGAGATGCTGGGTGAGTGCAGTCACAAGAGCATTACGAAAGTGAGAGCCATTATCAGAATATATGACTTTAGGAATGCCAAATCAGGGAATTATTTGTGTTAGCAAAACCTCTACTACTTCTTCAGCAGTCTCTCTATTGCAGGGGAAAGCCTCAATCCATTTAGACCAGGGGTCTCAAACTCAAATTGCTTTGAGGGCCAAATGAGGACTTGTAAAGTAACCCGGGGGCCGCATAAGACGCGGGGCCTCATTTGCATAAGGGGCCTCATTTGCATAAATATTTGCATAATGTTACCATACACTAACTTTTAGTAAACATGCCTCTTTAATGAGTATGGATAAAGAAAGACTAAAAGATTTAGAAACAAGAAGACAATAATTAAACTGGGAACCCCAAAAGCCAAACTTGGAATGTACAACAACACTGTAGAAATAAAACTATAAATTAATTTCCTCTTGTACTAAACAAAGCGCAAACATTAATGATGCACATTTCCCAGAGCTGACATATTCCAGTTAATAAATTCAAAATAAAGAGATATTTTTCTACCTTTTGTGCATTTTTTTCAGTTGCAATTGTTCCAGCCACTTTCTTCTGGTTTCTTCATGTCTTCTGCTAACTCTCCATCGTCTGCTGTCCATTTGCCCTTTCTTCTCTCCTAGTTTTTTTTCCATTCTCTCTCTACATCTGCTTTAACATACTAATCTTTCTCCTTTTTCTCTTTCCTCATTCCTATTTCATCCACTCAAATTTTACCCCTCCATCCTCAATCCCCACTTACTCTCCCAATACCTGGCCAATTGTAGATTTGTCTTCTCTCCCAGACAAAATATTTTTCCCCTCTCCATTTCACTTCCCAGCTCCATCCCATTCTAATCCTCCCCCAACATCAGCTCCCTTCTAGTTCCAGCCCCACCCAGCATCCGCTCCCTTCTAGTCCCCCCATTAGTCCATTTCCAGTCCTATCCTAGCCTCACCATCAGCCCATTTCCAATCCTAGCCCCCCATCAGCCCATTTCCAATCCTAGCTCCCTCCCCTCACAGCCCATGGCCATTCCAAGCCCCCCTCCCCATCAGCCATTTGCAGTTCAAGCCCCCCCTTCCACTCAGCCCATTTCCAGTCCTAGCAACCCCCCCCCAGCCCATTACCAGTCCTAGACCCCCCATAGCCCATTACCAGTCCTAACCTCCCCATAGCGCACTTCCAGTTTTACCCCCCATCACCCCATTTTCAGTCTTACCCCCCCCCCATAGCCCATTACCAGTCATAACCCCCCTGCCAATAGCCCACTTCCAGCCCTAACCCCCATTACCCCATTTCAGTCAGCCCTTCCATAGCTCATTACCAGTCCTAACTCCCCCCATCAGCCCACCTCCAGTCCTTCCTAACCCCCACCTGCCCATTTCCAGTCCTAGCCCCCACCATAGCCCATTACCAGTCATAACCCCCCTGCCAATAGCCCATCTCCAGTCATAAACCCCCCCTGCCAATAGCCCATTTCCAGTCATACCCCCCCCCCTGCCAATAGCCCATTTCCAGTCATACCCCCCCCTGCCAATAGCCCATTTCCAGTCATACCCCCCCCCTGCCAATAGCCCATTTCCAGTCATACTCCCCCCCTGCCAATAGCCCATTTCCAGTCCTACACCCCCCCCCCCAGGTAAATTAAAAAAAACCTGGCTTCTGCTGCTCAAGCAGCAAAATCAGCTGTCCTGCGGCCCCTTCCCCTGTGCCTGGAGATCCGAGTCTGCTCTATCAGCGGCGTGCTTTTCAAGCCGCGAGGAGAGTATTCCCCTCTCGCGCGGCTTGAAACCGCGCGAGAGGGGAATACTCTCTTCGCGGCTTGAAAAGCACGCCGCTGATAGAGCAGACTCGGATCTCCGGGCACAGGGGAAGGGGCCGCAGGACAGCTGATTTTGCTGCTTGAGCAGCAGAAGTAAGTTTTTTTAAAAATTTGACAATTGATTCTGCCGCTGCCACGGCGGCAACGGCAGAAGCCAGGGTTTTGGGGTTTTTTTGTTTTCCTCCGTCGCGGGCCGCACAAAGTTGTCTCGCGGGCCGCATGCGGCCCGCGGGCCGCGTGTTTGAGACCCCTGATTTAGACCAAGGGCAAACCCACACTAAAAGGTACCGCTTCTGAGCACATCTGTAGATCATGTCAGTAAAATCTACATACCAGGATTCAAAAGGACCACTTAGAACCGGGAGGTGACCTTTGGCTATGGGTTTTCCTCCTGGCTGAGAGTTCAGGATACACACAGGACATTTAGCTACTAGTTCCTGAATGTGATTTTTCATGTGTGGACACCAAAAAATGTCCTCAAGCATGCTGTAAACATTTGCAGTACTAGAATGATAGATATCATGAATGAGTTCTGTGAGGCGTTTCAGTGCTACATAACAGATACAGAGTCTTCCTGATGGATGTACCCACATTTTCTTAATTTGGGAACAACCTAGTCTCTCCCAGTTTCCTATCTCATGAGAAACAGCATCTTTCTGATAATCAGCAAGGTCAGGTACTAAATAGATCTGTGATCTGGTGACAGGCAAGGTCAGGGAAGCATTACTAGTTACTTCTTTGGCTAACTGATCTGCCAGGGCATTGCCCATCTGGCGGAAAGAGTCTCCCTGTGTATGTCCAGGAACCCATTCACAGCACAGAAACAGATTGTTGATTCTGCGTTTCTCTAAACACTCATAAATTTGATGTATCTCATCAAGATGTGAAATTGAGCTGGCTGAGGAAGTGATAAAACCTCTTTGTGACCATTTCTGGTGAAGCGCTGTCAGCACTTGTGCTGCATATTGGGAGTCAGTGAATATAATAATGTTCTGTCTCTCCTGATACAGTAAGACTGCCAAAATTGCACAGAGTTCAGCACCTTGAGCACTATAAGCACTCGGCAACTGATATTGCAACACATCTAGAATGTCACCAGAAAGAGATATCTGTACTGCACTGAAACCAGAACATAGTGACGTCTCAGAACCATCAGTGAACCAGACTTTAGAATTGACAGGCATTTCGTGAAGAGACAGAATATTATCTGCGAAAGAAAAGATGGGGATCTTATCTCCTTCTTCTCCAACAATGACAGAAACTAAATTTTGTAGGTAGCCAAAAGGGTGACTTGCAGGGAATGGCTTAATGAGAATATGACTCCGTAGCAGATTAGCACAAAGCTGGTGCACCCGATGTGGGGTAAAGTGGAGAGTATTACTACATAACAATGCCTCTACATCACCGGAGCAATACACAGTGAGTCGTAAGGGATGAAAGGTGTTATAGGTCTTCCTGACTGCCTCACTGGTGGCTACTAACCCTCTCTCAACATCAGGCAGAACTATTTCTGTAACAGAAAAAGACCCTGACAAGTAGGACACAATTTTACCATCATCCTGATAAATCACAGCTGCCCACGTGTGATGTCCGTGAAAGCTAATGAGAAACATATCCTTTGAATAGTCAGGGAGACAGATACTTGGTGTGTGCGATACATCAGTCAAAAGAGATTGAAGCAAAATCTGGTCAGGAGCTGACAGGCTGATAACAGTCGACCCCTTAGCCCCCCCTTTTAAATATTTGCGAAAGGGATGTGTGCGTTGACTGTGACCTGGGATCCAATTCCGGCAGAAATTTATCATGCCGAGCAGAGATCGCAATTGCTTTACAGTGGTAGGCATCTGTAATTGCAAGCAGTGTTGTTTAGTTTTCTCTGTCAGAGACAGCATTCCATCTCCTACTAGGAAACCCAGAAAAATAACTTCAGTTTGGCAGATCTGTGCCTTGGCCATATTAATCTGGTAACCACTTTCCAAAAGATAACAAACAAGTTTATCTGTGAGGGCCAGATTTGTTGCAGCCTCAGCTGTGGAAAGCAGTAAGTCATCTACATACTGTAACAAAGACACATTGCTGGGCAGCTCTGCCCTGAATGATTGCAAATCAGCAACTAGTGCTTGAGAGAATATGGAGGGGCTTTCCACATATCCTTGGGGTAACCTGGTCCACTGATAATGCTGACCCTCAAAAATAAATGCCAAAAACTGCCTGGATGTGGGTTCGACCTCTATCCCAAAAAAGGCATGGGAAAGGTCCAAAACAGTATGATATTTGTACAGAGTAGTCGTTGTCAGCAATGTGGCAGGGTTTGAGACTACTGGAAACTGTGGTTCAATAACACTGTTAAGTGCACGTAAGTCATGAACTATTCTCCACTTCCCATTAGGCTTTTTCACAGGGAATAGTGGGGTGTTATATGGGGAGTTACTGAGTTCAATAATTCCATGCTGTAACAGCTCCTGAATCTCCTGGCGAGATCCCTGCAGGGCCTCCGGTTGGAGGGGATACTGCGGAATCTTTGGTGGTTTTACAGCCCGGCTTAATATGAATGGTAATAGGCAGATGTGATTTAACTCGGCCATAAGGGCTGAGGAGCAGTGACCGTTCAGAGCCTTTTTCTCCCAGCGGACCATAGGTGAATTCAACCTGTAATTTCACCAATAAGTCCCTACCCATCAAATTTACTGGGCAATATGGGGCAAACAGAAAAGAATGAGAAATCTGCTGATCTCCTATTCTTAAACAAATAGGTGTAGTTAGATAAGATGTAAGGGGTCTACCATCAAAACCAGTGGTAGTCATTTTCTTTCTACTAAGCTGGCATCTCTGTGGTAAAGCAGTTAATACAGAGGACGTGGCTCCTGTATCAAGTAACATTTCTGTGGGCTCATCATTAAGATATACTGTGATCAGAGGTTCCTGATATGTGAGCCTCGCCTGTAAGATATAGATTCCCAGTCATTGTTGAGGTGGGGGTCCAGAGTCCCGGGGAGGTGTCCACAAGGGAAAACGCCTCCTGTCAAAGTTCTCATTTCTGCGCTGAGCACGGCATGAGCGCTGAAAATGACCGTAACCACCACAGTTCCAACACTGTGGGGCAAGAGTACGGTTATTTTGCTGGTACGAGGGACCTCGACGCTGTGGCTGAGGATAACGGGGTCGTTGGGCTCCGTTATAGTAAATGCGCTCCTTATCTCTATCCCATACCTCATCACAGGGGTCTGGAACATCATCCTCATAAGGATCCAGATATTCCATGTCATCAATTTTCTCCTGCTGTTCCCTAATTTTCTGTTTTAGTTGTCTAATAAGTTCATTATTAGATTTATCAAGATGTAATTTGGTGGTGGATTGGGGATCTTTAATTTCTTGTAACCCTTTAAGTTGAAGGTGTAACAAGCGTGCTTGGGCCTGTTTCAAATCCTTCTCAGGTTTCAAAGTGTCCTCCTCTAAAGATCGAATATAATGCAAAATATGGGCCTGTTGTTTAGGCCATGGCTCAGACTCCAAGGCTACTATAGACTTTAATTTTGCAGTTACGGATGGGGGTAATGTATTACACAAAGTCTGGAAAAATACAGGTCTCATACAAACATCATCGTATGGTACCCCCATTTGTGCTTCCCATAAATCTTGAAATCGTACGAGGTATGCACTGATATCCTCACCTATTTGGAATCTCATAGTAGTGAGAGGAGCCAAACTGCGCTGAGTAGGGTACATCTCCCTGAGGGAGTCCCAAATACGAGGACGAAACTCGTTGAAGGAAGAACCATCATAAGTGTTAACTGTGACCTTCACCTGGCCTAAATCGGCATTGGCGAACACTTGATTTGTCGCACTATTTCCCAGAATTTTGGCCAATAAAGCTTTGATATCTCCCAAAGCCAAATGATATCCAGCCGTAATTCTTTCAAATTTTTGAATCCATGTCTCTCCCCCTCTACTAAGTGGAGGGAGACTACTGGCTATATTAGTCATATCAGTAAAACTCCATGGGATATATTTAGATTTTCCTTCATTTGTGTAGATTACTGGAAACAGAAGCTGTTTATTAGCGTCCTGATTCTCATACTTCTCCCAAACCCTCAGACCTGCCTCCATATAGGCAGAATCCCAGTTAGGGTCTCCCGCTCCGCCGCGAATGCAGAGTCGGGCGGTGTTAAGGTGTACAGTTTCTAGTGATCCATTAGGGGGCCACTGTAACATCTGGGCTGATTGGCTCTTGTCCAACCGTACATGTTGGAGGACCATCGGTAAACATAATAACCATTTCCATCCTCCTGCTCTGTAATAAAAGTAAGGATACAGGGTTGTGGAGCTCGAGGAGCTTTACCATCTTTCACAACTCCACAAATCACTGTAAGTGCACTTTTTGTCTTTTCATCATCTTCTCCCTCCTCTACCTTCTCCTCTTCTTCTTCTTCTATAATCGCCTTAAGACGTTTTTCCCTATCTGTCAGGTCTAACTCCCATCTTCTAAGATTCTCAGTAATTTTAACCTCAGATAGTTTTAAAGCTTGAGCCTGACTTTCTAAATCTTCATGTTCTGCTGTTAAATGCTGTTTCAACTCTTCTAATCTTGCCTGTGCCTCAGCATATGCACTGGGATCTGGGGCAGGGGTGGCTTTTAAGTTAACATGACCCTCAATCTTTGCCCAAGCTCCCTCAGTGTCCAAGAGTTTATGCAGAACCTGTTCTGGGGGTATAGAGGCTGCTGGGTGAGAAGTGGGTTCTGACTTGGGCTGGAAGACAGGGTCAGAATAGCCTATGGCTGCCATAGCTTTACTTTCGGCTGCCCAATAAGAAGGTGGGGGTACAGGGGCAGAAGACAAAGGCTCTGGACCAGCCTGCATCCACAGGGAAATATGTTGCAAATGTTCCAATTGGGCTTTGCCACATTTGTTAAATAAAATATGATCCCTAATTTTGGTCAAAATGAGCGGATCAAACGACCCCCCCTGCTGGCCAGGCAAGAGAGGGTGTTTTCTTCGTCCATTTTTCCCATTGTTTAGAACAATTTTTTATTGAAGCCTCCAATAGGGGGTTCTGTTTAACAAGGCTATCTATGGGATTAGGACCGGGCTCAGTTCCTTTCTCAGTATTTACCTCCTGTTTAGATCTTCTTTTAAACATTTCCCTAGCTGTCCCTTCTCTATAGTCTATGTAGACCTGGTGTTTTCACTGTTCAGGGACAGGGGCAATTAACTTCGCCTTTTACCAATAGCAAATTGAACCTCTTTATATACAGAGGCGCGCGTAATTTCGCTTTTAGGTGGCAATCCAAACCTCTTAATTAAGAGAGGAGCGAAAATTACGAATCCAGGACTCATACACACATACAACTCTTGTGCTTTGTCTAAACCCAGCCAATCTCCTCGCGGAGGTATGAAAACGTGGATAAAGACACACACTCGCTTCGTATTAATAATAATACGTACAGTCTCAAGCGTACATCAATCAATCCCGGAAAGACAGAGACCTAATGTCTGGGCAAAACTTTCAAACTTTCTTTCCTTAACATTACAACTAAAGGCAAAGACAATCTAACAATTTAGCTACATAACAAAACATTAAGCAAATAAAATACATATGCATATGTGTAAATTTGGTACTCACCCACCAAGCGAACCTGGGTAAATCTTCCGTCTTTGTTTGTAGACAGGAAAAACAAAACTCACCCGCTGGAGTCGTCCTAGGGCAGGGGTCTGCAACCTTTAAGACGTAAAGAGCCACTTGGACCCGTTTCCGAAGGGAAAAAAAAACTGGGAGCCGCAAAACCATTGCGACATTTAAAACAAATCTAACACTGCATATATTGTTTCTTACCTTAATGCTATATACGACCCCCTACTTTTCCTGTTAAAATATAGGTGTTTGGCCTATACTCGCCGTATAAGACTACCCCTCTTCCTTCACACACCAAAAAAAAAAAACGCCAGAAAATATCACAACAACAAGTAACAATATTTGATTTCAAAATTATGATGATTTTGTAGTCAAATCACTAATATGAAATAAAATTATTTTTTCTACCTTTGTTGTCTGACCAATTTATTCTTTGATCATGCTGGTCCCGATCTGAGGCTTCTGCTTTCCTGTCTTCTCTTAGCTCTCTTTCTGTGGTCTATGGTCCATCTGCCATTTCTTATCTCTTCTTTCGTTTTCTTCACTTCTTTCCATCAGCCTATTTCCAGTCCCAGTAACCCTCCCCAATATCAGCCCCTTTCCAGTCCTCACTCCCAGTACCTTCCAGTGCTAATCCCCCCTCAACCCCATTACCAGTGCTTGCCTCCCCTAATCAGCCCAATACCAGTCCTACCCCCCATCAGCTCATTACCAGTCCTAGCCTCCCCTAAGCTCATTTCCAGTGCTCGTCCCCTCAACCCCATTACCAGTGCTCCATCCCTCCATGTCAGCCCCCTCCCTCCCTCCATCCATATCAGCTCCCTCCCTCCATGTCAGCCCCCTCCATCCCTCCATGTCAGCCCCCCTCCCTCCATCCATATCAGCTCCCTCCCTCCATGTCAGCCCCCTACATCCCTCCATGTCAGCCCCCTCCCTCCATCCATATCAGCTCCCTCCCTCCATGTCAGCCCCCCTCCCTCCATCCATCCATATCAGCCCCCCTCCCTCCATGTCAGCCCCCTCCCTCCATGTCAGCCCCTCCATCCCTCCATGTCAGCCCCCCTCCCTCCATCCATCCATATCAGCTCCCTCCCTCCATATCTGCTCCCTCCCTCCATGTCAGCCCCCCTCCCTCCCTCCCTCCCAGCCCCCTCCCTCCCTCCATCCATGTCAGCCCCTCCCTCCATCCATATCAGCTCCCTCCCTCCATGTCAGCCCCCCTCCCTCCATCCATCCATATCTGCTCCCTCCCTCCATGTCAGCCCCCCTCCCTCCATGTCAGCCCCCTCCCTCCATCCATCCATATCTGCTCCCTCCCTCCATGTCAGCCCCCCTCCCTCCATCCATCCATATCTGCTCCCTCCCTCCATGTCAGCCCCCCTCCCTCCATCCATCCATCCATATCTGCTCCCTCCCTCCATGTCAGCCCCCCTCCCTCCATCCATATCAGCTCCCTCCCTCCATGTCAGCCCCCCTCCCTCCATCCATCCATATCAGCTCCCTCCCTCCATGTCAGCCCCCTCCATCCCTCCATGTCAGCCCCTCCCTCCATCCATCCATATCTGCTCCCTCCCTCCATGTCAGCCCCCCACCCTCCATTTCAGCCCCCTCCCTCCATCCATCCATATCTGCTCCCTCCCTCCATGTCAGCCCCCCTCCCTCCATCCATATCAGCTCCCTCCCTCCATGTCAGCCCCCCTCCCTCCATCCATCCATATCAGCTCCCTCCATCCCTCCATGTCAGCCCCCCTCCCACCATCCATCCATATCTGCTCCCACCCTCCATGTCAGCCCCCCACCCGCCATGTCAGCGCCCTCCCGTCGTCGGCAGCCGCGGCTCTCGGCCGCTTAGGGAACCGCGGCTGTGCTTTTAAAATCATCTCGGAGCCCTTCCTGTCTTGACGGGCTCCGTGCAGCATTGTCCCGCCTCCAAAGGAAGTGGTAAACAACTTCCTTTAGAGGCGGGACAATGCTGCACGGAGCCCGTCAAGACAGGAAGGGCTCCGAGATGATTTTAAAAGCACAGCCGTGGTTCCCTAAGAGGCAGGGAGCCGCGGCTGCAGAAGAAGGGAGGGAGCCCATAACGCCATAAATACCGGGCGGGCAGTGTGCTCCGGAGCTGCGGCAAAGGTGAGAAAGAGCCGCATGCGGCTCTGGAGCCGCGGGTTGCCGACCCCTGTCCTAGGGTATCAAAATCTCTCTCGACGTCACTCTCCCATCTTCTGGACCAGCAGAAGGAATCCTCTTCTCCTAATGAGAAGGTATTCTCATCCCCTGTTTTTTTCTCTGTGAAAAACAGGAGGTAGTCCCTCTGACAAAAATGCAGGCAAATCAAAACTGCAGTCAGAGGAGTCCTTGGGCAATTTAGAAAAGAAAATTTAGAAGGCCGGGTTGCGGCATCAATTGTGGCTTCTGGTTCTCACAAGCAGCATCAATCAAAGAATTACTTAGACGGCAATTGCTATAAGAACTTTTATTTCAGCATAACAAAATAGCAGTGTCATACAGAACAGCAAAAGCCCGTCTATAGAAATGGCAGACAGTACTTTCTCTCTCTGTGAAGAGGAAGAAAATACTGCCCACCCTTACCTGAAAAATAACTGACTTATATATATTTCTCCCCGTCTCAAATGTCTGTTTCAAATTAATCATACATTCTTAAGTGTCAGCAGGGCCCTGCAACACTTTTCCCAGGGGAGAATCTCCTTACATTTGTACATCTGGACCTATCTGGACCTGCACTTAGACCTGCTTATTTATACATGGCCTATGACCTCTATACATCTGGAAATGCTTTTAGGTCTATTTATCTATGCATGGCCTGTGACCTCTGCCCCTTCCTGTGTATTTTCTTCTTCTGGCACTAATTGAAACCTTCAGGGTAGGAGAGTGTGTTAGCCTGTATTTTTTCTTGCTTAGGCTCAAATACTGCTAGGCCCAATATTTTTTCATACTCCTATGCAGAATATGGTTACCCAGAATTCTCCATAGCAAATCCTCCATAGCAGGCCACATCTACTCCTTTATACCCACATGCTTGTCTTCTGTGCCATCCATATACTGTGTAGTATCATCAGGCAAGGGTGCAGTCATATAAAGCTACTATAAAGCCAATATATATATAGCAGACCTAAGGCAGATTTATGTCAGATTTCCCTACACTTAGTAATTACTAAAATATAGAATTTATGAATACCAGGTCCCATTTTAACAATGTCATTGAACTTTTCACAACTTGTGCTGTTTGAGGGTTAGTTAGTGGCCTGGCTTGCCATGATTTGTTGGACTTGACATAAAATCCTCACTTCATATATTAGTACCAAAGCATGTTAAAACTTTATATTTAATAAACTATTTTGGGTCAATATTTAATCACTGCAGCAAGTGTTTGTTTAAAATGCAGGCTTTGCCATTTAAATAATCCACATATATTCAGCACCACTATCTGGCTAGTCAACAGCGCTGCATATACGTGGACTGCTCTCATCGCAGCCACTATGAGGGTAATTTTATAACACATCTAGATTTGGAGGTGGAGATGGTGCTTGTTTTTAGCCTATTTTAGAAAGACACAAAGGTGCCCGTGGGCCATGTTTCTTAAGGGTGTGTTATTAGCACAAGTTAATCTGCGCAACTACTGCGGAGGCCCTCATTATTTTTTGGGGGGGAGGGGAGGGGGAGGTGCACCTGTTTCCCTGCTGCTAGTGCATTGGTAACATGCTTACCAAACATTCATTGAAGTGGCATTAAGTGCATCCGCACCAACAAGAACATTTGTGGTTAGCATTAACCCATTACGTCCGGGCAAACCATGATAACGCCCACATTATTCCTTTAACCTGCTCAGTTCCTAGTTAGTGCAGTGCACTTACAGGCATGTTTATTAAAATGCCCTACCTGACAGCATGGGCTTTAGCATATGTTTTGGGCACAGTGCTAAAACGTAGTGTGGTTCCTAGTGCCAAAGATCCCGTGCTACCCTGGTAGTGGGTGCCAGGGCATAGTCTGGGTAGGACAAAGGTGGAAAGTAGGCATTGCTGGTGCTTTGCAGCTAGTACAGGGATTGGTGACCCCTGCTAACTGTGCTTGTTGCCCTTAGCATGGGGCCAAAAATTAGGCAAACTAGGTGGCCGATTAGGGTGGCAGCTTCTCAGAGGTGGAAAAGAGCAGGGCATTCAAAGCTAAACAATAGATTCTGACAGCCAGCAGGGGCATAAAGCTTAAGGTTTGTCTAGGATACACCTTGCACCAACTCTGGGGCCAGCCCTGTGTGGGTGCACTTAGCACCACCTCAGCGGCACTATGTGGATAGGGCTGCTGAAAATTATAGGATAAGGGACTCATAATGGTGGCCACTATACATGTAAGTACTTTTGCCTCTCCAGCCTTTTACTGTCCTGAATTAGTACCTCCATTTCTATGAAATGTGAAGTTTAAAAGAATCTGCAATTCCGGAGACTGTTTTTAAAAATGATCTTTAAAAAATAACTGTACACCTTCTAGATAAAAGGTAAACTTGAAATTATCTGTTTTCCTGACTGGTTGTATTTCCTTAATTTGTTCATGAAAAAACCTTCTTGTTCTCAGTCTCAGTTCTATAGAGCAAAAGTTTATTTGTTTATTGTTTCTTATAGACTTGATTGACCACTTTTAACTACACGCAACAAAGCAATTTACAACAAAAGCCTACTAGGTTAAAATAGAAAAACAAAATAAAAGACAATTAAAATCTGAAATACAAAAAATCCATAACAAACAAGAGGAAAGACAAGCAGTGCAAACTAGAACAGCTCTGGGGCTCACTGCCCTATAAACCCCAGATTTCCTACGATTTGCCAAAGGCTTGCTCGTAGAAAAACATTGTAAGATTCTTCTTAAATAGCTTCAAGAATATACATAGGGATTGAGTTCCATAACCAAGGGTCCACAAAATAAAATGCTGATCATCGTATCAACTCCAACTGAGCAGAATGAACTGATGGAATCACCAAATGGCACTGAGATTGTCACCTAGTAACCCTTGACTGTTCATAAGACACCTAACAGAGTACACTTAACAGTACAGATGCCCTGTTCCAAGATGAATTTTTACCATTCTATAACTACAAGTTCTAAGATGATAAGAACATAAGATATGCCATACTGGGTCAGACCAAGGTCCATCAAGCCCAGTATCCTGTTTCCAACAGTGGCCAATCTAGGTCATACGTACCTAGCAGCATCCCCAAGAGACACAGGTTCCACAATGCTTGTATTGGGTCAAGCATTGATATCCTGGGTCTCTTTTTAATGATGGTTTATGGACCTTTCCTTCAGGAACTTGTCCAAACCTTTTTTAAACCCAGCTACACTAACAGCCTTTAATACATCCTCCGGTAACAAATTCCAGAGTTTGATTACAAGTTGAGTAAAAAAATATTTTCTCTAGGACCAAGCAGGAAGTCAGTCCTCACATATGGGTGTCATCGGCGCTGATGAAGCCCCAGCGGAGCATTTCCCCAGCTTTCTATGAAAGCCTTTGGGAATGCAGGCACGCATGCGCGGTTCCCTTCCCGCCTAAAGGTGCCATCTTACCTCAGTCTCTTTTTTTCCGTGAAGCCCACCGGACGTATGTCCAGTTTTCCCGGTTAAAATTAGATTTTTCAGCGATTTTTTTTGTTCTTTTTCTACCGGTTCGATGCCAGTTCCCCTCCCGCCGGATTCGGTACACCGGTATCGAGCCCGATTCCTCTTTTTCGTTTTTTGCCCTTCGTGGCTGGTGTTCGCGCCCTTTTTCTCATTTTCCCTGGAAGGCCGGTCTTTTGACCTCACGGGGACTCTTTTTTCCCCGATGGCTTCCAATGGTTTTAAGAAATGTGATCGGTGTAAGAAACTAATGTCTCTCACCGACACACACGACTGCTGCCTTCGGTGCCTGGGCCCCGACCACGATCCTAAGTCGTGCGGGGCCTGTGGGAAAATGTCTTCCAAGGCACTGCGAAGTCGCCAGCAACAAAAGGAAAGGCTTTTCTCGGACTCAGCCTCCGGCCGGGCCCACATCCGGACCTCGTCTGAGGCCTCGACATCTCGGGTTTCCGATCCCGAGTGCCGTTGAAGCTCCTCGGACAGGGTGTCCCCCGACCGGGAACGCAAGAGGAAGAAACGGCTCGCGAGGGCGTCGTCGGAAGAGGTCCCTGGCTCTTCGAGGGCCAGGTCTAAGACCCCTGACCGTCGCCCCGGGCCTGTGGAACCGGAGAAGCCTGCCAAAGTTCCTCATGTGGAGCCGGAGTCTGCTGGACACGTAAGCCCCGTAGTCCTCGTGGACTCTCCTCCCAGGGAGCCGCTGCCGGGGCCCGAGTCGGTGGCTGCTGCGTCTCCCGAGCTGAGTCTCAGGATGACAGCCTTGGAGAGCAGAATGTCTGCCTTCATGGAGCAGCAGCGGGCACTGATGGCCAGCCTGTCTGGTGCATCTGCCCCGACTACTGGGACATCGACATCCAAGTCTACCCCGGAGACCGAGCCGATACTCGAGTCCATCGTGGCTCGGAGTCGACCTTGGTCGCGGTCCCCCTCGACCTCCCGTTCGGGACTGAGGGCGTTGACGCCGGTGCTTCCGGCGTCGGGGCGGATGCTCCAGGGCCCCACGGGGTCGGACCCCGACTCTTCCTCGAATGAGTTGGCTTGGGAGACGGAGGACGAGGAGTCTCCTGACACCTTTAAGACTCGGTGCGTCCCTTCGGACTCACCGCAGTCTGAGCCCCGGAGTTCGTCCGGGATATGGCCACTGCCTTAGCTATTCCGGCGGATCCCGAGGAAGAGCCTCGAGCTGAAGAGCTCGAGGCGCTGCAGTATGACTCTCCTCCGAAGGAGGCCTTTACTGTCCCGGTTCCTCCGATGCTGGAACGGCTCCTCTTCCGTATGTGGGAGGTACCGGCCTCGGCGCCGGTTCTTAGCAAGTGAGTCGATTCGATCTATGGGCTCCGTAAGAGCTCTGGTTTTCAGAAGGCACAGCTACCACACCATTCCATGGTTGTGGAATCGGCCATGCATCGTCTGAAGAGTCAGAAGATGCACTCTGTGGTGCCTCCTGGCAGGGAGGCCCAAAACCTAGATGGCGTCGGTAGAAAGTGTTTTCAGGGCTCGATGCTTGCTTGCCGTGTCCAGTCTTACCAGCTGTACATGGGCATGTACTTGTGGGATCTGGCCAAGGAGTTGGCCAGATTCTCTGCTGGTCTCTCCGGGGAACCCTTGCAGAGATTTAAGTCCTTGTCCTCGGGGATTTGGGACTGCTCGAAGTTCATGTCCCGCGCTGCCTACGATGGCTTCGAGGCTTCGGCCCGAGTTGCGGCAGCCGGCATCGCAGCTCGACGCCAGGCATGGCTGCAGTCATCGGACCTTGAGCCATGGGTTCAGGACAAGTTGGTCGATGTCCCTTGCCGAGGTGAAAACCTTTTTGGCAAGCCCATGACCGAGAAGGCTGCTCAGCTCGAGACCGAGCACCTCACCCGGACAAGGCTGTCGAGGAAGACCTCTGCCCCTTCTCATAAAAAGAAGGACTTGGGTAAAAAGCCCTTTTACCCGAGGAAGGGCACTGCCTACAAACAGTACCCACAATATCAGGCTGCCCAAGCTGCCCCCCAGGGTCAGCAAGCCAAGGGCCAGGGTAATGGGCCCCGTAGGCAGAGGACCCCCAAGCCTCAGGCCCCTGCTACCTCTCAGCAGGGTGGGGGCTTTTGACTCCTTGAGCATAGCCTCTCCTCCACTGCTCTCCCAACCCTGCACAGGAGGTCATCTCGCCCTCTTTGCCCACCAGTGGCCCCTTATCACCGGGGACAGTTGGGTGCTGGACATAATCCACAAGGGATATGCCCTCCATTTCCACCAACTGCTACCCCCAAATTTTCCAGGGGAGCCTCCAAGGCCTCCTCTGCACACAGACCTTCTCCGTCAGGAGCTTCAAGGTCTGTTGGTGGACAGGGCGGTGGAGCCTGTGCCTCCCCACTTTGCACGGTCACGGATTCTACTCCAGGTATTTCCTGGTGCCCAAAAGGACCGGTGGCCTTCGTCCCATTCTGGACCTCAGGAACCTCAACAAGTTCCTAGTGAAAGAAAAGTTCAAGATGCTTACTCTTGGAACCCTTCTGCCCTACCTCCAGCAGGGAGATTGGCTATGCTCCTTAGATCTAAAGGATGCGTACACTCACATCCTCATTCATCCCGACCACAGAAAGTACCTAAGGTTCATCGTGGGAGGAAACCATTATCAGTACAGAGTGCTGCCTTTCGGCCTCACCTCCGCCCCCAGAGTCTGTACAAAGTGCTTAGCAGTGGTGGCGGCCTACCTGAGAAATCAGGGCATCTTTGTCTTCCCCTATCTGGACGACTGGCTCATCAAGGGTCAGACAGGTCAGGAGGCCAATCAAGCCACCCTCAGGACCATTGCTCTTCTACAATGCCTGGGGTTTGTCATAAACTTCGCAAAGTCCACTTTGCTCACTTCCCAGAACTTGGAGTTCATAGGGGCAAGGTTGGACTCTCTCCTGGCAAAGGCATTCTTGCCAGAAAACAAGGCCTGAAGGTTAATGGCCTTGGCAAGTCAGTTTCTCAGCAGGTCCCTGGTATCCGCCAGACTCTGCCTGCGGCTTCTAGGCCACATGGCTTCGACAGTACATGTGACCCCCAATGCCAGGCTCCATATGAGGCCTGCACAGCGGTGCCTTCGGTCTCAGTGGTCACAGGCCACAGGCAGCCTCAGAGACAGGATAAGGGTGTCCAGACCATTTCTGCACTCCCTCAACTGGTGGCTACACCCACCCAATCTGCTGAAAGTGGTGCCCTTTCAGATTCCAGGTTACACAGTGATGCTAACAACAGATGCCTCCCTGCAAGGCTGGGGTGCGCATTGTCTGGGCAAGTGCACCCAGGGCCTCTGGTCTCCCTGGGAAGCTGCACAGCAGATCAGTCTCCTCGAACTCAGAGCTATTCGACTAGCACTCAAAGCTTTCACTCCTACCCTGGCTCAACAGTCTGTCCTGATTCAGACGGACAACCAAGTTGCCATGTTTTATGTGAACAAACAGGGCGGAACTGGGTCCAGGATCCTTTGTCAGGAAGCTCAGGACCTTTGTTCTTTTGCCCTCAAGCATAACATGCTCCTCAGGGCTGTGTACCTTCCTGGCCAGGACAACTACCTGGCAGACAGATTGAGCAGGATACTGCAGCCCCACGAGTGGCAGCTGCATCCTTCGGTAGTTCAGAAGATCTTCCTGAGATGGGGTCTCCCTTTGATGGATCTCTTTGCCAGTCCCATCAACAAGCAACTGCCAAAGTTCTGCTCCAGGCAACCACATCCTCTGCGGACAGCAGCGGATGCTTTTCTGATATCTTGGACTCAGGGCCTCCTCTATGCGTTTCCTCCCACGCCCTTGGTGGCCCGAACCCTATTCAAGATTCTCCAGGACAAGGCCTCGGTCCTGCTGGTAGCTCCCAGGTGGCCGAGACAGCCTTGGTTTCCTCTTCTGCTTCAACTGGCGGTGGATCCTCCACTGCCTCTGGGGTTGCAACCCGACCTTCTCACACTGGACCAGGGTTCCCTTCTGCAACCCAATCTCAAGTCTCTCAATTTGATGGCCTGGAGGCTGCAAGGGTAGTTTTGGCTCCCTGGGGCCTACCTCAGGAAGTTGAGGAGGATGTCCTAGCCTCTAGGAAACAGTCCACTAGGAAAGTCTATGCTCTCAAATGGAAGAGGTTTTCTGTGTGGTGTCACCTACGTACAGAGGATCCTTTCTCCTGTACTGTGCCAGTAGTTCTTCAGTAGTCCTTATCCAATCAGGGACTTAAGTCCAATGCTGTTCGGGTCCACCTCTCAGCTCTAGCAGCTCACCACTCATTGGTAGAGGGACAATCTCTATCTGGTCACCCCTTGGTGTCCCACTTTCTCAGGGGCTTGCTTTTGCTCAAGCCTCCCATCCGTCCTCCTGCCCCTGAGTGGGAGCTGAATGTGGTCTTGCAGCAACTGACTTGCCCTCCTTTTGAGCCGATGGCTACTTGCCCACTACGCTTCCTCTCCTGGAAGACACTCTTCCTGATAGCCCTTACCTCGGCTAGGCGAGTGAGTGAGCTTCAGGCCCTGGTCTGTGACAGGCCTTACACCAGGATTTATAGGAACAGGGTAGTCCTCAGGACTCACCCAAAGTTCCTCCCAAAGGTTGTCTCCTCTTTCCACCTCAATCAGGAGGTGGTCCTTCCAACATTCTTCCCTAGGCCTCATGCAAGCCAGGCTGAAGCAGTTCTGCATACCCTGGACTGTAGGAGGGCCTTATCCTTCTACCTTGACCGTATGCAGGGGCATAGAAGGGCTACTCAGCTCTTCGTATCCTTTGACCCCAATAAGTTGGGGTTGGCCGTGTCCAAGCGTACCTTGTCCATCTGGGTGGCTGACTGTATCTCCTGGGCTTACAAGGCGGCTGACCTTCCTTTGCAGGGTAGGGTCACGGCCCATCGTGTCAGGGCAATGGCTGCCTCAATGGCTCATCTCCGCTCTGTGCCCTTGGTAGACATCTGCAGGGCTGCAACTTGGTCTTCAAGCCATACTTTTGCGGCCCATTACTGCCTGGAGAGGGAGTCCCGTAGGGACAGTGCTTTTGGCCAAGCAGTACTCCGGAATCTCTTTGAGGTTTAGGCAACTCTTGCCCTCCTGCCCTCTGTTGGGCTAGCAGTGGAGGTTGTGTCCTTGAAAAGCCTTTCTTTGATGCTGGGACTAGAGGGAGTTCTCTTGTTCAGCCTGGGTTCCTCGGTAGCCCAGAGCTAGGGAGTCACCCATATGTGAGGACTGACTTCCTGCTTGGTCCTGGAGAAAGAGTAGTTACTCACCTGTAACAGGTGTTCTCCTGGAGCAGCAGGAATCAGTCCTCACAACCCTCCCTCCTCCCCTGGGAATTGCAGTTGTACATAGTTTGTTTTTCATTTTTTGTGTGCTGTTCTTAGCTATGTCATTTGACTGAGGTAAGATGGCACCTTTAGGCGGGAAGGGAACCACGCATGCGTGCCTGCATTCCCAAAGGCTTTCATAGAAAGCTGGGGAAATGCTCCACTGGGGCTTCATCGGCGCCGATGACACCCATATGTGAGGACTGATTCCTGCTGCTCCTGGAGAACACCTGTTACAGGTGAGTAACTACTCTCTCTCTTATTTGTTTTAAATAGTTTACCCTGTAGCTTCATTACATGTCCCCTAGTCTTTCTATATTCTGATAGCATAAACAATTGATCTATGTTTACCCGTTCCACTCCATTCATTAATTTATAGACCTCTATCATATCTCCCCTCAGCCATCTCTTTTCCAGGTTGAAGAGCCCTAACCTTTGTAGCCTCTCTTCATAGGAGTAGCCTTACATCCCCTTTACCATTTTGGTGGGTCTTCTCTGTACCTTTTCTAATAACGCTATATCCTTTTTAAGATACGGCGACCAGAATTGCACACAATATTCAAGATGCGGTTGTACCATGGAACGATACAGAGGCATTATAATATACTTTGTTTTAGTTTCCATTCCTTTCCTTAGGATACCTAGCAATCTATTTGCTTTCTTGGCCGCTGCTGCACACTGGGCGGAGGGTTTTAACATGTTATCCACGATGATGCCTAAATCTTTTTCCTGGGTGGTGGTTCCCAGTGTGGAACCTTGCATCATGCAACCATAGTGTGGGTTGTTCTTTCTTAGGTGCATAACTTTGCACTTGTCCACATTAAATTTCATTTGCCATTTGGATGCCCAGTCTTCCAATTTATCCAGATCCTCCTGCAGTTTTCCACAATCCCCTTGGGTTTTAACAACTTTAAACAGTTTTGTGTCATCTGCAGATTTGATAACCTCACTAGTTATTCCCTTTTCCAGGTCATTTATGAATATGTCAAAAAGCAGCGGACCCAGTACAGATCCCTGGGGTACTCCACTATTCACCTTTTTCCATTTGGAAAATTGGCAGTTTAGCCCTACCCTCTGCTTTCTATCTTTTAACCAGTTCCCGATCCACAATAGCACACTGCCTCCTGTCCCATGACTTTTTAGTTTTGCCAAAAGTCTCTGATGAGGGACCTTTTCAAAGGCTTTCTGAAAGCCCAGATACGCTATATCAACCGACTCACCTTTGTTTACCTGTTTATTCACACCTTCAAAAAACATAACAGATTAGTAAGACAAGATCTTCCTTGTCTAAAGCCATGTTGGCTGTTTCCCATTAGGCCATGACTATCTACATGATGAGTAATTTTGTTCTTTATGATGGTTTCTACCATTTTTCCGGGTACTGACGTCAGGCTCACTGGTCTGTAGTTTCCCGGATCACCCCTGGAACCCTTTTTAAAAATTGGCGTTACATTGGCGATCCTCCAATCTTCAAGTTTTAGAGATGATTTTAATGAAAGTTCACAAATTACTAATAGCAGGTCTGCAATCTCATATTTCAGTTTTTTCAACACCCTTGGATGTATACCATCCAGTCCAGGTGATTTGCTACTATTCAGTTTATCAAATAGTTGTAATACATCTTCCCGGTGTAGCGATATTTTTCTCAATTCCTCTGCAGTATCACCTTTAAATACCACTTCATTCTTGGGTAACATCCCTTCATCTTCCTCAGTAAAGACCGAAGCAAAGAATTCATTCAGTCTCTTCGCTATAGCCTTGTCTCCTCTTACTGCCCCTTTTACCCCTCTATCATCTAACGGTCCAATTGACTCTGTCACAGGCTTTTTGCTACGAATGTACTTGAAATCGTCGGTACCGATGGAGCCTGCGCAGGAACGCTCCCCAGTGTCCAATTAGAAAGCTTTGGGAGCATCCCACAGCACCTGCGTGCTGCCTTCCCGCCTTTCCCAACTGCCTCTCTCCAGTTGAGTTTTAAAGCTGAGACAAAGAGAGAGAGAGAGAGAGAGGGAAAGGGAAAGAGATAGATAGAGAGATACAACTGCTAGGGAAGGTGGGTGGGTTGTGAGGACTAAATTCCTGCAGTTCCCGGAGATCACCTGTTACAGGTGAGTAACTATGCTATCTCCAGGAACAAGCAGGAATGTAGTCATCACATATGGGTATCGTCGGTACCGACGGAGCCTGCGCGGGAACGCTCCCCAGCATCCAATTAGAAAGCTTTTGGGAGCATCATACAGTGCCTGTGTGCTGTCTTCCCGCCTTTCCCAACTGCCTCTCTCCAGTTCTTCATTTTCCGCGGATCCAGCAGGTCGTGTTCCTGTCACCGCAGAAAATTTTCCTTCTTTTTTGTGGTTGCGTCTGCCTTCCTCAACGCTTTACCGGTACCACTGTTTTTTCTTTCTTTCTTCCTTTTCTTTAAAAAAAAATTTTTCTTAGTACTTTTTTCCCATTTTTTTTCCAGGTGCATGCGCCATTTTGGGCCTTAGGCCCAAGATTTTTTCCACAATGGAAAAACCCTCTTCGGGTTTTAAAAAGTGCACCAAGTGAGGCGGTACCATCTCTGTCACCGACACCCATGAGTGGTGTCTGAAATGTTTAGGTCCTGACCATTCTATCTCGGAATGTATGGCCTGTGCCATGATGTCCAAGAGAGGTCGACAGAACCGAGCTTCCAAGCTCAGTACCCTGTTTCCCTCTGATGCAGCTTTGGTGGCATCGACATCTTCCAGGGCTTCGTCTTCCTCCCGTGGATCTCAGGTAACTAAACATAAATCTAGCCGGTCCTCAAAGGGTAGATCTCCTTCTAAGCATCGAGATTCCTCTGGTGTTGCCCTTGAGGATTCTGCACCAGCAAAATTGCCCCGGCGGGAGGCTTCAGCTTCCAAAGCATTATCGGGGCTCCAGGACGTTCTCGAGGCCTCAACCTCGGCAGAACTACTGGTGCCATGCTCTGGGGTACCGGCGATCTTCTCCGGTACCGACATCCAGGCATCGGCAGCGTCGATAGACCAGAGAGTTCTGGCTATTGAGCACAGTCTGGCGGCTCTCCTTGCGGCATCGACGCCCTCGGAACCGCATCAGACATTTCAACCGGTACCGGCACCAACTCCGGCACTGGTATCAGTACCGATAGCATCGACATCGGTGTCTGCATTGCCGGCACCCAGTCATCCGATGCCTTCCGGTACCGATACTCCAGTACCGATTATTCCTGGTACTGACTTCGGTCGGTACGGGTATCGGGCTCTTCAGAGCACCCGGACAGGCGGTACTTCGAGTCCTCAGAGGAATCTGAAGATTCTGATAGTTCTGTCTATGCAGGAATGCTTCTCCCAGAGGAGCCCTCCTCCCCTAAGCGCAGGATGTCTCCTCCAGAAGATATTTATTTATTTATTGATTTAACAATTCTTATATACCGCACTATTTGTTATCAGTGCGGTTTACATTTAACAAAGAATACTCAGATCAGAGAAGACTGATTGAGTTTACATTATAACAGGGAATAGAACTTGGAGAACATGGGTAACTATTTCCTTTCAGGATTTTATCAGGGAGGTGGCTCGGGGTCTCTCCATTTCTGTGGCCCCTGAAATAGAGCCCAGAGCAAAGGAGTTGGAAATTTTACAATATCCCAAAACGCCTAAGGAGGCAGCTACCTTGCCCATCCATGAGATCTTGCATGATCTTATGTTAAGAATGTGGGAGACATCTCTTACCACCTCACCTCATTCTCATAGACTGGATACTCTGTATCGAGTCCCTCCTTGTGCTGGTTTCCAAAAAACTCAGCTTCCTCACCACTCTATTGTAGTGGAATCAGCTATGAGAAGGATCAAGAGTTCAAAGAGGCATGCCTCTAATCCTCCAGGACGTGAGTGCAGAACTTTGGATGCTTTTGGACGTCGTATCTTCCAAGCTTCCATGCTTTCTGCCAGGATCAGTTCCTATAGTCTATACATGGGAATGTTCCTAAAGGAAGTCACAGGTGATTTAGAGGCTTTGAGTCCTCTTCTTCCTGAGGATAGAAGGCAGGATTTTCTCACATTGGTCAAACATGCCCAAGATGTTTCTAAATTTGTCAACCGTGCAGCTTTTGACTGTTTTGAGTGCATAAGCAGAACCTCTGCCATTGCCATAGGTGCACATAGAATTGCTTGGCTCCAGTCATCTGATCTGGAGCTCTGGGTACAAGACAAACTGGGAAATATCCCTTGTACTGGTGAGAACCTGTTTGGTAAAGATTGGCAGGAAAAAGCCAATGAGTTGGATGCTGACAACTCCACCTTGGATAGATTATCCAAGTCCACAGCTGATCCTGCTAGAAAGAATTCTTTTAAGAAACCATTCTTTTCTAAAAAGAAAAGATATTATCCTGCTTATTCTCAGCAGGGACGTTCTACAGGTCAGCTTGTCAGGAAAGGTCAACAACCACCCAAACAAAGGAAAGCAAAGACTGCTAAGCCTCAGCCGTCCCAGCAGTCTCAGCCTTCACAAGGCCTTTGATTTTCAGCTAGAGAACTTAGCCTTCCTGGCTCTCATTGGACCAGAGCCTTCCACCATTCCAGGAAGGTTGTGTCACTTTGCCCCCAGATGGGGGCAGATAACAGCAGAGCACTGGACACTCTCTATCATAAAAGAGGGATACAAGCTTCATTTTTCGAGCATGCCCCCTCCCACAAAGATGAGGCAGTTCAATTCTCCGGCCTCTCTCATCAACCTGTTAGGTCAGGAGGTCACTATGCTTCTTGCCCAAGGGGCAATAGAAGAAGTACCCATTCATCAGCAGGGTACGGGGTTTTACTCCCCCTATTTCTTTATCCCAAAGAAAACAGGGGGATACAGACCTATCTTGGACCTCAGAGAATTGAACAAATTCCTTGTCAAAGAGAAATTCAAGATGATTTCTCTTGGATCTCTGCTGTCATACATTCATAGTCAGGATTGGCTTTGTACTCTAGATCTCAAGGATGCGTACACCCATGTTCTTATGCATCCAACTCACCAAAGGTTCCTTCAGTTCCTTTTTCAAGAAAAGCACTACCAATACAGGGTGCTTCCATTTGGCCTGACCTCAGCACCAAGGGTGTTCACGAAATGCATGGCTGTGGTAGCAGCATTTCTCCGCACTCTAGGGATATTCGTCTTCCCCTACTTAGACGACTGGCTCATTCGAGCCCCAACAGAGTCAGAGGCCAGGACTTCTCTATCCTGCACAATGCGTATCCTTCAGTATTTGGGTCTGGTAATAAACATCCCAAAATCCAGTCTAACTCCCACTCAGTCTTTAGAGTTCATAGGAGCGTTACTGGATACCAGAAAGGCAAGGGCCTATCTCCCCCAGGCCCGTTGCCTTCGCAAGGTGCAGTTAGCTTCTCAAGCAGTGCTAAAACTTCATCTCACCGCCCGAGAAATGCTACAACTACTAGGCCACATGGCATCTACTGTGCATGTGGTTCCCTATGCTCGCCTCCATATGAGGACAGCCCAGTGGACTTTATCCACTCAATGGACCCAGGCATCAGGATGCCTGTCAGACAAAATAGCAAACACAGGTCGCCTTATTTTCTCCCTCCAGTGGTGGAAGTCCACGCGAAACCTGTTGCTGGGGTCCCCTTTTCAACAACCCTTACCCCAGGCAATTCTCACAACTTATGCTTCTCCGATGGGTTGGGGAGCTCATCTGCAAGACCTCTCCACCCAAGGCACCTGGTCTCCACAGGAGACTCATCTACACATCAATCTCTTGGAGCTCAGAGCAATCTTCCTTGCTCTTCGAGTGTTCCACACCCTGCTCAGCTACAAGACAGTCCTCATTCATACGGACAATCAAGTAGCCATGTTCTCCGTGAACAAGCAGGGGGGGAACAGGCTCTCTGTCGCTTTGCATCGAAGCTTTGCGACTATGGGCCCTCGCCAGAGAGCATCAGATTCATCTCCTGGCAGTGTATCTTCCAGGCATACAAAACTCTTGGGCAGACAGACTCAGTCAAGTTCTGCTTCCACACGAATGGTCTCTGCATGCACGCCAGGTGGCCAAGATTTTTCAAATTTGGGGAACCCTGGACATAGACCTCTTTGCAAGTCCGTGGAATGCCAAACTTCCCCGGTTCTATTCCAGAATTTCGGCTCAGGGGGCTCAAGCTAGGGATGCTTTCCTCCTTTACTGGGGTCAAGACTTCCTATACGTCTTTCCACCCATTACCCTAATTCCCAAAACCCTGTTCAAGCTTCAGAGAGACAGAGGCCGTATGATTCTCATAGCTCCACACTGGCCACGGCAAGTGTGGTATCCTCTACTTCTACATCTCTCTCAATCTCCCTCCCAGGAGTTAGGGTCTGCTCCAGATCTCCTATCTCAGGAGGACGGAATGTTATGGCATCCCAATCCCCAGTCTCTGCATCTGAGGGCTTGGTTGCTGAAGGCCTAGATCTCCATGATCTTAACCTCCCTCAGCAAATAAAGGATATCCTTTATGCTTCCAGGAAGCCTTCCACATGACGCTCTTATGCTTTCAAGTGGAAAAGGTTTACCAAATGGTATTCGCAGAAGGGTCTTAACCCCATTGCCATACCTCTGGAATCATTACTGGAGTACCTCCTTCATTTATCCAATGCAGGACTTAAGACTAACTCAGTGAGGGTCCATTTGAGTGCTATTGCAGCTTCCTTCAAGCCTCTAAATGGACAACCTATTTCCTCCTATCCTCTTTTATCAAGATTTATGAGAGGCCTTCTGCTAACTAAGCCTCCCATTAAGCAACCTCCTGTGGCATGGGACTTAAATTTGGTTCTTGGTCAGCTCATGACGCCACCTTTCGAAACATTAGCTATAGCTCCTTGAAATTCCTTTCTTGGAAGGTTATCTTTCTCATTGCAATCATATCAGCACGTCGCATCAGTGAGTTGCAAGCACTAGTAGCTGATCCACCTTATACAAGGTTCCATCATGACAAGGTAGTCCTTAGGACTCATCCACGCTTTATGCCAAAGGTGGTCTCCCCCTTTCATCTAAACCAAGCGGTCTACCTACCTGTGTTCTTTCCAAGGCCTCATGCATCAAATGCAGAAAGGAACCTTCATACTTTGGACTGTAAAAGAGCTTTAGCCTTTTACCTACAAAGAACACAGCAACATAGAAAGTCCTCTCAACTCTTTGTTGCTTTTGATCCTTCTCATTTGGGACTTCCAGTCTCCAAGAGAACACTATCTAACTGGATTGCTCAGTGTATTTCATTTGCCTATCAGAGTAAGCATCTTCCTCTGGAGGGCCATGTCACAGCTCACAATGTGAGAGCCATGGCAGCTTCAATGGCTCATCTGCACTCTGTGTCTATCGACGACATCTGTCAAGCAGCCACCTGGGCCTCAGTTCATACCTTCACAGCCCATTACTGCTTGGAGAAGGACTCCCGCCGGGATGCCTTGTTTGGTCAGGCTGTTCTCCAACACCTGTTCCATACTTAATCAACTCCTACCCACCATCCCTGGTAGGATGCCAGAGATCCATGGGGGGAAGTGGAGCCCTTCTCAGGGACACACAACATCTGGGGTCTCTCCCTGGCATCTAAAGCTAGGGAGTCCCCATATGTGATGACTACATTCCTGCTTGTTCCTGGAGATAGCATAGTTACTCACCTGTAACAGGTGATCTCCGAGAGCAGCAGGAATTTAGTCCTCACAACCCACCCACCTCCCCGAGGAGTTGTATCTCTCTATCTATCTCTTTCCCTTTCCCTCTCTCTCTCTCTCTCTCTTTGTCTCAGCTTTAAAACTCAACTGGAGAGAGGCAGTTGGGAAAGGCAGGAAGGCAGCACGCAGGCGCTGTGGGATGCTCCCAAAAGCTTTCTAATTGGACGCTGGGGAGCGTTCCTGCGCAGGCTCCGTCGGTACCGACGATACCCATATGTGAGGACTAAATTCCTGCTGTTTCCGGAGATCACCGGTTACAGGTGAGTAACTATGCTTTATTTCACGTTTTTGCTTCCATAGCAAGTTTCTTCTCAAATTCTCTCTTTGCCTGCCTTATCAATGCTTTGCATTTAACTTGCCAGTGCTTGTGCTGTTTCCAGTTTTCGTCGTTTGGCTCTTTTTTTCATTTTGTGAAAGCTGCTTTTTTGGCAGCAACAGCCTCTCTGACCTCACCTTTAAACCATGCTGGCAGTTTTTTGGACGTCCTTCCACTTTTTTTAATGTGTGGAATACAGCTGGTCTGGGCTTCCAGGATAGTATTTTTAAACAACACCCAAGCTTGATGTAAGTCTTTAACTTTTGCAACCGCTCCTTTTAGTTTTTTCTTAACTATTTTCCTCATTTTATCATAGTCTCCCTTTCGAAAGTTAAAAGGTAGTACTGTGGATTTCCTTCCTATCCCTCCTCCACTAATTAAATCGAACGCGATCATGCTATGATCACTTTTGCCAAGTGGCCCCAACACCCTTATTTCTTGCACCAGATCTGGTGTTCCACTAAGGACTAGGTCCAATATGGCTTCCCCTCTGGTCGGTTCATGAACCAGCTGCTCCAAGAAGCAGTCATTTATTTCATCTCGGAACTTTATCTCCCTAGCATGTCCTGCCGTGACACTGACCCAGTCTATACCGGGGTAATTGAAATCATCCATTATTATTACTGTGCTGTGACCTTTGTTAGCTTCCTTGATTTCTTTGAGCATTTCATCATCCATTTGTTCATTCTTACCAGGCGGTCGATAGTACACCCCCACTGCCATCACCTTCCCCTTCATACATGGAATTTCAATCCATAGAGATTCTACAGCAAATTTTGTTTCCTGCAAAACTTTAATCCTTTCTGACTCAATGCCCTCTCTAACATAGAGTGCAACCCCTCCACCAATTTGATCAGTTCTATCATTACGATATAGTTTGTACCCAGGTATCACAGTGTCCCAGTGGTTATCCTCCTTCCACCATGTCTCTGAGATTCCAATCATATCTAACCTCTCATATAGTGCTATATATTCTAACTCTCCCATCTTATTGTTTAGACTTCTAGCATTTGCATACAAGCATTTTAGAGACTGTATTTTATTAATATTAATCTGGCTATTGGTAGGCATGGGTAATTTGGAATCTTTACGCTCTGTCTGCACCATACTCAAGGGCATTTGGGCTACTTTACTCTTTTTTGGAACCTCTGCTTTTTGTAGTATCCTTCAAGGATACCTTCTTCCGAACCATGTGCTCTTGGGCGACTGTCGGCTTTCCCCTATTTTCTAGTTTAAAAGCTGCTCTATCTCCTTTTTAAAGGTTAATGCCAGCAGTCTGGTTCCATCCTGGTTAAGGTGAAGCCCATCCCTTTGGAAGAGCCCCTCCTTTCCCCAGAATGTTTCCCAGTTCCTAACAAATCCAAAACCCTCATCCTTGCACCATCGTCTCAGCCACGCATTGAGACTCCAGAGCTCTGCCTGCCTTTTGGGTCCTGCGCGTGGAACGGGAAGCATTTCGGAGAACGCTACCCTGGAAGTTCTGGATTTCAGCTTCCTACCTAAAAGCTTAAATTTAGCCTCCAGAACCTCCCTACTACATTTTCCTATGTCATTGGTGCCGGCATATATCAAGACAGCAGACTCCTCTCCAGCACTATCTAAGACCTTATCTAGGTGGTGCGTGAGGTCCGCTACCGCAGATGGCCCTGGAGAAAGTCCTCAGTACGAGAGGGTTTTACATCACCTGGAGGACAGGTCCTAGTTACAGGATCATGTCCTGCCATACCAGGGTGATGCTCTCCTGTCACGTGACCTCTCTCCTCCATGGCAACAGGGATTCTGCCAGTCTGAAGGTGAGACTTCAAGACTATATCCCTGTAGGTCTCGTCCATGTACCTCTCTGTCTTACTTATGTCTTCCAGGTCTGCTGCTCTAGCCTCTAGATAATGGACTTGTTCCCTGAGAGCAAAGAGCTGCTTGCACTTAGTGCATACGTAAGACCTCTCACCAACTGGGAGAAGATCATACATGTGACACTCAATGCAAAAGACTGGAAAGCCCTCATCTCGCTGCTGGACTGTTGTCTGCATCTTAGTTTAAAGCTTGTGTTTAGGTCTTTAAATTCTGTACTTACTAAGGGTTGGTGTGGATGCTTCTACTAATAAAAGTGTATCTAATACCTTTAATATACCTTGTTCACCTGAAGCTTAATTAATCTCATGTCCTCAATGTATGACTGATTTGGATAAAGAGCTGCACCTGAGAGCAGCCCCTTTCCTCTAAGACGTGTAAGTACCTATAAATCCGCAATTACCCCAGGGGTGGGTGGGTGGGTGTCGGGGAGGGAGGGAAATAAGACCTATTAAAAGAGGGCTGTTACAAGGTACCCTGTCCTGTACCCTCAGCTGGGGGGAGGGGATTAGTCCCTCAGGTAGACTAGAGCAGGAAAACTTTTTAAAACGCAGCACGTTCTGGGGATAGAGCAGGGAGAGATATTTAATTTAAAGTAACAGTTAACCTGGCTACACACAAAGGCCAGATAGTTGAAAGAGGCAGGGTAAGTTATACAGCTGAGAAAGCTGAAGTGCAAAACTAAAGGGAACAGGGAGATGAAGTAGCACACCAAAAAAGACAAACAAATAAATAAATAGACAGCTAGAACTCACAGCAAAGTCGTCACAGGAGTTAAATATCCACCTCTCTAGCAGAGCACTGTGAGGGCACTGCTCTTCCCAGAGCAGAGAGAGGCAAACAGATTATGCACACATGGGAGGAGACAGGAAGAAGGGCTACACAATACCTCAGCGGGGGGAAGGGGGGTAGTCCCTCAGGTAGACTAGAGCAGGAAAAAAAGTTTAAAACGCAGCACGTTCTGGGGACATAGCAGGGAGAGATATTTAATTTAAAGTAACAGTTAACCTGGCAACACACAAAGGCGAGATAGTTGAAAGAGGCAGGGTAAGTTATACAGCTGAGAAAGCTGAAGTGCAAAACTAAAGGTAACAGGGAGTTGAGGTAGCACACCAATAAAGACAAACCAGTAAAGACAAGGATGCTTTCTTCTTATATCATCATTAGATAGAATGTTGATAATTGTCTGAAAGTGTCCTGAAAAGGAAGAAAAATCATAAACTTCCAAACAAATGTGGGGAGAACAAAAATGGTATTGCAGTAAAATAAATAAATAAATAAATGTATGCATGCAAATAATTAAGGATCACAACAGTAGTTAATTATAATGATGAGAATTGTGAATGCTATGTGAAATGTATTAATCGTAGCTTAGCTTTCAAAAGTACTTTTAAGTGATTGTTAAGTAAATTGCTTACTTGAAATTATGATTTTGATGGTAATTTTCAAAGCCATTTATAGGAAAAGCATTAGTTTACTTGTAAAAATGATTAAAGAGAACCTGGGAAATTTATTTATTTATCCTTAAGTCAAAGCAGTTTACATTACAACTCATATGTTTTACAGTGAAACGAAAAAAGGGGTGGGGGTGGTATGCAGCACATGGTAACACAAAGAACTATATACAAGCAAAACTATGTACAGGCGATACTACATACAAGCGAGACTATATACAGGCTGGTGAAAGGTAATGGTTGTGGATAAGTGTCTCTTGGGCATTGTATTGTCTGGAGGTGTTCTGGGGAGCTGAGTTGGGTATTGGTTGGTGGAAAAGGTTGTGTGGTTTACTAAGTTATGCTTCCAAAGTGTTTTGTGTATAGAAATGCTTTCAGCTTCTTTCTGAAGTCTTTGCTGTCCACAGTGATTCTGATATCTTCCGGGAGGGAGTTCATAGGGTCGGTGCGGAGTGTGAGAACACTCTCTTGGATGTAGTTTGCTTGGAATTCGGGTAATAGCTGGGTGTGTTACACAAGTTCCTCCTGCTGTTCCTTCTGGGACGGTTGTTTGGGTATTTTTGATTAGATTGTGTAAGATGTCTGCTGAGGTATTTTGTAGGATTTTGAAGATGTTCAGTGTGGTTTTGAATTTTGCGCGTGAGTAGATTGGGAGCTAGTATAGTTGGCTTAGTATGGCAGTGATGTGGTCGTGTTTTGATCAGGCAATGATGCTGGCCATCATGTTCTTGAGCCAGCTGAAGTAAGTGAATGGTTTGCTTTGGGAGGCCATGCAACAGTGTATTGCAGTAGTCGAGAATTGGTGTAATGATGTCCTGGCATACAGTATGGAAGTCATGCTGGCTTAAAAGATGCTTGAACTTTCAGATGATCTGCATTTTGTAGTAGGCGTTCTTTGTGGTCATGTTTATATGAGAATGTAGATTTAGGTTTTGATTGAGCATGACGCCTATGTATTTGTTTTTTACTGTTATGCTATTGTGTGGTAGTTCAGTTGCGTTTGGAAGGGTGAAAGTTGTGTTTCATATGATGTATAGGGCCTCTGTTTTCATGTAGTTTGTTATCAGTCCATTGTTGTTGAGCCATGCAGTCGTTTCTTCCAAGCGTTTGATTATGAGGGAGTAGTCTGGTTTATCTTAAAAATTGGGATATAAATCATGATATCGCTAGCATACAGTTGGTATTGGATATTGTGTTTCCTGATGATGTTGCAGATTGGCTGGATGTACAGACTGAAGAGCAGTGATGATATGAATGATCCCTGTGGAATGCCCTGGTGTGTTGTGTATATATAGTGGATTTGTTTGCTCTGCATTTGACTTGTTGCTATCTGTTGCTCAAATATGACTGGAACCACTTTATGTTAAGGTTGTGGAGGCCGATTTATTGGAGTCCACTGCAGAAGTATGCTGTGGGATACTGTGTCAAAAGCCAAAGATATGTCTAAGAAGATGAGTATGAATCCTTTTTCTATATTGTCAGTGCCTTTGATAATGCCATCAAGGAGTGAAATCAGGAGAGTTTCAACACTGTGGTTAGGCTTGAATCCATGGTGATGAGTATTCAGAGGTCCATGTTGGTTTACATGGTCATGTAGCTGTGTTTGTACTATTTTTTCAATTATTTTGTAAATGAGCGGAAGGCTGGAGATTGGTCGGCAGGCCACGGGATCGTCTTTATCTAGTGAGAGATTTTTGAGTATTGGCCTGATGGTTGCTTGTTTGAGGCCTGTAAGCATGTAATCTTGGGTGAGGGATGCTTTTACTATTTTGTGTATATATGGGCTGAGGTCTTTCTGGATGTTTTGATCCATGTTACTGGGCATTGGTCAGAGGGCGATGTCCCGTGTTTAGAGCAGAAATTGTATGTTTGATCTGCTCTCTAGAGGGTATGTTAAATTCTCCCCATGTCCCACTGGAGGTTAGGTGATCCATATGGGCTGTTGTCTGTGCAGGTGGCCCTTGTCGTGAGCCCTTGTGTTTTGTAATGAGGTTATTTGCTATTTGTTGTGAGTGTATAGCGGTCTCATTTTCTTGTGATGGTACATTGGTTAGAGTGCGGATTATGTGGAATAGTTCCCTGGGTTTATTGGTAGATTTCATTTTGATGTTGGTGTGGTGCTCTTGTTTACATCTGTTGATTAGGTCATTGTATTTCTGTTTGTTTGTGTACAGTTGCAGGGTGTCTTGGTTCCTAATGCATCTCCATTTTCTTTCATTCTTTCTGAGGGTCCTCTTAGCTTCTTTTATCTCATGGGAGAACCAGGGTGTGGAGTTTGTTCTTTTTGTTGTTGTTTCCCTCTTGCTTGATGCTGCTGCGATGACTGATGCTTTGGTTCCAGTTTTCTATTGTACTGTCAAGGTCTGTGGGTTCTTGGTGTAACTTTGGTAGTATTTGTTGAAAGAACTGTTTCTAATCAAAACATCGGAATCTTCTGACGTTGTCGTTCTCTTGTCTTGATATGAAATTTATTGTGTGATGATCTGACCCCAGGGTATTGGGGTTACTGTTGGTCATCTTATGGCATCTTGTTTCAATAGCTTAGTAAGGATAAAAATGAGATCAGGAGTGGAGCCTAGTCGGTGCATAGGTGTGGACAGTAGCTGCGTGTAGCGCAGTGATTCCATAGCTCTGAAAAAAGCCTTGACTTCTTTACTGGATGCTGATGTGAGGTTGAGATCTCCAAGGGCTATCAGAGGTTTGTGTGGAGAGGTGTGTGCACATACTGATTCTACTAGACCAGAGAGCTCATTACGTTTTGCATTTGGGGCTCTATACAAAAGGTACAATGTGATGTGTTTATTGGTGATGATAGTTATGTTGCAGTCATCTGTGCTAGTTGTGGAGATGACGTTAAATTTGAAGCAGCTCCTTGCTAATATGAGAACTCCTCCTCCTCTCCTGTATGGTCATGGACAGTTGTAGGCAGTGCATGTGGGAGGGGTGATCTGGTTTAGGAGGGACGTGATCTGTATTTATAAGCCAGGTTTCCGTTATACACAGGATATCTATTTGTTGGTCTTGTAGGTGGTCAGATATGGTGTTTATTTTGTTGCGCGCTGATAGGGCATCGATTAGTGCGCCGCTTACTGGGGTTGTTAGGATGGTGTTAGTGTTGAGAGTATTTGGGAGTCTGGTGGTTTTGATTTGGATGAGTCTGTGTGGTCTCCTGACAGTTGCTTGTAGCAGTGTTGCCATGGTGTGCTCAGTTTCCTTTCAGATAGCATGGGGAGCATGAGGGTGGCTACCTATGCTGGAAAGTTTCCTACTTGGAGAGTAGGAAGAAGTGGATGAACAGTAAGATAGAGAAGACTGTGGTAGAGCTTCATGCTAGGGATCTGTGGTGTTCCTTATGTGGAGTTGGTGTGTTTCTCAAGGTTGTTTGTGCTTCCTGTTATCCTGTGGAGAATGTGTGAATAGCATGTGGTTCAATCATGTGGTTCAGTGGCTAATCATGTGGTGCTTGTATCTGCCGGTCTCTTTGTTACGGTCTGCCTTCCTGGCTTTGCTGGCGACCAGTGTTTTGTGAGACTTACCTCTGTACTGTGTGGGTTACCACATGGTGGAGGAACGCCAATCCTTTGTCACTCCAAGGGCAAGGTCTAAGGTCCCTTTGGCGTGACCCTAAGGCGTGGGTGCAACTAGAGCTGTGTGTTTAAATCAGTGAGCCCTGCTTGATGATGCGGCTGCAGGAGGAGAGGCTTACCTCCACGTTTCCTGCAGCCGACAAGTATTGTAGAACCTGTGTGTCTTTTGGGGACCTGCCATGTATTTGTGACCTGGATTGGCCACTGTTGGAAACGGGACAGTGGGCTTGATGGACTTTGGTCTGACCCAGTATGGCAGTATTTATGTTCTTATAGGCATTTGGGGGTAATTTTATAATAGATTTTTTGTGCATAAAGGCCTTTATTCTCACATGAAAGAGCTTTTAAAATAACCCCAAGGGTTACAAGCCTAAAAATACACATGATGACAGGCACATACTATGAGGTGTAAATGTAGCATGGTCAGGGGTGGAGTTAGTGCAGAGCACAGGCAGAGTCATGACTTAGAAGTGTTTATTTGTCAAATGCATGTAAATATTTAAACCTGCTCCTGAATAGTCATAAACATTCACAGCTTCAATCTCAGCATGATTTCTGCCATTTTGCCCCTAGTCATTTATAAAGACACATAGAGACACTTTTATTAAAGTATGCGAAGCGATTAGTAAAGGTTGCAGCGTCATGTGTTGGAGTGGTAAGTGGGTGGGTTAGAGGCTGAGAGCTGGGTGAGCGCCTTGCAGTCAGAGTGCCCTGCACTAACTACAGGGTGTGTGTGCCATTAGCCCACCATGACAACACTGCCACACCCTTTGAAACAATTGCACTGATTCCCAATCATTCAAAGATCCAAATTCAAATCACTTACTATTATCTTTAAGATAAATCACCAACTGGCACCAATCACCCTCCAACCAATGATAGAGAGAGATCCAGAAAAAAGAAAAATGATGAACATCCACTAAAAATCTATTGCTCATACTGAAAGCAAAAACTAAAGCAAAACAGATAACCTGCAATAGAACGCCCTCTCTCTACTCACCATCGCTCTGGAACGCATTACCAGATACCATAAGAGCCACCACAGACCTCCCAAGATTTTAGAAAAGCCGTTAAGATGCTCCTATTTACGGAACACTATACCAGCACCGCTTGATGAATACCACCTAGCCCTACGCTAATCCCAACCAAAACCCTTCCACTATCCCTGATCCAACCCAAAATAGTTCACTGCATAATGCTAGTGTATAATAGATCACCCAAGTTCATATATGTTATATGGATATAATCCCCCTAGTCATTGTAAAGATATTGAAATTGTAATGTAAACCGCCCTGAATGGAAGATAGGGCAGTACAGAAAACCCGTTAAATAAAATGAAATAAATAAATAAAATTTGCGCAGATGCACTTACAGCCACATCCATAGGTGGATGTAAGTGCACTTGCACTATTTTCATGCCGCATTAAGGCAGGGCATACAATGTTAACTGTCAGAAACATGCTTTACGGTCCCCTGAAGGTTAATGCAGTGGTGCTGCACCTAAAGTGCTATGGTTTTGGGTATTATGGGCATGTTTGACCCAACACTATAGCACTTTTTAGTAAAAGGGCCCCATAGGGGACTTTTTATTAAAGTGCACAAAGCACTTGCTGCAGGTGACAGCATGCTGTAACCTCACCCTGTGATCCACGGTAACTGTTAGTGCGGAGCCAGCACAGTTAGTGCAGCCGTGCATGCCTTTAGCATGGGTGCACTTACCACCACCTCCACAGTAAGTGCAGATGTGCTATTTTCATGCTACATTAGGGCAGGGTGCACCAAACTAACTGCCAGGAACATGCTTTCCACGCCCCGATACTTAATGAGGTGGTATTGCACCTAACACGCAATGGTTGTGAGCATTATAGGCACGTTAGGTGCAACACCATAGCTCTGTTTAGTAAAAGGTCCCCATAAGTACTTATGATGGTTATTTTAGAAGCATGCCCACATGTAAATGGTGGCATAGATTGAACAATACATGTAAATGTGATTTTAGAAAGCCGCAGTTTATATGTGATGGTGCATATCTTGTCCAGGTTTCATGCAGGGCCGGCCCATCCATTGCAAGAATATTGTTCGAACAGGGCCCCGCACAAGCTTCATTCTCGCACGCTGATTCTCTTGAAATGCCGGCTTCGGAGGGAGCCGGGGAAGCCCGCTCAAGGCCCTGGCTCACCTCTGCACAGCCGCCAGCGTGAAGAGCAGTGTTTTCCCTCATGTTGGCAGCTGTGTTCTTGTGAAGCGTGCGAGTGGCGGAAATACCCTTTAACCTTTCCCGGCTTTCAGCACGCTTCACTAGAACACAGCTGCCAGCATGAGGGACAACACTGCTCTTCACGCTGGTGGCTGTGCAGAGGTGAGTTGGGGCCTTGTGCGGGCTTCCCCGGCTCTCTCTGAAGCTGCTTAGACAGGTGCAGGGCTCTTCAGAAGGGGGTCTTGGATAGGACTGGAATTGGCTGATGGGGGGGCTAGGATTAGAAATGGGCTGATGGGGGGCTAGGAAAGGACTGGAAATGGCTAATGGAGGGAGCTTGGACTGGATATAGGCTAATGGAGGGCTGAAATAGGACTGGAAATGGCTGACGGGAGGCTAGGATTGGAAATGGGATGATGAGGGGGCTAGAATAGGACTGGAAATGAGCTGATGGGGAGGACTAAGACTGGAAATGGACTGATGGAGGTCTAGGACTGGAAATGGACTGATAGGGGGAGCTTGGACTAGAAATGGGCTGATTGGGGCTGGAATAGGACTGGAAATGGGCTGATGGGGGAGAGCTTGAACTGGAAATGGGTTGATGGGAGGACTAGGACTGGAAATGGGCTGATGCCGGGGGCATGGAAGAATGGGACTAGAAGGGAGCGGATGCTGGGTGGGGCTGGAACTAGAAGGGAACTGATGATGGGGGAGGATTAGAAGGGGATGGGGCTGGGGGAATGATGATGGAGAGGGGAAAAGATATTTTGTATGGGAGGGAAGAAAAATGTATGATTGGCTGGGTATTGGGAGAATAAGGTAGGATTGAGGATGGAAGGGAGAAATTTGAGTGGATGATAAAGGAATAAAGGAAGAAATGGAGGAAAGAGCAAAAGGGGAAAGATCAGTATGTTAAAGCAGATGTAGAGAGAATGGGAAAAAATCTTAGAAGGAAGAAGAAAGGACAAATGGACAGCTAGCACAAGACACGAATAAACCAGAAAAAAGTGACTGGAGCAATTGCAAACTGAAAAATAAAATACCTAAACAAAAGTTGAATTTATCAACTGGAATATTTTATCTCTGGAAAATGTGTGTGTCTGCTTTTTTTTGTTTAATACAAGAGGACCTAGGCGTGATTGTGTCTGATGATGATAAAGTAGCTAAACAGGTAGAAAAGGCAACAGTGAAAGCTAGAAGGATGCTTGGGTGTATAGGGAGAGGAATGGCCAAAAGAAGAAAGGAGGTGATAGTGTAGCAGCAGATAAGCATGCAATAAATAAATCCAGGAGTCTTTTCAAGGATCCAAGCCAGTTTAATGTGCACATGGCTCAAGCAATAAGCAATTTCAAAATGGCTGAGCAATGGCTTCTAGTAAAACAACAACTTTTATAGCTTTCTTGTCCATTCTAAGCATAGGCAAACTTTTCATTGGTCCCAGTACCCCTCTCACCCATCTATTGGTCCCGGTACTGATATGGCTACCCAATCGGGACTCTGGTCTGGGCCCAGCACCTGGTTGCCCCCCTTCTAGTCCCAATTACAATGGTCAGTGTCTCCAACTTGTTACTTCTCTCCTCCAAGGTCGCTGAGCTTGTTAAAACATATGGGAAGCAGAGGCACTGTGACCTTGCTCTCTGCAGAGTTAATTAATTCCATAGAAGCATAGCACACCTTATCAGTACCAATTAAACTTGTTTTTCTTCTATTTTCCAAGTTTCGTTTCTGCTTAGCTATGTTCAGTTAAACTGAGTTAAGTTTCAATTCTATGGTGTCATCATTCAGGGGGGTTTTCATTCCTCTGGGCCTAACTACAGGCTTCAGTTACAGGTCAAGCTGCTCAGGCCTGTCTGCTTAGTTCAATTAGCATGGATCATAGGCCGTCGCCTACCACAATAGTGCCTCTGTATAAGTCTTTGGTGCGATCTCATTTGGAGTATTGTGTGCAGTTCTGGAGACCGCACCTTCAAAAGGATATAAACAGGCTGGAATCAGTACAGAGGGTGGCTACTAAAATGGTTAGTGGTCTTCATTATAAAGCATATGTGGACAGACCTAAGGATCTTAATATGTACACCTTAGAGGAAAGGCGGAATAGAGGTGATATGATTGAGACGTTTAAATACCTCTGTGGCTTAAATGCACAGGAGGAGAGCCTCTTTCGATTGAAAGCAAGCCCTGCTACGAGGGGACATGGGATGAGGGTGAAAGGGGATAGATTCAGGAGTGATATGCGGAAATATTTCTTTACAGAAAGAGTAGTGGATCCATGGAATAGTCTCCCAGTGGAGGTGGTAGAGAGGAGGACAGTATCTGAATTCAAAGAAGCATGGGACAAACATAGAGGAGCTCTATAGGAAAAAAGGGGACTGTTGTAGTGGTTGATATGGAAGGACAGACTAGATAGGTCATGTGGTCTTTTTCTGTCATCATGTTTCTATGTTTCTGATTTATAGTTTTATTTCTCCAGTACTGTTGTACATTCTAAGTTTGTCTTTTGGGGTTCCCAATTTAATTATTATCTTCCTATTTCTAAATTGTGATTCCTTGTTCTTTGTTTGGTGATGGTATGTGTTCTGCATGTGTAACTGAGCTGAGGTATTCTGTTTATGTAGTTTCTATTTGACAGTGCCACTTGTTCTCTTTCCCCAGTAGGAGATGTATTGGTTTAATATTTGCAATGTTGCTTTTTGATAGGTAGGTTTTGGTGCTTTGTGTCTTGGTAGTGCTGTTATGATATGGCGGGTTTGCTATAGATTCTAAATGGTCAGTGTTTATAGTTCTTTCTAATGTGCCTGGTGGTTGGCACTGGAATATAGTAATGTAGAAATCTGATAATCTTTCTTTATCCAGACACTCATTAAGAGGCATGTTTTCTAAAAGTCAGCGCATGCTAACATTATGCAAATATTTATGCAAATAAGGCTACTTTGCAAATGAGGTCCCGCAGTGAATCTTCATACATAGCCCCGCACCCCCTTTGGGTTGCCCCTGGTTTCATATGGGTGTAGAAAAAGAGTGGTTTGGCTGGGTCTACAGTGTGTAATAAGAGGAATCCATGCCAATAAAAAAAATCTAGATATTGGTATTTATAGCTGCCCTATTAATTTTAAGTGCAATAATTTACATAAATGCCCATGTCTAGATTTGTCAAGATCATGCGTAAATTATGTTGTTATAGTATTTTAGAATTTATGCATATACTTGTGCATCCTGCACACACTTAATCCTAACTTTGCTCTTGTACACACCCGCAGTGAACATTTGCATCATAGAGCTTATGTATGTACTTATAAAATCATGACCAGCTAAACTACATGGGAAAATGGACAGCACCTTATAAAATTAGCCCTATAATATAGTTTTACATGCAAAAAAGGCTTATATAATAAACTTTTGTGTGCAAGAAGCTTTATTATTTTAAATATAATTCAGGAGTAGAGAATTTATGTGTTGCATTTTCAGTAGTTACTGTTATATGGTTACAAGGAGTATGAACAAACAGGACTTAAATGAAGTGAAATGTCTTTATTCTTTATTTTAGCTTCGCTAAAAAGATGAACTGTCCTGACCTGGCACGTGAACCTCTGTGTTGTAGTAATATTAAAATACACATTTGATTCCACAGTTTGAAGAACTTCCGCTTTGGAAGCCTATATTTTGTTTGTAGAAACCTTTATGACCTGGCATTGTATAGGATGGAAATTTTATACACAGATGTAGACTACCAAAAGGTCTTTATTCAAGTTTATTCCTGGGGATTCAACTAATGCTACAAATACCTTTGTTGTTAGCAAGTGTGTTTATGTTTTTCATATTAGCATGGGAAGTCACACTGTTGAAACTTAAATAAACTTATAACAGCCAAACCTGCAACACCCATCCACCATGTTTTTTTTTTCTGTGGCTCTTAGTAGTACAAGATGGGAAGTTTTTTAAAATCAGGATGGAGTAAATTTGAAGCCATGTGCAGCCGCTTACCTTATTTGTGAAAATAACGCTGTTGTTTTAAATGTTCATATTTTCCCCATAACTAATACTATATCTTTTTTGCTTCACAAATATAAAATGAAACACAGGCATTTTGGGGATAATTGTATACAGATTTTTCTGCATGCGAAACACCATTTTAAACACATGAAAGGAACTGTATAAAATTACTCCAGCCATATGTTTGTAAAAGTATGTACGGTGACCAAAACACACGCACATTTATGCAATACGCATGTAGCTATGTTCTGAGATGGAGTTTGGGTGGAGTTGCAAAGTATGTGCTTCCTTTATAAAATAACACAGGTTGCATAGGTATACATTTACACCAGCTGCTAAGTTGGTATAAATGTCCTTGGCTTTAATCTAGCTGCAGTTTCTGCCAGTTTACCTCTAGTATTTTGTAAGGGCATATAGTGGCCCTTTTACTGAAGTGCTCTAAGCAGTTAACACGTGTTTTAATATACAGTAACTGTTAAGCGCACTTGCCATTAACAGTTATCAAGTTGGCATGACAGCATGCAATAATTCCCACATTAACTGTTCAGCCTGCAAAAGGGTGAGGACTAGGTGGTTTATGGGTGGAGTGTGAGTATGGACTGCACATTGAGTTAATGCATGGTACTGCATGCTATCAATGTTGCAATTGGCACAGGTGCGCTTAAAGCTACCTCAAAAGATGGCATTAAATGCACCCATAGTAATTACAAATGAACATAACACACGCTATGCGACTTTTTCTTACGGTAAGTGCAGGGGACATGCTGGGCACACCTCTGAAAGTTACCACACTGCGCACTGAGTTTTGCTTCTAATGCGCAATAAGTGCAAAAACCTACTGCATTTTAGTAAAAGGATTCTGTAGATGCCCTTTTACTAAAGGATGCTGTAGTGTTGCACCTAATGGGCCAATAGCACCAAAACCATAGTGCACTAGGTGCAACACTAACTGGACTAACTGTCAGGGGCATAGCAACAATCCCTCCCCTCCCCTCCTAACCTTTACCCTAGCCCACTCACATGAAACAAAAATATCAAACATGAATTCACTACCCAAATACCTCACACTCATATACCTCTCATCTCTACTGGCACACTGCCTCTCAACCTACCTCACCCTTCCCTCCTTCATTCCCATCATTCACCTTCCAAAGCCCCTAATCCACTACACCCCGATCCCCAATTACAGCCAGCAACATAGGAGGCAATCACACTTACTCACCATTCCCACTGCACCACTCACCGCAACAACAATACCTAACATATACCCCATTCAACCAATCAAATGCAGTTTAATCAACACCCGTTCTGCCAGGAACAAAATCCAAACCCTTGCTGACCACATCACTGACAACGCAGTCAACCTCCTTTGCATCACTGAAACCTGGTTCAGCGAGATGGACAATGTACTTCTCAACCAACTCAACACCAACACCCACCACGTCCACAACTGCCCACGAACTAACAGCAGAGGAGGAGGAGTCTGCATCCTCTCCAACAAACAACTCTGCTTCACCACCACCAGCACAACATCCTCTCATGGAATCAACATCCTCATCATCAGCAATAAATGCCTCACCATATGCCTAGTATACAGAGCTCCACACCACAAGGCAGACCAACTCGATTCTCTTCTTGACGTAGTCTGCTCCATTCTCCCACGCCAACAACACCTTGTTCTACTTGGAGACCTTAACCTCCCCTCAGCTGACGCCACCCACAGCAAAGCCTTTCTTCAAGCCACGAGTGACCTCCAATTCACCCAAATCATCAAGATCTATACTCACCAAAAAGAAAGCACCCTGGGCATGCTCTTCTTACCCAACGAATTACTCTCCTCCCTCCATTCAATCACCCCCTCATCCACTCCATTTCCATGGTCCGACCACCACCTCATTTCCTTCACCCTACCCAACCCCCAGCTCAAACATCCCACACTACCCAAACCTCACACGACAAGAAGATTCACAGACTTCCATGAGGAAACCTTCATCCACCAAACCATTCCTCAATTAAAGCAAGCCTTTCAACACTCAGACCTTGATCTCCTCATTCAAACCTGGAACACCATCATCAACATAGCCTCCCAAGCTCCACAACACAAACCTCCCAAAACCTCCCGGAACCATGCCTCCTGGTACTCATCCTACCTCAAAAATCAGAAGCAGCTACTTAGAAAAATAGAACGAAGATGGAGAAAAACCAAAGACCCACAACAGCTGACCATCTACGGTGAACAACGTACAGCATACTCTACCAGCACTCTCAATGCCAAGCGGGAACACCACAGCAACTTACTACTCCGTGCCATAAATAAACCCAGAGAACTCTTTCAACTTGTCAGGAGCTTTACAAATGACCCACCACAGCCCCCCCCCCAGGAAGACATCTTTCACCCCCAAGTGATGGCAGATTTTCTTATAGCTAAACATAGCCACTCTGCCACCTCTACCTTAACTATTCCGTCCAACATCTTCACAACCCAACCCTGGACCTCTTTCCGAGATGTCCATCCAGAAGAAATCCAGAACATCATCACCCGCATCAATGCCACCACTTCCCCCCTAGATCCATGCCCAGTAACATGGATCAAGCAGACAAAGACCCTGATGCTTCCACTTATCTCCACAGTTCTCTGTGCCTCCCTCAACCAAGCCTACCTCCCCCCATCGCTCAAAAAAGCCTCCATAAGGCCCCTCCTGAAGAAACCCAACCTTGATCCCACCTCACCTGCATCCTACAGACCCATTGCCAGCATCCCTTTCCTCTCTAAAATTATCAAAAAAGCAGTACAAATCCAGCTTCAGGAGCACTTGGGCAACTTCGCCCCACTCGACAGCAACCAGCATGGATTTTGCCCACTCCACAGTGTGGAAACCCTCCTCACTTCCCTCCTTAACACTCTCATAACTGGGACAGAAAAAGCCTGCTCAGGCTTCATCCTATTATTCCTCGACATATCTGCAGCTTTTGACACAGTATCTCACCAGACCCTCATCAACCAATTCAACACCATTGGTATCCAAGGCACCCCACTACAATGATTTCACTCCTACCTCTCCCAACGAACCCAACAAGTGAGAACTGGAAACCAATCCTCTTCACCATTCACCCTCCCCCAAGGAGTACCACAAGGATCAGCCCTCTCCTCCCTCCTCTTCAACATATACATCCGACCCCTCTGTCACATCCTCAAGAGCCTCAATATTGAATACCAAATCTACGCGGATGATATAATGCTCTTCACCCTCTTCAACAACACCTCTCCTGATTACTCCACACTTGCAGCCTGCTTCACAGAAGTCACCACATGGCTACAACAGCACAATCTCACAATCAATCTGAACAAAACAGAGCTCCTTCACATATCCAGAGATCCCAGCTTTAATCCCTCACACAGCATCAAACTGGGCAACACTGAAATCCAGGTCAAACCCCAGATGAAGTACCTTGGTGTAACCTTGGACTACCTCTTGAACTTCCAGCCTCGCATCCTAAACACCACCAGGAGTATCTACTACAAAATCAGAATTCTCCGCAACCTACGCCCTCTTCTACCCCATGATAACTTCCACACAGTCTGTCAAGCATCAATCACTCCTCTCCTCGACTACTGCAACTCCATCTTACAAGGACTACTTAAGACCACCCTTGCCCCCCTCCAGCTGGCTCAAAACACAGCTGCATGACTCATCGCCAGAGCAACCAGACACACCCACATCACGCCCTTATTGAAATCCCTACACTGGCTACCTATCTCATTCCGTATCAGGTTTAAGACCATTGTCCTCATGCATAGAGCCCTCCTCAACACTACAGCGGAACAGCTACAACTACTAATTGAGCGCCCCAACAACAGCAGACTCCAGCACCAAAACACAGCAAATCTCCTCCTTCTACCTGCACAGAGCTCCAAGAAATCACAACATACCTGCACAAGACCCTTTCAATTCTATACCCCCACCAACTGGAACAAACTACCCCCCACCTTACGGCCCTCCAATCCCACACCCTCTTCAAAAAACATCTTAAAAGACCTTTCTTTTCGAAGAACACTTCAACACAGCTACTGCCACAAACCACACACAAGAGCACACCCCGCCCCCCCTCACCACTCAACCCCCTTAAGCAGGCGACCACAATGCCTTACCGTATAGCAGCTATGCCATTTGTAAATAATCACTTTATTCTCTTGTTTCAACTGTAACAATATAATTTTATACCAGTTATCTGTACATAGTCCCGTTTCATACAAAAGTTACTACTTGTTTCAATGTAAATTTCTACCAGTTAACTCTACATAGTTCTAATTGTTCCATGTAAATGTTACTACATGTTCATTGTAAACCGTTTTGCCTTTCAGAAAAACGGTATATAAAACCCGATAAATAAATAAATTAATTAATTAATTTTAAAAAACCACATTTCTGGAAATTAACCTGCTGCACCTTACCCTAACGTGGCATAAAAATCGTGCAGATACACTTACCTCCTCTTGTTGAGGTGGCAATAAGTGGCTGCCTTGCAATTAGCATGGAAGCACTGATTGTAAGGCGCTCACCCTGCCCACTCTCCAACCCTAAGCTGGCCACTTGCTCTCCTAACTCACCATAGACAGCACCAAAATCCAATGGTGCTGTCATGGCCCTGCACATCTGAGCATGCTAGAACTCAGATAACATCCTTTAGTAAGAGAGGCCTTACATGCTTTATAAAGTATGTTAGAAATAGGAGCCTTCTTGCCCTCTTGGTATAGATGACCTGTTACAAAATTACTCCCAAAAAGTACAGTACATGCATGGGATATCTACCTACTTTTATGCAGTCTTGCATAGTGGTGTTCCCAAGGGTATAGCTCACATGGAGGGGAGGTGGTGTTGCAATGTGCACACATATTGTATAAAATAGACTTAAAATAGGAACGTTTTGGGACTCCTCACTTAGGTGCCCTATTATAAAATCAGGCCCTTCACTTGTATCTGGTAAAATAGATCAGTGGATCATAAGATTAGAACCCAATATTTGGAGGGTTGGTCTAGGCAATATTGATAGCAGAGTTCTTAATTTCTTTGTCTTCAATTGGCAGTGTTCGACGGGCACATTGCAGTATATCCTAGGACAGTGCCAGGTTGCTATTCAGAACGCAGAGCATAAGCCTGATTCAAGAATTATGAGTCTGAAGTCACTGGAAGGTACAGTGGTAAAGCAAGTGGAAAAAATTCATAATGAGGTGAGTGAAATTAATTTGTTTTAGTTTATTTCAAATTTGGGGGCATGTTTACTAAAATGCAGTGCACCTAATGCTTCCTCTTGAGGAGATGTTAAGTGCATTTGTGTTTGAAAAATTGGCAGTTAGGGTACGTAAATACCGCACACTAAACTCAATGTAGAATCCATTCCCACTTTCCACCCATAACCAGCCCAATTTCTGCCCCATCATATACTAAGCAGTTAGCATGGGACTTTTACCACACAGTCTGCTTTTAGTGTAAGATAACCATAGATGCATGCCGTTAGCACACACTAAAATGCACATTAACCATTACTTTAGTGTACTTATCAGGATCCAATGTGTATGCTATGAAAAGAGGGACAATTAGATTTCCTCAACATATGTACTGTACTTACTTATTTTTAATATTATGCTTACAACCAAAATTGTAAAGCAGAATACAGTATAATTATAACAAAGTAAAAATAACTTAATAGAAAAAATATAACATAATTACAATAAAAACAAAACAAATCAACATATGATCATATTAAATTAACAAAGAATACATTTAAAATGCCTGTTGGAAAAAAAACTGGCTTTAAGATTTTCTGAAGCTTTAAATAGGAAGGTTTTGGGTGCATCTCCACAGGAAGTTCATTCCTTTGGAACACGCAGCTTTTGTGTCTAACTACAAAGTTTTCTGAGACGTTCTCCATGCATGGGAAGGGACATAACAATGAACAAGTCACTAAGGGACCTTTTCACTAAAGCACGCTAAGCAGTTGGTGCACGAATTAGAACACGCTGTCAGTGCAGACCTGCAGTAACTGTTGCTGCATGGTTATGACAGCTGATGCTGATTCCTGCACTAACTTCATGCACTCTTTGTGGATGGGATTGGGGTGGAAAGTTGGCGTGGCAACTGGTGACGGCTAGCATGTGCGATGGCAGCGCACTTTAGCTGTTATGACTGCCAAATGCAGCCGTGCTAGTAGTGCAGCTACTACCCCAACCACTCCTCATCGAAAAGCTGCTGTGGCCAACACGGCTGACCTGTTAAGCCTTCCTTCCACCCGATCATAGCCTTGATCCTCCATTATATCCCTCCACCGAATTGAAGCTCAGATCTTCCATTACACCCCTCTCTCACCCAATCACAGTCTGATCCTCTATTACACCCCCTCCCAACTGATCATAGCCCCAGTGTGGCAGAACTTTCTCCCTCCCTCTCCCCATTGCAGCAGCCCTCACCAGGCCAACTGCCACCCATATCAGCAAAGCCACAACAATTGGTCCCTTTCCATAAGGAACCATCCCACAGATCACACCCACCCTTCCCCCACCTCCCATCCCATCTTCAACTTACCCCAATATAATCCCCAGTGTGTAATGGCAGGGGAAGAGGCAAGTTCCCTTAGCTCCTGCCTTGTTGCCACCCAGACTCAAAATGGAAGATCTGACCCGTAGTGGTAATCTCATATCTATTTTTTTTTAAGTGCCTTCAAGTCAATGCTGACTCCTAGCAGCCCCTGAGTTTCCTTGGCAAGGTATAATCAGAAGCAGATTGCCAGGCCTTTTCTTCTGAGGTAATGGAGGGTAAAGTGACTTGCCCAAGGCAACAAGAGGAATGTCAGTGGGAACTGAACCCAGATCTCTTGGGTAGTAGGCTGCTCCTCCACCCACTAGGCTGCTCCTCCACCTGAGATCACATTGGGGTAAGCTGGGGAGATGGCGGAGGAGGGGAGGGGAGGGGAGGGTGGATGTGATCTAGGGGGTACCTCAGCGAGGGGGGACAATTATTATAGCTTTATTGATGTAGGGGGGTAGTTGTCTTGGTAAGGATTATTGGAAGGGAGAGTGTTTCGTCACATCAGAATTATGATCGGGTGGGAGGGAGGATGGACAGGTCAGCCGCGTTCGTTGTAGGAGCATTTTTGGGTTTCTGTCAGCATTGGGTCCCATGTTATAGGCATCTGCAGATGGCATGGGTGGACATGCGCTATCTGCTGATCCCTGTAATGCAAGACCCATCTGCCCCATGCATTTACTGCACATCAATTTTTCTCAAAACTCACAGTAAGTGCAAAAGGTTACTGCATGTTAGTAAAAGGACCCCTAAGATAATCTGGGACAGACCGATGAAGACATTTATAGACTAGAGTAATTACCTGAACTTACATTCTCTGTGTTATTTTGTAAAACCATCAACAGTGGAGTGACATGATCATTCCATTGCGTCTATGTTTTTATTTTTGCTCCTGTATTTTGTAAAACTAATATATAATATTATTACATTTGTATGTATCTTAAAATTCTTATAATCACAAAGATAAACACCAGATAGAGTAAAATACATTCAGATATGTTCATATGTGAATAATATAGTTAGTATTGTATGATGCAGGACCACGGTAACTTATGAACTGTGCCATTACATATTTGGGGAGTAATTTTATAAAGGTTTTTCATGCGCATATGTATTTATAAACACTCAAAAGGCCTCTTATCAAATTATTCCCACATTAAAAGTACATGCTATGACAAATAGGTGCGTATTTGTATGTGACCAAGGTATAGGCATGTTCAGGTGTGTAGCTTGGGTAGAATATAGCCAGAGTCACCAAATATAGGTTATAAAATACAAACCTATGGTGTGTACTTCAGCCACGTGTATTTACACTTGCTTATGAGCAGGTATAAATTTATATGGCCACATTTTAGCTCTGATTTCTGTGAGTTTTGTAGGTTGGTTTAATAAAGAAGCATAGGTGCCCATGTGTCTTTATAAAAACAGGAGCCTACTTGGCCTCCCAGCCCAGGCAACCTGTTATTTTATTATTCTATTTATTTTATTTAACAGTTTTTCTATACCACCTTTATCCAAGGCGGTTTACATCAAACAACATAACAATTACAGAGGAATTGCTTTACATTAAACAGGGGCGTGCAACTTGGAGATAAGTGGGGGGAATGAACTATTTACATGTAGAAGTGACCGTCTTTTTGGGGAGTGTTGGTTGATTTATCTTTTTTTGGTTTTCTGTGTGGCGTATTAGTGTTTGGCTTATGTTTTGTCATCAGGTCCGTAGTATTCTCTGAATAGATGCGTTTTTAATTGATTTTTTAATTCGTTGATAGAGTTAGCTGATCTTATATTGTCTGGAAGTGAGTTCCATATTGATGGAGTATATAGGGAGAATGCTCTGTTGCTGGTCTGTTGTGTGGTTTTGGTCTTGAGCAGGGGGAATATTTAGGAGGTTCTGATTGGCAGCTCTTCTTGGTCTTGTTGTGTGCGATGTTGTGATCATTTCAGAGAGGCAGGGAGCTGATAGATTGTGAATGACCTTGAAGGTGGTGATGATGGCCTTGTATTTTGCTCATTGTGCTATTGGGAGCCAATGCAGTTTTTTTAGGATTATGTGAAGAATTGTTGAACTGGCAGTGATAATTCTGGCGGTGGTGTTTTGAACTAGTTGGAATGGTGATAGCGCAGATTTTGTGAGGCCCTGGTAGATGATGTTTCCATAGTCAAGGTGTGGTGTAACTATGGCTTGTAGTATTGATCTGAAGTCAGTCTCATGTAAGATGTGTTGGAGGGGTTTGATGACCTTTAGCTTCCAGTAGGCCAGTTTCGATACGTTCTTGATGTGGGTTTCCATGTTGAGGTTGCTGTCGATGTTATACCTAAGTATTTGATCTGTTGTTTTATTGATATTTCAGTATCTTGTGTTACTATCTCTTTTTGGTGCCTTGAATTCTTGGTCTCTGAAGATGAGTAGTGCTTCTGTTTTACTTCTGTTTACTGTGAGGTTTACATTAGCTAGGAAGTTTGTCATGGCATTAAAGACATCTGTTATAGTCAAGAAGTCTGGATTATTAGTGCTGAACGGCATATAGAACATGATATCATCTGCATAGACGTGCTAATGCATGTTCCATTTCTGTAGAAGATTGCAGATTGGTTGAATATATAGGTTAAATAGTAGACTGGAAAGGGCTGAGCCTTGAGGGATACCTTGTCATGATTTGAATGGTCTGGAGTTGGTCGTGCCGACCTTCACTTGCATGGTTCTGTCAGAGAGGTATGATTCGAACCATTTTAGTGTATTATCTGTTAGGCCAATGTCTCTTAGCCTGTTTAGCATGATGGGGTGAGACACTGAGTCAAAAGCAGCACTTATGTTGAGGAATAGTAGCACAAATCCCTGGCGGGGTTTGTCCAGACCAGTGATGAGTCTGTTAAAGAAATCTGTTAGCAGGGTGTCAATACCGTGTTGTGGGTGGAAACCATGTTGGTGTTGGTCTAGTGGTGCGTGTGTATCTCCATGGTCTTGGAGTTGTTGTTGTATGGTTTTCTCAATTAGTTTGGACAGAAATGGAATGCTGGCAATTGGACGATAGGAGCTAGGGAGGGTCTTATCCATTGAGGACTTCTTTAGGATAGGGCATACAGGTGGTAGGTATCCTAGCATCAGAGCGCAGGTGGTAGGTATCCTAGCGTCAGAGAGGAGTGAACAATCTGTAGGATGGTTTGGGCAAATTGGTTGCGTAGATTTTTCAGCCATATCACAGGGCATGGGTCGAGAGGTGAGGTTGTGGTAAGTAACTAGATTCACTTTGGACATATTTTTCTTGAAACTAGAAAAATATATTAATCCAGGTAGTTATGACTATCCATGTACTTTTCCTTCTTGCTTTCTTTGTTATGTACACACATCTCTGCGGGTGACTGGAATCTCTGAATTAAACCCACCTTGCCATTAATTAAGATTCTTCTCTTTCTCCTTTACCAACTGATTGCCATCACACCCTTCTTCTCGCATATCTACATTTGACTGAAACAACTGCAAATGTGCTGCTTATCAGCACTTACGTAAAGATGTATAGTAAGGAGCTACTGAGAACGCCTTCTTAAATTGTATGAAAAATGAAATATTCCCACAGCTTACTCCTGAGTCTATCCCATTTCACCTTCATCCTATGACCCCTAGTTCCTTTCAACTGGAAAAGGGCCACCTCCTGCTCATTTATACCACAGAGGTGTTTAAATGTTCATATCTCATCTCACCTTTCCTCCAAATTATACATATTTGAGGTATTTAAGTCTATCTCCATATGCGTTATGACAAAGAGCATTGACTGTTTTAGTAGTAACCCTCTATTGTCTCCATCCTGTGTATATTTCTTTTGTTGGAGATTTGGTACCGGGTAGAAAAAAATTTGAAAAAAAAGACCTATCAAAGTACCTACCCTGTCTTCAGCTGTCTTGCCAGTAAAAAGAAAAGAAAAGAACCTAGCCTTTTCTTTGTGAACGCTAATAGCTCTGTGAAGATTCCCTCTCTGTAGTTGTACTTGTTTGCTCACCTATTACTGGGTCTGCAGACTATAAAATGTGTTTATTTATCTGAGGTGTATAGATCCTTGAAATATACTTTGTTTTATTTCTACATAGAACCTAAATTTGACCTATTTCCTTAACTCTCTACTTTGCCTACTCAAAAATAAAGCTATCTAATCGAGACCCTTAATTGGAGATCTAGTCTATATAGCAAAATTCAACACTGAGGTGGGAAGGGAGGCATGAAACACCTCAGTAGTGCAATGACTTCAAAGAATATTTGCTGCCTTCCCTCCTTTTTGAACTTGAATGCCAGAGGATAGAAAACAAAGCTCAGCAGTAAAAAAAAAAAAAAAAAGCCAAAATCAATTTACTGTCTCTCACTCTGTCTGTTATGTATTCTGACCAATTGAAGAAAAAGAGCCATTAACAGTCATCATGATTGTTCCTGCCTGACAAGAAAATGAGTATAGCCCATATCATAGGATGCTTAGGGAACATTACTAATAGATCCGGCCACGAAAAGGGCCAGCCCATAACAGGGCAGCTGGGGAATGAGGGCTCCTGGGAAGGGACACTGCGAGGGGGAGGGCATCAAAACAAGGGCCGATAAAGTCCCAGACTCGAAGCTTCCTCCTTCTGGCGTGCCGCGAGTCAAGTAAGTCCGACGCTGCTGCAGCTGCACTACCCAAGAATGCAAGGCCCTGAGCCAAATCAAGTGCATGCGAGGCAGCCTCCAAAGTTCATTAAGTGTTGTGGGCAGGCTCCCGACCATACCCACGACAGTGGCCACCCGAAGGGTGAAGAAAGCACTCTGACCGGAGGCTCAGCAGCGAAGCAGGAGGAAGCTGCGTGCAGCGGCCACCTTCCTAGCTAAGTCTGATCAGCACCAATAATTTAAAAAAAAAAAAAAGAAAAAAGAAAGCAAGTAAATCGGTGGAACAAAGGGCACAGAAGAAGATTGCAAAAGCTCATCTCAGGAAGTGCTGCCCCATCTTCAACGGCTGGACCAAAAGGTACAGGAGAGCACACACAGAGGCTATCTTGCAGCTGTCCTCAGCCAAGCCCCTTCACCACACAGTTAGAGTAGGACTCTTAAAGGGCCCTTCACCAGTCCTGGCATAAGCAAAGGCATGGCCCCAAGGCAGACCAGCAAAAGAAAAAACTAAGAACAAGGAGGGCAAGAGGAAGGCCAGCAGGAGCAGGATGGAGGATCCAGCGAGCAAGATGCCCAGGAAGGCTGCAGCAGGAGTGACATGGCGCAGGACAAGTATGGACGAAGGGCAGCGCGGCAAAAGCATGGCAGTGCACTGGGCCCACATGGAGGCATCAGGAGCATGGGCTTAGACTGGAGGCTGGGATGCATATAAGCCAGCGACATTGTTGGAACGGCACTGGCAGGAGGAACCCAGCATGCGAGACTTTGTGAACAAAGTGAGAGCCATGGCTGTGGTCCACAGAGCAGGACGCATGTAGACTCTCCTGAGTTCACTGGAAGAAACGTAGGACACAGCGCGCCTGGCGCCCAGAGATGAAGGGGTTGGCCAAACAGTGGCACTTGGGAGACATGGACAAAGGGGTGAGTATGCATAGTTTACAAGTGCTTTACAGGACACAGTGGGAGTTCGAAGGGAAGGGGAAGGACAGGCGGGTGTACATGCTGGGGGGGGCAGCAGGTCCTGGGTCAGCTGGGCTAGCCCCAGAGTTGCAAGGTGGGGGGATAGTGAAAGGGGGTGGGAGGAGTTACGGCGGTGACCCAGAGATGGGGGCGGGAGAGGGCAAGCAGCAGGGAATCCTGGGGCTGTTGCTGAAACTGCTTCAAATGGTGTCATCTAGCAGTACAACACAGAGCACTGCTCACGTATGGGCGGATCTCCCAGCAGGCTTGTCCGGCCTGTACGGCACAGGGCGCAGCTCAAGTAGAGGCGAGCCTCCCAGTGGGCCCGGGCACAGCCTCTGAGAGGGGCAGTAATGTTCGCAACACTACAAGCTCTGTGGGGGGGATCATAAGGCACGGGCAAGTGCACAGGGCAGCAATGGGCGCTTAGTGTCTGAGGCGAGGCCGGCGGAATACCTTTGGCTTAGTAGCGCCTTGGATAGCCACATGGCCATGGTCCAGCAGGAGAAAATGTGGAAAGGCAAATATGTCGACATATTCTCCTTATTAATTAGGCGGGCCAACGATAACAGCAATTGCATGGGGTGCCGCGCAAAGTGCAAACTGATCAGCAAGAAGGCGGACAGCATATCAAGAACAATAGCAAATTGGTACACTGCCTTGCGGAACTGGCCAGCATTATAGGGTAGAAGTATCCCGAACAGTGTAGGGGCCTCTTCAAATATCAAGACAGTATTTGTGAGGCCTACAGGGTATATGGGGGGAATGCTTGGCTGGATTACGACTAACAGTTTAGGAGGAACATGGCTGGGACAAATGGACTGAGCTGGGTTAGGAAGGACATTGATTTATGGATCAGGCTGATGATGCAGGGTCAGCGATGGGGCAGGGCCGTCACAAACACACGGCCACAATGGTCAGGGAGAACCTCAGGACCGCAGCAGCCCTTTCTGGGGGACATGGCCGTCCACAGCAGATGCGATGAGCCCCAGTTATTTTGGGTGAGTTGCCACACACATGAATATTGATGCAATACGGCAGAACCTGGTGGGTTACGATAAATGCAAGGCAGCTTGGTTAATTCATGTTTTTTTTTTAAATTTGTCATATCATATAATGGCCCGGTCGGCCCGCAGGGGGCGGGTAACATTAAATCAGCAGAATAAAATTAAGAAAGAGCTGGCACTGAATAGGGGCGCAGGCCCATTCTTGATTTGATAGTCTCACCTCTGGGCCTGGTCCCGAAGAAGGAGCTGGGGGAGTATCGGCTCATATACCACCTTTCATATCCAGACAGTTATTCGGTGAACGACCACTTAGAGCAATCAATATGCTCAGTAAAATATGCCATGGTAGACCAAGTGCTGGACTTAGTGAGCGCACTGGAAAAAAGGGACATGGCTGGCAGCCTTCCGGCTGCTGCCATTCCACCCAGATAGCTTCCATCTGCTTGGTTTCCATAAGACTCTTGATGAAGATGAGAATGCATTCATAAGAAATCAATAGTACAGAAACATAGAAAATGGCAGCAAATAGAGACCATATGGCCTATCCAGTCTACCTATTCATATGAATCATTAAGTTCTACAATTCCTTCATCTCCCTCAGAGATGCTCTGTACTTTCCCCATGCTTGTTTGAATGCAGATGCAGTTCTCGACTCCACCATCTCCACTGGGAGTCTGTTCCATGCATCCACCACCCATCCATAAAGAAATATTTCCTCAGCTTACTCCTGAGTCTGTCCCATTTCACCTTCATCCCATGACCCCCTTATTCCTTTCAACTGGAAGAGAGCCACCTTCTGCGCGTTTATACCACAGAGGTATTTAAATGTCTATGTCTTATCTCACCTTTCCTCCAAATTATGTATTGTCGGCATGCCTCCCTGGTGGCTAGTGGACGCCAGGGCAGGTGGGACATAAAAATTTTAATATTAAGATAGGAGAGTCTTTTAAGGGCCAAAAGGCACTTGGTCCTTGTAGTTTTTAGCTCCAATCTTTAAAGAAACCATTAAAGCAGAGTGGTGGGAAAAAGAAGGCTTTTATTCCCTTTACACAGTGGTTCCAATTGTTGGGTTACAACTCAAAGTAAATGTCCTTAATTCAGGTAAGAAAGAAAACTCAGGGTTTAAAGCAAAACTGTTGAATTTCACAGGAATAGCAGTGCTTAGTCAATTAAAGAATGCTCGGTTAGCAATTCAAGCAATTCACAAGTCTGGTAAAGACTCTATGCTACCAGAAACACAGAGAGTACAATCCATTTCCTGGTCTGATAATTCTCCTGCCAGTTCCACTTGCATTGGCTCATAATCAGATATGTCTGACTCTGTATCCCTAGTTTCTTGGGAAACACCTCCAGGGGTTTTGTATATCTCTTGCAGTACTTGCCAATGTCCTTGGCCTAGCCTAGGGCATCGGCCACGTGCTGTATTAGGATTAAATGTGTTTTCTCTTCTTAGAGGTTTTATAGTAGCTTTACCGTAGTCTTTAACATTTATAGCTTTCTTCATAGGCATATATTTATCATACCTTGTATTGCAGCAACAAGCAGGTAAATGGCTTTCTTCAATTGCTTGCCTCTCACAGTCAGTAGCTTGATGAAATCCTTTTCTTTGAAAGTTTGGTTTACCTTGCAGCCTTTGAACCCATTCTCCTGATAAGCGCCTGCTTCTGCATAAGCCCAGCTCCTGGCTTTCCTGCTCAGCGTGGCTTAGCTTCCCTAGCTGATTCTCCTTTTGCTTCTGCTTGCAATTAGTGCAGTGCTTTTGCCTCTTCGGGCAAACAGCTCTCTCTCTAGCTTGAGCTGGTCCATCCTTAGGTCCTTCCTCAGCTCCTGGTGAGTCACCTCTCACTCCTGGTGATCCTCTAGCTCCGGAGAAATCAGGTTTCCACTTCAACCTCTCTCCCCTCCAGTCTTCCACTCTCCCCTTATAAAGCACTCCTGCCTTTGAGGATTGGGAACTGGTTGTCAGTTCCTCGTGACTAGCTGGGCGTGGCCCTTCAGTCTCTCTGAATGCCCTCCTGCTCCCTCTAGCTGGTTCCTGCGAATATTTCAACTTGTGCACATCTTTTTTTCTCTGAAAAACAGCTTCTTTTTTCTCCTCTGGGCTTTCATCAGCCCTCGCTGCATTACATATCCCCCTTCTTAAAATATTACGGGCTGGGGAACCTTCTTCCGCGCAGCACGTAATACGGGACATTGCGTCAGCATTAAAATGCAGCTTCCCTGCTCTATGTTCCACTCTAAAATCATACGGTTGTAAAGCCATATACCACCTGGTTAGGCGGTGATTGTCATTCTTCATACTGCTTAACCATTTTAGAGGGGCATGGTCCGTAATGAGGACAAATTTCCTTCCTGTCAAGTAAAACTTCAATGCTTCGATTGCCCACTTGATTGCGAGACATTCCCTTTCGATAGTCGAATACTTTCTCTCCGCAGGTGACAGCTTCCTACTTAGGAACATTAGGGGGTGCTCTGCGCCTTCTTGTACCTGGGAGAGAACAGCACCCAAACCAGTCTCCGAAGCATCTGTTTGTAATATAAAGGGTTGTCTAAAATCTACGCCTCGCAGTATGGGGGCTCGACATATATTTTTCCTTTAAGTTTTGGAAGGCTTCATCCGCCTCCGATGACCATGGTATTGTGTTCGGCGCATTCTTTTTTAACATTTCAGTGAATATAGCACTTTCATCCGCAAAATGTGGTATGAAGCGGCGGTAGTAGCCAATGAGCCCAAGAAAACTTCAGTTGTTTCTTATGGTGAGGGACGGGAAAGTTCCTCACGCTTTCCACCTTATCCAGTAATGGACGCACTGTGCCCCGTCCCCACAAGGTGACCCAAGTACTTAACTTCCTTGGCGCCGAACGTGCACTTTTTCGGGTTTAACGTTAATCCCGCTCTTCTCATGGCTTCCAGCACTGTTCCCACTTGGAGTAGATGCTCTTCCCATGTGGCACTGTGGATCACCACATCATCCATGTAGGCTGTTGCGAAACTCTGATGCGGTCGGAGAACAATGTCCATCAGGCGCTGGCATGCTGCAGCCGCCCTGTGCAACCCAAAGGGCATTCTTTTGAAGTGGAACAGGCCCAGGGGAGTGCTAAAGGCAGTTTTGGGTTTTGCATCTCGTGTTAGGGGCACCTGCCAGTAGCCTTTTGTCATGTCTAAAGTTGTGAGGAATTTTGCCTGCCCTAGCCTGTCTAACAATTCCTCGATACGAGGCATCGGGTACACGTCGAAAGTAGACACCGCGTTCACTTGGCGGAAATCTATACAAAAACGCATAGTACCATCGGGCTTAGGTACTAATACCACGGGACTGCACCATGGACTGTGCGATTCCTCAATGATGTTCATCTGGAGCATCTCCTGAACTTGATCGATCACCTCCTGCCTCTTGGCCTCCGGCAATCGGTATGGCCGTTGTCTTATAATTTTCCCAGGAGGGGTAATTATTTCGTGTGCCACCAAGGCTGTCTCTCCTGGTATAGGAGTTAGCACGTCCTTAAACTTTTCTAGCAGTTGGGTCAAATCCTGCTTCTGCTTTAAGGAGAGCTCTTCACTGATCCTTGTTGTAGGGCAACCTTTGCACTCATCTAGTCGTGGGCCTAGATCTTCCTCTGGGGGGTCATTCCCCATAGCAATTAAGCCTTCCATGTCTCTCTTCCCCGTAGAGCCGAAACCCCCAGTTCCCCGGCTCGTCGGAGTTACCATGGCGACCTCTTCGAGGGTTGGGAAGCCCACCCGTTCGCATGTCAATTGTGCTATCCTGTCCCCCACTTTGACGTTAAAGTCTTCATTTGAAAAGTTAAATAAAAGGACTTTAAGTAGGCCTCTATAGTCCAGATCGACTACACCGGCACCCACGTCAATGAAGTGTTTGGAAGCGAGCCCAAACCGTGGTTCTATATGCCCGTAGCACCCTTGGGGTAGCTCCACCTGGAGGTCAGTATTGATTAGCTTATGTCCATGCTTCGGGACAACCTGGTCCTCAGCGCTATACAGATCATAGCCCGCCGCCTGTGCAGATGCCCGTTGAGGACTGCAAGCTTGCTCTGAAGTTTTGCAAAATCTTAGTACAAACTTCTTTTGTGGGTCTTCCTGTACTCTAAGGGTGGTCTTTTTTTTTGGCTTTTCCCAAAGCGGGCTAGGAATTGTACTATCCTTAGAGCGAATGCAAGTGGATACCAGAGCTTCTTGCGGAGACAAGCCCTCTTTTAGCCCTCTCCTGAACTGTGGCCAGTCTCGGCCTAGTACAAGCTCTTGTGGTAACCTAGGTATAACCGCTATTAACATTTCTTTTTCGATACCCAAACCTTTGACCCACAATTTATATACTGGATAACGGGTAGCAGCACCGTGTATACATTTTATTTTAACATTCCCCTCTGGCTGATCTGGTACTGACTCGCCTTGATCCCTGACCACAGACCATAATTTTTGAGAAATCATAGTCTGGTCAGCTCCAGAGTCTAAAAGTGCTTTTGCATTTACCCCTTGTATTTTTACATTCAACACAAATCCCTCACGTATTGCTTTTGGCTTTTCTCCGACGAGCAGTACGTAAGTAACATTCCTATTTCAAATGCCCTTTCTTTCCACATGAGAAACATCTTTTAGCAGTTTCTTTTGACAAAACAGTAGGATTTTTAAAACCTCTCTGTAGAGGTCGTGAGACACTTTCTAACATCTGCGCCTCCATACCGACTGCCCATTTTGGAGACCCCTCCTTTTGCTGGGTGACCATCTCTGCCTCCAAATAACGCTCGGTAAGAGCTATTGCTTCAGCAGTGGTGCAGCAACTCTGCAGAATGAGAAAGTTCTGCACCCTCTTTGGTACTGCAGACATATACTGTTCGAGTATTATTTCGTCCATTAGTGTACTTACTGCCTTCTCCTCAGGCTTTAGCCATTTGGTCGCTAAACTGCGTATCCTATGGCCTAAGGCCTTAGGCGTTTCGCCTGCCTTGAGAGAAGTGGCTCTAAACATTCGGTTATATAAGAAAGGTGTAAGGCCCAGGCGATCCCGGATAGCCTTAATTACTTCCTCATAATCATTAGCAAGAGCAGGGGGCATTGCCTTATACGCAGCCAGCGGTTCCCCTGTGAGGGACGCTGCTAGGCGAATGGCCCATTGCTCTTTTGGCCAGGCAGCGGAACGTGCGATTCTATCAAAAGAATCTAAAAAGTCGTCTACATCATCAGTAGCGCTTAACTTCCCCACGGATAGGGCATTGCACGTCCATTGTCCTTCCATAGGATTACTTGGTATAGTCGCTTGTTGCATCTTGGTGTTGGCTGTTTCCAGCATCTCCCTCTGCTGGGCCAACCATGCTTCCATGACTTGCAGGACCGGCTTCTGTTGTGCTTGCAAAGCTTGGAGGGCCTGCGTCTGGTTCTGGCATGCAAACTCGGCTTGCCGATCAAACTGTAGAGCCATCCATGCGCAGAGCTCTTTCTGCTCCATGCTGCACCTATAGAAAAGAAACACAAGAGAAAAAAAACCCAAGTGTGGCTCACAAACACCAAATGAGCTCTCCTTTTTTTTTTCTTTTTTTTTCAAGCTTCCCTATGATATCCAACATGGGTCAGGTGTAATTACATTTTACCTGATATTTATTTATTTTATTTATTTATTTAGTAAGCACTTGTATACCGCTGCTTCCTACGATCAGCAGCGGTTTACTTTACAGAATCATAATGTATCGTACAATACAGTGAGATTTTTTAGATTTACATTTCGATTAGGCAATGATTTACATAACACAGGAGAATCAATTGGATACAATATACATTTGATTGGGGCACACAGATTTACATAACATAGGAGAATCAGTTGGATACAATATACATTTGATTGGGGCACACAGATCTGGGTATACATTTGATTGCAATAGCGTGGGAGGGGCCCAAAATATACAATTTATACATGATTACCTGCCAGTATGCCAATTGCCGCCGTGGCAGGCAAATGTCATCTGGTTGAGGTAGAGTATTGCACTTAGGTCAGGTTGTAGTGGGTCTGAAATAAATGGGTTTTAAGTTTCCGTCTAAATTCACTCAAGTTGTTTGTGAGTCTCAACTTGTGTGGGAGCTGGTTCCAGTGGATTGGTGCTGTATATGTGAATGCCCTATTGCTTGTTTCTGCTTTGACAGTTCTTATGCTGGTCGGAACACATAGAGCGTTGAGATTCATGGTTCTTCTGTTTCTGTTGTGTGGTTGAATAGCGATTAGGTTATCGAGGTAGGATGGTGCGATGTTATGGATGAGTTTAAACGTTGTTATGAGAAGTTTGAAGATGATGCGGGCGGCCACCGGGAGCCAATGTAGTTCCATTAGTACTGGAGTTATGTGGTCTGTGACTTTTTTTTCCATGATGACTCTTGCAGCGACATTTTGAGCCATTTGCAAGATGCTTAGGGTGTTCTTCGGAAGCCCTTGCAGAATGGCATTGCAGTAGTCCAGGTGGAGAATAATGAGAGCTTGTACAACAGTCCTAAAATCAGATTTTCCGAGGATATTGCGAAGCGGTTGCAGAACTTTCAGTTTGTAAAAAATGGCTCGGTTAATTGCTCTGAGGTGTTTATCCATCCTAAGGTTGCAGTCCAGCAGGACTCCTAGATATTTTATTACAGGTTTTGTTTGATATATGTTTTTGTTAAGGGTGACTGTGGTGGGTGGAATGAAGTTTGTTTTCTTGGAGATAAACATGACCTCTGTTTTCTTGTGGTTTATCGACATGTTGTTTTGTTGGAGCCATGATTGGAGCATGTCAAGGCATTCTTCTAGTGGAGTGAAGTCTGGTTGTATTATGTCAAGTTGTGTATATAGCATCACATCGTTGGCATAGATGTGGTAATTGATGTTGCACTTCCGAAAGATCTCGCAGACCGGCTTTATATACAAATTGAATAAGAGAGATGATAAGGCAGACCCTTGAGGAATCCCCTGGGTTTGTGGGAAGGCCTCAGCTTTATCATTGTTGAACTGAACTTGTTGCATCCTATTGGCTATATATGATGCAAACCATTTTAGTGGGGTCCCTGCTATTCCTATAGAGGCAAGACTGTTTAAGAGGGTGTTGTGGTGAACTGTATCAAATGCAGCTGAAATGTCGATGAATATAAGTATGAACATAGCTTTTTTGTTTTTGAGACCCCTGAGGAGATTGTCAAGGAGTGCCAGTAGTAGTGTTTCAACTCCATGATGCTGACGAAACCCATATTGATGCTTATCCAAGGCTTTTCTATCGTCTATGTGATCTTGCAGTTGTTGCTGAACCACTTTTTCGATTGTTTTAGCTAGGAATGATATGCTTGACATAGGGCGATATGATGCAGGGTCACTGTTGTTGAGAGATTTGTTCTTTAAGATGGGTCTTATAAGTGATCTTTTGAGATGGGTCGGCATGATACCTTGTTGGAGTGACTGGTTAACAATGTAAGCGATAGGTTTTGCGGTTTCCTTCTTAGTTGCTTTTATCCAAGCGGCTGGGCATGGGTCGAGAGGGGAGGTAGTGGTGTTTAAATTAGTTATGATGTTTATGACCTGTTGCTCACCTAATTGCTGGAAGGTGTTCCATTCTGCTGCAGAGTCTGCTTGAGAGACAGTGTTGGTTTCTCGAGGGGTGAGGACTAATGATATGTTTTGATCGATGATTGTGGGTAGCTGCGGGTGTAGTTTCTTGGCGTAGTGGTCGGCAAGCGTCTGGGCCTTTATTTCGTCTGCATAGACAGTGTTCTGTGGGGTTTTGGTGAGTGACTTGACAAGCTCAAAAAGCTCTCTGGGTCTATTAAGAGCTTTATTGAGTAGGTTAGTGTGGTGACTCTTTTTTGCGAGGTTGACCTCATTCTTGTATTTCATGAGGAGTGTTAGGTATAGTTGCTTGCCTTCCTCGGTTTGCGTTTTCCTCCATTTCCTTTCCAATTTGCGTAGCTCTCTTTTCATTCTGCATAGAGTAGGAGAGTACCATGGTTCGGTTTTTGTTCTTGCTGTTGCGTTTGTGGCTTTCCAGGTTGGTCTTGCTGCTGCTTCGATCCCTGAGTTCCATAAGACTACCAGCTTATCTAGGTCCGTGATGGCATACTTAAAGTGTGCAGATATAGAAGTTACCAATGCTTCACTATCGAATTTTTGGAATTTCCTCTGTTGATGAGTTTTTGGGTCGGTTTGAGACTTTTCCTTTATGGAGGGTAAGTGGATTTCAAATTCAATTTGGAAGTGGTCAGACCATGGGACCTGGGTTACTCGAGGTTCGGGTTTTTGTATTTCATTTTGTTGGATGTTGTGTGATATGAACACCATATCTAAGGTGTTACCTTTGTTATGGGTGGGTTCCTGAATGATTTGGAGGTATCCGAGCTGGTTCATGGCTTCGAGGAAAGCGTCCGCCTGTAAGGGGGGTGTGGATGGCAGGTTCAGGTCGCCCAGCATGATTCGCTGTTTCTTGGTTGCAGAGGTTGAGATGATTTCTAATGCAGCGGCCAAAGTTTCGTGGTGGGCCGAGGGGGGTCTATAGATTAAACAAAAGATTGACGTTTTGTTCTCAATCTTGAGTATATCAATGCCTTCGGATGCAGTTAGGGACGTGTTTGTGAACATTAGGGAGGCTCTGGCAATGATTAGTACTCCTCCTCCTCTCCTGCTAGGCCTCGGGCAGTTAAATACTGTATAGTCTGGTTTAGTTAATTGGTTTACTATTGCTGGGTCAGTGTCGGTGAGCCATGTCTCTGTGACACAGAGGATATCGGGTTTGTTGTCAGACAAGATGTTGTGTATGATGTGGGTTTTATTTCTAATAGACCTGGCGTTGATAAGGCATATCGTGATAGGGGATTGTGATAATTGGCATTTTTGCTGTTGCTTGCTTCTATTAGCTGTGGTTGCCGGCTTCCTGTGTTTATTATTTTTTAGTTTGGAGTCGCGTTTTTTCCGGAGCTTGCCTGGGATCTTTACCACCGTGTTCAGGTCTGGCTTGGGTATTGCTTCCTCTTGAGCAAGGTAAGTAGGACATAGCAGTGGTAGTATAGGTATCAGTATTGGGCCTTGAATAACAATTGGTTGCCATGCTACTGCCTGGTGGTGTGGCAGGTGTGGTACATAGGCATACGTGGCTAGAGATAGGTAGAAGCAGAGAACAACTATATAGATGATGAGAGCCATGAGTTGTGAAGTTGAGATTCAAAGCTGATCTACAGATTGTTACAGTCTCATTGGTGGGGTAATTCTGCACTTACGACAAACTGCCTGTAGCAAGGGTTAGGTACTTATAAGTTTAGGTATTATAGCTGTTACAGGCAAATTGCCAATTGTTACAACCTGAGACAGTACAAAGTTTCAAAGCATGCAGTATAATACGCTTAGATATTATAGCTATTACAGGCAATTGCTGACAACATGAGACAGTTCGAAGTTCCAAAACATGCAATACACAATGTTCGGGATAAGTGGCTGCTATTTCTCCAGTACTTAGGAGATGTTATATTATAAGAGAAGGGGGTCTCTGTGATATAGTCGTGGTTCAGAGTGAGCAACTGGTCTGTGTCAAAGCGTCAGTATAGTATATATATATACAGTTCCGTATTTCTGCATTTACCTGGTCGGGAGCTGTGGTGTGATATCCGTGTTGCCTCAGTTTTGGAATGACCATTGCTGTCCCACTCTGCAGCTCTCCGCCTTCAGTGTCAGCAACAGGATCCTCCGGTCCACTGATCCAGGTGTCCCCCTACTGGATTTCCGCCTTCCAGTCCGGTCTTTTGTTGCTCCTCTCCGGGTTATCCTTCCGGTCCGGTTTCTGGCTACTCCATTCCGGGTTTTACCTTCCGGTCTGGTTTCTGGCTACTCCGTTCCGGGTTTTACCTCCCGATCCGGTTTTCAGCTATTCCACTCCGGGTTTTACTTTTTCAATCCGGTTTTCAGCTACTCCACTCCGGGTTTTACTTTTTAAACCTTGGAGATTATTTTCTGTCTTTTTCCTTTTCCAGTTGTAAGAACCCAATAAAAAAAATCCAAACAACTACGCCATTTATGTTGGCAGGCCTCCCTGGTGGCCAGTGGACGCCAGGGCAGGTGGGACATAAAAAAGTTAATATTAAGATAGGAGAGTCTTTTAAGGGCCAAAAGGCACTTGGTCCTTGTAGTTTTTAGCTCCAATCTTTAAAGAAACCATTAAAGCAGAGTGATGGGAAAAAGAAGGCTTTTATTCCCTTTACACAGTGGTTCCAATTGTTGGGTTACAACTCAAAGTAAATGTCCTTAATTCAGGTAAAAAAGAAAACTCAGGGTATAAAGCAAAACTGTTGAATTTCACAGGAATAGCAGTGCTTAGTCAATTAAAGAATGCTCGGTTAGCAATTCAAGCAATTCACAAGTCTGGTAAAGACTCTATGCTACCAGAAACACAGAGAGTACAATCCATTTCCTGGTCTGATAATTCTCCTGCCAGTTCCACTTGCATTGGCTCATAATCAAATATGTCTGACTCTGTATCCCTAGTTTCTTGGGAAACACCTCCAGGGGTTTTGTATATCTCTTGCAGTACTTGCCAATGTCCTTGGCCTAGCCTAGGGCGTCGTTCACGTGCTGTATTAGGATTAAATGTGTTTTCTCTTCTTAGAGGTTTTATAGTAGCTTTACCATAGTCTTTAACATTTATAGCTTTCTTCATAGGCATATATTTATCATACCTTGTATTGCAGCAACAAGCAGGTAAATGGCTTTCTTCAATTGCTTGCCTCTCAGTCAGTAGCTTGATGAAATCTGTCAGACGGCTGCCTGGGTGAGAATCTTCACAGTCTTGACAATGCATATATTTATATGATGTTTGCAAGGTATTGTGGGTAATGTAGTTCATTCACACCAGACACAGCTGCTGACAATAATTTAGTTGTGCACAAGTGTTAAAGCCAATAAGATACTTCTTTATTTATGGGGTTATTTCTCCCAGCACAGATATGCTTGGTAGCACATAAATTAGGTTACTTGCTTGCAGTGTTTAACTTGGTAAAACAAAGTCAAAAATCAAAATCAGGAAAACAACCTTCAAACTTGTCAGGCAATTAGCTAATGTTTTCTTAGCATATCTCTAACAAACGAAAAGCCACAAAGAAAGAAATAAACTGTTCTTGTAAGGTTAACTTCTGATTACTTTCCACACAGATCCAGAAGTAATTCTCTCCTAGCTCACAAGCAATTAGGTGCAGCTCAATTGCTATCAGTTATCCAGCTGAAACCCTTTAGCAGGCTGGCTTTCTACTGTGTGAGTCAAATCCTGCTTCAGGAGCTTTTCTTAGTGGAATAAAGAACAAATTTATATTTTCTTTGTGATGGCTGCTGTGCTTTATCACAGAAAGTTACCAACGGAGTTTGGATAGAGAGCAGTCCATATAAACAATATCTTCATCTGCTGTTATTTCCTCTTCATCAACAAGCATAAGGTCACTATCATGAATTGGCACAGATGAATCTTTCAATGGAGCCCTTTCAGGAGAATACTTATTTCCCTGCTGTCTTTCAAGGTTATAGCTAGGGCATAGATCAATGTTCATACCTGAGCTTCCATTGTTGCTATAGTTCCTCTCTATATAGCCTGGCCAGTATGTAGTCCAGTTCTTATGTCCAGCCTTCCAGTCTTGATCCCTGGACACTGGATCTTTCTTCACATACCTTCTGGCATAGGTCTTAGAGTCCCTTCCACGTGCAGCCGTCTCCCTCACAGGTAGCCTCTGGTGATTCCTTGTTCTGCAGCACCATTCCTCTGGCTTTCCCCAGTCCAATGGTCTATGCTGGCCCTTGGAATACCTCCCAGTATACGTACTGCCTTGGACTCTTCTAGACCTCTCAAAGGCTTTTCTCCTCTTCCTTCCAGAGGGTTTCTTTCCTTCTCTATCCGTCCGGTTTGGCTTCTGCTTCTGCTGATCCTTCAGATGAAACTGATGATCCTTCTCTGGATATCCAAGGTGATCATGAAGATTGTCATCTGTAGAATAAACTCTACTCTTATTCTGCTTAGATGAGTGCTCCTCCCTAACACAGCGCAGCTGTGCTGAATCAGGCCTTGCCCTTTGAGATGAGTGTTCCATCCTAGCACAGCGCAGCTGTGCTGAATCAAGCCCTGCCCTTTGCAATGAGTGCTTGGGGATTACCTCATAGCCCTTTTGATTGAACACACGTTTTCTCACTTCAGCTCCTCTCATGGCTGTTGGAAACCTGGTGCATTCTGGGACTGGTAGTCTTTTATGGCAAAATTCTGTTTTCTCATTTCTACCAGCACTGACAGGTTGCTTGTTCAGAGACACTTCACCTTTTTTATAGCTCCTTCCTGAGCTATGATAAGCTTCCTTATCACAAATCCTTTTCTTTGAAAGTTTGGTTTACCTTGCAGCCTTTGAACCCATTCTCCTGGTAAGTGCCTGCTTCTGCATAAGCCCAGCTCCTGGCTTTCCTGCTCAGCGTGGCTTAGCTTCCCCAGCTGATTCTCCTTTTGCTTCTGCTTGCAATTAGTGCAGTGCTTTTGCCTCTTCGGGCAAACAGTTCTCTCTCTAGCTTGAGCTGGTCCCTCCTTAGGTCCTTCCTCAGCTCCTGGTGAGTCACCTCTCACTCCTGGTGATCCTCTAGCTCCGGAGAAGTCAGGTTTCCACTTCAACCTCTCTCCCCTCCAGTCTTCCACTCTCCCCTTATAAAGGACTCCTGCCTTTGAGGATTGGGAGCTGGTTGTCAGTTCCTTGTGACCAGCTGGGCGTGGCCCTTCAGTCTCTCTGAATGCCCTCCTGCTCCCTCTAGCTGGTTCCTGCGAATATTGCACATCTTTTTTTTTTCTGAAAAACAGCTTCTTTTTTCTCCTCTGGGCTTTCATCAGCCCTCGCTGCATTACAGTATATTGAGGTATTTAAGTCTATCCCCATATGCCTTATGACAAAGACCATTGACCCGCCCAACAAATGCCTCCCAGTGGGATGCTCAGTGTCCTGCTCATACTTTGAGGAGTTCAGCTCAGTCATGCACTGGATAGTGGAAAGGCCAGGGCAAAATCTTACACTACCTTGATGATTTTTTGCTCTTGGCGGGCAATTTGCACGCCTGCCAGACGAATCTGGGTATTTTCCAGCGCAAGGCCGCGGAGCTGAGGGTCCCACTGGCAGGGAATAAGACAGAAGGGCCAGCTCCGCGTTTATCTTTCCTGGGTATCAAAATAGATATAATAGAGATGGTGACTCGCCTCCTGGCTAGCAGGCTGGAGGCCCTGAAGGAAACCGTGAAGATGATTGGGTTAGTCAGAAAGATCACTTTGAAGCAACTACAGTCTCTAATCAGGCATCTGAACTTCACATGCAAGGTGATGCCTATGGGCAGGGCTTTTATAAAATGTCTGTCGGATGCCACAAAGGGCATCCTCAGGGGCCACCATTTTATCAGGGTCAACATGAGAATGTGGGAGATCTTTCAGTGTGGCAGCAGTTCCTCGGCAGGTATGATGGTAGAAACATAAGGCAGAAGCCCACCACCAGCAACAGGGAAATGGAGCTATTTATGGATGCAACAGTGAGCGTTGGGTTCAGGATTTATTTTGGAGGGCAGTGATGCCACAAGAAATGGCTGGAGGAATGGCATAGGCAGGATATCATGAAGGACATCACATTTCTCGAGATGCTCCCAATTGTGGTAGCTTTGACATTATGGGGGTCCCAGTTCCGAAACGAGAATTATCTTTCAATCAGACAACACAATAAGCCATAAACAAGCAATTGGCTAGGACCGGGAGGGTGTCGAGGCTGATCAGGAAGCTGGTTTTACTGAGCCTCGAGCTGAATTGTTTTATCACAGCCAGCCATGTGCACAGGGTATTTAGCGAGATCGCTGATGCTCTTCCTCGTTTTCAGCTGGACCGATTCAGGCAACTCGCCTCATTGGCATCCCCCAGAGCAACACGCATGCCATTGGAGATGATGAGCAATATATGCTAAGTGCCGGCAAAATGTTGATGGCTTCCCTGTCACCCAGTACATGGAAGGAATACTGGAGGGCCTAGGTCTGCTTATGAAGCTTCACCGAGCGAAGGGGATTCAGCCTGGACTGGGGCATGTCACTCAGACAGTTTCTGGAAGTCATAACATGGCTCCAGGGAGAAGGAACATTGCTCAGACACTCTAAGTTGATGCTGGTGGGCGTGGCTTTCTTCCTAAAATGAAAGAATTTCTGGTCAAGAACATGATGGAGGGCTGGGCGAGGAAGACCACCCCGAGGCCAGATGGGCGTAGACCCATCACCCTCCCCATGCTAAGGGGAGCCATCCTAAGGGCCGCAGAGGTAAGGGATGGCTTTGAGGGAAAGCTATTCAAGGTAGCCCTATTGATCATGTTTTTTGGCGCCTTTAGGATGAGCGAGGCCCTTCCCCTGTCCAAATCAGACATGATGGGCATCACTCTGAGGGTGGAGGATGTCACAGTAGAGGGAGACAGGATCAGGCTCTTCTTGGGCGGGTCTAAGATAGATCAGACCAGGAAGGGGAGGATAGTGTGGCTCAATGCCACTGAGGTATGAGAGCTTTGCCCAGTAAGTGCCATGAAGGAGTATCTGTGGGCATACCTGCTGCTAAATGGAGTACTACTGCGACATTGGGATAGTACCTGCCTGTCCCAGTACCAGTTCCGCACCCTGTGGCTAAGGGCAGTAGAGGATACTGGGTTCGCAAGGAAGGGTTTGACCCTCCATTCATTCAGGATAGGCACCACCATTATGGCCCAGAGATTGAACTTTGAGCAGGCCAGATCCAGGCGACCGGGAGGTGGGCCTCTAATAGATACAAGCTGTTTATCCAGTAGCGGAAGGTAACCTTTTCTAGTTTTATTCCAATAATGAAAAGTGGTGTGGATAGTGGGGCATTCCTACATCTATTGGGCCTGAAGAAGAGTAGTGCGCTGCTGATTCAGAAATCAGCTCAACTTCCCCCAGGACACCATACAGTGGCTGAGCAAGAGGGGGATGCAGTGGGACCAGCTGAGGCCTGCACTCGACAGCCGACAGCAGGTAAGCCACCTTCTAGATTTCATGGTGCTGCATTTGGGCAGCAATGATTTGGTCTCCACCAAGGCTTCGGATTTAATCATCAAAATAAAGAGGGATTTGGCCTGGATACAAGCTGAGCCGAGGGCAGGCATCATCTGGTCTCAGATTCTTCCCTATCAGTGGGCAGGGGACAGGAGGCCGGAGAGAATGTAGAAGAAAGTTGGGGAATTTTGTGCGGGCACTGGGGGGGGGGGGGGTAGTGATTAGGCATTAGAGTATTTTGGCGGGTGGGTCGGCAGTCTGTGCAGGGGATGGGGTTCATCTAAATGAGATTGGCTGGGATGTTTTCAATGCAGATCTGTGGAAAGCCATCTGTTTGGTTCTCACAATGGGGTGAATCGGACCATGATTCCTCAGTGGCAAGATCTCACTGACAAAAGGGGGGGGGGGGCATAGGTACCGGTTAGGGGTGCCTGGCCTCGGTTACAAGGAGCATTGGAAATACAAGGGCTCACCCGGGCATGAACATGGCAGCGAGTGAGGGTCTCCCCAGCCACGATGTGGACCAGAGGGGTCAATAGACAGCAGAGGTACGCCCTCATGGTGGGGCCTTTCTATAAGGGAAAGAAGCCTTGTTGTCATTATTATTGTTCCAATTATCACCAGGGTTACTATTATTATTGTTATTATTATTGACACTGTTATTTTACAGATGGGAAGTATCCACAAGCTGTGGGCAATCAATCCCACTATTGAAAGCGTGTTGTGCTAAAGTGGCAAACTGTGGTTTGTGGGAGCGGGTGGGGTGGGGGTGGGCACTGCAAGAACCCCTAGGCCCCCATACAGCATGACCTGGCTTATGAAAACATTCCAACCTTCCTAAATTTAGCTCTTAAAATTAGTATGAGCGAAATACAGACTTTGAAATGCCTGTATGCAAATGCTCGAAATCTCAGAAATAAGATGGAAGAGTTAGACTATATAGCTCTGAATGAAAGGTTAGCTATAATTTGCATCTCAGAGACCTGGTGAAAGGAAGACAACCAATGGAACACTGTGATACCTGGATACAAATTATATCGCAATGATAGGGTGGACAAATTGGCAGAGGGGTGGCGCTATATGTTACAGAAGGCATTGATTCAAACAGGATAAAAGTTTTGCAAGAAGCAAAATGCACCGTAGAATCTCTTATGGATAGACATTCGATGTAAAAACAGGAAGGCAGTGGCATTGGGATGGTACTGCCATCCGCCTGGCCAGAATGAATAGATGGATGACGAAATGCTAAAAGAAATCAAGGAAGCAAACAAAAATTACAACACAGTAATAAAGGGTGATTTCAATTACTCTAGTATCAACTGGGTCAATGTTACATCAGGAGATGCTAGAGAGATAACGTTTCTAGATGAAATAAATGACTGCTTCATAGAGCAGCTGGTTCATGAACTGACATGAGAAGAAGCTACTTTAGACCTAGTCCTTAATGGAACACTGTATCTGGTGTGAGAGATAATGGTGTTGGGGCACACTTGGCAATAGTGATCATAACATGATCATATTTGATTTAATAAATGGAGGAGGGACAACAAGGAAATGTACAGCACTAGCACTTAACTTTCAAAAGGGAGACTATGATAACATGAGGAAATGGTTAAGAAAAAACTAAAAGGAGCTGCTGCAAAGGTTATAGGCTTACATTTTCACAATAGCTAGCCAAGGGAGCAGTTAGATCTTAATGAATACAGTTTTCTTATACACTTAAGGGGCTGATTCTGTACAGGACTCAGGGAATGTTACATGCTATTTACATGGGGTTTATTTTTATTAAATTGCTACCTCTCTGACTGGGAGCTCTTAAAAGGGTTTTTATATATTTTTTTAAAGCAAAGTTACTTTCTTTTTGGTGCTTTAGTAGAAATTTTCTTGAGCAGAGTAGGTTGTTGGGCTTTGGGAACTGCTGACACCTAATCAGGAGTTAGTGGGCCTGATTACCTGAGAGCAGCTGAGGCCTGCATAAAAGGCTCCAGAGCCCTGCCCTGTTGAGGTATTCCTAACAGGGGCTCTACAGGTCAAACAACGGTAAGGATTTGAGGTAAGGAGTATAGTGTGCAATTCTGGAGATCACACCTTCAAAAGGATGTGAACAGGATGGAGTCGGTGCAGAGGGTGGCTACTAAAATGAGTGGTCTTCATTATAAAGCATATGAGGACAGACTTAAGGATCTTAATATGTACACCTTAGAGGAAAGGTGGGATAGAGCTGATATGATTGAGATGTTTAAATACCTCCGTGGCATAAATGTTCAGGGAGAGAGCCTCTTTCAATTGAAAGTAAGTTCTGCTACGAGGGGACATGGGATGAGGGTGAAGGGTGATAGATTCAGGAGTGATGTGCGGAAATATTTCTTTACGGAAAGAGTAATGGATCCGTGGAATAGTCTCCCAGTGGAGGTCATAGAGATGAGGACAATAACTGAATTCAGAAAAGCATGGGACAAACAAGGAGGATTTCTAAAGGTAAAAAAGGGACTGTTGTAGTTGTTGATATGGAAGGACAGGCTACATAGGCCACGTAGTCTTTTTCTGTCATATTTCTATGTTTCTATATTTCTATTACACACATGCTTTAGGCGCTCACTATTTTGTAAGCACATATGCACTTTCATTTTGGGGGTGTACAGGATGAAGCTCGGGTGGAGCACAGGAAGGAGTACAATTTACACAGTTACTGTAAGTTATAGAACAGTATAACTTATACACGTTGCAGACTGATCTAGGTGCAGACATTTGCACCTGCTCTGGAGCCGATGTAACTGCTGTGAGTAGGTTCCGACTTGTCAGTACGTATGTCCGTACTTTATAGAATAGGCCCCACATATGCACTTGCTATGAAGTTTATAGAATTACCCTCAAAATGTCCAAAATATAATGAAGAATAAAACATGACACTTTTTCTAAAGTCAAACATATTTTGACTTGAAAAAGAAATATTTATATTCAATATATATACTCCAGAGCTGCTATTCTTGTCTAAGAAATAGTCTGCACAGTCTCAAAACAACTCTGATAGTTCTCAATGTCAGAGGATGGTGTTGGAAATCTGATGGAAGTAATTAGGTTTGGTAGTTTTGATACCCTTGACATAAATCCTTTTGGTTAAATAAAATAGGCTGAATAGAGTTTTCTTGCATTTTCAATAATAGAAAAAACATAGAAAGGAATTTTTCTCTAAAAGGTCAACATCTATTTCTCAAGTGCTAAAAATGACAGATTGGGCTGTTTGTTGCATGTTGCCCCTGAGATCTGTGTCTCCAGATACATGTTATTCTGACCTTTGCTGGCTAACAAAGCATAAATGGTGAACACTATATATAAAGGCGGGCAATAACATGCAATTAGTGTAGTTTATTAAACATTCTGTGACATTTAAGATATGAAATTGTAACCTATGGGGAAACTTAAAGTATGAGTAATGACAACTTTTAAATTTCACATAGTAGGTACTATGTGAAATGCAGTAAGCTCCTGCAGCTGTTGTATGTATGTATGTACTGTATGTATGCATTTGAATGTACATGTGTATATGTGTGTGTGTAATATTCACTTAAAAATAGTTCAAAAATAAGTATATGTAAACATATGACAAGCAAAAAAATCAGAACTGCTGCTATAACAGCTGTACCACTAAAAATACATGTACCTTTATTCTAAACCATGGACGGCCCTGCTCTCTCACACCATATGTTGGGAACCCGCCCCCTAAATGGATTTGGCTAGAATCTGGCAGAAGTATTGGTATCCCATTAAGAGACCATTTGTCAAAATTCAGTCCAATCTATCCACAGAGAGGGCACCAATAAATGCATATAAAGATAAAACAGCAAGATACTTTGCACTGAAGAATACCTATGAAATAGAACCTGAATGTTTTTGTTATATGGCTTTTACGTTGAAAATAACAGAATGAAACAGAAAGAAGTTGTACCTTGTTTTGGCCGACTTCAACTTGGAAGCAGTTGAGACTGATCCTTCAGCCCTCTGATAGCCACTGAAAATTTATAGCACTGTACTAAGCCCTTCAAAGGAAACACACCCCATAACTAAAGAGACACTAAAAAATATCATCACCGGTCTCAACACCACAACATCTTATCTAGATCCATGTCCAGTAACATGGATAAAAAACACACTACCAATTTTATTACCCTACATTCTCTCAATAGTAAACCTCTCACTTACACAAGGCTACCTCCCACCATCTCTCAAACACGCACAAATACGGCCAATCCTTAAAAACAGCAAACTAGATAAAACATCCCCCACATCATATAGACCCATCTCAAGCATACCATTCTTGGCCAAAATAATTGAAAAAGTAGTTCAGTTACAGACACAAGATTTTCTAGACTCATCTTACCCTCTTGATGAGCAACAGTATGGATTTCGGCCCCGCCATGGAGTGGAAACACTTCTCACAGTTTAATAGATGCGCTCCTAAGAGGGATTGACAATCCTAAACAGGCATTCATTCTACTTTTCATCGACATATCAGCAGCGTTTGATAGCGTACACCACACAATAATGCTCAATAACCTAAAACAAATAGGTTTAAACTCTACAGTACATAAATGGTTCTCATCCTACCTAAATGATAGAACGCAAAATGTAAGAATTGGAAATCAAAACTCAACCACATACAAGCAAGAAATTGGATTGCCACAAGGTTCAGCGCTGTCAGCTCTACTTTTCAATATTTACATAAAACCAGTCTGCAACATTTTCAAAAGTTTTGGAGTTCGATATCATCTATACGCAGATGATATTATGATGTATATTCCATTTACAATTCCCAACCTACCGCTCCAACCCCTATCGGACTGCTATAATGAAATCACAACTTGGCTAAAAGCACAAAACCTCCACATCAATCACACTAAAACGGAAGTTTTAATTGTAACCAAGAACAGATCCTATATCCCTCCATCACACATAAGACTTCAAAACCAAGAAATCAAAATAAAAAAGGAAATAAGATATCTAGGTGTTATACTAGATACACACCTTACAATGGAAACACACATCAGCAATACCATAAAGAAAATCTATTTCAAACTCAAAACCCTCAAACAACTTCGTCCACTAGTTTTTACACAAGACTTTATCAACATAATCCAAGCCACCATAACCCACATTTTGACTTTGCCAATCTAATACTAATAGGCATAGCAAAACAAAGCATTAAACGATTGCAATTAGCACAAAATGCAGCAGCCAGAATCACATTGAAAATTAAACTCCCTCCAACACATATCACCAATACTAGCCTCCCTCCATTGGCTACCAATCCAAAGTAGAATAATCTACAAAACAATAATAACATCATTCAAGGCCTTACATGACCTGGCCCCATCCATGATATGTAACTTAATACACAAAGAACCACCTAAGTCTACACACAGAAAAGGACAATTAAACAGATTAAAAATCCCGAAAGATTTTACAAAAGCCCATAAATCAACAAACAATAGAGCCTTTTCTCATATAGCTCCTACAATCTGGAATTCCCTCCCAGAGGAGCTACGAAAGCTAACAGAAATTATGGAACTCCGCAAGAATTTGAAAACCTATCTGTTTACCAAACATTATAATATAGATAATTCATTATCTACATTAGACAAAGGTTAAAGAGATAATCAGATTGCTCCATGCAAAAGCCCTCTAACCCACACAGTTAGCACTCACCCATGATGATCTTTGAATTATGTCCCCTCCCTTCCATGTATTCCATGTATATATATTCATATATAAACTTGTATATAGTTTTCACACTGTTTGGTATTATATCACATTGTTTATTTGATATTTAATATGATGTTTCCTTGTAAATATGTTTTGTTATATTCGACGTTCCATGTAAAACAAACATACTTGCTTTGTTGATTGTTGTTAACTGTAAACCGCAACTGAACTTTGGAAGTTGCGGTATATAAATGTGATTAAAAATAAAAATAAATAAATAATAAATAAAAATAAATAAAATAAATAAAAAGCTGGAAGTGATTGCAGGGGGCTGCTGCAGCAGGATGGGTATCTGCAACTGTGATTCTACTCCCCCTAGGTCACCCAGTGTTTCCAAGTTACTGAATTCCAGGAGTGACATTTTTTGCCAGCTCTGGTTTTAAATTTTTAATTGCAATGCAGTATGGTATTTGTAGTCCCTAATTTTACCCATTGGAATCAGAGCTGCATGTCCCATAATACATTAGAATGAGATTTTTTCAGAAATCCAGGACTGGCTTAAAAACTCACTCCTGGAACTTAGTAACTTGGCAACTCTAGTTACTCTCCTGGAAAAAGGCCATGAAGCTGCAGAACAAGATGGTAGGCACAGCACAGGGCTTGATGCTAGGACCATGCAGGCCAAAAAATATCTGCTTGCAGGGGCATGATGGGAGAAATATAACTTTTTTTGTAGTTCCTAATCTGAGTTTTCCCTTAGCACAAAGTATATTTTCAATTACTGTACTTGTAAGTAAGCAAAACAATACAGACACTCATGATTTTTTTTTATTTTCCTTTTTGATTTCTACATTTACATAGGAATTTTAGAAAACTCATTGCTGAATAAAATACCAAACAAAACATTGTGAGCTATTAATTCTAAACAACAACAAAAAGAAAGCAATTGGAGATGCCAAGAATTGAGCCCATAACCTCTTAACATATAAAGAATATATTCTACCACTAGACTGCTCGCTCAACAAGCTTTTGTTTGTTACTTTGTTATAGGTGAGTATATAGAGATCACAAAGACCAACGTCACTACATCCAAGAGGGTCTTCTCTCTCTATGCTCTGCTACTTTGGAACGCCATCCCAGAAAAGCTAAGGACTACAACTGACAGCTTCCTTCAGGAAAGTTCTCAAAACCCCTATATTCAAAGAATGCTACCCATCAACATACCCCCAACAGATCCCTCCCCCAACCCTCGAAAGCCTCTAAATCCCCCTACTCCAGTATACAAATGTAAATAGTTACAACCCTCACAATATATGAATGTAAATAGTTACCCCCCATTCACATGTATCAAAGTTCTCCAAGTTGACTACCCTGTTTTACTGTAAATGTTCTGTTTCAATGTAAACCGCTTAGACCGAAGGATAAAGCGGTATAGAAAAGCTGTTAAATATAATTGTTGTTTGCTTCTGGTGTTGGGCAAGGCTCTGTCAGTTAGAGTTCATTGTCTTTGTTCCAGCTACCCATTGACAGCTAACTCTTTGAAGCCACTGACCTCATCAGGTATTAAGTGGCCCTAGAATAGTTTACTCTTAAAGGACAGCTGAGGAACAGGTAGGGACTTTGGTAGGTCTCTCTCTTTTAATTCAACAGGTACCAAAGCTCCATCAACTAAACAATGGCTGGGAAAAATTGTATTTCTAAAGCTGTTGCCCCTGTTATAGCATCTGCCTCTGTCCAGACATAGATCCCAATGCCAGTTGAAGGACCAGTTCCATGTGCAGGATGCCTGCATGCTGAGGCTCTCAGGAAAGAAATGGAAGAGCTCAGGGAAGAGGTGCCAAGGCTGAGAGACATTTGAGACAGTGAGAACTATATTGTTGAGATGCTTCTTGAAATATCCAAACTTTCCGACAGAGCTGAAGATAGGAGGCTACAGAAAGAAGGTTGGACACAAGTCACCAGAGCCTGCAGTATCAACACTCCAACTCCTCCAACTCTTAAATTGACGAGCCAGTATGCGGCCCTGGAAGTGGAGGAGGTGGAAGCATCAAAGGAAAGGGCAGAACCACAGCTGGTGCACCCCAAAGTTGCAGAATCAGTCACCACAAGGAAGCGAAGGGTAGTGTCACGCCCCCTGCTGGCTAGGCAGGTGCCTATAGGCAGTGGGCGTACCTCCTATTGTCCCTTGGTAGTGTGGGTTCCCAGAGCCAAGGCTTCTGGGGATTGTAGTTGTGAAAAAAAATGAGTAGCTGAGGGTGGAAGGCAAATACAGAAAAAATTTATTCTTTTCTTCTTTTGCCCTTTCAAACATACAGCAACAAAAGTAGGCTACTTCTCCAAATAAAGAAAAAGGAACTTTCACAGTAACACCGGTAGCAACTGCTTCACTCAGCTTGTTATACCAGTAGTATATCTTTTTCCAGAGTTCAAGAATACAGCTTAAGGGTTCCTTGCTCAGTTCAGCCCAAATAACTGTTCTTCCAAGCTGAGCACTATGCAAAGCACAACCCACTTTACTTCTGGCTGTTTATACATTTAGGTAGTGCCTTCTTAAGCATTCAAATCAGCACTTCTGAACCTTCTTTGCCAGCTTTAAAATGTTAGCAACTTCATTCCAAACATTTCTAGCAGAACAGGCAAGTACAAAGCTTCTGGGTTTTCTCAGTTTTAAACCTTACAGCTTCTTCACCTTTGCTTTACACACAAAGAACAGTCCATTTGAGAGTCGGCAGAACTATTATCAGAATCATAGTTATCTACCTGCATGCTCTCATACTCTGGGTCAGTTAGCACCTGGCTGGACTCAGCTTGTGGGATTTCAGGTTTTATTTCTTCTAATAACTTTAAAACCTTCTCCCAATGAGACCTCTTTCTAGGTTGAGGAATGTTGGAAGGGCTGAGGGAATTCTTATCCTTCAATAAACTATGCAAGGTTTCAAATGGGCTCACCTTACTTCTAGTAACAGAGCTCTTTACAGACCTTCCTCGAGGTGAAGCTCTTCCCTCAGGTTCTGGCAGGACCACGCCCGTGCCCTGCTCAAAGACAGCACTTTCCTCAGGATAAACCCTCCTGTCTTCAGGGCGTGCTGTAATGCTCCTACAACATGGGCTTCCTTCAGAGCTGTAGTTTCCTGTGTGCTGGCTGCAACAAGAACCTTTCCTGAGGCTGCTTCTAGAACACCTCCCTCTCTCAGCTTCCTTGCAAGAACCTTCCCCTTCTCCTCCTGGTTCCTCGGTTGTCCCTTCTCTTCCTGGTTCCCCGGTTGTCCCTTCTCTTCCTGGTTCCCCGGTTGTCTCTTCTCTTCCTGGTTCCCCGGTTGTCTCTTCTCTTCCTGTTTCCTCAGGCTTAAATGACTGGGGCTGCCCTATGGCTTCAAACTCCACCCCTGGGTGTTCCCCATTACCTACCCTGGTTGCCTTGGAGCTAGGGCGTGGCTTGCACTCAGCAACTCTATGTGTGTGTTTTTTTTCCTTGGCTGGAGTTTCAAAGTCAAAACTCCCTGAACTATTCTTCTGCTTAGGGGTAAATGTCTGTTTTCTATCCATTTCCCTGGGCTCCACTACAGTCTCGCCACCACAGTAGTTGTGGTTGGTGACTGTCTTCTGAGCGGTACTGAGGTGTCCATCTGCCAACCAAATTTGATGTCCAGAGAGGTGTGCTGTCTGCCAGGTGCCAAAATCTGAGATGTTACAAAGAGCTTGCTCATCTATGTCTGCATAAATGATACTGCTAGGTATCCCTCCGAGAATATCAAAAATGACTTCTTGGCTCTGGGACAGAGGGTGAAGCAGATAGGTGCACAAGTGGTGTTCTCTTCAGTCCTCCCTGTTGAGGGTAAAGGCCAAGGCAGAATAGCTCGCATCCTGGAGATGAATGCATGGTTGCATGGATGGTGTCAACGAGAACATATTGGTTTCCTGGACCATTGGATGCTGATCCAGGAGCTGTAGAGCAGAGATGGTATCCATCTGTTGAAGAAGGATTGAAGTGTTTTCAGCAGTAGACTGGCTAACCTACTGAAGATGACTTTAAACTAGATTCATTGGAGATGAGTGAAGAAGAGCCCCCAGGTAAATGAAACATTAAATACCTCTAGAAATGGGTAATAGGGAGAACATCTGGAAAGCGGTGTGTATAAATGCTCATAGCATGGGAAATAAAGTCTCAGATGATGAGGCTTTAATGGAAGGGGCTGACTTGGCTTTAGTGGCGGTTACGGAGATATGGTTCACGAAAAACCATAACAGGGATATAATTATACTGGGCTATACTTGATTCAGGAAAGACAGGGTAGGAGAAGAGGAGATGGAGTGGCAATATATGTAAAAAATAATATTAAAGCTATAGAATTGCAGGGCTTAAAAGGAAGAGAGAAAAGAACGAGGGAAAGGGAAATCCATTTGCACTGGAGTTATATACAGATTGCCCTCACAGGGCGTAGAAGTTGACGAAGATTTAATAGAAGACATACACAGTATTGTCATGAAAGGAGAAGTGCTACTGATAGGTGATTTCAATATGCCGGATGTGCATTGGCACATCACTGTTACGGTGTCATCTAGAAATAAGAAGATCTGATGTTCTCTACAGGGAGAACTAGTCAGGGAACTGAACCCACATGTGATGGGGCCGTACTGTACTTACTGCTTTTCAACGGGGAAAGTGTTTCTGATGTTACAGTGGGAGATGATCTCACATCAAGTGATCATTAGACAGTGTGGTTCAGTAGTAGGACTAGGGCTGATAAAATTCACTCAAAAGCGAGGGTCTTAGACTTTAGGAAAACTAACTTTGTCAAGATGTGCCAATACTGCAAGAAGTTATTAGCGGGATGGAAACAGCTGGGGAATGTTGAAAAACAGTGCGCAAAACTGAAAGGGATATTTTAAGGGCAACCAACATTTTTGTTAGAATGCTAGATGAAGATAAAAGGAAAAGGAGGTCACTATGGTTCTCAAAAGAAGTAGCAAAAATGGTGGAAAAGAGGGATGCCTGCATGAAATACAAGAGATCACAGAGAGAGGAAGACAGGCATCTATATTTGCAAAAACTTAGAGAGGCTGGCAAAGTAGTCAAGAAAGCAAAGATTCAAAAAGAAGAAGAAATAGCCAATGCAATAAAATGCAGGGATAAGACATTTTTCAGATCTGTTAGTGAGAGGAGGAAGTGCAAAAGTGGTATTATCAGACTCAAGGGTGAAGTTGAGGAATATATAGAAGCTGATGAGGATAAAGCGGAATTGCTTAACAAATATTTCTGTTCTGTGTTCACAGCTGAAGGGACAGGAACAGGACCTCAGAAAACACCACAAACAGGAAAAGAAGCAACGGGGATCTCAGATGATTTTTAGAAGATTGTGTTCGTGAGGAACTAGCTAAACTAAAAGTAGACAAAGTGATGGGACCAGATGGGATACATCCGAGAATTCTGAAGGAACTTGTTGATGGTCTAGCAGTTCCACTGATTGACCTTTTCAATGCCTCTTTGGAGTTGGGAGTGGTGCCTGAGGACTGGAGAGAGGCAGGTGTGGGACCTTTACACAAAAGCGGACGTAAGGATGTGGTTGAAAACTACAGGCTGGTTAGTTTAACCTAAGTGGTGAACGCTGCTGAAAGAGAAAATAGAGAGGTGCCTGGAGTCCAACGGATTATTGGATCCAAGGCAGCATGGATTCACCACAGGCAGGTCTTGTCAGACAAATCTGATTGATTTCTTTGACTGGGTGACCAGGGAGTTGGACCAAAGGAGAGCCCTAAATGTGGTGTACATAGATTTCAGTAAAGATACTGTTTCGCCCAGGCGACTTATAAACAAACTAAGCACCATAGGGATGGACCCCAAAGTTACTGATTGGGTTAGAAATTGGTTGAGTGGGAGGCAACAAAGGGCACAGGTAAATGGAGCTCACTCTGAGGAGAAGGAGGTTACCAGTGTAGTGCCACCGGGATCTGTCCTTGGTCCGATTCTTTTTAACATCTTTGTTAGTGATATTGTGGAAGGGCTGTGGGATAAGGTTTGCCTCTTTGTAGATGGTACCAAAATCTGCAATAGAGTAGACTCCCAGGAAGGTGTAGATAACATGAGGAGGGATCTTGCTAAGCTTGAAGAATAGTCTAGAATTTGGCAGCTAAGATTTAATGCTACAAAATGCAGAGTCACGAATTTGGGCTGCAACAATCCAGGACGACTTGAGGGCAACTACAGACCTCAAAGACTTTAGAAAACAGCTAAAAACCATGCTGTTCATAGAACACTATGGACACATCACATAACCTAAGAGAATGTATAACAGCACAAGATACCGCCTAAACACTGTATGTATAGAAAATGTTTTTTAGCACCACTGTATATAGCCCACATTGTACATAGCTCAAACCTTCTAGCACACAATACAACACACCTTGTACATAGCTCAACCCAATCTAGCACACAATACAACACACACTCAACTAAATTTCACCCTCACTGCATGTTTAACACACTCACTTTACTCGATTGTTTGCTGTGATACCACCTTGATTAATAAGATAAGGCGGTTTAAAAATACTGTTAAATAAAATAAAATAAATAAAAAAGAGCGTCCCAGTGTAAAGTTTGAAGTACTTCTGTCCACAAAAGAAGAGTGGGACCTAGGCATAACTGTGTCTGACAATCTTAAAATAGCTAAACAGGAGCTCTGAGCAGTGGATGGGTCTAGATTGGAGGGGTGGGACATAAAGGGGTATGTTTGAGGGGGATCCAAGATGGCTTTTATTTGGGTATGCTTACAGGCACGTGTTGCCTATGGTGAGGAAGAGAAAGACTAGAGGGGCAAAACAGCCTGCAGCCCCTTTAGTCTCGACGCCATTACATGCTACGGTGGTCGGACCACTTGATACTTTTTTTTCGCCGGTGCCGCAACAGTGGATCGAAGCGGAGAGTAGCTCGGCTGTACAGCGCTTGGAGGAGGTTCCCTCATCAACTGCTTCGGGCGTAGATCTTTCATCCCCAAGCTCTATACGGGCCTCGAAGGTTCCTCGGCAGGACAGCGGTGTCCTGGGAAGTCAGCTGGTGAGCGTTGAGTCATTGGACTCCGCCGAAAGACAGAGCTTGGGTGTGGAGTGTGGCCTGAGCTCTGAAACTCCCCACGGACAGCATCAGAAGGCAGAGGTCCCAATAGGAATGGCAGATGGTGGTGAAAGCTTTGTCCCTAGCCTATCGACCCCCACTTCATCAAAGGCAGAGGTTGTGGTGACTGTTCCTGCATTGGAGGCTGTCTTTTCAGTGTCTATGGCTCTCCCGGAGGTGGTAACATTGGAGGTGATCTGGGCTGCTATAATGCCGCTTCGAGAGGAGTTGGCCCCGCGGATGACATCTTTGGCATCACAGGTTTCTGTTAATACCGAAGATCTTAAGGAAACTGTGGTTAAAATAACTGCCTTACAGACTAAAGTTTCTGAATATCAGGCTAAAGTTGTGACTGTTGAGAATGAAGTAGAATCTCTTAAAAAAGTTTCTATACCTATACAGTCTAAGTTGGAAATGTTGGAGAATGCAGTTCTTACGGCAAATATCCATTTGGTTAATTTTCCCAAAGTAGCATTAATATCTGCGAGGGATATGTTTCGAAATTATATGATTGAAAATTTGGGTATTCCTCCCGAATCCCATCCCCCTGTAGTCAAAATGTATTACTTGCCGACTGGGAAAAAAGTTGAGGGGCAGGGAGTAGTTAGAGGTTTATCTAATGTTGATGTTTTAAATGTTACTGATATTTTAGAGTCATCACAAGAAGAGCAGATTATACCTTCTACTTTATTAATTACTTTAGCGTTACTATCAGATTAAAAAATGGCTTATGAAGTTGTTCTTTAAGAAACGTCATATGTTCTTTAAGGGTTTGACTGTTCGTATGTTTCTCCAGGACCAAGCAGGAAGTCAGTCCTCACATATGGGTGACGTCGGCGCCGACGGAGCCCTCGCGGAGCAATTTCCCCAGCTTTCAAAGAAAGCCTTTGGGAATTGCAGCGCGCATGCGCGGTCCCCTTTCCGCCCAAGGGTGCCATCTTGCTCAGTCTTCTTTTTTCCGCGGAGCCCTACAGACGCTGTTTGTATTCACCGCTGAAAAAGTTGATTTTCTTTCTTATTATTTATTCTTTTTCGGTTCGACGCCGGATTCTTTTTCCCGCCCGGACCCGCTACGCCGGTATCAGGTCCGTTTCTTTATTTTTCGTTTTTTTGTCCTTCGTGACAAGCGTTCGCGCCATTTTTTTCCTTTTCACTGGCAGCCCTGTCTTTTGACCTCGCAGGGGCCCTTTTTCCCTCGATGGCTGCCAGCGGGTTTAAAAAGTGTTATCGCTGTAAGAAACTCATGTCTCTTACCGACACACACGACTGCTGCCGCCGCTGCCTCGGACCCGATCATGACCCGATGATCTGTGGTCCGTGTGGCAAAATGTCCTCAAAAGCGTTGAGGAGTCGGCAGCATCAGCGAGAACGAATCTTCTCTGACTCCGCGTCCGGCCGGGCCCGGACCTCGTCAGAGGCTTCGACGTCCCGGGACTCCGGTCCTGAGCATCGTCGGAGTTCCTCTGAGCGGGGGTCTCCTACCCGGGAACATCATAGGAAGAAAAAACCCACGAGGGCGGCGTCGGCGGACGCTCCTGGTTCCTCGAGGGCCAGGTCGCATAGCCCCGACAGCCGTCCCTGGTCCTCGGAGTCGGAGAGGCCTTCGAAACATCCTCGTCTCGAGATGGAGTCGCCTGGACACGTGAGTACTGTGGTCCTCGTGGACTCGCCTCCGAAGGAGCTGACGTCGGGCCCGACGCCATCGGGGCCCGAGTCAGGGGCTGCTGGGTCTCCTGAGCTTGGACTCAGGTTGACGGCCTTGGAGAGCAGTTTAGCTGCCTTCATGGACCAGCAGCGGGCATTGATCGCTGGCCTTGCCAATGCGTCTGCCCCGGCCACCGGGACGTCGACGTTCAAGTCGACCCCGGAGACCGAGCCGATCCTCGAGTCCATCCGAGCTCGAGTCGATCCTCGGTCGCAGTCTCCCTCGGCCTCCCGTTCGGGACCGAGGTTGTCGACGCCGACTCCTTCGGCGTCGGAGCAGAGGGCATCGGTGCCCGCCCGACCGTAGCCACTCGAATCCTCCTCCACGGAGTCCGACTGGGAATCGGAGGACGAAGAGTCCCCTGGTAGTTTTCGAACTCGGTGTGTCCCCTTGGACTCGCCCGAGTCCGAACCTCAGAGACGGTCCCCCCCGGAGGACACCCGGTTCTCGGATTTCGTGCGGGATATGGCCAAGGCCTTGGCATTCCCCGCGGATCCCGAGGAGGAGCCTCGAGCCGAGGAGCTCGATGCCCTCCAGTATGATTCTCCCCCGAAGGAGGCCTTTACTGTACCGGTTCCTCCGATGCTGGAACGACTTCTCTTCCGCATGTGGGAGAACCCGGCGTCGGCGCCGGTGTTAAGCAAGCGGGTCGATTCCATTTATCGAGTCCGCAAGAGCCCCGGCTTCCAAAAGGCACAACTACCGCACCATTCCATGGTGGTGGAATCGGCCATGCATAGACTCAAGAGTCAAAAAATGCACTCCTCGGTGCCTCCCGGCAGGGAGGCCCGGAGCCTGGATGCACTCGGTAGAAAGTGTTTCCAGGGCTCTATGCTTGCTTGTCGAGTTCAGACCTACCAGCTCTATATGGGCATGTATCTCCGAGATCTGGCAAAGGAAATTGCCGGGTTCTCGGCTGGTCTCTCCGAGGAACCTTTGCAGAGGTTCCAAGCCTTGTCCACTGGGATTCGAGAGTGCTCGAAGTTTATCTCTCGGGCAGCCTACGATGGCTTTGAAGCATCGGCTCGAGTAGCCGGAGCCGGCATCGCTGCCCGCCAACAGGCTTGGCTTCAGTCATCCGACCTCGAGCCATGGGTCCAGGACAAGTTGGTCGATGTCCCCTGCAGAGGTGAAAACCTCTTTGGCAAGCCCATGGCTGAAAAGACTGCACAAATCGAGACCGAGACTCTGACCAGAACTAGGCTGTCCAGAAAAACCTCTACCCCTTCTCAGAAGAAGAAGGGCTCGGGGAAAAAGCCCTTTTACCCGAGGAAGGCGGCTGCCTATAAATACTACCCTCAGTATCAGGCCTCAGCAGCTCCCCAAAAGGGTCAGCAGGCCAAGGGACGGGGTAATGGGTCCCGTAGGCAGCAAGCCCCCAAGCCCACTACACCGGCCCCTGCTCAGCAGGGTGGGGGTTTTTGACTCCATCAGCATAGCCTCTTCCCCTCAGCTGGTTTCCCTAAGCACAGGAGGCCGGCTGGTTCACTTTGCCCACAGGTGGTCAGCCATCACATCAGATACCTGGGTACTTCATATAGTTCAGAAAGGCTATCTTCTACACTTTCACCAGGTACCTCCCTCCTACTTTCCAGGGGAGCCTCCAAGACTCCCTCTGCACAGGGACTTACTCCTTCAGGAGTTGGCAAGTCTTCTTCAGGAACAGGCTGTGGAACCGGTGCCCCACCACCTGAGAGGTCACGGCTTTTATTCCAGGTACTTTCTGATACCAAAAAGAACAGGAGGCCTCAGACCCATCCTGGACTTGCGAAACCTCAACAAGTTCCTGGCAAGGGAAAAGTTCAAGATGCTTTCTCTTGGAATCCTGCTGCCCTACCTCCTGCTGCCCTATGCTCCTTAGATCTAAAGGATGCCTATACTCACATCCTTATTCATCCCGACCACAGACAATATCTCAGATTTGTTGTGGGAGGAAATCATTACCAGTACAGGGTCCTGCCCTTTGGCCTATCCTCCGCCCCACGGGTTTTCACCAAATGCCTGGCAGTGGTGGCGGCCTATCTCAGACTTCAAGGCCTTTTTGTGTTTCCATACCTGAACGACTGGCTCATCCGTGCCCAGTCTTCCCAAGAGGCCACTCAAGCCACTCAGCGCACTGTGTCTCTGCTCCAGCACTTGGGCTTTGTCATAAACTTCGCAAAGTCCACTTTGCTCCCCTCTCAAGATCTCTAATTCATCGGCGCAAGGTTAAGCACACTTCAGGCGCGGGCCTTCCTGCCTCTGGACAGGGCCCACAGGCTCATGAATCTCGCCAGCCACTTTCGAAGCAATTCCCTGGTCTCTGCCAGGCAATTTCTGAGACTGCTCGGCCATATGGCTTCCACGGTCCATGTGACCCCCAATGCCCGCCTGAACATGCGACCTGCCCAGTGGTGCCTTCGCACTCAATGGCATCAGGCCACGGGGAGCCTGACGGACTCAGTACAAGTCTCGGACCTGCTGGTCTCTTCTCTGCGGTGGTGGCTTCATCTGCCAAACCTAGTACTGGGAGTGGATTTTCAATCTCCTCCTCCTTCTCAGGTACTAACAACCGATGCTTCTCTCCTGGGATGGGGAGCACATTGCCAAGGGACATGTACTCAAGGCCTCTGGACTCCTTGGGAGTCTGCGCAGCAGATAAACTTCCTGGAGCTCAGAGCCATCCGCCTAGCTCTGAGAGCCTTCTCCCACCTCACTTCTCACCAGTCTGTACTGGTCCAGACGGACAATCAAGTAGCAATGTTCTACGTGAACAAACAGGGAGGCACAGGCTCCTTCCTTCTCTGTCAGGAGGCACGCCGGCTGTGCTCTTGGGCAGTCGGCCACGGCATAATCCTCAAAGCGATCTATCTCCCAGGTCAAGAAAATTACCTGGCAGACAAACTAAGCAGGATCCTCCAACCACACGAGTGGAGATTGGATCCATTAGTGGTTCAGCAGATCTTTCTCAAGTGGGAACTCCCCACCTTGGATCTGTTTGCCAGTCCTCTGAACCGGCAACTACCCAGATTCTACTCTCGACAACCGCATCCTCTCAGAGTAGCACCAGATGCTTTTCTGATTCCATGGTCCACAGGCCTCTTGTATGCCTTTCCACCCATGCCGCTGGTGTCTCGAACGCTCTTCAAGGTTCTCAGAGACAAAGTCTCGATGATCCTACTGGCTCCCCGGTGGCCGAGGCAACCTTGGTACCCGCTTCTAATGCAGCTGGCGGTGGACACTCCTCTTCCTCTGGGGTTTCAACCCGATCTTCTGACACAAGACCACGGGTCTCTCCTACACCCCAACCTCCGGTCCCTTCAACTGATGGCCTGGCTGCTGAAAGGGTAGTCCTTGCTCCCCTCCTACTGCCTCGGGAGGTGGAAGAGGTCGTCTTGGCCTCCAGGCGGCCCTCCACCCGGACGTCCTACGCTCTTAAGTGGCGTCGCTTCTCCGTGTGGTGTGCTCAGCAGTCTGAGAATCCCTTCTCCTGCTTGGTGGCGGTGGTCTTGCAATATTTGCTTTACCTCTCCAATCTGGGCCTTAAGTCCAACTCTGTCAGAGTCCACCTCAGTGCTCTCTCTGCACATCACGCACCGGTAGATGGCAGGCCTCTGTCCAACCACCCTTTGGTGGCTCGTTTTCTTCGAGTCCTCCTTCTGCTTAAGCCTCCTTTGCGTCCACCAGCCCCTGAATGGGATCTGAATGTGGTCTTGCAGCGGATTACCTGTCCGCCCTTTGAACCTATGGCTACCTGCCCTCTTCGTTTTCTTTCTTGGAAAACCTTGTTCTTGGTAGCCCTTACCTCTGCTAGGCGTGTTAGTGAACTGCAGGCCCTAGTGTCTGATCCTCCTTACACTAGGTTCTACAGGAATAGGGTGGTCTTACGGACTCACCCTAAGTTTCTTCCAAAAGTGGTTTCTCCTTTTCATCTCAACCAGGAGGTGGTTCTTCCGACCTTCTTTCCCAGGCCGCACTCCAGCCGGGCTGAAATGGTCCTGCATACCCTGGACTGTAGAAGGGTCTTATCCTTCTACCTTGACCGTACGCGGGAGCATAGGAGGGCTGTTCAGCTCTTCCTTTCTTTTGACCCCAATAACTTGGGGCTCCCTGTCTCCAAGCGTACCTTGTCCATCTGGGTAGCTGACTGTATCGCCTGGGCTTATGGGGCAGCCGGCCTCTCGTTGGAGGGTCGAGTCACGGCTCATCGTGTTAGGGCGAAGGCTGCGTCAGTGGCACACCTCCGCTCTGTTCCATTGGCAGACATCTGCCGGGCCGCTACTTGGTCTTCAAGCCAGACTTTTGTGGCACATTACTGCCTGGAGAGGGAGCCCCGCAGGGACAGTGCTTTCGGTCAGGCAGTCCTCCATAATCTCTTTGAGGTTTAGGCAACTCCTACCCTCCGGCCCTGGTGTTGGGCTACCGGTCGGGGGCGTTTTCAGAGAAGATTCCTTCCTTCTGTTCTGCTGAGCTAGAGGGAGCTCATTTTGTGCTTGAGGTCTCCGGTAGCCTTAAGCTTGGGAGTCCCATATGTGAGGACTGACTTCCTGCTTGGTCCTGGAGAAAGAGTAGTTACTCACCTGTAACAGGTGTTCTCCAGGAGCAGCAGGAATCAGTCCTCACAACCCTCCCTCCTCCCCTTGGAGTTGCAGTCCTATCATTTAGTTTTTGCTAATTGTTTTGCTGTCTTTTAGCTATGTCATCTGACTGAGCAAGATGGCACCCTTGGGTGGGAAGGGGACCGCGCATGCGCGCTGCAATTCCCAAAGGCTTTCTTTGAAAGCTGGGGAAATTGCTCCGCGAGGGCTCCGTCGGCGCCGACGTCACCCATATGTGAGGACTGATTCCTGCTGCTCCTGGAGAACACCTGTTACAGGTGAGTAACTACTCTTTCCAGACCTATCTAGGGAGACTTAGAAGAGATGACGAGATTTCCTCCTTTTACATCCCGGGATTCAGCAATTGGGAGGGCTTTTTTTCTTGAAATTTCCTTGAAAATGTTTGATTAAGTATTGATCAAATTCCTATATATTTTATGAGCCCTCCCAATTGCTGTACTTTATCAATGCCCGACCTTCTGGGGGGGGGGGGGGGGCTGTTCCTCTGTCTGTTCCGATTTGAGCGATTATTAGTTGCCACTGTCTAGCCCACCTGAATTTCTTTCTGAATATTGGATGTTATATTTTCAAATCATTTTATCCCCCTTATTTGAGGGCTGGAGTGGGTACATAAGAACATAAGATATGCCATACTGGGTCAGACCAAGGTCCATCAAGCCCAGTATTCTGTTTCCAACAGTGGCCAATCTAGGTCATACGTACCTAGCAGTTTCCCCAAGGGACACAGGTTCCACAATGCTTGTATTGGTTCAAGCATTGATATCCTGGGTCCCTTCTTAATACTGGTTTATGGACCTTTCCTCCAGGAACTTGTCCAAACCTTTTTTAAACCCAGCTACACTAACAGCCTTTACTACATCCTCCGGTAACAAATTCCAGAGTTTGATTACACGTTGAGTGAAAAAATATTTTCTTTTATTAGTCTTAAATAGTTTACCCTGTAGCTTCATTGCATGTCCCCTAGTCTTTCTATATTCTGATAAGGTAAACAATCGATCTACGTTTACCCGTTCCACTCCGTTCATTAATTTATAGACTTCTATCATATCTCCCCTCAGCCGTCTCTTTTCCCGGTGAAAGAGCCCCAACCTTTTTAGCCTTTCTTCATAGGAGTATCCTTCCATCCCCTCTACCATTTTGGTGGCTCTTCTCTGAACCCTCTCCAAAATCGCTATATCCTTTTTAAGATACGGCGACCAGAATTGCACACAATATTCAAGGTGCGGTCTCACCATGGAACGATATAGAGGCATTATAATATCTTTTGTTTTATTTTCCATTCCTTTCCTTATCATACCTAGCATTCTATTTGCTCTCTTGGCCGCTGCTGCACACTGGGCCGAGGGTTTTAACATGGTATCCACAATGACGCCTAAATCTTTTTCCTGGGTGGTGGTTCCTAATGTGGAACCTTGCATCGTGTAACCATAGTTTGGGTTGTTCTTCCCCAGGTGCACAACCCTGCACTTGTCCACATCAAATTTCATCTGATATTAAGGTTGTTTTCTTGTGATATAGTCGGGACTAATGTTCCATGTTTTCATTTTATCCATCCCAATTTTTGTTTCAAGATGTATTCTTGAAATGTATGTATAAATTTAGAAAAGTTTAAATTAAAAAAAAAAAGCTAAACAGATGGAAAAGGCAACGGTAAAAACAAGAATGATGCTTGGGTGCATAGGGAGAGGAATGGCCAACAGAAGAAAGGAGGTGATAGTGCCTCTGTTTTGGTGCAGCCTCATTTGGTATATTGTATGCAATTCTGGAGACCACCTTCAAAAGGATATAAACAGGTTGGAGTCGGTGCAGAGGGTGGCTACTAAAATGGTTTATGGTCTTCATTATAAAGCATATGAGGACAGACTTAAGGATCTTAATATGTATACTTTAGAGAAAAGGCGGGATAGTGGAGATATAATTGAGACATTTAAATACCTCCATGGCATAAATGCACAGGAGGAGAACCTCTTTCAATTGAAAGCAAGCTCTGATACAAGGGGATATAGGATGTGGGTCAAAGGGGAAAGACTCAGGAGTAATATGCAAAAATATTTCTTTATGGAAAGAGTGGTAGATGTGTGGAATAGTCTTCCTGTGGTGGTGGTGGACACGAGGACAATATCTGAATTCAAAAAAGCATGGGGAAACACAGGATCTCTAAAAGAAAAAAGGAGACTATTGTAGAGGTTGATATGGAAGGGCAGACTAGATAGGCTATGTGGTCTTTTTCTGCCATCGTGTTTCTATGTAAATGTAAAAGGAAAAGGAGGCTGCTATGGGACTCAAAAGAAGTAGCTGAAAAAGTGAAGAAAAAGAGGGAGGCCTTCATGAAATTCAGGCGATCATAGAGAGAGGAAGACAGGCATCTATTTTTGGAAAAACTTAAAGAAGTTGGCAAAGTAGTCAAGAATGAAAAGGTACAAAATGAAGAAGAAATAGCCAATGCAATAAAATGCGGGGATAAGATATTTTTCAGATATGTTAATGAGAGGAGGAGGGCCAAAAGTGGTAGTGTCAGACTCAAGGGTGTAGGGAAGAAATATGCAGAAACTGATGAGGATAAAGCTGAATTGTTTAACAAATATTTATTTTCTGTTTTCACAGATGAAGGGCCAAGGGCAGGACCTCAGAAAACACCCACAAATAGGAACATAAGCGACGGGGATCTCGAACGATTTTCAGAAGACTGTGTTCATGAGGAACTACCTGTAGCTAAGCTAAAAGTAGATCATGGGTCCAGATGGAATACATTCCAGAATACTGAGGGAACTTGGGGACGTTCTAGATGCTCCACTGTCTGACCTTTTCAATGCCTCTTTGAAGTTGGGAGTCGTGCCAGAGGACTGGAGAAAGGCACATGTGGTCCCTTTACACAAAAGCAGATGTAAGGATGTCATTGAGAACTACAAGCCAGTTAGTCTAACCTCTGTGATTAGTAAATTATTGGAAAAACTACTAAAAGAGAGAATGAGGTTTCTGGAGTCTAATGGATTGCAGGATCCGATGCAGCATGGATTCACCAGTGGAAGGTCTGGTCAGACAAATCTGATTGATTTCTTTGACTGGGTGACCAAGGAGTTGGACCCAGAGAGAGCCCTAGATGTGGTGTATTTAGATTTCAGTAAAGCCTTTGACACTGTTCTGCACAGGCAATTTATAAAAAGCTGAGCACCCTAGGGATGGACCCTAAAGTTATTGATTGGGTTAGAAATTGGTTGAGTGGGAGACAACAAAGGGTACAGGTAAATGGAGCTCACTCTGAGGAGTGGGGTGCTGCAGGGATCTTTCCTTGGTCTGATTCTTTGTAACATCTTGTTAGTGATATTGAGGAAGGGCTGTCGAGTAAGGTTTCCTTGTTTGTGGATGATACCAAAATCTGCAATTGAGTGGACACCTATGAAGAAGTAGATAACATGAGGGATCTAGCTAATCTTGAAGAATGGTCTAGAATTTGGCAGCTGAAATTTCATGCTAAAAAATACAGGGTCATGCATTTGGCCTGCAAAAAATCCAAAGGAGCGGTACAGTTTAGGGGGTGAGGTAATTCTGTCCACAAAAGAAGAGCGGGACCTGGTCATAAGTGTGTCTGACGATCTTAAAGTAGATAAACAGGTAGTAAAGGTGACTGTGAAAGCCAGAAGGATACTTGGGTGTATAGAGAGATAAATGGCCAGCAGAAAAAGGAGGTGATAATGCCTCTGTATAAGTCTCTGGTGCGACCTCATTTGGAGTATCGTGTGTAATTCTGGGGACCGCACCTTCAAAAGGACATAAGCAAGTTGGAGTCAGTGCAGAGGGTGGTTAATAAAATAGTTAGTGGTCTTCGTTATGTAGCATATGAGGACAGACTTAAAGATCTTAATATGTATACTTTAGAGGAAAGACGGGATAGGAGCGATATGTTAAGAGACATTTAAATACCTCCTTGGCATTTATGCACAGGAGGGTCTGTTTCAATTGAAGGCAAGCTCTACTATGAGGAGACATAGAAAGGGAATGAATGGGGATAGACTCAGGAGTAATATGTGGAAATATTTCTTTATGGAAAGAGTGATAGATGTGTGGAATATCTCCCAGTGGAGGTGGTGGGCATGAGGACAGTATCTGAATTCAAAAAAGCATGGGACAAACACAGAGGATCTCTAAAGGTAAAAAGGGGATTATTGTAGTTGATATGGAAGGGCAGACTAGATAGGCCATGTGTTCTTTTTCTGCCGTCATGTTTCTATATTTCTATTATTAAAAGACATGTCTAATTGAAACTTAATTAAAATTGATTTTGGGGCAACAAAGAGACCAAAATGAAATGTCAAGCTTCTACTTTAATGTTTGCAGGAAAAGAAAACAAATCAGTCAGTGGCATAAGTTGCAATGAGGATCTCCGAAGCAAAATTTGCTGAAGACCCCACATTGCTGTGGCGGTAGTGCGCCCCCCCCCTTTCATGCGGTGGCCCGCCATGCAACAGTGGCAACAGCAGCACGTCAAACTTACTTTATCATGTTTGCCACACTGCTCTGCTCTTTCAAGTTCACCGCAGACTCGGTGGCTGTTTCCTGCCAGGCCGAAGTCTCTCTGGGTAGATGTTGTTGCAAGACTTTGGTCCTGCGAGTAACAGCCGCAGGGCCTATGGCAGACTTTCAAGAGCAGAGCAGCATGGCAAGCATGATAAAATAAGTTTGCCTTTCTGCCCGAGCCCCCGTCCTGCTTTGTGGGGGTTGCTTGGCAGAATGTACTCCTGTCCGGTAGGCGACTCATGGATCCATCTCATAAGCATAGCTGTGTTATATAGTATAAGGTTGAGAAGACCGCCCTCCTCCTCTTTCTTATCCTCAGTGTAAATTTGGCATAGCTAATTCTTGCAGCTTTCGCTTTCCATAAAAAGTCCCATAACATCCCCTTGTATAACCTTTCCTCCCTTCCGCGAAGCCAAATGGGCAGCATCTGCAGAGGGGTATAACACTTTAGGCAACAACACCATTCTTCCAAGGCTATTCTGCCAAATATTGAGAGAGGTAAGTCCTTCCATTTGGTGCACAAGTTTTTCATCTGCTCCAGTTTGTCCCATATATTTGCTGCATATATTATCTCCAGTAACAAGCAGGAATGTAGTCTTCACATATGGGTATTGTCGGTACCGACGGAGCCTGTGCGGGAACGCTCCCCAGCATCCAATTAGGAAGCATTTGGGAGCATACCACAGCGCCTGCGTGCTGCCTTCCTGCCTTTCCCAACTGCCTCGCTCCAGTTCTTCGTTTTCCGCGGAGCCAGCAGGTTGTGTTCCTGTCACCGCAGAAAATTGTTTCTTATTCTTTATTTTTTTGTGGTCGCGTCTGCCTTCCCCGACGCTATACCGGTACGGCCGGTTCTTCTTTCTTCCTTTTCAAAAGATAATAATAATAATAATATTCCTTTTTTTCCAAATTTTTCCAGGTGCGCACCATTTTGGGCCTTAGGCCCAAAATTTCCTCCACTATGGAGAAACCCGCCTCGGGTTTTAAAAAATGCACCAAGTGTGGTGGTACCATCTCCATCACCGACACCCACGAGTGGTGTCTGAAATGTTTAGGACCTGACCACTCCATCTCCGAGTGCATGGCGTGTGCCATGATGTCCAAAAGGGGTCGACAGAACCGAGCTGCCAAGCTCAGTGCCCTTTTTCCTTCCGATGCAGCTTCGGTGGCATCGACGTCTTCCAGGGCTTTGTCTTCCTCCCATGGATCTCAGGTAACTAAACATAAGTCTAGCCGGTCGTCAAAGGGTAGATCTCCTTCTAAGCATCGAGATGCCTCTGGCTTTGCCCTTGAGGGTTCCATACCGGCAAAATTGCCCCGGCGGGAGGCTTCGGCAGAACTACTGGTGCCATACTCTGGGGTACCGGTTGCGTCTGGTACCGACACCCAGGCATCGGCAGCGTCGATAGACCAGAGGTTCCTGGCTATTGAGCGCAGACTGGCGGCTCCCCTTGTGGCATCGATGCCCTCGGAACCAAGTCAGACGGTTCAATCGGTACCGGTGCCGATGCCAGTACCGGTATCAGTACCGGTACCGATGACATCGATATCGGCTTTGCCGGTACCTAGTCATGCGATGCCGTCCGGTGCCAATACACCGGTACCGATTACCCCCAGTACCGACTTCAGTCGGTACGGGTATCGGGCTCTTCAAGAGCATCCGGACAGACGGTACTTCGAATCCTCGGAGGACTCCGAGGATTCTGACAGCTCTACCGGTACCGGGATACTTCTCCCGGAGGAGCCTTCCTCCCCTAAACGTAGGATGTCTCCTCCAGAGGATATCTCCTTTCAGGATTTCATCAGAGAGGTGGCTCGTGGGTTGTCCATTACTGTGACTCCTGAAACAGAGCCCAGAGCTAAGGAATTGGAGATTTTACAATATCCCAAGGCTACTAAGGAGTAGGCTACCCTGCCTATCCATGAGATATTACATGATCTTATGTTGAGAATGTGGGAGACACCTCTTACCACCTCTCCGCACTCTCGCAGGCTAGATACTATGTATCGAGTCCCTCCTTGTCCTGGCTTCCAAAAAACTCAGCTTCCCCACCACTCCATTGTTGTGGAGTCAGCTATGAGAAGGATCAGGAGTGTAAAGAGACATGCCTCTAATCCTCCAGGACGTGAGTGTAAAACTTTGGATGCCTTTGGACGTCGTACGTTCCAGGCTTCCATTCTTTCTGCTAGGATCAGTTCCTATATTTTATATATGGGAATGTTCCTTAAAGAGGTCACAGGAGATTTAGAGGTCTTGAGCCCTCCTCTTCCTGAGGACAAAAGTCAGGATTATCTCACACTGGTTAAGCATGCCCAGGATGTTTTGAAGTTTGTCAATCGTGCAGCTTTTGACTGTTTTGAGTGCATAAGCAGAACCTCTACCATTGCCATAGGTGCACGAAGAATTGCCTGGCTCCAAGCATCCGATTTGGAGCTCTGGGTGCAGGACAAACTGGGAAATATCCCTTGTACAGGTGAGAACCTGTTTGGCAAGAAAAAGCCAATGAGATGGATGCTGACAACTCTACCTTGGACAGGTTGTCCAAGGGCACAGCTGATCCTGCCAGAAAGAAATCTTTCAAGAAGCCTTTCTTCTTGAAAAAGAAGAGGTTTTATCCCTCTTATTCCTAGCAGGGACGTTCTGCAGGTCAGCTTGTCCGAAAGGGTCAGCAACCACCCAAACAGAGGAAAGCAAAGACTGCCAAGCCTCAACCATCTCAGCAGTCTCAGCCTCCACAAGACCTTTGACTTTCATCTAGAGAACTTAGCCTTCCTGGCCCTCAGTGGTCCAGAGCCTTCCACCATTCCAGGAAGGTTATGTCACTTTACCCCCAGATGGGGGAAGATAGCAGCAGAGCATTGGACTCTCTCCATCATAAAAGAGGGGTACAAACTTCACTTTCTGTGCATGCCCCCTCACACAATGGTAAGACAGTTCAATTCTCAGACCTCTCTCATCAACCTGTTAGATCAAGAGGTCACTATGCTTCTTGCCCAAGGGGCAATATAAGAAGTACCCATTCATAAACAGTGTACAGGGTTTTACTCCCCCTACTTCCTTATCCCAAAGAAAACAGGGGGATACAGACCTATCTTAGACCTCAGAGAATTGAACAAATTCCTGTTCAAAGAGAAATTCAAAATGATTTCTCTAGGAACTCTGTTGCCATACCTTCAGTGTCAGGATTGGCTTTGTTCTCTAGATCTCAAGGATGCGTACACTCATGTTCTCATCCATCCAACCCACAGAAAGTTTCTTCGGTTCCTTTTTCACGGAAAGCACTACCAATACAGAGTGCTTCCTTTTGGCCTGGCCTCAGCACCAAGGGTGTTCACGAAATGCATGGCTGTGGTAGCAGCATTTCTCCGTACTCTAGGAATATTCGTCTTCCCCTACTTAGACAACTGGCTCATTCGAGCCCCAACAGAGTCAGAGGCCAGGACTTCCATATCCTGCACAATGCGTATTCTTCAGTATTTGGGTCTGGTCATAAACATCCCAAAATTCAGTCTAACTCCCACTCAGTCTCTAGAGTTCATAGGAGCTTTGCTGGAAGCAGAAAAGCAAGGGCCTATCTTCCCCAGGCCCGTTGCCTCCGCATGGTGCAGTTAGCTTCTCAAGCAGTGCTAAAACCTCAGCTCACTGCCCGAGAAATGTTACAACTACTAGGCCACATGGCATCTACAGTGCATATGGTCCCTTATGCTCGCCTCCATATGAGAGCGGCCCAGTGGACCCTATCCACTCAATGGACCCAGGCATCAGGGTGCCTGTCAGACAAAATAACAAACACAAATCGTCTCATTTTGTCTCTCCAGTGGTGGCAGTCCACTCAGAACCTGTTGCTGGGGTCTCCCGTTTCAACAGCCTTTACCCCAGGCAACTCTCACAACAGATGCTTCACCAGTGGGTTGGGGAGCTCATCTGCAAGACCTCTCCACCCAGGGCACTTGATCTCCACAGGAGACTCATCTACATATCAATCTCCTAGAACTCAGAGTAATCTTCCTTGCTCTTCGAGTGTTCCACACCCTGCTCATCTACAAGACAGTCCTCATCCACACAGACAATCAAGTAGCCATGTTTTACGTGAACAAGCAGGGAGGAACAGGCTCTCTGTCGCTTTGCAACGAAGCTTTGCGACTATGGGCCCTCACCAGAGAGCATCAGATTCACCTCCTGGCAGTTTATCTTCCAGGCATACAAAGCTCTTGGGCGGACAGACTCAGTCGAGTTCTGTTTCCACACGAATGGTCTCTACATGCAGACCAGGTGGCCAAGATTTTCCAAATTTGGGGAACCCCGGACATAGACCTCTTTGCAAGTCCGTTGAATGCCAAACTTCCCTGGTTCTGTTCCAGAATTCCGGCTCAGGGTTCTCAGGCCAGGGATGCATTCCTCCTTCACTGGGGTCAGGACTTCCTTTATGCCTTTCCACCCATTCCCCTAATTCCCAAAACCCTCTTCAAGCTTCAGAGAGACAGAGGGCGTATGATTCTCATAGCTCCTCATTGGCCACGGCAAGTGTGGTACCCTCTGCTTCTACATCTCTCTTAAGCCCCCTCCCTGGAGTTAGGGTCTGCTCCAAATCTCCTGTCTCAGGAGATCGGAATGTTATGGCATCCCAATCCCCAGTCTCTGCATCTCAGAGCTTGGTTGCTAAAGGCCTAGATCTTCATGGTCTTAACCTCCCTCAGCAAGTAAAGGATGTCCTTTATGCTTCCAGGAAGCCTTCCACTAGATGCTCTTATGCTTTTAAGTGGAAGAGGTTTACCATATGGTGTTTGCCAAAGAGTCTTAACCCCCTTGCGATACCTCTGGAATCATTACTTGAGTATCTCCTTCATTTATCCAATGCAGGACTTAAAACTAACTCACTAAGAGTCCATTTGAGTACTATTGCAGCTTCTTTCAAGCCTCTAAATGGACAACCTATTTCCTCCCATCCTTTTATAGCAAGATGTAGGGATGTTATCCATGACTGAAGTGGTATTTAAAGGTGCAGAAGAATTGAAGGAAATATCGATACATCATGAAGATGTCTTACAACTATTAGATAAACTGAAGAATAGCAAATCACTTGGGCCGGATGGTATACATCCAAGGGTGTTGAAAGAACTGAAATATGAGATTGCAGAACTGCTATCAGTAATCTGTGAACTATCATTAAAATCATCTCTAATACCTGAAGATTGGAGGATTGCCAATGTAACACCAATTTTTAAAAAGGGTTCCAGGGGTGATCCGGGAAACTACAGACCGGTGAGCCTGACGTCAGTACCGGGAAAAATGGTAGAAGCCATCATAAAGAATAAAATTACTCAGCATGTAGATAGTCACACCTAATGGGAGACAGCCAACATGGCTTTAGACAAGGAAGATCTTGTCTTACTAATCTGTTATGTTTTTTTGAAGGAGTGAATAAACAGGTGGACAAAGGTGAGTCGGTTGATATTGTGTATCTGGACTTTCAGAAAGCCTTTGACAAGGTCCCTCATCAGAGACTTTTGGCAAAACTAAAGAGTCATGGGATAGGAGGCAGTGTACTATTGTGGATCAGGAACTTGTTAAAAGAAAGCAGAGGGTAGGGCTAAATGGCCAATTTTCCCAATGGAGAAAGGTGAATAGTGGTGTACCCCAGGGATCTGTGCTGGGTCCGCTGCTTTTTGACATATTCATAAATGACCTGGAAAGTGGAATAACGAGGGAGGTTATCAAATTTGCAAATGACACAAAACTTTTTAAAGTTGTTAAAACCCAAGAGGATTGTGAAAAATTGCAAGAGGATCTTGATAAATTGGAAGACTGGGCATCAAAATGGCAGATGAAATTTAATGTGGACAAGTGCAAGGTTATGCACCTAGGGGAAGAACAACCCAAACTATGGTTACACGATGCAAGGTTCCACATTAGGAACCACCACCCAGGAAAAAGATTAAGGCGTCATTGTGGATACCATGTTAAAACCCTCGGCCCAGTGTGCAGCGACGGCCAAGAGAGCAAATAGAATGCTAGGTATGATAAGGAAAGGAATGGAAAATAAAACAAAAGATATTATAATGCCTCTATATCGTTCCATGGTGAGACCGCACCTTGAATACTGTGTGCAATTCTGGTCGCCATATCTTAAAAAGGATATAGCGATTTTAGAAAAGGTACAGAGAAGAGCCACCAAAATGGTAAAGGGGATGGAAGGATACTCCGATGAAGAAAGGCTAAAAAGATTAGGGCTCTTTAACCTGGAAAAGAGACAGCTGAGGGGAGATATGATAGAAGTTTATAAATTAATGAACGGAGTGGAACGGGTAAACGTAGATCGATTGTTTACCTTATCAGAATATAGAAAGACTAGGGGACATGCAATGAAGCTACAGGGTAAACTATTTAAGACTAATAAAAGAAAATATTTTTTCACTCAACGTGTAATCAAACTCTGGAATTTGTTACCGGAGGATGTAGTAAAGGCTGTTAGTGTAGCTAGGTTTAAAAAAGGTTTGGACAAGTTCCTGGAAGAAAGGTCCATAAACCATTATTAAGAAGTGACTGAAGATATCAATGCATGACCCAGTACAAGCATTGTGGAACTTGTGTCTCTTGGGGAAACTGCTAGGTACTGTGATAAGGAAGCTTATCATAGCTCAGGAAGGAGCTATAGGAAAGGTGAAGTGACTCTGAACAAGCAACCTGTCAGTTCTGGTAGAAATAAGAAAACAGAATTTTCCCATAAAAGACTACCAGTCCCAGAATGCACCAGGTTTCCAACAGCCATTAGAGGAGCTGAAGTGGGGAAACGTGTGTTCAATCAGGAGGGCTATGAGGTAATCCCTAAGCTCTCATCTCAAAGGGCAGGGCCTGATTCAGCACAGCTGCGCTGTGTTAGGGAGGAGCACTCATCTAGACCGAATAAAGGTAGAGTTTATTCTACAGAGAATTATCCTCATTATCCTGAGAATCAGCTTGATCTTGATCATCTTCATCATCAGGAGGATCATCAGAAGCAGAAGCCAAACCGGACGGACAGAGAGGGAAAGAAACCCTTTGGAAGAAAGAGGAGAAAAGCCTTTGAGAGGTCTAGAAGAGTCCAGAGCAGTACGTATACTGGGAGGCATTCCCAGGGCCAGCATACACCATTGGACTGGGGAAAGCCAGAGGAATGGTGCTGCAGAGTTAGGAATCTCCAGACGATACCTGTGAGAGAGACGGCTGCACGTGGAAGGGACCCTAAGACCCGTGCCAGAAGGTATGTGAAGAGAGATCCAGTGTCCAGGGATCTGGATTGGAAGGCTGGACATAAGAACTGGACTACATACTGGCCAGGCTATATAGAGAGGAATTCTAACAGCAATGGAAGCTCAGGTATGAACACTGATCTATGCCCTAGCTATAACCTTGAAAGACAGCAGGGAAACAAGTATTCTCCTGAAAGTGCTCCATTGAGAGATTCATCTGTGCCAATCCATGATATTGAACCCATGCTTGTTGAAGAAGGGGGAATGATTGCAGATGAAGAATGTGTTTATATGGACTGCTCTCTGTCCAAACTCCTTTGGTGATTTTCTGTTATAAAGTACAGCAACCATCACAAAGAAATACAAACTTGTTCTTTAATCTACTCAGAAAAGCTCCTGAAGCAGGATTTGACCCACACAGTAGAAAGCAAGCCAGCTAATGGGTTTCAGCTGGATAACTGCTAGCAATTGAGCCTTACCTAATTGCTTGTGAGCTAAGAGAGAATCACTTCTGAATCTATGTGGGAAGATATAAGAAGTTAACCTGAAAAGAAAAGTTTTTTTTCTCTTTGTAGCTTTTGGTTTGTTGTTTGATATATGCTAAGAAAACATTAGCTAATGCCTGACAAGTTTGAATGTTGTTTTCCTGATTTTGATTTTGTTTTTCCAAGTTAAACACTGGAAGCAAGTAACCTGATTTATGTGCTACCAAGCATATCTGTGTTGGAAGAAATAACCCCATAAATAAATATCTTATTGGCTTTAACACTTGAGCACAACTAAATTATTGTCAGCAGCTGTGTCTGGTGTGAATGAACTACATTGCCCACAATCCCTTGCAAATCATATAGATATATGCACTTGCCAAGACTGTGAAGATTCTCACCCAGGCAGCCGTCTGACAGTACATATGACCTAGATTGGCCACTGTTGGAAACAGAATACTGGGCTTGATGGACCTTGGTCTGACCCAGTATGGCATATCTTATGTTCTTATGTAAGATTTATGAGAGGCCTTCTTCTAACTAAGCCTCCCATTAGGCCACCACCGGTGGCATGGGACTTAAACCTGGTTGTTGGTCAGCTCATGAAGCCACCTTTCGAACCCTTAGCTACTACCTCGTTGAAATTCCTTTCTTGGAAAGTTATCTTTCTCATTGCAATCACATCAGCACGTCGCATCAGTGAGTTGCAAGCACTGGTAGCTGATCCACCTTATACAAGGTTTCATCATGACAAGGTAGTCCTTTGGACTCATCCACACTTTATGCCAAAGGTGGTCTCACCTTTTCATCTTAACCAAGCGGTCTACCTGCCTGTGTTCTTTCCAAGACCTCATGCATCAAATGCAGAAAGGAATCTTCATACTTTGGACTGTAAAAGAGCTTTAGCCTTTTACTTGCAAAGAACACAGCAACATAGAAAGTCCTCTCAACTCTTTGTTGCTTTTGATCCTTCTCATTTGGGACTTCCAGTCTCCAAGAGAACACTGTCCAACTGGATTGCACAGTGTATTTCCTTTGCCTATCAGAGTAAGAACCTTCCTCTGGAGGGCCATGTCACTGCTCACAGTGTGAGAGCCATGGCAGCATCAATGGCTCTTCTGCACTTTGTGTCTATCGACGACATCTGTCGAGCAGCCACTTGGGCCTCGGTTCATGCCTTTACAGTCCATTACTGCTTGGAAAAGGACTCCCGCCGTGATGCCTTGTTTGGTCAGACTGTTCTACAACACCTGTTCCATACCTAATCAACTCCTACCCGCCATCCCAGGTTGGATGCCAGAGATCCATGGGGGGAAGTGGAGCCCTGTCTCAGGGACACACAACTTCTGGGGTCTCTCCCTGGCATCTAAAGCTAGGGAGTCCCCATATGTGAAGACTACATTCCTGCTTGTTCCTGGAGATAGCATAGTTACTCACCTGTAACAGGTGATCTCCAGGAACAGCAGGAATTTAGTCTTCACAACCCACTCACCTCCCCTAGGAGTTGTATCTCTCTCTCTATCTCTTTCTCTTTCCCTCTCTCTCTCTTTGTCTCAGCTTTAAACTCAACTGGAGAGAGGCAGTTGGGAAAGGCGGGAAGGCAGCACGCAGGCGCTGTGGGATGCTCCCAAAAGCTTTCTAATTGGACGCTGGGGAGCGTTCCCGCGGAGGCTCTGTCGGTACCGATGATACCCATATGTGAAGACTAAATTCCTGCTGTTCCCGGAGATCACCTGTTACAGGTGAGTAACTATGCTTTCTGTGGGTCAGCACTCAGATATATTCCCAGGTACTTCATCATTTCTCCAGCTTATGCTAAAGGGAAATTAGCCATTTGTTTACACTTACAACAGCTTGATACCAGCATAGCTTCAGATTTACTCCAATTGATTTGTAGCCTGAGAAGGAACCAAATTGTGTTATTACTCGCATCACTTTCTCAATATGCTTACTAGCATTATCTATAAAGAGCAGCATATCATCTGCAAAAAGATTAGTTTATACTCCTGGTTTCCAAAACAGATCCCCTCCTACTCTGTACTACTACTCACCTTCATAGCCAGTGGCTCCAGGGACAATAAAAACAACAGCGGTGACAAGGGACACCCCTGACTTGTGCCCTTTTTTAAGGGAAAGGCCTCTGTAAGGATCCCATTAACTAGGACCCCTGTGGTGGGCTCCTGGAATAGCACCTTGACCCAATCCAGAAAGCCCCCCTTTAACCCAAAAGCTTCAACCACCCAAAACATACAATCCAAGACATATGCAGCATTTGTTATAGGCTTCTGATTAGGTTGACTGTTTACAATATACCAAACATGCAAGGGAAGCATAATTTCTTTAGTATTCTTGGTGATCCCCTCGAGTTGTGGGCTGGTGAAATTAGGTATGTTTTCTTTGCTTTTGTTTATTTCAGTTTGTATGTTTTTCTTTGCCTTTCTCTTTTCATGAACAAATGTTTATCCTTGTATTATTTATTTATTTGTTTATTTAACTGGATTTGTATATCACTTTATCCTTCAATCAAAGTGGTTAACGACACAGTTGTGGGTTTACATAGAACAGAAGGGGAGGGGTGACAAGACATACATATAGACATTGGTTAATTGGTTCTTCGATCTCTCTCATGCGTGTCAGTGGAGCAAGGGTTCTTTAGGTTACTTGATCATAAGGGTCTTAAGGGATTTGCAGAAATCCTTGATGTTTATGGCTCTTAATTCATCTGGAAGGGAGTTCTAGAGGGCCAGCACTGAGAGTGATATGGCTCTGTTGGAGGTAGCTTGTTTTGTTTTATGGTGCCCTGATGGTAAGCAGAGCTTGTTAATATTCTTAGATCGTCTGGGCCTGTTAGTTGTGTCCTTGGTCAATAAGCCGTGAAGGACATCCGCTGAGCATAGGTGCATAATCTTGAATATGTTTATAGCTGACTTGAATCTCGCCCGTGCAGTTATCGGCAGCCAGTGCAGTTGTTGGAGTATAGATGTGATATGTTCATGTTTGGCTGTGCCCATAATGATGTGTGCTGTGGTATTCTGTGCCAGTTGTAGCAGGTGTGTAGATTTTATAGGCAGACCCTGATATAAGGAGTTTCTGCAGTCTAATATTGGGATAATGACCACTTGGCATACGGTGCGGAAGTGGCTATGGCTGAGGAATGGTTGAAGTCTCCTGATGAGCTTCAATCGTTGGTGCGCTTTAGCAGCAGTTTTGTTTCTATGTGATTGTAGGTTTAGATTTTTGTCTAAGACAATGCCCAGGTATTTCACCTCATCTCTTAGAGATATTGTTCTTTCTAGTAAACTGATGGCTGGAGGCGGATTGTAGTTGGAATTAACGGAAATAAACATTGCCTCTGTTTTTGCAAAGTTAACTTTCATGTTGTTGGCGAGCCATTTGGTCATTTCTTCAAGGCACCGGGTCATAGGGGTTGTATCAGGGTCGAGTGTATCTATTGGTGTATATAGCATAATGTCATCAGTATATTCTCGTAGGTGGTAATATATTCCATGACTTTTGATAACATCACATATGGGCTGGATGTATATATTGAATAAGATGGACGAGAGTGCTGATCCTTGGGGTATGCCCTGAGTGATTGGAAACTGTGTAGATTTTCTTTGGTAGCATTTGACTTGCTATGTTCTGTTTGTCAGATAGGATGTAAACCATTTTATTGTATTGTTGTGTAGTCCAATTTCTTGAAAGCGATTTAACAATAAGGAGTGGGACACTGTGTCGAAAGCTGCAGATATGTCCATGAAAACTAGAAGGAATCCAGTTTTTGTATTGTCTAGGCCCTTGAGTAGGTTGTCAAAGAGGGATGTGAGTAGAGTCTCCACATTATGTTGTGGCTTGAAGCCATGTTGATGGGGGTCTAACGGGGCGTGCAAATCGATGTGATCCTGTAGTTGTCTTTGTACTACTTTCTCAATGATCTTCGATATGAATGGGAGACTTGAGATGGGGCGGTAAGACTTTGGGTCGGTGGTGCTTAGATTTAAGTTCTTGAGGACAGGTCATATCATTGCATGCTTGAGTGCTTGTGGTAAGTGTCCTTGTTGTAGGGATTCCTTTACAATTTTGTGGAGGTGAGAACCTAATTGGTCCTTAGCATCTTTGATCCATTCCACCGGACAAGGGTCAGATGAGGTGTTGTCGTGTTTAGGGTGTCGATAATGTCCACTATGTGCTTGGCTGTTGGCATACTAAAGTCGTTCCAAGGTTGATGGATTTCTGCCCAATTAAGGTGGCATATCGCAAGTGGGTGAGTGAGTGTTTGACTGGTGTGCTTGTTTATTATGTGGTTTGCGAATTCTTTGGGGTCAAGCTGATGGGTGGTGTGTTGGGGATTGTCTTTAGTGAGTTTTTGAACAATATGGAAAAGTTCCCTAGGTTTATTTGCTGCTCTCATGATGAAGTTAGTGTGATGTTGTTGTTTGTGATTGTTTATCAGGTTGTTGTATTTTTGTTGTTCAACTCTGTATTGATGTAAGGTTTCTTGTGATTTGTTTCGTCTCCATTTGCTTTCTAGTTGTCTGAGTGAACGCTTGGCTTCTCTAATTGAATTGGAGTACCAAGGGGCATTGCTTCTTCTATGTGTGTATAATTTATCTCTGGTTGGAGCTGCTGCCGCTTTGGATATGGCATGGTTCCATTTTTCTATGGTTTGATCGAGGTCTTCACATTCTTGCATCACTTGCATTATTTGTTTCAGGAAAGCTTCTTTGTTGTAGGCTCTGAACCTACTTGTATGGTTTTCTCCTTCAATGGGTTGATTTGGGGTCACTAGGTATAAGGTGAATGAGGTGGTCAGACCAAGGGACTGGTGTGGACGTTAGGTGCGAGAATTGGTTCAGTTTGGTGAGTTGTGTTGGAATGAAGATAAGGTCCGGTGTAGTCCCATGGATGTGAGAGGGAGTATTAACCATCTGTCTGTAGTTGAGTGCTTCCAGGGCTTTAATGAACGCTTTGGTATCTTTGGCGAGTGCAGAGGTAAGGTTGTAGTCTCCCAGGGCTATGAGTGGTTTGTGCCTGTAGCGGAATACGCAAATTGATTCAAGTATCGCCGATAGGTGTTCAGCTTTGGCGTTGGGGGGCCTATATGTGAGGCAGAAGCTGACGCAGTGGTTTGAAATGATTATTGTGCTTGATTCGGCTATGTTGCTTGCGGAGATGACATTAAATTTGTAGTTTTTTCTGGTCAATATTAGCACCCCTCCTCCTCTCTTGCGTGTTCTGTGGCAACTAAGAGTTGTGAAATCAGGTGGTGTAATTAGGTTTAGGATGACTTGGTTGGTGTCTGTAAGCCAAGTCTCTGTAATGCATATGATATCGAGCTTTTGGTCCAAGATGTAGTCATGGATGGTATATGGCTTATTGCTAATTGATCTGGCGTTTAGTAATGCGCAGTTAATCATGGAGTCAAGGATGGGGTTGCTAGTCGCTTTCCGTGATGGTGGTGCCTGACCCGCCCTGCGTTTATTGTATAGTGTTTGCTGCCTGGTTTGCTGGTGGAGCCGTGGAGCAGTAATGCAGGGTATATAAAGTGGATATGAGGGCAAGAATGTGTGGGTTGGTAATTGAGAGTTGTGTCGGGTTTGATGCTTCAGCAGTAGTAATGTGAAGTATGTTATGAAATATTTGTAAGTGGGAGACATATCCGCTCTTTGGATAGTATGTAAGTATCTGAGTATGTTTTCCTGAGTTCTGTATGATTCGTTATTCAAGTAAGAGGAGGCCCTTGTTTATATCTCTTTTGGTTTGTAATGTGGTTGAGTTAGGTAGGTTACCTGCCTGTGGGCGGAACTCAGTGTGCTCACCTGGTGTAGTAGAGCCGGGGTAAGTGGGGTGAACAATGGGCAGGTAGGATAGAAGAATCGCAGCTTGGTCCACGAAGAAGTCACTTCTGTACGGGTATTTGGTGAATCGTGTGTTCGTTCTTGACTGAAGCTTTTCCTCCGAGGATCCTAGTGCTTGATATTATTTCTTCTTGTGCATTTGTGATGGAGATGCCTCAGCGCCCCGCTTAAGGGCCATGCCAAAGGGCCCTCTGGCTCTTCTCATATCACGCTGCCCTGCCTTGAATTTCCAGTCCCGATCGGCTGCAGCCTTGTAGCGGGGGAGATGCTAGCCCTCACTCTTGCACTCAACCCCGATTGGGGAGCTCCGCAGCCATTGGTAATGGCGCTGGTGGATTCTTGCTGGCTCCGCTCAAATCATGCTGCCCTGCCTTAAATTTCTGGTCCCGATCAGCTGCAGCCTCATAGCGGGGGAGATGCTAGCCCTCACTCTTGCACTCAACCCTGATCGGGGAGCTCCGCAACCGTTGGTGATGTCTATGGTGAATTCTTGCTGGCTCCGCTCAAATCACGCTGCCCTTCCTATGTTGTAAATTTTTAAAAAAAGGCCTTCTTGGTACCTAGACTTGGCATCTCTCTCCCTCCTTCCCTCAGAGAGTACCGTAAGGGTTTTTAAAAGATTAACTGAAGCAAAGCATCTAGGGAAAAATCCCACCTGGTACCAGTGGACCAACTAAGTAATCATGGATCCCAAGCGCATAGCAAGCATTGCAACAATGAGAGTGATGTCTTGATTCAGCAGTGAAATGGATCTGTATGACCCCCAGCTGTGCATTCTCCCAACCTGGCTTGGGTATACCCACAATATGACCATCGTTCTGGTGACACCCCCCATCCCCCCAAATCCCCCTCTCCCCATGCTTCTTCGCATATAGACAAGAAGTGAGCAACCAATTCCTTCCCTGAAATTTTATAAAACTCGGGGCCCAACCCCTCCAGTCCTGGTGATTTATCCACTTTCATGGATTTAACTGACCCCAACACCACCTCCTCACTAAATGGTGCGTTGAGATGCCTGAGCTGTTCTGCGCCCACCTGAGGCAACTCCAACCCGCTCCTCTTTGCTGGAACAGAAATCCTCCAAGCATCAACCAGCTTCAACAGGTCCATCATGTAGTTGACACCTTTCTGCTCACTGGCACTCAATGCTACCCTTGGTGGTCTACAATCTTCTAGTGTTTACTGTGGCACATTAAAATCCCCTCCTATGATCAAATAGTAGTTTTCAAACTCAAGGAGTTTTGCCATGAGTAAAGAGAAAAACGTGTGATTGTAAACATTAGGAACATACACATTACAGAGTAATACCTTGGACCCCTGGAACATTCCAGCCATAATGTGTAAACAACCTTCTGTTATGAAAATCAAAGGATAACCTCTTGTGTAACAAGGTTGCCACCCTCCATTGCCTGCTGTTAAATGACAAAAAGCCCAACTCCCCCACCCCCTGTGTAATTTCTGATGCTCTGTAGCACTCAGGTGGGTCTCCTGCATGAACACCACATCTGTGTTTTCCCTCTTGAAGTAATTTAGGAGTTGCATCCACTATTCTGGTGAGAGGACTCCATTAGCATTCAAAATAAGAATCTTCCCCCCTCTTACAGTATAAGCTACCCCATTCCCAATCCCAGCATACAGTATGTTGCCTTGGAGCCTCCCGACCAGCCACAAAAATCCTGGCCCCATAGACACCACCCCCTCCCTTCAATTAGTCCCCACCCTCCTCCTCTCTTCCCCCATTCATTATCCAGCACCTATTGTACCCCTCCCTCCCTATCCCACTCACACAGGTACTCCTACGTTTTGTCCCCTGCCAACCACCCACCCTCCTGCACTGCCTGCCAACACACAAGCATCTCACTTCTCCTCCTCCCCCCAACATTCCAGTTAGCTTACATACCTTCACAGTCATACTCTCCCATCCAAAACATACAACCCTTTCACCAATAATTCTCCACTTTGCATCCATGTCCAACTTCTCATCCAAAGCACTCACACACATAGCAAAAAATACAATTCCACTTGTTGCCAAGTAAACACACTGTCTCGTGCAGCCCCAGGAGTTGGTGAGGCCGCCGTACACATCTAAGAAGTCAACCTCGCCCAGAGGGGAAAATCTTCTATCAGTTGGTCTATCTCCAAGATTGCACTCATGCCCCCTCCAGAGCGCAACACTAGTCCACTCTTACATGGGGACACCACACTTGCTGTTATGTCCCTTACACAATCCAAGCTTCAGAAGCGACTGCACACTGTGGACGTCTTCCAATCATTACCAGCCTGACAATGAGCATAGCTTCCTCTCACATTCTTGTAGACGGCCTCAACATGGTGCATTATTCAGCTCCACTGAAGGCGAGCCATCACAGCCCAGGGGCCAATGCGGTCTCAGTATCTGTCTGCATGGGTCCAGCAAATGCCATGCCGCCTCCTCCACCATCTCCCAGCTCTAAAATGTCTCATAACCACCATGTAAGAGTGTCCAACTCAAACTATATTATAGGGAAAAACATAAGTGTCCCAGACATAGAATGTTCTCAGGAAGGGAGTCCATGAATCCTTTCAGTAAAGTGTTTTGTTCTTGTAGGTTACGCTCACCCTCGCCGGGAATTGCAGCACAAACCGAATGCCTCTTCCAGCGAAATCTGAGCAATAGTGGGCCATGGCTGTCCTTCATTCTGCCACTTTTCCCTAGTAATCATTAAAAATCTTGCTGCCTTTGTAATCCATCTCACATTTAAGGTAGTACAGGCCCATGAGTTGATGCATCTCTGCAAAGTTTAAAATCCGGGCTATTGCCGGTCTAGGCGTGGTCACCTCCTCCCATCTCAGGCCTATTCAGTGTACCCGCTCCCCAGCATCCTCTGGCCCTCAGCATAGAGGCCCAGCGTTCTTGGTAGCCAGTCCTCTACCAGGTCCCGGAACTCTCCTTCCTTGATCGTCTCCGGGAGCCCCACTACTTGGATAGTGTTTTGGCTGTTTCTGTTTCCCTCGGTGCGCTTCTCCTGATGCGTGATTCTTATCCTCAAGCACCATTGACATGCTGCGCGTCTTCTTGCAGGGTGAACATTGGGGTCTTACCATCTGCCACTAATGTGCCGTCTTTAGATTGGTCTCAGGATCTATGCTGGCATTCCTATTCAGCCCTTCCCCTCCAAGACTCCTCTCTCTGGCAGACACCACTCCACCACTCAAATAACTAGGGACAGCACTTTGCCTATCTAACCGCGGCTATTAAGTTGGGATTTTTTGCTATTTTTTTTTTTTGGAAAGGAACAGAGTTTGGCTCTGGGGCGTCTGCTCACACCAGTGTCATCACATGACCCACCTCTGTATAGGTCTTAGGTCTTCTGGATATGTGCTGACTGAAAATTGTCACTATCTAGATAAGTTGGCACTTAACCAGATAGCACTACTTAGCCCAGATACTCAGTGGCAGCTCCTAAACGGATTCTGCTGCTGAATATCATGCCAGTAGTTAAGCAATATGGCTCACCACCATGGGGTTTGAATATGGTCAACAAAGTTTTACAAAAGTAATGTTACTGAAATAAAAATAGTCATTTCTTTTTTATATGCTTAACACGAATATAACAGTGAAATTGCAAAGTTGGCTCTAGTTTATTTGTAATCTACAAGAATTAATGTTTACATCACGAAACGCATGTCAATATTAAATATAATAGGCCTTCGGTTAATACCTGTAAAAAACCAAGTCATAGACTACTTCTTTTTTTTCACTTGTCTCTTGTACAGTTGTTCGGGAGCTTCTCTGGGGCGTGTCCAGCAGTAGTCAGCCAGCATTGTAGTGGACCATTTTCCCTGGTATCTTTGCTCCATCGTTGTGATATCCTGGTGAGAACGTTCGCCCTGTTCATCACTAACCATACCACAGTTGTCAGGAAAAAAATTGAGATGGGAATCAAGGAAATGGATCTTTAGAGACATATTGCAGCCAAGTTTCTGATACTGCATCAGCATGTCTTCTACTAGTTCCTTGTAGTTTTCTGCCCTAACATTCCCGAGAAAGTTTGTTGACACTAGGCGAAAAGCATTCCATGCTTGTTTTGCATCACCCTGCAGCAAGTTGTTGAACCGGTCATCTTTGAAGAGCTCTCAAAGCTGAGGACCCACAAAAACTCCCTCTTTAATCTTTGCTTTGCTGAGTCGAGGGAATTTTTCATGCAGGTATCGGAAAGCTGGTGAAGTGTGGTCCTTGGCTTTCACGAAGTTTTTCATCAAACCTAGTTTGATGTGAAGGGGTGGTAGCAGGATTTTGTGAGCCTCAACCAGAGCTGGGTGCTGGATATTCTTCTCTCCAACTGTTACATTTTGTCTGCGATTCCATTCCTTCCGCAAGTAGTGCCAATCCCTTGCTCGGCTATCCCACTCACATAAGAAACACATGTATTTTATATATCCCTGCTGCAGTCCCATTAAAAGGGAAACTACCTTCAAGTCACCACAGAGGTGCCAGCTGTACTTGTTATAGTTAATGGAAGTCAGTAGATGCTTTAAGTTATCGTATGTCTCTTTCATGTGGACGCAATATCTGGGCGTATTAACAGAGCGATATCAATACCTATTTATTTTCGCTTGCGCTCCAAAACTATGCTGCCCCTAAACTTTGGAATCCTTTTTCAAACAAAAACTGTACCAGATTAAATTGGCACGGTCTCAGACTTCCCGACGCTTATATTGGCCAACTGTCAGCAAGCCAACAGGGCCGCGCCAACTTGCATCAACGACCTGTCTATTTTCTGGCCAGTTATTTTTATAATTTTTTATATTATTTTTATTATAAATATGTAACAGGTTTACACTCCTCAAAAGTATCTAAAATACATAATCATACAATATCACATCAAATCCTTTAACCTCTCTCTCTACCTATCTAAATGTCCTATTGACATATACTGTGCTTTAAACAATCTTCTTTACACAATCTTCTTTAGCAAATATAGTTTGACAAATTGAAATATTGACACTCCAAAATTAAACAAATATTCCCAATCAGTAGATGTGTCTTCAAACTTTCTCCCAACGCTGTCTTAGTCGCACTTCTACGCGTTTCTCCCTCACGGGATTCTTCAGGGGAAATTATAGACAAGGTGCTCTCTGGGGAATGTCCTCAGTGCTTTCACCGATGGAAAGTGTCTTTAAACAATGTTTTAAGCAAAATGAACTTCCAGGTAGATAGTAAAACTAAATACTATCAGATGATTTAAAAATTTCAGAAAGGATACTGAATTAACCTTGGTCCAGAGATCTTAACTGCTTTCTACCGAAATCACTGAAAAAAGATCCAACTTGCCGTGGTCTTCTGCAAACAAGAAATAGATATACCAATCTTTCTGACTTAAACCACAAGTATAACTGAATTACTTCCCCAACTTTACATATTGTCGGAACTGAATGTGAAACGATACTACTGACCAGATCTGCACACAGGGTAAACGCTGCCCACGCCTTCTAAGATCCTCTTCACCTTTCAAAAAGACGCCGCGCATGCGCTGATGCTGCGACTCTAACATTTTATAGAAAAAGCCGGGATACGTCATGAATACCACCCTCCGTATCGTCCAATACTAGTGCAGGCATGCCTTCCATTCGATCATATTGTTAAGCCCTGTAGGTTCTACCGATTGCAAATTAAATATCCACCACTGCTCTCTGAATGTCAGAGTCTGTTCACATGTCAAACCTCCCATTCCCTGGTGGATTTTCTCTATTACAAAACATCTATAATCTTGAAAAGCATAACCCAGCGATAAACTATGTTGCACTATCGGAGCTTGTAAATTCTTACATTTCAAGCGGCTTTTATGTTCACCTAATCTTATTCGTAAAGGTCGAGTTGTCTTGCCTATGTATAACAACTGACAAGGGCAGCGAAGTGCATAAATCACACATGATAAATCACACGAAGTTGAACCCCTTAAAGTATACAACCGGTCATTATAGGTGAAACTATCTACGGATAAATTAATCACACACATTCCACAATTTCCACAGGGGGAGTAGCCTCGAACATCCAAAGTTGAACTAGTTGGATCAGTTGAATTGCTACATGGACGTAGCCGTGTAGGGTTTACCATTTCTTTCAAATTAGCCTGTCTCTGCCAGACACATCTAATGTGGTAATTCGACAGCCCTTCCACACTACTTAATATATTTGAATGCTTCTTTAAGATCTTCTGAATGGAATAGCTTAGTGGGGAAAATTTCGTAATGAAATTGACTACTGTGTCATCAGATGCTTCCTTTGGTCGACTCATCAGTAAAACTGCCTGATGATTGTATTTTGCCCGTCGATACGCACGATTTACCACTGGTTTTGGATAACCTCTCCTTAGGAAGCTAGATTTTAACTCCTGAGCTTGTTCGCGAAAATCATCTTCTCGGGAACAATTCCGCCGAAACCTGATAAATTGCGAAAAGGGCAGTCCATCCTTTAAGGCTCTGGGGTGGGCGCTATTATAATGTAGCAAGGTATTGCGATCTGTCAATTTTTTGTATACTTTGGTAATCCAGCCCGTTGCTTGGCGAATAATGCGGACATCTAAATATGTAATATCAGAAGCATGGTAGGTGCTGGTAAACTGAAGATGAGGATCTAAATGGTTCAACCATGCTAGAAAATTTAATAGATCTTCCTCTCCGCCTTGCCATAAGACAAAAATATCGTCGATGTAACGACGCCATAGACTGATCTGGGACACGAAAGGACAAGCCTCCTGCAGCCAATTTGCCTCAAAATCTCTCATAAAAAGATTGGCGACTGAAGGGGGACAGGCAGCGCCCATTGCCACCCCTGATATCTGTTGGAAGATTTCTCCCTCAAATTGAAAATAATTTTGCCTTATAGCTAGACTAGCCAATTCCATTAAGAATGTAATGAAGCTGGCGGACAAATCTCCTCTAGACTGAAGTGCATGCAATATAGTCTCTAATGCTGCTTCCTGTGGGATACTAGTGTATAGTGCTGTGATATCCAGAGTGACTAATAGTATATCTTCTTGACTGGCCAACTGTTGATGATGATTCAGAATGTTCAGAAAATGAGCCGTATCTTTCACATACGATGGAATCGTTGGTAAAAGAGGCCGCAGAAAAGTGTCCAAAAAATTGATAACGGTTCCAAATTTGTACCTCGTGTAGACACTATCGGGCGTCCTGGAGGATCTTAGGAACGAGATAAAAACTAGCTATATTTGGTGAACTTACATTCAGGTATTTCCATTCTTTATATGGTATAAGTTTGCTATTTAAAGCTCGCGTGGTTATCTCTTTGATCTCTACACTTATATCTATAGTCGGATCATTTATTAACTTAATGTATGCTGTAACATCTGACAATTGACGATGTAAATACTGTTGACGACTGAGAACCACTATAGCTCCCCCTTTGTCAGCCCGACGTATGACTATCTCTGTGTTGTTTCGAAGAGAAATGAGCACTCGTTGTTCTTCCGACGTTAACACCGTACTCCTTTGATGGTACCAGGGTGTTGTTGTTTCTAATTGGGCCAAATCTTGTAATACCAAAGTATGAAAAATGGCCAACCCTGGGGGGAGTGGTGATGGAGGGGACCAGGAGGATTGTACTGGCACTGGCAACCTAGGAAGTAGAGAAGTAGTGGTTGAGATTTGGTCCAGCATGGACGATGAAGTTTCGGTTGGAGGAGCTCGGGCAAAATAATGCTTTAAATGCAGTTTCCGCATGAGATGTTCGAAATCAACACGAGTTTGAAAGGAATCATATTTCAATTCAGGGACAAACGAAAGACCTTTCTCCAATACCTGTATTTGTATTGGTGTCAGATCTGTACCCGAAAGATTTACTACTAATTGGGAGGATTCAAGAGGATTTTCCTTGTTGACCCCCTCTAGTTGATGGTTTCCCTCTACCCTTCCCTCCCTTCTTCTTTTTCTGATCATCGTCTTCTTCTGTACGTTCTTCCGTGCCCGACCTCCCTGACTCCGAAGTGTCTTCTGAGGTCAACTCGAAATTCACCTGTCTCCGAGGCCTCCTAGTTTTCCGGTTGACGTCCATCCATGGATAGACATAGCCGGAATTGTAATCATCATAGTCCCTACGTAATTTCTTCATTTTCACTGTTTTCACCTCTTGACTGGTCACTGTCAATTGTTTAGTGACGTCTTCCATACGTTGAGAAAAATGTGTCTCTGATTCAGCCGCTTTCAAACCAGCAGTAGTTGAAATAATTTCTGTATTTAATTCAAGAAGTTGTTTAGCTGAATTTTCCACTATCAAAACCATTAAATCTAGTGAGCATTTATTAAGTATATTGTTCCATCGCTCTAAAAAAGAAGCATCAGAATTATTCATTTTAGGTTCCTTATAAATTCGTAGTCCCCTGGGGATGTGTTGTCGGCTAATATATTCCACAAGAGATAATCTGTGCAAATCAATTTTGAGTGCTCTTTTTTTCAGTTTTACAAGTGATTCCCAGGTAGATTGATTACTTTCTTGGTTCTCAGAACCATCTAACGCAAAAGGGGTTTTTTCCTTACATAATTGTTCAATATGGTTTGGAGAAAAACTCCAAACATTTTTCCATACTGTATGCCCTTCCATAATCGTCACTAAACGCAATATCTGGGCATATTAACAGAGCGATATCAATACCTATTTATTTTCGCTTGCGCTCCAAAACTATGCTGCCCCTAAACTTTGGAATCCTTTTTCAAACAAAAACTGTACCAGATTAAATTGGCAAGGTCTCAGACTTCCCGACGCTTATATTGGCCAACTGTCAGCAAGCCAACAGGGCCGCGCCAACTTGCATCAACGACCTGTCTATTTTCTGGCCAGTTTAGGGGCAGCATAGTTTTGGAGCGCAAGCGAAAATAAATAGGTCTTTCATGTGGACGGCATGCGCTACTGGAATAGATGGAAGACGGTTTCCATTGTTCAAAAGCACAGCCTTCAGACTCAGTTTCGAAGAGTCTATAAATAGTCTCCAGTCTTGTGGGTCATGAGTGATTTTTAAGGCATTCATGAGGCTTTCAATATCGGAACAGAATACCAGATTACTTTTCTTTCCGACTGCGTATAGTACACTGCTGTCGTCAGATGGCTTCAGCAGCCGTCTGGCAGTAGTATTGCATTGCATCAGAAAATGATGCAATCAACTCTGGATGATGTGTGCATGCTGGTATTATCTGGACAGCATGGATATTCAGCTAAACTCAAAATCTACCCCAAAATTACTCAGGCAAAAGTTTTGGAATATCAACCTCTAAATTACAATCATAGGGGCTTGTTTACAAAGCCGCGGTAGTGGTTCGCGATCGCGATCGCAGCCGCGGCCCCATTGAAATCAATGGGGCCGCGGCTCCGATTACGATCGCAAACCGCTACCGCGGCTTTGTAAACAAGCCCCATAGTCTGGATAAAAAGTAAAGATACTTACTGCACCTGTTTCTTTTCTAAGACTGCAGTGATACCCAAACTGTCCAAGGAAGTCTGACTGAATTCCTCCAGCAGTGTTATCTTCAGGACAGATAGTACAGATACCAGCAGGAAGGCTTATGATATTATTTTAAGGCCATCAGTCATCTATCTCTTCAGCATGTCTCATGGGGATGTAGTAAATGACAGAAAAGTTGTTTGACGAGAGATTTTTTTCTTTTAATAAAATAATCCTGCAGATCAATTTTATTAGAAAGATCCAGGTTATCCTAAATCATTTCCATATCACATTGCCGGACTGCAACAAGCTTTCTTTCATGAAGGTGCATACTTTGCTGGCAGGTGTCGCCAGCGGTGCAGTCTCGGCAGAGTGTGGGCAGCATTTTCACGTACAAACATAGATTCTAAAAATTCTTTAATCTATGCATATACATGTAGAAAGTACGTGCAATCATTTACACATGCTTACAAGTGTAAGTGATCACAGCTACAAGCAAAGCGCCTTCTCTGCTACATATCCAAGGATTTTTTAACACAAGTGGGCACTTCCTTATCTTTATAAAATAGTATTTACATAGGCTCCCTACGTGTCTTTCAATTAAACATCCCACATTGCAGGGCTTGATAAATCCTAGGCGCCAGGTCACCATGGGGAAAAGAAATTTGTATTTGATGACTGGGATTTTCTTCCCCCTACCCTTTTTAAAAGAAAATGCAATCATGGTTAGAAGACCTCTTCTGTCTGCCTGCGGGGATCTGAAGTCCTGCGAGGAGAACAGGAGGGAAAGACAGTGATCATGGCATAGACCCCTACTATCTGCCTGTGGGACATCAGATCCTTGTAGGCAGGACAGTAGTGGAAAGCTGTAATTGTGGTTTGCAAGGCAGCAGTCTGCTCATGGGGATCCGGTCTCCCTCATGCAGGAGAGGACAGCCTATCCTCCTGCAAAAACGACGACAAAAAAGGATAGATAGGGAGGGACGCAGCAAAAATTTAAAGGGGGTGGTAGCTTTGAAAAGAGCAAGAAGGATGAGGGGAATATAGAGCAGGAGTGGGAGCTCAAGGGGAGGGAGAAGGGGGAAGAACCTGGAAGGGGAACAGAGAGTGATGAGGTGTTGAAGAGGGGAATGAAAAGTGCAAGGTGTTTGGGGACAAAAGGACATAATCTGTATATGCCATAATGTGCATTCCCCGCCCCCTCAGAACACACACAAGCATCCGACCCTCACACCACATTACCCCCTCCCCCCCCCCCCCCACACACACACAGTCACCCTACCTCCACCGGACAGAGTCAGACACGCATACACATGCAATCCACCTCTGCATAACCGACACACTCACACACATTCACACACTTAGGCACCTCACCCCCACACCACACATCACACACACAAGCACCCCAACCTCTGCACCACACCCCCCCCCCCCCCCCCCATCGCAGCCCTGTATCCCACCACACAAAGGCACCCACTGCCACATTCCATGCACAGACAAGCAAACCACTGTTGCAACCACACACATGACACTTGTTGTCTCTATTTCTATCTAAAGATGCCTTATACAGCCCCTGCTACCATAATAAGACACATTTTATCATCTCTCTTCAAATTCTTCCACCCTCCCCAGACATATATGAGTTTGCAAATGGATGGAGGAATGTCAGTGGAGAATGGAGGCGGTGTGGTGAGGCAAAGGAGTCAGAGCCACTGGCTCGTAAGATTTTGGCTGGACTCCCCATTCCAAGCAAAATTTGTCAAGACCTGCCATGTTGTGTTGCATCCTTTCTTACTCCTCAGCTACATCAGTACATTGGTTGGAAATCGCGTGCAGAAGCACCTTTGGTCACTTGGCTCCATCACTTTGAAATTTCCTTCTTGATTACTTGAAGAAAGAAACTTCTTATAATGCATTGCAAGTAAGGGTAGAGACCTAGTTATTCTCTATGGTTTTTGGAAAGGGGTAGATCAACATGTATTCAGTATCTGCAAGGAAAGATGGTAGAGTCTCTGGGCCCATATTTAAAAGCCATTATCTGGATAACCTAGTGGAGGAATAGCCTAGTGGTTAGAGCAACAGTCTAGCACCCAGGAGATCGGGGTTCAATTCCCACTGGTACTCCTTATGACCTTGGGCAAGTCACTTTACCCTCCATTGCCTCAGAAGAAAAGGCCTGGCAATCTACTTCTGGGCCAAGAAAAACCAGGGGCTGCTGGGTCACCAGGAGTCGGTCATTGACTTGAAGGCACTTTAAAAAAAAATCCTGATAACCATAGTGATTATCCACATAAGGGCGCTGAATGAGATATTCAGCAGCACTATCCAGATAGTGCCAGGGAAATCTGGGGGTGCAGTGAGAGTGGTGTGCCAGTCACTATCCAGATAAATCCATATAGTGGCAAGTTTCCGCCTCTGTCCAGATAGGCTATATGAATAGCCTAAATTGCTTTCTGGCTAGAATATACAGCCAGTTGCTGAAAATCGCTGCCATCCAGATAAGGTCGGCAGTTATCAGAATAGTGGCCGCACAATCAGATATTCAGCAATAGCCACTATCTAGATACTGCTGCTGAATATCTGGTGGATATTTAAATGCCATGGCTGACAGCTATGGTGTGTAAATATCAGCTTCTTTGAAATTCCACCTGTGCTTTGCCCAGACTCTACTCCAAAACACATCAGCACATGCATTGCATAGATGTATATATGTGCCTTTTTGTCACCGTCACTATGAAAAGAATTACAGTGCTGGGCATGTGGGTCCTCAAGTGCCCCCCCCTCCCCCAGCATTGGCTTGCTCTGATTAGTTCATCCAGTAACCATGGCAACTTCTGGGTGATATTATTGGGCAAGACCAGGAACTAATTTTATAAAAGCCCTTTTACGCACATAAAATAGGCTATTAAGTGCAGGCAAAGTTTATGAAATTACCGTGCTATCGGTAATGCACTTAGTGTGGTAAATGTCTGCACTGTGCGGTAAGTTCTTGTGAAGATGCTGGACGCTGTTCAGCAGTTACCGCAAAGACTTTGTAATTACTGCAGGTTAATTTTTACAACTAACGTGGTAATTGGAGTTCTTTGCCACACTTGGGGGGGGGGGGTCTGTTTACGAAAGTGTGCTGCTGGGAAGTGAGGGTTTCTGTGTGTGCCAAGTGTGCTGTGGTAAAGGGCCATATTAAAAATCCTGCACTAACAGAGTAGCGTGGGTTGGGGTGAAGCGTTCACATCGCGAGTAGCACAGGCGTTTCTGGTGCCTGTTCCCTGGGGATGTTGTACTTAGCACAGGTGCACACACCTCAGTAGGTGGCGTTAAGTGTACTCACACTGATCACGCCAAGCAGTAGGAGCATGGGGTTGGAGAGGAGCCCACGTTAGCAACATAGGGACATGCCTGGCAAACCTCCATTTTCTGGCATGAGTCAGACGCTACCCCCATGCTCATTGTCAGGGCTGATGGCATACCGCCTTGATTATGTAATAAAGTGGTATATAAAACAAGTAAATAAATAAATACTGCCGGTGCAAATGTTAGTAAACATGCCCCCTAAGTGTAGTAAAGAATTCCAATTACCGCATGTTAGTTTAAAAATTAATCTACGGTAACAGCTAGACAGTACCCAGGATCTTCGCAAGAACTTACCACACAGTGCAGACATTTACCGCACCTTAAGTGCATTACCGATAACACGGTAATTTCATAAAATGACCCTTGTACATTAAGATTGGAATAAATACTCCGATTGACAAAATGTATCATTTATTTCTTTTTCTTTTCTCTGAAATACTGTGATTCACAACATTGGCATATCATATACTTGGGAGTAGGAAAGAACGCCAGAAAAGGTGTGGGCGCTTGACAAAGCAGTCTTTGGCACTTTGCTGATGGGCTGGAACTGTAAGAGGAATACATGTCACTTGAACCTTGTGAAAAAAGGGCACAGGTATATTCTGCTTTCGTCAAGGTGTTTGTTGAAACCTGCATGCTCCTGAAGTTGATCTTCTCCTGTCATCATTTAAGGATATCTAACCTTGTCTTCTGATCGTGTAGAAACGTTTAGCGACTGCATTGTTTTAGCATTGTCTGCATACATTCTGTTTATTATTTTAAACAGCTTTTCTGGAAACCATCTTTACATATCAAACAAACATTTAGTTCTTGTAAACTAAAACCCTTTCACACTTTTGTAGTTGCGGTGTTTATATTTGAAAATACTGTTCTAAGGTTAGGCATGTGAGCCTTTTCCCTTATTGTTACACCTTCACAGAATCCCTTTGTTTGCCTCCTGAGAGTTTAATAGGGATAAACAAAAAAATTCTTTGTGGTGACAGGTGAGGATTAGAACGACTTTGATTCTGTGTATGAAACATAGCTACCATTACCAAGATAAATTACAGTATTCTAAGGGCTGACAACTGTAAATTATTTAAGAAAAACACATAGAAATATGAGCCATTAAGATGAATGAAATGACTTTTTGCTTTAACAATAATCAGTGTTTATTCAGCCTAAATGCTGTTCCATAACCACAATAGAGGTTCTTTCTTTATGCGGTGTCTTTGAGGCAGAACTTGAAAAGAGGGGGAAAAGACAAAAGGAAAGGGTTCGTTTTAAACTACTGTTTTATGATAAACACACAATTAACAATCTAAGCAACCACTGCCTCTTTTTTTAACTAATCTTTGTATTAACCATTTTTGTATTCTATTATAGCTGAAAAATTGGTGGCAAAGATTAGGCCTTTCTACGCTTGCTAATGTTATTTTAATTCAAGGTTAAACTAACCTTTGAAAATGGAGGCTTTATTCTGAATTCAGAAACAACTTGTGTTTAAAATAAGAACATGGTTTAGTTTCTCTTTAATTAGTGATAAAGGCACATTACGACTAATAGGAGGGAATGGCTAGTGGTTAGCATAGTGGGCTAGGAGCCAGGGAATTCAGGTTCCTCTGCCACAGGAGCGGTTATGACTTTGGCCTTTACTTCCTATTGCCTCTGGTTCTCGCCTATATTGTAAGCTTTTTGTTGGGCAGGACCTTGTATCAATATGAAATTTGTAATACCTCTCCTTGCTTTAAAATTAAACCTTGAATATTGAAAACAGTAAAATAGTTCTTGTGTCATTAACAATGACATTGCTCGTGCCAGCTGCCCATTTGGAGGGTAATTTTATAAGGTGCCCTCCCCCCTTTTAAATTGTCCTCTTGATGTACAGAGGCTAAATTAGACAAGAGCGGAGAAGTAGCCACTGAGAAGCAGGAATACCAAACTCCAAATCCTGCTTCACCTATTGATACTCCTTGTGACACTGGACATGTCGCTTAATCCTCCACTGCCTCAGGCTCAAAATGTAGGGACTGTATACAAATGTGCAGTTATATATGTGCAGTGCAGCACTGCATGCACCTTGTAGCGCTACACAAATAATAGGTTGTAGTAGTATTGCACGATGGATGCCAAAATGTAACTGTGAAGCCTCTGTGTCAACACAGAGAATTTTGCTGCCACACGTTAACAGCACAGCAGATAATAGAATGCAGTTAGCGCCACTGCTTGAGATGGTGTTCATTGCCCCATGTTATTTGCCACATAAAATGAACAGTAATGACCTCAGCATTAACGGTAAGACACAATCCTGTCCTTTCCACACTGCTGCTACGTGAGCTGTTCACTACGGCAATTAGTGCACACTGACCCTTAAGGCACTGTGTAAACTTGTTAGTACAGGCTTGCGCTGTTAGCACACAGTAATTCTCACGTGAAAGAACTAACCAGGCCTAGCAAACAGGCCTCCAAGCATATAACGTTTATTAGTATACATTATAAAACAAGGCCTTTACATTGTAAGCCATCTTGCACAGGAAAGTATCTACTTGTACCTCTGTGTAACACAGTATATGACGGCAGATAAAGACCGTCATGGTCCATCTAGTCTGCCCAGCAAGGCGGCAAGAGTAGATGCAGCTGCCGCTCCATGCAGGCCACCCCTCCCCATGTCTTTGATTAGCGGTGTACCCACCGCTCTGTTTAGGACACCCCTGTTTGTTGAGAAATTAGATAGTTAAGCTTATTTTGATTTTATTCTGTTGCTATAAAGGGATCCACTGTGTCTGTCCCATGCCATTTTGAATTCTGTCACTGTATTTGCCCCCACCACTTCCATCGGGAGGGCAATCAGGCATCCACCACCCTTTCAGTGAAAAAGTATTTCCTGACATTGCCTTTCAGTTTACCCCCTTGCAGCTTCATGTTATGCCCTCTAGTTTTACAGCTTCCCCGTCTTTGGAAGAGGTTTGTTTGTTCATTAATACCGTTTAAGTATTTAAAGGTCTTAATCATATCTCCCCTATCCCTCCTCTCCTCCAGAGTGTACTTAACTTAAGGTCGGATTTAGAAAGTCAAGAATTTAGAAAGCCATTGTATTTATTTTCCTTGCCTCTTAAAGTGGACCATTCTGCATTTTTTGCACCCCAAGTGAATTCAAACACACACGCAAGGACACAACAGACAGAGCACTCTCCATGGCTGCTCCAACAATATGGAACAAGCTACCGGACGATTTGAGGGCAACTACAGACCTCAAAGACTTTAGAAAACAGCTAAAAACCATGCTGTTCATAGAACACTATGGACACATCACATAACCCCAGAGAATGTATAACAGTACATGATACCTCCTAAACACTGTATGTATAGAAAATGTTTTTTGCATCACTGTATATAGCCCATCTTGTACATAGCTCAAACCACTCTAGCGCACAACACAACACACATTGTACATAGCTCAAACCAATCTAGCACACAATACAACACACACTCAACTAAATTTCTCCCTCACTGCATGATTAACACTCTCACTTTACCAGATTGTTTGCTGTGATACCACCTTGATTAATAAGATAAGGCGGTTTAGAAATACTGTTAAATAAATAAATAAATATTCGTGTAAATGAAGACCCCATTCACTTCACAGGAGACTGCGACTTTGTAAAAATCATCTTTCTTAAAGATGAGTCCTTTCAGGTTAGCCCTGTGACTCTGGCTTTGGTACAGGACAGTTGAGTTTGTCTGCCGTCTGATGGGGCTGTTTCCTAACAGAGGAGAGACAGTTGTCATTACCGTAGAATGTTGTCGAGATTGAGAGATTTATCTCAATGCTAGTGAGGGTTCCAGTATATCCTGGGCATACTCTAACAAAGAGGAACATGGCAGATAAGGAGTTAGCCTCTTTTTATATATTTTAACTTGCCACACAAAACTGGTTAATAATAGTGTAAAAATGTAGTTCCAGTTGTGAGGATTTATTGATGCTACATCAAGAATATGTTTCCATATATGGAGCAGCATAGATAGGCCACGTGGTCTTTTTCTGCTGTCATGTTTCTGTGTTTCTATCTAGTCTGTCTGCCCTTCCATATCAGCTGCAATACTTTTTATTTTTAGAGATCCTTTGTGTTTGTCCCATGCTTTTTTAAATTCAGATACTGTCCTCGTCTATACCACCTCCACTGGGATACTATTCCACGCATCTACCACTCTTTCCATGAAGAAATATTTCCACATATTACTCCTGAATCTATCCGCTTTCACTTTCATCCTATGTCCCCTTCTAGCAGAGCTTCTCTTCGATTGAAGAGGATCTCCTCCTGTGCATTTATGCCACAGAGGTATTTAAGCATCTCTATCATATCTCCTGTATCCCAAAGTATACATATTAAGTAAGATCTTTAAGTCTGTCCTCATATGCTTTTGTAGCCACCCTCTGCACCAGCCCTAACTTATTGATGTCCTTTTGAAGGTGTGGTCTCCTGACTTGCACACAATATTCCAAATAAGGTCGCACCAAAGACTTCTAAAGAGGCACTATCACCTCTTTTCCTCTGCTGGCCATTCCCCTCCATATGCACCCAAGCATCCTTCTAGATTTCACCATCGCCTTTTCTACCTGTTTAGCTACTTTAAGAGCATCAGACACAATTACACCTAGGTCCCGATCTTCTTATGGTGGACAGAAGTGTACTTTGCCCTCTATTCTATACCACTCCCTTGGATTTTTGCAGCCCAAATGCATGACCTTGCATTTTTTAGCATTAAATCTCAGCTGCCAAATTCTAGACTATTCTTCAAGCTTAGCTAGATCCCTTCTCATGTTATCTACTCCTTCCTGGGTGTCTACTCTATTGCAGATTTTGGTATCATCCGCAAACAGCAAACCTTACCCAACAGCCCTTCTACAATATCACTAACAAAGATGTTAAAAAGAATCGGACCAAAGACAGATCCCTGCGGCACACGACTGATAACCCTCTTCTCTTCAGAGTGAGTGCCATTTACCTATACCCTTTGCTGCCTCTCATCCAACAAATTTCTAACCCAATCACTAACAGTTTGTTTATAAGTCAAATGTGCAGAACAGTGTCAAAAACTTTACTGAAATCTAACTAAACCACATCTAAGCCTCTCCCCCGGTCCAACTCCCTGGTCAACTTGTCAAAGAAATCAATCAGATTTCTCTGACAAGACCTTCCTCTGGTAAACCCATGCTGCCTCGGATCTTGCAATCCATTGAACTCCAGAAACCTCACTATTCTCTTTTTTAGCAACGTTTCCAATGATTTACTCACCACAGAGGTTAGACTAACTGGCCTATAGTTTTCAACCTCATCCGCTTTTGTATAAAGGGACCACATTTGCCTTTCTCCATTCCTCTGGGACCACTCCTGACTCCAAAGAAGCATTGAAAAGGTTTGTCAGTGGCGCCCCTAGAACGTCCCCAAGTTCCTTCAGTATTCTTGGATGTATCCCATTTGGTCCCATTTCTTTATCTACTTTTAGTTTAGCTAGTTTCTCATGAACACAGTCTTCTGAAAATCATTTGAGCTCCCTGTCATTTCCGTTCCTATTTGTGGGTGTTTTCTGCTCCTGACCCTCCATCTGTAAACACAAAACAGAAACATTTGTTAAGCAATTCTGCTTTATCCTCATCAGCTTCTACATATTCCTTCCCTTCACTCTTGTGTCTGACAATATCAGTTTTTCTCTCCCTCCTCTCACTAACATATCTGAAAAATGTCTTACCTCCCCCCCACACACACATTTTTGTTGCATTAGCTATTTCTTCTTTTTGTTTCTTTGCTTTCCTGACTACTTTGCTAGCTTCTCTAAGTTTTTCCACATATAGATGCCTGTCTTCCTCTCTCTCTCTGATCTCTTGTACTTCCTGAAGGCCTCCCTCTTTTTCTTTACCTTTTCAGCTACTTCGTTTGAGAACCATAGAGGCCTCCTTTCTCCTTTCTCCTTTCTCCTTTTCCTTTTATATTTATTTACCTTTTTAACAAAACGGTTTGTTGCCATTAAAATATCTCCTTTTAGTTTTAAGCACTGTTTTTCTACATCCCCCAGCTGTTCCCATCCTGCTATGCATATGTCATAGCACCAGAAGCCACATTTGTACTATTACCGTAGCATATTTAAAAATATATTTGAAAAATGCTGAGCACCAAAGCACAGGCGCTTATGATGTTTACAGTGTTCATCCACATTAATATTCTTATAAAGGCAGGGGCAGCCATCCTTTTTTAAGCTTATGGTGCATGCTGCTCTGAAGTTGGCTTTTTCTTGGTACATAGAAATAAAGACTAACAATACATTTTCTGACTACATTTTGAGAGGTGTACTCCCTTTGTCCTATTAATGCAAAAGAACTCTTCATTTCTACTTCTCTAGAAGCACTAAATTCAGCAATCACTCTACTCACTGCAGGTTGAATTTGAATGGCTGAGACAGTTTTGGTTTCAAGGCAAACGCTATAGAAAGTGCAGCAACTGGTGGCAAAAAGCGATGATGAAGCTGGAAGATTTCTGGAGAGAAATGGAGGTCATGGTAAGTACGCCGACTAAATAGACTAACTTCCAGAATCATTATTTGGCCAGGCAGAATGCAAAGCGTCACGTTTTCACTGGCACAACTGCATAATAAGCAGAGAAGAGCATTGTTCAGACTTCTTGTTTTGAACACTACAAAAGAAGAAGACACATTAATGCCAATCAAAGCTCAGTTGCCATAGTTACAGACAGTGGGTTGGACAACACATGTGTCACACAGCAGTGAATTGTTTCATCTGTATAGAGTATGTTTAGAATTGCTTTCCAGCTTCTGAATCAATTGGTATTGTATTAACCAACTGCTCATCCTGTTGTTCCCCTAGCTATATCTTTATTTTAAATTTTGTATAATTACCTTGTAGTGGGGATGATGTGTGAGAAAGATACAATAATTTAACTCATTTCCTATAATTCAGAATAAACTCTTAAGCAAAACCATTCTGAGGTACATAGTTCTCCCGGCCCTACTGAAACAACAGTTAGTTTATTACAGTATTTGACCTGTAATGTTTCGAGATGGAGTACCTACAAGCAAGATTGAGAGAAATATCTTGCTGTTCAGGGGGCCAGCTGGTCACCTTGCTGCATGCATGACATGTAAAGGAACTGAAAAACAATAACCTTAGCAAATGCAGGAATTCTCCAGGGCTATTGGTGTGACATTACCATGTGTCTCTAATTAGAAGCACACTGGCGTCAGTGTATCTCCTTTCAGCAGTCCCTCAGAATGATATTTATCAGCAAACTGAAGGTTTTGGGCCAAGACGGAAGCTGCTTCTAATTTAAATTTAAACATCGCTTTAATGTTGATGACTTTTAACACATTAATCACAATGAATTTCAGCCATTGCAAGAGACAGAAGAGAATGTTAATTGGGAATGTCTCTTGTTTGGATGCGGTTTTCTGCCACCCCTCATCTCCCCCTTTTGTCTGTGCATTTTCGTGCCCACTGCCTTTGGTGAGCTCACAGACTGCTTTTTCAGCGTCCTCCACTGCCTCTTCCTCACATCTCCTGAGTTCTTTTTCTGATGCATACATTAGGGGGCACTGTTGGACTGTCGGTCTGTGCCCTGTAATCTAGGAGAATGCGTTGAAATGTACCATTAACTGCCAACAATTATTCCTGTTGCTTCAAGTTAACTGTAATCTCTAAGATTCCTTTACACTGGAAATCAATTGTGGACTAACAAATTCAATAGCAATTTAACATAAAACAGCACAGTGTTTTGGTACACAATTTGATATCTACAGAACTAGGTTTATCAATGAAACCATTGCAAAGGGTGTGCCTACTACTAGTCTGCATGAGGCTTTTATTAAAACAAACAAAAAACAAAAAAAAGAATGCACCTTAAGATGCATGACAAAAACTAACTTCTGGTAATATAGAATTTGCTTTTGTAAAGCAAAACTAATATAAAAAGTACATCTTGCAGCTATCTACCCTTGTTTTCATATATACGTATTTTTAGGCCTGCTTGAAAGTTTCTTTTTTTTTTTCATTTAACTTCAGAAGTGAATTAATGTGACTACACAGTACTATAGTGATCAAATTATATACGTAGACCTAAGACGATATAAATATTGTATTCTGTTAGATGTAGGTGATGGAGGAGTGAAAGAAAGGTATCGATAGTACAGCACAAGATATAGTTCCAGGGGTACATTCCTGCCCTAAACATAGAAGCTGGAGAGTTCTCACTAGCTACTAAAATCAAGGTACTCATGTATCGGTACCTTTTCCCTTAGGGAAGTTTTATTATATCTGGTGCAATACCTATTGCAATATTAATCATTAATTTGGAGGGAAATGGCCCCTTGGAAGACTTGTATTTATTGAAAGGTACTATCAGAAAATTGCAAACACTGTAGCAATACATTCTCACCCTATTGCCCAGTAGGCAAAGGTTAGAAATGCCCGCACAGTACTGCTTAAATCATTTGCATGTAACAGATAACCACGGTTGTGCTTATATTTCTTTCATCTTTGCAAAAGAAAGAAACAAAGTTTACACCGTGGCTATAGCTAGATTTCCTTCATATTTGCTGGAAAAAAAAGTCTTTTGAAGTATAGTAAAATCTTCCCAAACCTCAGGGGTTTATTTTTAACTTTCCATTTTTCTCGTCTCTTTTTTAGCATTATATTAGGCACAGTTTTATCATACTGTTTATTCCTGGCATTTCTTTCCTGTGGGATAGTTTTACTCCAAGCTCCCTCTTGTGATGTAAATGTTAAACCTTTCATTTGAATGACATTCTGATAAAACATCACTTTTTTCCTCGCCACGGTATTACCTCATGAATTTTATAAGACATTAACTCCAAAGTGTCCTAGCATTCCACTTCATTCCCCATCTATTCAAATGTTTGTATTTTATTAGTTTACAAAATAAATAAATAAAAGCCATCCAAGACTAATGTGTTATCAGGTACAAGATCATGATAACTGGCGAGTGAATTCAAAGAGAGACTTTCCATTTGAAAAGGATTGTACAAGCTTTGCTTTCTGGGCAGAGAGGTGTCTGAAAAAGAAATCTCATGTGATGCAAGTGGGTCTTGCTGAAGCTGTTCCTAGATTCAGTGGATAGACGGTTTTTGTCTCTCAGGGTCTGAGATCATGCATAGCTTGCAAAACTGACATTTATTTTACCTATGAAAATGGTGAATACCACTGCAGCCATGAAAAAATTTTAGAATTAAATCGAAGGTAAATGGTTTCCAAATTGGAAATATTTCAGGTGTTAAAATAAAAACTCTGGATCTTATTCAGCAATTTTCAAAATGAAATTATAGCCCATTGTTCTTTTAGGGATGATTAAATGAACTTCAGGTCTTTGATATTTCTTTTCTATACATTTTTAACATTTCTAGTACTTCCTTTGATACATGCGACACCCCATTTTTCAGAGGGGGCTCTATGTGGGAAATGGGATGCCCAGCTTGGGGTGTTCACATTTCCCCCAGTATTTTACAAAAGACTCTGCCAAATGGGGAGAGCCTTTTGTTAAAATCCCTGTAAGGATGTATAGGAGTGCAAGTACATTTGCCGGCACATACAACCAAAGCATCCATTTAGAAAACGGACACATGCAGAAACAGAGCGGCCATACTTGGGGGGAGTTTACTCATGTAAGCATGTGGGCACCTTTTTCACACCTGTACTTGTTGGCGCGTGCATGTGTATGTGACGGATTTTAAAAACCTGCACATACAGGAAAAAACAATTAAGGAGAGGAGTAAAATAACACTTCTGCATTTTTTAGGTTAGCACATTTGCCCCTGATTCACTGACAGTGACTCCAGGTCTCAAGGATCAGGTGCAGAAGCCGAGAGAAATTTCTTACAGGTATGCCCTTTGTAAAATGGAAAATACATGCACCCAAAACATGCGTCCTGGCCATCTGCATGCGCAAATAGCTGCTTTTAGAAATCACATGTGAATGCCTCTGTTTACATGTGCATATCCTTCTAAAATGACCTCCTAAGTCACCTCTTTACCAAAGCTCTTCTCCTGTATTTGTCTATCAGAAAAAATATTAGTAAATAGTGCCATAAGGCTCGAACCATATACTTGCCTAGCTTATCCAATATAGCAAAGCAGTAATACTTTCTACGACGGCTGACCTTTATCGACTTTTAGTTTTGTGGCTAAGAGCCAGAGTGAGATTGTTAAAGTGTATCAAGTTAATGGAAGCAGAAAGTCCTCAACTTATGTACGTATATAAGGTGGGTGAGGCCTCAGTTAATCCAGCTCATATGAGGGGGATTTTATAGCTGAGTGCATGTTTGAAAAGTACACGCATAATTTTCCCTGTGCAGGCTTTGTCGAATTTCAAACAAAATACTTCCACTCTGAAAATTACCTCTAGGAAAGCATGCACTTCTGTGTACACGTGTTGTTTTTTTTAACACACAAACATTTTCTGGATTAATTTACATGCATACGGCCAAGTTTTCAAAAATGTGCTTTAAATGCAAATCTTTCCCCAACTGTGCACCCAGAAGCACCACTGCTCTACACCTGTACAGAAATTTTATGAAAGATTATTTTTGGGCCTAAAGCACTACATTACCCTTATAAAATTCCCCTATACAGAGGAACTTGGCAGGGAGTAGAAATGTCAAAGTCAATAGAGAATTTTCTTAATAGCCCAATTCTGTGCTTCAGTAGACAACATAGCATGAACAGAAGTTTAACAGGAACTGGTATTAATAATCTCATTTCAGTGTATATCGTGCCAATTGTTTCACAGCTTTGGCATCCTCAAAACATTGAATAAAATCTGCTTTCATGTTAATATCCAACATACACCTGGGGCCCTTTCACTAAAGTCCATTAAGGCTGTGGGATTTAGTAATGGTCCCTGCAATTAACGTGCGGATTTGTACGGTTAACATGTGGCGCAGTTAATTGCCATGCTGCCACCGAGCTCCCGACAGTCGCCTTCGTGCGCTTTCCAGGTCCACACTCTGCCTCTAACCCACCCACTTGCTGCCCTAGTGCACGATGGCTGTCTTAGAAATCGCTCGTCATGCCTACATATTAGTTGTCACTGCAGACAACAAGCGCGTGCTAAAAAGCGCACTAGCCACCTAGCAAACGTTAGTAAAAGGGCCCCATAATAACACGCGCTGATACCTCAGAGACAATTCAAATAAAATTATGATGGAAAATAGAAGAATAATAGTGATCATGGATATAAAGCAGTTTCAGTGTAAATGGTAGAATAATTCAGAAGATTACCATATCCAAATGTCCTTAAAATCTAGGCATCAGGTTTAAATTTTGGAGAAAAATAGGACAAGCATATGTCAGATACCTTGAATAGTTTTGCAATAATATATCTACTGGAGGCTGAATCCTTGGCCATATTGCACTATATCAAAACAATGCAAGCAAACTAATTTGTAGAATATCGCCCCCGTTTTTGTCTTCATTTACCCAGAATTTACCCAAGGGTGAGCTCATGGAGGATAAATGACTGCTCAGGGTAGTTAAATGAGTGGAATGGGGGCATCTGGAGTTTTTAACCCTCTGCCGTAATGTTTACGCATTATCTTTGTGTAGAGTCTCATCCACGAGTTTAATCTATGTACTTTGTTTTTTTGTTTGGTTGGTTTTTTTTTGTTTGGTTGTTTTAGTAGACCTTAGCTGAAGAGTCAACTCATTGTTTTCTGCTTGGTTCAATTTAGAGATTGGCAAACCCTTTGTGTCTTTGATATGTTTCCCAGCTTGGATCAAGCCACCTGAGCTAGAAGTTTTCTCTAAAGTTTCTGAGCCTACTTGGCTGGAATTGAAACCTGAATTTGCAAAACCGGCTCCAATTAGTTTTTGTCAGATGTAAGCAGCGGCTTCCTGTTCGTTTTTGTTGCGATTGAGTTGAGACAGAAGTTTTCTTCTGCAGCTTTAAGCATTTTAAGAGTTTACAAGTAAGAAATGATCATTTCAAAAATTCTTTGCTATTCCTGCCACCTTCCTTTCCCTGTGTTCCTATGGTGTCTTCATCCCTTGTGTGTGTGTCTTTCTGACCATCCGTGGGCAGTCTGATGTTGGAAGCCATTCTAGGAAGAGGCCTTGGATTCCCAGGGAGTGTATCACAGTCTTTCTCCAGATTCTACCTCATAGTTCAAACATGTGAATATTGTTAAATTGAAGGAAATAGTATTGGTACAGGCAAAGAAGTGAAATTACAGGCAGCAGTAGGGAGACAGATAAGGAGATGACTGAAATGGTGCTTTTGGAGGGAAATCAGTCTTTCTGTCCATCTTCCCTTTTCCAACCCGTCTTCTCTCCAAGCTTGAAGCTGTCATGTGGAAGGATGACCTGACTACAGCTCCTTCCCTGCATTTCTCACCGTTCTCTCAGCATAGACATTTTTTTGATGTAGGATAAAAAAGAATTGTGAGGATCTATTATTCCATATCACTGAATTAAAGGAAACATCAGAACCGAGCTGGGGCACATAAAAAGTCAGATTTCATCCAAGCTTCATTTAAACATAAGCAGTTCTGTATGGTTTGGACAATTCAAGCCACGCCGATTATTCCCATCCCACTCTTTTAGGAGGGGGGGGGGTCTGAATTTAATCCCAAATCAGTTTACCAAGGTTGTGGCTTTAGGTTTTCAGGACATCTTGAGTCAGTCCTTGCTTGACTCTCTTTGTATATATGAGCATATTATTCTGAAAAAAGCAGGACTAAAAGTTGATGCATGTATTAAGGTAAAACCAGCATTGGTTCTGTGTGTCCTGAAAAATGGAGCCAGTTGATATAACCCTGCAGCTAACGTCCCTACTTTACATAAAAGAAAAACGGAGACCGATGAAGCCGTATCTGAAAGTCACTATCTTAGTATCCACGAACTAGCTTTTTTCCTATGTGCCTTATGCCTGAAGTAAAATGTTGTTTGAACTTAATTCACGATTTAAATAATAATCTTGAATCACAAAGATATTCTACTTGACATTTATTATCCAGCTGTTTCTAATCTCCTTTAAAAAATTAATTAATACACATATAAAGGGGGGCTGTTTAACCTAATCAGTAGAGGAGTTGATGGCACAAAGAAAAGCCCAGTGTGTACCCCATTTTATAGAAAGTACATTTGCAATTCTGAGCAAGTTCAGCCCTAAGCCTGCAAAACAAAATGTGTACTGAAAGCACAAAGAACTCAGTTTATGATTCTCTTTGAAGTGTTTTTGCAACAGGATAAGGAAAATTTTAGAAACCGTCTGATAGTGTTCAGGGTAAATACTTAAACCCCTTTAGAGAATTTCACACACAGATACTGTGCAACAGAAAAAAGGATACTTATGTTTCTTAAAGCCGCTACAGCCTACAGCTTTGTACTTAAAGACAGAGGTGTTGAATAGAATCCTTCTGAGGATACATCCAGTGACAATATCTGCGGGAACATCAGAGCAAACCAGTGGATAGCGCTTTCCATTTTTAACCCTTACAGAGGTGGTGGATATGTCATCTTTTGTCAGCATGAAGCACTCAACACGTCTGCTATGAACTGCGAATGCTAAGAATGGCAGCTCACGGCTGCTAATCAGTTTTACAGCCTAACCTTGCCTCTTAAACAAGCCTTTATTGGTGTTACTGTTTTATCCCAGGACTTTTACTACTTTTTCTAGGCATCTGCTGCCATAATATAGCTGGTATTTAAGATGCCATGTTGTGATTATTGCATTAAGTGGAAAAATTCATTACTTCCATTTCGGGAATAGGACTGTGGGGCTGCGGCTTCTTCCTTCTGGGTTCTATCCAGTTTTCTTCACATCATTATTCTCTTCTCCAGTGGCATACATTCAAATTTCAGACCCCCAAGCAAAATTTTGCCCTTATGGTGGTGGGGGAGAAGGAGAGAGACTCTCTTCCCCTCACCACCCTAGATACTGAGTGTGGTGGAAGGTGAGCCCAGCAAATACTGATCTTGCCTTTAGCAGTATTGCCACGCCACTTCAAAGTCTTCAATTACACAGGTACACTACCAAAAAACTGCCTCCAGTTTTGCAACTGATTCCTATAGATTTTGGGGTGCTGAATCCAGGAAAAATAGCCAAAATGTTCCATCACGTCACGTTTTCTTGCAAAATTAGATTTCTTACCCATATAAGGAATGTTCACATAATTTCTTTTTATCCGACTGCAGTTTATTTTCTTGGCCCAAAATAGAGGTTGTAATGGTTAACTAACTAGAAACACTCCCTCATGATATTTTAGAGTGTTTTGTATTCATTTTATACATTAACAGGACAATTGGGAGGCGGGGCTAAATCCAGTACTCTCGCTGGCACATGTTCTTTCCTGTTCGCCTCGCCTCGTTCGCTCGCTCAAACACGGTGGTTGCGACATGAACGTTTCCTGTCAAATTTCAGTTTCTTGCAAGTTCAGTATTACCTTTTGTTTGCTCATTCGTAATCCAGCTTTATTCCGAAGTGGTTCACTACAGTTGTAGTTTTGCAGTGCTGTGTAATTTGTGATGGCTCACAGAGCCAGAGGTTGCGTCCACTCTCCGGACAGTTTTTTTGTTTTATTTGTGGGGAATATACCGTGAAAAAGCGGCAGAGAACATTTCTGCATTTATTAAAAAAGTATATTTCGCCTATTTCGGTTTGAAGTTAGGTGATCAAGACAAACCGTGGGCTCCTCGCAAAGTGTGCAAGACATGTGAGGAAGATCTACGCTTATGGATGAAAGGTAAAAAACAAGCATTTCGTTTCGGAATACCTATGATGTGGCGTGAACAAAGAGACCACAGCAGTGACTGCTATTTTTGCTCTTGCATTGTGAAGGGATACAACTAAAAAATAAGAACGTAATAAGTTACCCCAACCTTCCCTCAGCAATTAGGCCTATGCCTCATAGCAACGAAGTACCTGTGCCTGAACCACCAAAATCTTTGGATCATATTTGTGTGGACGGTTCTGATCATGATGAGACTCATCAGATGGCTTTTCCCGATGAGTCCAGTACTTCCGAGTTTGAAACTGAACCAGATCCGAAACCTGAACTTTTTCTCTCAAGCTGAATTGAATGATTTAGTCCGGGATTTAGGACTCCCAAAAGATGCTGCCCAACTGCTAGGTTCTCGGCTTAAACAGAAAAATCTATTGTCACCAGGACAACTTTTTATTGGTACCGCAACCGCGAGACACAATTTTTGAAGTATTTCAGCAAAGAGGAAGATTTGGTATTTGCAACGATTATCGGAGTGATGGAAAAGTTTAAACTCCAAGTATGATCCTGCTGAATGGCGGCTGTTCATTGATTCGTCAAAAAGACAGCATAAAAGGTGTTTCTTCTTCATAATGGCAACACATTTCGCTTCAGTTCCTATTGCTCACTCTGTTATTCTCCAAGAAAAATACGAGAATTTGGCCCTGATTCTTCAGAAGATTCGTTATGAGGAGCATAATGGATGATTTGGTGGAGACTTTAAATTCTATCCATGCTATTAGGGCAGCAATCCGGTTTCACCAAAATATCCCTGCTTCCTTTGCTTGTGGGATAGCCGGGCCCGCGACGTACACTGGGGGAAAAAAGACTGGCCAATTCGGGAGTATTTGAGACCCGGTGAGAAAATGTTCTTCATGAGAGCTTGGTACCTCGTGATAAAATTCTATTACCACCTCTCCACATTAAGTTGGGTCTCATTAAGCAATTCATCAAGTCCCTTCCAAAAGATGGTGAGTGCTTTCGGTACCTTTGCTCAAAGTTCCCCCGACTTTCTGAAGCAAAGCTAAAGGAAGGAGTGTTTGTTGGCCCTGATATAAGGAAACTCATTTCAGATTGGAGCATTCGCTGAAACGATGTCTGAGAAGGAAAAGAAGCCTTGGGATTCCTTCAAGGATGTTGTTCTCAAATTCTTGGGGAACAGGCGGGATGAGAACTATAAGGATATTGTTGCCAGGATGCTCAATGCCTTCAAAGAACAAGGCTGTAACATGAGCCTGAAAGTCCATTTCTTGCACTCCCATGTGAACTACTTTCCCGAAAACCTGGGGGCATACAGTGAAGAACAAGGTGAAGGTTTCACCAGGACATCAAGGACGCAGAGAGAAGGTACCAAGGAAGATGGAACACCACTATGATGGCTGATTTCTGCTGGTTGCTGCTGCGGGAAACCCCAGATGAAAATACGCCAAGCAGCGCACCAAGAGAAGCATTCGGGAGAAGAAGAACGGTCCCACCAGGAGATGATTGACCCAAGAATGACTTTAAAATCTAAACTGTGTTGACAAATATCGTGTTTTTACTAAACTTTGAAATAAAAAATTTGCTAGTATTACCACAGTGTCAGGATCTCATTTATTAGAATTTTATTTTCACACCATCGGGTGTTTGTCTTCATGTATTGCAATGGTGCGGTTTGCGTTTTCTATTCTTACATACATACCTGTACAACGTTTTTTGCACATTTCTTTGCTTTGCTTTGTGTCTAACCTCGCTCTTATATGCTCAATGTTTGTGCACATGTATGTGGCTGTTTTAAGTGCAGACAATTTTGCTACCATCACAGTGTGTTTGTTGACATTACTCTATTCTTATGTGCTGCCTTGTTACAATTTTCTTTATTCTTATTTGAATAACTACTAAACAATTAGTATAAAGAATTCATCCAAGAAACTTTTATCTCGATCGCACTCAATCTGAAACGTTCACCTCAAACTGCTAACCCAATGTAGCAAAAAATCTGTACGTGATGGAGCAAATTGGTTACCAGATTTGGATTCAGCGCACAAAAAAACGTAAAAATCAATCGAAATATTAGAGGCAGTTTAAAAAAAATTTTTTTTAGTGTACCTGTGTTATCTGACGCAGTTCTGCAGGAAAAGCTCTTAAATGCATCATTTCCTGGTGTTGTGGAGCCCAGACCGCAAAATTATGTGGCTCTTTTTTATTGTGAGACTGGGCTTTGTTACTGCAGTAGATGATGCACTTCAGGTTTTCTGCTACAAAACTACACTGGATAATTAGAGAAGGGTGGGAGACGGCATACAACTTGGTTAGAGGGACAGATAGGGGGTAATTGTATACCAGTTAGCCTATTTTAAGAAGGCGGCACCTAGTTTTAGCTTATTTTCTTAAGACACATGAAGGCACGTTTTAGAATGGCTATTTAGGTGAAATCTGGGACGTTTATGTCTAAATCTCTGCAATCTTGTGGGGGGGGGGGCAGCAGTGAAGGTGGACGTTTGTAAAAGCCATCTAAAATCACCCTGTCTCTGTCCCAAAAGATAAACCTGTCTGCCATGATATAGAGCGGTATGGAGACATGCAGAATAAGGAGCCAGATGTGCAGAAAACCAGCCGGTTTCAGAAATGTGCAAGAGCATGGTATAGTCATTCACGATATCAGCTATCTAGATGTGCCAGCACCATTATCTTGGGATGCAAGTGCAATACAATGTGTGCCTTTCAGTCACTGCTGACTCCTGGCGAGCCAGAAGCTCTTGAGTTTTCTTGGCAATGTGTCCGGAAGTAGATTAACAGGCCTTTCTTCTGAGGCAGTGGAGCGTTAAATGACTTGCCCAAGGTTACAAGGAGTGCCAGTGGCAATTGAACCCTGGTCTCTTGCTTACCAAACCAGTGCTGTAACCACTAGGCGGCTACTCCTCCAATCTCACATATGTGTTCCAGTCCGCCATTTTTGAAGCGGAAACATGCAGCTCCACAGCAACAGACAATAAGGCCTTGTTATGTACCTAGTCAAATTTTTTGAGGTGGCAAAAAATATTGAGGGAGTAAGGGGTCACTCTCGTCATCTTTGTACTGTTGATAGTTGTCAGAAGTGAGTACTTTTCAATTGTCTACACGTGCCCAGGAACAGGTATAGGCCTGGACAAGTCAGCTGCTGGTTTTAAATATGTGGCCTCTTCTGAAATCAAGCGCACATGTGCATCTTTTTTGGAACGTCCTTGACACACCTCTGCCATGACCATCGCAACATGGATATGATTACACTGAATACATGTAAATGTGGAGTGTTCTAAAATGGCTCTTAGGACATAGATGTGATTCGGACGTCTGACTGGCCATGTTCAGGCATCCAAATCACAAATAGGGCTTCTAAAATGATTCCCATAGGTATCTATGTGGCTTTATAAAGTATTAGGAGTAAACCTAAAGAACTTGTGGCTAGATTGAAGCTGTGAACATTTTCACCAGCTTGAGAGATGGTATAAATGTACACATTTATTTTAGAAAATATGGAATAAATTATTTTGCCTGTTCTCTGCCCAAATTCTGTTCAGAACATGCCTAAATCCGTGTCACATAAAAGTATACATCTTCTTGTCACAGCATTTGCTTTCTAGCTCCCCAGTTCTAACATTTGTATTGATCCCTTCACCAGCCTCATCTGTCTTCCTCTGCCTCTCATCCCTTCACCAGCACCAGCTCCAGCTCCAGCTCTTTCTCTGCCACCTCTGATGCGTTTCTTATGTATTATCCCCCATGCAGGCTGCCATTCTCTCTTTCAGATACCCCAATTTCCATTCTCTCTCACCTCCTTCAAAGAATTGTCTCTTTTCTTTGTCTCTCGCTCTTCCCATAGTCCTCTGTTCCTTTCAACCCCTCCCTAAACTCTCTAGGCTCTTCAAGCTAACCCTGCTACCTATCATTTTCTTGGTCCCCACTGTCCCCCAATCTCCACTCTTCCACCCTACCCTATCACCTGAGTCATCACTCACAGTCCCACCTAAGCCCTAAATCCCCACTTATACTCCCAATATCCACCCAAATCCTTCTGGCCTTGCACCCACTCTTAGAGTCTAAGCCTTAGTTCCTGCACTCCTACATCCCATTTCTCCAGAATCTTCCTCATACCACCTTTACCCCTATACAAACAACTGTCCATCTACTTCCTCCTCCAGTATTCAATGATCCTGCCTTATCTCCAGGAACAAGCAGCAATGAGTCCTCACATATGGGTACGTCGGTACCGACGGAGCCTGCGCGGGAACGCTCCCCAGCTTCCCAGAAGGAAAGCTTTTGGGAGCATCCCACAGCGCCTGTGCGCTGCCTTTCCACCTTTCCTAACCAACTCTCCTCAGTTCTTCTTTTCCGCGGAGCCAGCAGGTCGTGTTCCTGTCACCGCTGAAGAAGTTCTTTATTTTAATTTATTTCTTTGGTCGCGTGTCTGCCTTCCCTGACGCCGGACCGGTACCGCCGGTCTTTTCTTTTCTTTTCTTTCTAAAAAAAAAAAATATATATATATTTTTTCCTCACTTGGTGTATTTTTCTTCTTAGACCTCCAGGCCCACAAGAAAATTTTCCCTCATGGAAAAACCAGCCTCCGGGTTAAAAAAATGCACTAAGTGTAGCGGTACAATTTCTGTTACAGATACCCATGAATGGTGTCTTAAATGTTTGGGTCCTGAACACTCCATTCCGGATTGCCAGTCCTGCTCTCTAATGTCTAAACGAGGGTTACAGAACCGAGCAGCCAAGCTCCATGTGCTGTTTCCCACGGATGCACCGGCGGTGGCATCGACATCTTCCAGGTCTTCCTCTCCTGATGGGTCTCAGGTAACCAAACATAAACCTAGCAGGTCCTTGAAGGGCAAATCTCCCTCTAAGCATCAAGATGCCTCTGGGCTTGCCCTCGAGGATCCCGCCCCAGCCAAACAACCCCGGTGGGAAGCTCCGGCTTCCAAAGCTCCTCCTATGGGGTTACAGGTTGACATCGATGGCACGGCTTCGACCGATCACCTGTTAGACTGCTCTGGGGTACTGGCACTTTCTCCCGGTACCGACATCCAGGCAGTTGTGGCATCCATGGATCACACTGTTCAATCCTTGCAGTAGGCTATAATGGCTTTTATTAAAGCTGCGACGCCGACGGTACCGCAACGAGTTCCGTTGTCGGTACCGGCGCCGGTACCGGTACCAGCGCTGATACCGGTACCGACTGCATCGACATCGGCCAGGATACCGACTCCGGTTCCTTGTCCAGGGCTATTTCTCGGTACCGATCCGGTACGGGGGACGCCCGATGTCGGTACCGATCGATAGGCGTATCGATCGTTGGAAGCGGACAGACAATACTTCGATTCCTCTGATGATTCTGATTCATCAGATGAGTCTTCTGAAGTATCCATTACCCTTCCTGAGGAACCTACTTCTCCAAAAAGGAGAATGTCTCCTCCAGAGGATTTGTCCTTTCAAGACTTCATAATAGAAGTGGCTAAAGGACTCTCTATTTCAGTAACCTCTGAAACAGAGCCTAGAGCAAAAAAATTAGATATTTTAGGATACTCTAAGGCTCCCAGAGAGGCAGTCACCTTGCCAATTCATGAAATTCTTCATGAACATATGATTGACTTATGGGAGACTCCTCTCACCCTTTCTCCTCATTCTCGCAGATTGGACACTATGTACCGTGTCCCTCCTTGTCCTGGATTTCAGAAAACTCAGCTTCCTCACCACTCCATTGTGGTGCAGTCAGCTATGAAAAGGATAAAGAGTACCAAAAGACACTCTTCTGCTCCTCCAGGAAGAGAATGCAGGACCTTGGATGCTTTTGGTAGGAAAATCTTCCAAGCCAGCATGCTTATTGCCAGAATCAACTCATATAGCCTTTATATGGGTATGTTTCTAAAGGAAGTTGCACAAAAGCTGCACAACTTTCTCCCTTTTCTTCCAGAGGATAAAAGGGATGAGTTCCTCCTTTGGCTTAAGCATACTCGAGACATTTCAAAGTTTTCCAACAGGACAGCCTTTGACTCCTTTGAAGGTGCCAGCAGAGCCTCAGGCATTGCCATAGCTGCTCGCAGAATTGCTTGGCTCCAGGCTTCTGATCTAGAGCCCTGGGTTCAGGATGGCTTAGGAAATCTGCCCTGTATGGGTGAAAATCTCTTTGGCAAAGAGTGGCAAATAAAAGCCACTCAAATGGATGCAGAGAATTCTGCTCTGGATAGACTTTCCAAGTCAACCTCCATTCCAGCCAAGAAAAAACCTTTCAAAAAGCCTTTTTACAAAAGGAGCAGATTTCCTTCCACTTCTGGCCAACAATCTTCTACAGGTCGCTTTGCTGCTAAGCATCAGCAACCTAAACAGGCCAGGCCTAAACCTGCAGGGACTGCTACAACCCAGCAGTCCCAACCCCCTCAGGGTTTTTGACTTGATACTAGAGAACTTAACCTTTCTGGCTCTACAACAGCCAGAACCTCTCACCATTCCAGGAAGGTTAGCTCATTTTGCTCCCAGATGGGAGCAAATCACATCAGAGCCGTGGACCCTCTCCATCATAAGAGAGGGCTACAAACATCATTTCTCAGACCTTCCTCCCTACACCATGGTGAGACACTTCAATTCTCCCACATCTCTCCTCGACCTTCTGGATCAGGAGGTGACTACCCTTCTGGCCCAGGGGGCCATAGAAGAAGTTCCTCTTCTTCAACAGGGGTCAGGGTTTTACTCCCCCTATTTTCTCATTCCAAAGAAAACAGGGGGATACAGACCCATTCTAGATCTCAGAGAATTGAACAAATTCCTATGCAAGGAGAAGTTCAAGATGCTTTCTCTAGGCACTCTCCTTCCATACCTGCAGAGTCAGGATTGGCTTTGTTCTCTAGATCTCAAGGATGCGTACACTCATGTCCTCATCCATCCATCTCACAGAAAATTCCTACGTTTTCTGTTCCAGGGAAAACATTACCAATACAGAGTGCTTCCTTTCGGTCTAGCCTCTGCTCCAAGAGTGTTCATCAAATGCATGGCAATAGTTGCTACATTTCTACGCACTCTGGGAATATTTGTCTTCCCATACCTGGACGACTGGCTCATCCGAGCTCCAACCCAGTCAGAGGCTCAGATCTCCCTGAACCGCACCAGGCGCATTCTGCAATACCTGGGACTTGTGGTAAACCTCCCAAAGTCCCAGCTCACCCCTACTCAGTCCCTGGAATTCATAGGGGCCTGATTGGACACCACCTCTGCAAGGGCCTACCTTCCTCAGGCCCGTTGTCAACGTCTAGTGCAGTTAGCCTCCCAGATTCAGTCAAAGAGCCACTTAACTGCCAGGGAGATGCTACAGCTGCTAGGCCATATGGCTTCCACAGTACATGTGGTACCCTATGCTCGCCTACACATGAGAGCAGCTCAATGGACTTTGTCCACCCAGTGGGCTCAAGCTTCAGGAGCTCTCTCAGACCAAATAGCAACCTCCAAACATCTCTTTTGGTCTCTCCAATGGTGGATGTCCACTCAAAATCTGTTGCTGGGGTCCCCCTTCCAACCTTTGTTACCCCAAGCAACCCTCACAACAGATGCCTCCCAAACAGGTTGGGGAGCTCATCTACAAGACCTCTCCACCCAAGGCACTTGGTCCCCACAGGAGACCTCTCTTCATATCAACCACTTGGAACTTCGAGCAGTGTTCCTAGCTCTCAAGGTCTTTCATACCCTCCTCAGCTACAAGACAGTCCTCATTCATACGGACAATCAAGTAGCCATGTTTTACATAAACAAGCAAGGAGGAACTGGCTCTCTGTCGCTTTGCAACGAAGCTCTAAGATTATGGGCCTTCGCCAGAGAGCATCAAATCCATCTCCTGGAAGTATACCTACCAGGAATCCAAAACTCTTGGGCAGATAGACTCAGTTGAGTTCTGCTTCCACACGAATAGTCCCTGCACATGGATCAGGTACTCAGAATCTTCCAAGAATGGGGAACCCCGGACATAGACCTCTTTGCAAGTCCGTGGAATGCCAAACTTCCCTGGTTCTGTTCCAGAATTCCATGTCAGGGAGTTCAGGCCAAGGATGCCTTCCTCCTTCATTGGGGTCAGGGCTTCCTGTATGCCTTTCCACCCATTCCTTTGATTCCCAAGACTCTGTTCAAACTCCAGAGGGATCAAGGATCTATGATCCTCATAGCTCCACGCTGGCCACGCCAAGTGTGGTACCCTCTACTTCTGCATCTCTCCCAAGCCCCCTCCCTGGACTTGGGAGCTGCGCCAGACCTTCTGTCCCAGGAGGAAGGGACTTTGTGGCATCCAAACCCCAAGTCCCTTCACCTCAGAGCTTGGTTACTGAAGGCCTAGACCTTCAAGACCTCAATCTTTCTCAGCAAGTGAAGGATATCCTCTATGCTTCCAGAAAACCTTCCACTAGGCGTTCCTATGCTTTTAAGTGGAAAAGATTTTCCATTTGGTGTGCTCAAAAGGGTCTTGACCCTCTGGCACTTCCTGTGAATTCTCTATTGGAATATCTCCTGCATCTCTCCAATGCAGGCCTTAAAACAAATTCAGTAAGGGTCCATTTGAGTGCTATTGCAGCATCCCTTAAGCCTCTCAATGGACAACCTATTTCCTCTCATCCTCTTATTGCAAGATTCATGAGAGGCCTAACTTTAACTAAACCTCCCATTCGACCTCCTCCGGTGGCATGGGACTTAAACTTGGTTCTTGGTCAGCTTATGAAGCCACCTTTTGAACCCTTAGCCACTACCTCCTTGAAATTTCTTTCCTGGAAGGTTATTTTCCTTATTGCAATCACTTCTGCTCGCCGCATCAGTGAACTGCAGGCCTTAGTGGCTAATCACCTTATACAAGGTTCCATCATGATAAGGTAGTTCTTAGGACAAATCCTCACTTTATGCCTAAAGTGGTCTCACCTTTTCATCTTAATCAAGAGGTATATTTAGCTGTCTTTTTTCCAGCTCCTCATGCATCCAGTGCAGAGAGGAACCTTCATACTCTAGATTGTAAAAGAGCTCTTGCTTTTTACTTACACAGGACACAGCAACATAGAAAGTCTTCCCAGCTTTTTGTTGCTTTTGATCCTTCTCATTTAGGACTTCCAGTCTCTAAAAGAACACTGTCCAATTGGATTGCTCAGTGTATTTCTTTTGCTTACCAGAGTAAGAACCTTTCTCTGGAGGGCCATGTCACAGCTCACAATGTGAGGGCCATGGCCACCTCTATGGCTCATCTTCATTCTGTGTCCATCGACCAGATCTGTCGAGCAGCCACCTGGGTCTCGGTTCATACCTTCACAGCCCATTACTGTTTGGACAAGGACTCCCGCCGGGATGCCTTGTTTGGTCAGGCTGTCCTCAGACACCTGTTCCATTCTTGAACAACTCCTGCCCTCCTTCCCTGAATGGATGCCTGAGATCCATAGGAAGACGAGGAACCCTTCAGGGTCTCATACCCTTGGGGATCTCCCAGGCATCTTAGCTAGGGAGTCCCCATATGTGAGGACTCATTCCTGCTTGTTCCTGGAGATAGCACAGTTACTTACCTGTAACAGGTGATCTCTGGGAACAGCAGGAATTAGTCCTCACAACCCTCCCACCTCCCCTAGGAGTTGTATCTCTCTCTATCTTTCCTTTCCTCTCTCTCTCTATTGTCTCAGCTTTAAACTTGAACTGAGGAGAGTTGGTTAGGAAAGGCGGGAAGGCAGCGCGCAGGCGCTGTGGGATGCTCCCAAAAGCTTTCCTTCTGGGAAGCTGGGGAGCGTTCCCGCGCAGGCTCCGTCGGTACCGATGTACCCATATGTGAGGACTAATTCCTGCTGTTCCCAGAGATCACCTGTTACAGGTAAGTAACTGTGCTTTCTCCTCCTTATCCCAGCAACCATTCCCGTGACCCTCCCTCTCCACCATCTGCATATGCCCTTGCTTCTTCATCCTCTCATAATACCTGTCCTGTTTTCTCTTCTTCCCCAGCATCTGTCTCTTTCTCCCAACCTCCCCACAGCATCTGCTAGCACCATCCCCCTTATCCTAGCCTTGGCCCCCTTCCAGCCCTAGCACTCCTCCAGGTCCAGCATCAGCTCTTTTCCAGTCCCAGCCTTCCCAGGCCCAGAAGCAGCAGCCCACTTCTAGTCCGAACCTCCTTCCAGTCTCAGCCTCAGCTTCCTTCCAGTCTCAGCATCAGTCCCCTTCCAGCCCCATCTCCGATCTCAGTCTCTTCCAGTCTCAGTCTCTCTATTCCAAGCATCATTCATCTTCTGGTTACAGAACTCATAGCTCCGCCATCAGTCCCAATCCAGTCCCAGCCAGCTTCAACATCAGTCCCTTTATAGTCCTCTCTTCCCAGCTCCAGCATCAGCCCCTTTTCATTTCCACTGTCCCCAATGTGAGCTGCTGGAGCTCCAGTAATAGCACCCTAGATTAATCCTTTACACAGCAGTGGAGGCATGTTACATAGAAACATGATGGCAGAAAAAAACCACATGGCCTATCTAGTCTGCCCTTCCATATCAACTGCAATAGTCCCCTTTTTACCTTTTGAGATTCTCTCTGTTTGTCCCATGCTTTTTAAATTCAATATGTCTCTACCACCTCCACTGGGAGAATACTCTACGCATCTACCCAGGGCCAGCCCGTCCATTGAGCAAGAATGTTTTTTGCACTGGGCCTCGCGTTTCAGGGGGCCCTGCGCAAAAAACATTCTGCATTTGCCCAAGTAGATAAAAAAACCAAACAAATTGGCTGCTGCTGCCGCCGTGGCAGCAGCAGAATCAAGCGTCCCGCCGCGGGGCCCCCCTGCCCGGCAGAACCTCCCTGCAGCATCAGCTCCCAAGTCGCAAAGCGCGGGCTTTCAGAGCCGTGAAGGGAGAGCTTCTCTGACCTCTCGCGGCTCTGTTAAGCCCTCCGGGGTTGATGGGAAATCCCATCAGCCCCGGTGGGATTAACAGAGCCGCGAGAAAGGGAAACTCTCGCGGCTCTGAAAGCCCGCGCTTTGGGACTCGGGAGCTGATGCTGCAGGGAGGCTCTGCCGGGCAGGGGGGCCCCACGGCGGGATGCTTGATTCTGCCACTGCCCTGTCAGCAGCAGCAGCCGGTTTGTTTTATTTTTTATCGGGCTGATGGGGGGAGGGGGTTAGGACTGGTAATGGGCTGATGGGGGGGTGTTAGGACTAGTAATAGGCTATGGGGGGGCTAAGACTGGAAGTGGGCTGATGGGGGGTTATGGGGGGCTAGGACTTGAAATGGGATGATGGGGGGGTTAGGACTGGTAATGGGCTATGGGGGGCTAGGACTGGAAATGGGCTGATGGGGTTAGGACTGGTAATGGGCTATGGGGGGCTAGGACTGGAAATGGGCTGATGGGGTTAGGACTGGTAATGGGCTATGGGAGTGCTAAGACTGGAAATGGGCTGATGGGGAGGTTAGGACTAGCAATGGGCTATGGGGGGCTAGGACTGGAAATGGGCTGATGGGGGGGTTAGGACTGGAGGTGGGTTGATGGGTTAGGACTGGTAATGGACTATGGGAGGCTAAGACTGGAAATGGGTTGATGGGGGAGTTAGGTCTGGTAATGGGCTATGAGCGGGCTAGGACTGGAAATCGGCTGATGGGGGGGTTAGGACTGGTAATGGGCTATGGGGGTGCTAAGACTGGAAATGGGCTGATGGGGGGTTAGGACTAGTAATGTGCTATGCGGGGGCTAGGACTGGAAATGGGGTGATGGGGGGTTAGGACTGGTAATGGGCTATGGGGTGGCTAAGACTGAAAATGGGGTGATGGGGGTTAGGACTGGAAGTGGGCTGATGGGGGGCTTAGGACTGGTAATGGGCTGGGGGTTCTAGGACTGGAAATGGGCTGAGTGGAAGGAGGGCTTGAACTGCAAATAGCTGATGGGGACGGGGGCTTGGATTGGAAATGGGCTGAGTGGAAGGGGGGCTTGAACTGCAAATAGCTGATGGGGAGGGGGGCTTGGAATAGAAATGGGCTGTGAGGGGAGGGAGCTAGGACTGGAAATGGGCTGAGTGGGGGGAGCTAGGACAGGAAATGGGCTGTTGGGGGAGCTAAGATTGGAAATGGGCTGTGGTGGTGGCTTGGATTGAAATGGACTCATGGAGGGGCTAGAACTGGAAGTAGGCTCATGGGGGCTTGGATTGGAAATGGGCTGAGTGGAGGGGAGCTAGGATTTGACATGGGCTGATGGTGGGGCTAGGAAAGGACTAGAAATGGGCTGATGGGGGGCTGGGATTGGAAATGAGCTGATGGACTCGGATAGGACTGGAAATGGAAGGGGAAGCTAGGACTGGAAATGGGCTGATGGTGGGGCTAGGATAGGTTTGGAAATGGGCTTATGGGGGCTAGGACTGGAAATGGGCTTATGGGGGGCTAGGACTGGAAATGGGCTGATGCGGGGACTAGAAGGGAGCGGATGCTGGGTGGGGCTGGAACTAGAAGGGAGTTGATGTTGGGGGAGGATTACAATGGGATGGAGCTGGGAGAGTGAAATGGACAGGGAAAAAATATTTTGTGTGGGAGGGAAGACAAATCTACAATTGGCCAGATATTGGGAGAGTAAGTGGGGATTGAGGATGGAGGGGTAAAATTTGAGTGAATGAAATAGGAATGAGGAAAGAGCAAATGGAGAATGATTAGTATATTAAAGCAGATGTAGAGAGAGAATGGAAAATAACTAGAAGAGAGAAGAAAGGACAAATGGACAGCAGACGATGGAGAGTTAGCAGAAGACACAAAGAAACCAGAAGAAAGTGTCTGGAGCAATTGCAACTGAAAAAAATGCACAAAAGGTAGAAAAATATCTCTTTATTTTTGAATTTATTAACTGGAATATGTCAGCTCTGGGAAATGTGCATCATTAACGTCTGTGCTTTGTTTAGTACAAGAGGAAATTAATTTATAGTTTTATTTCTACAGTGTTGTTGTACATTCCAAGTTTGGCTTTTGGGGTTCCCAGTTTAATTATTGTCTTCCTCTTTCTAAATTGTGATTCCTTGTTTGGTGACCGTCTATGTTCTGCATGTGTAACTGAGCTTAGGTATTCTGTTTATGTAATTCCTGTTTGACATTGCCACTTGTTTTCTTTCCCCAGTAGGTCATGTATTGTGTCACACTTCAGCACCCTCTGGTATATATAGGCAGTTGCCTAGGAGGGGTTGGCATACGATGCATAGGGGAATACATATTTATAAACCTTCTAAGTGCTGCAGCCTGGTATCCGTTGTAGTTGTGGTCCAAGTAAATACAGCAAAGGCCTCCGTGGGTTTTACAATAACTTTATTGCCGCACAGGAGTTTGGTGAACTACTTCCCCAAACACAGACAAAAGATGGTGCTACGCAATTGTGTCAAATAAAAGTCCAAGAATCCCCTGATGCTTCTCAGGTACAAACTCAAAGCAAAACATTCAGCTTTCAAACTTCCTTCAGCTTCAAATACAACAGCTGTTTCTCTCCATTGGCATTGCTTCCATATACATGCTTTAAACACAGAAAAACTTCCACAGCCTTGTACTTCTCTTCACAGCTGAATTAATTAGGCTTGAGTTTCCCACAGGCAGAACGCTGCCTTTCTCCGTGGAAACTCTGGTTATAGCAAATAGGCTTTCTCAGCACTTCTATAGGATATCTTTGTACAGCTTTCACTCCTTTTACAGGATACACTTATATGGCTTTCACTCCTTATAACAAACCCCACAGTCCATAGCTGATCCACTGCTATCACTTAATGGTGCATCAATTTGCATATCCTCCAGCTCTGGGTCTGATATGTCCTTAAGACCTGGGTTAAGGGAGTCTACAGACTGCCACTGCTTAATTAGTGCTTTAAGCTGCTTCCGTTTGTTATCTCTAAAATATCTAGGCACTTGCAAGGATTCCAAATCACCAGCACCTTTTAAAACCTCACAAAAAGGGCTCACCTTCCTTCTGGTCTGCCTAGTATATGCTTTCTGGTTGAGAGGCAAATATTTCCCTTGATACTGCTTCACTAGTTCTTTTAACACAGCGTGCTCTTCAGAGTCTAACTCTTGCCCGTGTCTGTGCTGCCTGCAATTAGTAACTTGCTGAAAGGCACCTGGGCTATACTCAGAGCTAGAGCTCCTGTCACGTTCTCTGTAGTATGAAAACTTTTGCAGTCTTTTGAATGGGACTTTCTCTCTTCCCAATCTCTCCTTTATAATTCTGGCTTTGAGAGAAGAGTCCAGAGAACTACTCCTATTCCTTCCAGGCAAGGTATCTGACCTTTTCCCCTGAGGTTTAAAATAGTCTCTGACCTGTTTTTGTTTGCTGTGCAGCTCACGGTAGTTCCTTCCTGGAAGCTTTTTCAGACGGCACTCCTGAGACCTGGCTGTCTCTCTGCAGTCTGGCCAGCAACTCCCCAAGCACCTTGTGCCAACCGGGTATCGGTTGCTCTTGGCTTTGCTTCTCCTGGTCCCCAGATCTCTCCCTGGATCTGACTCTCCTGGACCTTCCTGGAACTGCTCTCTTTCTCCTTGCTGCTCGTGGAACTCTACGTAGTGTTCTCTCTCTCCAACTCGTTCGAGTTCTCTCTGACTAACAGTTGCTTCCTGGTTATGTGAACAGGGCTGCCCTATCAGGTGTGACTCCGCCCCTTTTTCTCCCACGTCAGCTCCCTGGGTTTGCCTGAAGCTAGGGTGTGGCTCTCTTTCTGCTTTCCTGTGCAGAACAGCTTTCAGGGCTGAATCCTTAACCCTTTCCTGACCTGTTTTACTGACAGCTTCTGAGGACAAAAAGTGTTTTAAACCCCTATTTTTAGGTTCTGCAACCTCTGCCTTGTCACAATTGTTATTCTCTGAGATGTGTTGGTTTAATATTTGCAATGTTGCCTTTTGATAGGTAGGGTATGGTGCTTTGTGAGTCCTGGTAGTGCTGTTAGGATACGGCGGGTTTGCTATGGGTTCTAAATGCAAGGCGATACCTGGGAGGACAGTAGAACTGGGAAAGTTTACTCTTCTTTTTATAGATCTGACTGCACTACTTCTTTTGTGATATATGTTTTGATTTGTCCGTGCCATTTACCATATGTTGGAAAAACTACTCGTCCGATAAGAAAGCGATTGCTTGAACACCGCTCTCGCATAAATTCCAGAGTGTCATCGGCCCCGCTGGTTCCTCATTGTCAGGCTGCGGGTCATTACTTTACTGATTTGAAATGGCGAATTTTGGAAGTAGTACCCCCATTGTCAATGGGGGGAGATCGTTCAGCACGATTACATCTAAAGGAGCAACAGTGGATTTTTTGCCTACGTTCAATGACCCCTGAAGGCATGAACAATGAGATTGATTGGTGGAGCTTACGTCTTTGATTGGTGGCTACTCCACAAGAACGTGATGTCATTGACGCTCTGACGTCTCTCTCTCAGCTGTGTTTAAATGGAGCTGGATTGGACTAAGGTTCATTCGTCTGATGAAGAGCTGGAAAGCTACATGGCTTGAAACACTGATTGGTGTAGCGTGAACCTTTGGCTTATGATTTTTCCCGACCAGGTCTGGATGAATTTCTCTTCAGTCTTATTAAGACGTCATCTACAAGAGGAGGCCATTTTTCTATGAATGGACTTTACTTTTTGCGACTGAGAAATCTTCTTCCACTCAGGAACGGACATTTCCAGCTTCAGTTAAGTGGAGTGGATGTGTGGTGTCGGTTGGGTGCTGAGTTATTATAATAGTAATTTTTCAACGGATCAGACAGCTAAATAGTGCTGTTGTTTCTGTTTCTGTTTTTATGGCCTTTGGGTCAGTGATAAATTGATTAAAAAGGAGGGCTCACTTCGAGAGCAGGAAAGTTCCTGTTCACGGTGGGCGATCCGACAAAAAATTAGTATTAGTAAGGGGGTGTTTAGGTTCCAGTAAATGTGGGCTGTTTTTGAAAATCAAAGTATAGTTTTGGATGATTAGGATTGATTTTTGGGGGTGTATTTTCAAGTACTCGATGGGTTCTAAATGGGCAGTGTTTGTAGTAGTTCCTAATGTGCCTGGCGGTTGGCACTGGATTATAGTAATGTAGAAATCTTTTAGTCTTTCTTTATCCATACACTCATTAAGAGGCATGTTTACTAAAAGGTAGTGTATGGTAACATTATGCAAATATTTATGCAAATGAGGTCCCTTATGCAAATGAGGCCCCGCACCGAGTCTCCGCACATGGCCCCACACCCCCCTTGGGCCGCCCTTGCATCTACCATTCTTTCTTTAAAGAAATATTTCCGCATATTACACCTGAGTCTATCACCTTCCACCCCCATCCTATATTCCCACATAGTAGAGCTTGCTTTCAATCGAAGGAGATTCTTCTCCTGTGCATTTATACCATGGAGGTTTTTGAATATCTCTATCATATCTCCTCTATCTCGCCTTTCTTCTAAAGTATACATATTAAGATCTTTAAGTCTGTCCTCATATGCTTTATAATGAAGACCACTAACCATTTTAGTAGCCATCCTTTGCATTGACTCCAACCTGCTTATATCCTTTTGAAGGTGTGGTCTCCAGAATTACACATAATACTCCAAATGAGGTCGCACCAGAGACTTATACAGAGGCACTATCACCTCCTTTTCTCTGCTGGCCATTCCTCTCCCTATGCACCCAAGCATCCTTTTGGCTTTTGTCATCGCCTTTTCTACCTCTTTAGCTACTTTAAGATCATCAGACACATTCATGCCCAGGTCCCACTCTTTGTGGACAGGAGTACTTCATCACCTACACTGTACTGCTTTCTTGGAATTTTCAGCCAAAATGCATGACTTTGCATTTTTTTTAACATTAAATCTCAGCTGCCAAATTCTAGACCATTCTTCAAACTTAGCTTCCAGCTTAGCTAGATCCCTCCTCATGTTATCTACTCCTTCCTGGGTGTCTACTCTTTTGCAGTTTTTGGTATAATCCGCAAAGAGGCAAACCTTACCCGACAGCCCTTCCAAAATATCACTAACAAAGATGTTAAAAGGAATCTGACCAAAGACAGATCCCTGTGGCATACCTCTGATAACCTCCTTCTCCTCAGAGTGAGCTCCATTTACCTGTACTGTTTGCCGCCTTCCACTCAACCAATTTCTAACCCAGGTCAGTAACATTAGGGTCCATCCCAACGGTGCTCAGTTTGTTTATGTTGCCTGATGGAACGGTGTCAAAAGCTTAACTGAAAGCTAAGTACATCACATCTAGGGCTCTTGCTCAGTCCAACTTCCTATTCTTCCAGTCAAAGAAATCAATCAGGTTTGTCTGACAAGGCTAACCTCTGGTAAACGCATGCTGCTTCGGATCCTGCAATCCATTGGACTACTGAAACCTCACTATTAACTTAGGAGGCAAGAGATCTGGGAATTTGTTTTAAATAGGTGTTAAAGCCAATTGAAAGGTCAAAGGGAAATTTGAAAGGCTCCCTCTATCAAATCAAGGGCTGTGTGAATCACCTGGAAATTGTTAACGGATTACCTTAGAAGCACAGGTCTGGGACCTGTATAGCAAGCCAGCCTTTACTAAGTATTAAATCCCTCCCACCCACTCTGACTTCCACTTATCTCAGGCATAATCTTAGCTTTAGAGGCTCTTAAACCTATTAAAGGGGGAAGGGTGGTCAATCACTTTCAGGTTCAGCTTGTTATCATCACCAGAAAAAGATTAAGGCCCTGAAGTCAATAAATCTTGAGGTGAACAAAGTCCCTTAACCCTTTCCAGGCCGAGCCCAAAACTGTCGGGATCCAAAATTCTGACTAAATATTCCTATCAAATGGTATATAATACATGACCATAGCAGAAGGAACATCACTATTAGAACATACTGAATAAGCCGGGTACAATTTTCCTGAAATATGCACAAATTAACCCGGCTGCAGAATGTGGATTAAAAATTTAAAGTAGGCCTTCAAAGGGTTAAAGGTAATTGATATAGTTGCATCAGTACAAGTGTCCCTAGTAACTTTAAGTAAACAACTTAAATAGCGAAACAAAACCTTAAAACTAAGATGCAGACAGCAGTCAAGCAACAAGATGGGGGCTATCCAGTCTTTTGCATTGAGTGTCACATGTATGATTTTTTTCCCATTTGGTGAGGTGTCTTACATGTGCACCAGGTGCAAAGAGCTCTTTGCCCTCGGGGAAAGAATCTGATCTCTGGAGGCTAGAGTAGCAGACTTGGAGGACTTAAGCAAGACAGAGAAGTACATAGATGAGACCTACAGGGGCGTAGTACTGAGGTCCCACCTCCAATCTTGCAGCCTCTCAGTTGCCGTGAAAGAGAGAGGTTATGTGAAAGGACAGCATCATCTTGGTGTGGCAGGAAGTGATCCTTTAGCTAGGGCTTGTCCGCCAGGAGATATAAAGCCCTATCACACAGAGGAGGTTTCTCCATGGCCATCTGCCCTTGAGAGAAGGGTTAGGAGAGCTATTATAGTTGGCGATTCAATCATTAGGCATGTAGATAGCTCAGTGACTTGTGGACGTGAGGACTGCCTAGTAATATGCCTGCTTGGTGCAAAGATAGTCGACCTCACGCGCCACCTCGACAAGGTTTTAGATAGTGCTGGGGAGGAGTCTGCTGTCTTGGTACATGTTGGCACCGGTGACGTAGGAAAGTGTGGAAGGGAGGTTCTGGAAGCCAAATTTAGGCTTTTAGATAGGAAGTTGAAATCCAGAACTTCTATGGTAGTACTCTGAAATGCTTCCTGTTCCATGCGCAGGACCAAAAAGGCAAGCATTGCTCCAGAATCTTAATGCATAGATTAGAAGACAATGGTGCAAAGAAGAGAGGTTTGGATTTGGTAGGAACTGGGCAACTTTCTGGAGAAGGGAGGGGCTCTTATGAGGGGTTGGGCTCCACCTTAACCAGGATGGAACCAGGCTGCTGGCATTAACCTTTAAAAAGGAGATAGAACAGCTTTTCAACTAGATAGTAGGGGAAAGCCCACAGTCGCCCAGGAATGCATGGTTCAGAAGGATGTTATCCTTGAAAGACACTAACAAAACAAGGAAGTTAGGGCATCCTAACAAAGAGGTTCCAATAACGATAAAAATAATCCAGATGTCCTTCAGTACAGAGCCAAAAGATTCCAAATTACACCTATCAACTGATAGCCAGATTAATATGAATAAAATACAACCTTTAAAATGCCTGTATGCAAATGCTAGCTGTCTAAAAAAATAAATGGGAGAGCTAAAATATATAGCACTAAATGAAAGGTTAGATTTGATTGGCATCTCAGAGACCTGGTGGAAGGAGGACAACCAATGGGACACTGGGATACCTGGGTACAAACTATATCGCAATGATAGAGTAGATCAAATTGGTGGAGGGGTTGCACTCTATGTTAGAGAGGGCATTGAGTCACATAGGATTAAAGTTTTGCAGGAAACAAAATATACTGTAGAATCTCTATGGGTAGAAGTTCAATGCAAAAAGCGGAAGGCATCAGTGGGGTTGTACTACCAACCGCCTGACCAGAATGAATAGATGCATGATGAAATGCTAAAACAAATCATGGAAGCTAACAAAGCTTACAACAAAGTATAATGGGTGATTTCAATCACCACGGTATTGACTGGGTCAGTGTCACAGCAGGACATCCTTGAGAGATAACGTTTCTAGATAAAATAAATGACTGCTTCTTGGAGCAGCTGGTTCATGAACCGACAAGAGGGAAAGCTATTTTGGACCTAATCCTTAGTGGAACACAGGATCTGGTACAAGAGATAAGGGTTTTGGGGCCACTTGGCAATAGTGATCATATCAAAATTGGATTTAATTTAATACATGGAATAAAGACGACAAGGAAATCCACAGAGCTACCTTTTAACTTTCAAAAGGGAGGCTAGGATAAAATTAAGAAAATAGTTAAGAAAAAACTAAAAGAAACAGCTGGAAAGGTTAAAGCATGGGCATTGTTTAAAAGTACTATCTTGGAAGCCCAGACCAGATGTATTCCACACTTTAAGAAAAGTGGAAGGAAGGCCAAAAAACTGCCAGCAAGGTTTAAAAGTGAGGTCAGAGAGGTGACCTCTGCCCAAAAAGCATCCTTCAGGAAATGGAAAAAGCAGCCTAATGACGAACACTGGAAACAACATAAGCATTGGCAAGTTATGTGCAAGACATTCATAAGGCAGGCAAAGAGAGAATTTGAAAAGAAGCTTGTCGTGGAAGCAAAAACGCATAATAAAATCTTTGTAGCAAAAAACCTGTGAGAAAGTCAGTTGGATCATTGGATGATAGAATGGTAAAAGGGGCATTAAGGGAGGACAAGGCCATAGCAGAGAGATTGAATGAATTCTTTCCTTTGATCTTTACTGAAAAAAATGTAGGGAACTTACCTGTAAGACCAAACAAAGCAACAAAACTATGTAGAATACGAGAGAACAAAAGAACAGATACCAAGACTGGCAGTAATTTCAGGTTTGAAAAACCCCTTTTAATGTCCCCTACGCATTTCGGCCTTCTTCAGGGGGATATGTATTGAGGGAGCAAACCTCAAAAAAACACAATCAAAATTAAAACAAAAAGTTAAAAAGAATTAATACAATGAAATCAATAAAATCAATAAGTATAAAATCATACACAAAAACGTTATAGCTAAAACCACCACTAGCATAATATAACTAAAAAGTGACAAATAAGATTATACGTATAGCATATATATATGTATCAATTGTTATATTAAAAATTATAACCAGACATATAAATAGGAGTGAGATGAGGAGGACATATATAAAACATAAATAGTTTATCATCTATTATCTTTTCAATATTAAATGAAACATTGCCAATCTTTATGTTTCCAATTTTGAAAAAGTTTTTCTAGCTACATATCCATTTCAGAAACAGATACATATGTGGAAGCGATATATTGATGATATATTTTTCATTTGGGAAGGAATGTATGATCAACTACTCATCTTTATTGATTGGCTTAACTCATTGGATCCACATTTGCAGTTCGAATTTACTTGTAGTTCGGAACAGATATCATATCTTGATATCCTGATAAAGAACACGCCAGATAGTTTCATAACTACTCTTTTCAGAAAACCCACTGATAGAAATTCACTTTTACACTTTAGTAGTTTTCATAACCGCTCTTTGAAGGAAAACTTACCAATAAGTCAGTTTTTAAGAGTCCATATACTCTGTACTACCAATGATGACTTTGAAAATCATGCTAGAGATATGAGTAATAGATTTTTAGACCAAGGATATCCGTCTAAATGTGTTGAAAAAGCACTACATCATGCACGTTCCTCTGACAGAATGTCCCTTTTACAGGGTCGCACTCAGGAAAAGAGTAATAATATCATATGTACACTTACTTTCTCCGAATAGTCTAGAGATATAACCCGCATTCTACGTAATGCATGGAACATTTTGGATTCATTACCTTTTTTAAAAGATAAAATATTGTTGGTAGCTTATAAAAGAAATTCTAATTTACGAGACATTTTGGTGCCATCAACCCTTAGAAAACCTCGTTTCTTACCGAAGGCATATGGTCACTTTAAATGTGGAAAATGTGGGGTATGTGAAAATGCAATGGTCACTAAAAAGGAATTTATGCATCCCACCACTTCATATAAAGTAAACCTTTGTGATTTTTCAAATTGTGATACAGCCAATATTGTTTATCTTATACAATGTCCTTGTAAGTTGTGTTATATTGGAAAGACTGAAAGAAGCATAAAAACAAGAATTATTGAACACAAAAGTTGTCTCCGGAGGAAAGTTGCTGACAAACCTTTGGTGCAACATTGGACCGAAACAAATCATTCCATTTCAGACCTTCGTTTTCTTGTCTTAAAATTAGTTAGACCCCATTGGCGGGGAGGTAATATTGAAAAAATTCTTCTACGTATGGAACAGCGTTTAATATATCAACTGCAAACATCCTCAGGGTTTAAATCAGGATATAGATTTGTCAGTCTTATAAGGATTTTTTACAAGGAATTCCTTCCCCCCCCCTCCTTCTCCCCCTCCCCCCTTTCCCTTTCCCTCTTCCCCTCCCCTCCCCCTCCTTCCCACATCTCCCTTTTTTCCCCCTTCCCCTTCCCCCCCTCTCTCTTTCTTTTCTCTCTTCTTTCCCCCTCTTTCCCTTCACACTCCCCCTCTTTTCCCCCTCCCTCCCTCCCCCTCCTCACACCTCCCCTTTTCCCTCTTTCCTCTCTTCCCTTCCTTTCCTTTTGCTTTCCTTTTCCTTCCTTTTTCTTCCTTTCTTCTTTTTTCTTTCATTCTTTCGCTCACACCCCTCCCTTCCCTATCCCCTTTTCCCCCTTCCCCCTCCCCCTTCCTTTCTCTCCCTCCCCCTTTTCTTTGCCCTCCCTTCCCCTTCTCTCCTTTCCGTTTCTTCCCTCCTTCCTCCACTTCCTTCCCCCTCCTCCCCCTTCCCCTTTCTTTAATTTCTGTTATATAATACATTTTATTGGTTATTCTTTTCATATAATTACAAGGATTTTTTTTTAACTTTACTATTGAACTTTATTACTGCTCTAAGAAGATGACCTTTCACCCCCGTTTGGCGGGAAAATGCCGTTATAAGTAACCAACATAGTAATCGTATCTCTTTACAATTGCTGTGTTTGTATAGCCACGGAAACGCGGTAAGACAGTTTTCTTTCCCACCTTTTTATATATTTAAAACTGTCGGTAAGAAGAATATAATTATTTCCGAAAGTGGAAAAACGCTGTTATAAACAGCTAACATAGTCATTTCATCCCTTTGTATTTGCTGTGCACGCACAGCCACGGAAACACGGTAAGATAGGTTTTCTTTCTTCTTCTGAAAAAGATTCTTTGGGACATCTATAATTGTTGAAAAGTTGTTTTATATATTCTGCTTAAGAACCTACACATGGTTTGTTTGTTATGTTAAATCGCGGTTTTCGACAAACATATAATGTGTTCCGATGGTATGATACATTGTTTCCTTTTTGTATAAGTCATCTATTTAAATCAAAGTTAGTGTTCTTTCACTGGCACGACATTTTAGCCAATAGTGCTGTAAACAACGGTTTGGGATATAAGTTTTATCCAACAAAAAGATTTTTCGCAATGGGTTATTTTTTGAAATAATCCATTCCCCCCTGGTTTGTAAAAGACTTTTTGAGACATTTATAACTGTTGGCAAAAAACACATAACTTGTTCCGATGGCGGAAAAAGGCCATTAAAATGACTACGTTAGTTGCTTGTAACGGCCTTTTTCTGCCATCGGAACAAGTTATGTGTTTCTTGCCAACACTTATTGTTGTTGTTGTTAAGTGCCGTCGAGTCTGAGTCGACTCATGGCGACCCGCTGGATAGATATCCTAAATTGTGTTCGGTCTTCAGTCAGGCGGCTCATTGCTGACAGACTGGTACCCGTAGCTGCTGTTATTGTATCGATCCATCCCATTGCTGGCCTTCCTCTTTTGCGTTGACCTTCTATCTTGCCAAGCATGATGTCTTTCTCTAATGATCTCTCTCTTCGCATGATGTGTCCAAAGTATGAAAATCGAAGTCTTGTCATCTGAGCTTCTAAAGAAAGCTTAGGTTTGATCTCCTCTAGTACCGACTGGTTTGTTCTTCGGGCAGTCCATGGTATACACAGTATTCGCTGCCAGCACCCTAATTCAAAGGCATCAATTTTCTTCCTGTCTGTCTTTTTCACTGTCCAGCTTTCACATCCATATGATGTTATTGAAAATACCATGGCTTGAACAAGTCGAATCTTTGTATGGAGAGAGACATCTCTGCTCTTGAGAATCTTATCTAGGTCTTTCATAGCCATTCTGCCAAGAGCAATGCGTCGTTTGATTTCTTGACTGCTTGTTGCTTCTTTATTGATAGTTGACGCACAGCCATGGAAACGCAGTAAGATAGGTTTCCCTTCTTTTTTTGAAAAAGATTCTCTGAGACATTTATAATTGTTGATAAGAAGTTTTATATATTCTGCTTAACAACCTAATTTACTTACTATGCTAAATCGTGATCTTTTTGACAAACATAAATTTATTCTGATGGCATCTTATCAAAAAGATTTTTTCAAAAAGGTTTTTTTGAAATGAGGTGTTTTTTATGCTTGACATCAGAACAATGTTAGCACTATACAGTTTAATCTCCTTTGTTTTTTTGATATCTATAACCACAAGAGTTGGTAACACAATTTTGTTGATCACGTCATAAACAATGGTTGTTTGTTTGATTTGCATAACTCCTTTTGGCATCACACGACAGTGTTCCTCTTACACAGTCGTTGCATTACATGATAGTGTTCCTCTTTGCACAATTTTAACACTGACATGATGATCTAATTGATATTGAATTAGAACGACATTTGCTCTATTTTTCAAAAACAAAAGTGGGAATCCTTTTGAGGTTTGGTCAGTTATCATTTTACGTTTTTTAATACATATGGGAGGAGTAGGGAGGGAGGAGTAGCCTAGTGGTTGGGGCAAGGTACTTCAGGCCGGAAGGTCGGGGGTTCAAATCCCACTAGAGGACAGCAACCTTGGGCCGGAAGGACTGGGGTTTCTAGTCCCACAGATGCTCCTTGTGGTCTTGGGCAAGCCACTTAACCCTCCATTGCCCATGTTCCCTGTAAGTATTAGTGTGTGTCTCATATCCCTGCATGTTAAATGTATCCCCCAATTGTGTTGTGACCGCTTTGATTGAAGGATAAGGCGGTATACAAAACTGTCTAAAATAAAATAAATAAATATGGACATTTTTACGTTTTTAAGATATATGAACAGGTTTTTCTTATGAGGTGTTTTTGTATTTATTTACTTTTAACTTGTCCACGGTTTTATTTATTTTGGAAATAACTACTAGTATTATTATATATGTTTGTTTATTTATTTATTTATTTATTTATGTAATCATTGGTATTAACCATCAATAATACAATTAACGTTTATTTTATTTTTTAATTATTTATTTCAGTGGCAAATGCCTCTGATTTGACAGAAGGTTTTTACAAAAGGTATCGGTTGATATATCTATATGTTTTATCTATGCTTTCCTCATTTTCCTCCAGTCTATATGTTTAATTTAATATTGAAAAGATAATAGATGATAAACTATTTGTATGTTTTATATATGTCCTCCTTATCCCACTCCTATTTATATGTCAGGGAACTTACCTGTGCCTGAAAATGTATATAAAGGTGATGTAGCAGAAAAATTGAAAAAAATATCAATAAACCAGGACGATGTACTACAACTGTTTGATAAACTGAAGAATAGCAAATCACCTGGTCCGGATGGTATATGTCCAATCTGTGAACTATCATTAAAATTATCTGTAGTACCTGAGGATTGGAGAGTGGCCTATGTAAGTCCAAGTTTTAAAAAGGATTCCAGGAGACGCTAGCCCTGGACTGCTTGCTTACGTCGGGAGACGTTTAGTGGGAGTTTCTACCATCTGCATACCTGGCTGGAACATAGCTTCTCCCTCCTTCAGCGACCAGGGATAAGAGGTCAGCATGCACTGAGGACTGGTGGAGACGCTAGCCCTGGACTGCCTGCTCACGTCCGGTGACGTTTAGTGGGAGTTTCTATCATCTGCATACCTGGCTGAAACATAGCTCCTCCCTCCTGCAGCAATCGGGGATAAGAGATCAGCATGCACCGGGTACTGGTGGAGACTCTAACCCTTTACTGCTTGTTCATATTGGGAGATGTTTAGTGGGAGTTTCTACCATCTGTATACCTGGCCAGAACATAGCTCCTCCCTCCTGCAGCGACCGGGGATAAGAGTTCAGCGGGTGCTGCGGGACATGGATGCGGGTGTGTGCCTAAAGGGGTGTGACTTAAGGGGCAAGTATTGGCCCCTTGGGAACCCCTTAGGAGCACCTAGGGAGCATCTGGGAGTAGTTTCCTTGCTGTAACTGCAAATGGGTAAGCAGAAAGCTAAGAGTTTGGGCTTGGTGGTGTCACAGGTGGTGAAAGGCCCTATGGATTGTCATTTGGTTAGCAATGCTGTTCCAGGATCATCTGTTTCACAGGATGCAGCCAAGGTGGCCTCACCAGATGCTTCCTTAAGTTTGGGGGTTCGTACCCCTCCCCCCCCAGACTAGCCTTGATGGAAAATTTCATTCTTCAGATGACTCTTTTGTAGGGGATGGAAGTTTGCTTTCCGTCTCCACCCCTCTTTCCGGTGGGGCTTCTGCAGGGAAGGCTGTTTTGACTGGTACCGAGTTGTTGTGTCCTATTGGTGTACCTTTGCCATCTATTGAAACAACATCAACTTTGTCCAGTTCTGCCTTGACTGATATTTCTTTAAAAGATGTATTTGATGCTGTAGATTGGGTGGAGGGAGTCCTTTCTGGTACTCTTTCCCAGCTGTGTAGTTTTACCCATGATACTGCTAATGTTTTGTGGAGTCATGGGCAGTCCTTAACGGCTGTGGATGAGAGAGTTTGGAAGTTAGAGGGATCTGCTGAGGATGTTCAGGCTGCAAATTCTTCTTACCTTAAAGACAGTATTTTGCTTCAAAATAGGATGGAAAAATTGGAGAATCTATCCAGAGCAAAGAATCTGAGAGTGCTAAATTTTCCAATAGTACGCTTTCTCTCTCCACTTGAGTTATTTAAAAAGTATGTTTGAGATACGTTGTTGTATTCTGCATTTGATGAGTCTTGTATTACCTCTATTTATTATTTGTCTCAGAGTGTGGCTGATAAGGCCGATGAGGGAGAGATTGATGAGCAGATGAATATGGATGAGTTAGATTTAACTCAATTTTTAGAAACCTTTTTAGAAAAGGTGACTAGAAGGGCAACCTTGTTGGTTACCTTCTCTTTCGAGAGTGAGAAGGTCACTATTATGAAATTGTACTTTGCTAAAAAGGATGCCCCTTTCTGTGGACGTCCTTTAATGATGTTTCCTGATGTTGCTAGGGTGATCCAGCTTCATCGGAAAACTTTTTTGCATCTGAAATCGAAGGTTCTTGCTCTGGGTGGTTTGTTTTATTTGAAATTTCCTTGTAAATGTTATGTTACTTATTTTGGAAACAGATATATATTTACTGAGGTATCGCAATTAGAACAATTTTTGGTGGGTAAGAACTTACATTAGAAATGTTTGGACATAATGGGTTGTCTAGGTGGGAAGTTAATTGGGGTCTTTTGAATATATGGTATGCTTGGTTCTAGCTGTCTCTCTTTATAATGTGGATTTTTTTTAGGTTTCCCTTAGTTATATTTGTAGAAGTTATATGATGCTTTTTTGTAATTATATGATGGGTAATTCTCTTTTCTTAATGTTTACTTTTGTAATTATGAATATTTCAATAAATATAATAATTAAAAAATAAAAGGGTTCCAGGGGTGATCTGGGAAACTACAGACTGGTGAGCCTGATATCAGTACCGGGCAAAAAGGTAGAAAGCACTATAAAGAATAAAATTACTGAACATGTAGAGAGCTATGGTTTAATGGGAGAAAGCTAATAAGGTGTGAATAAACAGGTAGACAAAGGTGAGCCGGTTAATATAGTGTATCTGGATTTTCAGAAAATCTTTGACAAGGTCCCTCATGAAGACTTTTGGTAAAATTAAAAAGTCATGGGATTGGAGGCAGTGTACTATTGTGGATCGGGAACTGGTTAAAAGATAGAAAGCTGAGAGTAGGGCTAAATGGCCAATTTTCTCAGTGGGATCTGTGCTGGGTCCGCTGCTTTTTAACATATTCATAAATGACCCAGAAATGGGAATAACGTGAGGTAATCAGATTAGCAGATGGAAAAAGATTTAGGCGTCACTGTGGATAATATGTTGAAACCGTCCGCTCAGTGGCAGCCAAGAAAGCAAATATAATGCCAGAAATCATAAAGAAAGGAATGGAGAATAAAACCAAGGATATTTATAATGCCTCTGTACTGTTCCATGGTGCGACCGCACTTTGAATATTGTGTGCAATTCTGGTCGCCATATCTTCAAATGGATATAGCTAAATTAGAAAAGGTACAAAGGGAATGGAAAGATACCCCTATGAGGAGAGGCTTAAAAGGTTGGGACTCTTCAACTTGGAAAAGAGCCGACTAAGGGGGGGGGTGCATATGATAGAGATCTATAAATTAATGAATGGAGTGGAACGAGTAAACGTGGTTCGGTTGTTTATGCCATCAAAAATTAGAAAGACTAGAGGACACACAATGAAGCTATAATACAACCCATTTAAGACTAATAAGAGAAAATATTTTTTTACTCAATGCGTAATCCAACTCTGGACTTCATTACTGGAGGATATAGTAAAAGCTGTTAGAGTAGCTGGGTTTAAAAAAGGTTTGGACAAGTTCCTGGAGGAAACGTCCATAAGCCATTATTAAAGAAGACCCGGGAAATCCACTGCTTGCCCCAGGATGAGCATTGTGGAACCTGTGTGCCTCTTTGGGAACCTATCATGTACCTGTGACTTAGATTGGCCACTGTTGGAAACAGGATGCTGGGCTTGATAGACCTTTGTCTGACCCACTAAGGCATTTCTTATGTTCTCTTTTAGCATTGTTTCCAATAATTTACTTAGCACAGAGGTTAAACTAACCATTCTGTAGTTTTCAACCTCATTCTTACTTCCGCTTTTGTGTAAAGGGACCACATGTGCCTTTCTCCAGTCTTCTGGGACCACTCCCTATTCCAAAGAAGCATTGTTCTCCAGGACCAAGCAGGAAGTCAGTCCTCACATATGGGTGACGTCGGCACCAACGGAGCCCTCGTGCGGAGCATTTCCCCAGCTTTCAAAGAAAGCCTTTGGGAATGCAGCACGCATGCGCGGTCCCCTTCCCGCCCAAGGGTGCCATCTTGCTCAGTCTTTCTTTTTCCACGGAGCACAACGGACATAGTTCGTGTCACCCGGGAAATAGTTGATTTTTTTCAGCGATTTTCGCATCTCTTTATCCGGTTCAACGGCGGTTCCCCTTCTGCCTGGGCTTGGTACACCGGTATCGAGTCCAGAACTTCTTTTTTCGTTTTTTGTCCTTTGTGACTAGAATTCATGCTTTTTCTGTTATTTTCACTGGCAGCCCGGTCTTTTGACCTTGCAGGGGCCCTTATTCTCCCGATGGCTGCCAGCGGGTTTAAAAAGTGTGATCGGTGTAAGAAACTTATGTCTCTCACCGACACACACGACTGCTGCCTCCGATGTCTCGGGCCCGACCATGACCCGCTGGTCTGTTGCCCATGTGGCAAGATGTCATCGAACACCAACGTGAAAGAATTTTTTCAGAGTCTACGTCTGGCCAGGCCCGGACTTCATCAGAGGCCTCGACATCTTGGGAGTCTGACCCCGAGTGGTGTCATGGGTCCTCTGAGAGGGGGTCTCCCACCCGAAGCACAAAAGGAAGAAGACGCTCGTGTGGACAGCGTCAGTGGAGGCACCTGGATCCTCGAGGACCAGGTCACACAGCCCTGACCGCCATCCCAGGCTCTCAGAGTCTGAGCGGCTGACCAAGCAACCTCGCCTGGAGCCGGAGTCCCCGAGTCAGGTAACTTCTGTTGTCCTCGTGGACTCTCCCCCGGGAGAACCGACATCGGGCCCGACACCGTCGGGGGCTGCGGAGTCTCCTGAGCTTGGACTCAGGCTGACAGCCCTGGAGAGCAGCGGGTACTGATCGCCAGTCTAACCGTTGCATCTGCCCCGACCACAGGGACCTCGACATCTAAGTCGACCCCGGAGGCCAAGCCGATCCTTGAGTCAATCAAGTCTCGAGTCGATCCTCGGCCACGGTCTCCCTCAACCTCCCGTTCGGGGCCGAGGTCGTCAATGCCGGTGCCTTCAGCATCAGGGCGGGTGGCATCGAGGCCACATGGCCGGAGCCGCTCGACTCCTCCGGCGTGGGAGACGGAGGACAAGGAGTCTCCTGACATCTTCAGACCCGGTGCATCCCATTGGACTCCCCAGAGTCCGAGCCTCGGAGAAAGTCCCCCCAGAGGATACCCGGTTCTCGGATTTCATCCGGGACATGCCCAAGGCTTTCGCATTCCTGGCGGACGCCGATGAGGAGCCTGGAGCCGAAGAGCTTGATGCCCTCCAGTATGATTTTCCTCCGAAGGAAGCCTTTACTGTTCCGGTTCCTCCGATGCTGGAACGGCTGCTCTTCCGTATGTGGGAAGCACCGGCCTCGGCGCCGGTTCTGAGCAAGCGGGTCTATTCCATTTATCGAGTCCGTAAGAGCCCTGGGTAACAAAAGGCGCAGCTACCGCACAACTCCATGGTTGTGGAATCGGCCATGCACAGACTGAAAAGTCAGAAGATGCATTCCTCGGTGCCTCCTGGCCAGGAGGCCCGGAACCTGGATGCCCTTGGTAGAAGTGCTTCCAGGGCTCTATGCTCTCTTGCCGTGTCCAGACTTACCAGCTGTACATGGGCATGTACTTACGGGACCTGGCAAAGGAGATTGCCGGGTTCTCGGCTGGCCTCTCCGAGGAACCCTTGCATAGGTTCAAGGCTTTGTCTACAGTGCTCGAAGTTTATCTCTCAAGCAGCCTATGATGGCTTCAAGGCTTCGGCCCGGGTAGCAGTGGCCGGCATCGGTGCACGCCTAAAGGCCTGGCTACAGTAATCGGATCTGGACTCATGGGTGCAGGACAAGTTGGTCGATGTCCCGTGCCGAGGTGACAACCTATTCGGTAAGCCCATGACTGAAAAGGCTGCAGAAATTGAGACTGAGACTCTCACCAGGACAAGACTGTCCAGGAAGACTTCTGCCCCTTCTCACAAAAAGAAGGGCTCGGGGAAGAAGCCCTTTTTCCCGAGGATGGGTGCTGCCTACAAAATCTACCCTCAGTATCAGGCCTCTCCAGCTCCCCATCAGGGCCAGCAGACCAAGGGGCAGGGGCAGGGGCATGGGCCCCATTGGCAGAAGACCCCCAAGCTGCCAGCTCCGGCTCCTGCACAACAGGGAGCGGGGTTTCGACTTACACAGCATAGCCTCTCCTCCGCCGGTGCCCCACTCAGCACAGGGGGTCGTCTGACCATTTACGCCTACAGGTGGCCAGCCATCACAGGGGATGGCTGGGTACTGAGCATAGTCCAGAAGGGCAATATGCTCCATTTCCACCAACTACCCCCTTTCTACTACCCAGGGGAGCCTCCAAGACTCCCTCTACCCAGGAACCACCTCCTTCAGGAGTTGGCAAGCCTTTTAAAGGACCAGGCGGTGGAACCGGTAACACACCACCTGGAAGGGCAAGGCTTCTACTCCAGGTACTTCCTAGTACCAAAAAGAACAGGAGGCCTCAGGCCTATCCTAGACTTGCGAAATCTGAACAAGTTTCTGGAGAGGGAAAAGTTCAAGATGCTTACCCTTGGGATACTGCTGCCCTACCTCCAGCAGGGAGACTGGCTATGCTCCTTAGATCTAAATGATGCTTACACTCACATCCTCATCTACCCAGACCACAGGCAATATCTCAGATTTGTGGTGGGAGGAAACCACTTTCAGTACAGAGTGCTTCCATTTGGCCTAACCTCTGCCCCCAGGGTTTTCACCAAATGCCGGGCGGTGGTGGTGACTTTTCTCAGAAATCAGAGAATTTTTATCTTCCCCTATCTAGACGACTGGCTCATTAGGGGCCAGTCAATCCAGGAGGCCCGACAGGCCACTTTGCGCACTGTATCTCTTCTTCAGCATCTGGGCTTTGTCATAAACTACGCAAAGTCCACTTTGCTCCCCCCTCAGAACCTGGAGTTTATAGGGGCCAGATTGGACACCCTTTAGGCAAGAGCTTACTTGCCAGAGGACAGGGCCCACAGACTTATGGACTTGGCCTACCAGTTCCAAAGCCATTCTCTTGTTTCCACCAGGCAATACCTGCGACTCTTGGGCCACATGGCCTCCACTGTGCATATGATCCCGAATGCCCGCCTGCACATGTGGACGGCTCAGTGGTGCCTCAGAGAGCATTGGACACAAGCCACAGGTGACCTCCGAGACAGGGTAAAGGTGTCCAGATGACTTCTGAACTCCTTACAGTGGTGGCTACATCTGCCAAACCTTCACAGGGGTGTACCTTTTCAGGCTCCAGCACACACAAGGGTGCTGACGACAGATGCTTCCTTGATGGGCTGGGGTGGACATTGCCAGGGCATCTGCACTCAAGGCCTGTGGTCTCCTCGGGAGGCCACACAGCAGATCAACCTTTTAGAGCTGCGGGCAATCCGCTTAGCTCTGCAAACCTTCTGCAATGCTCTTTCTCAACAGTCTGTCCTGGTTCAGACAGACAATCAGGTGGCAATGTTCTACGTGAACAAACAAGGGGGCACAGGGTCCCGGCGCCTATGTCAGGAGGCACTGGCCCTGTGCTCTTTTGCGGTCAAACAGGACATGTTTCTCAAAGCAGTTTATCTACCTGGACAGGAGAACTTCCTAGCAGACAAGCTAAGCCGGATTCTCCAGTCCCACAAATGGCAGTTGAATCCATTGGTGGTCCAGCAGATCTTCCTCTGCTGGGGACTTCCATCCATAGATCTCTTTGCAAGTCCACTAAACCGTCAGCTGCCCAGGTTTTGCTCCAGAGAGCCGCATCCCCTGAGGATGGCAGCAGATGCTTTTCTGATCTCTTGGTCTACGGGTCTCCTGTATGCATTTCCTCCCACGCCTCTGGTGGCCCGAACTCTGTTCAAGATCCTCCGGGACAAGGCCTCAGTGATTCTGGTAGCCCCCAGATGGCCGAGGCAACCGTGGTTTACACTTCTCCTGCAGTTGGCGGTGGAAGCTTCATTACCTCTGGGGCTGCAACATGATCTCCTGTCTCAAGAGCAAGGATCCCTTCTGCACCCCAATCTCAGGTCCCTCAATCTGATGGCCTGGCTGCTGAACGGATAGTGCTAGCTCCCTTACTTCTGCCTAAGGAGGTTGAGGAGATGGTATTGGCCTCTAGGAGGCAGTCCACCAGAAAATCCTATGCCCTCAAGTGGTGTAGGTTTACGGTGTGGTGTGCTCAGCGCAATGAAGATCCTTTCTCTTGCCTTGTACCAGTAGTACTGCAGTATCTACTTCACCTCTCAGACATAGGTCTTAAGTCTAACTCTGTTCGGGTCCACCTCAGTGTTTTGTCAGCGCACCACTCACCAGTGGAACGACAGTCTCTGTCGGTTCACCCCTTGGTGTCCAGATTTCTCAGAGGTCTGCTTCTACTCAAGACTCCGGTTCGCCCACCAGCAACTGAGTGGGATTTGAACGTGGTCTTGCAGCAGCTTACTCGCCCACCGTTTGAGCCGATGGCTGTTTGCCATTTGCACTTCCTCTCTTGGAAGGCGCTTTTCCTGATGGCTCTTACCTCGGCCAGACGTGTGAGTGAACTACAAGCTCTGGTTTCTGATAGGCCATAAACGCAGTTCTATAGGAACAGGGTCGTCCTACGGACCCATCCCAAGTTCCTCCCAAAAGTGGTCTCCTCTTTCCACCTCAATCAGGAGGTGGTTCTTCCGACCTTTTTTCCCAGGCCGCATGCCAGCCGGGCTGAAACAGCCTTGCATACCCTGGACTGTAAGAGGGTGTTGTCCTTTTACCTAGAACATACGCGGGAACATCAAAGGGCTACTCAGCTCTTCATCTTGTTTGACCCTAATAAGATGGGGTTACCTGTCTCCAAGCGTTGTTGTCCACTTGGGTGGCAGATTGCATCACCTGGGCATACAGGGCAGCTGACCGCCCCTTGCAGGGTCGGGTCACGGCCCACCGTGTCAGGGCAAAAGCCGCGTCAGTAGCTCATCTCCGCTCTGTTCCTTTGGCAGACATCTGCCAGGCCGCAACTTGGTCTTCAAGCCAGACTTCTGCAGCCCATTACTGCCTGGAGAGAGAGTCCTGGCGGGACAGTGTTTTCGACCAGGCGGTACTCCGTAATCTCTTTGAGGTTTAGGCAACTCCTACCCTCCGGCCCTTGTGTTGGGCTACCGTACGGGGTGCGTTCTCAGAGAAAATTCTTATCACGGACACTGAGGCTCTTGAGAGGGAGCCAATTTTTTCAGCTGTAGATTCACAGTAGCCTAGAGCTGGGGAGTCCCATATGTGAGGACTGGAGAAAGCGTAGTTACTCACCTGTAACAGGTGTTCTCCAGGAGCAGCAGGAATCAGTCCTCACAACCCTCCCTCCTCCCCTTGCAGACATATACTTCATTTTGTTTCTTGCTGTCTTTTAGCTATGTCATCTGACTGAGCAAGATGGCACCCTTGGACGGGAAGGAGACCGTGCATGCACGCTGCATTTATTTATTTTATTTATTTATTTATATTCTTTTATATACCGCGCTATTCTGCATCAGTGCGGTTTACATTGAACAAATTGAAATTACATTGAACAGGGCATTATAACTTGGAGATAACTATTTTACAGGGAACATGGGCTATGGAGGGTTAAGTGGCTTGCCAAAGACCACAAGGAGCACCTGTGGGACTAGAAACCCCAGTCCTTCCGGCCCAAGGTTGCTGTCCTCTAGTGGGATTTGAACCCCCGACCTTCTGGCCTGAAGTACCTTGCCCCAACCACTAGGCCACTCCTCCACTCCAAAAAAAAGCTTGGGAAATGCTTTGAAAGCTGGGGAAATGCTCCACATGAGGGCTCCATCGGCACCAACGTCACCCATATGTGAGGACTGATTCCTGCTGCTCCTGGAGAACACCTGTTACAGGTGAGTAACTACGCTAAAAGGTCAGTAAGTGGAGCCGCTGGAATGTCCCCAAGTTCTTTCAGTATTCTCGGATGTATCCCAATTGGACCCATCGCATTATCTACTTTTAGTTTAGCTAGTTCCTCATGAACATAGTCTTCTGAAAATCGTTCTAGATCCCCATAACTTCTATTCCTATTTGTGGGTGTTTTCTGAGATCATGCTCCTGCCCCTTCATCTGTGAACATAGAACAGAAATATTTGTCAAGCAAGTCCGCTTTATTCTCATCAGCTTCTACATATTCCTCCCCTTCACCCTTGAGTCTGACAATACAACTTTTGCCCTTCCTCTTCTCACTAACATATCTGAAAAATGTCTTATCCCCCCTCCCCCTTTTTTTTACTGTATTGGCTGTTTCTCCAGGACCAAGCAGGAAGTCAGTCCTCACATATGGGTGACGTCGGCGCCGATGGAGCCCTCGCGGAGCAATTTTCCCCAGCTTTCAAAGAAAGCCTTTGGGAATTGCAGCGCGCATGCGCGGTCGCCTTCCCGCCCAAGGGTGCCATCTTAGCCAGTCTTCTTTTTTCCGCGGAGCCCTACAGACGTACCCGTCGTGTCCCCGCTAAAAAAGTTGATTTTCGTGAGTTTTTCTCTTTTTTCAATTCGGTTCGACGCCGGTCGTTTTCCTGCCCGGACTCGCGACGCCGTTGCGAGTCCTTCCCTTATTTTTCATTTTTTCTGATTTTTGGTCAGTTTCGTTTTCGGTTTTTTCGCTGGCAGCCCGGTCCTTTGACCTTGCAGGGGCCCTTTTTCCCCCGATGGCTGCCAGTGGTTTCAAGCGGTGTGGTCAGTGTGACAGAAATATGTCACTCACTGACACACACGATAATTGCCTCCGCTGCCTGGGCCCGGATCATGAAGAAATGATCTGTGGAGCCTGTGGCAAAATGTCCTCCAAAGCGTTGAGGAGTCGGCGGCATCAGCGGGATAGGATCTTCGCTGACCCCAGCCGTACCCAGACCTCGTCGGAGGCCTCGGCATCCAGAGGCTCCAGCTCTGACCATCGCCGAAGTTCCTCCGACAGGGGTTCTCCCTCCGGAGACCATCGACGGAAGACAAAACCCGCGAGGGCGGCATCGGTGGACGCTCCTGGCCCCGCGAGGGCCAGGTCGCATAGCCCCGACAGCCGTCCCGGGTCTTTGGAGAAGGAGCACCTCCCGAAGCGACCTCGCCTGGAGTCGGAGTTGCCTGCTCGGGTAAGTCCTGTGGTCCTTCTGGACTCGCCTCCGAGAGGTCCGACGTCGGGCCCGACGCCGTCGGGGCCCGAGTCGGGGGCTGCTGGGTCACCTGAGGTCGGACTCAGGTTGACGGCCTTGGAGAGCAGACTATCTGCCTTCATGGACCAGCAGCGGGCACTGCTCACTAGCCTCGCTGGCGCCGCTGCCCCGACCGCCGGGACGTCGACGTCTAAGTCGACCCCGGAGACCGAGCCGATCCTCGAGTCCATGCGAACTCGAGTCGATCCTCGGTCGAGGTCACCCTCGGCCTCCCGTTCGGGACCGAGGTCGTCGCCGCCGACTCCCTCGGCGTCGGGGCGGCCGACGCCTCCGCCTGCCCGAGCCGACCCCACTGATTCCTCCTCGGAGTCGGTCTGGGAGTCTGAAGAGGAGGAGTCACCTGATTCCTTTCGGACTCGGTGTGTCCCCTCGGACTCACCTGAGTCCGAACCTCGGAAACAGTCCCCTCCGGAGGATGCCCGGTTCTCGGACTTCGTCAGGGATATGGCCAAGGCTTTGGCCTTCCCTGCGGATCCCGAGGAGGAGCCTCGAGCCGAAGAGCTCGACGCCCTTCAGTACGACTCTCCCGCCCGGGAGCACTTTACTGTACCGGTGCCTCCCATGCTGGAACGACTACTCTTCCGCATGTGGGAGAGTCCGGCCTCGTCGCCGGTATTGAGCAAGCGGGTCGATTCCATCTATCGAGTCCGCAAGAGTCCTGGCTTCCAAAAAGCACAGCTGCCACACCATTCCATGGTAGTGGAATCGGCCATGCATAGGCTTAAGAGCCAAAAAATGCACTCCTCGGTGCCTCCTGGCAGGGAGGCCCGTAACCTGGATGGCCTTGGTAAGAAGTGTTTCCAGGGCTCTATGCTGGCTTGTCGTGTCCAGACCTACCAGCTATACATGGGCATGTATCTCCGAGACCTGGCTAAAGAGCTAGCCGGATTCTCCGCTGGACTGTCCGAGGAACCTTTGCGGAGGTTCCTAGCCTTGACAACTGGTATTCGGGAATGCTCCAAATTCATGTCCCGAGCAGCCTATGATGGCTTTGAAGCATCGGCTCGTGTGGCCGCAGCTGGCATCGGTGCCCGCCGACAGGCTTGGCTTCAGTCGTCTGACCTCGAACCTTGGGTGCAGGACAAGTTGGTCGATGTCCCCTGCAGAGGTGAGAACCTCTTTGGCAAGCCCATGGCTGAAAAGGCTGCACAAATCGAGACGGAGACTCTCACCAGGACCAGGCTTTCTAGGAAGACTTCCGCCCCTTCCCAGAAAAAGAAGGGCTCGGGACAGAAGTCCTTTTACCCGAGAAAGGCGGCTGCCTATAAACACTACCCCCAATATCAGGCCCCTCCAGCTCCCCAACAGGGTCAGCAGGCCAAGGGACGGGGTAACGGGTCCCGTAGGCAGCAAGCCCCCAAGCCTGCACCACCAGCCCCTGCTCAGCAGGGTGGGGGTTTTTTGACTTCCTCAGCATAGCCTCTCCCCCTCAGCTGGTTCCTCCCAGCACCGGAGGCCGGCTGGTTCACTTCGCCCACAGGTGGTCCAACATCACTTCAGATGCCTGTGTGCTTCAAGTCGTGCGAGAAGGATATCTTCTCCACTTCCATCAGGTCCCTCCCTCTTATTTTCCGGGAGAACCTCCTCGACTCCCTCTGCACAGGGACTTACTCCTTCAGGAGTTAGCAAGTCTTCTTCAGGAACAGGCTGTGGAACCGGTGCCCCACCACCTGAGAGGTCAAGGCTTTTATTCCAGGTATTTCCTAATACCAAAAAGGACAGGAGGCCTCAGACCCATCCTGGACTTGCGCAACCTCAACAAGTTCCTTGTGCGGGAAAAGTTCAAGATGCTTACCCTTGGAATCCTTCTGCCCTACCTCCAGCAGGGAGATTGGCTATGCTCCTTGGATCTAAAGGATGCCTACACCCACATCCTCATCCACCCAAGCCACCGCCAATACCTAAGGTTTGTGGTGGCAGGAAATCACTACCAGTACAGAGTACTGCCCTTTGGCCTATCCTCCGCACCGCGAGTCTTCACAAAATGTCTCGCGGTGGTGGCAGCCTATCTCAGGATTCACGGCCTCTATGTCTTTCCGTACCTCGACGACTGGCTCATCAGAGCGTCGTCCTCTCTGGCAGTCGCCAATGCCACACACCGCACGGTGACTCTTCTGCAGTACTTGGGCTTTGTCATAAATTTCGCAAAGTCCACTTTGCTCCCCTCGCAGGATCTCGAGTTCATCGGCGCAAGACTGCACACTCCTCAGGCTCGAGCTTTCCTGCCTCTCGACAGGGCTCAACGGCTCATGGACCTAGCCGGCCATTTTCGCAGTCAGTCCCTGGTCTCCGCCAGGCGCTTCCTGAGACTACTCGGCCATATGGCTTCCACCGTCCACGTGACCCCCAATGCTCGCCTGAATATGCGGCCGGCTCAATGGTGCCTTCGCAAGCAGTGGCAACAAGCCACCGGCGGACTAGCCGACTTAGTGCGCCTCTCCAGACCGCTGGCCTCTTCCCTACAGTAGTGGCTTCATCGGCCGAATCTGGTGCTCGGAATGCCGTTTCAGTCGCCTCAGCCGGCTCAAGTGCTGACGACCGATGCTTCCCTCCTGGGTTGGGGAGCACATTGCCAGGGGGCATGTACTCAAGGTCTCTGGACCATGTGGGAGTCTGCTCAACAGATCAACTTCCTGGAGCTCAGAGCGATTCGTCTGGCGCTCAAGGCTTTCTCCCACCTGACTTCTCACCAGTCCGTCCTTGTCCAGACGGACAATCAAGTTGCCATGTTCTACGTGAACAAGCAGGGGGGCACGGGCTCCTTCCCTTCTCTGCCGAGAAGCTCAGAAGCTCTGCTCTTGGGCCGTCAGTCACGGCATTCTTCTCAAGGCAGTTTATCTCCCAGGCCAAGAAAATTGCCTGGCGGACAAACTCAGCAGGATACTCCAGCCGCACGAGTGGCGTCTGGATCCCTTGGTAGTTCAGAAACTCTTTCTGAAGTGGGGCCTCCCCACGATGGATCTCTTTGCCAGTCCTCTCAACCGGCAACTTCCTCGCTTCTGCTCTCGTCAGCCACATCCCCTTCGGGTAGCGGCAGATGCTTTTCTGCTCTCATGGTCGGAAAGCCTTCTCTATGCTTTTCCTCCCATCCCGCTAGTCTCCCGAACTCTGTTCAAGGTTCTCCGGGACAAAGCGTCCATGATCCTGGTTGCTCCTCGCTGGCCCAGACAGCCGTGGTTCCCACTCCTGTTACAATTAGCGGCAGAGGATCCGTTCCCTCTAGGGTTTCAACCGGATCTCCTAACACAGGATCAGGGGTCTCTGCTACACCCCAACCTCAGATCTCTCAACCTAATGGCCTGGCGGCTGAAAGGGTAGTCCTTGCTCCCCTTCTCCTGCCGGCAGAGGTGGAAGAGGTCGTCCTAGCTTCTCGGCGACCTTCTACCCGCAAATGCTACGCCCTTAAATGGTGTCGCTTTTCCGTTTGGTGTGTACAGCAGTCTCAGGATCCCTTCTCCTGCTCGGTGTCGGTGATCTTGCAGTACCTGCTCTACCTCTCTAATCTGGGACTTAAGTCCAAATCCGTCAAAGTCCACCTCAGTGCTCTTTCAGCACACCATGTGCCGGTGGACGGCAGACCTCTTTGCAGCGACCCTCTCGTAGCACGGTTTCTCCGAGGTCTCCTTCTACTTAAACCGCCTCTGCGCCCGCCAGCACCTGACTGGGATCTGAATGTGGTTTTACAGCGGATCACCTGTCCGCCTTTTGAACCGATGGCTACCTGTTCTCTGCGTTTTCTTTCGTGGAAAACCTTATTCCTGATAGCCCTCACTTCCGCTAGACGCGTAAGTGAATTGCAGGCCCTCGTGTCTGATCCTCGCTTCACTCGGTTCTACAAAAATAGGGTAGTCCTACGGACTCACCCAAAATTTCTTCCAAAAGTTGTCTCCCCTTTTCACATCAATCAGGAGGTGGTACTTCCAACCTTCTTTCCCAGGCCTCACTCCAGCCGAGCTGAACGAGTCCTGCATACCCTGGACTGTAGAAGGGCATTGAACTTCTACCTTGACCGTACGCGGGAGCACCGTAAAGCTGCTCAGCTTTTTGTGTCTTTTGACCCCAATAAATTGGGGCTCCCGGTCTCCAAGCGTACTCTGTCCATCTGGGTTGCTGACTGTATCGCTTGGGCTTATGGGGCAGCCGGACTCTCCTTAGAAAGTCGAGTCACGGCTCATTGTGTTCGGGCGAAGGCTACGTCAGTGGCTTACCTCCGCTCTGTTCCGCTGGCAGACATCTGCCGGGCCGCTACTTGGTCTTCGAGCCAGACTTTTGCGGTCCATTACTGTCTCGAGAGGGAGTCCCGCAGGGACAGTGCTTTCGGACAGGCAGTCCTCCGAAATCTCTTCGAGGTTTGAGCAACTCCTACCCTCCATCCCGGATGGGGGCTACCGGTGGGTGATAATTCAGTGAAGATTCCTTCCTTCTGTGCCGCTGAGCTAGAGGGAGCTCATTTTTGTGCTTAGGGTCTCCGGTAGCCTTAAGCTTGGGAGTCCCATATGTGAGGACTGACTTCCTGCTTGGTCTTGGAGAAAGCGTAGTTACTCACCTGTAACAGGTGTTCTCCAGGAGCAGCAGGAATCAGTCCTCACAACCCTCCCTCCTCCCCGTGGAGTTGCAATCATCTGCTTAAGTTTTTTTGCAAATTTTTATGCTGTCTTTTAGCTATGTCATCAGACTGGCTAAGATGGCACCCTTGGGCGGGAAGGCGACCGCGCATGCGCGCTGCAATTCCCAAAGGCTTTCTTTGAAAGCTGGGGAAAATTGCTCCGCGAGGGCTCCGTCGGCGCCGACGTCACCCATATGTGAGGACTGATTCCTGCTGCTCCTGGAGAACACCTGTTACAGGTGAGTAACTACGCTTTCCTACTCTTTTTGAATCTTTGCTTTCCTGACTACTTTGCTAGCTTCTCTTCCAAATATAATTGCCTGTCTTCCTCTCTCTGTGATCCTTTGTATTTCCTGAAGGCCTCCTTCATTTTCTTCACCTTTTCAGCTACTTCGTTTGAGAAACATAGCAGCTTCCTTTTCCTTTTACCTTTATTTACCTTTCTAATAAAAAGGTTTGTTGCCCTTCAAATATCCTCTTTCTGTTTTGCCCACTGTTTTTCTATATCCCCCGGCTGTTCCCATCCCACTAATGACTCTTTGTCCAATCTTTGCAAAGTTAGTTTTCCTAAAGTCTAAGACCCTTGCTTTTGAATGGATTTTATCAGCCCTAGTCCTAGTACTGAACCACACCATCTGGTGATCACTGGATGTGAGATGATCTCCCACTATAACATCAGAAACACTTTCCCCATTGGTAAGCACCAAGTCCAGTATGGCCCTTTCATGTTGCCTGAATAGTTCTCCCTGTAGAGAATCCAGAATTTCTTTAGTTCTAGATGACACCACAGCAGAGATGTGCCAATCAACATCCGGTATATTGAAATCACTTCTCCTTTCATGGCAATGCTGCATATGTTTTCTATTAAATCTCCATCCTCCTCTCCCTGTGAGGGGTATCTATATTATACTCCATTGCAAATGGGTTTCCCTTTCCCTCTTTCTAGTGCCTCCTCTCTCCCTTTAAGTCCTGTAATTTTATTGCTTTGATATTATGTTTTACATATAGTGCCACTCCTCCTCCTCTTCTTCCTACCCTCTCCTTTCTGAATAAAGTATAGGCCGGTATAATTACATCCCAATCAAGGTTGTCCGTGAACCATGTCCATAATCGCCAATAAATCCAATTCATCATCTTCCATTAAAGCCTCAACATCTGGGATCTTGTTTCCCATGCTACACACATCACTTTCCAGATGTTGCTCCTTTTGCCCATTTCTACAGAGATATTTGATGTTTCACTTATCTGGGGGCTTTCTTCACCCATCCCTAATGAATCTAGTTTAAAGCCTGCCCTCCCACCACTTAACATTTCCTCTGCATTCTGCTGTTGCTATTGTGCACCAAAAGTGTAAACTTTTATTAATTCAAGAAGGTATTCAATCAGAAATACAATAAATCAGACAAGCACCAATATAACAATAGAAATCTCAAACAAAATACTTTCAATGGCAGTAAAATATTTTTGTGAATAGGGGAACCTTCAACAAATTGGCAGGTTCACAGCATAGTACACTACTATATGTGCCAACTTTGCAGCCAACTTTGAAGCAGCAGAAAAGAAGGGAATTAATGTGTATGCTGATGCTGTTGCGCTAGCACTGCGGCAGGTTTTAAACACGGGAATAGAGGTGGCACGACCGTACCAAGCTAGAAATGCGTCCCGTGTGACTCACGAACCAGGTGCTCCCCCTCTCCCCCCCTCAGTCACATGCAGGAACTCCCACTTTTTTAGCTTCTTGGAAGCCCAGTGATGATATCAGCACTCCCTTTCATACTTGTGCCCTATGCAGCCACACCACTCGCACAGCTCTTGGTAGGGTTCTGGCAGAAAGTGCCTTTTCTCATGCTTAAAACGTGTTGAAATGTTGGCAACAATGCTGGCAGAATATAGAGAAACAGCGCAGTGGCAGGAGTGAAGGAACAAGCTTCCACTACCATGAAGGGTTAGCCATTGAGGTAGGGTTTTGGTGCCCTTTAAATTCAGCACCATGAGACAGTGCCTTATTGGCTTGTCCCTTAAGCCAGCTCTGATAAACATCTAAGATTAGAAGCCCTGCTTAAAATAAATGCCTACTCCAAACATTTCCACTGACATAACAAAATCCCACTAATGCATAAATTGAAATTGATATATACTTTCTTCATATATTTTTGTTCCTTTTGTCGGAGCCAACCGGGGGAGGGCTGGAATTATATGACCAACCCCCACCAGACGGAAACCTCCTTTTATTATATTTTCACCCCAAAAAACGAGTGCATATGTTTAAATAATCACTTATCTTCAATAAAAGCTTTTTTTAGTCCATATTCCTTAAGGAATATGGACTAAAAGGAATTCCTTAAGGAATATGGACTAAAAAAAGCTTTTATTGAAGATAAGTGATTATTTAAACATATGCACTCGTTTTTTGGGGTGAAAATATAATAAAAGGAGGTTTCCGTCTGGTGGGGGTTGGTCATATAATTCCAGCCCTCCCCCGGTTGGCTCCGACAAAAGGAACAAAAATATATGAAGAAAGTATATATCAATTTCAATTTATGCATTAGTGGGATTTTGTTATGTCAGTGGAAATGTTTGGAGTAGTTTAAATTATCCACAACAACTAGGGGTTGTTTTAGGATTAAAATAAATGCCTAGCACAGATTCATTATTGAGTGTCACTTTATACAAGGCAGAATATGACAGATTTTGCCTTTATTAATACTTAGATTCAGTATACCTCTATAAAGGTAAATACAGTATAAGAGAAGCCGCCGCCGGCGGAAAAACTCCCTTTCCATCTTCCTCCCCTGATCGGGGAGAACAACGCTGCCAGGCCATCCGGCCCTCCTGGGAAGCCCCTCCAGCTCAGTCGGGGCTGTGGGAGGGGGAGGAGCAGCAGCAGGCCGGCATAAGAGAAGCCGCCGCCGGCGGGAAAACTCCCTTTCCATCTTCCTCCCCTGATCGGGGAGAACAACGCTGCCAGGCCATCCGGCCCTCCTGGGAAGCCCCTCCAGCTCAGTCGGGGCTGTGGGAGGGGGAGGAGCAGCAGCAGGCCGGCATAAGAGAAGCCGCCGCCGGCGGGAAAACTCCCTTTCCATCTTCCTCCCCTGATCGGGGAGAACAACGCTGCCAGGCCCTCCGGCCCTCCTGGGAAGCCCCTCCAGCTCAGTCGGGGCTGTGGGAGGGGGAGGAGCAGCAGCAGGCCGGCATAAGAGAAGCCGCCGCCGGCGGGAAAACTCCCTTTCCATCTTCCTCCCCTGATCGGGGAGAACAACGCTGCCAGGCCATCCGGCCCTCCTGGGAAGCCCCTCCAGCTCAGTCGGGGCTGTGGGAGGGGGAGGAGCAGCAGCAGGCCGGCATAAGAGAAGCCGCCGCCGGCGGGAAAACTCCCTTTCCATCTTCCTCCCCTGATCGGGGAGAACAACGCTGCCAGGCCATCCGGCCCTCCTGGGAAGCCCCTCCAGCTCAGTCGGGGCTGTGGGAGGGGGAGGAGCAGCAGCAGGCCGGCATAAGAGAAGCCGCCGCCGGCGGGAAAACTCCCTTTCCATCTTCCTCCCCTGATCGGGGAGAACAACGCTGCCAGGCCATCCGGCCCTCCTGGGAAGCCCCTCCAGCTCAGTCGGGGCTGTGGGAGGGGGAGGAGCAGCAGCAGGCCGGCATAAGAGAAGCCGCCGCCGGCGGGAAAACTCCCTTTCCATCTTCCTCCCCTGAACGGGGAGAACCACGCTGCCAGGCCATCCGGCCCTCCTGGGAAGCCCCTCCAGCTCAGTCGGGGCTGTGGGAGGGGGAGGAGCAGCAGCAGGCCGGCATAAGAGAAGCCGCCGCCGGCGGGAAAACTCCCTTTCCATCTTCCTCCCCTGATCGGGGAGAACAACGCTGCCAGGCCATCCGGCCCTCCTGGGAAGCCCCTCCAGCTCAGTCGGGGCTGTGGGAGGGGGAGGAGCAGCAGCAGGCCGGCATAAGAGAAGCCGCCGCCGGCGGGAAAACTCCCTTTCCATCTTCCTCCCCTGATCGGGGAGAACAACGCTGCCAGGCCATCCGGCCCTCCTGGGAAGCCCCTCCAGCTCAGTCGGGGCTGTGGGAGGGGGAGGAGCAGCAGCAGGCCGGCATAAGAGAAGCCGCCGCCGGCGGGAAAACTCCCTTTCCATCTTCCTCCCCTGATCGGGGAGAACAACGCTGCCAGGCCATCCGGCCCTCCTGGGAAGCCCCTCCAGCTCAGTCGGGGCTGTGGGAGGGGGAGGAGCAGCAGCAGGCCGGCATCTCCTGCCCGGCCGCAGCTCTCCCAGGAGGGATCGAGCACGCGGCAAAGAAAAGAACGCCCTCCGGTCCTCTTCAGCCCTATCCGGGCAGCCCAGCCACAATAAAAAGGAGCGCCATCGGGCGCACCTGCGCCTGGCGGGCCCGCGCCTGAGGGCCTCGCCAGAGGGCCCTTTGGCGTGGCCCTTAGGCAGCTGGCCCACACAACACAGTGGCCATTGCAGCGAAGTCCAACTCCATACAACCCAGCAGCTTGAGCTCCTATGTGTTGAGCTCGCTCACCAGCAACTCTTTCACTTCTCCTCGTAAAGCCCAGTGCTAGCGAAAGTCTCCAAGTGATAGGAACCGAGCAAACCTCTCTCATCAGATGATCCTGCTCTCATGCTGCTTACCGCAAGTATAGTCCCACAATCCTAACCTCCGGATACTAACATCAACAGCCTTATCAATAACAGTTTACATTGTACTGTTGTCAGTAATTCCTTAATGCTATCTAAACATTGCACTGTTAACATTGTACTTTAGTCAGTAATGGTTACTATTGCACTGTAGTCAGTAATTTCTTACTGCCATCTCGCCACTGTACTGTTACCATTGTCCTGTAGTCAGTATTTGTTACTATTGTACTGTTGTCAGTAATTCCTTACTACAATCTAGCCATAGTACTATGGTTAACAATTCCTTAATGCTATCTAGCTAGTTAACATTGCATTGTTGTCAGTAATTCTCCCCACAATACTTGTCCACAATCACAAGGAATTCTGCCCTAATCTACCCATTTCACAATCACACAGTGTCCTGCCACAATGGGTTCCCCCTTCACCACCATAATCGGATGTTACATCATCCTTGCTAGTTGGTTCTCCTGCTCTCTTACCTTAACCCCTCCTTCCAACCAGATTCCAATATTACAAAGCCATGGAAGAAGATGGTCTGGTGCATCCCGTCACAATGTAAATTGGGATGCCCGCGCACGTCACCCGCATCTGCTACACATTGCGCTCCAGCACTCTGTTCAATCCAAGAAGGTGGAAAAACTCCTACCCTCATAACCTAAAATGTGCCCTCATTAATGCCCGTTCTATCCGAAAGAAGTGGCCAGCTGTCATCGACTTGATTTCCCTCCACGACCTTGATATACTCTTAGTCACACTGAGACATGGCTATCCGATGAGGACAACGTCATACTCAACCAACTCCTCCCTCCGAACTTCACAGCTCACACAAGTCATAGACGAGACAAAAGAGGAGGAGGGGTGCTCATCATCACCAGAACAGATCTCCACTTCCAGACGGTTTGACGCCACCAACGCTAATCACCTTGAAACCGTCACCATATCCAACAAACGCTGCTCAATCAACCTGCTCTACAGAGCACCTTCAGCTTCTCCGGATGATCTTGCTGCAATAATTGACCTCGCCTCCGACACGCATAACCCAAACATCCCAAACTGGATCCTAGGTGATTTCAACCTGCCAACACTGCAGGACAATCAAGTGTTATCCTTCCTTGATGCCCTTACAAATCTCGGCTTCAAACAATTAGTGAAGGAACCTACCCATACTAAGGGAAATATTCTGGACCTAGTATTCGCCCCTCAGATATCTCTTAACACATCACATGACCCGATAACGTCCATAACTCCTGTTCCATGGTCAGATCACAAACTGATCATCCTCCAGATCCCTTCGCACAAAACTGAGTCAAAGTTCAATAAGATACCAAGCAACACTACAAGACTTCACTCCAGATGTTTCAAGCCTTTCAACAGAGACCTTATCCTCATGGAAACGCAACAACTCATTAGCGAAAACCACCATGAACCTTGACGACCTGATTACTCACTGGAACAAGTGCCTTAGTGCAATCGCCCTACGCACACCAACTAACAAGCCCCCAAGGAAAAGAATGAACGCTCCATGGTACACAGCCGATCTTAGAGCCTCTCTTACCCAATTACGGAAACTCGAGAAGCGCTGGCGCCGATCCCACTCTTCAATTGACCAGACTGCATACAACTGTCATCTGGCTGCTCACCGCAAGGCAACCACTGATGCAATGAAACAATACTACTCAGAGACCTTAAAGAGATCACTTAATAAACCCCATGATCTTTTTGACCTAGTCAAGACTCTATCAAAGGAACCAACCCCTGGACCGCAATTTGAGATTCACCCACAAGATTTTGCTAACTATGCACAATCCAAGATATGCCGGATTATCAACATCTTGACTACAACCACCACCCCTGAACGAGATGGCCCCACAGCTCTAACCATATTCTCTACCCCTACCAAAAAAGGAATTGAAGACACGATTATGGCCCTCAACACCACCACATGAGGGAGGAGTAGCCTAGTGGTTGGGGCAAGGTACTTCAGGCCGGAAGGTCGGGGGTTCAAATCCCACTAGAGGACAGCAACCTTGGGCCGGAAGGACTGCGGTTTCTAGTCCCACAGATGCTCCTTGTGGTCTTGGGCAAGCCACTTAACCCTCCATAGCCCATGTTCCCTGTAAGTATTAGTGTATGTGTCTCATATCCCTGCTTGTTAAATGTATCCCCCAATTGTGTTGTGACCGCTTTGATTGAAGGATAAGGCGGTATACAAAAACTGTCTAAATAAATAAATAAATAAATAAACCACATCTCAGTCTGACCCATGCCCAGCCTTCTGGATTAAGGAGCTCCGCAGCCACTTCAGCCCAATACTATCCAATATAATGAACCTCTCCTTCACAACAGGTTCCTTCCCCTCCGCTCTTAAGCACACCTCTATCAGACCTCTTTTGAAAAACTGCAAACTCGACCCCCAAAAAGTGGATTCATATAGACCTATATCCAGTATTCCGTTACTTGCGAAGATCATCGAAAAAGAGGTACAACGACAACTACAAGATCACGTCGACATTGCCTCACCATTAGACCCCTGCCAACATGGTTTTAGGGAATCCCACGGAGTGGAAACCCTTCTTACCACCCTCTTCTGCAGGATAATCACTGGCATTGATGACATCCGTCAAGGATTTGCTCTCATCTTTCTGGACATCGCTGCAGCTTTTGACTCAGTAAGTCATGAGCTTCTCTTAGGTCGACTATTTGAGAAAGGAATTACTGGTAGAGCGCTTGATTGGTGCAGATCTTACCTGTCTGGAAGATGGCAGCATGTGCGTTCTGGAGGGATGACATCAGAACCTTTCCACCAAAGCCAGGGAGTCCCACAAGGTTCTTCCCTTTCGGCCCTCTTGTTTAACATTTACATGCAGCCAATTTGCAAGATCATCCGATCCTTCAATGTCGACTGCATGTTATACGCTGATGATGTCCTGCTGTACATACCCTTCTCTACGGAACATCCGGACCTCTCTCCACTGACGAGTTGCTTCAACGCAATATCTGACTGGCTTCTCTCCCAAAACCTCCGAATACAACATAAGAAAACAGAAGTACTCTTCATTACTAGGAACACTAACTTCACACCACCACAATTCCTTAAAGTAAAAGAAGCAGAGCTACAAACTAAACCATCAATACGCTACCTGGGAGTCACCTTGGATCAGCGCCTAGACATGAAAGCCCACATAGGGAACACAGTCAGAGCAGTATACTACAAGATCCGCTCACTTCGGCATTTACGATCTATGCTGGAACCAAATGACTTCAGGACTATATACCAGGCATTGATCATACCTCATTTTGATTACGCCAATGCCATCCTTCAAGGCCTGCCCCTATCCACCCTACACCCGCTGCAGCTCGCCATGAACGCTGCAGCAAGGGTCATCCATGGAGCCCCCAGAAGCGACCACGTGACACCTCTGTTGATACAATTACATTGGCTACCTATCCAGGCTAGAATCGTTTTTTAAGACTCTGTTACTCACTTTTAAAGCTATTAACAAGCTCTCCCCTGAATCAATAATGGCCCTCATCCATACCATATCTCCTAATAGAGCAAGGAGATCCACAGCTACAAACACCCTAAAAGTCCCGAAAGCATTAACAGTTTGCACTTCATCTACAGCCAACAGGGCGTTTAGTATCAGCGCACCAAGATGCTGGAACGCATTACCTCCAGATATCCGGGCTATTAAGGGCCTTACGCAGTTTAGGAAAGCCCTCAAGTACCATCTTTTCAATAAGTACCTCATAGAACCCAACCTCACCCACCGAGACAGAGATGCAACCCACTAAGCATATATGGTTTCCCAACAACATGCCAAGAAAGATTCTCTAACCCTTAGTGGTGCATTTGTTTCTATAGTATTCATGATCATACAACCTTATGTAGCAATATTTGTAAATAGTTTACAAGCTTATGTAGCAAGTTTTTGTAAATAGTTTACCCCTGTTATCTAAGTTACTTGCCCTGTTATCTGTAAACTCATACATGTTAACTGTACTGAGCGTTTCTGTTCCATGTAAACCGCGCTGATGCTGAATAGTGCGGTATATAAGAGAATGTAAATAAATAAATAATAATAAATATCTGAGCTTATTTCCTGAAGTGGCAGTTCTTTATTCCATATCGTCCTGCTAAACTAGTCCAGACAAGTAGGTTGTGTTTGCCTACAAGGAGATTGATGGAGACAAAGAGCCAATAAAAAGCCCAGGTTTCAATGACATCACTCTTCTATCTGCCTCAGCCATCAGAGGTCCCCTCAGTATTTTTTTGTCTCCAGCAGATGGTGGATGGATTTTCTCCTCTCTGTAGAAAATCTGAAGATTGAGAAGAAAAGAGATTGATTAAAAGCTTGTCAGCAACCACCTTAAGCCCTAAAAAGGTGACTCTCTCACTTGAGCGCAACGTGGGAGGTTTCACTAGACTGCGATCTTTTTGGTAGCTATAGGAGGAGGGAAAATTGGTTCAGATTCATGCCCTTATCATGATAAGAGCTGGTTGAGCAACCACAAATTGGAACATAAGAACATAAGATATGCCATACTGGGTCAGACCAAGGTCCATCAAGCCCAGTATTCTGTTTCCAACAGTGGCCAATCTAGGTCATATGTACCTAGCAGTTTCCCCAAGGGACACAGGTTCTGGAAGGATCTGGAAGTCTGCAACAGCCTCATACAACCTCAGCGTGCCTCCCTCATCCTCCTTTCCCCCTGCTAAAAACATAAGATATGCCATAATAGGTCAGACCAAGATCCATCAAGCCCAGTATCCTGTTTCCAACAGTGGCCAATCGAGGTCACAAGTACCTAGCAGTTTCCCCAAAAGATACAGGTTTCATAATGCTTGTATTGGGTCTAGCAGTGGATATTCTGGGTTCTCTTTAATAATGGTTTATGGACCTTTCCTCCAGGAACTTGTCCAAACCTTTTTTCCAGGAACTTGTCCAAACCTTTTTTAAACCCGGCTACATAAACAGCTTTTACTACATCCTCCGGTAGCAAATTCCATAGTTTGATTTTCTCTTATTAGTCTTAAATAGGTTACCCTGTAGCTTCATTGCATGTCCCCTAGTCTTTCTATATTTTGATGGCGTAAACAATCAATCTACGTTTACCCGTTCCACTCCATTCATTAATTTATATACCTCTATCATATCTCCCCTCAGCCATCTCTTTTTCAGGTAGAAGAGCCCTAACCTTTTTAGCCTCTCTTCATAGGGGTATCCTTTCATCCCCTTTACCATTTTGGTGGCTCTTCTCTGTACCTTTTCTAATAGCGCTATATCCTTTTTAAGATACAGTAACCAGAATTGCACACAATATTCAAGGTGCCGTCAAACCATGGAACGAAGATTCATGAAGATTGCAGAAGGCTCTCATAGGGACCTGCCTGCCAGCCACATTACACACAGTGCTGTGAAAATAAACCCAGCCAATGAAGCAGTTTCAGAGAGTAAAGCTGAGCCTGGCACGGATCCTATGCCTGGAGCTCTCGGGGTGAGAACCAAGGTTCCCGGTTCCATCTCTGAGGGACGCAATTTAGGGTGGAGTGTTAACGACCGTTGGCTCTGTGTGGGGGTTTCCTGACATTTTCTGCACGTGTTAGTATGTTTTTGCCTTTTGTGTGCCTGGGGGTCGTGCATTCCACCCAAGAAGTTCAAACATGCACTCCCTCACTAGCACCTTTAATGCGTGTTACGCAAAAGTGCAGTTAATGCACACTTGCGGGACAATGCAGCCTTAGCATGCGCTCTCATGATACTTATCCTAACTCTCTATGTCTTCTTCCCGGAAACACTGTTTGATAGGCGAGGTGCCTCATCCTTGGATTCTGGACTCTGCCTTTCCTGTATGGCAGCTTCTGAGTCGATCCTGGAGGGCATGCTTTCTCTCTCTCTGTCAGGGGATACAGTTAGTCCGCCCTTACCTGCCTCAGGGCAGGAGGTGTAGGATGGCCCTGGCTCTGGCAACCATGCTGTGAGCTGCTTTTCATCCTCTAGGATGCTCTCTGGAGATGAGGAGCCTTTTCTGAGAGGAGAGCTTTTGGAGTCTGAATTCTCCTCCCCAGAATTCTTTTCCCTTTTGCAGCAGGCCTGGTCCTTCTGTTGTGGAAATTCAGACTGCAGCATAGGTGCCCCCGGATGCATCTGGTGCTGGGCAGGCTGCAAGTAGAAGCCCTGTTCAGTTACCTTTGGCTAAGCATCCCTGGTGTTGAACACTCTCTGAAGATGAGAAACAGTTGGGAACTATCAGAGATGTTGACTATGCCTCGGACCTAGATGAATCGGTATTGGGCTCTGATGTGGATGAGAACCTACTCTTAGCTTCAGAAGTCTATCCAGAGGCTGGCATGATCCCCCTGTTCCAGAAGGAGGAGCTGACGGCATTGATTTCCAGGGTATAATCTGCTTTGAACTTGACAGATGCTTCAGGCACAGAACAGGTGCCGAAAGTGCAGAATCCACTACAGAGGTGATCAAAGATATGATCTGGTCTGAGTGGGACTCACCTGACTCCCTTTCTAAAGGTTAAGGGTCTATAAGAAGATCTGTTCTCTTCCGGAGGAAGAGAGCTGTGAGTAGTTTGACATTTCCTAGCCTTGTTGGCTCAGCACATTGCTGGAGTGGACAATGTGGAAGCAGACATCCTCAGACAGCACTCTCTGAATCGTGGTGAGTGGAAGTTGAGAAAAGAGGCGTTTCAGTTGCTTCTGTGTCACTGGGATTGTCCCAAAATGGATCTGATGGTGACCTGCTCCAATGTCAGTGTACCGCTTCTTCAGTTGCCACACTGAGATTTGGTCCAAGGGCATTGATGCCCTGACCCAGCCTTGGCCCAGTCAGCAGCTGTTGTTTATGTTTATACAATTTCTTGATATACCGCCCAGGCTTTAAGGGCATCAGAGCGGTTTACATTCATTATTAGCAGGTACAGACAGGCGTAGAGGATTTTGCAAGCAACCACAGCACCAAACCTTTTACTTCAGGGTCTGAGTAGAAATAAACCTCTAACGTGTGCCCCGACAGTATTTTCATGGCACCGGGTGCTTTCCCCGATGCCTAGATCATCTCCTCCTCAGTTGATCAGGCATTGGGAAAAGCCCCCAATGCCACCAAAATACTACCGGAAGCCGTGTTCCAAAATAAAATGATCCCTGGTGGTCTAGTGTAGGTGTTTCCTCTCTGGCCTCTGGTGCAGCACGTGATTCATCCAGACAGAATTGTTTTGATAACACCAGATTGACTGTGGAGAGCATGGTTCAGAGATCTGATGTGGCTCCTTCAAGCGCCTCTTCTTCGGCTGCCTTCATCTCGGGGGTTATTGCAGCAGGGACCAGTCATTCTGGAAGACCCATCTCCCTTCTTGCTTATGGCATGGCTTTTGAAAGGAGACTTCTAGCACGTAAGGGCTACTCTCCAGCCGTAATCTCTACCATACTTGGTGCCCAGAGGAGGCTACCAAGCTACTATACATATGGATATGATGCCTCTTTGAGCACTGGTGCAGCGCGCGGCACTTGGCTCCTGAGAAGGCTGAGGTGTCCTCCCTGTTGGCCTTTCTGCATGATGGCCTAGAGAAGGGCCAAGTGTCAGCTTTGACCTATTTCTGTGGTCCAGTGGCAGGCAAGCCCTTGACCCTGCACCCAGATGTCTCACATTTTCTCCAAGAGGTTCGACGTCTGTGTCTTCCCCTTCAGTCTGTGATCCCTTCCTGAGATCCATTTCTGCTGCTCAGGGCCCTAATGGCGGCCCCTTTTGAGCTATTGAAGCATGCTATCTTGTAGGATTTGATGCTCAAGACTGTCTTGTTGGTCACAATTTGTTCTGCAATGTGGATCTCCGAGTTGCAGGCTCTGTCTTGCCAAGACCTTATCTGTCCTTTTCAACTGAGGCTGTTTCCATTCAACCTGTGCCTTCCTTCTTGCCTAAAGTGCGGTCTCCCTTTCACGTGAACCAGGTGGTTTGCCTGCCCTCCTTCTCTAAGGAGCAGTGTCAGGGGAAGGATAAGGATCTTTGCCTTGTGGATGTCCGGAGAGTGCTTTTCCAGTACTTGGCAGTCACAAATTCCTTTCCTAAGTTGGACCATCTTTTTGTGCTGTTTGCTGGCCCATGCAAGGGTGAAGTGGCGGCCAAGTTGATTTTGGGGCACTGGACTAAGGAGGCTATTGTCTCAGCATATTTTATGGAACCAACCAGTTCCAGAGGGTCTGCACACCCATTCTACCTGAGCAGAAGCATCTTCATGGAAGAAGTGGAGCTTGGTGGCCCCTACAGACATTTGTCAGGCAACAATGTGAGCATCTCTTTCCACTTTTGGCAAGCATTACCACTTGGATGTCTACATGTGGGTAGACATGGGCTTCATTTTGTGAGCTGCTGTGTCATCTTCTCACCTGGTGATGTTGTAGGTTTGTTACATCCCACTTGTCTGGACCAGTCTAGCAGGACGATATGGAAGGTGACATTTTACTTACCAGATAATGTCTTTTCCTTGAGTCCTGATAGACCAGTCCAGGGCCCGCCACTGAAACTATATTTGCTCTGTTCTACTGCTGTGATATCCATGGGTCTGTCATGATTCTATATTTTATTTATTTATTTATTTAGTATACATTTGTATACCGCTACTTCCAGCGATCAGCAGCGGTTTTGATTACAGATTAGAAATTGTCAAATCATGACAGGAAACTTTTGAGGTATAAACACATTGATTAGACAGGAAAGCACAGCACACAGAGAACTATTTTACAGGGAATATGGGCTATGGAGGGTTAAGTGGCTTGCCCAAGACCACAAGGAGCACCTGTGGGACTAGAAACCCCAGTCCTTCCGGCCCAAGGTTGCTGTCCTCTAGTGGGATTTGAACCCCCGACCTTCCGGCCCGAAGTACCTTGCCCCAACCACTAGGCCACTCCTCCACTCCATATTTGGCTCTGCAGGCTCATCTTCTACTGACAGCCTTCTATTTCTACCTTCCTGTACATAGTTCTGTACCGTTGTTTACTCATTGTTGCCCACATTGAGTTTGTGTGGGGCTTGCTCTTTATCTCCTATTTGCTTTGGGACGAATACTGAAGGGACCTCTAGTGGCTAAGGCGGATAGAAGCACAGGAATGGTGTCATTGAAACCTGGGCTTTTCATTGGTTCTTTGTCTCCACCAATCTGCTGGTAGGGGAACACAACCCACTTGTCTGGACTGGTCTAGCAGGACTCAAGGAAAAGATATTATCTGGTAAGTCAAATGTCACCTTGTGTTCACCTCAAGGACAGTGCCAATCCAGAATTATGAGAACAGCTTTTGTGAATCTAGCCAAATTACAAGTTAGGTGGGTGGCAAATTAAAAAAATGTGTTCTTTTTTACTGGCTTAATATTATAATTTCTGTTAACCCCTCCCCCCGCCTAACTGGTCTGCAAGTGTTCCTCTTTTCTATAGTTCATTTTTATTTCTTCATTTGTATATCAAAGGCTACAATTCATTCCCAACACTAGACAGTTTTTCTAACAAAACAGCAAATTTGGGCTCTGATTTACTAATGCTTTTTTCCCCTTTTGTGTCAATGGGGGAAAAAGCATAGTTAATCAGGACCTTGGTTTGTTTTACTGCTTTATAAGATTCAGAGGGAACAGCAAGAGCAGCAAAGCAAAAATCGAGCATATAAATATACAATGTCAAAGGAATACACTGACTTTCCTAGCCAAACTGAAAGCTGATTAGAATATTTCTCATCCTTTGGGTATGCAACAGCCTTTTGAAGATGGAGAGTATATTAATATTCAGCTTAACCAACTGTCGACACTTCAGACAGGTCCCAGGAAAGAATTTGAAATTGACCAGGTTTTCTCACAATGGCAGAAATCTTTTACAAGAGAATAAGCAACACCTGAGTACCAGTAAAAGTAGAGATAAATGTGATGCTTTTTAGGTTTAGGGATTATGTTTTAGACGATAAGAACTGCCATACTGGTTCAGACCAAAGGTTCATCAACCCAGTATCCTGTTTTTAACAATGGTCAATCCAGGTCACAAGTACCTGACGTATTCCAAAAGTAGCCCGATTCCATGTTGCTTATCCCCATGGATAATAAGTGGCTTTCTCCAGGTTTTTCTTAATAATGGTTTATGGGCTGTTTGTCCAAACTTTTATAAAAACCCAGCAATGCTAGCCACTTTTCTCTGTGAACAAGCAGGAAGTCAGTCCTCACCTATGGGGTGATATCTGCACCGACGGAGCCTGCGTGGAAGCATCTCCTCAGTTTTCAAAGAAAGCCTTTGGGAGATGCACCACGCATGCATGGTCCACTTCCCCCCCAAGGGTGCTATCTTGTCTCAGTCTCCTTTTTTCCGCAGAGCCTTTTGGACATTGTCCAGTTTTTCCTAGAAAAAGTCTGATTTTTATTGTTGAGTTTTCTCCGGTTTGCGTACCGGTTCCTTCCCGTCCCCAAGCCAGCTCGTCTCGGCATCGCTCCTCGGGTTTGTCTATTAGTTTTTTCATTTTTTTCATCAAGGTGCTCCTCGACTGGCATTCGCGCCCTTTTTCAGTTGAAGGTCTCAGACCCCTGCCGGGAGGCGGAGACCCCCTTTTTCCAATGGCCTCCATTGGCTTCAAAAATTGTGACCAGTGTGGCAAAATGATGTCACTCACCGACCCACATGACTGCTGCCTCCAATGTCTCGGCTGGAGCATGCCTCTGACTGCGAGCTTTGCAGAACCATTACCTCAATGGCCTTGAAGAGCCACCATAAACAGCAGATAATTTTCTTTCAGAAGTTCGAGTCTATGCCGGAGTCTCCAGTTACATCGCACTCTAGGGCACCCTCTGATACCTTGGTGCCCCATGAAGCCAGAGCCTCTTTGGAGTCCCGCGGCCGTGGTTCCTCCAAGTGGAAATCCCTGGAGGTGGAGCACAAGAAGAAATCCTTGAAGACCGCCTCAGAGGATGGATTCAGGAAAAAGGAGAAATCAGACCCTCAGGACCCGCAGTCCCATGCATGAGTCCGAGGAGTCGGAGCAGGAGAGGCCTATCAAGCTGCCCTGTATGGAGTCATTGACACCCGCCGACCGGCCTCCGGCCTCCGAGACCATCCTCATTGAGGACTCCCCCGACAGTACCGACGTCGGGCACGAAACCCTCGGTGCCCATGTTGAAGGCTGCGGAGCCAACTGGTATGGAGACCAGAATGGCAACCCTAGAAAGCAGCATATCTGCCTTAGTGACCATGCAGCGAGCGTTCATGTCCAGCTTATCCAGTTCATCTGTCCCAACGAGACCCTCAACATCAAGAGCTTCCCCAGATATTTAGCTGGTCCTCAAGCACCATCAGCCTCAAGAGAGCCCCCAGCTCTGGACGAGGACCTGGTCCTATTCCTTGGGACACTGGTCCTTCCCAGCGAGCACCCGCGGCTCAGACTGATGATCCTCCGGAGGTCATGGACTGCTGAAAGTGACCCTCAACTGAGGCAGCACCGTGATGTGCCCTCGACCCATCTCCCACGATGACCCGACACCACTCCCTGCCCAAGGATGTTGCGTTTCTCGATTTTGTATGGGACATAGCCAAGGCCCTCGCCATCTAGACTGAGGCCGAGGAATCTGTGCACTGAGGAATTGGAAATACTCCACTATGGGCACCCCTGAAGGAGACCCTTACAGTCCCAGAACTGCCGCCTCCTCCGACACCTCGACACTATGTACTGGGTACGCCAAAGCCCTAGGTTACAAAAGACCCAACTTACCCACAACTCCATGGTCGTAGAGTTGGCAATGCACTGGCTTAAGAGCCAAAAAACCCATTCATCGGTGCCACCCGGCAGGGAGACCCGAACCCTTGATGCCCTTGGCTGGAAGGCCTTTCAGGGCTCAATGTAATGTGCCGGCTCCAGTTGTACCAGCTCTACATTGGCATGTACCTGAAGGAACTGTTGAAGGAGCTTGGTGGATTTTCGGCAGGCCTCGAAGGGGAACTCCTACAGAGGTTCATTATCCTTACCTTGGCAGTAAAAGAATGCTCAAAAGTTTTGTCCCGGGCAGCCTATGATGGCTTTGAGTCATCGGCCAGGCACTGGGGCATGATGTCAGGCATGGCTGTGGTCATCCGATCTGGAACACAGTGCAGGACAAACTGATAGATGTCCTCTGCCTAGGAGAAAACCTATTCGGGAAGCCCATTTATTTATTTTTTTTATTTACATTTCTTATATACCGCACTATTCGACATCAGCGCGGTTTACATCGAACAAAAAAATTCAGACAGAAAACATGTGTCTGAGTTTACAATAAAACCGGGCAACAAACTTGGATAACGAGGCAATTACAAATAACAGGACAGCAAAACATGGATAGCAAGGAAACTATATACATCTTCTAGTTACAGAATATATGAACATGTAATTAATGGTCAAAGTACACCTTACTACGTGAGTTCTCCTGGCTCACTAGGTGATTTGGTGTTGCTATAACTATTGGAGAGGGGACATGCTTCTGTGCTCTCTGGGAAGTATTTGAGGAATAAGTAATGTTTTTTGGCCTTTCTAAACTGAGTTAGGTTAGTGATTGCTCTGATGTTTGTTGGTGAGGGGTTCCAGAGTCTTGGTGCACGGAGACTGAAAGCCCTGTTTGCTGTTGTTGCGGTGCATCTTGTTAGTTCTTGAGGAATCACTGGCATATTTAATGCTGTGGATCTTCTTGATCTATTCGGGGTTATGGATTTGATCAGGTCGGTCAGTGAGGAGGAGGAGAGACTATTTACCGCTTTGAAAGTCAGTAGCATTGTCTTGAAGATGATCCTGGCCTGTATAGGAAGCCAGTGTAACTGCTTCAAAAGGGGCGTCACATGGTCTATCCTAGATGCCCCATGGAGAACCCTCGCTGCGCTATTCATTGCGAGCTGTAAGGTGTTCAAAGTGGATTGAGGGAGACCTAGTAAAATTACATTGGCATAATCAAAGTGAGGCATGATCAGAGCCTGGTAGATGGTACGGAAATCCTCTGGTTCAAGCAAGGGGCGAAGATGTCTGAGTGAACGGATCTTGTAGTATATAGCTCTTACAGTGTTAGCTATATGTGCCTTCATGTCGAGGTTTTGATCGAGTGTAACACCTAGGTACCGTATTGTGGGTTTTGTTTGTAGATCAGCTTCTTTCGCCTTCAAGTATTGCGGAGGGCTAAAATTCGGGTTCTTCGACATAAAGAGCACCTCTGTCTTCTTATGTTGAATCCTGAGGTTTTGTGACATGAGCCATTCCGATATGGCATTGAAGCAATTGGTCAGGGGGGTGAGGTCCAATTTGTCTATGTCGAATGGCATATAGAGCAGGACGTCATCCGCATATACCATGCAACTTACATTGAAAGATCGGATGATATTACAAATGGGTTGCATGTATATGTTGAACAACAAGGCAGAGAGGGAGGATCCCTGTGGAACCCCCTGACCTTGGTGAAATGGTTCTGACATTGCTCCACCGGATCAAACGTGTTGCCATCTTCCGGACAAGTATGATCTGCACCATTCAAGTGCAGTTCCACTGACGCCTTTCTCTTTTAGCCGTATTAGGAGAAGCTCATGACTTACAGAGTCGAAGGCTGCGGCAATGTCTAGGAAAATGAGTGCAATTCCCTGCCGGATGTTGTCGACACCAGAAATTATATTATTGAGCAGGGTGGTAAGGAGTGTTTCCACACCGTGTGACTCTCTGAAACCATGTTGGCAAGGATCCAGTGGAGCAGCAGCATCAATGTGGTCTTGTAACTGTCTTTGTACCTCTTTTTCGATTAACTTTGCGAGAAAAGGTATACTTGAGATGGGTTTGTAGGAGTCTACCTTTTGGGGATCTAACTTACTATTTTTTAGAAGCGGTCTGATAGATGTTTGCTTGAGGGCAGAGGGGAACATACTGGTGGTAAAAGACAGGTTCATTATTCTGGTTATTACTGTGCTGAATTCACTGCGCAGTTCCTTTATCCAGAAATCTGGGCAAGGATCTGTCTGCACAGTGGTGGTATTGAGAGACATGATCAAGTCTTCGATGCGCATCTTGGCAGGAGTAGAAAAGGCAGTTAGAGCTGTTGGGCAATCTTGGACTGTGGAGGCAAATTCTATTAAAGGTTTGTTTCTGTGCAAGCTTGGATTGTGGGTAAACTGCAAACTCCTGAGGATGGATCTCACATTGCTGTTCAGGAGCTGGTTCTTTAGAGAGAGTCTTGACTAAATTAAACAAATCATGAGGTTTGTTTAAAGAGCGCTTCAGGGTGTCTGTGGTACTGTTTCATCCTCTCTGTGATGGCCTTGCGGTGGACGGATAGCTGATAGATGTAAGCTGCCTGGTCTACCATGGAGCGTGACCGACACCAGCGTTTCTCAAGACTCCGTAGTCGGGAGAGTGATAGTCTCAGATTCGCTGTGTACCATGGTGCTGAAATTCTTTTCCTTAGCGGCCTGTTGAGTAGTGGTCGAAGCGCTATCGCGTTGAGACTACTGTTCCAGCAAGTGATTAGATATTCCAGATTTAGGGAGGTCTCATTACGGAGCGAGCACGTTCCGGCAAGGATACGATCTCTGTTGAATGGAAAGAAGCTTCTAGCAGGAAATCTAGAGCTATTGCTTGGAACACTGTTGATCTTTGCTTGCCTGTTGTGAGTGGGAATCTGGAAGATAATAAGTTTGTGGTTAGACCACGGCACAGTAGATATGGACATCACGGTGTTGTATGCTTGGTCATACACTGACTGTGGGGCAAAAACAAGGTCAAGAGTATTTCCCTTCACATGAGTAGGTTCATTCACTAATTGTTGGTATCCAAGGGTCTCGAGAGCTTCGAGGAAGGCCGATGATTGGTTATCTTGGAGCGCTGGTAGGTTGAAATCACCTACAATCCAATTTGGGGTATTAGGATTCTGGATGTTGGATGCTAGGTTTATAATAGTTGGGAGGTCATCTGGGGAGGCTGTAGGAGCTCTATATAGAAGGTTTATAGAGCAGAGCTTGTTGGAGATAGAGACTAACTCTAGGTGGTCGGTGCTAGTGGAGTCATCCAGCTGGAAGTGTAGGTCTGACCTGGTGAGGATGAGCACTCCCCCTCCTCTCTTGTTTCGTCTATGACTAGTAAACACTGTGAAATTTGATGGAAGGAGCTGGTTGAGTAGGACATTGTCTTCCGAAGAAAGCCATGTTTCGATAACCATGAGAATATCAAGGTTATGAAGGGATATTGTGTCTGCAATCACCGGCCACTTCTTACGAATTGAGCGGGAGTTGATGAGGGCACATTTTAAGCTTTGTGGGTAGAGGCTTTTGTCCTGTTTAGCTTTCATAGAGTGTTAGAGTGGAATGTGTAATAGATGGGGGTGATGTGAGCGAGAGTCCCAATTATAGCTGTGCTTAGGTATACCTGTCCATCTTCTTCCATGGTTCTGAAGGATTGGTATCTGATTATACTCCGGGGATAGAGCTCGAGAGATTGAGAGGCAGCTAGAGAAGAGGAAGTAGAGGCCAGCTAAGGTGATAGGGGGCCCCATCTTACTAACTCTAGGCGCTATAACAGAGACAGTGAGTTAGTTCTAGTGTGGGAGAGAGAGCTGAATGCTCCTAGTTGGTCGGTTCTCGTTGAAGTTGCATACAGGCAAATCGTATTAATCTAGGTATAGATAGGTTCTGGAATGCAACTCTATTTTCAAAGGTAGCACAGGTTAGCCAGGCAGATTGTCAACGAGGTAGCTCACTACTAACGAAGCAGGATCAATGAGATCAGTGTCATATATCTAACTGTCAGGCTAAACAAAAGGTGCAGGAGACCGGAACAGACAATAAGTATATACGGGGGTAAGCCAGTTGCTAGAAGTGTTGGATCATTTAGAATGATCAAGTTAATCTACAAAGCTGATTGCTAGCATATGAGGTGAAGTATCTACTCAGAGTAAAACAATGTTACCAGTTCGGTAAATATAATAATACAATGTTACCAGTTTGTTGTCTAGTCATAGCACTCCTTGACGTTCAGTGCTTGGTAGGCGTCGGCGCGGGACAAGAAGGAGTCACACGAATTGGAAGGTTGCTCTTCTACGTTCAGGCGAAATTTAGGAAAAATTAGGGAGCTGCTGAGCGTCAATGCAGTCGGCCAAAGGGTAGTGATTGGAGGTGTCAATAGTAATGCCTGGAGGGCTTCTTAAAAGACAACGTAAGACCCTCAGAAGTTGTATACAGGTAATTCGGATGCAGCCGCAACCGCAGACCTTGCCTAAGGGCCGCGCCAAAGGACCCTCTGGCGAGGCCTTCAGGCGCGGGCCTGCCCGATCGGCGCTCCTTTTAAATTGCTTGCTGGCTGCTCCGATTGGGCAGTGCTCCCTGGTGGGGGTGGTCTAGTGCTCCGGCCCGCTCGATCCCCGCCAGGAGAGCTGCTGGAAGGGCCGGAGTGCTGGGCAGGAAAGGCAGATAAGGCAGCGAAGATAGAGACCGAGTACGTGACGAGAACCAGGCTCTCAAAAAAGACCTCTATGCACCCCCAGAAGAAAACTCCGGGGGAAAAGCCCTTCTTTCCGAGGAAGAAAGGAGGCTTCAGCAGTACTCTGCACTTCCAGGCCTTCTTGGCCTCTCAACAGGGCCAGCAACAAACAGGTCAGGAACATGGTCCCAGAAAACAAAAAGCCCCAAAGTCCCAGGCGCCGGCGCTGGCCCCGGCCCAGCCTGGTGGGAGCTTTTGACTGCCTGGGTGTGACCTCCCTACCCTTAGGGGGTCCTCTGCTGACCACAGGTGGGTGCCTAGCTATGTTTGCCCACAGGTGGACAGCATCACCACCGATACCTGGGTGCTACAGGTGGTTAAGAAGGGCTCCCATCTCCACCTACAACGGGCACCACCCACATACTTCCCTGGAGAGCCTATCAGGCCTCTCCTTCACCAGACCCTGCCCCTCACCAAGCTAGCAGGCCTAATCAATGACAAAGCAGTCGAGCCAGTGTCGAAATATCTCTGAGGCACAGACTTCTATTCTAGATACTTCCTTGTCCCCAAGAGGGGGGGGGAGGGCCTCAGGTCCATCCTGGATCTGCGAGAGCTCAACACGTTTCTAGTCAGGGAGAAGTTCAAGATGCTCTCCCTTGGAATACTTCTGCCATTCCTCCAGCAGGGAGATTGGCTATGCTCCTTAGACCTAAAGGATACATATACTCGCATCCTAATTCATCCCAGTCACAGAAAATACCTCTGGTTTGTGGTGGGAGGACAGCACTACCAACACAGGGTGCTGCCTTTCGGTCTGGCCTCATTGCCAAAGGTCTTCACAAAGTGCCTCATGGTAGTCGCAGCCCAGTTCCAAGGGGCCTTCATTTTCCCTTATCTGGATGACTGGCTCATAAAGGGGGACACTGCTGCAGAGGCACAATGCACCACAGGGTGCACAATCAACACCCTGCAGCACCTCGCTCCGGCTCAGCGCCTAGAGTTCATAGGGACGCAAATAGATACCGTCCAGGCAAAAGCCTTCCTCCCCAGGAGAGGTCAGAATGCCTCAGGGAATTAGCTGCAGAGGTACACCAATGCTGGACACTACCAGCCCGGCTCCTACTCTGCCTGTTAGGACACATGGCCTCCACGGTCCATGTGATCCCATATGCCCATGCACATGAGGGCAGCCCAGTGGTGCCTCCACTCTCAGTGGACTCAAGCCACTGGCAGGCTCAGGGACAGAGTGAAGGTGATCCATCAGCTGGCGGACTCCCTTAGATGGTGGCAGAATCCACGCCACCTTCATGCCGGGATGCCCTTACAGGCACCCAACCGCCAGAAGGTCCTTACCTCGGATACCTTGATAATGGGCTGGGAAGCACATTGCGGGAGCCTCCAGACCCAAGGCTGCTGGTCCCAGGAGGAATCCCAGTTGCAAATCAACCTGCTAGAACTCCGGGCAATATACCTAGCCCTCCGCACCTTCCGCCACCAGCTCCAACACCACTTGATGCTAATCCAGACCAACAATCAGGTCTCAATATTCTACATGAACAAACAGAGAGGTATAGAGTCGTACCCTCTCTTCCAGGAGGTGGTAGCCCTCTGCTCCTATGCTGCATACAGAGGGATGCTCCTAAGGTCAGTGTACCTCCCGGGCCAGGACAATGCCCTGGCAGACAAATTGAGCAGGGTTCTCCAGCCACATAGAAACATAGAAACATGATGACAAAAAAGACCACATGGCCTATCTAGTCTGTCCTTCCATATCAACAACTACAACAGTCCACATTTTACCTTTAGAGATCCTCTGTGTTGGTCCCATGCTTTTTTGAATTCAGTTACTGTCCTCATCTCTACCACCTCCACTGGGAGACTATTCCATGGATCCACTACTATTTCTGCATATCACTCCTGAATCTATCTCCCTTCACCCTCATCCCATGTCCCCTCGTAGCAGAACTTGCTTTCAATTGAAAGAGGCTCTCTCTTAATGGGTGATTTCAATTACCCCGGTATCGACTGGGACAGTGTCACAGCAGGACAAGCTAAAGAGATAAAGTTTCTAGATGAAATAAATGACTGCTTCTTGGAGCAGCTGGTTCATGAACCGACCAGAGGGGAAGCCATACTGGACTAGTCCTTAGTGGAACGCCAGATCTGGTGCAAGAAATAAGGGTGGTGGGACCACTTGGCAATAGTGATCATAGTAATGATCATGTTTGATTAATCAGTGGAGGACAGATAGTAAAGGAATCCACAGTACTACCTTTTAACTTTCAAAAGGGAGGACTATGATAGAATGAGGAATATAGTTCGGAAAAAAAACTAAAAGGAGCGGTTCCAAAGGTTAAAGACTACAGCAAGCTTGGGGTTATTTAAAATACTATCCTCGAAGCCCAGACCAGCTGTATTCCACGCATTAAGAAAAGGGAAGAAGAAAGTCCAAAAAAACTGCCAGCATGGTTAAAGGTGAGGTCAGAGAGGCTGTTGCTGCCAAAAGAGCACCTCAGAAAATGGAAAAAAAGGGGGGAGCCAAATGATGAAACTGGAAACAGCACAAGCACTGGCAAGTAAATGCAAAGCATGTGATAAGGCAGGCAAAGCGGGAATTTGAGAAGAAACTTGCTACGGAAGCAAAAACACGAAACTAAAGACTTTTTCAAGTACATTCGTAGCAAAAGGCCTGTGAGAGAGTCAATGGACCATTAGATGATAGAGGGGTAAAAGGAGGGCAGTAAGAGGAGACAAGGCTATAGCAGAGAGACTGAATGAATTCTTTGCTTCGGTCTTTACTGAGGAAGATGTAGGGGGTGTTACCCAAGACTGAAGTGGTATTTAAAGGTGATACTGCAGAGGAATTGAGGAGAAAATATCGCTTACACCGGGAAAGAATATTACAACTATTTGATAAACTGAATAGTAGCAAATCACCTGGACCGGATGGTATACATCCCAGAGTGTTGAAAGAACTGAAATATGAGATTGCAGAGACATGTGTATTGGTAATCTGTGAACTTTCATTAAAATCATCTGTAATACCTGAAGATTGGAGGGTCCGCCAACGTAACACCAATTTTAAAAAGGGTTCCAGGGGTGACCCGGGAAATTACAGACCGGTGAGCCTGACGTCAGTACCAGGGAAAATGGTAGAAGCCATCATAAGAACAAAATTACACAGCATGTAGATAGTCATGGCCTTAATGGGAGACAGCCAACATGGCTTTTAGACAAGGCAGATCTTGTCTTACTAATCTGATCTGGTTTTTTGAAGGTGTGCATAAAAGGTAGACAAAGGTGAGTCGGTTGGGGATATAGTGTATCTGGACTTTCAGAAAGCTTTTGACAAGGTCCCCCATCAAAGACTTTTGGCGAAGCTAAAAAGTCATGGGATAGGAGGCAGTGTACTATTGTGGATCGGGAAAATGGTTAAAAGATAGAAAGCAGAGGGTAGGGCTAAATGGCCAATATTCCCAATGGAAAAACGGTGAATAGTGGAGTACCCCAGGGATCGTACTGGGTCCGTACTTTTTGGACATATTCATAAATGACTGGAAAGGGAATAACTAGTGAGGTAATCAAATTTGCAGATGACACAAAAAACTGTTTAAAGTTGTTAAAACCCAAGAGGATTGTGGAAAACTGCCAGGAGGATCTGGATAAATTGGAAGACTGGGCATCCAAATGGCAGATGAAATTTAATGTGGACAAGTGCAAAGTATGCACCTAGGAAAAGAACAACACCCACACTATAGTTACAAGATGCAAGGCTCCACATTAGAACCCACCACACCAGGAAAAGATTTAGGAGTCATCGTGGATAACATGTTAAAACCCTCCGCCCAGTGTGCAGCGGCGGCAAGAAAGCAAATAGAATGCTAGGTATCCTAAGATTGAAAGGGATGGAGGAATAAAACCAAAAGGATATTATAATGCCTCTGTATCGCTCCATGGTACGACCGCACCTTGAATATTGTTGGGTGCAATTCTGGTCACCGTATCTTAAAAAGGACATGAGTTATTAGAAAAAGTACAGAGAAGAGCCACCAAATTGGTGAAGGGGATGGAAGGCTACTCCTATGAAGAGAGGCTAAAAGGTTAGGGCTCTTTAACCTAGACAAAAGGCGGCTGAGGGGAGATATGATAGAGGTGTATAAAATTAATGAATGGAGGGGAACGGATTAAACGTGGATAAATTGTTATACGCTATCAGAAATAGAAGGACTAGGGGGCATGTAAATGAAGCTACAGGGTAAAACTATTTAAGACAAATAGGAGAAAATATTTCTTCTCTCAACGTGTAATCAAACTCTGGAATCTGTTACGGAGGATGTAGTAAGGGCTGTTAGTATAGTGGGTTTTTAAAAAAAAGAACAAAAGGTTTGGACAAGTTCCTGGAGGAAAGGTCCATAAACCACTATTAAAAAGGGACCCAGGATATCAATGCTTGGCCTAGTAAAGCATGCAGAAGACCTGTGTCTTTTGGGGAAACTGCTAGGTACGTATGACCTAGATTGGCCACTGTTGGAAACAGGATACTGGGCTTGATGGACCTCGGTCTGACCCAGTATGGCATTTCTTATGTTCTTATGTTCTTATGTTCCCTGAACATTTATGCCACGGAGGTATTTAAACATCTCAATCATATCACCTCTATCCTGCCTTTCCTCTAAGGTGTACATATTAAGATCCTTAAGTCTGTCCTCATATGCTTTATAATGAAGCCCACTAATCATTTTAGTAGCCACCCTCTGCACCGACTCCATCCTGTTCACATCCTTTTGAAGGTGCGGTCTCCAGAATTGCACACTATACTCCAAATGAGGTCGCACCAAAGACTTATACAGAGGCAGTATCACCTCCTTTTTTCTGCTAGCCATTCCTCTCCGTATGCACCCAAGCATCCTTCTAGCTTTTGCCGTCGCCTTTTCTACCTGTTTAGCTACTTTAAGATCATCAGACACAACCACGCCTAGGTCCCGCTCTTCTTTAGTGGACAAAAGTACTTCACTTCCTATACTGTATTGCTCCCTTGGAATGCTGCAGCCCAAATGCATGACCTTACATTTTTTAACATTAAATCCCAGCTGCCAAATTCTAGACCATTCTTCAAGCTTAGCTTGATCCCTCCTCATGTTATCTACACCTTCCTGGGTGTCTACTCTATTGCAGATTTTGGTATCATCTGCAAAGAGGCAAGCCTCATGACTGTTTTGTCTCTGGGGCATTCCCTTGATGGACCTGTTCACCAGCCCAGACAACATACAGTTGCCCTGATTCTGCTTGCACCAGCTGCACCTGTTCTGAGTGGCAGCAGATGCATTCATCATCCGGGGGACAGAAGGCCTCATGTATGCCTTCCCACCGACACCGCTGGCAGCCAAGAAACTATTCAAGGTCCAGCGCGACAGAGCATCACTAATGCTGATAACCCCTCAGTGATCCAGGAAGCTCTGGTTCCCGTTGCTTCTCTCCCTATCATTGATTCCCCTGGACCGAGCTCCAGGGCTACTGTCTCAGGAGCAGGGCTCTCTTCTACAACCTCAATCTGGGGTCTCTCTCTCACAGCTTGGCTGCTGAAAGGGTAGCGTTAGCTCCCTTCAGTCTCCCACGGCACGTGGAAGAAATTTTTCTAGCCTCTCATAAGGCCTCCACTAGAAGGGCATAGGCCTTCAAGTGGTGCCGATTCTTGGAGTGGTGTGTGGAACAGCAGGCGGACCCGTTTTCCTGCTCAGTACAAGTGGTGCTCCAGTACCTGCTTCAGTATCACAGGTGTGGCTGAAGTTCAATTTGGTCAGAATACATCTGAGTGCCATAGCAGTGCATCACCATTCCATTGAGGGAAAACCCCTCTTGGCTCAGCCCCTCGTGTCCCGATTCCTGTGAGGCCTCATGTTATCCAAACCCACCGTCTTCCGCTCTGTGGCGGAGTGGGTTCTCAATGTGGTGCTCTTGCAGCTCACTAAGCCTCCGTTCGAGCCTCTGGCTACCCGCCACCTCCGGTATCTATCCTGGAAAGTCGCCTTCCTGATAACACATAAGCTGACAGAGTAAGCGAGCTCCAGGCTCTGGTGGCCAGAGTCCTCCTATACGAGGTTCTACAAGAAAAGGATGGTGCTCTGCATGCACCCCAAGTTTCTGCCGAAGGTGGTATCCCCGTTCCACCTCAACCAGGAGGTGGTACTCCCCACCTTCTTTCTGAGGCTTCACGCTGATAGGGTGGAGACCTTCTCTACAATCTGGATTGTAAGTGAGCCCTGTCCTTTGTCCTGCAACGGACTCAGGGCCACCGCAAAGCACCATAGCTTTTCATATCCTACGACCCCAGCCATCTGTGGCTCCCATTGACTAAGCAAACTCTGTCCACTTGGGTGGCAGACTGCATTACCCTTGCCTACGAGTAAGCAGGGATCTCACTGGACCATAATGTCATGGTGCACCAAGTCAGGGCCATGGCTACCTCCGTGGCAAATCTGCATTCCGTCCCCTTGATGGAAATCTGCCAGGCCGCCACCTGGTCTTCATTCCACACCTTCGCAGCTCACTACTGCCTGGAGAGGAAGTACCAACGGGACAGAGCCTTCGGCTAGGCCGTACTCCGTAATCTCTTCAGGGTGTAGGTAGGTAACTCCTGCTCTCTGACCCTTCTGTGTTCAGGCTACTGGAGTGCTGGTTCTCTGCTGGACACTTGGGTCTTGTGAGTCCCTCAATAGGGACTCAACTGCTGCTCATCATGGCTCATTCCTTGCAGGTCACTGTGGCATTCTTTTGTTTTACAGGTTCTCGGTAGCCTGTAACTGGGGAGCCCCATATGTGAGGACTGACTTCCTGCTTGTTCCCGGAGAAAGCATAGTTACCCACCTGTAACAGGTGTTCTCTGGGGACAGCAGGAATCAGTCCTCACAACCTTCCCTCGTCCCCTTGGAGTTGCTTCTTTACCATATGTTATTTTTTCCTTGACCGTCTTTTGACTGATTCCAACAAATACATATGTGGTCACCTTTCAGAGCTTATTATACTGCTTATTATAGTGGAGCAAGTGATATATAGTCACTTAGCGTCTTTTGATTGAGGCAAGATTGCACCATTGGGCGGGAAGTGGACCACACATGTGTGGTGCATCTCCCAAAGGCTTTCTTTGAAAGCTGGGAGGATGCTTCCGTGCGGGCTCCATCGGCGCCGGCGTCATCTATATGTGAGGACTGATTCCTGCTGTCCCCGGAGAACACCTGTTACAGGTGAATAACTAAGCTTTACCACATCCTCCTACACTGAAATCCAAAGCTTAACTATGCATTACTACTTTGTAGCTTCACCATGTGCCCTTTAGTCTTTGTACTTTTTGAACTAGTAAACAATTTGCATTTATACGTTCTGTTCTACTTGGGATTTTATATGCCTTTATCATATCTTCCCTCAGCCATCTCTTCTCCAAGCTGAAGGATTCCATCTCTTTAGTCTTTCATCATAGGACAGTTGTTCCATCCTCTTTATCATTTTTGTCAGCCTTCTCTGTATCTTTATTTATTTATTTTTATTTATTTATTTAGCTGCATTTATATCCCGCTTTTCACCGTGTCAGAGCAGTTGGGGGATACATTTAACACGAGGGGATATGAGACACATACACTAATACTTACAGGGAACATGGGCAATGGAGGGTTAAGTGGCTTGCCCAAGACCACAAGGAGCACCTATGGGACTAGAAGCCTCAGTTCTTCCGGCCCACGGTTGCTGTCCTCTAGTGGGATTTGAACCACCGACCTTCCGGCCTGTGGTACTTTGCCCCAACCACTAGGCCACTCCTTCCTCCATTTCTAATTCTGCACACAATACTGATGGTGCAGTTGCACCATGGAGTGTTTTATTCTCTATTCCTTTCCTAATATTTTGTTTGCTTTCTTGGCTGCTACCACGCACTACCCAGAAGATTTTGACATATTGTCCATGCTGATGCTTAGATCTTTTTCCTGAGTGATGACTTCTAATGTTGAATCTAGCATCATTTAGCTTTAATTTGGGTTATTTTTCCCAACATGCTTCAATTTGCACTCGTCCACATTAAATTTCATCTGCCACTTGGATAATCAGACTTTCAGTCTCACAAGGTTCTCCTGCAAATTCTCAAAATCTGCATGCGATTAAAACAAGTTTCAATAATTTGACGTGATCTACAAATATAATAGCCTTGTTCATCGTTCCCATTTCTAGATCTTTTACAAATATGTAAAAAGCACCCGTTCCAGAATAGATCCTTGGAATACTCCACTCTTCACCTTCCTTCACTGAGAAAACTGGCCATTTAAGCCTACTTTCTTTTCTCTTTTTTGGTCAGTTTCTTATTCACAATATGAGATTGCCTTCAATCCCATGGCTTTTTAAATTCCTCGGGTGTCTTTCATGAAGTAATCTGTCAAAGGCTTTTTGAAAATCCAGATAAACTATTTCAACTGGCTTGCCTTTATCAACATGTTTATTCATACCTTCAAAAACATGGAGCACTGCGTAAGCCTTGTAGCGCTTTATAAATTAGTAGTAGTAGTAGATTGGTGAGGCAAAACTTCCCTTGGTGAAATCCATATTGACTTTATCCCATTATACCATATCTATATGTGTTCAGAAATGTGGTTCTTCATAGTAGTTTCTGCCATTTTGCTCAGCACTGAAGTTGGGCTTGCTGGTCTATAGTTTCTCTGATCCCCTGGATCCCTTTTAAAAACTGGCGTAATGTTGGGCGGCGTAACATTCTTCAATTAGTATGATTTTAATGAAAGGTCACAACAGATTACTAATAGCATATCTGCAATTCCATTTTTCAGTTCTTTCAGTATTCTTGAGTGTATATCTTCCGGTCCAGGTGATTTGTTGCTCTTTAGTTTGTTGTTTTGGCCTATGGTATCTTCCCAGTTAAATACCCTTTCATCTTTCCTGAAAAAAGTCATTTAATCTCTCTGCTATGGCCTTGTCCTCCCTAAGTGTCCCTTTTACTCCATGATCATCTAATGGTCCAACTGACTCCCTACAGGCTTATTGCTTCAAAAATACCTGAAAAAGCTATGAGCTTTTTGCCTCTTGTTTATGAGTGTTTTGCCTTCCTTACCAGTGCTTTCCATTGAACTTACCAGTGCTTATGCTGTTCCCTGTTTTCCTTATTTGGATCCTTTTTCTATTTTATGAAAGCTGTTTTTTTATTGTATTAGCCTTTTTTCACCTCACCTTTTAACCATGCTGGCTGTCATTTGGCATTTCTTCTGCCATTTCTAATATGTCGAATACGTATAGCCTGGGTTTTCCAGATGGTGTTTTTGAACAACACCCACACTTGATGTAAACTTTTAACTTTTGCAACTGCTCCTTTTAGGTTTTTTTTTTAAAACCATTTTCCTCATTTTATCATAGTCTCCCTTTTGAAGTTAAATGATAGCACAGTAAATATGGAAACAGAGAAAATCATGAAAGATAACAACTATTGGGGCATATTCAAAGCAGTTTAGTCGGTTAGCAGACCTACTAATGGGCTAAACCATGTTTCACAGCATATTTAGAAGCACTAACGTGGTTAGTGTCACTGAATATCCCCTCCTGGTTTAAATGCCCTGATGCTAATTGCTTAGTGCAGGACAGTCAGGCCAGCAACATAGATTAGCCGGTCAGCGGCAATATTCAGCTGCTAACTGGCTATCCCAAACCAGCTAAAGTTAGGCAGAAAAAAAGTTGTCCTAACTTTAGCCAGTTTAGCTATCTGGTCAGCTGCTGAATATTGTCTCAATACAGTTAGCTAAAATACTAACCAGGCAAGCTAGATATTCAATCCTGGTGGTCAGATATGGCCCGGCACTAAACATCCAAGAAGTATTTAAAGCTGTGATGGCCTCCCGATATAACCTATCCAATCTGCCCATCCATAAGAACTATTAAGTTCTATAATCCCTTCCTCTCCCTCAGAGATCCTCTCTACTTGTCCCATGTTTCCTTGAATTCAGATACTGTTTTTGTCTGTACTGTCTCCACTGGTAGGCTGTTCCATGCATCCAGTACCATTTCTGTACAGTAATATTTCCTCAGGTTACTCCTGTATCTATCCCTTATCACCATCATCCTATAATTCTTCATTCCAGAGCTTCTTTTCAACTGGAAGAGGGCCACCCGTGGGTATTCATAATATGGAAGTACTTAAATGTCTCTGTGATATCTCTACTCGCCTTTCCTCCAATGTGTACATATTGAGATCTTTAAGTCTATCCTCCTATACCCAGGGCCGGATTTAGCTATACGCCAGGTATGCCGTGGCGTAGGGCCCACAGCTGGCAAGGGCCCACAAACAAGAGTCCCCAGGACTGAGAAAACCCGCACCCGGGGCCGGCCCACACACCGGAGGGCTTCAGAGGGAGCAGGGTAAGCTCGCGCGAGGCCCCGGCTCCCTCTGTACAGCTGCCAGCATGAAGAGCCTTTTCCTTCACGCTGGCGGCTGTATCTGTAAAGCCGCGATTGCTGGGAAAGGTTAAAGGCAATACCCTTTAACCTTTCCCAGCATTCGTGGCTTCACAGATACAGCCGCCAGCGTGAAGGAAAAGGCTCTTCACGCTGGCGGCTGTACAGAGGGAGCCGGGGCCTCGCGCGAGCTTACCCTGCTCCCTCTGAAGCCCCTCAGACAGCCGCGGTGCTGGTCAGGGGGGGGGGGCAAGGACTGCATGGGCAGTAATTGGGGGGGGACCTGCACCGGAAAGAAATGGGCTGTGATGGGGGGGGGACCTGGACCAGAAAAGGGCTATTGGGGGGGGGGAGACTTGGACTGGAAAGAAATGGGCTGTGATGGGGGGGGGACCTGAACTGTAAAAGGGTTGTGATGGGGAGGGGACCTGGACTGGAAATGCGTTGTGATGGGGAGGGGGACCTGGACTGGAAAAGGGCTATGGGGGGGGGGGACATGGACTGGAAATGGGCTGTGTTGGGGGGGGGGGGGGAACTAGGACTGCAAATGGGCTGTGATGGTGCAGGGGGAAACGGAATGCAAATGGGATGTGATGGTGGGGGCAAGGACTGGAAATAGGCTGTGATGGGGGGGGCTAGGACTGGAAATAGGCTGTGATGGGGGACTTGGACTGGAAATGGGCTGTGATTGGGGGCGGGGCTAGGACTGGAAATGGCCTGTGATGTGAGGGCTAGCACTGGAAATGGGCTTATGAAGAGCTGGAATAGGACTGGAAATGGGCTGATGTGGGGCATGGGAGAATGGGACTAGAAAGGAGTGGATGCTGGGTGGGTCTAGAACAGTGATGGCTAACCTTTTTGAGCCCGAGTGCCCAAACTGCCGCACAAAACCAAAGAATTTCCTCAAAGTGCCAGCACGTCAATTAAACCTTAACAACAATATTTTAGAGCCTTATAATGATGTTCCAGATCACCCATTTTGGGCAAGGATACTGGGGCGTTACAAATTACACAACACTTGTCTTTCACCATGATGAAGAAGTAGTCCATTTCCCATTCATCATGAAAGTGGTAGGTTTTGCTCTTCTTTGGAACCCAGCTCCCGCGCGGGTCCTATAATCTCGCGAGAGGACGGCGCACGAGCCCTAGCGTGCAGCTTCTCGGCGAGAGGCGCGCAGAAGCTCCGACCGGAAGGGGAAGCGCGGGGCCGGGCTGGGGCCTTTCTCCTAGCACAGGGGTCTGCAACCTTTAAGACATAAAGAGCCACTTGGACCCGTTTCCGAAGGGAAAAAAAAAACTGGGAGCCGCAAAACCATTGCGACATTTAAAACAAATCTAACACTGCATATATTGTTTCTTACAGTGTACCATCATAATCACAATCACAATCATAGCCTGAGGTAAATATGAGGGCCCAAATGTAATCCACATTATAAATATATTATTATATTATGGTCACTTTTCTTTTAATATTTTTTTGACCCCCCTCAGAACTACTTTTCATAGAAAACGTTAAATTTACTTACCGTATTTTCCGGCGTATAAGACGACTGGGCGTATAAGACGACCCCCTACTTTTCCTGTTAAAATATAGGTGTTTGGCCTATACTCGCCGTATAAGACTACCCCTCTTCCAGCGCACACCAAAAAAAATACGCCGGAAAATACGGTTAATTAATCACAACAAGTAACAATATTTGATTTCAAAATTATGATGATTTTGTAGTCAAATCACTAATATGAAATAAAATTATTTTTTCTACCTTTGTTGTCTGACCAATTTATTCTCTGATCATGCTGGTCCCGATCTGAGGCTTCTGCTTTCCTGTCTTCTCTTAGCTCTGTTTCTGTGGTCTATGGTCCATCTGCCATTTCTTATCTCTTCTTTCGTTTTCTTCACTTCTTTCCATCAGCCTATTTCCAGTCCCAGTAACCCTCCCCAGTATCAGCCCCTTTCCAGTCCTCACTCCCAGTACCTTCCAATGTCAACTTGCATTCCCATGATTGCCACTGGTGTCCATTCCCTTCCAGTCCCCCTCCTTCCCCACTGACCAGTCCCTTCTAGTACAAATACCATGGCAGCCCCTCTCAGATCCACTCCCTTCCAGTTCCATTCTCCCATCCCCTCGCATCAGCCCATTTGTAGCCTTAGCCCCCAGTTTTCTTCCAGGGCCAGCAGCTCTATCCTCCCCTCCCCACAATCAGCCCATTCTCAGTCAAAGCCCCCCAATCAGCTCACTTCCAGTGCTAATCCCCCCTCAACCCCATTACCAGTGCTAGCCTCCCCTAATCAGCCCAATACCACCAGACCTACCCCCCCCCATCACCAGTCCTATCCCCCCATCAGCCCATTTCCAGTCCTAACCTCACCGATCAGCTCATTTCCAATGCTAGCCCCCCATCAGTCCATTATCAGTCATACCCCCTATCAGCCCATTACCAGTCCCAACCCCCCCCCCTTGATCAGTCCATTCCCAGTCCTAGCCTTCAACCCATTACCAGTCCTAGTCCCCTCCCATCTGCCCATTACCAGTGCTAGCTCCCCCATCAGCCCATTATAATCCTAAGCCGCAATGTCTCTCGCCTCTCTCCAGCATTTATCCCGTCTGTCCAGTATGTCCCTGTCTCTCCCCTTTGTGCATGCCAGCCCCCTCCCTCCATGTCAGCCCCCGTCCTTCCATCTGTCCATGTCAGCTCCCTCCCTCCCTCCCTGTCAGCCCCACTGTCCATGTCAGCCTCCCTCCATGTCAGTCCCCCCTCTGTCCATGTCAGCCCCCTCCCTCCATCTATCCCTCCTTCCATGTAAGCCCCCCTCCTTCCATCCATCCATATCAGCTCCCTCCCTCCATCCATCCATATCAGCTCCCTCCCTCCATGTAAGCCCCCCTCCTTCCATCCATCCATATCAGCTCCCTCCCTCCATGTAAGCCCCCCTCCTTCCATCCATCCATATCAGCTCCCTCCCTCCATGTAAGCCCCCCTCCTTCCATCCATCCATATCAGCTCCCTCCCTCCATGTAAGCCCCCCTCCTTCCATCCATCCATATCAGCTCCCTCCCTCCATGTAAGCACCCCCCCTCTCCCCATGTCGATGGTAGCCCCCCCTCTCCCCATGTCGATGGTAGCCCCCCCCTCTCCCCATGTCGATGGTAGCCCCCCCTCTCCCCATGTCGATGGTAGCCCCCCCCCTCTCCCCATGTCTTCCTCCCTTCGTCTGCAGCCGCGGCTCCCTGCCTGTTAGGGAACCGCGGCTGTGCTTGTAAAATCGTTGCGGAGCCCTTCCTGTCTTGACGGGCTCCGTGCAGAGGCGGGACAATGCTGCACGGAGCCCGTCAAGACAGGAAGGGCTCCGCAACGATTTTACAAGCACAGCCGCGGTTCCCTAACAGGCAGGGAGCCGCGGCTGCAGACGAAGGGAGGCAGACACCTGTCCTAGCGGACCTTCCCGCGTGCCAGCTGCAAGGCCTTCGCGTGCCACAGCTGGCACGCGTGCCATAGGTTCGCCATCGCTGGTCTAGAACTATAAGGGAACTGATTTTGGGGGAGGACTAGAATGGATGGGGAATGAGAATGGAGAGGGGAAAAATATTTTGTGTGGAAGAAAAGTCTATGATGGGCTGGGTATTGGGAGAGTAAGAGGGGCTTGAAAATGGAAGGGTAAAATTTAAATGGATGATAAAGGAATAAGGAAAGAATTGGGGGAAAGAGCAAAAGGGAAACAATCAGTATGTTAAAGCAGAAATAGAGAGAGAATGGAAAACATCTAAAAGAGAAGAAAGGACAAATGGATAGCTCGCAGAAGACACGAAGAAACCAGAAGAAAGTGACGAGCAATTGCAACTGAAAAAATGCCCAAACAGAAGGTAGAAAAATACTTTTTATTTTGAATTTATTAACTGGAATATGTCTGGTCTGGGAAGTGTGTATTGCTAACATCTTTGCGTTTTTGTTTAGTGCAAGAGGAAATTACTTTATAGTTTTATTTCTCCAGTGTTGTACATTTCATGTTTGGATTTTGGGGTTCCCAGTTTAATTATTATCTGACCAAGGAGTTAGCCTACACGTATCCTCAGTAATTTTTGTGGGTGGGGCTGCGGGCGGGGCAGGGGTGGGACTAGGGGCAGAGAATGGGTGGAGCATGGCGAGCCACAGGAGTCGGGAATTTCTCAGTGAAAAAGTTGGCAACCCTATTTGTGGGTGTGTTGGGTATAGTCAGAGTGAGAGGCGGGGTTGTGCGAGCCTGGATCCCTCGCTCTCTAGAGAGAGCTGAAATTGCTGCGGCCTAGCTGAACGGGGCCGTCTGCGAGCTTCTCCAGGCCCTGGCATGAAGGGGAAAGAGGAAAAGGAGAGTGGGGGAGGCGGGAGTCCGGAGAAGAGCACTAGCGCTCAGGAGTTAAAGGAGCAGGGAAACAGACTCTTCGTCACCCACAAGTACCAGGAGGTGGTGGCCTGTTACACCAAAGCCATAGTGAGTACCGGGGAGCAGCGACGGCCAGGTCCGTTTCCTGTAGCTGCTGTAGTACCGCCGGATCATTCAGTGATCCTCTTCCCCGATGGATAAGACATTTTTTAATGTATTTCTTGAATTCCGATGCTGATTTTGTCCCTATTGCCTCTTTATGTCAGGCAATTCTATACATCTATTGCCATTTCTGTTTTGGTAAGTTGATCTCGTTTTTATTTTTTCTGGGGGCCCACAATTTTTGTTGGCATAGGGCCTCACTCAAGGTAAAGCCAGCCCTGCCTATACCTTATGTCAGAGATCACTGACCATTTTAGCAGCCACCCTTTGCACTGACTCCATCCTGTTTATATCCTTTTGAAGATGTGATCTCCAGCATTGTACACAGTACTTCAAATGAGACCCCACTAGAGACTCCTTTAATGACACTATCACTTCTTTTTTCTTGCCTGCCATTCTTTTCCCTGTGTGCCCAAATATCCTTCCAGCTTTTGCTGTTGCTTTCTCAATCTTTTTGGGTACTTTAAGACCATCCAATACAATCCCATCTAAGTCCCACTCATCTTTCATGCTATACAGCGCTGCTCCCTTGGGCTTTTGCAGTCCGAATGCATGACCTTGCATTTTTAGCATTGAATCTTAGCTGTCAAATTCTTGACCATTCTTTAAACTTCCCTAGATCTCTCTTAATGTTTTCCACATCTTCCAGGGTGTCTAACCTATTGAAGATTTTTGGATCATCCGCAAAGAGGCATATGTTTCCAACACACCTTCAACAGTATCACTTAAAAATGTTAAAAAGAATTGGACCATGGACCAATCCCTGTGGCATGCCACTTGTAATGCCTTTATCTTCAGAGTAAAATCCACTTCTTATCTCCCACTCAGTCAGCTTCTAACCCAGTCACTTTATGGTCCATCCCATGGACACTCAGTTTATAAGATGCTGATGCAAATTATTGTAAAAGGTCTTGCTGAAATGTAAGCATATGACACTTAGCGCACTCCTCTGATTTAATTCTGTGGTCACTCAGTCAAAGAAATCATTCAGATTTGTCAGACAAGGCCTTCCTCTAGTAAAGCCATGCTGTCTCAGATCCTGTAATCTCTTGGATTCCAGAAACCACACCATCCTCTGTTTTAGCAGCATTTCCATTAATTTAGTCACCACAGAGGTCAGATGATCTGTTTTTTAATTACCAACCTCTTCCTTACTTTCCCCTCTTATGGACAGGAAACACATTTGCTCATCTCTTGTGCTCCAGGATCACTCCAGACTCCAAAGAAGCATTAAAAAGGTCAGACAGCAAAGCTGCCAGTACTTCTGTAAATTCTTTTGATACCTTCAGATGAGGAGTGGCTCAGTGGTTGGGATAGGTTACCTCAGGCCAGAGGGCCAGAAGTTCAATTCCCATGACAACTCCTTGTGGCCTTGGGCAAGCCATTTAACCCTCAGGTACACTTAGATTGTGAGCCCTTCAGGGACAAGGGAATAAAAAGTGTCTGTTAGAATATATCTGTAAACCACTCTGATATACCCAGTAAAGAATGGTATATCAAGTGCCTAAAACCATAATTTTGTGAAGTCCCATTGCTTTGTCCACTTTTATTTTAGCTAGCTCCTTACCACTCAGTCTTCTGAAAATAATTCAAGTTCTATTTGTTAAGCAATTGTGCTTTATCCTCATTAGCCTGTACATATTCCTCTCCTTCAGCTTTGAGTCTCACAAGGCTAGCTTTCCACTTCCTCCTGTCACTAACATACCTAAAAAAGTCTTGTCCCCATGTTTACAGTATTGGCTATTTTTTCTTTCATTAGCATCATTGCTTTCCTGACTATTTTGCCAACTTCCCTTATCCTCTCCAGATATTATTTGACATCTTCTTTTTTCCAAATTCTTATAGATTATGGAGGTTAACCTCTTTTTCCTTACCTTTTCAACTACTTCTTTTGAAAACCATAGCGGCCCCCTTTCCCCTCTTACTTTTATTTACTTTCCTAACAAAAAGGTTCATTGCTCTTAAAGTGTCTCCTTTCATTTCTGCCTACTGTTATTCCACTTTCCCCAGATGTTTCCATCCAGCCAATGACTCCTTGAGGTATTTCCCTTTTTAGCAAAATTAATTTCCTGATGTCCAGGACCCTTGCTTTAGAATGAACCATCTCCAATAATGTCATAATATTGAAGCTTACCATCTGGTGATCTCTTCATGCCAGATGATCACCCACTTCTACATCAGTAACACTCTCGCCATTTGTAAGCACCAAGTCCAGTATCATACCCTCCCGCTTTGGTTCCATTCTAGTTGTCGGAATAGTTCTCCTTGTAGAGAATTTAGGATCTTTTTACTTTTAGATGACACTGCAGTCAAGCTATCCCAGTCATCATCTGGCAAACTGAAATCTCCAACCAAGAGTACTTTTACTTCCATAGCCATATTGTGAATGTCATCAGTGAAAGAGGGGTCTGTATATCACACCAATATAAATGGATTTTCGATTCCCTCTTTCCAGACTGACCCATAGTACCTACTCCTTCCTTCATACGCCCTGCAGTTCTGCGGCTTTAATTATTTTTTAGATATAGTGCCACTCCTCTTCCCTTTCTTCCTTCTTCATCTTTCCTGATTATATTATAGCCTGGTATAGCTATGTTTCAGTCATTGTTTTCTGTGTACTATATGTCTACAGTATGTGACTGCTATATCCAAGTCAGCCATCACAGCTTCTAAACCTGGAACTTTATTTTGCATGCTATGGGCATTGGTATATATAGCTCTCAAGATGTTGCTCTTTTTTCCCTTTTCTATACTTTAAAAAAAGTTTTACTTACCTGAGGTCTTTTACATACCTGGTGTCTTTGTTCATCTATCCCCAGCAATCCTATATTAATGTCCTCCTCAATAGATAGCCAGTCTGTTGTGTAAGAAAACACTTTGCCACTTCTTCCATAGTTGGATGCCATCTCTGCTCAGTAGCTCTTGGAAAATCCTGCCATGCTCCAGGAAGCCAAGATGCTCTCAATAACACCATCCACACAGCCAGGCATTCATCTCTAGGATGTGAGCCTCTCGGCCTTGGCCCTGACTCTTAACAGGGCGAGATTTAGGAGAATACTACCTGCGTACCTAACTTCTTCACCTTCTCTCTTAGATCCACAGAGTCACTTTTGATATGCCCAGGTGGGAACCTAGCAGTATCATTTTTGCTAGCATGGATGAGTAGCATCAGATAATTGTAGGTTTGAGGAGTTTGGGCAAACACTCTGTAACATCTCTGATCTTGGTACCAGGCAGACAGCACTCCTCCAGGGACATCATGTCTGGATGGCAGATGGATACTTCTGTACAACTCAGGAGGGAGTCACCAACCAATACCAACCTTTGCTTCCTAGTGGTTGCAGTTCCTACAGCACTGGTTTTGAGCTCTGATGCCACCTGTTCCTAGGATGTGGTCACCTCCTCTTTCATTTCTAGGACTACATACCTGTTCCTCAGTTCTAGGATAGGTGCAATCCAGTGATCAGTATCCATCTGTTACCTTTTTTTACAGCGTTATCTTGCTTTGTGCCGGAGGTCTTAACCTCCTCTTTCAGTTGCTCAACTTTTAGGCAGTCCCTTCTGACATGCCCCTGGGGCCGCAGTCATGCACCTGCATACAATACTAGCCATGGTCTGTTGAGGACACCAAAACTTCTTGCTGGATAATGTCCCAAGGTAACCTCTCTCTTCCATGGCAGCACAGAGGCTGACTGGAGGTGGGGCATCTCTACTATGTCCTTGGAGGTCTGCTCTATATACCTCTCTGTCTGCCTCAACTACTCCAAATGTCTGCTACTCTAACCTACAGAGATAAGACTTGTTCTCTGAAAACTAGCAGCTCTTTGCATCGAGTGCACACATAATACATCTCACCAACTGGGAGATAATCATAAATGCCACATAAAAACATAAAATATGCCATACTGGGTCAGAGCAAGGTCCATCAAGCCCAGTATCCTGTTTCCAACAGTGGCCAATCTAGGTCATAAGTACCTAACAGTTTCCCCAGAAGATATAGGTTCCACAGTGCTTGTATTGGGACAAGCAGTGGATTTCCTGGGTCCTCTTTAATAATGATTTATGGACCTTTCCTCCAGGAACTTGTCCAAACCTTTTTTATACCCAGCTACACTAACAGCCTTTACTACATACTCTGATAACGAATTCCAAAGTTTTATTATGCGTTGAGTGAAAAAATATTTTCTCTTATTAGTCTTGTATTGGTTACATTGTAGCTTCATAGCATATCCCCTAGTCTTTCTACATTTTGATGGTGTAAACAATTGATCTACATTTACCCGTTCCACTCCATTCATTAATTTATAGACCTATATCATGTCTCCCCTCAGCTGTCTCTTTTCCAGGTTGAAGAGCCCTAACCCTTTTAGCCTCTCCTCATAGGAGTATCTTTCCATCCCCTTTACCATTTTGGTGGCTCTTCTCTATACCTTTTCTAATTCTGCTATATCCTTTTTAAGACACAATATTTGAGGTACAGTAGCACCATGGAACGATGCAGAGGTTTTATAATATCATTTTTTTTCTCCATTCCTTTTCATATGATTCCTAGCATTCTATTTGCTTTCTTGGCAGCCACTGCACACTGGGCTTAGGGTTTCAACGTGTTATCCACGATGACGCCTAAAACGTTTTCCTGGTTGGTAGTTTCTCATGTGGAACCTTGCATCGTGTAGGGGGGAACAAACGAAGCAAGAGAAAAGAGCAGGTTTGGACCAGACTGCTTTATTGAAGGTGGTCCCTACGCGTTTCGGCTTACGCCTTCTTCGGGGGACATACAGCTACCATGGAATTGACAAACAGTGTTAAAATCAAAAAGGGGAAGTATACAATGATATTTAAAATAAATTTTAAAATAAATAAATAAATAAATAAATACAGTGGAGTGGAGGAGTAGCCTAGTGGTTGGGGCAAGGTACTTCAGGCCGGAAGGTCGGTGGTTCAAATCCCACTAGAGGACAGCAACCTTGGGCCGGAAGGACTGGGGTTTCTAGTCCCACAGGTGCTCCTTGTGGTCTTGGGCAAGCCACTTAACCCTCCATAGCCCATGTTCCCTGTAAAATAGTTATCTCCAAGTTATAATGCCCTGTTCAATGTAATTTCAGTTTGTTCAATGTAAACCGCACTGATGCAGAATAGCGCGGTATATAAGAGAATGTAAATAAATAAATAAATAAATAAAAAATATACTATGTTGAAAAACAAATGAATAAATTTGATAATGTATAAATTATGACAAATATATATAAACAATATATATGTTTAAACTGATAATATATGCGTACAAATTTGTATATAAACTAAAAAGACAAACCAGAGGACAAGAAAGTACAATTAATAAAATTATTAAAATGATAAAAATAATAAAAATAATACGACTAAATTAAGTTAAATTAATCAAACGAGGGCCGAGACAGAGACAAAGAATTAAAATATGAATTAAAATATTAATTAAAAATAAAGAACATGATGCAACAACCTAAAATACTGCACAGGTATATATAATAAATAACAAAAAGGGGGGAGGGGTGGTATAATTTGACAAATTAGAGAAGTGACATACCAATGTTGTGTAAAATGGAGTGTCTCATAAAGACAGTTTGGTGAAGGCACTATATGTTGATAGCGCCGTATCTGATGAGCTTTGTATCCAGAAGACAATTAGGTTGTAGCACTATATAATAGCTATGAAAAGAAAAACTATGTGATCACATGCTTGGGCAAACAATAAATTAGAATACAAAATTAGAATAAAAAGTATATAGTAATTCAATAAATAAATAAATAAATAATAAGAAAAAAGAAGTAATAATCATAATAGATTCGAGATAAAAACAGAGCACATCAAAACATTATACATACAGGCATAAAGTGTAAATAGTAAAATATTAAATGTAAATAATAAATATAAATTATAAACTATAAAATATTAGCCAATCTTTAGACACATGAGTACAGAGAGAATGGTAAAAAATGTGTGACAAATTCAAAAGACGCCATAAATGAGAGGCCATATAACCAGAACATTTATATATTATTGGAACAGAAAAGAAACAGCCAGACCTAGGATATTGAGCCACTGGTATACAGACAGTATAGAACCTTGCATCGTGTAACCATAGTTTGGGTTGTTCTTTCCTTGGTGCATAACTTTGCACTTGTCCACATTAAATTTCATCTGCCATTTGAGCATCCAGTTTTCCAATTTATTAAGGTCCTCTTGCAATTTTTCACAATCCTCTTGGGTTTTAACAACTTTGAATAATTTTGTGTCATCTGCAAATTTGATCACCTCACTTGTTATTCCCATTTCCAGGTCATTTACGAATATGTTAAAAAGCAACGGACCCAGCACAGATCCCTGGGATACTCGACTGTTCACCTTTCTCCATTGGGAAAATTGGCCATTTAGCCCTACCCTCTGCTTTCTATCTTTTAACCAGTTCCTCATCTGCAGTAGTACACTGCCTCCTATCCCATCACTTTTAATTTCGCAAAGAGTGTCTCATGAGGGACCTTGTCAAAGGCTTTCTGAAAATCCAGATATACTATATCGACCGACCCAACTTTATCTACCTGTTTATTTACACCTTTAAACAAATATAACAGATTAGTAAGGCAAGACCGTCCTTGGATAAAGCCTTGTTGGCTATCTACATCTTCAGAAATTTCTACCATTTTTCCTTGTACTGGTGTCAGGCTCACTGGTCTGTAGTATCCCAGATCACCCCTGGAACCCTTTTTAAAAACTGACGTAACATTAACTATCCTCCAATCTTCAGATATTGCTGATGATTTTAATGATAGTTCACAGATTAGTAATAGTAGGTCTGCAGTCTCATATTTCAGTTCTTTCAACACCCTTGGAGGTATACCATCTGGTCCAGGTAATTTGGTACTCTTCAGTTTATCAAATAGTTGTAATACATCTTCCCGGTTTATCATTTATAATTTTCATTAGGGACATCATGAAAACCAGGCTGGATTGCGGTGCACTAGGAGCAAAGTTGGCCACCCCTAGTGTAAAGGGACTGCATGTGCCTTTCTCTAGTCCTCTGGAACCACTCTTGACTCTAAAGAAGCATTGAAAAGATAAGTCAGTGGAACCGCTAGAACGTCCCCAAGTTCCTTCAATATTTTTGGATGTATCCCATCCGGCCCCGTCGCTTTGTCTACTTTTAGGGGCTTGTTTACAAAGCCGCGGTAGCGGTTCGTTGTCGTTATCGGAGCCGCGGCCCCATTGAAATCAATGGGGTCGCGGCTCCGATAACAATCGCGAACCGCTACCGCAGCTTTGTAAACAAGCCCCTTAGTTTAGTTAGTGCCTCACGAACCCAGTCTTCTGAAAATTGTTCAAGTTCCCTTTCCTTTCTGCTCCTATTTGTGGACCATCAAGGCTGAGTCCTGCCTGGGCATAAGCGAAAGAGATGCAATCTGCTAGGCAAACTGACAGAGTGCATTTGGAAATGGCAGCCCCTATTTTACTGGGGTCAAAAGAGACAAACAGTTGAGTGGACCTTCTTGTTGGCCTTCATCCGCTCAAGGTGGAAGGCCAGGGCTCTCTTACAGTCCAGCATGTGCAGCGCTGCCTCCCCCCTGTGAGCATGAGACCTGGCAAAGAAAGTAAGCAACATGACTGACTGATTAAGATGGAATACAGAGACCACCTTTGGAAGGAAATGTGGATTTGTGCACAAAACCACTCTATTGTGATGAAACTTGGTATATGGTGGGTGAACCACCAGAGTCTGGAGCTTACTGACATGGCGTGCCGAAGTAACCACTAACAGGAACAAGACCTTCCATGTCAGGAACTTCAAAGGGCAAAAAGCTAGCAGCTCAAAGGGATCCAACAAGAGCTGCACCAGAACCTCATTAAGGTCCCGAGCCACTGCCGAGGGCTTGACAGGAGGCCTAGAGATAAGCAAGCCCCGCATGAACCAAACCACCAAGGGCCAAGCCAATATAGGCTTCTCTTCCAAGCCGTGATGGTAGACTACAATTGCGCTTAGGTGGAGTCTGACAGAATTGGACAAGACCCGAATTCAAGAGGTATAGGAGGTACGCAAGCAACATGTCCACAGCGCAAGAGTAGGGGTCCAAGGCCCAGTCAGCAGATCAGGAGGAGAACTTCTTCCATTTAAAAGCATAGGATCTCCTCGTCAAAGCTTTACAGGAGGCCAGGAGGACTTCTGTGATGCTCTCGGGTAGGTTAAGCTCTGACAGAACTTACCCACTCAACATCCATGCTGTGAGAGCCAAGGACCATACACTGGGGTGGAGCAAGGTCCCATCCTCCAGTGAGATGAGGTCTGGGGCAGTGTCCAGTTGTAAGAGCCAATATGGCACGATGAGAATCACCATGCCCCTGTGAGCCTGGAGTTTCAGCTAGGTCTTTTCCACAAGAGGAATAAGCGTAAATGTGTAGAGCAGGCCAACTCTCCAGTGCAGGAGGAAGGCATCCGGCACTTGCCGGCCATTTGATGTGACCCTGGAGCAGAACTGACCCACATGGGCATTGTGTGGGGTGGTGTAGAAATCCAAAAGATCCTGACCATGACCTCTGTTCAAGGTCCACTCGTGGAGCTGAAGGATGTGATTTAACTGGTCCACCAGGGAATTGAGTTGCCCGGTAGATAAGTGGCTCTCAATTCGATATCATGGGTGATGGAAAACTTCCATAAGTGGCCTGCCTCCCAGCTTGTTGATGTAGTACATTGCCACTTGATTGCCACGGTCCATGTGGCAGAGGCCAGTCGAGGCCTCTCACGCATGGACTGCATTCCTTAAATCCAATACACCTATTGGTCCACCCATGGACTGAGAGCAAACCACCAAGATCTCCAGGAAAGCGGACCGTCGTGGAAATGCCAGGATCAACAACATCAAGTCCAACCAGTGACAGGACCAAGTACAACAAAGGCATCTCAAGGAACAAGTAGGAATGTAGTCTTCACATATGGGTATCGTCGGTACCGACGGAGCCTGCGTGGGAACGCTTCCCAGCGTCCAATTAGAAAGCCTTTGGGAGCATCCCACAGCGCCTGCGTGCTGCCTTCCCGCCTTTCCCAACTGCCTCTCTCCAGTTCTTCATTTTCTGCGGAGCCAGCAGGTCGTTTTCCTGTCACCGCAGAAATTATCCCATCTTTTTCATTCTTTTTTGTGGTAGCGTCTGCCTTCCTCGACGCTATACCGGTACCGCCGGTTCTTTCTTTCTTTCTTAAAAAAAAAAAAAAAGTAATCTTTTTCCTGCATTTTCCAGTCTTTTTTCTGTCAGGTGCCACGCGCCATTTTGGGCACTAAGCCCAACTTTTCCTTCACAATGGAAAAACCCGCCTCTGGTTTTAAAAAGTGTTCCAAGTGTGGCGGTACTATCTCTGTCACCGACACCCACGAGTGGTGCCTTAAATGTTTAGATCCTGACCACTCCATCTCGGAGTGTGCAGCCTGTGGGATGATGTCAAAGAGGGGTCGGCAAAAACGAGCTGCTAAGCTTAGCACCCTTTTTCCCTCCGATGCAGCATCCATGGCATCGACGTCTTCCAGGGCTTCGTCTTCCTCCCATGCATCTCAGGTAACCAAACATAAATCTGGCCGGTCCTCAAAGGGTAGATCTCCTTCTAAGCATCGAGATGCCTCTGGCGTTACCCTTGAGGGACTTGTACCGGCAAAATTGCCCCAGCGGGAGGCTTCGGCTTCCAAAGCACTATCGGGGCTCCAGGATGTTCTTGAGGCCTCAATCTCGGCAGAACTACTGGTGCCATGCTCTGGGGGTACCGGCCGCTTGGTCAGGTACCGATACCCAGGCATCAGCAGCGTCAATAGACCAGAGGTTCTTGGCTATTGAACGCAGTCTGGCGGCTCTCCTTGCTGCTTCGGTGCCTTCGGGACCGCTTCAGACGGTTCAACCGGTATCGACACTGGTTCCGGCACCAATATCGGTACTGGTACCTACAGCATCGACATCGGCGACTGTCTTACCGACACCGAGTCATGCTGGTTCCTCTGGTATCGACAGGCCGGTACCGGACCCCTCCGGTACCGACTTCGATCGGTACCGGTATTATGCTTTCCAAGAGCACCCGGACAGGAGATATTTTGAATCCTCCGATGAGTCTGAGGATTCTGACAGCTCTGTCGGTACTGGAGCAGTTCTCTCTGAAGAGCCTTCCTCTCCTAAACGTAGGATGTCTTCTCCAGAGGATATATCCTTTCAGGATTTCATCCGAGAGGTGGCTAGAGGTCTTTCCATCACAGTGGCTCCTGAAATAGAACCCAGAGCAAAGGAGTTGGAGATTTTACAATATCCCAAAGCTCCCAAGGAGGCAGCTACTTTGCCTATTCATGAGATCTTGCATGATCTCATGTTAAGAATGTGGGAAACACCTCTTACCACCTCTCCCCATTCTCGTAGGCTTGATACCATGTATCCGAGTACCTCCTTGTCCTGGATTTAAAAAAACTCAGTTAGCACACCACTCCATGGTGGTGGAATCAGCTATGAGAAGGATCAAGAGTGCAAAAAGACATGCATCTAATCCTCTAGGACGTGAATGTAGGACTCTTGATGCCTTTGGGCGTCGAACCTTCCAGGCCTCTATGCTTTCTGCCAGGATTAGTTCCTACATCTTATACATGGGCATGTTCCTTAAGGAGATTACAGGAGCTCTAGAGCTTATGAGCCCTCTCCTTCCTGATGATAAGAGGCAAGATTATCTTACACTTGTCAAACATGCCCAAGATGTTTCTAAGTTCATTAATCGTGCAGCTTTTGACTGCTTTGAGTGCATAAGCAGAACCTCTGCCATTGCCATAGGTGCTCGTAGGATTGCCTGGCTCCAGGCATCTGACTTAGAACCTGTGTACAGGACAAACTGGGGAATATCCCTTGCACAGGCGAAAATCTCTTTGGCACAAATTGGCAAGAGAAAGCTAAAGAGCTGGATGCTGATAACAACACTTTGGATAGACTTTCCAAGGCTACAGCTGATCCTGCAAGGAGAAAATCCTACAAGAAACCATTCTTCTCTAAAAAGAAGAGGTTTTACCCCTCCTATACCCAGCAGGGACATTCTACAGGTCAGTCTGCCCAAAAGAGACAGCAGCCACCAAAACAAAGAAAAACAAAGTCTGTTAAGCCTCAACCGGCCCAACAGACTCAGCCTCCACAGGGGCTTTGACTCCCATCTAGAAAACCTGGCCTTCCTGGCCCTCAACGGGCCAGAGCCCTCCACCATTCCAGGAAGGTTATGTCATTTTGCCCCCAGATGGGAGCAAATAACAGCAGAAGAATGGACTCTCTCCATTGTAAAGGAGGGGTACAAGCTTCATTTCCTCAGCATGCCACCTCCTACAGTTCTAAGAGGGTTCAATTCTCAGACTTCACTCGAAAATCAGTTAGGTCAAGAGGTCAATTTACATCTCTAGGAACAAGCAGGAATGAGTCTTCACATATGGGTACGTCGGTACCGACGGAGCCTGCACGGGAATGCTGCCCAGCTTCCAATCAGAAAGCTTTTGGCAGCATCCCTCGCGCCTGCGCAGTGACTTCCCGCCTTCTCCACAGCCTCTCTTCAGTTTTCGTTTTTCCACGGAGCCGGCAGGACGTCGTCCTGTCACCGCAGATACCTTTCTTTTTAATTACTTCAATTACTTTAGTTTTTTGTTTTCTTGTGGTCGCGACTGTATTTCCCGCTCCCACAGGTACCGCCGGTGGATTTTTGACTAAATTCTGAGAAACTTTTTCTTCAGTTTTTTGCCTTAACTTTTTGGGCCTACTAGGCCTTTTCATTATGGAGCCTTCTTTTCCTAAGAAGTGCATTCGATGTAGAAACACCTGTTTCTTTTTAGACACCAATAGTTGGTGTCTCAACTGTGTGGGTCCTGACCCTTTTTCCCCTGATTTTGTGAGGAAACCTTCAGTTTTTAGAGTTTCCCTCGATACCGTTTTTTCCTCGGCAGTGAGGGTACCCGGTTTCTCTACTTCACAGGATCAGGTAACCCACAAACAGTCTGTTAAGACTAGTCAATGCTTGAGTGGTATGTCCCATGCCCAGCATGGTGACGGCTCCGGTCTTACCCTCAAGAATCCATTGGCATTACCCCTGCGGGAGTCTTCGGGCTCCAAAGCGTTAAAGGGGTTTCAGGTTGTTCCTGGGGCTCACCCCTCACAGAACATACCTGAGCCATGCGCGGGGGTGGTATCCGCTTCGAGCGGTACCGAGCCTCCGGCATCGGCACCGGTGTCGAGTGTTCCACTCTTCACCAGGGATCGTCATCGGGCATCCTCAGTACCTTCGGGACCGATCGATACGCACCGCATTGACGTCTCTCAATCTCAGCCATGCTCTGGGACGGTACCGGCATCGATCGGTTCCGATACCCTGGCATCGGCATCGAGGTGGACCGCCTTACCCTTGGCAAGGGGGGGTTATCGGGTATCCTCGGTACCATCGGTACCGATCGATGTAACCCAGGCTGCCTTAGTGGTATCGGCATCGCCGATACCGCCACCGGCGTCGGAACCCTCGCAACATACATCGATAGTCCCGCTTTCTTCGATGCCGAGTCTTGAATCGATATCTAGTCTCGAGGACTGGGTACCGACGCGTCCCGGAACCGACTCCTGTCATTTCCAGATGGGCAGTTCCGAAGATCCTAGCCATAACTCCCTCATGATCTCGGTACCACTGCAGCAGTCCCCGATGGCAACTTCACCTACTGATCCTGTATCAGTATCGAGGTCAATGCCTGTTCTTGCACCGATGCCTAGTTTGGAACCAATACCTGGCATTAATGCAGTACCCTCTACGTCCTCTGGTGCTCAAGCTCTTTCTTTAGGAATGGTTCCCATAGGAGATCAGTTTTTTCAGGCTTTTCTCCTGGATATGGCAACCTTTCTCAATATCTCTATTCCTGGTTGTGATCCTACTCATGACTCAGCGGCACAAATAGAAAATATCAAGCTTCCTTTACATCCTGCTCTGCAGGATCTCCTGAGGGTCTGGAAATCGCCCTTACGACTTCCTCTACTTTCTACAAACATTGAGGTTCGGTACCGGGTGCCACCCTCTCCAGGGTTTCAAAAGCCTCAACTTTCTCATCGTTCCCTTGTAGTGGAATCGGCACTGAAGAAAGTTAAGAGCAAGAAGAAGCATTCTTCTTATCCGTCGGGTTGTTCTTCAAGGACACTCGATGCTTTTGGTCGTCAAGCCTTCCAAAACTCTATGCTGGCCTCCAGAATTCTTTCATATATTTTTCACATGAGTCTAACACTCCAGGAAGTCACAGAGAAATTATCTCTTTTGACCCCTTTTTTACCAGAGCCCAAGGCTACTGATTATTCCTTGCTCATCAATCACAGCCGGAATATATCCTGGTTCCTTTCTCGGGCTTCTATAGACTCTTTTGAGTCCGTTAGCAGATCCTCTGCTATTGCCATTGCAGCACGTCGCAGAGCTTGGCTTGAAGCTTCAGACTTGAGCAGATGGGCACAAACTATACTGGCTCATTCTCCTTGTACAGGAGAAGATCTGAGAACATAAGAACATAAGATATGCCATACTGGGTCAGATCAAGGTCCATCAAGCCCAGTATTCTGTTTCCAACAGTGGCCAATCTAGGTCATACGTACCTAGCAGTTTCCCCAAGGGACACAGGTTCCACAATGCTTGTATTGGTTCAAGCATTGATATCCTGGGTCCCTTCTTAATAATGGTTTATGGACCTTTCCTCCAGGAACTTGTCCAAACCTTTTTTAAAACCCAGCTACACTAACAGCCTTTACTACATCCTCCGGTAACAAATTCCAGAGTTTGATTACACGTTGAGTGAAAAAATATTTTCTTTTATTAGTCTTAAATAGTTTACCCTGTAGCTTCATTGCATGTCCCCTAGTCTTTCTATATTCTGATAAGGTAAACAATCGATCTGTGTTTACCCGTTCCACTCCATTCATTAATTTATAGACCTCTATCATATCTCCCCTCAGCCGTCTCTTTTCCAGGTTAAAGAGCCCCAACCTTTTTAGCCTCTCTTCATAGGAGTAGCCTTCCATCCCCTTCACCAATTTGGTGGCTCTTCTCTGTACTTTTTCTAATAACTCTATGTCCTTTTTAAGATACGGTGACCAGAATTGCTCACAATATTCAAGGTGCGGTCTCACCATGGAACGATACAGAGGCATTATAATATCCTTTGTTTTATTCTCCATCCCTTTCCTTATGATACCTAGCATTCTATTTGCTTTCTTGGCCGCCGCTGCACACTGGATGGAGGGTTTTAACATGTTATCCACGATGACTCCTAAATCTTTTTCCTGTGTGGTGGTTTCTAATGTGGAGCCTTGCATCGTGTAACTATAGTTTATAGGAGCTATGCTGGATACCAGGAAAGCAAGGGCCTATCTTCCGCAGCCCCGCTGCCTTCGCATTGTGCAGTTAGCTTCCCAAGCAGTGTTAAAAACTCATCTCACTGCTCGGGAAATGTTACAATTGCTAGGCCACACGGCATCTACCGTGCATGTGGTTCCCTATGCTCGCCTCCATATGAGAGCAGCCCAATGGACTCTATCCACTCAGTGGACTCAAGCATCAGGCTGCCTATCAAACAAAATAGCAAACTCAAGACGCCTTATTTTGTCCCTACAATGGTGGCAGTCAACCCAACTCTTTCCAACAGCCCCCACCCCAGGTCACTCTAACAACCGATGCCCCACAGGTGGGTTGGGGAGCTCACCTGCAAAATCTCTCTACCCAAGGCACCTGGACTCCACAGGAGACCCATCTACACATCAATCTCTTGGAACTCAGAGCAATCTTCCTTGCTCTTCGAGTGTTCCACACCCAGCTGAGCTACAAGACCGTCCTAATTCAGACGGACAGTCAAGTAGCTATGTTCTTTTTTTTTTTTTTTTTTTTTTAATATTTTATTTTGCATTTTCTTGAGATACAGATTTACAAAAGAAGAATAAATTTAACCACAAAATAATACACTCTACAAGAATATATCCTTCACATAACCAAAAATCACATTAAAGGAAGGAGAGGTTAACACTAAATAAAAGAAATATTATAAAGCAATAAGGGATCCTAGGATCCCACAAAAGGGAGCGAAAATATCTAAGCAGCCACCTGCTTATACATTCAAACAGCTTCCTTACCAACCAAGAATTGCTGTAATTGGTTCACCTCTGTGAAGACATAATCCTGCTCTTCATATGTTATAAGACAACGACAGGGAAATTTTAAAAAATAGGATGCCCCCAGTGCAAGTACTCTCGGTTTTAGACCCAGAAATTGTTTACGACGAGACTGAGTAGTCCGTCCAATATCAGGAAAAACCTGAATTTTAAACCCACAAAACAATTGATCCTTATGCTTGAAATAGGCACGTAGTACCCTTAATTTTACAGACTCAAGAGAGAATGTTACCACCAATGTACAACGTTTAGGAATAACATCCAACGAGTCCTCCAAAAAGGCCGTCAAATTTTGGGCAACCGAGTCCTGAGGAGGAGGTAAGTCTCCCTCAGGATTGGGCACCGTCCTATTAGCAATAGAGAAAGAAAACATTTGAAGAACATCAATAGTTTCAGTAATTTGTAAAACTTCCACAAAATACTTTTTTAACAATAAATCAAAAGAGAGAAGATGTGTGGTGGGAAAATTAAGAAAACGAAGATTCCGTGCTCTTGACTGGTTCTCAACAAGCTCTAAGCGGTAGGAAACCGCAGAGAGCTCTTTAACTAAAACCACATCATTAGAAACACATGCCTGAAGCTGAGAATCAGCATGAGCAAGGGAACCCGTTAAAGAAGCCAATTATGAATCAATCTTTTTCACCTTACCAACTACATCAGAAGAAAAAGAACATAGAGATGAAACTGTGCCAGATAAACGTGTGTCCATTTTCTTAATAGCAGTCCAAACATCCAAAAGAGTAACATCTCCAGAAGGAGAAGCCAAAGGGTCATCAAATACCACTGGGTCAACCGAACAAAGAGCAGCACCTTCGTCTAACACAGAAGTGTCCACAAAAGTAGATGAAAGTGGAAACTGTGGGAGAGGAGGTGGCAACCGGACATCTGGGCTTAAGGAGGCCCCTTCCGGTGATTGCATAGCTGGTTGCAGAGAAGTGACATGCTTGTCCATGGGACCAACCTTACCCCCTTTTACACTGCCAGAAGGTGTTACTGTAGCGGCAGGTTTACCTTTCCGTTTTCCCATCGACAAGCCGATACTTCCAGCGCCTCAGACGCGTCGAAGGGGCATCAAAGGGGCGTGTCCTGCCCCTTGCGTCACGCCCCTTAGGTCACGACCATGCAGGCCGCGATCACGCGGCCGCGTATAGCGCACGTCGGGCTTTGTAGAGAGCAGGGGGGTCCTCCGGAGCACTGGTGCCCACCCCGCGCCTGCAGCTGACAAAACAGGTCCTGGTCCCGATCCGCAGCACAGCTCCGCGGCACGGTGGAAATCGCCGCAACTGCTCCCAGGAACAAACGCTCTCCTCCAGCTATGTTCTATCTGAACAAGCAGGGAGGAACAGGCTCTCTGTCGCTTTGCAACGAAGCTTTGCGACTATGGGCCCTCGCCAGAGAGTATCAGATTCATCTCCTTGTGGTGTATCTGCCAGGCATTAAAAACTCCTGGGCAGACAGACTCAGTCGAGTTCTGCTTCCACACGAGTGGTCTCTTCGTGCGGACCAGGTAGCAAAAATTGTTCAAATTTGGGGAACTCCGGACCCCTCTTTGCAAGTCCGTTGAATGCCAAACTTCCCCGATTCTGTTCCAGAATTCCGGCTCAGGGTTCTCAGGCCAGGGATGCTTTCCTCCTCCATTGGGGTCAGGACTTCCTATATGCCTTTCCACCCATTCCCCTAATTCCCAAAACCCTATTCAAGCTTCAGAGAGACAGAGGCCATATGATTCTCATAGCTCCACATTGGCCACGGCAGGTGTGGTACCCTCTGCTCCTACATCTCTCTCTAGCTCCATCTCTGGAGTTAGGATCCACTCCAGATCTCCTGTCTCAGGAGGACGGGATGTTATGGCATCCCGATCCCCACTCTCTGCATCTCAGGGCCTGGTTGCTGAGAGCCTAGACCTTCATGGTCTTAACCTGTCTCAACAAGTAAAAGATATCCTTTATGCTTCTGGGAAGCCTTCCACAAGTCGCTCTTATGCTTTCAAGTGGAAGAGGTTTTCCATATGGTGTTCGCAGAAGGGTCTTGACCCCCTGGCGATACCTCTGGAATCATTATTAGAGTATCTCCTTCATTTATCTAATGCAGGGCTTAAGACTAACTCAGTAAGAGTCCATTTAAGTGCTATTTTAGCTTCTTTCAAGCCTTTAAATGGACAACCTATTTCATCTCATCCTCTCATAGCGAGATTTATGAGGGGCCTTCTTCTAACTAAGCCTCCCATTAGGCCACCACCAGTGGCATGGGACCTAAATCTGGTTCATGAAGCCGTCTTTTGAACCTCTAGCTACTGCCTCCTTGAAATTCCTTTCCTGGAAGTTTGTCTTTCTCATTGCAATCACATCAGCACGTCGCATTAGTGAGTTTTTATTTATTTAGACAGTTTTGTATACCACCTTATCCTTCAATCAAAGTGGTCACAACACAATTGGGGGATACATTTAACATGAGGGGATATGAGACACATACACTAATACTTACATGGAACATGGGCAATGGAGAGTTAAGTGGCTTGCCCAAGACCACAAGGAGCACCTATGGGACTAGAAACCCCAGTCCTTCCAGCCCAAGGTTGCTATCCTATAGTGGGATTTGAACCACTGACCTTCCGGCCTGAGGTACCTTGCCCCAACCACTAGGCCAACTCCTCAGCATTAGTGGCTGATCCTCCTTATACGAGGTTCCTTCATGATAAGGTAGTCCTTAGGACTCATCCACACTTTATGCCAAAGGTGGTCTCACCTTTTCATTTAAACCAAGCAGTTTACCTGCCTGTATTTTTTCCAAGGCCTCATGCTTCAAATGTAGAAAGGAATCTTCATACTTTGGACTGTAAAAGAGCACTTTCTATGTTGCTGTGTCCTTTGTAAGTAAAAAGCAAGTCCTCTCAACTCTTTGTTGCTTTTGATCCTTCTCATTTGGGATTCCAGTCTCCAAGAGAACATTGTCCAATTGGATTGCATAGTGTATTTCTTTTACCTATCAGAGTAAGAACCTTTCTTTGGAAGGCCATGTCACAGCTCACAATGTGAGAGCCATGGCAGCCTCAATGGCTCATTTACACTCTGTGTCTATCGACAACATCTGTCGAGCAGCTACTTGTGCCTCGGTTCATACCTTCACAGCCCATTACTGCTTAGACAAGGACTCCCGTCGGGATGCATTGTTTGGTCAGGCTGTTCTACAACACCTGTTCCACACTTAATCAACTCCTACCCACCATTCCCGGTAGGATGCCAGAGATCCATGGGGGGAAGTGGAGCCCTTTCACAGGGGGACACAACTTCTGGGGTCTCTCCCTGGAATCTGTAGCTAGGGAGTCCCCATATGTGAAGACTACATTCCTGCTTGTTCCTGGAGATAGCATAGTTACTCACCTGTAACAGGTGATCTCCGGGAACAGCAGGAATTTAGTCTTCACAACCCACCCACCTCCCCTAGGAGTTGTATCTCTTTCTTTTTTTTCCCTCTTTCTCTCTCTCTTTGTCTCAGCTATAAAACTCAACTGGAGAGAGGCACTTGGGAAAGGCGGGAAGGCAGCACGCAGGCGCTGTGGGATGCTCCCAAAGGCTTTCTAATTGGACGCTGGGGCGCGTTCCCGCGCAGGCTCCGTCAATACCGCTGATACCCATATGTGAAGACTAAATTCCTGCTGTTCCCGGAGATCACCTGTTACAGGTGAGTAACTATGATCTCTCCTCCAGACTCATTTCTCCAGACCCACCTCCCCTCCTCTCCAACTGATACAAACGCACTGCAAAAAGTGTGTCCTGGTAGATGCCGCTGATTCCACCACGGAGCTAAATCTGCCTCCTGGACATCCACCCCACGACTCCATTCCACAACAGCCCTACAAGCTCCACCCCCATACATACCATACCACCTACCAATTTGGCAAACCTCTTACAAGCACCCCAACAAGAGAACCACCAGACTAATAAGAATCCAACCATCTATACACACACCCTCCCACTATATCCAACCCATCCTAAGCTCCCCCATTAATTTTGGATTCATCAACGCTAGATCCATTCGAAATAAGATGAATACCATTATAGATCACCTTCAATCCCACCAGACTAACATTCACTGCATTACCGAATCATGGCTTAAAAGTACTGACCAGGCGATAGCGGAGAGACTGAATGAATTCTTTGCTTCGGTCTTTACTGAGGAAGATGTAGGGATGTTACCCATGACTGAAGTGGTATTTAAAGGTGCGGAAGAATTGAAGGAAATATCAATACATCGGGAAGATGTATTACAACTATTAGATAAACTGAAGAGTAGCAAATCACCTGGGCCGGATGGTATACATCCAAGGGTGTTGAAAGAACTGAAATATGAGATTGCAGACCTGCTATTAGTAATCTGTGAACTATCATTAAAATCATCTCTAATACCTGAAGATTGGAGGATCGCCAATGTAACACCAATTTTTAAAAAGGGTTCCAAGGGTGATCCGGGAAACTACAGACCGGTGAGCCTCACGTCAGTACCGGGAAAAATGGTAGAAATCATCAAAAAGAATAAAATTACTCAGCATGTAGATAGTCATGGCCTAATGGGAGACAGCCAACATGGCTTTAGACAAGGAAGATCTTGTCTTACTAATCTGTTATGTTTTTTTTTGAAAGTGTGAATAAACAGGTGGACAAAGGTGAGTCGGTTGATATAGTGTATCTAGACTTTCAGAAAGCCTTTGACAAGGTCCCTCATCAGAGACTTTTGGCAAAACTAAAGAGTCATGGGATAGGAGGCAGTGTACTACTGTGGATCAGGAACTGGTTAAAAGATAGAAAGCAGAGGGTTGGGCTAAATGGCCCATTTTCTCAATGGGGAAAGGTGAATAGTGGTGTACCCCAGGGATCTGTGCTGGGTCCGCTGCTTTTTGACATATTCATAAATGACCTGGAAAGAGGAATAACGAGTGAGGTTATCAAATTTGCAGATGACACAAAACTATTTAAAGTTGTTAAAACCCAAGAGGATTGTGGAAAATTGCAAGAGGATCTTGATAAACTGGAAGACTGGGCATCAAAATGGCAGATGAAATTTAATGTGGACATGTGCAAAGTTATGCACCTAGGGAAGAACAACCCAAACTATGGTTACACAATGCAAGGTTCCACATTAGGAATCACCACCCAGGAAAAAGATTTAGGCGTCATTGTGGATAACATGTTAAAACCCTCGGCCCAGTGTGCAGCGGCAGCCAAGAGAGCAAATAGAATGCTAGGTATCATAAGGAAAGGAATGGAAAATAAAACAAAAGATATTATAATGCCTCTATACCGTTCCATGGTGAGACCGCACCTTGAATATTGTGTGCAATTCTGGTCGCCGTATCTTAAAAAGGATATAGCATTATTAGAAAAGGTTCAGAGAAGAGCCACCAAAATGGTAAAGGGGATGGAAGGATACTCCTATGAAGAAAGGCTAAAAAGGTTAGGGCTCTTTAACCTGGAAAAGAGACGGCTGAGGGGAGATATGATAGAAGTCTATAAATTAATGAACGGAGTGGAACGGGTAAACGTAGATCGATTGTTTACGTTATCAGAATATAGAAAGTCTAGGGGACATACAATGAAGCTACAGGGTAAACTATTTAAGACTAATAAAAGAAAATATTTTTTCACTCAACGTGTAATCAAACTCTGGAATTTGTTACCGGAGGATGTAGTAAAGGCTGTTAGTGTAGCTGGGTTTAAAAAAGGTTTGGACAAGTTCCTGGAGGAAAGGTCCATAAACCATTATTAAGAAGGGACCCAGGATATCAATGCTTGACCCAGTACAAGCATTGCGGAACCTGTGTCTTTTGGGGAAACTGCTAGGTACGTATGACCTAGATTGGCCACTGTTGGAAACAGGATACTGGGCTTGATGGACCTTGGTCTGACCCAGTATGGCATATCTTATGTTCTTATGTTCAGGTTATCCTGAACCAAATTGCACCTCCCACACACAGCATTTAACTGTCCTCACACCCACAAGAGAGGTGGAGTAGTATTAATCCTAGCCTGAGCAGAACTTAAGCTTAAACCATCCAGGTCCACAAACTCGGAACACTGCGATACAATCACCATAGAAAACAAATACATAGCCATCTGTCTAACCTACAGAGCCCCCAGCGCCGCTGCTGAGGAAACATCCACCATATATGAATCGGTATGCTCAGCCAACTCTCCCCATAAGCCACTTATATTACTAGGCGATCTTAATATCACATCGGCATCCAGCAAGGAGGAAGCCGCTTTCCACAGAGCAATGGAGTCTCTTCAATTTCACCAAATACTAACAGGACCTTCTCACCACTCTGGCTCCACCTCTTATTTGCCCCGAGAAGCCTATTTTATCGGGACAACATAACGCCTCCTCTGGTCACACCAATATCCTGGTCAGACCACCATGCCATACACTTTAAGATTCATCTCCCGCCAACACAAAAAACATCTAACCCCGGAAGAAGATTCAAAGGATTCGACAAAGACCAATTCCTCAACAACACCCTCCACTACCTACCCCAGGACTTCACTGAGCTCGACGAAGCACTCAATACCTGGAATACCACCATCAGTGCAGCTGCTAAAGCCCCAGACCCAGTAAGCCCAAGGCACAAGGAAACTAGAACAAAATCATCCCCATTGTACTCTGAAGCAATAAGAGAAACCAAGATAAAGCTATGCCAGCAAGAGCGGCAATGGAGACATGACCGGTCTGAAGCCACCTTAAAACAATACCAAATAATGCAACAGGAATACAATAGCCTAATCAATAGACACAAACAACAATTCCATACCAACCTTATCTTAAAATCCTGCAACAAGCCCAGAGAACTCTTTGAGATCATCCGTACCCTTAGAAAAGATCCAACACAAAGAGAGAAAGAAAAGATCCATCCTCAAACATTTGCTGATTTCCTGCAAGGGTCCTCTCTGTCCACCCTTCTCTTTAACATTTATTTACAGCCAGTCTGCAACATTTTCAAAAAGCATAAGTACAGGCACTTACTCCTCTTCTGAAAACACTTCATTGGCTTCCCTTCCACTTCTGCGTCCAATTCAAACTCCTCCTTCTGACCTTTAAGTGCATTCACTCTGCTGCTGCTGCTTTCTATCTTTCCTCTCTTCTCTCCTACACCCCTTCTTACAAACTTGGTTATTCTACTGGCTTGCTCCTTTCTTTGCCCTTTTCTACCTCTGCTAACTCCAGACTATGGTCCTTTCACCTCGCTGCTCCTTATGCTTGGAATAAACTTCATGAGTCTGTACGTCAGGCTTCATCCCTTCCCCCTTTCTAATCTAAGCTAAAGGCTCACCTCTTTAAGGCTGCCTTTGTATCCTGATCCCTTGTTCCTTATGTCTCCTTACTCTTCCCCATTTTATCTTCTTTCTCACTTTTGTCTTGTTTGTCTGATTAAATTGTAAGCTCTGAAGAGTAAGGACCGTGTTTATTTTGGTTTGTACAGAACTGCGTATGCCTAGCAGCACTTCTTAAATGTTTATTAATAATAATAATAATAATAATATAGTGACATAGTAAATGATGGCAGATAAAGACCAGTATGGTCCATCTAGTCTGCCCAGTAAGATGGCAAGAGTAGGTGCACCTGCTGCTCCATGCAGGCCACCCTTCCCCATGTCTTTGTTTAGGGGTGAACCCACCGCTCCGTGTAGGACACCCCTATTTGTTGAGAAATTAGATAGTTAAATTTATTTTGATTTTATCCTGTTGCTGTAAAGGGATCCACTGTGTCTGCCCCATGCCATTTTGAGTTCTGTCACTGTATTTGCCCCCTTCTTCCCCTGGAACGTCTTGCAAGAAGGATCAGAAATCTTCCTCGAGAGCCTGGTGAGGGTAATATGTTACTCTATCACCAGCTTTTGCCTTCACCTGCTCCCCAAAGAGGTTCTCACCTCAGCATGGCACGTCCTCTAGCTTATCCTTTACCCACTGCTCCAAGTCAGAGGACTGGAGCCGGCAGGCCCTAATGCTCCCTGCTGCTGCCCTGCAGGTGGACTGAAAGGCATCATAAGTTGCCCAGACCATGAACTTAGAGCAGTCCTTGCCGTGGTCAAGTAGGGCACGAAAGGTGTTGAGCTACTCAGGGGGGGTATGAGTGGGCTGAACTCAGCCATATCCAGCATGATGTCTTTCAAGAACATGCTCATGTATAGTTGGTATGAAAGAATCCTGGCCACCAGCATGGAGCTTTGGAAGCACCACCTGCCAAAGGAGTCCAAAGTGCACCTCCCTGCCTGGAGGTGTCGAGGAGGGAGTTTTATCACTCTTGCACTTCATGGCAGACTCCACTGCCAGTGTCCAAAAGGCCCTTGAGCTTCTTGAGCCCCAGGGCCTTTTGGACCCATTACATCGAGTCCAGCCACCTCCTGACCCAGGGTATCATGAGAAGGTTCTTCCACATCCACATTTGCAGCCTCTGCAGGATCCAGTGCACTGTCACTGTCACAACCTCCTTGGGGGCCAAAGAGTACTGAAGGATCTCCAGTTCCTCGGTTCTGGGCTCATTCTCTGCCTCCAAGGAAAATGGGATGGCCTTGGCCATATCCCTGATAAAGTCCTGGAAGGACATGTCTTCCGTAGGCAACTTCTGCCATTCATGTGGAGGAGAGGGGTCTGACGGAAGCTCAAGGGACCTGTCATCAGACACCTCCGATTCCACCTCGGTTTCCCAGTATTCGGAGTCCGACTTCAAAAGGAAGTCAAAGTATTGGCGGGCCTCCTCCCAGCGCTCCCTCCGACTGCTTGGAGAGGCAAAATGTTGACGGGACCAGTGGTTCACCAAGTGTTTCTGCAGTCTAACCGGGGCATCGGACTCTGATATTCTCGAGAGGGAAATGGCCCACATGTAGACCGGCATCAATTCCAATTGATGCCCTGATGCAGCTGCATCAACCAGCAGCGCATGGTTCTTAAGAATAGGCTGCACAATCTTCACCAAAGGCCAGCCTGATGCTTGGCCTGCACCACCACTATTCAGGCCTCGAGGGCCCGGAGGCATTTCTTCCAGACTGCCATATCCAAGGGCTGCAGGATTGGAATTACCACTTCATCCACTGACTCCAGCGTCTCTGTTGGGAATCGCCAATGGTAGGGACATCGGGGAATGAACAGCATCCCTCTGACACTCTGGAGGACGAGGCCACCCAGCCATCACCTTCTGCATCAGGAAGGGCTTCGATAGTGATGCACAGTTTTATCCCGGTGCTTTGATACCCTCTTTGACATTGACAGTGTTGGTGGAATCCTCTCTTGATTCCCGAAGGCCACCACTTCGGGCCACCATGGCCTCTCAGTTCCGGGTACACTTGAGCACCTCTCGATACTGATGCCACCACGCTTGATGGGGTCATCGGCACCGATGATGCCAAAGAGGCTGAATCAGAAGGCCCACAGAAGGACGCCTTCTGCTTTTCCCAACCCTTCAGGCCCCTCCTTGCTATTTGCAGGCATAGGTTACAAGAAGAGCGCTGGTGGTTGGGACCCAAGCACTGAAGGCACCAAATGTGCCTGTCTGTGACTGAGATGGTCCTGGCACATTTGGTGCACTTCTTAAAACCATTGATTGGCTTTTGGGACATGTCTGGGAGCAGGGCTATACGAGATTGAACAGCTCAATGGTGCCAGCCATTGGAGGGAATTAAAGAGAGAAAGAGAAAAAGAAAAAGAAAAAAACAAAAAGGGAAAAAAATCACCAATGACGAGCATTGACTGGGAGCCGACACTACTGATGATAGGCGAGTGAAGAAAAGTTGGGAAAAACAACCTCCCGTAGGGGAAAAACAACATGATGCAGAGACGCGTCTGTAGGGCTCAGCAGAAAAGGACGACTGGAGAAGATGGTGCCATGGCAGGTGGGAAGGCAGCTGTGCATACGCAGTGGAGCATCCCAAAAGCTTCCAATAGAAGCTGGGGAGTGTACCCATGCAGGGCTCCATTGGTGATGTCACCCATACGTGAGGACTTCATTCCTGCTTGTCCACAGAGAACTGGTTAGGTTTAGCTGGAATTTGTTTCCTGAGAAGAGTAGATAAAAATGCCCAATTATCTGACTTGCTGAATGGGATTTTCAAAATTGACCCAATAGTGCATTAACTACTAGAGTGCAAATTTGATGGGTGTGTCTTTTTTCATTCTAAAAATCTGTTACTTTATAGTTACATAGTGTATTTGGTCTCATACATATATCCATCATACCTACAAGTTGTAGAATGACTCTACGCTATCATGGATCATTCCAGACTTACAGCTTATAAGCCTTGATTATATTTAAGATAGAATGAGGCAAGGTGACTTTTTATTCTGTTGGTGTTTTTGGCACTGCTTAAAATGTTTCAGTGCTGTCTGCCAGATTTATTTGTAGTGTAAATAACTCTCTGAGATGCCCCATTATGTTTAGCTAGATTTATAATAACTGTTATTTTTATAGGCCTTTTATGTTGGTTTCCTTGTGATTGAGTACTGCCTGGTTTGCTATTTTGGAACATAGAAATGTACTTTGATACTTTACAGTCACACTTAAAGGTTTGACCTTCTTTATGCAACCAAAACTATGGGCTATACTGTGCGCTACTGTGTTAGCATGTACTAACACCATTAATGCACATTATTAGTATATAATGCACGTTAATGCGTGTTAGCACATTCTAATGCAGTAGCCCTATGTCTTTTATCTTTCATTCTTTTTGTTCTCCTTTTTAACTGTTGCTACTGTCAGCAATCAAATAGTATATCGGGTTCTTTTTAACCAAATGGCAAAAAGGTCGTCTTGACATCTGGTCTTTTTCATTCTCCACAAATGCAGCAGTAGAAGGTGATACTTATGCCATAGCAGGTCTGAGTCTGCTAGGAAAAACCTTGAAAAATATTTTTATCATTAAGACTTATAGGGTCAGTACTAAGATAATATTACATATCATTTCTACAATGATAAATGTACACATCACCATGCGTTAGACCCTTAATTTTAATTTTTATACTGGGCTAGGTGTGAATGCTGTCTTGTTAGTGTTTGGTTTGAATGCAGTATAATATTTATAGCCTCTTTTTTTAGTAGGCAAAAAAATGTGCAATATAGCAGCATTTCTAGTGCTTTTCTCACATTAGTAAGACAATATGGCGCCAAAATTCCTTCTCATTCCTGGATTAAATAGGTTTTATTTCACATTAAGGCCCTATTGATTAAAGCTGGTGGGTAATTAAAACAAGCTGTGTAATGATGATCAAATGTGGCCATATCCCCTCTGGCCTACTGTTTGGGTATGTGCCATAGATAGAAATTGTCAATCATCAAGGATGTACCTCATTTAAGTGAGAGATAGTCACAGGGATCCGTCATTCTATTCAGGATAGATATCTACTGTGAAAATACCATAATAAACTGTAGTGTATCCTTTTCTCAAGCAGTTTAAAGAAAATGCATCTTCAATTGTCTGCAGTGGTATAAAGAGCAGCTTAGCTTAATTACAAAAGTCAGAAATGCTGGAATGTTTTTCTGAGAGAAATAAGGATTTCATTTTAATTGTGAAAGATCACAAAATGTTGTTGGGTGGGATGGTTCTAATTTCTTCATAGCAGAGCGGCTAAGGAAGGCTAGACTATAAATGGGAGAACTGTACTCCATGAGTCTTCTAAATTTCCATAGCCACCAAATAGCTAGGCTGATTCCCCCATATTTGAATCTCCAGGAAAACCCTGCCAGTAATCAGAGACAACCATGAACACACACAAGATAACAATTAGAGAGAAATGTCTAGTTAAGTATTTCTTATGGTCCTCTCTTATGGGACTGTACCGTTCTTGTTATAATTCGTGTACTGCAGTGCCTTTTGGCTGGACCTCCAAATCTTTACAGCTTTCGGCAGAGTAGTCTAGGTACACAATCTAGATTTCTTCGGGCCCAAATTTCACATCTAAGCATGGGGCTTCAAGGTATTTTGCACTATTTATTTATTTAAAGGTTTTTATATACCATCTATACTACTGGATGATTTTCTGGGAAGTTCTTGAAGAATTTGTCTGTGTAAATCTTCTCTAGGAGTTTCTGGCCTAGCAACTTGTCCATATTGGTATCCACATAATAGATTAAGAGCAAAGGAATGTTGAGGTATGTTAATCCAAAGTTGTCCCTTATATAATTATTTCAATTCCAATTTCTTTACCTTGACTTTCATAGGCCATTTCACTGGCAAGGCTGTCAGGAAAGAGCCTCTCATCCACCAGCTGGATATCCATTCTTCCAGTACAAGGAAAATGTTCCAGCATATCAGGTGTTGGTTGGATCCCCACATCACTTACAGTGGTCAGCCAAAGATAATCTCCTGTAATTTTGAATATGTAATGGCAGATTAATATGTCCAATCATGAAAGTGCGAACAGATAAAGGGAACTCACAACAAACATTGCAGAAGCCACAGTACTCTGTTTCACAATTCTTCTCCTCCACATCTCTAGTTTTCTGCCAGAGATCTGGCAGAAAATCTGATTCTTCTCCTCCAGGTCTCAGTACAACCCAGGAAGGGGGCAGTGACTGTGCCCTCCCAGCTTTAGCAGTGGCAGCCACTCTGCGGGCTTCTTCATCTACTCAAAGTGGGGTTGGCACACTATTGTAATTAGGACGAACAACTTGGGGAGACTTCTCTGGTCTTTTCAGTTTAGAGCTAGATGGATGTGGTTCCTCAGCAAGACACAAGTCCTAGTGCCTCGCTGAGGTCTGGTCAGCTTTGACTGCAAAAGTCAGCCCTCTTTTATGAGCCTCCATAGCTCACTTCTTTATTTCCTAAGAGTTTTGGATGATCCATTGCTTTACTGGTGATATCTCCAGACTAAATTTAAACATGTAAAAGTCTCCTGATTCCTGCGAGGACTAGGAACTTACTGTTACCTCTACTACTGCTTATCATTTGTATAGTGCTACAAGGCATATGACTTTGTGTCTCTGGGATTGACTAAGCTGCTTGAGACACCAGCAGCCACACCACCTGCAACAGCCATCTCTGATGCTGATTTCTGGACTTGTCCAGGGGCTCCCCTGCCTTCACCACTGACCATGATTTTATCAGATTCTGGGTGAGATTCAGGTGCTGTAGGAAATTCAGAACCCTGCAATTTCTAAAATAGGAGTAGGGCCCCTTCACAGTTGCTTCTCCCTCATTTGGTTTATATACTACATCTGCAGGCTTTTTAGCAGCTATAAGACCAGAGAAATAGATGGACATGGATTTTCTGAGTTTTTGATACCAACAATGGTGGTTGGACATCTGGAGAAGGATCTGGACCTCAGCAGTGTCATCAGTTAGCTGGCAGCTCTGCTTTTGGTTTTGGGTCTTGGGACCGCTTGCTCATGGCGGCAGTTACCTTGAGCGCTCTCACTCTGGCTCATGTTGCTGGGGCTAGCTAGTTTGGGGGAACCACCACTGGAATCTGATACACATTTATTTACTTATTTAGGTTTATTCTTTGTGTCTCAGAGTAATTTACGGCATGTATAAATCACAAATATCAAAATATCAAATTGTAGGTTTTTGAATTTACTATCTATTCATACACCATTTAATTCAGTTGGATTTACAAATCAAGGAAAGGAAAAGGAACAAGTGGGCTCAAATATGGCATTTAATTGTTAATCTCAACTGTTTTGTCATCATCATTGCTCCAGCTTGTTAACATATTGGAGGAGTGGCCTAGTGGTTGGGGCAAGGTACTTCAGGCCGGAAGGTCAGGGGTTCAAATCCCACTAGAGGACAGCAACCTTGGGCTGGAAGGACTGGGGTTTCTAGTCCCACAGGTGCTCCTTGTGGTCTTGGGCAAGCCACTTAACCCTCCATAGCCTATGTTCCCTGTAAAATAGTTATCTCCAAGTTATAATGCCCTGTTCAATGTAATTTCAGTTTGTTCAATGTAAACCGCACTGATGCAGAATAGCGCGGTATATAAGAGAATGTAAATAAAATAAAATAAATAAATATTGTCCTGTTTTTCTTTTCTAATTTTTAAATGTTCAGTAAATATTTGTGTGAACTGATTATTTGATTAATGCATCTGCCTTCTTTAATCAATCTTCCTCAATTCACGTTAATAAACCATATTCTTTCAGAGTGAATGTTGAAATTTTTCCTTAATAATCCAACTGATAAACATGTGAAATTAGATAGTCTTCAGTTGATAGTCTGGACTTGTCCGGCTTCCTGGAATCATCGATAGACGAAATTCTGACTAGGGCAACTTTACTTGTGTTTTTTTCCTCGTTGTTAGAAAAAAGTATTATTCTAAAAAATATTTTCAGAAGAAAAATGTTTCATTTTGTGGGCAGTCCAATCAATGTCATCCCTGATGGCTCAAAGGCAACGCAATTGAGAAGGAAAGCTTTTCTGGGTTTGAAATCTAGGGTGCTTGCTCTGGAGGCTACTTTTTCCCTTAAATTTCCATGCAAATGTCTAGTGGTTTCTCAGGGAATTCATTATACCTTTCTCAACTCTGCACATCTTGAGAGTTTCCTCGCAGGGAAAAATGGTTGATTATTTTTTTAAATTGCTCCTAAGTAGCTTTTTGTTAAATGGGTCTAATATATGTTTTGTGTCTGCCAGATAATTATTTTCCTTTTTCTTTTCCTCTTTTTGATTTTATTCTAGATTTGAGCGAAGCAGTCCTCTGTGATGGGTGCTTGTTTGTTTTGTTTTAATAATTTTGCATTTTGTGATTTGGTCCCAGGTTTAGGACCTTGACTTTTTTGTTTATTTCTTATTTCTTTGTGTGTATAAATATAAAAATACTTATATAAATTTAAAAAAAGAAATTAGATATAGTCCTTCCATTCTGAACTCATCCCACATATAGGGGCATGTTTACTAAGCTGGGCTAATGGTTAACATACGCTATTTGTAACTAGATTTCATTGAATAACATGGGACCTATTTATAAATAGTGCATGCCTCTAGTCCAGCTTAGTAAACATTCCCCATAGTTCAAATGTTTGTTTGTGATCAAAAATATTCCAGATAATTCACTTGTCTACCTGGTTCACAGAAAGTAATTGTTGGCAAAAATCACAATCTCCAGGAACGAGTCTTCACATATGGGTACGTCGGTACCGACGGAGCCTGCGCGGGAACGCTCCCCAGCGTCCAATCAGAAAGCTTTTGGGAGCATCCCTCAGCGCCTGCGTGCCGCCTTTCCAACTGTCTCTCCTCAGTTTTCGTTTTTCCGCGGAGCCGGCAGGACGTCTTCCTGTCACTGCAGAAAATTTTTTCCTAAATCTTTTACTTTTTGATTTCTTGTGGTCGCGGCTGTTTCCCCGACTCCACCGGTACCGCCGGTGTTTTTTTTCTTTTCTTTTCCTAAACCTCAGGGAGTTTTTTTCCCTCTGTTTCTGTCTTGAGTTTTTGGGCCTGTAAGGCCTCTCCATTATGGAGCCACCTTCTCCTAAGAAGTGCCTTAACTGTGGAAATACAGTTTTCTTTTTAGACTCCAATAGCTGGTGTCTAACCTGTTTGGGTCCTGACCCCTTTCCTCCAGAGCCATCAGGCTACAATTTTATGAGGAGAAATTCTCCATTTCGAGTTTCCCTCGATACAGTTTTCCCTTCCAGTGTAAGGGCACCGACCATTTCTTCTCTACAGGATCAGGTAACCCACAAACAGTCTGTTAAGACTAGCCAATCCTTGGGTGATAGGTCTCATGCAAGCATGATGACGGCTCCGGCCTTGCCCTCAAGACCTCATTGGCTTCAAAACCCCGGCGGGAGTCTTCGGTCTCCAAAGCCTTTCAGGGGTTTCAGGTTGTTCCTGGGGCTCACCCCTCACAGAACATACTTGAGCCATGCTCGGGGGTGGCATCCGCTTCGAGCGGTACCGATAACCCGGCATCGGCACTGGTGTTGAGCGATCCACTCCTCACCAGGGATCGTCATCTGCTGTACTCGGTACCTTCGGGACCGATCGATACCCAGATTGACTTTCCAGTATCGGCAGCTCCGTCGATACGACCCCTGACGTCTGTACCATCTAGACATGAATCGATAGATTTGCTTCCTTCGATGCCGAGTCTAGAATCGATATCTAGTCTGGAAGACTGGGTACCGACGCATCTCGGAACCGACATGCACCGATTCCGGATGCGCGGTACCGAGGATATTCACCGAGACTTTCGAGTTACCTCGGTACCGCTTGAGCAGCCTCCGATGACTGTTTCGATGTCGGTATCGCCTTCGATTCCGGCTCAGCTACCGGTATCGGTGTTGATGCTGGTACCTGCAGTAACATCGGGACCAGCTCCATCCATGCTTTTTTTCACCAGGATCGCTCCTTTCTATACTTAGTTTGGAGTCGATACCTAGCATGGACGATACAGTACTGACTGTCTCAGGTCATACCCGACAGTCCCAGTATCCATCCATTAGAGATCCTGTTTTGCACCGGACAAGTACATCCTCTGGTGCTCAGGCTAGTTCTTCGAGTTTAGCCTGTCCAGGGATTGTTCCCATTGGAGATCCTTCTTTTCAGAAATTTCTCCTTGACATGGCAACATTCCTATCCTATCCCTGGCTATGATCCTACACAAGGCTTTTCTGGGGAAAAGGAAAATATAATGCTTCCTTTACATCATTCTTTGCAGGATTTTCTTCTGAAAATATGGGAAACACCTTTAAGGGCTTCCTCACCTTCTACAGCAACTGCTCTTCTGTATCAGGTGTCCCCCTCTCCAGGGTTTCAAAAGACTCAACTTCCCCATCATTCCATTGTAGTGGAATCAGCAATGAGGAAGGTAAAAAGCAAGAAGAAGCATTCTTCTTTCCCGCCAGGTCGTGCATCTAGAACAATGGATGCCTTTGGACGTCAAACCTTCCAAACATCTATGCTGGCAACAAGGATTCTCTCATATATTTTTTATATGAGTCTATCCCTTCAGGAGGTCACAGAGAAATTATCTCTTTTGACTCCTTTTCTTTCAGAGCACAAGGCTGCAGACTATTCCTTGCTTCTTAGTCATAGCCAGAATATCTCTAGATTTCTTTCTCGTGCTTCCCTAGACTCCTTTGAGTCTGTTAGCAGAACCTCTGCTATAGCCATAGGAGCACGACGTAGAGCCTGGCTCCAAGCTTCAGACTTGAGCAGATGGGCACAACAAAGACTGGGTAATACTCCTTGTACTGGAGAAAATCTCTTCAACAAGGAGTCTTTGCGTCAGGTTGCTCATTGCTCCACTGACTTCCCTGCTTCTGAGAGCCATCCTAAACCTTCTCCTTCCCCAGCAGGTAAGAAATGCCCTACCAAACCTCCTTTTCCTAAAAGAAGAAGGTTTTATTCTTCTCCTGCCCATCATGCCGATGTTCCCAAACAAGGGAAACCTCGCCCTGGTCTGAAGAATCCAAACTCAAGCCAGGAAAATTAACCCTTAATAGGGTTCCAATTAATCTGTTATAATATACAGTTAACTTCTTCTCTTTAGAAGTTTTTTCATTTAAACCTCTACACTTGGATTCCTGTTTCCAGGACATCCACTTGCCTTTAGCTATGCTGAGCTGTCAGGATATTCATGTCTATGGTCACAGGGTTTTCCTCCTCTTCCTACACTGAAGAGAGGTTTACCAACTATCTCATGATAGTTTTTCTGGACCACCATGAATTTTTTCCTTCTACAGACTTACCATATGGCAAGTCTCCCCTCAGCTCCTATTTTTTCTTTACCTTCTTTCCAGGGTTCCCCTGTAAGATTGGTACCATACCAATGGAAGGCTTTCTTAGCCTTTCCAGTCTTCCTTTCCATTCCAGTGTAGAGTTCTTTCTCTTGAGTAAATCCCCTTTTTTCCTCATCTGGGCAGCTCCTCAGACAGGGATAGGATATTCTCCTCTTGTTCTATCTGTTCTCTCTGTTAAAAACAGAAAGATCTCTCTGCTGTGCCATTCAGCAGCTGCCCATGCAGGAGCTTCAGTGATTGCTCTACTGGTACTTTTCTATAAGTTCCAGTATTGTCTTCCACTACTTTTTGTCTAACCTTAGTAGTGCTTCCAAGATAGTGCTCATCTATCTTGGATAATCCTTATAACTTCTCTTCTGCCATCTCCAAATCCCTGGAGTTGGCAGCATAGTTGAGCTGGCAGCTGGTTGTCTCCAACAGCCAGTTTTCTTTTCCAACTCTCCTGCATAATGCTCTCTGCAATCCTACAGAGAAGCTTTCCACTATGGGCCCTTGCTAGAGAGCATGAGGGTTTTTTCTCTAATGACTATCCTATATGGTTGAAAAAGGCTTCCTCAGTCACCTCCCATGACTGTGAGGGTTCTTTACACCCTTCTATTTCCTTTTAATAAAGGACATCAGCCTTTCCTACGTGACAGTCTAAAGAGTTACCAAATTCCTACAGGAAATATGCTCTTTTTCCTTGCAGCTTGTCCTCATGGTATCCTAATCCTTCATGGACAGCACATATTTAACTAAATAACGCATGATACCCCACCCCTTGTCCCTCAAGTGGGTCTACCTGGTGTCTCTTCCTATGCGTATTCTGTCCCTTCACCATGTTAGAGTTCTACTGGACTCAGGACTTGCTGTTTACAGACTAATATTATCCTCTGTTTTCTCGCAACCAGCCTGGTTATTTTACTGGGTAGCATTCTACTCCATCTTAACCAGAGGGAATAGATTCTCTATATCTTCTCAAGTAGTTTCCACCTTCTTGTTATGAGATGAATCATTCCTCTTCACATCTTCCATGTGAAGATTCCTGTAGACATATCTCTTTCTGCTTAATTGCAGACATTTCTCTTTAGACCTATATATATATTCATATATGTACATATGTCTATATGCTTTCTTTGACTGCATATGTCTGTCAGCCATGTGTGCATAGGCTATACCCCCTGGATCTCGCCATAAACATATATATATATATATATATATATATATGCCCCTATATATATATATATATATATGCCCCTATATATATATCTATATATAGCTACACATATATTTATATATATATATACATATATATATGTGTGTATCTGTCGAGATACTTCTTTTAGGTAGATATGTATTCACATACTTATCTCTCTAACTGTCTGTGCTCATAAAGGTGTTTTTTCCTTCCTATCTGTTCCAGACAGTGGGTTTCACATGTTCATACTATTCTCAGTATGTTTTGGTTTTATGCACACAACCACTCCTGTGGTACTGACAGCTTTTTCCATAACCTTAGGTTCAGGTATCCCTGAAGCTCCCTATTCCTTTATCTTCCTACCTCTTGTCAGTTAGGACAGACATGGGGGATCTTCAGTAGGTCTGAGGTTTCCAACTCCTCAGACATCTGTCCTTCCTTGGGGATTATGGGGTTTTCTCCATACCCCTTCTTCCCTCAAGGACTAAGCCAATTTTGTCCAACTCGGTCAGTCTTCCTCTTTTGCTCCTAACTATAATTAACTCTGTAGCCAAAAGAGTTTTCAGCTTTTTCCATAAAGCTTTCTACTAAAGACCTACCGTTTTGGTTCTTCCCCAGTTGAATCCTGGGGTCACCTGTCAGTTCCAGATTTTGACCTTCAACTCACTTCAGTGAGGTCATCTTGAAGATTCCTCTACTGGATCCCCAGTAGATTCCATCAGCCTTTCTACTTCCTGCAATCCAGTAGGTGAGGTCCATATGGTGATTGTTCATTTCTATATATTTCATGATGCTTATCATATATACAGGGACTCCTTGTCTGTAGTCCTATTTTAGGTCAGCTGTCTCCTACAGCTCCTCTCTTCTTCAACTCCTACCCTCCATCCTCGGGATGCCTGGGCATATGAGGTGGAGCATGTTTCAATCACCAACATGCTAGGGCTCCAGGCATCTTATCTTGGGAGTCCCCATATGTGAAGACTCATTCCTGCTTGTTCCTGGAGATAGCACAGTTACTTACCTGTAACAGGTGATCTCTGGGAACAGCAGGAATAAGTCTTCACAACCCACCCACCTCCCCTAGGAGTTATATCTCTCTATCTATCTTCCTTTCCTCTCTCTCTCTCTTTGTCTCAGCTATAAAACTCAACTGAGGAGAGACAGTTGGAAAGGCGGGAAGGCAGCACGCAGGCGCTGAGGGATGCTCCCAAAAGCTTTCTGATTGGACGCTGGGGAGCGTTCCCACGCAGGCTCCGTCGGCACCGACATACCCATATGTGAAGACTTATTCCTGCTGTTCGCAGAGATCACCTGTTACAGGTAAGTAACTGTGCTTTATCAGATCTCACAACAGCATTTCTTCAATCTATAGCAATGGTTCTCAACCCAATCCTCTGGACACACCTAGCCAGTCAGGATTTCAGGGTAATCACCATGAAAATGCATGAGATAGATCTGCTTGCACTGCTTCCATTGTATGCAAATTTCTATCATGCATATTGTGGCGGTCACACCCCTACCAGGTGGTCACCTAGTAGGGACGGGAAGCCATCTTGAATTCCTCTTTACCAAGGATTGTAGTGGTGTATAGAGATAAATGAACCAAGTGGTTGTTTCAAAGCACACGGGAATTTTATTAGCTTCCGTGGCAAGCGGGTAACAAATCTTTAAAGCGGTTGTACACTCAAGTCAAAGAAAATAAAGGATAATCTTCTGTTATTAAAGCAAAGCTTACAACCAATGTTGTAGTAGAATTATTTACACAGGCTTTCTTTTCTTTTCCCTTTATGATGCTTCTCAATTCCGTAATCATAAAGCACATGTATTTACAATTCCTAGCTTCTCACTGCTCTCAGGCTTTCATTACTTAGCCACAATGCACATATCACAGTCCATCTCAGAACAAGCTGAAGTCAGGTCACTTTCTTTACCTTCTACCTCCATGCTTTCTGCTGAGCTGTATCTTGGCAAAGTTTGAAAACGCTCGGGCACTTTATGCTTAATGTTCTTTAACAGGTTAAACAGCCTATTCCACTGAATGGCCCCTTCTCCTCTAGGTAGGACTTCAACAGGCTTCTCCTGTTCGGTTTCTCCTGAAAACCCCTTCTTCCTAATCCAGGTTTTCTCAGGCCTAAACCTCTCTTCAGAGTCATAGCAAGAAACACAGGGTTTTGGCTTTACTGCTTTCTTTCTCCTACCTTGGAGACTTGTTGCAGCACCTTCCTGGCTGAGGCTTCTGTGGCTTGTGACTCTCTCTGCCTCTGAGCTGGACAGGGAATCAGGGTAAGACCTCCACTTTCCTTCCTGGGGCTTCTGCTGTCTGCAGACAGAGACCCTTCATCAGAGGAGTCTAAGCACTCTTGCCTTGGCCTTCTCAAAGCCAACCTTTTCTCTCTCTCCCTCTTGCCAGTCTATTTGGTCCTCTGCCTGGAACCTTCTCTGTAGCTTCCTTGGCTGCAGTGCTGGCTGCTCTTGTTTCTGCTGCTGCTCTCTTTGTGGCTGCTTCTCTCTTGGCTGCTTCTTCCTTGACTGCTTCTCCCCTGACTGCTTCTCTCAACTTTGTTTGTTTTCTCAAACTTAAACGTTGAGCAGGGCACCTCCCTCTCTGACTCCACCCACTTGTACCTCCTACTCTTACCTGGGGTTGTCATGGAGTCTGGGAGTGGCTTAAACCTAGCTCTACCCTCTTGGTTTCTCTCAGGGATTTTGCTGTGGTGTATGTGTTCTAGTGCACCCATCCCCCGAAAAGAAGAAAAAGTTCTTCTTTCTCTTTTATTTCCATGCTGAGCTGCACTCTCCTTACCACAATATTCATTATGTTATTCTGCAACCTGATTGGCTAGGCATGTCCCAAGGACTCGGTTGACAACCCCTGATCATCCACATTCAAACCCCAAAAATTTACTTCATTTATACAGCCTAGTCACAGATCCCCTGCCGCCTTCTTTCAACTGATGCATTTTAACTAAAATACCAGTGTCTGTGTATTTAAAGAATCTGCTTTATGTCAGAATTGTAAATGGATTTAAAAATTTTGTTTCTGAGTTTGGTGTTTTTGAGGATAGTTTACAGTCTTTGCAGGAAAATCTTTTTATTCTGTTATTTATTTATAACAAAAAATATACAAAATTAAAATGTAAAAAAATCACCAGCTTCTGCTATTATTGATCATGATTAAGATAATGCATTCAATAACTCCCTTCCCCCAACTGTCCCATCTAACCATTAAGTTGGCGCCAAAGCCATGCCTTGACCCTTTTGTGGCGCTTATTCTAAAATGTAGGAGCCACAACAGAAAAAAATCTTTGACCTGTAAGCTCTAACCACATTTCTTTCAATGGAGGTATTACCAGTAAATCACCGTAGGCTGAGCACAAATCGAAACTTGATTGGCAAGATCTAAGGTCCCATCCCATTCCTCAACTTAAAATGAAAACGTTAATACCTTAAACCACTCACACAATTCAATAGGCAATCAATAGAAATCCTTAAACACTGGAATAGTATGAACTCGTGTCCACAATCCTCCTATCAGGTGGGTGGCTGTATTTTCTAACAAATGAATTTGCTGCAGTGTCTTTTTTTTGGGTAACCCTGTGTACATTGCAGTACCATAATCAAGTTTCATTAGAATCAGGATTTGTACTACATTATACAATGTATCCAGGGTTAAATATGCTTTGAATTGTCTGATCAAATGTAATTGATAAAATACTCCCTGGACTAGTTTAGAATTTTGTCTTTCAAAAGATAGTCAAGCCAAATACCCAAATTCCTAACTGATGCCTTAATAGAGACTCTTACTTTATACACTTGAATGACAAACTTAGGGTTAGGATCCTCCATATTCAATCAAAATTCCTCTGATTTATCCACATTTCATTTCAATGTAAAGTCCATAACCACAAGGCAACAATCTCTGGCCCATACTTGATCTTCTTCAGATCTCAACTCCATTGTTCTCTAATAGGCTAGTAGATTTGTATATTGTTGGCAAAACAAATAAGGATGATTGGTTCAAATACTTTACAGAGGAGCTGAAGAAAGATGTTAAACAGGGTTGGAGAGAGCACTGAATCCTATGCCATCCCACGTGCCAAATGTTTTAATACCCTTTTTCTACCAAAATTTGTTGTTGATGCTTCTCCAGGAAAGAGAAAAACCAATGTAAAATGATATCCCTCATATCTAGATCTGAAGGACACATGCTAATCAAATCATGCTAGACTGTGTCAAACGCAGTGCTCAAGTCTAAAAAGGTGATTATCATACATGATCCATTGTCCATAACCCTATAGGCTTCATCAAGCAAGAAACCCAATAATGTTTAGTGCTATAGATGGTTTCTTTAACACTAGCTTAATAATAGCTTTCTTCATAGGATCCAGGAAATACCTTGACATCTGATTTTAATCTGTCTACAAATGCTGTTCTTGCCACCTTCACCAAAGATGATGGACAACTATCCAGACAACAGGATGAAGGATTAACCTGACAACATGATCCATACTAAAAGCTTTTAACTCTAGCCACATTATTGTCACCCTGTGATTTTCCAGACGAGGTGAAATATCCAGTCCTCACTGAGGGTCTTTCCTCAGCATTGCAACGTGCCACCAGGAACACTCCTCAAGGTCTATGATCTGATAATCATCAAAAACGAGCTATATCTTCCACACTTGGGGCTGGCAGGGATTTCCAAGCTCCTCTCCGTAGGCCTTCTTCACAGTTCTTAACACCAGGAACACTCCCCACATTGCAAAATCATGACAATTAAGAGGCTCTCCTCCTGTTCATTTATGCCACAGAGATATTTAAATGTCTCTATCATATCTCCCCTCGCCAGTCTTTCTACCAAAGTATACATATTGAGATTTTTAAGTCTGTCCCCATGTAGCTTATGACAAAGCCACTGACCATTTTGTAGCCACCCTCAGATGCATAAATCCTGTTTATATCCTTTTAAAGGTGTGGTCGCCAGAATTGCTCACAACACTCTAAATTAGGTCTCATTAAAATCTTATACAGGGACACACACTATCACAGTCTTCTTGCTGCAGGCCATTCCTTTCATTATGCACCCAAGCATCCTTCTGGCTTTTGCTGTTGTCTTATCTACCTGTTTAGCCACCTTAAGATCATCAGAAACAATTTCTCCTAGGTCCCGCTCTTCTTTTGTGGACGGAAATACTTTACCCCCTATACTGTCCCACTTCCTTGGATTTTTGCAACCCAAATGCATGACCCTGCATTTATTTAGTGTTATATCCCAGCTGCCAAATTCTTGAGCATTCTTCAAGCTTTACTAGATCCCTTCTCTTGTTATCTTCACCTTCCTGGGTGTTTACTCTATTGCTGAATCTAAAATAAAGAGAGACAGAAGAGAAGGAGAGGAAAAGAAGAAAAAAGAGGCTGCTATGTTGGCCCCAAACCAGCTACACAGCTATAAAATGTTTTCCATATTTTAAACACTGGATATTTCTACCTTGTCTTTTCAACAGTTGTGAGCTCATACCTCTGGGTTATACAGACCAAATTCCACCAAAAATTATAATACAATACTTCAGAATCTTTCCAATTGCTTATAATGAGTTGCAATGCTATTGCCAAAAGCAGCTCAAACAACTTTTTATGGGTATGCAAAATTTTAACTGCTAGCAGAGATTAACCTTCTTACTAATGATTAACCAGGGTGTCCAAATGGTACGATGTGCTATGAAGAAAGCAGATTGAGTCAGGCTTGCTGAGTGGAAGAGTAGCTTAATGGTTGGAGCAATGGGTTGAGAACCAGGGAAGACAGGTTCAAATCCCATTGCTAATCCTTGTGATCTTGGGCAAGTCACATACCAATCTAAACCTGTACCTGAGGCAATTAAGGGTTAAGCCCTCTATGAAGAGGAGAAATATCTTCTGTACTTGAATGTAACTTGCCATGAGCATCTGAGAAAAGGCATGAGCTGGAAAGAGCTGGAAAGTAGCTCTGTAAAATGAACTGTATATAGTTTCTCCCAAGTTCTCCCCTAAGCTATTACCCTGTTCTCTGTAAGCGCATTGTGTCGTCGTCGCATTGTAGCATTGTTCTGTTCACTGTGAACCGCACTGATTGTAATAGCGCGGTATATAAGAAATGTAAGTAAATAAATAAATAAAATGCGAGCTGCATATCTTTACCCATAGAAGCTAAATGGGCATTGGTGCAATATCGCTGTTACCCAGTTAGCCTATGCCATTTCAGGGCATCTGTGGCAATCCTGGATATTCAATTCCGGGGCCACATATGACCCCAGCATTGAATATCTGGAGTTAGCGGGTGACGGCTAGGCGCCTAGCCATCCTAACTCAAGATTGAGCCCATTTAGTAAATAAACATACACATAACAGGCAGTCCCTGCTTTCCAGAGCTTGCAGTGCATTCAGGATAAGGGGTAATTTTATAAGGCACACAGAACTGCATATGTTTATGATTGTAAATCATGGTACCTTTCAATGCTTCTTTGGCGTCGGGAGTGGTGCGAGAGGACTGGACAAAGGCACATGTGGTTCCCTTACACAAAAGCGGAGTAGGGATGACATTGAGAACTACAGGCTGGTTAATCTAACCTCTGTGATTAGTAAATTATTGGAAACACTACTAAACAAGAGAATAGTGAAGTTTCTGGAGTCCAATGGATTGCAGGATCCAAGTCAGCATAGATTTGCCAGAGACAGGTCTTATTAGACAAATCTGATTGATTTATTTGACTGGGTGACCAGGGAGTTGGACCGAGGGAGAACCCTAGATGTGGTGTACTTAGATTTCAGTAAAGCCTTTGACACCGTTCTGCACAGGCAACTTATAAACAAACTGAGCACCCTAGGGATGGACCCTAAACTACTGATTGGGTTAGAATTTGGTTGAGGGGTAGGTGACAAACAGTACAGGTAAATGGAGCTCACTCTGAGGAGATGGAGGTTACCAGTGATGTGCCACAGGGATCTGTCCTTGGTCTGATTTTTTTGAAATATCTTTGTTGGTGATTTTGCAGAAAGGCTGTCGTGTAAGGTTTGCTTGTTTGTGGATGACACCAAAATCTGCAATAGACACCCAGGAAGGAGTAGATAACGAAAGATCTAGCTAAGCTTGAAGAATGGTCTAGAATTTGGCAGCTGAAATTTAATGCTAAAAAATGCAGGGTCATGCATTTGGGCTGCAAAAATCCAAAGGAGCAGTGCAGTGTAGGTTGTGAGGTACTTCTGTCCACAGAAGAAGAGTGGGACCTGGGCATAATTGTGTTTGACAATCTTAAAGTAGCTAAACAGGTAGAAAAGGTGCCTGCGAAAGCCAGAAAGATGCTTGGGTGTACAGGGAGAGGAATAGCTAGCAGAAAAAGGAGGTGATAATGCCTCTGTATAAGTCTCTGATGCGACCTCATTTGGAGTATTGTGTGCAATTCTGGAGACTGCATCTTCAAAAGGATATAAGCAGATTTGAGTTGGTGCAGCGGTTAGCTCTGAAATGGTTAGTGGTCTTCATTATGAAGATATGAGGACAGACTTAAAGATCTTAATATATATACTTTAGAGGAAAGTCAGGAAAGATAAGATGTGATAGAGACATTTAAATACCTCCATGATATAAATGCACAGGAGGAGAGTCTCTTCCAATTGAAAACATGCTCTGCTACGAGAGGACATAAGATGAGGGTAAAAGGGGATAGACTCAGGAGTAATATGCAGAAATATTTCTTTATGAAAGAGTGGTAGATGAGTGGAGGTGGTAGAGACGAGGACAGTATCTGATTTCAAAAAAGCATGGGACGAACACAGAGGAAAAAGGAAAAAAGGACACTATTGTAGTTGATGGAAAGGCAGACTGGATGGGCCATGTGGTCTTTTTCTGCCGTCATGTTTCTATGTTTCTATTTACTCTTCTGTATTGGTCCAACGATAGCGGTTCACCAATGTGAGTTTGACTATGGAGTGGTGGGTACACCCCTAAACAAAGGCATGGGAAGGGGTGACCTGCACGGAATGGCAGGTGCACCTACTCTTGCCGGCTTGCTGGGCAGACTAGATGGACCATACTGGCCTTTATCTGCCATCATATACTATGTTACTATGTATGACTAGAGGCTAGTTGAGTGAAACATACCCGGCTAGTGGCATATTTCTGAGGCACCACAGGTGAAGAGTTTATAAATAAATATGCCGCTAGCCGAGCATGTTTCACTCAACTAGCCTCTAGTCAAACTCACGTTGGTATGTGTATGGGGGGGACGAGTACATCTTCTTGGCGGTCCTGCAGTAATGTCAGCTGCTTCAGAAAGTTTGCAGGTGCCTCCCCTTACTTTTCTTCTTTTACTCCTTTATCTGTGCAGCCCTTTGTAAGGGCTATGGGTAGGAGCAGTTGGAAAGGAGAGATAGGAGATTGGGAACATTATGTTTTTCAGAGTGTTTGAGAATGAAATTTTTCTATTTAAAGCACGGTTTTAAGAAAATTTTGGGAAGTGGCTACTTAAAGTCGAGCTATTTGTCTAGCAGCCTGGAATATGAACTTAATTTTATTTGTCTGTCAGTAATATATCAGAAAGAGAATGCAAAACCTCTATATCTTTATCATATACTGGTATATGAGAAGTTTGGTACACATATCTTCCCTCAGTCCTGAGATACTGGGATAATCTTCTAGGAGGCCTGGGAGAATTTTTGGGAGAAAATTTGCAAATGTGCATATAAAACCTTTATTTTGATGAAATTTGTGGAAATTCAAATGACAATTTTGATGTAATTATATTTTCCTCCTTCAAGGATCCATAAGATTCTCTCCTTTGCTGGAGAGGCTATGGTATGCTGGGGGACTTTGGTCTTTTCCTCTTCTGTTGCTCTTATTTTGTTTTATTGTGAACCACCCCAATGCATTGTCGAGGGGTGGTATTTCAAGCTTTTTAACCCTTTCAGACCTGAATTTTTTCACAGACACCATATATATATACATGGAATTCAATGAATAAACATGACGTCCATTACAGTGGACATACGGTCTGAAAGGGTATAAACCATGAAGCATATGTGATGGGGATGCCATGTTATACAGTCTTATTAGGAGGAGATACGGAAGCCACTTAATACAGTTACTGAGATAAACCTTTCATTGCAATATAACCTTTTTGAAGGGGGAGGGCACAACCCTCCTCTAAATACACTGTAAAACTCATTCAGTGTTAGCTGCTAGAAGCCTGATGTGTATTAGCTAAACATTGGAAGGACCCTTTATCATGTTCCAAACTTGAATAGTTAAAGTTTCAGACATTTATGTAATAGAGAACACCTACTTTAAGAGAGAAGAAACTCAGCTTCCACTGAATTTGGTCACCTTATATTTCTTTTATGGATAAGTAATTTCTGTCGCTATTGAAAGGTTTCTGAATGTAGAGCATATCATTTGTGACTGAGGTTTCGGAGTGTCTTATCATTGCTGGCTTACTTTTGTGCCTGTTCTAAGTTTGCTGATCAAGAAAAAGAATTAACAAAAAAAGTGTTTTTGATTTACAGGAGTAATAATATCATAGGGGTATTAGAAAATCCTGGAAGCTTTCAGAATGTAATATTGTGTTATAATCAGTCAATTTATGGTAAATACATGTGTGAAAGCTGTTTTTAGTTTGCATAATAAACAGTGTTTTTCCCTAGCAAAAAAAGGCGCCAGTGCTCATATGCAGGGCTCTTTCATTGATATGTGAGGACCATGGGTCAGTTTAGCAGACAATGAATAAGGTAACCCATTTAAGATTAATAAGAGAAAATATTTTTTCACTCAACGCACAGTGAAACTCTGGAATTCATTACCAGAAGATGTAGTAAAAGTGGTTAATATAAGAACATAAGACATGCCATACTGGGTCAGACCAAGGTCCATCAAGCCCAGCATTCCGTTTCCAACAGTGGCCAATCTAGGTCATATGTACCTAGCAGTTTCCCCAAGAGACACAAGTTCCACAATGCTTGCACTGGGTCAAGCATTGATATCTTCGGTCACCTCTTAATAATGGTTTATGGACCTTTCCTCCAGGAACTTGTCCAAACCTTTTTTAAACCCAGCTACACTAACAGCCTTTACTACATCCTCCGGTAACAAATTCCAGAGCTTGATTACACGTTGAGTGAAAAAATATTTTTCTTTTATTAGTCTTAAATAGTTTACCCTGTAGCTTCATGCATGTCCCCTAGTCTTTCTATATTCTGATAAGGTAAACAATCGATCTACGTTTACCCGTTCCACTCCGTTCATTAATTTATAGACTTCTATCATATCTCCCCTCAGCCGTCTCTTTTCCAGGTTAAGAGCCCTAACCTTTTTTAGCCTTTCTTCATAGGAGTATCCTTCCATCCCTTTACCATTTTGGTGGCTCTTCTCTGTACCTTTTCTAAAATCGCTATATCCTTTTTAAGATACGGCGACCAGAATTGCACACAGTATTCAAGGTGCGGTCTCACCATGCAACGATATAGAGGCATTATAATATCTTTTGTTTTATTTTCCATTCCTTTCCTTATCATACCTAGCATTCTATTTGCTCTCTTGGCCGCCGCTGCACACTGGGCCGAGGGTTTTAACATGGTATCCACAATGACTCCTAAATCTTTTTCCTGGGTGGTGGTTCCTAATGTGGAACCTTGCATCGTGTAACCATAGTTTGGGTTGTTCTTCCCTAGTGCATAACCTTGCACTTGTCCACATTAAATTTCATCTGCCATTTTGATGCCCAGTCTTCCAATTTATCAAGATCCTCTTGCAATTTTTCACAATCCTCTTGGGTTTTAACAACTTTAAATAGTTTTGTGTCATCTGCAAATTTGATAACCTCACTCGTTATTCCACTTTCCAGGTCATTTATGAATATGTCAAAAAGCAGCGGACCCAGCACAGATCCCTGGGGTACACCACTATTCACCTTTCTCCATTGGGAAAATTGGCCATTTAGCCCTACCCTCTGCTTTCTGTCTTTTAACCAGTTCCTGATCCACAAGAGTACACTGCCTCCTCATGACTCTTTAGTTTTGCCAAAAGTCTCTGATGAGGGACCTTGTCAAAGGCTTTCTGAAAGTCCAGATACACAATATCAACCGACTCACCTTTGTCCACCTGTTTATTCACTCCTTCAAAAAAACATAGCAGATTAGTAAGACAAGATCTTCCTTGTCTAAAGCCATGTTGGCTGTCTCCCATTAGGTTGTGAATATCTACATGCTGAGTAATTTTATCTTTATGATGGTTTCTACCATTTTTCCCAGTACTGACGTCAGGCTCACCGGTCTGTAGTTTCCCGGATCACCCCTGGAACCCTTTTTAAAAATTGGTGTTACATTGGCGATCCTCCAATCTTCAGGTATTAGAGATGATTTTATGATAGTTCACAGATTACTGATAGCAGTTCTGCAATCTCATATTTCAGTTCTTTCAACCTGGATGTATACCATCCGGCCCAGGTGATTTGCTACTCTTCAGTTTATCTAATAGTTGTAAGACATCTTCCCGATGTATCGATATTTCCTTCAATTCTTCCGCACCTTTAAATACCACTTCAGTCATGGGTAACATCCCTACATCTTCCTCAGTAAAGACCGAAGCAAAGAATTCATTCAGTCTCTCCGCTATCGCCTTGTCGCCTCTTAGTGCTCTTTAACCCCTTTATCATCTAATGGACCAACTGACTCTCTCACAGGTTTTTTGCTACGAATGTACTTGAAAAGGTCTTTATTTCGCGTTTTTGCTTCCGCAGCAAGCTTCTTCTCAAATTCTCTCTTTGCCTCTCTTTGGGTTTAAAAAAGGTTTGGACAGATTCCTGGAGAAAAAGTCCATAAATCATTATTAAAAAGGACCAGGGAAATTCACTGCTTACTTCAGGATAAGCACTGTGAAGTCTGTGTACCTTTTTGGAAACCCGCCAGGTACTTGTGACCTGGATTGGCCACTGTTGGAAACAGGATACAGGGCTTGATGGACTTCGGTCTGACCCAGTATGGCCTTTCTTATGTTCTTATGGAAGGTGCTGCTACTCAGTACTACCAAGTGCAATGACCCAGCACTGTACCCCCTCAAAAAAAGCTCTGGTAATAAGAATATCTAAAAAAATGAGTTCTTTTTCATCATACTGTATCTTGAACTTTAAATGAGTGTTTCTAGCATTCGGCCATGTAAAAACAACTCTTTAAAGATACTGAATCTCCTTTCCGTATCATAAATGTATCATCAATGTACTTTTCCTATAATATGTTTTCTAAAAAGGGATGATATGTGAGATTCTGTTTCTCAAATTCTGCTACATATAAATTAGCCAAGTCATTAGAGGGGGAAGCAGAACCCCTGTCACAATAATTAATACACCTATTCTATTAGAGATGCAGGGCAATTTACCAACTACTGCTTAACATTTAGTGCCTCTGGGGTCATGTGAGCTTCTAGGAACAATGAGATCTCCATGTGCAAAGGAATAGAGCTCTTCCAACTGTTCATGGATGCTGTACCTAGCATTACTACCACGACTTCTGCTACAGGGAGAAGTCTGTCTATAGGTCCTTTGGCCACCACTAAGGCGGAGTATTGAGAGCCTCTTTTGCCTTGCCTTTTATTTCCACCATTATCTCAAAGAGAGGTCCTAGCAGCACGATTCATCCTAGTGCCTCTGTTGTGGAGCTCCCTACAATTGCATTTGTTTTGCTCTTTGGTTTGTTAACCTTTGTAAGTCATAACATCCATATGTGCACTGATTATGATATTTCAAAAACATATGACTCATTTCATTTCTTAAGTTGATTCTAAACAGTATTTTTCTTAAAGTAGATCATTTATACTTGCCTTACTAAGCAAGAATTTCCAGAGGACTGGGTTATTATCATAAATTTTATTTAGTATTTATCTGACGCCTTTCCAGTAGTAGTTCGAGGTGTTACAATAGGTACCCCGAGAGCTATAAACTAAGGGACTGATATTCAAAATCTCTAGTCAGTTGGCTAACTGGCAAAGGGTTTTAACCACAATATTCAGCAGCACCATCCCAATAGTGCCACTGAATGTCTCCACAGACCACCCTGGCACTATCCAGTTAGTGCTGGAGCGGTTCAGGAATGGTGCCAGCGTTATCCAGTTAGCAGGATTTTCAGTGGGCACTTATCTGGCAACTTAGGACGCATGAAAAGTGTCCTAAATTGCAATCCGGATAAGTGTCCACTGAAAATCCCATTAACCGGATAAGTGTCGACTCTTGTCTGGATAGCACCACTCAGCTCCGCCATTCAGTAGCAGCTCCTGTCCGGATGCTGCCATTCAATAGCCCATCAGTATTTAACCACTGTGGCTGACTGCCCTGGTGTTTGAATATCGGCCCCTTTTACCTGAGGCATTGGAAGGCTAATCATTACAGTGTGAATCACTCTTTTTCATCCAGGTAACCAGAAAAATCAGTATAATTTTGGAGATGTGGTAGGAAGGACTAGAAAATTAAGGACAGTTGGAGGGCGCCCTAGACTGTTTATTTCTATGTATGCATTTATTTATGTAGGGACTTTTGATATACTGTCAATTGAACAGTGGCAGTATAATAAACTTGTGCTTCCTAATAACGAAGTGAGAATTCATCCCAATATTTTTTATCGGAAAGAGTAATGAGAATATTATGGTTATAAATTTTGAAATAATCATTGTGCGCTACTGGTCTGTTTTTAGATGTCATTAATAATTATCAAGCAACTGATATACTACATGAAATGCTCACAATGATAAAGTTATCGTAGGTCAATTACTTTGACTTTTTGCTATGGGTCCCTTCAAGCTTTCAACTGCTTCAGCTTGCACATCTTATGTGAAGTACCATTGAATAGAATATCTTAAAGAGAATTGACATTGCATATAGATAAGACGGGACAGAACAGTTCAAACTACCAGAAAGAGGGGATGTGGACAACAACAGACACATAGAATTTAAATTATTCTGTGTGTTGCTGATGGTGTATACTGTAATAGACAAATGGTTATTTGCTGCTGTTTCATGCTATTTGCTATTTTATGGCCTGCTTATTGTGTGATCTCATGTAAAGATTTTAAGATGACTGGAAATTGACAATAATTACATAACCCTTTGTTATGTTCCCTGGATGTTTTGTTAACTAGGAAATTAATTTATTTGAAAACAGTAATATAATAAATCAGCAAAAAACACAAAGTCCTTTCTTTGAAAAACATTGTAATATGATAGATGTTAGGAGAATAGCATCAGGTTATCCATGCAATCTGCCCAATTATACCTATCCATATTGCATGAATATATGTCAGCTGCTAACCATAGAACATTACTACATGTAGGATCTGTTCTTAACAAGGACAGCTTTTATCGTCTTTCTTATTGCACTCCATCATCAGGGGCAGATGAATATACAGACTCCCCAAATAGTTCACCCCTTTTCCCATGTCTAACCAAAGAGTTTAGTGAATATGTAAATAGTTATCAGTACTAGCATAGCTATTGCCCAAACATCTGGATTCCTACATATTTTGCAAAAAGACCTGGCTGTGTATGTAGCTGCATTAACACTAGGACTAGATTTTACTGTACTGCAGTATGCAAGAAAGACTCAGCTGCTTAATTATATTCTTTGCTAGGCTACATCTGTTGAGTACTTACAAGACTTGAAACAGGTCTTAAGCCCCAGGCCTGTGTACTCAGGCTGGGCCAAACATTGATTGTCCTTGGCATGGGCTGTGAAGAACCCAGAGGTCAAGAGCTACACTCTGTTAGACAGAGGTCTGTATCTGTATCTTGCAAGTAGCAAGAGCTGCAAAGGGAACTGGAGTTGGAGCATGCAGTGAAACAGGTCCCATGAGTGGGGTCAGAACTATAGTAGACGTAAACCAGAACTGTAAGCCTGGAACTGGTGTCAGCAGCAGGTCCCAAGGCTGGAATGAGAACTAGAAGCAAAAGGAACTGCAGGCCTAGAATGGAGTCAGTAAGCAGGTAGTGGATCAACCTGAAGTGAAAAAC